>OX387239.1:106973734-108217067 GCA_947561735.1 Cenchrus americanus | reverse complement strand
AATTCGACCTCAAGGTCCCGACGAGGACGTTTCGCATAAGCCAGCTTTTGATATACAACATACTCAGTGTCAGCAGCTTCCTTCATCGCCCGCTTGAGTTCTTGACCCCCAGGCTCGACCTCACGAAGCGACACCTCCAAGGACCGGAACTTCTCCTCAGTGTTCTTCAGGTTGTTGTTGAGTTCCTCCTCACAGTTGTGGAAGTCTGCAAAACTGACACTCAGTACAAAAGACCTCAACTATGCTGCAAAATGATCAACAACACAAAATCTCGACCTTACCAATGGTTAAAGCATTGAATTGCGCATTGGCATCCTTGGTCTTGCACTTCTCCTCGGCGAGCTTGTCCTCGAGTTTCTTCTTCTCCACGGCCACCGCCTCACATACCTCTCTAAGCTCCTGCTCAAGCTTAGCAACTTGCAGACGCGTCGTCGCTACGTCTTTCAATAGGTCGACCCGACCCTTACTACGCTCAGCTAGCGACTGCACCCATACAATAGCTCGTCAGTAATAGCTCAAAAATACATCGTCTGCAAAGAACATCGTAAAGAACCTACTATCAACACAACGTTGAGGGTCACAATGGCGTTCCGCACGGCCCGCATGACCTCATTGTCGTCAAAGATGTCCTCCTACTGAGGAGTGTCATTCCAGTCAAATTATCGTTGCGGCGACCTTGAGCTCAACGAAGAAGAATTAGGTACATGTGCGCCAGACGTCCCCGGACCCTGTCGCACCTGGTCGATCTGGGCCTAGTCCCTGACTAGGTCTTCGTCCACCCCACCAGGCCTTGCGCTGATGGGGTGCACGTCGATGATCTGTGGAGAAGCTGACGTTCCGATGTCCCCATAGAGCACCTCCTTCTCCACCTCATCACCGCGCAGCGGAGTCGCCGTCCTCGAATCTGTAGCCGGCAGCGGAGTCGCCACCCTTTCATCGGCAGCCATTGGCGGGGTTGCCGTTCTTTCATCGTCAACAAGTGACTGCGCCGCGCCCCTAGGGTCGGGCGACCTCATGCGGGAGGGCGAGGCCTGAGTGCCCAGGTCGTGCTGAGGCTCTGCAAGCGACCTACACAGGTACACAACACACAAGCGGGCATAAATAACACGACCACAATAAGACAGAGACATCGAGCGTTGAAGATTTTACCTCGTGACGGCTGGGACACGAGGCTTCGGCCTAAAGAACCGTGGCCTATTCAACATAGGCATCTTTGCCAGTGTAGTAGCGACAGCTCGCAGTGCTTCCAAACTCTGATGGAGGGCATTCTCTGTCGTCTTCTCCACCAATTCCCGCTGCCTCTTGGCTGAGGGACTCAACGACCTCCTCACCGATTGATCTTGCACGACCGACGGCTCCTCGGTGGCTTCATCATCATCTTCTTCTTCCGACTCGACCTCCCTAGACTAAGGCGTAGGAATCACCAGCGTCTCAACTACCGACGGAGGACTGTCCTTCCTCTTCCTCTTCTTCTTCTCCGCGGCCTTCACCGCGGTGGCCTTAGCAGCAACCGTCATGGCTACCTGCTCCGCGGCTGCCGCCCTGGTCTTGCGTCTGGGCTTCGCGGCACTGCTCGCATCCAGACCCGTCCTAGTGTCACCACCGACCTCAGTGTCGGTGTATTCGTCGGCCTCCACCGACGAGTTAGACTCATAAAATTCTAGCAGCCGAGCTGCTGGAGGCTGATATTTGTCCGACCTCAGCTTCCACCGGTGTTGCTCGTCTTCACAAAGAGGTGCCGAGCACCAAAACTGGCGCTCACATTCCTGCAAGAAACCAATGACCAAAAAGGTTAAATGACGTAAGTTAGCAAAACAAGAACGGAACGACCTAAAACAGGTCCCAGCACTCACCGGGTCAGCCGGCCTATTCAGCGAGTGTGCCTTTGAGCACTTCTTGATCTTCACCTCCCCAAAATAAATCTGGGACACTCTGGCTGCCATCTCCTCCTTGGAGACCTAGCATGTCAGTGTTTTAGACCGGCAACCTACCAAGGGGAGTATCCGAGGTAGATGAATGTGGCCTCGCCGAGATCAGTAACACGAAGGAAGAGACACATGGCACACAATTTAGACAGGTTCGGACCGCGAGGTGTGTAATACCCTACGTCCTGTACGCTGCGTAGCTCTAGATTGATTGGGTGTGTTTACAAGATGATGCGTATGAGAGAGAGGGGTCCCTGCCTCGCCTTATATAGTTCGGGAGGTAGGGTTACAAGTCGGTTTGAGGAAAGAGTACTAGTCGGGTACATCTAGGAGTTCTCTACATAGTACAAGACATGTACAGCTTCGTATCCGAGTACTTCTCCACCGTAGTCCTAGCGCCCCACGCCATCAGGTGTTGTGTGGCACAAGCCGAGTAGTTCCAGGGGCCCACCGAGTAGTCGGTCCTGGTATCCACCAAGGCAGTGGGCCCAGGGAGGTCCATACGACAAGCCCCTGAGTACTTTATAGTCGAGCAGGATAGTTTTGAGCAGTCTTGACGGCCTTAACAAGTAGTCCTCAGGCGTCCCCGAGTACTACAAGCCAAAAGTCCTCAAGAGTACTTGAAGCATCTCGAGGCTATAAGGTACTCCAGCTGATCCTTGAGTAGTCTTGAAGTCTTCTCGAGTAGTTCCCAAGCGTTCTTGAGTTCCTCTCTTGAAGATCTTCATTGGTACTCGCCTTGTCTGGAAGAAGAAACCATATGGAAAATGCGATTCGAAGAATCACATTCCGTATGGAATGTAGCCCCCGAGCCTTAGGTCCAATCGTAGATTCAAGCTGAGGGTCAATCTGAAGTTCTGCCAAGATTATCCCGCAAAATCCAGAGAAAAAAACTGAAGGACACGTGGCATGGAGCCCCCGAGCCTTGAGTCGAGTACTTCCTCTCGAATTGAAGGGTCATCTTGATTGTAGAATGTGTCCTGAGCTGTTCTTGAATCTTGTCGCCACCCAGGAAGTTGAGTAGATGTAGCCGAGCCCCCGAGAAGGAGTGCATCGACTACTGGAAGATGAAGGGTTAGGTAGCCGTCGCTGAGTCAGCGGCCAATACATATCCATCTAGCCGTTACAGCACCGCTGGTAGGTTATAAATAGAGGCTGAAACCCTTAGGGTTTTCCATTCCCCACATTTGTAGCTGTGGAAATAGATCTAGCCTGGAGGCTAGCCACCCGAACCACTGCTACCGCTCCGTAGCCTGTAGATCCACGCGCGCCGCCGCTACTTGCCACCGGTGAAGCCCCCAAGCGAATGCGAGTGAAGACCCTGTGTACTTGGAGGATGAAGCCTTCCCTGTCCAAGAGCATGAAGATCGGCGCTGGGAAGAAGAGATCCCGTAGCGAGGCAGAAGGATCTGCCCGGGATTCATCGCCGCCGACATCTCCTCCGCGCCCCAACCCGGTGAAGGAGTGGAAGAAATCCAAGGCGAAGAGCGAAAATTTGCTGGCGCAGTCAACAGTGGCTTCATCTGAGAGAAGGAGATGGATATGTGGCACGCCACCGCGGACGACCCATACCCAATGGAGAAGAACCCCGACGAGGTCCCCATGTTCGCTCGGTTCGTGGAGAGCGGACTAGCACTCCCGGCGAGCGACTTCTTCAAGGGTCTCCTCAAGTACTACGGTATTGAGTACTTGAACTTGAACCCTAATGGAATTTTTCACGTCTCTGTCTTCGTCCACTTCTGTGAAGCCTTCGTCGGGATCAAACCCCACTAGGTGTTGTTCTGGAAGTTCTTCCGCGTGAAGCCACAACCGAGGGCCAACGACCCACGAGTAGTTGGAGGAGCCGGCATTCAGATGCGGGAAGACGCCGCCGACCAATACTTGTCGTACAAGCTCATCGACTCGAACCAAGACTGAGGCGAAGTGGTTCTACGTCACAAACCACCACCCAGAGCTGCCGAAGCCCAGTGGGAAGCCTCCGAAGCATCGAGCGTGGTGGAATACGGAGCCAACAATGCTGGAGGGTATCCAGCTACTTAAGCTGCTGCAAAAGATCAAGGCCTTAAGAGAGGCTGGGTTGACGGCTGAACATGTAGCCTTCAGCTTCATGAAGAGGAGGGTGCAGCCGCTGATGGCTCGCGACACCCTGGGCTACCAGTACACCAGTGATGAAGACACGTCCCAGATGCCTGGTGATGAAGTCGACGATGAAGACATTGTCGAGAGACTGGGTAGGATCTTCAAGGATATGCCACCATACACACCCTGCCCAGTCCCCAAGTACTCCGCGGCTCATCCGCCAAACGAGGTTAGTGAATGAACTACGTCTTCGAGTACAGATTGTATCTAGGATGACAATGCTAAGTTTGTCTCCGATCCAGCTTCTCCTCCCCGACTTGTAAATATTCCAGAGGAGGGCAAGGGCAAAGCAAGAGAACGGCGTGAAGTCAGCGACGGTGACGACAGTGTCACCATTGAAGACACATCCGACGAGGAGGATGGGGAGACGCTGCAGGAGCGGTTTCAGCTGCGGTCTAGGTTCAGTCGACCTGGGCTGCCCCACATCCCCCTTGTCGAGGATCCACCGACTAGCCTGGAGGCTAGTCTCCCTGCGCCGCCGAGGAAGCCGCGCAATGTGGCATGCAAACGTGTCGCCAAGAAATTGAAGGTGACCGAGACCACATCCTAAGAGGTAAGCACCTCGAGTAGAGTAGTCGAGTACTTGTCTTGAAGTATTGTGTATGCTGACAATTGAATTCTGAGTTGTCGCAGGAGATTCCATTGTTGAAGGAGAATTTCCGTCAACCTAGAGTACTTGTTATACATTGGTTTCGATTATGATTTGCAACTAACCCGCCACTAGGCATACTAATGATGTAATAAGTTCACACTTGCATGTCGATTTTGGAGTTTGTTGTTTACGCAGGAAATTAATGTTAAAGAGGGGACTTTCGGGATAAGTTCATCAAGAACTTCAAGAGAAGATCATGAAGCCCGTCACAAGTCAGGACACGAAGTGAACAAGACTCCAAACAACCCAAGGACCGAAGCATCAACACGCAAAACTCCGGGGCCTTGGATGTTTACCAACGAGATCAACTCAGCCCGAGAGATATTCTCGCAGCTCAGGACAACATGATATTTCGGTACCGATTCGGAGACTTAAACGGTCTTCAATGGCAAAAGTTTGACTACCAAAGTTGTGGGCCTTGACGATACCTTTGATGTGGACATGTGGAAGGCCCAATTCGGATAAGGGAGCTAGGGGATATATCCCCCGAAATCTCTGCTACGCAGTCAGTCCGAAATCAGAACAGATTATCTTCCAAGGCCGATTTGGAGATCTTATCTTCGTTTTCAAGGAAAGCAATGAATACAAAAGTTGAAGATAATTACGTGGCACACAACGTGGACACCGAATTTGCATTATTTGGAGTCCGGGCGTGGGAGATATGGCGCTGGCAAGGAAGGACTACAAATCAGGAAAATCTGGCTGATTTTATGGAAACCAAGTTTGCTTCTCTCCCAAGGAGGATCTCGTGCAAGGCAAGGTGGAGCACGCTCAAAGGCACCCCAAGGACATAAATACAACCCCTAGGCGCCCCAAGATGGTTACCCATCGAACAAATCATTCTATCGACATCCATTCACCAGAAAACTGTCGCCGCAAGATCAGGGAGAGAGTTGAATTAGCTCGTCGCAAGGATCAACGCCGGCGGAGACAAGGAAGGAAGAGGAGGACTCCAAGCCATTGGCTGTGACAACCCCATCCGAGATAATTTCGTACTATCGCCTAAACCACTTCACTGGGTCAATAAGCGATAATAAAGAACCATCCTGTTGAGTGTTGCTGGGTTTACACCCGGTGAATCACTTGGAAACACAGAGAGGATCGAACGTATCCATTAAACTCCCACGAAGGAGAGTCCAGAGTGCCTTAAACATTAATACTAATCTCCCGGTAGGGTCCAATTATTACAAACCATTATTTCTGACATAATTGGAAATCATTCAGAGTTTTATTAAATAGCGGAAGTACTAATAATGATGCGTCACGTCATCACAAGAGGCCATCTGTGATGCCATTACTCAGCGTCCTCATCCACCCATTCTAGCTCCCAGCCGGGTGGAATCTCACCAGGCCAAACAACATCTCCTGAAAACAACAATTTAAGCAAGACTGAGTATACTAATACTCAGCAAGACTTATCCGACAAAAGTTACCTCAGACATGTAGGGCTCTTGGCTGCTGGGTTTCTTTTGCGAAAAAGCAACTGTGATCATGGATCCTTACTTTCAATATTTTAGCTCAATTTCTAGTGAAATTATCATTACTATGATGATCAACTAATGCAATCAAGATTTGTACAATACAATTAATTCACGTAGGAGGTTTCACGTAGTTCCATCATTAAGGGATATCATGGCCAGCGGATTAAGCAGTCTCGGATAACGGTGAGAGCCCGACAATCGATTGATTTATAACCCTTGCAAGGTAAACCTAAACACATGGAGCGGTGCCCCATAGAGCTGACACCGACCAAACGGTTCCCAAAAATCCTCGGGTTGGGATGATAGCCTACAGTCCCGGGTACAAGGCTATCTGGAATGCCCCACACAGTACATCCAGCCTCACGCATGCACCCTCCTCCCGGTTGCAAGCCGGGCAGGAGACGAATCGAGATTAGTAGTAGTAAGATCCCGTACCGTCTCATTATGGTACTAGGCTTACCGGTCCCATTCCCGAAAAGTGCTTAGTACATTCAAAAGCTTAGCCCACGAAGCCATTGGACCGGAGCCCAAATCCCATACTCTTACCACATGAGCAATTCATTTATTCATATGGGGGTTCCACAACAGAAAACCTATTCTCGCGAGTGACGAACATCACTCGACTTTTACCGGGTCCTTAGAGCATAGCATCTAGCGACCTAGCATACTAGTAAAAGAGCATAGGCACCTAGGAATCATGCAACTAGGGTTTCATCCAATTCCATAACGTAAATGGACATAGAATAACATAGATAGTTGGATAAATTTAAATAAAACATGGGTTAATGATAAAACCGGGGCTTGCCTTCGCTAGCACCAGCAGTTAGACAATCTTCCAGACTTTGGCCCGGGTCTTGCTCTATGGCGACGTAGTGCACGCCTCCTCCTGCTCCATCGTTCACGTCCTCTGACACGAGCATGTAACTACCGTCGGGAACTTCTACACTGAGGATGCAATGCAAACTTTAGTGACAAATCGGATTTTAAATAATTTCAAACAACTTATGACAACATGGGGTGCACGTTTGAACACATTCACTCAGATAATAAATAAATTCAGCATACTCTTCCTATGAAGAGACAAAATGCAATGTTTTCTTATCTAGACTTTTCAATGGTGAATGTGTACATATATATATAAATAAATTAATGTAATCCACATACAAACAGCAGCAACAGCTACAAGTGGCATAGGGTTGGTCATATTCACCTTAAGAAAAGCATTTAAACATTTACTTATGTAAAGCATCACAAAAGACTCTGACACTTGTATGATGGTGAATATAGGCACACATACAAAAGAATATTACTTTTAATTACCAACAGCAATGAAATTTACTTTGGATACCACCATTTTACTTCCTTAGCTCATTCCCACAACTTATGCATAAGGATGCATTTTTCTTATTTTCCCGTTACTAGATTAAACGGATTTGCACTCTTTTAATTAATTAAAACCACATCAACTATTCTAGCAGTACCTACTGGTTCTAATGACCAAGAATGCTCTGTTGGACGGTAAGAAACTATCCTTTGCACTACTGAAATTAATTACACAATTAAAGGCATTATTAGTTAGCATATGATGGAATATTACATAAGAAAATAAATATAACAGGAATGCATACAAATTTTCTTCCACACATGCTTTGGTCCAAAACAAGCTTAAAGAACTAACAAACACACATATAGCCTTTATGAAACATGCTACACACATTTATCAAGGATGCTTTTTAGCATAACATGACTATAGCCAGAAGTTGGGCTCAAAAATAATTATATTTGGAGCTACAAAAATCATCTATGTAGATTTGTCAATTTCACAAAATGATTTTTATAAAACGATTTCTTGAGTAACTTTGTGCAAGTTTTGGCACAGAACCTAGACATACTAGTACTCATCACCCAAACTCAGCTCAAGATCAGTTGTAGATTTTATAGAATCACAGATCTAGGTCTTTTACATTTCTATTTTTCAAGCAAAAACTACAGCTCAAAAATGTATACACCTTTGGAGAAAGTTGTAGATCTTGTGACACTTAGCACGACAAAATTGAGTTTGCTATTTTTGGATTTTTCTACGATTTTAAATTGATTTTACAAATTTCTGCTAAAACACAACAAAGAGTATAGAATCTTTTTGCATTTAGATCCTTGGAAAGTTTAAACCCTTCACAACCCTACCGTCGATTCCTCACCCTTGCACCCGGCGGCGAAGGTGAGCTCGCCGGCGGCGAGGTGAGGCACGGGGTGGTAAACAAGCGAAGGGGATTAGGAATTAGGCTCACGCTCTTCCGATTAGCGGTGGTGGTTTGACCGGAGGTGTCGCCGGTGAGCGGCGGCGGCGGACCGGCGGTGGCATGGCCGCGGGCACTCAAACTCCAGCGAGGACAGGGGTGGAGCTGGTCAATGTGTGGCACGGGCAGCTTCACTGGGACCTAGGGGATGTGTTGAGACGGTTGGTTGGCTCGGGGATCGCGCGGGGAGCAGAGCTCGTCGATGGCTGCCCGGCGGCGGCCGCTGGGACACTAGCTCAGGTGAGCCGGTGGCTCGGGCAGGCCAAGAAGCGAGCGCAGGAGCTACTGGGGGTCCTAGTGAAGTGAGGAGCAGCGTGTGTTTGCGAAGAAAAGCAGGCGGGGGTGGAGTTCAGCTCGAGGTGGTTGAGGCGATAGCTTGGGCACCAAGTTGAGGCTAGTCCAGGTATGGGCCGCGGCATGGTCGGAGTACGGCGGACGGGCGGCGACGCGCGTGCGGCCGTCGGCCAATGATGGCGTGTGGGCGGCGCGGCGTGGCCGGTGTGCGGGCGGCACGTGGCATCGTCCGGGGGACCCACACGCATCGTGTACCGGACTAGGGCACGGTGTTTGACCCAACGGGGCGGGCTGCCTCGGCGTTCGTGTACGGCGGCCGGGCGGCATGGCGACGCGGCCGGGCGTGGCCATACCCGCGACGTCGTGCGCACGTGCGCTCTAGCTCAAAACAGCTCCAAGTACCCTACTTTGAATTGAATTTTCTCAATTTTTCCAAACAGAACTGCACCAAAGTTTGACTACCAAACTTGCTCACCACACTACCCTCTACAAGTTTTACAAAGGCTCTCAAGGTTTAGATCAAATGATTTTGCATAAACTGCAGGGAAAACTGACAGAAATCTCGGCCCCGGTGAATAGTGAAAGCAGACGTTGACTTGCATTTTTCACTCATTTGCACTTCAAACCAGCAATGCCACTCAACATGAAAGTTGTATCCCTCGACGAAATACACAACTTTTGTATTGGGAGAATTTGAAGTGTTTAGGGAAAATTTGGAGAACGCGGCAAAAGTTCTGGCTTACATTGATGGGTCAACATGGAGTCAAGGGTTTTGAGTGGGGTTTTGACCAAGGTGGGCTATGGTTGACTAAAAGGTGTCACTAGGGTTTGTTGGTGATGTTTTTGAGGTGATGGCCCAGGTTGACCGTCGTTTGACCAAAGTCAACACTGTTGACTGGGTCATTAGGGTTACTTAACCCAGCCGAAAACCTGGGGCGTCACAGCCTACCCCCCTTAAACAGAATCTCGTCCTGAGATTCGACAATAAGAGTGGAGCAACACTTTCTAGCAAGATAAGGGTTATAAGATGGAAATATGTACCCGCTTACATTTCTAGGTAGCGAGAATTCATATAGGGCAATAGATACACGGTGCTCTCTTCACTGCTTCATCGCAGTTCATGAGGAAGAGGACGATGGATATGTACATGGAAAACTAAAAGAAGACAAACTCCGCCGACTAAGCAGAGGTACATTGCTACAAGCGTTCAGTGGAGGGACTCAAACATCTCCATGATTTGGGGCATAGTCGACAATGGAGTCGGGACTCTTCCTTCGGTCTTCTTCGAGCTTCTCCGGGAGGTGGTCGACGAAGACGACTAACCATCTTGTTCGGCTAGTGGGTGGAGCAACGGCGAAACTGGACTAGTAGCGGGTTGGCCAAAACTAGCCGAAGGAGAAACAAGAGTGGCGACACTGTCGAGCTCGAAAGCAGGCGAGACTTGGCAATGGCAACACCGCGGAAAGGTTTCTCCTTTTTATTGCCCAACGGAACACAACGGTCATCCCAACCGACTGCGGTAGGGACTAGCGGAGCGATCCGGCGGTTGCCACACGGGGCTCGATAATGGTCGGCCCGTGAGGTCTCGACGACGTGATCATGGTCGTGGGAAAAGAGATGTCAGAGCGATGCTACAGCGTCGTACCTTTGTGGCACTGAAACGAATGGGGTCCAACAGTCCGAAGATCTGACCGTGATTTCTCAAGAAATCTTTGATGCTACTCCATCAACTTATCCGGTTGACTGATGTGAATCTTGGGAATTTCGGTGGAAAGACTAAGTCGAGAAAGAGATGATTACCTTCAAGATTTCTATGAAGAAAGCGAAGGCTAGTAAACAAATGTGTCATTACATTTGTTCACCAAGATTTCTGGGTTTAGCTCTTAAAACAACTAGAATGTGGGAATGGGGTAAGTCCGTGTTGCCTACAATTGTAGCAAACACGAGGTTGAAATTCCTTTGGCTTGAAGACTTGTGGCTGAGATTGGCGGTACTGAAAATTTCCCAAAGGCTTATGCTGGGATGGAGTCATTCTCCAATGGCCTGATGCGGATGATTAGGAAGAACCATGCGTATTCTTCTTGACGAAATGAAACTTCTTGCCCGATCCAATTCCCGGAGCACACTCATTATGCCTCTTATCCTCCTTCTGTACCTTCATCATGGCATCCTCTTGCGAGATAGCTTTATTCACTAATTGGTGATAACTGTTTGGCTCTAGTAGGTTTAGTCTTTCATACAATTCACTCCTGAGACAATCACAAAAACGTTCCATCTTTTTGGCATCGGTGTCCACGTGATGTTCTCCGTACTGGCAGAGGCTATTAAACTTCTGTGCGTACTGATACACAGTGTCATCACCTTGCTTAAGAGCAAGCAACTCTTTCATTTTTCTAACCATGAGTCCTTTTGGAATGCAGTGGTCCTTGAAAGCTCTTTTGAATTCCATCCAAGTAACTTCATGTCCAGCAGGTTGCATGATCTTAAAGTGCTCCCACCACACTAAGGCTTCTCCACGAAGCTGCAAGGCTGCAAATCTAGCCTTGTGCTCCTCGGAACAAGGTAGGACAAATGCAGAGAATTTGGCATCAATGGCCCTAACCCATGCATCTGCATCAAGGGGTTCTTCTGCTTTGGCGAAAGTTGGGGGCTTCATCCCAATAAATTGGGAATAGGTGGTAACCATTTGCGGGCCATCTTGGTTAGCTCCCATTGGTGGTCTCAGGTGCATCTGTTGTGTGATTTGCTGTTGTGTCTGCAAAATCTGGCGCAACACTTCGGTCTGAGCGGCCATGAAAGTCTCCACCGGCGTCATGGGTGGCGGCGGTGGTAGATCACCATCACCCGACGTGTTAAAACCGTTGGGGGTGTTACGTGTTGATCCGACCATCTGAAAAGTTGAGTTTTCATTAAACACATATTCGTAAGCTTTCTCACATAAATTAACAAGTAGAATATGTATGATGAAAACTCATTCAAGGCGAACTTTCGGAGTCGGCCAGCACGACGGTCATAAGCATAAAGTTCATAAATCCTTGCTTATACACCGAAAAATTCTCATTTTTGGTCAGTGGATGTATGATTTCATGCGCTCCAATGTTGGTGTTCAACTTTGAGTCAATTTCCAACATTATTATGCCCGAAAAATTTCGTGACCGAGATTCGGCCTAGATGTTTTCACAGGAGGTCGCGGTGTACGCAAGTTGCCATAACTCTCGGTACGCACATGCAAACATGATAAAAGTTAGTGAGCAAGATTCCCACCTTATTTGACATAATTTACTACCCAACACATGGTCCAAGTTGATCATAACCAACGTCATTACAAGATCCATTCTTACAACACATCACTTTATTGAAAGCGTAGCCAACATCAGCTAGGTATCACTCTAGCCTAAGTTCACTTAAGGTGAAGCGGGTCCAGTCTCCACTCCAGATTCTCCTTGGATCTCCTCGGGATCTTCTTCCTCTTCTGGATTAGGTGGTGGAGCTGCTACAGCTTCTAGCTGATTCTCTAGGTCAAGCATATATTGATCATTATGCTGCAACAAGAAATTCTATTCATGAATGACTTCGCTCAATTCTTGTATTGTGGTTCTATCCTTTCTTCTTTTCTTCTTAAGACTGGCTATCGTTGCTTGAGCTTCATTCAACTCTTGGGTGATAGCTCCTGCACCATTAACTTGTTGTATATAAATTTTGTGCATATAGAACATACTTTCTCCAACCATTGTTTAATATAGGTCCAACATAGCTTTGGAGAAACGGACTGAGGTGTCAAGTTCAGGACTATATGGAGGATTGCCCTGAGCGGAGAGCTTCGCGTTCGATTCCATGCCCGAAATGTTGCTTAGGCAATGGAATCACGTTAGCTGTAGTACTAGCTACCCAATCGGCATGCTTCTCACAAAAAGTTGTGAGTGCTTCCAACGCAGCCTTCTGCACGGTGCTAGCCAATTTCCACCCTTGTGCCTTCACCTCCCACTCTTCCCAAGTAGGATGTGTCGGGCACACGGGGATCTTTACATTCACTTCCCAACAAAGCAGTTGGCCTGATGTCATGAGCTCACGTGCCGAGTACTCGGGATACACTGTGTAACCAAAGTCCCTTAGGGTGTCCCACAAGAGTGCAGGAAAACCACCCTCCTCGAGGCAGTTCAAGTGAGTCCATGCCTGCGCATCAGCGTTCATGGATCCGGAGGCAGGCATCTGGAATAAGTGACAAATGTCAGAACCAGAGGCGAACACGTGCACAAATTAAGTTCTCACGGCTATAAAGGAATGTTGCCTACACAGACCACTACTAAAGGTTTCCAACTTCCATAAGATTTCAAAGAGTAGAAGGTGTGGTTGGATTATCAATTTGGTGAAATTTAGGGCAGCCATTAGCACAAGGTGCAAGTTATGCCGGAACTCGAAATGAGTACGCATAAAATGATGGCGTAATGTTCGGGGGTTGCGAATCAAAAATTCGTAAATCAGAACTTATGACCCCAAAAATTACCAATTCTCGGTAGCAACTCAGTGGCTCAATTATGCACACTTTTGGTATTCAAAGATAGGGCTAGATTGGATTGGAACGTGATCGAAAATTTTCATTTGCAGAGGAATGCTGCTCTGAAAAACAGCATAACAGAGACTCACTAAATTGAGCCTAACTCTCTACAGAAAATCCCTAAAATCCTGGAAAATTAACGGTGGATGCTCAACTTGATCAGAAACAACTTTCCTAAAGGATGTCTAGTCAGATTCTCTACAGATTTGGTTATAAAAATTGAGGAATGTCAGAGACAGAATCTGCCAGAAATTTCCTAAATTCAAAAGAGAGGAAAACCTTACCTAAGATCAAGCAATCTCCCTAGAAAAATTACTCCAAGCAATTAAGGGTAAATTTTAGGTTCATCAAGATTTCAACCATGCATGCACACGCCTTAAACGACCTTACACAACTAGATCCAAAAGACGTAGTTAGTGCCGGTGGCAAGCTTATAGTCGGCTCTCCATATAATATCTAGTCGAAACTACTCGATTCGCACTTTAACGACTTACGAACGTTGTTAGTGTACCTGCAGAAAACGAAACTTTCGTGCCAGCACGTCACTAAAGCATCCACATACAGTACCATTCACTTATAGAAACGACATCCATGCGTCAAGCCGCTGCATGGACAACGTCCAACCTCGGAAATCCTCCGGTTGAATGGAGTGTGTCCTTGCCTCGCTTGATCGACATGCGGAATGCACACGTATGATACACGTGGCGACACCACAACTCATATCTAGACGCGAAGATGGGATCCGTGGAAGGGATCACTCCATCAACCCTCGCAATTCCCGTGATGCGGAACAGCACACGTATTAAACACGTGGCTCATCTAGTTTGGTTGTGCGATAAAGTAAGTCTGATATAAAGTAAAGTGCTGGAGGTTACCAAAATAAACCATAGATTCTTATGCCACCTTAAAGAACCCAAAAATTCCTCTAGGGCCTCTCGATCTAGATCATTCCTTAACGATCCAACGGATTTTTCAAATCCAATCAATCTGGCAGTTTTTATTGTAAATCATGTGATTAGTGTTTATCTAATCACTCCGGTGCATACGGATGCTCTGATACCAGCTGTGACAACCTCATCCGAGATAATTCCGTACTATCGCCTAAACCACTCCATTGGGTCAATAAGCGATAATAAAGAACCATCCCGTTGAGTGTTGCCGAGTTTACACCCGGTGAATCACTTGGAAACACAGAGAGGATCGAACGTATGCATTAAACTCCCACGAAGGAGAGTCCAGAGTGCCTTACACATTAATACTAATCTCCCCGTAGGGTCCAATTATTACAAACCATTATTTCTGACGTAAAAGTAAATCATTCAGAGTTTTATTAAAACAGCGGAAGTACTAATAACGATGCGTCACGACATCACCAGAGGCCATCTGTGATGCCATTACTCAGCGTCCTCATCCACCCATTCCAGCCCCCAGCCGGATGGAATCTCACTAGGCCAAACAACATCTCCTGAAAACAACAATTTAAGCAAGGCTGAGTATACTAATACTCAGCAAGACTTATCCGACAAAAGTTACCTCTAGACATGTAGGGCTCTTGGATGGTGGGTTTGTTTTGCCAAAAAGCAAATGTGATCATGGATCCTTACTTTCAATATTTTAGCTCAATCTCTAGTGAAATTATCATTACTATGATGAGGAACTAATGCAATCAAGATTTGTACAATACAATTAATTCACGCAGGAGGTTTCACGTAGTTCCATCATTAAGGGATATCATGGCCAGCTGATTAAGCAGTCTCGGATAACGGTGAGCGGCCGACAATCGATTGATTTATAACCCTTGCAAGGTAAACCTAAACACACGGAGTGGTGCCCCACAGCGCTGACACCGACCAAACAGTTCCCAAAAATCTTCGGGTTGGGATGATAGCCTACAGTCCCGGGTGCAAGGCTATCTGGAATGCCCCACATAGTACATCCAGCCTCACGCATGCACCCTGCTCCCGGTTGCAAGCCGGGCAGGAGACGAATCGGGATTAGTAGTAGTAAGATCCCGTACCGTCTCATTATGGTACTAGGCTTGCCGGTCCCATTCCCGACAAGTGCTTAGTACATTCAAAAGCTTAGCCCACGAAGCCATTGGACCGAAGCCCAAATCCCATGCTCTCACCACATGAGCAATTCATTTATTCATATGGGGGTTCCACAATAGAAAACCTATTCACGCGAGTGACGAACATCATTCGACTTTTACCGGGTCCTTAGAGCATAGCATCTAGCGACCTAGCATACTAGTAAAAGAGCATAGGCACCTAGGAATCATGCAACTAGGGTTTCATCCAATTCCTGAATGAAAATGCACATAGAATAACATAGATAGTTGCATAAATTTAAATAAAACATGGGTTAATGATAAAACCGGGGCTTGCCTTCGCTAGCACCAGCAGTTAGACAATCTTCCGGACTTTGGCCCGGGTCTTGCTCTATGGCGATGTAGTGCACGCCTCCTCCTGCTCCCTCGCTCACGTCCTCTGACACGAGTGTGTAACTACCGTCGGGAACTTCTACACAGAGATGCAATGCAAACTTGAGTGACAAATCGGATTTTAAATAATTTCAAACAACTTATGACAACATGGGGTGCACGTTTGAACACATTCACTCAGCTAATAAATACATTCAGCATACTCTTCCTATGAAGAGACAAAATGCAAGGCTTTCTTATATAGACTTTTCAATGGTGACTGTGTACATATATATATAAATAAATTAATGTAATCCACATACAAACAGCAGCAACAGCTACAAGTGGCATAGGGTTGGTCATATTCACCTTAATAAAAGCATTTAAACATTTACTTATGTAAAGCATCACAAAAGACTATGACACTTGCATGATGGTGAATATAGGCACACCTATAAAAGAATATTACTTTTAATTACCAACAGCAATGAAATTTACTTTGGATACCACCATTTTACTTCCTTAGCTCATTCCCACAACTTATGCATAAGGATGCATTTTTCTTATTTGCCCGTTACTAGATTAAACAGATTTGCACTCTTTTAATTAATTAAAACCACATCAACTATTCTAGTAGTACCTACTGGTTCTAATGACCAGGAATTCTTTGTTGGACAGCAAGAAACTATCCTTTGCACTACTGAAATTAATTACACAATTAAAGGCATTACTAGTTAGCAAATGAGGGAATATTACATAAGAAAATAAATATAACAGGAATGCTTGCAAACTTTCTTCCACACATGCTTTGGTCCAAAGCAAGCTTAAAGAACTAACAGACACACATATAGCATTTATGAAACATGCTACACACATTTATGATTAAAAACAAGCATAATTGAGACAATAATATTTCTAACAGGGATAAAATCATGGTAAATTTATCAAGGATGCTTTTTAGCATAACATGACTATAGCCAGAAGTTGGGCTCAAAAATAATTACATTTGGAGCTACAAAAATCATCTATGCAGATTTGTCAATTTCACAAATTGATTTTTATAAAACGATTTCTTCAGTAACTTTGTGCAACTTTTGGCACAGAACCTAGACATACTAGTACTCATAACCCAAACTCAACTCAAGATCAGTTGTAGATTTTACAGAATCACAGATCTAGGTCTTGTACATTTCTATTTTTCAAGCAAAAACTATAGCTCAAAAATGTGTACACCTTCGGAGAAAGTTGTAGGTCTTGTGACACTTAGCACGGCAAAATTGAGTTTGTTATTTTTGGATTTTTCTACGATTTTAAATTGATTTTACAAATTTCTGCTGAAACACATCAAAGAATATAGAATCTTTTTGCATTTAGATCCCTGGAAAGTTTAAACCCTTCACAACCCTACCCTCGATTCCTCACCCTTGCACCCGGCGGCGAAGGTGAGCTCGCCAGCGGCGAGGTGAGGCACGGGGTGGTAAACAAGCGAAGGAGATTAGCAATTAGGCTCACCCTCTTCCTATTGGCGGTGGTGGTTTGACCGGAGGTGTCGCCGGTGAGCGGCGGCGGCGGACCGGCGGTGGCGTGGCCACGGGCACTCAAACTCCAGCGAGGACAGGGGTGGAGCTGGTCAATGTGTGGCACGGGCAGCTTCACTGGGACCTAGGGGATGTGCTGAGACGGTTGGTTGGCTTGGGGATCGCGCGGGGAGCAGAGCTCGTCGATGGCTGCCCGGCGGCGGCCGCTGGGACACTAGCTCCGGTGAGCCGGCGGCTCGGGTAGGCCAACAAGCGAGCGGAGGAGCTACTGGGGGTCTAGTGAAGTGAGGAGCAGCATGTGTTTGCGAAGAAAAGCAGGCGGGGGTGGAGTTCACCGTGTGGCACCCATGGCGGATGGCGGCGGCTCGGGCTTGCGCGAGGAGGAGACTGGCCGGCTTTATAGCTTAGCTCGAGACGGTTGAGGCGATAGCTTGGGCACCTAGTTGAGGCTAATCCAGGTATGGGCCGCGACATGGCCGGAGTATGGCGGACGGGCGGCGACGCGCGTGCGGCCATCGGCCAATGACGGCGTGTGGGCGGCGGCTCGCGTGGCCGGTGTGCGGCAAGCACGTGGCATCGTCCGGGGGACCCACACGCATCGTGTACCGGGACTAGGGCACGGTGTTCGACCCAACGGGGGCAGGCCTGCCTCGGCGTTCGTGTACGGTGGCCTGGCGGCATGCCGACGCGGCCGGGCGTGGCCATACCCGCGACGTCGTGTGCACGGGCGCTCTGGCTCAAAACAGCTCCAAGTACCCTACATTGAATTGAACTTTCTCAATTTTTCCAAACAGAACTGCACCAAAGTTTGACTAGCAAACTTGCTCACCACACTACCCTCTACAAGTTTTACAAAGGCTCTCGGGGTTTAGATCAAAGGATTTTGCATAAACTGCAGGGAAAACTGACAGAAATCTCGGCCCCGGTGAATAGTGAAAGCAGACGTTGACTTGCATTTTTCACTCATTTGCACTTCAAACCAGCAATGCCACTCAACATGAAAGTTGTATCCCTCGACGAAATACACAACTTTTGTATTGGGAGAATTTGAAGTGTTTAGGCTAAATTTGGAGAACGCGGCAAAAGTTTCGGCTGACATTGATGGGTCAACAAGGAGTCAAGGGTTTTGAGTGGGGTTTTGACCAAGGTGGGCTATGGTTGACAGAAAGGTGTCACTAGGGATTGTCGGTGATGTTTTCGAGGTGATGGCCCAGGTTGACCATCGTTTGACCAAAGTCGACACTGTTGACTGGGTCATTAGGGTTACTTAACCCGGCCAAAAACCTGGGGCGTCACACTGGCCTAGGGTGTTCCCAAGCTCCATTGCCGCCATCTTCATCGACGACGTTCTCCGGAGTCTCCATCACCCCTATATGCTTCAATCCGTGTAAGATGATGGGGTAATGTCTCCGTTCGTCCCTAGGGTTAGATGGATGCATGCTATGTGATCGCTACTTGATTCGTGGTTTTAATCTATTACTTTCATGTTGATGATGCTTTGATGATTAAGGTTAGCTACCGTGTTTTTCGGGCATATGATATCCCCTACTCCCATAGATTCCATCAACATACCGTGTCCATCATAGGTCTAGTCACGATTACCTTCGCGTAGTGACAGTACGAGGGGAGGGAAAGGGCGAAACCGTGGTCACAACCCCCGGTAGATTGGTTTACCACTCTCGTGTAGTAGATGCATATCCATGTTATCCTAGATCCTAGGGAGGGAACGCTTATCTTTCTTAATCACTCTCTGTTGTCCACTCTTTACCATCTAGTTTAACCCTCGATTTGTTTGATCAACTTAGATTAACTTAGGTTAGATTGTCTTTACCTTTAGATTAATACTCCCTTTAATGGTTTCCCTAGTCAACTAGATTAGTGCTTGGTTAAGTGCTAGCAATCCCCTTACTCCGTGGATTGACAAACCTTGGGATCTCCCGTAGGTGAAGAAGGGCATAGGTGACTTGTACGCTTGCGAGTCCAATCGAAACGTTAAACGAGTTTTTACCGTCAACAAGCCCCTTTTTCTGGCGCCGTTGCCTGGGAGCAAGCCAGTTTGCTACGTTTAATATAGTATTAATTTTGTTGATTACTAACATCTAACCCTTTTTTTCTAGAAAAAAAATCTTTTTTGTTTTTCTTTCTACTTTTCTTGTGCCTAGATGGATTTGTTCACCTCACCATTGGAAGACGAAGAGATGTCGCTAAGGGAGCTAGCAATGCCGTCAATGGAGGACATTGATGTTATGGCGAAAGCCGAAGCTACCGTGCACAAACAATGAGAGGAAACAAAAGCTGAAGAACCAAAACCAGAATACAAAAAAAGGACAACCAAAAGCTCTTTACTCAACAGTAGATTTCTCAAAAGCTGATCCCCTTTACATTTACAAGTGCCATTCGTCTCCTTTTATAGTGAGGCGGACGGACTTTTTACATTCCGAGAACACCCTTGTGTAAAAAAAATCAAAACAGAATGTGCTAGGCTATTTTTGGGAAATCTCCAATTAGGTCTCCACGTAATCGGTGCTTCATGATGTCACGCCGCACATCGCGGCGCCTTTCTTGTTGTCATCACGTGCGCCCGTCGGGAGAAAACCTTCGATCTTTTGGAGATTCCCCTTTCCCCTGGCACCTTTCGTCACCTGAAACATGGAATCACATTCAAACTTGAAATCATTAGATGTTAGAGACGATGAAACCCCCAAGCGAATCCCAGGCCGAGACTGCCTGGGTGAGCAAGATTCACCTCTGGGGTTTCGTCGCGGAAGAAAACAATCAGCCTGACCGAGACCCCAACGCCCTGGGTTATTCTGAGCTCATTTGCCGGCTCCGCTGGCGGCGAAGGGTATCGGTCGAAAGACAGATTCTGAAAGACAAAACTGGATCCAAGGGCTCCTTGGGTTTCGTCACTGGGCCTTTCGCATAGAAACTTGGGCAACTGAAGACACTCTTTTATTTTTGGTAAAAGAAAGGCTTGATTCCGAATCCCCCCAACAATTGAGATGCAAAAATCAGATTTGGCGCTTGCTACAACCCACTATGAAGTGAAGCCTAGAATCATCAAGTTAGTGGCGACAAAACCATTTAGAGGATTGGAGGATGACAACCCATATAGACACATTAAGGAATTCACGATGATATGCAACACGGTGCAACAAGGAGTTTCGACCACTTGGTTCAAGTGGAATCTTTTTCCATTCTCTCTCGAAGATAAAGCGCGAAGATGGTACACACTTGCGTCCGTTGAAGCAAAAGGAAATTGGGATGAGCTAGTGAAGAAGTTTCTTTTGAAGTTCTTTCCCATAAGCAAGGTCCTAGACTTGAGGAAGCAAGTGATCACTTTCAAGCAAGGAGAGGATGAAGGAATTGATGAAGCATGGGACCGTTTTAATGAACTACTTGAGTGAGGCCTGAACATGGGATTTTCCGGTGACTTGATGTTGCATACCTTTTATTTTTCACTAACCCCTAACTTGTCTCATTTTGTAAGCATGTGTGCAGGTGGTGATATAATGGATAAAACAATTAGTGAAGCTGCACAAATCTTACAAAGGATAAGCAATGGACAAAGAACGCAACGAGATTGGCAAAGACGTTGTCAAGAGGAGCAAAATGACAAAAGCAAGCCCAAGGTGCTTGCTGAAATTTCTGAAAAAGATGAACCGGTGGTCAAGAAAGATGAATCGACCATACAAGAAATTGAAGATCCACTTCCCAAGGTAAGAGAAGTCATTTCGGATGTTAAAATGTTGAAACTAACATGAATGTAGGACGAAGTATGTGGAATGCTAGACCATTGGTGGAGTTCAATCAATCCGGTTGGATTCTAGTTGATTTTGCCCCACTAATCAACTACCGCAGGAAGGAGGAACACCGACACGTTGCCAAACTAGTTGAAGATATATTTGATCAAGAGATGAGTGGAGAGTCGATCCAAAAGATATTTGAAGAAGAAAGAGAAGAAGGAGATGAAGGATGGATTGACCGGTTTGACAACGCAAGGATTTATGATGAAGAAAGAGAAGAGTACAACAATGACGAGGCTAGTAACTCGAAGGATAAATGCGAGAAGATAGGACTCAAGCTAGAAGATGAATGGGGAGTTGACAAAGAGCAAGTACTCTAAGAAGGCCCCTCCCCACAAGTTGATTGCTTGTGTGCTATTCAAGCCTAAACACTAGCAAATCAAGACATGGAAGTACTCAAGGATGAAGAAAAGAGTGAATCAACGATGAGCGATCTTGATGATATGTGGTACACGGGAGATAAAGAAGGAAACATACAAGGCTTTGAAGATGAATATGTCATTGATAATGAAGACTTCAAAGAAGAGATGAATGCGAACATAATTGATGGATTACACATTCCACATGATGAGATGCAGGGGGTGCAAAAAGGTAACAAAGAGACACCTTCACTCGTTGAGATTGATTCGCCTTCAACACCTCTAGATGAACCAAATATCACTCTTGTTGAAAAAGCTCTAAGGACAAGGTACGTGCTGAAATCTCAAGATATTATTGGTATTGATGTCTTTAAATACTCATGCTCAACACAAAAGTATGAACGATAGTTTAAATTCTATGCCTTGTTCCAATAATGATCATGTTGATAGGCTAGATTTTCTTGAGAATGAAAAAGAGGAAACATTTATGTTTGATACAATTAATCTCACCCCTAAAGAACCTTTTCCTTATGATGAGCTAAGTGCATGAAACATATGCTTCTTTTATTTACACATTGACTTGTTGCTACAATTCACATGTGGTGTTGTTGATGGTTAATAGTTGTATCAAAGTTCGTTTATGACTTGCAAGCGGACAAGTCTCCCGTCGTAGTCAAGGGACCCTTCTTCCCTCAAGTGGTGAACCCAAGGTATCGAATCCGTGGAACAATGTGCAATGCAAGGATTCAATCTAGTAAAGCAAGGTAAACTATCTTATGAAGACAAGTTGCATCTAATCTACTAACTCATGAAGAAAAGACATCTAATCTAATCTACTAAAGAGGTAGCAAGAGAAAGCAAGAGATAACCAATCTAGAGAATCTAGACCATGCTTATGTTGTAGCTCCAAACAAGATAGATGAAGATAGAAAAGCGAATCTCATTAAAAGCATCTTTAAATCGTGGCCTTCCCATCCGACTCTGAAAACGCCCGCCTTTCGGAACCCCCGTTCTGTCACAACGTATCCCTATTCATGCGGGTAGTCTAGGGCGAGTTCGATAGAACAAGTTGAAATCACTTGGCTGGTCCGGTATGCACCTCTAGCCACCGCGGCTACAAGAGCACCCTATGTAATCTAGCTATAGACTAGATCGTAAAATAATCAAAACCAAGAAGAAAACAAAATCATCGAGAAGGCACTTGATCGCTAGAAATCGGATTCACTTACGAACTTCACCATGAATGATTACATGAACAAGATCACCACCGGGGCCCTCCCTCGATATTGATCCTCGCTCCGGAGCTCCGACGTGGTCTTCCATGCAAGGTTCCCACGTCGGCTAGGGAAACCCTAGACAACTAGCATGACCCTCATCTCTGAGATGGTGTCCCTCAAGCTTCTCTGCTCCTCGGCGGCGGATTACGACTTGGATCCTGCGTGGCTCTCGGTCAGGGGGCTATTTATAGCCTGAGAAGCAATTAGGTCAAAGGGGAGGCCGATTGGGCCCTGAAAATGGCTGGGCCGGCCGGCCTGGGCCGGCCGGCCTGGGCCCAATTCGGCCCATCTCGTGGAATGCTTCGCCCGGTGTTGCTTCCCGCGTCTTCTAGATGTTCTCCCCTTTTGCACATGGGCCCTTGACGTCGGTTTCTCTCCGAATTGGACTCAACTCCTTGTCTTGCAAGATTCAGCACTTTTCTGGTTCGGTCCTCGGAGTTTATCATCTTCTCGGGCTTGGTCCTTGGGCTCTTGGGGTTATGTTCACTTCATTGCTTGAATTGTATCGGGCTTCAAGGTCTTGTCATGAGGTGCTTAATGAACTTATCCCGGAAGTCTTGCTTTCAACGTTAAAACCCTGCGTAAACACTTAACTCCAAAATCGACATGCATAAGTGAACTTGTTATACCACGGGGGGTAGTACCAATGAATAAGATACAAAAGTCATGCCAACACCGAAGGTAAAGTCATGGCTAGGTTGACGGATTTTCACCGTCAACATCTCCCCCATGCTTAAACCTTGCTCGTCCTCGAGTAAGCCTTCGGTGGATATCATCATTGCCAAACAATGTTTAAGCCTTGCACTTGATCACACATGAGAAAACATAATGCTCTCAAAATTTTAATTCATTAAAGTTCCATAATGTACTAGCCTTCACCTCTACGGAGGGTAGATTCTTATTAAGCTTATCCCACAAGTATCAACATGCTCACAAAGTTTAAATAGATCTCAGAATTTTTGAAATAAAGAACGATATAAAGAAAAGAGCTAAACCAAGTTCACAAATTTAAATCACCTTGCATGTTGCTCATGAACTCTCATCTCACTTGTCTCTCAAGCCTATATATTCTACTCCTTTCCCTCTCATTACATATGTGGTAGGCTTTATATGGAGCTTTGGGAAAGTTTAGTCCTACCAAGATTTTATAAATGAGGTGTCGTCAAAACAAGACAAGCTTCTCATGGTCTTACCGAGACTCGTCAAAAAGGTCATTGGAAAATAATGTTAAATCAAGGAGGGGAAAGAGAAAAATACGCACACTTTAGATGAGTGGACATGTGCAAATGGCAAAGAGTGATCCCGAGGCACAAAGGAAGTCCTCGTTATCAGCTTGCACATGGTTGGAAAATGAGAATGGATCTTTTAAACTTGAAGCCTTGAATGCACTCTTAGAGAACCGGGGAGTTCACTTTACGCATATATATTTTTTTTCTCTTTCTCATATTTCTCATTCTTTTCTTTCTTTGTTCCTTTCATTCATTATATATATATTTTTTCTTGGAAGTCACGTATATCGCCGAATTTTTTTTATTCATCATTTTTTTAAAAAATACTCCCTTTTGAACTCTAAAACTGCACCGTACCTACCTCCTCCCCCATGCTTAGACGTTGCTCGTCCTCGAGCAAAGAGGAGATAATAAGGTAGGTACCGGAAATATTTTTCCTTTGGAGAGATACTTGAAATCTTCAATGTCGGCACCGTCTTGCGATCTTCCTTGAATTGATGATCCATTCTCAACGATAGGTTGTGGTCAAGGAGGTAATCACAAAAGATGATATTTGGTTTTAAGGGTGGATATCCGGCGAGGTTTGTGAGATCTCCAATGCGGGGATACACAATGCACGGATAAGAGGCTAGCAAAAAGATAGATACGCAAAAACGGAATGACCAGCTTCTTAGTCTCGGGCCAGAGAAATCATGGCCTGCAATAACTCACTCAAAAATAAATCTTGTACACTAAAGTTTATGCACTCAAATATATATAAGGCTCGGATAGGTTGAGCAACACACAAGTGATATTTATGACAAGGTTAGCAATATTTTTGAGCATAAAAGACATCTTTAATCTATTCATAACTTGAGAGCACATAAAACACTATGGGTCTTTATTTTAATCATAACCTCCGCTGAAGATTAAGCTAGCATTTAGATAATTTCAGATTTGTATTTTTAAGAGAGCACTAGGTTAAACATGCATAAATCAATTACAAAGATAAAGAAAGCGGCAATTTTAACCATATATCATCATGACACAAATTTTGTAACTTTACCAAAGGTAAAAACTAGGTGGTGACATTATTCATGATGAAAATAAGCACTAACACACATGCTGAAAATAAACTAAAGACTAAACATTAAAGTAAAAGCTGAAAATACTACGCATACATAGACAAATATAAGCTGAAAATTAAAGAAAAGGGGTAAAGGAAAGATAACTAAAGCTCCTCCTCTCTCTAATCTTCCGCCGGTGGTTGATATTGATAGTCTTGGTTGTTGTACCCTTACTTGTAATAGGAATGCACCACTACTCCTATGAATTGTCCGACGGTGCTAGGTGAAGGTGTCTAAGCAGATAAGCGACGTTTGCATTTCCTTCACCCATTTGGTTTGCATTGGTTAGGATGGCTGCAATATTTTGCACGTTCCTTGCAGCGTATCCTCCAATGGTGGCCACATTTTGTTGTGGTTGAGGAAGGTGTGCATATGGCTCCGCAACGGCTACGTTGGGCACCGCAACAATGGTGGGGGTATGGCTGCACCACTGCCCCATTCTTGCATTGGTACACCACCGTAGTAACTCGGCGGCGCCGGGGTTCCTCCCAATGGTGGGACATAATTTTGTTGTGTGAGGCTTCTTGGGTCGTGGAAAACCCTTCTCCTAATCCTTCTCTTTTATTTTTTTCTCTTCGCCGGCACAAGAAGTCCTTCCTCTAACCGATCTTCTTCCCCTCAAGAAAAGTCTTAATCTTCAATCCGGAAGGGGCAAATTAACCTAGGCCACTTGGAAGCCTCCTCTCTCATCTTCACTCTTATATTTTCCTTTCTTCATATATTCCTAGGGAAGTCCCGGGTAGGAGATGATTTGGGTTCCTTGTAATACCCGGTTTTAAAGAGGTAGCCAATATGGAGAGGCAACACCCCAAACCAATATCTTCTGAACTCGATGTTGCTTAACAACACCACCGGTTGATCATAGGTGAGTGGGGTCTATTGGCCACTTGGCAATCAAAGCCGAGTAAAGCCAATTCAACTCCGTGTTGGTTATCCTTGTCTCTCTTGTTCTCCCAAAAATCCACTTGCACAAAAGTGACACACTTGGATGATGGGGCTCCGGATAGTATTTCTTCGTTGATGGTCTCTTCCCGTGATCATACTCCAAAAACCTTCCCATGTGCCTTCATGCACATCCACTTGTTCCGGAGCTCCCTTTTGAAAATAGGAGACACTCGCCCATAGGTCTACGATACTAGAACATGCAATCATCTCGAACATGAAAACCAATCTAATCTATCGGGGATTGTGTTGAATGGATCCAAGGAAGCATTAGAGCTCCACTCCCTTTATGGCGTGGTAGCTAACCTTAAGCATTAAAGTATTTCCAACAAAAGACGATAGATAGATAATCCAACAAAGTATGATTACATCTCAAGATCGATTGCAACCCATGGATGAAAGGAGATTACCCCATCAAGGTGCTAGAAATAGCATCATTGATCAAGGTTACCCTTTCGACGGTGTCTTCCTTCTTCTCCACTTGTGGGCTCCCTCCAAACGGAATGAGAGACTCAGCACTCCTTCATCAAGGGTATGCGCCATGGTCATGAAAATTTCCTAGGCGAAATCCTTGTGGGTGTTTGCCGACACTCCGTTAGAGAATTGCACCGGTGTCCCGTATGAAACCCAATATGTGGAGAGCATGGTCGTCGATGTCGACGTGCGCTACAAGCCTCTACTTAAGGCGAGCGAGCTTCTTCTCCTCCTCCTCCGTCATGATGACATACCCCTCGGGATACCGCGGAGCGTATGGAGGTGGAGAGGATGATCGTGTCAAGTGGCGAGGTTGGACGGGCGGCTCCTCCATATGTTATTGAAGTTTGGTAAACCTCATAAACGAGTTTCGTGTGGCCCTCATACCACCAAGGAGAAGAGTGTGATTCCTCCTCGGCGGTGCCGTGTCCTCCTCCATACTTCGAGGATACTCGGAAACCGAGCGCCTCCTCGAAGAGGTTGTCGATGATGGCTTAGACGACGATGATCCCTTCTTCTTCGGTGAAAAGGCTTGTAGTTTTCTTCCATGATTGCAGAACTCTCCCTCACAAATATATATCCGGGGTTTTCACCCGGTAACAAGGTACACAAATATTATTTTGGAGTCTGGACTTTGAGTGGATTAAGGATGTGATTTGTTGCACGAAACAAACGTGGTGGATGGCTAAGTCTAAGGTGGTTCCGGCCTACAAACTAGAGCACACGAACAAAGAGCTGGATGGGAGGCTTACCTCTCTCCTCCTCTTGGCTCGGTTCTTCTCTAGTGCACGTTGCTTCGTGACCGCGTACACCTTACAAACGTTCCCGTCCACTCCTTCGCTTGCATTATTGCTTCTTCCACTTGATGTTTTCGCTTGACTCACTTCCATACTCCCTTGCCTCACATGCCTCCATGATATTCCTACAAAACAAAGACTTGGCTGCCCCCCATGCTTGTACTTTGCATGTGGTTTGATAAAAGATGTTGGAGGGGCATCCCGTGATGTATCATGGTGCATGTATGGTCAAGTTAACTTGATTGCCTCCCTCTAAGCATGTTTAAAGTTAAGCACTCCCCTAATTTCGAAGTTTAAAAATATTTTTCAGAGCCATGCAAGAGCTCAAGCATAAATTTAGAGAAGTTTTTAAACCGTTAAAAACAAATGTGAGTCGAAAATATTTTCCGACTACGTTGATATCGGTCTCACCGGTATTGTTTGCCTTCATTAGTTGAGAGCAAGCTTTTCCCGGCTTGATCATGGGGGCATAGGTTTAGGTCCTAATTTTGATTAGATGAGAGAGACTTTGAATGAAATAAAATTAAGTGAGGCTTAGAAAAATTCTAATCTTAGAGAAACCAAGGATATGGATTTTTAAACCAACCAAAAATCAAGCTTCTAGGTTCACGCGAGTCCTACCACATGCTGAAATTTAAATAACATCTAGATACAAGTCGTGGCTCTACTCGAGTGTTTTTAGCATGAAAAACAAGTCAACCACAGCACCATAATGAGGGTGAAGGATTGAGTTAGGTTCTGAAATTGTTTGGTTGTGATTTCTCGAAAAAGAAGCAAACAATCACATAGGATGGTTCATGTAAAGGGTTTATGATCAAGCAAAATATTCAACCAAGAATTATGTCTCTAATATTGTTCAACCATTCTAAGTCTAATGTTTTGCATAGTAAAATTCAAAACTGAATTAAAAAGACTCGAAAAACCTGGAATCGGGTTGTCCTCCCGGTAGCTTATTCTTGACTCGACGAAACGGGTTGCCTCCCGCCTAGTGCTTCGTTTATAGTCCATGGCTAGACTTCTTCACTTGATTACTTCGGATCAACGCTCTTTGCGGGCGTTGCAATCTTGGGTACCCACTTCGGCTTAGTCATTTTTTTGGTCTTCACAGGCTGGCTTTGTCCTTTGGTCTTGACGGATGCAACAACTTCCTTGTGACTCGGCATCTCGAACTCCGGTCTTCGGTTGTGATCTTCATGGTCTCCTTAGTGTGATCCTCCATCTCTCCCGAATGAGTTTGAGTAGCCTTTCGCCATCTTGTGACCTTGGAGTTGTCTCCGAAATTCTTCTTTGTTACCCATCGGGCGCCCGGCAAGTTGTCCCACTTGCGTCTAGCATCTTCATCACGATGAACACTTCACGTATAGAGCTTTCGACCTCCGTCACCTTGCCATCTAAATTCTTCAATATTTTCTCCATAGCCTCGAACTTAGTGACGGCGTCCTTGTTGATCTTAGCTTGCTCGTCCATCAAGTCCTTGAATTGTGCACAAAGAGGAACCAAATCTTGAATAGACGAACTTGCATTAAATCGGAGTTACCTTGGACGTGGTTGTGCTCCACACACTCCTTGCATGTAGATCTTGCTTTGGCGGACTTTAGGTGTTGAGCTTCTTTCTCCATCTCCATCTTCTACATCCTCCTCTTGATTTGAACGGCCTTCCGGCGTCTTGACTTGGAGGTGGTGATTTCCTTGGAGATTTTGATGGTCCTTCGAGTATGACTTTTGAATCTAGGGTTTCCAACCCTTTAGCTTGTGTTGCACGTCACCTTTGCCTGTAAAGTTTTCCTGGATCATCCACAAAAAAGGTTTGGGTTTCTTGGAGAGGTAGCCAACCATCTCCGGTTAGGGTTAGAATAAAACAAAAATCTAAAAAGAAAAGAAAAATTAGGGTTAATCAAAACTAGATTAGATTGATTTTTTTTTGCTTTTGGGGATGATCAAACATAAGAGATGCAAAAGAAAATCAAAAGAAAAACTGAAAGATAAGCGATACTAGATCGGATCTTGATTGCTTGTTCCCCGGCAACGGCGCCAGAAAAAGGGGCTTGTTGACGGTTAATAGTTGTATCAAAGTTCGTTTATGACTTGCAAGCGGACAAGTCTCCCGTCGTAGTCAAGGGACCCTTCTTCCCTCAAGTGGTGAACCCAAGGTATCGAATCCGTGGAACAATGTGCAACGCAAGGATTCAATCTAGTAAAGCAAGGTAAACTATCTTATGAAGACAAGTTGCATCTAATCTACTAACTCATGAAGAAAACACATCTAATCTAATCTACTAAAGAGGTAGCAAGAGAAAGCAAGAGATAACCAATCTAGAGAATCTAGATCATGCTTATGTTGTAGCTCCAAACAAGATAGATGAAGATAGAAAAACGAATCTCATTAAAAGCATCTTTAAATCGTGGCCTTCCCATCCGACTCCGAAAATGCCCGCCTTTCGGAACCCCCGTTCTGTCACAACGTATCCCTATTCATGCGGGTAGTCCAGGGCGAGTTCGATAGAACAAGTTGAAATCACTTGGCCGGTCCGGTATGCACCTCTAGCCACCGCGGCTACAAGAGCACCCTATGTAATCTTGCTATAGACTAGATCGTAAAATAAGCAAAACCAAGAAGAAAACAAAATCATCGAGAAGGCACTTGATCGCTAGAAATCGGATTCACTTACGAACTTCACCATGAATGATTACATGAACAAGATCACCACCGGGGCCCTCCCTCGATCTTGATCCTCGCTCCGGAGCTCCGACGTGGTCTTCCATGCAAGGTTCCCACGTCGGCTAGGGAAACCCTAGACAACTAGCACGACCCTCATCTCCGAGATGGTGTCCCTCAAGCTTCTCTCGCTCCTCGGCGGCGGATTACGACCGGGATCTCGCGCGGCTCTCGGTCGGGGGCTATTTATATCCCGAGAAGCAATTAGGTCAAAGGGGAGGCCGATTGGGCCCCCGAAAGGGCCGGGCCGGCCGGCCTGGGCCGTCCGGCCCGGGCCGGCCGGCCTCCGGGCCCACTTCGGCCCATCTCGTGGCTCGCTTCGCCCGTGTTGCTTCCCGCGTCTTCTAGATGTTCTCCCCTTTTGCACGTGGGCCCTTGACGTCGGTTTCTCTCCGAATTGGACTCAACTCCTTGTCTTGCAAGATTCAGCACTTTTCTGGTTCGGTCCTCGGAGTTTATCATCTTCTCGGGCTTGGTCCTTGGGCTCTTGGGGTTATGTTCACTTCATTGCTTGACTTGTATCGGGCTTCAAGGTCTTGTCATGAGGTGCTTAATGAACTTATCCCGGAGGTCTTGCTTTCAATGTTAAAACCCTGCGTAAACACTTAACTCCAAAACCGACATACACAAGTGAACTTGTTGTACCACGGGGGTTAGTACCAATGAATAAGATACAAAAGTCATGCCAACACCGAAGGTAAACTCATGGCTAGGTTCAAGGAGTTTCACCGTCAACAGGTGTTAATTATGGACGCGTATGTTTACAATAAGTTTTGTAAATCTCGATCATGCTTTGCGGTTGGTCAAGCTAATGACCTTAAAGAAGCACATGTCGGGAGAAGGCCCGATTTTCACTAACCATGTAGACAAGGCTCGAATAATTAAAAAAAGAAGTCATGCTTAAAGAGTTGCAAGATAAATCATCAACCTCTCCAAATCCCGCAATGGATGCTATTGTCTTCATCAATTTGAGAGCTTGTTCAGAGGTGTACAAATGGAGAAAATGAGATATCCAGAAGCTCCATCAAGTTACCATTCCAACGCATCAATAACCAACAAGTTTGAAGACCCGTGCAAGGAGTTATGGAGAAAACATTGAGCGTTGCGCGTTCTGAAATTTCAGGACAGATTTCATCGCCGAAGTAAAACGGACATAACTCTCTTGTCCGGAGTCCGATTTGGGCAAATAAAGACTCTTTGGAAAGGAAATTTTGTGCACTGTGCAATGGAGTAGAGATTTTGTATACTTTATGTTCTGGGAATTAAAGAAAAAAATTTCATGGAGTGAAGGCAGCACCGAAGGATGATAAAGAAGGAGATAGCGATGAAACAAAAGGATGCTTTGGGCAAGTCTTCTATAAGTGATCAAGCACAACATGGGAAGTAAATTGAAGCTGCATTGGTACCTTTTCTTCTTGCATGAAGGGCCATGGCTATGCGACAAAATGAAGGTATGTGAGAAAGTCGAGCTCTATGACTTTAAATGAAGCGCTTTTCGGGAGGCAGCCCATTTCTTTATATTTTTACTACTTTCTTAGAGAAAATAAAGAATGACACTATTTTATGATGATCAACTTGTGGTTATTAACCTAAGTTTAGTTTTCCTTTTTAGAACCACCATCATGTTCATGATCATATTTATTTGCATGCATTGCATTTTGTTATCAATGTGATGTTTCTTTGTGTATACATGTTTTGTACATAGTTGGCTTGGTTGTTTTATATAATTAATGATGTATGCTTCATTTTCCATGTTAATGCTTCGTAAGGCCTTATGAGTATTTTCCTTTTGTGATCTTGTGTAAACGTGGTGTTTAAACATGATTGCGGACTATCATCATTAAGTTTGATAAACCTAGCTAGCTTTTCATATGTTTTCATGTTGCATTGGTCTGTTTATAAGCTCTGCAATGTGCTTAATTTTTCTTGTTCTATAAGAGTTATTGATTATGGATAGACATGGTGTTTTAACCCTTGATACATAAACCTTTATGGCTATGGAGAAATTTGGCAACATAGTTGTAAACATGGTGTTTAGAACTAGGTGAAAACATTGTCTTTGTTTATATGCTTTCCTATCATGTGCATACACACATTGCACCACGTACACTCATTAGGTTTTTATTACTCATTATACTAATTATGCCACAAGTTGAGAGTCTTAGGAGGTACTGTTGGATTGTTGGCAATTCTATCTACTCCCAACCGTCACCTTGGGGGTAGAATGTGTGTTTAAAACGTCTTACAGGCAAGATAAAGACTCTCACTACAAGGAAATTGAAGGATGGCTAAGAAATGCTTTGTCTTCTTCTTCCATGACTAGCAAAATGCTAAGCATGGGGAAGACCCTGAATCTTCAACACTCTAGAAGATAGAATGATCAAGATCGTTAACATCTCCGGATCACTGCACGAGAAGCTATCGATCTCATCAAAATTCTGCATGGTCTTGAAGGGAAAACACTGGGTACTTTTTGAGATTTAGAAGCCCCATGAAGTTAAGATTCCAACAAATCAAGAATCAAGACAATCGGAGGTTCCTACAAGCGGTTATGCCCGAATCACCGAGTGCAACACGTCCTGAAATCAGTTTTGGACAGCACGCAGCGCTGAAGTAAAACGGACATAGCTCCCTTGTTTGAACTCCGTTTTCGATGAATGACCACACGTTGGAAAGGTAATTTCATAAGGTTTTCAATATAGCTATATTTGGACATATGTTCTGTTCTGGACAGAGGGGGAATCCATGAAAAAGAGACAGCAAGGAGATGATGAGAACAAGAAAGAGGAGATGGTGATGACAACATTGAAGAGAAGGGTGACCAATGACTCCATTAAGCATACAAGATCAAATTCAGAAGTTTAGGAGTATTGATAAATCGAGACAAAAGCAAAAGCCACATCAATACATGGAGATGTCGGAAGAAGGCAATGAAGAACTACAAAGGATGGTAACACCTCCATAGACCTTCTCTTTTCCAAACACAAATGCTAGTAAGTATGCCTTCAACCTCAACTATGTGCAACCTTTTGTTTTTTTTCCAACAATAACATGGCTACTAGGAGGATAACCTAGGTTTCTTTTTACTTTCAATAGATAGGCATGACCATGTGTTCACCTCGACGTTTAAATTGCCTATGCTTACGGAAAGATGATGAAAGTTGCCTCTTTGTTTTACCTACATGAAGTTATACATGTCTTGGCTAATTGCTCTTTATAATATGATCTGAAATTAATTTAAATAACGGCTCTTTTATTTGTGGAGGTGAAATGGCTATTCTCTAGACCCACATACATATCTTTGCTCGTTGATTAAAGTTTATGATAGCCGGATAACTTGTTGTTTTTATGAAAACTTAACTTTTATGCTATCTACATATTTGTGATGCTCTTGCAAAGTTCTACCTACCAAAGCCGCATACATATATGTTTTATGATAACAAAACCCGTATATTGCAAACATATGTTTTGATGAGTTGGATTAGGATTGATTTCTATGGTTCGAGACTAAGAAGCTGGTCATTCCTTTGTGTAACTTTTTCATGCTAGCCTTTTTGTCCATGCATTGTGGGTTTTCACATCGAAAATTTCACAAACTTCACTGGGCATCCACCCTAAACCAAAAACATCTTTTTGTGATCACCTCCTTGACCACAACCCAATTTGAGTATGGAGTAAAATTCGCGATGGATATTCAAATATTCCGCAAGATTATGGAATTTATACTTACTTTAGTAGTCACTTCCCCTCTCTTTTATGCTCGAGGATGAGCATCGTTCAAGCATGGGGGAGGAGTCATTACATCATCTCTGACAAATGCTATGTAAGTATTATGTTGCAAAAAGTTCTGAGGAGCAAAAGAAAATAATGAAAAATGAAAAAAAATATATATGATGAGAAGAAAAGAAAAGTAAGAAAAAAAGAAAGAGAAAAAAATGAGAAGAAAATAAAATATAATTAAGAAAAATAATAAAGATGCTCCTCGGTTCTTTTTGCTTCATAAGTTCTCAAGTGCCTTGATGACAAATCCGTACTCCAATCTTCCAACCATGTGCAATCCGATAACGAGGACTTCACTCGTGCCTCGGGATCATCCATTTGCCACTTGCACATGTCCACCTATCTAAATGTGTGTGTTTCATCCATCTCTCTTTACAACACTTATTTTCCATGGCCTTTTTGACGAGTCTCGGTAATTCCAATAGACATCTCTCTTAATTTGACAATATTTCGGATGTATGTTTTGCTAGGATTGTTTTTAACCTTTCAAGCTCCACATAAGCCTTCCACTATCACATATGAGTAGAGTAGGTTGAAAATAATCTAGTATAGGCTTGAGTGACTTGATGAGATGAGTGTTTCCATGAGCTTTTGCAAAAGATTTTTCACTTATGTTGGATATGCATCTTTTTGAAAATTCTTCCATGTAGCATGGTAATGGTTTGAAGTTTGCTTAAGTTTGAGAGCATGGTGTTTACTAAATGTGTCTTGTTCTTTATTGTTAGTCTATCTTCCATAATGAAAAATAAGTCGGTCACAACTTGAACTTTAAAAATAAATTTTGAAGAGAGAGCAATTTGTCTCGTCATGAATGACTAAGTGCAGGGACAACATTGGAAGGCAACACTGATTCCCCTTTTAAGCAAGGATTACTTACTCGAGGACGAGCAAGGTTTAAGCATGGGGGAGATGTTGACGGTGAATTTCCGTTAACCTAGAGTACTTGTTATACATTGGTTTCGATTATGATTTGCAACTAACCCGCCACTAGGCATACTAATGATGTAACAAGTTCACACTTGCATGTCGATTTTGGAGTTTGTTGTTTACGCAGGAAATTAACGTTAAAGAGGAGATCATGAAGCCCGTCACAAGTCAAGGCACGAAGTGACCAAGACTCCAAACAACCCAAGGACTGAAGCATCAACACGCAAAACTCCGGGGACTTGGATGTTTACCAACGAGATCAACTAAGCCCGAGAGATATTCTCGCAGCTTAGGACAGCATGATCTTTCGATACAGATTCGGAGACTTAAACGATGTTTAATGGCAAAAGTTTGACTACCAAAGCTGTGGGCCTCGACAATACCTTCGATTTGGACATGTGGAAGGCCCAATTCGGATAAGGGAGCTAGGAGATATAGCCCCCGAAATCACTGCTGCGCAGTCAGTCCGAAATTAGAACAGATTATCTTCCAAGGCCGATTTGGAGATCTTATCTTCGTTTTCAAGGAAAGAAATGAATACAAAAGTTGAAGATAATTTCGTGGCACACAACCTGGACACCAAATTTGCATTATTTGGAGTCCGGACGTGGGAGATATGGCAATTTGGAGTCCGGACGTGGGAGATATGGCGCTGGCAAGGAAGGACTACAAATCAGGAAAATCTGGCTGATTTTATGGAAACCAAGTTTGCTTCTCTCCCAAGGAGGATCTCGTGCAAGGCAAGGTGGAGCATGCCCAAAGGCACCCCAAGGACATAAATACAACCCCCTAGGCACCCCAAGATGGTTACCCATCAAACAAATCATTCTATTGACATCCATTCACCGCAAAACCACCGCCGCAAGATGAGGGAGAGAGTTAGATGAGCTCGTCGCAAGGATCAACGCCGGTGGAGAGAAGAAAGCAAGAGGAGGACTCCAAGCCACTGGACTAGGGGTGTTCCCAAGCTCCATCGCCGCCATCTTCATCGATGACGTTCTCCGGAGTCTCCATCACCCCTATGTGCTTCAATCCGTGTAAGATGATGGGGTAATGTCTCCATTCATCCCTAGGGTTAGATGGATGCATGCTATGTGATCACTACTTGATTCGTGGTTTCAATCTATTACTTTCATGTTGATGATGTTTTGATGATTAAGGTTAGCTACCGTGTTTTGCGGGTGTATGATATCTGCTACTCCCATAAATTCCATCAACGTACCGCGTCCATCATAGGTCTAGTCATGATTACCTTCGCTTAGTGACAGTACGAGGGGAGGGAAAGGGCGAAACCGTGGTCACAACCCCCGGTAGATTGGTTTACCACTCTCATGTAGTAGATGCATATCCATGTTATCCTCGATCCTAGGGAGGGAACCCTTATCTTTCTTAATCACTCTCTTGTGTCCACTCTTTACCATCTATTTTAACCCTAGATTTGTTTGACCAATTTAGATTAAATTTGGTTAGATTGTCTTTACCTTTAGATTAATATTCTCTTTAAAGGTTTACCTAGTCAACTAAATTAGTGCTCGGTTAAGTTCTAGCAATCCCCTTGCTCCGTGGATTGACAAACCTTGGGATCTCCCGTAGGTGATGAAGGGCATAGGTGACTTGTACGCTTGCGAGTCCAATCGAAACGTTAAACGAGTTTTTACCGTCAACATCCATCATCTGACCCCTTTGATCAAGGGGAAGGAGATGTCTGGGACACGGTGGGCTTGCCGACTGAGAGGAGTTGCAGTCCAGCCCCCACCGTAGAAGAACTTGTGGCACAGATGACACAGCGGACGACTATAGTTTTCGAGCCGCAGGCACCGGCCATGGAGAGTAGGCCAGAACTGAGCGCGACTACTGGAGTCGAAGAACCAGTAGCGGCTTAGATTGAAGAAGAGGTGCCCGCCGAAGCCGGGCTTATAGACATCGCCAGCATACTTGGCGCTCCGTCCGTGACTGTCGTCTGGTGTACCTTGTAAGTGAAGTCCGTCCCTGAGTATTACATGGAATTGAGTAGTTGTGCTTGGCTGACCACTCCATGTGTACTGTACAGGAAATCGACTGATCTCTCCTGGGATGGAGATGAACCCAGCGCGGCAACAGCTGAAGAGAATCCAACGCTCGCTGTCGAGGAGTCTGCTCCCCTCCCTCAGGCCGAAACCATGGTGCCAGGTGCTGAAGCTACGCCGCCGGAGGCCACTCTGGTAGAAGGTGAGTAGACCACGATGGGACTGTCTGCCCTGTGTTGTAGTCGTAACCCTCAGTAACTGATATCGTGTTGCTCGTGTTTGACAGAAGCACAATTCGAGGGAAGTGCAATCCCTGAAGCCGTGTGGGTTGAAGGCGTCGTGTCTGATGCGGAAATGACCGCAGGGACAGCTTCCGAGCCTGCGGAGACAGCAGCCCCCTGGGTGACAAAAGAAATACATGACGAAGCGCTGCCGGAGACAACAATGGACATAGTCATCCGGTCGCCGCAGATCCAAGACGCGGAGCCGATCCGTTCGGTGCCGATGTCAGAGGCCGCAACAACTAGTCTTGACGGGCTCGAACTTCTGGCAGATGACCTTATCAACCCGACGACAGTGGCACGCAACTTGGAATCAATGCGCCGAGTTGAGCAATGATTGAAGGTATGTGATTGTACCCTTGAGTAGTCAAATTCCAGCAGAATTGAGTACCCAAGTAAGAAGTGTTGCCTTGTGCAGGATGTCGTGGAGAGATCCCGACAGAAATCCGATATGCTCCAAGGGTATGGCGATACAGTGCTCTGGGCGGAATCATTGGAGAAGGAACTCAACAAGGCCTGGAAGCACTCCGCCATACTGCAGTCCAAGCTCGATGGTGCCTTTGCCCAGTACAACAATGAGGTGCAAGACATGCAGGTGAAGAGAGATGAGCTAGTCCGCAAGAACAAGTCGCTGCGCCCGAAGAACAAAGGTATGCCGATGTCAGCTTGTCGAGTACTTATTGGGGGTACCCTATAGTAGTTTGACATTTCCCTTGAGTTGTTTTGCAGATCTTGAGGCCCATGTGGAGCAGCTGAAGGCATTTGAGACTGATATGAAGAATCTCTTCTACTGAGAGAAAGATGCCCGCGAGGTACTTGAGTACGATTATAAGCAGCTGGCCCATGAGTGCAATATGCACATGGAGCTTCGGATCGCCTCGGATTGTGATCTTGCCAACTGCTATAAATCTCTGTAGAAGCTTAATGAAGACTGCGTGAAGTTGCGGGAATAGCTAAATGAACTCGAAGAAGCCGCACTTCCCATCGTGAGGCTACTGGTACCACACCCGGGCGGGCCAAAGATAGCTCCTTTGGTAGACCGGCTGAAGGAGGCTCCCAGTCGTCTGGCTACTTATGTCAAGCATCTGGCGAAGTCTAACCCAAACCAAGTCTTTGCGTTCATGAAGTCATACTTCCCCAAGGCTCCGGTTGATGTAATTGCTAGAGGACTAGCCGCCAATTGTACAGACGAGCAATACAAGGAGCTTCTGGAGCAGATGGCGCCAATTGCCGAATAAGTCGCCGAGAAGCTGAACCTCGAGTAGTTATCCTGTAGGGTTAGCTTGTAGCAGTAGTTGTAATATAAACAAAGTTGTAATGAACTTGTTTAAGTTTTAATGAAAATACTTCCACAAAAATGAGTACTCGTTGTCGCGATGCATATGTGCGGAGTGCCCATTTGTGGAATTGTAAGCGAGTAGTAGTACTCAGCAGTAGGCCCGTTGAGGGAGACACAGTAAATGAGTTGATCAGGAATCAAACTTCATTACTGAAAGAGTACACCTGGATGGCCAGGGCCATTTACAAGTGTGGTCGCAGGACCTGGAGGCCGCCTACGGCTAGAGTAGTGCTAGGGCGCATGGCCGCTTACATCTGTAGATCTATTAGTTGCCGTATAGGCTGGATCTAGAAGTACATGGTCTCTTTGATAGACCGCTGCTAGAGTCCTTGACACCCTGAGCAGCCCGAGATCTGTCAGTTGGAGAGGGGTAGTTCGGAGACTAGTGCCTAGACCCGTAGGCCGCTTACAGCGAAAGGCCCGGGAGTAGTCGTGTAGACTTGAGCCCCCGGAGTAGTCGAGCGACTATGCTTAGAATTGACAGACCTGGTCGACATTCCATGAGTTGCTGACGTCTTCACCTTCAAGTGTTTGGAGGCGGTATGAGCTTGGTCCGGTCACCTTTGCGACTGTGAAGGGGCCTTCCCTTGGTGAGCTGAGCTTGTGTAGTCCTTCCGTGTTCTGGATGCGACGGAGGACGAGATCACCAACGTTGAAGGAGCGTTCCTTGACATTGAGATCGTGGTAGCGTCGGATACTCTTGAGGTACCTTGCTAATTGGATGAGGGAAGCGCAGTGAGCTTCTTCGAGTCCATCGATGTCAACTCGTCTGCTATCTTCAAATATGCCTTCGTCATATTGTTCTACTACCAGCGAGTCCCACATGACGTCAGCAGGTAGAATAGCTTCGGAGCCGTGTCAGCTGGACTGCGACTTGTGGCTTCATGATCGGCTTCACGAGTTTTGAGGGGAGGCACTTCAGTGACTCTGTTGTCGACTCTCATGAAGTAGGTATCCTCTGCGAGCTTGGCGATGACTTCTCCCGCGCACATCCCCTGAGCCTGATGTGCTATCTTGGTGATAGACATGAGGCACTGTTCACGGGTAGTAGGCACCCGGCTTTGGACTTGGTTAAGTGCCTCTGTGAGGTTTCATATGGGGAGGCTCTCACGGAGACGTCTACGCTGTTCGTTACACTTTCTATTGTGCTCACGTCGGGCGTTCTTATCGTCGCTGGTTTCGTCTGCGGGTGCATTGGCAGACAACTTGTCTGCTGAGATATCTTCGATGTAGCGATCAATCGTGTCCCTGAGGGTCCCGGGGTCTCGTTGGTAGTCATGAAGACTTGGCGATCAGGAGAGCCGAGACTGGAGTCAGTAGTCGCCACCACTATTGGAGTGTGCTCCTCCACTGGAGCTAGTGGAATTCCCTCCTGGAAGGGAAGCGAGTCGAGGTAGGTGACGCAACGTGAGCTCCCGTCTATCAGGTCTACAGGCTTGCGGTCTGGCCAATAGACAAATCTCCCGGCGGGTGTAGATGTTACAACCAGGCCGGTGGCTGGCCCTGACAGCGGTTGCTCGGTCGGGGAGTTGTCGGATTCAGGCTCGTTGGGGTCCGATCCGAAGTTGAACTCGTAACAGGAGTCTGAGTAGTAGCCGGAGATAGGGTTGGAGTCCGAGTTGTAGTCGGAGACGATCTCCTTGGCGGCCCGCCGCATGGTGAGAACCTTCGCATGGGCCTTGCTCGCGCTGCAGAGGCTGTATGGGAAGTGCTCGTGGAGTGGGAAGTCCGCACACGATGGCTCAGAAGCCGGCTCGCATGCGATGGCCCACAAGGACATCGAGTTCAAGTTGGAGCGGATCCAAACTTGAAGTCGGCGTGTTGGTTGAAGAGCTAGATTTCACCAAATTTTCTGGCGAGTTCGCCCATGACTACTTCGGGAAGCGTCACGAGCCCAGTGCTGGGGTTGGGAGTCATGGTGAGGCGGTGTTGGAAGGATCCAACGCCATCAGCAATGCACACCTAGGACCCGAAAATGAAGGTGTCGCCGCGGTTGAAAGCGACGATTGGCTTGATGACAATTGAAGCCATCGAGTTCTCCATGAGATCTTCGGCGAGAGCCCCTACCTGGCGCGCCAGCTGTCGGTGTTTTAGACCGGCAACGTACCAAGGGGAGTACCCTAGGTAGATGAATGTGGCCTCGTCGAGATCGGTAACTTGAAGGAAGAGACACGTGGCACACAATTTAGACAGGTTCGGGTCGCGAGGTGCGTAATACCCTACGTCCTGTGTGTTGCGTAGCTCTAGATTGATTAGCTGTGTTTACAAGATGATGCGTATGAGAGAGAGAGGGGTCCCTGCCTCACCTTGTATAGTTCGGGAGGCAGGTGTCGTATGGACCTCCCTGGGCCCACTACCTCGGTGGGTACCAGGACCAACTACTCGGTGGGCCCCTGGGACTACCCAGCTTGCGCTACACGGCACTTGATGGCGTGGAGCACAAGGACTACGGAGGAGAAGTACTCGGTTAGGAAGCTATACACGTCCTGCACTGTATGGAAGACTCCTAGACGTACTCGACTAGTACTCTCTCCCTACTCCGACTTGTAACCCTGCCTCCCGGACTATATAAGGCGAGGCAGGGACCTTTCTCTAGCATCTTATCCAATCCACGGCGCACTATTACACCATTTTGTAATCGTGCCCAATCAATCCAGAGCTACGTAGGGTATTACGCACCTCGCGGCCCGAACCTGTCTAAATTGTATGCCACGTTCTCTTCCTTCGAGTTACCGATCTCAGCGAGGCCACATTCATCTACTTCGGGTACTCCCCTTAGTAGGTTGCCGGTCTAAAACACCAACAGCTGGCGCGCCAGGTAGGGGATCTCGCCCGAGATCACATGGCGAACTCGACGGCTCCCGTCTACTTCAAGCCAACCGTCGCCTTCAACCGCGGCGACACCTTCGTGATTCGGCACCTGGGTCTGCACTACAGACGGCGTGGGCTCCTTCCAGCGCCGCCTAACCATGCCGCCCAACCCGAAGACCGGCTTCTTGACGCTTCCTGAAGTTGTCACAGGCAAACTTGCTGGCAAGTTCGGCGAAATTTCGCTCTTCAACCATCACGCTGACTTCGAGCTCGAGTCCGCTTCCAACTCGAACTCGACGTCTCCATGGGCTATCGCATGCGAGCCGGCTGCTCAGCCATTGTGTGTGGTCCCAACACTCAGTGAGCGCTCCGCGCGTGTCCCCCGCATCCTCAGCCGGGCCCGCACGGGGGCTCCCTCTTCGCGCCGGGCCGGCAAGGAGCCCGTACCCGTGTACAACTCAGACTCCGACACAGCCCCCGGCCATGCTTCGGACTCCAACCCTCTCTCCGAGTTCTACTCGAACCCCGCATACGAGTTCGACTTCGGGTCGGACCCTGAGGATCTCGAGTCCGAGGACAACTCCACTGAGCATCCCTTGTCAGGGCCGGCCTCTGGGCTGATTATAATGTCCACACCGGCCGGGAGATTCGTCTACTGGCCAGACCGCAAGCCTGCTGACCTGATAAGTGGAGACTCACGCTACGTCGCCTACATCGACTCGCTACCGTTCCAGGAGGGAACACCACTTGCCCGAGCTGACTCGAACACCCCAACTGAGGTGGCGGTTTCTGTGTCCAGCCTTGGCACCCCAGATCGCCAAGTCTTCATGGCTGCGGGCGACACCCCAGGACCTTCAGGGACGGCCCAAGACAAGTACCTTGAAGACATCTCCTCCGACGAGCTCTCTGCTGATGCTCCAGCAAACGAGACCCCTGCAGACAGAGACGCTCGACGTGAGCGTAATCGGAAGCGCAGCGAACGTCGCCGACGCCTCCGCAACAATTTCCCCATCTGCAACCTTGCGGAAGCTCTCGAGGCAGTCGAGAGCAGAGTACACACAACTCCTGAGCAATGCCTCATGTCGATCACAGCAATCGCACGCTAGGCTCAGGGCATACGCGCTGGAGAGGTCATCGCCAAGCTCGCTGAAGATGCCTACTTCATGCGGGTCAACAACAGGGTCAACCAACCTCCTCCAGCCAGGCACCGCGACAACGAAGCCACAAGTCGCAACGCCAACAACGGTCCCAACCATACTCGAGCTGAGCTCCCCGCTCAGATCAACCGCACTCGCTCCAACACCGGCGGACCCCCACAGGGTGGCAACAGCCACCGCGTAGTCGTCCCTCACCGTGCTCCGGCCAGCGGCGGCGGCCATGACCCTCACAGCGGCGGCAGCGACGGTGGATGCTCCAACCATGGAGCCAACAGGAGGGCCGGTGGCGGCGGCAGTCGCGGCGGCCGAGGCCACACGAACAGCCATGCCTCTGGTGCCTCACAGGGCGGCTACGACGCCCGCCAGAAGATTGAGGAGCTGCGGCGGAAGAAGTCGACCACTGCAGGCGACAACGACGGCTTCCCCGCCTTCTCACCTCGGCTTCGCAACCTGCTCCTCCCCGACAAGTTCAAGCCTTTGGGGATCACCAAGTACGACGCGAAGTAGGACCCCATCCAGTGGCTCAGGTGGTACGCCCTCTCCATCAAGAACGCTGGCGGCAACAACGACACCAAGTGCCTCTACTTCCCCTTCTGCCTGGACCAAGCTCCACTCACATGGCTCGAGTCATTGGACAAGCACTCGATCGACAAGTGGGACCAGCTGAAGGAGCAGTTCACCAGCAACTTCGGGGGCGCCATGGGCCGATCGGGTACTCGCATGGACCTGGCAATGGTCAAGCAGGAACAAGGCGAGACCCTCCGTAAGTACATGTGCCGCTTCTTCGACAAGCGCGCTACCGTAGTCGACGTCACCGACAAGGAGGTCATCGACCTCTTCCAAGACGGCCTCTACCACCGCCGCACCTTCGAAGACTTCGGTCGTCGCCGCCCCAAGTCCATCCCCCACCTCAAGGACATGATCACGTCCTGGCGGATGAAGAAGACAAGGCCAACGCCAAGTACGACGCCATCCGCGGCACGAGCAAGCAGAACACGGGCGGCGGCAACGGCAACAACGGGAACCAAGGCGGTCGCAACAACAACAACAACAACTACTCATGTCCCAACCGCAAGCGCAAGCCAGACAACACTGTCGCGGCTATACAGCGCCCTGCGAAGGAGAACCCGAAGAAGAACTCCGGCGGCTTCAAAGACCTGTTGAAGGAGAAGTGCCCGTGGCATCTGAACGGCAACCACACCACCGAGCAGTGCTACCAGCTCAGGCATGCACTCAAGGGTACACCAGAACCACCGCACCCTCACGATAAAAAGGGCAAGAAGAAGACCGACGGAGACAACGGCGACTTCCAGGAACCCGATAGGACCGTCAACGTCCTCTTCGGCGGACTACCCAGCAGGCGGGAGCAGAAGGCTACCCGTCGAGAAGTCACGAGCATTGAGCCAGCGGTTCCGACCCCTCTCTGGTGGTCGGAGGTACCCATCACCTTCTCCCGCGCGGAACAATGGACCAGCTTCTCCGAACCAGGACGGTTCCCCCTTGTCCTGAAGCCAGTGGTCGCGGGCTCCAATCTTAACAAGGTCCTCATCAACGGTGGAAGCGGGCTCAACGTCCTTTTTACCAAGACCTTGAAGAAGATGAAGCTCAACATCACCCACATGCTCACCAAGAGCAACATGCCCTTCTACTGCATCGTCCCCGATAACGCGGCTATCCCACTGGGCTCAGTGGTCCTGCCAGTTACCTTCGGGGAATCTCGGGACAACTACCGTACCGAGTACATCAAGTTCGAAGTCGCGGACTTCGAGACTTCCTACCACGCCATCCTTGGCAGACCGACCATCGCCAAGTTCATGGCGGTGCCCCACTACACCTACTTGGTACTCAAGATGCCAAGCCCAGAGGGTGTACTCTCTCTACAAGGGGACTTGAAGATCTCCCACGACTGTGACACAGAAACCGTGGAGATCGCCTATACGAATCAAGTACCCAACGCGATGATGGAGGTCTACGCCGCGTCGAAGAAGCTTGCCACAAGTGAACTCGACATCCCGCAGAAGTCTGACAGCACCAACAAGCCTCAGCCACCTGAGGAGGTTCTTGTCAAGACGATCGACCTCGGAACAGGCGACCCCAGCAAGACCACCACCATCGGGGCCGACCTCGACCCCAAATAGGAAGACGCGCTCATCAACTTCCTCCAGGCTAACCGCGACATCTTCGCGTGGAAGCCAGCGAACATGCCAGAAGTGCCCAGGGAGTTGATCGAGCACTGCCTCAACGTCGATCCTAAGGCCACCCCCAAGAGACAACACCTCCGACGCTTTGCCGATGTCAGACGGGACGCCATCATGAAAGAACTCGCCAAACTACTCGCGGCTGGCTTCATCAGAGAAGTTTTCCATCCTGAGTGGCTCGCCAACCCTGTCCTCGTCCGCAAGAAGAACTCGAACGAGTGGAGGATATGCGTCGACTACACCGACCTCAACAAGCACTGCCACCCCTTCGGGTTGCCGCGGATTGATCAAGTCATCGACTCCACGGCAGGCTGCAACCTGCTCTGCTTCCTCGACTGCTACTCTGGGTACCACCAGATCGCGATCAAGGAAGAAGACCATGAGAAGACCGCGTTCATCACCCCGTTTGGCGCGTACTGCTACATGACCATGTCCTTCGGGTAGAAGAACGCTGGCGCCACCTACGAACGAGCTATCCAGGCCTGCTTCAAGAGGCAACTCAACAAGAACGTCGAAGCCTACGTGGATGATGTGGTCGTCAAGGCCAGAGACTCCAGTACCCTCATCAACGACCCTGAAGAGACTTTCGCATCCCTGCGCGAGTACCGCTGGAAGCTCAACCCGAACAAGTGCGTCTTCGGCATGCCTGCGGGCAAACTACTCAGCTTCATCATCAGCCAGCGCGGCATCGAAGCCAACCCCGAGAAGATCTCCGCCATCACCAGCATGAAAGCTCCCACGAGCATCAAAGACGTCCAGAAGCTGACCGGGTGCATTGCGGTACTGAAGAGATTCATCTCGAAGCTTGGAGAATGGGGGCTCCCCTTCTTCAAACTACTCAAGCACCAAGAGAAGTTCGTGTGGACTCGAGAGTCGGATCAAGCCCTTGCCCAGCTCAAGGACTTCCTATCGAAGCCGCCGGTCCTCACGGCTCCACTCAAGGGCGAGCATCTACTGCTCTACCTCGCTGCGACTACTCACGAGGTCAGCACCGCCATCGTTGTCGAGCGGCAGGAAGACGGCCACGCCTACCCAGTCCAGCGCCCAGTCTACTTCGTCAGCGAGGTCTGTTGACGCAAAATCCGCACCTCGCGCCCAGCACACAGCAAGCCGAAAAAGCTTGCTTCACACGCGAAGAGATCACAAGACGTGCCAGTCAATTTTCCCTGAAAATTAACAAAAGACAAAGTAGTTAAATTCCAAAGCTTGGAACTTGCCGGGTGGTACCAGACAGTTCCATATTTACGGCTGGAAAGCCAGGTGAGATGACATATAGCTATAAGGAGCTATCTGCCAACAAACTAAAACCATTCGGGGCTTTAAAGTGCAAAAAGTAGCATAGCCGAATAGGTGACGCAAGCATGACGATAGATCGGTCTTTATCTGGATAAAGATGCACGTGCGCAAGGCCGTGACCGATTCCCGTGATAAACAACATTAAATAATGAATGAAGTAAAAGCATGGTCATAAATATGTAATAAACAAGCATGCATAGGTCTAAAGCACTAGTCTACCGCATGTCTAGATACCTTAAAACCCGTCAAGCATGATACCAAACAAATCTATCCACCGCATGATACAACTTGCTTGGGATCATGCCACCATCCATAAATAGATCTATCCACCGCATGATACAATCTAAATATGGAAAGCTAAAAGCATACAATTTAAAGCATGAATTATGAACACGCTTAACTCATGAAAGCATAACCGAGTACGGCTGAACAGCCGAATCGGGGTCCATGAAGAAGGAACGAACATTACCAAACAAGATAAATCTATCAGATTGGATCAGAAATCTAATCCACCGGATGACTAGCTCCAAAACAACCCAAAAACCTGCATCTACCGCATGATACTCAGCTCTTTCAAGATTTATACGAGATCTGGTAAGCTTGAACCCGCAACACGTAACAACCTAGATCGATTCGGTTTCGGCTATTAAGGAACATGTGATCCACGTGCTATTAAAGCTAAAGGTACGAACTTGAATCGCATAAGGATCATCCAATGGGATAAAGCCAGTTCAAACCAATCTAGATTGGGCAAAAAGGTGTTACATGAATTTAAACATAAAGTAAAAACTCAAAGCAACAGGGGATAACTTAATGAATCTATTGAATCTTGCCAAAACTCAATAGAGCCGATAACTAGCCTCAAGCTAGATCTTAGCCTACCGCATGGCTTATGATCTAACAAGAAACCTTCTTGAACCAGGCTTGAGTCTACCGCATGACACTAAGCATGGTAACAAGACTACTTGCATCAGATCTAAATCCATCACATGATACTAGACATGATACAAGGTTGCCGGTACTCACGGAGGTCGACGGATCGATGAACCCTCTCGAAGAACTCGACGACACGACAAAGGACTCAAGAATTTGGCGTAAAGCCGGGTTGTATTGAAAATGTTTCGAATCTCTGTTCATACATTCAGGGTCCATATTTATACCCTGTTAAGCATGACCTCGAATGGATTCGATACCTAATTTATCTCTAAATGCGATCGCTTATCCATCCATTCGTCCTTTCCGCTCGGGCCACGTCACCATGCAATCCCGCAAAATCAGCACAACAGTCTTCTTGCCGAACGGAAGCAAATTCTCGACCGCGGACTCTTCTGCCGAATTCATCTGAAGAAACCTTCTTTCCGCCGGACGGATTCCTCACCGAGTTGGACCCACAAGTCAGACTCCTTACCTTACCAAATTTTGTTGTTAACAAGGTCCTATCAGAGTCCAAGGCACGCTATCAGCCCGTGCAGAAGCTCCTGTATGCAGTACTCATCACCTCGCGGAAGCTACGACACTACTTCCAGGAGTACTCGATCTGCGTCGTCACCGACTACCCGCTCGGCGACATCCTACGGAACCAAGATGCTACTGGAAGAATCTCCAAGTGGGCAGTCGAGCTCGGCGCCCTCACCATCGACTTCAAGCCACGCACAGCCATCAAGTCGCAGGCGCTAGTCGACTTCATGGCGGAGTGGCGGGAGAACCAGCTACCTACTCCAACCGTGCGACCAGAGCATTGGGTGATGTACTTTGACGGCTCACTCAACCTCGAGGGCGCAGTGCGGGGGGTACTCCCGATCTCCCCGACGGGCGAACAACTCAAGTACGTCCTGCAGATCTTTTGGAAGGTCTCAAACAATGAAGCCGAGTACGAAGCTCTCCTACATGGGCTCCGCCTCGCGGCTTCACTGGGCATCAAGCAGCTACTAGTCTACGGCGACTCCGCAGTGGTCATCAACCAAGTCAACAAGTCCTGGGACCGCAACAAGGAAAACATGGACGCCTACTGCCTAGAAGTCCGCAAGCTCGAGAACAAGTTCTACGGTCTCGAGTTCCACCACATCGTCCGCGACAACAACGTCGCAGCGGACATTCTCTCGAAGCTTGGATCTACCCGCGCTCAAGTACTAGCGGGTGTCTTCGTTCATGAGCTTCACGTGCCATCCATCCCGGAGCCGGCGCCACCGACCACTGTCCCAGCGCACCCACCAGCTGGACAGGAGGTCATGATGATCGACGTGGACTGGAGGCAACCCTTCATCGACTACCTCAGCGAGCAGAAGGTTCCCTCGGACAAGAACTCGGCTGAGCAGCTCATCCGCCACGCCAAGTCCTACGTCCTCGTCGGAGACAAGCTTTACAAGCAGGGCGCATCTTCTGGAGTACTCAAGAAGTGCGTCCCTCGTCAAGAAGGCAAGGACATCTTGGAGGAGATCCACAAGGGCGTCTATGGCAACCACGCGTCCTCCCGCACGCTGGTCAGCAAGGCCTTCCGGCGAGCTTTCTACTGGCCCACTGCCCTAGGCGACGCTGAAGAACTCGTCAGACGGTGCCAAGGATGCCAGTACTTCGCCAAGCAACAACACATCCCTGCCTACAAGCTAGTCACCATACCGCCAACCTGGCCCTTCGCATGCTGGGGGCTCGACATGATTGGGCCACTGCCAACCGCCGCCGTGGTTTCAACAGTATTGGTGGCCATCGACAAGTTCACCAAGTGGATCGAGGTCAAGCCGGTCACATGCCCCAAGGCTGACAGAGTACTCGACTTCCGGATGAACTCGTGCATCGCTACGGACTACCCCACCGCATAATCACGGACCTAGGCTCCAACTTCAACAACCACCGCTTGGGGAGTACCGCGAGAACAGCGGGATCGACGTCCGATACGTCTCAGTTGCCCATCCTCGGGCCAACGGACAAGTCGAGCGCGCCAACGGGATGGTGCTCGACGCTCTCAAGAAGCGGCTACACGATGCTGCTAACTCCAAAGGAGGCAAGTGGATCAAGGAACTACCCAACGCACTCTGGGGGCTACGTACTCAGCCCTCCAAGCCAACGGGGCAATCCCCTTACTTCCTGGTCTACGGCTCCGAAGCAATCCTCCCTGCCGATGTCATATGGAACTCACCAGCAGTGGAGCATTATGACGAAGGCGTCTCCGAAGGCAGCATACGAGTTGACATCGACAGCCTCGAAGAAGCTCGCTGCGCTGCCCTCGTCCAATCAGCAAGGTACCTGGAGGGTATCCGACGCTACCAGGATCGCAACGTCAAGGAATGATCCTTCAACATTGGTGATCTTGTCCTCCGCCGTATCCAGAACACGGAAGGACTACACAAGCTCAGCTCCCCTTGGGAAGGTCCCTTCACCGTGGCAAGGGTGACTGGGCCGGGCTCCTACCGCCTCCAGACACTTGAAGGTGAAGACATCAACAACTGGTGGAACGTCGACTAGCTCTGTCGGTTCTACGCCTAGTCTACACGACTACTCCAGGGTTCAAGTCTACACGACTGCATCAACACCCCTCGCCGTAAGCGGCCTCCGGGTCCTGGCTCCAGTCTCCGGACTTCTCCTCTCCAGGATCCAGCCCGCGCGGCTACCTACGGATCCTAGGCTGCGACGAGCGACAAAGGACTCTAGCAGCGGTCTAATAAGAGACTATGTACTCCAAGATCCAGCCTACACGGCTACCCGCCCTAGCACCACTTCGCTGTAAGCGGCTTCCGGGTCCAGGCGACTACTCTGTAACTACGGCCCTGGCCATACAGGTGTACTTCTTCAGTAATAAAGTTTGATCGATTATCAACTTCTTTACTGTCTACATCCCTCAACGGGACTACTGCCGAGTAAGACTACTCGCATCACCTCCACGATGGGGCTCCGCACTCTAAGATCGCGACTACGAGTACTCATTGATGGAACTTTTCTTTCATTAACACTTAAGCAATTCCATTACAATTGTTTTTGTACACATATTATTGTGAGCTAACTATTACAGGGCTACTGGAGATTAAGCTTATCAGCTACTTGCTCTGCAATGGGCGCCATCTGCTCCAGCAGCTCCGCGTACTGCTCATCTGTACAGTTGGCGGCTACCCCACCAGCGACTACTTCCACCGGTGCCTTCGGGAAGTAGGACTTCATGAAGGCCAAGACCTGCTTCGGGATCGACCTCGCCATATGCTTCACATAAGCCGCCAGCCGGCTGGGGGCTTCCCTGAGGCGATCCACGAGTGGAGCGATCTTGGGGCCACCTGGATGAGGCACCAAGAGCCTTGCGATCGGCAGTGCGGCTTCCTCAAGATCCTTCAGCTGGGCCCGCAACGCCTCGCAATCTTCATTCAACTTCTGCAACGATTTGTAGCAGTTGACGAGATCGCGGTCAGAAGCAATCCAAAGCTCCATGTGCTTCTCGCACTCGAAGGCAAGTTCTTTATAGTCGAGCTCGAGTACCTGGCGGGCCTCCTGCTCTCGGTAGAAGAGATTCTTCATATCTGTCTCGGAGGTCCTCAACTGCTCCACCCGAGTCTCAAGCTCTGCAAGACAACAAGCCGCAGCGGGTCAGACTACCTCTCGACCTCCAACAACTACCCAACAAGTCAAGCGGCGTACCTTTGTTCTTGTTGCGGAGTGTCTTGTTCTTCCGCACCAAGTCGTCGCCCTTTGCCTGCAATTCCTGGACGTCATTATGATACTTGGCAAAAGCGGTGTCGAGCTTGGACTGCATGGCGGCCGCGAGCTTCCGCGACTTCAAAAGCTCATCTTCCAGTGCCTCAGCCCGGAGCACCGCGTCGCCGAAGCCTTGCAACATGCTGGACTTCTCGCGGGACCTCTCCACGACGTCCTGCACAGACAACATATGTCAATGAGTACTCAACAACAAAGGATTGACTACTCAGGAGTTAAGACTACTCACCTTCATCCATTGTTCTGCCTGGCGGACCGCCTCCAGATGCCTGGCTACCGTCGCTGGGTCCACCAAGTCGTCAGCCAGCAGCTCCACTCCGCCACGACTACTCGTGGAAGCTTCCGTCATTGGCGCAGAGCGGATGGGCTCTGCGTCCTGAATCTCCGGGGAGCGGACAACCACCTCCAGAGCAACCTCTGGCTGCACGGCGGCCTCCTCTCCTCCGATCTCCGCGGCGGTCTCCTCGGCGACCTCCTCCATTGGCTCGGGGGCTCCTTCTGTAGCCTCCGGCACTTCTGGTGTCAACCCCTGCATGGGTACCGCTGCGGGGATATCGCTCCCTTCGGCCTCAGCACCTGTCAAGAAGACGTCAAGTTCATCAACAACTACGACTACTCTATGGGGAAGGCTAAAGCCCCAGAAGAGTACTCACCCTCGACCACGCTGGCCTCAGGCAATGCAGCCCCAACAGCCGACGCTTCTGACTCTTCCTGAGGGCCTGGGGTAGACTTCTCGGCGAGCGGCGCGACTTCTTCCACCGCCACCGTCGTGGAGGGATCATCTCCCTCCCAGGATAGGTCTGTTGATTTCTTGCAAAAGTACACAATTAGTTGTCAATCAAGCTCGACTACTACACCAAGTACTACTCGGGAAGGCTCAGCACTTACAGGCTTGACCGAACTATCGTTGCGGTCGGGGCACCGAGGATGCTGGCAATGTCAACCAGTCCACCCTCGGCGGGCGCCTCCTCTTGCGCCTCTGCAGCCTCTGCCTCTTTTGCAGCAACGGTAGCCGGTGCAGCGCCATCCTGCGCTCCTACGGCCACCACCTCTTCGACGGCAGGGGCTGCGGGGTTCCGTGCTCTCTTGATGAGCAGGGGGCTGGCGCTTCAACTGCGCTATGAGTTCTTAAACAGTGGGGGCTGGGCTATGACTCCCAGCTGGCTCCCCCACTGTGTCCCACTCGCCTTCGTCGCCCTCCTCGACGGGCTCCGTCGGCGGCACCTCCTGCATACAAGGAAGATCAGTCATCAACAAGTGAACTCGCACGATGAGTACTCGACTACACTAGTTAAGACATCCTACCTCTTGAGGCATGGTCTCTGAGACGTTCAGCTTCTTCGTCACCCGCTTGCGGGCGGGGTTGCGCGGCTTCCGTGGCGGCGCAACCAGACTAGCCTCGAGGCTAGCCGGCGGGTCTTGCACAAGGGGTACATGAGGCAAGCCGGGATGGCTAAACCTCGTCCGCAGCTGGAAGCGGTCTTGCAGCGTCTCCTCGTCGTCGTCCTCCTCGGACGTGTCCTCTACGATGATGGTGTCATCGCCTTCGCCGACTTCCCGTCGCTCCTTGGCCTTGGTCTTTCCTGCCTCCGGGATCTCGATCCCCTTAGGAGGCGGCTGCGGCTCGGAGACGAACCTCTTCAAGTCGTCCTGCAAGGCACAAGACATCAGCGCGACTACTTACAAGTAATGACTACTCGACTAGTGGGTACGACTACTTACCTCCTTTGGCGGGCACGCGGCGGAGTACTCCTGGACGGGGCACGCCGTGTACGGTGGCATGTCCTTGAAGATGCGCGTCAGCCTCTCGATGATGTCGTCGTCGTCCATCTCGCCTCTGGGCATCCGCGACGTGTCGTCGTCGCCGGCGTACTCGAAGCCCAGGGTGTCGTGGGCCATCAGTGGCTGCACCCTCCGCTTCATGAAACTGAAGGCCACGTGCTCGGCCCTCAGTCCAGCTTCTCTGAGCACCTTGACGTGCGCCAGCAGCTCGGGGAGCTGGATCCCCTCCTGCATTGTGGGCTCCGTGTTCCACCAGTCCCGGTGCCTGGGCTGCCTTCCGCTCGGCTTCGGCAAGCCAGGGTGATCGTTCGTGATGTAGAACCATCTCGCCTTCCAATCTTGGTTGGAGTCGATGAGCTTGTACGCGAGGTACTGCTCGGCGGCGTCCTCCCACATCTGGATGCCGGCTCTGCCTACTACTCGAGGATTGCTGGCGCTCGGCTGTGGCTTCACCCGGAAAAACTTCCGGAACAGGATCCAGTGGGGCTTGATCCCCAGGAACGCTTCACAAAAGTGAATGAAGACGGCTGTATGGAATATACCGTTGGGGTTGAGATTGACGTACTAGACGCCGTAGTACCCGAGAAGACCCTTGAAGAAGTCACTTGCAGGCAGTGCGAGTCCGCGCTCCGCGAAGCGCACGAACATCGGAATTTCATCTTCACTCTTCTCCATAGGGTACGGGTCTCCGGCGGTGGCCCTCCAACTGTCCATCTCCTTCTCACGGATGAACTCGCTGTTGAGGAGGGCCAGCATATCCTCCGTCTTCGTCTTTGACGTTTTCCACTCGAGGCTTGGATCTGGCCGCGGTGGAGACATCGGCGGCGCTGCCCCCATGGCAGCCGCGGCGGCCTCGTCACGGCCCCTCTTCTTCCCAGCGGTCTTCGCGGACTTGGATGGTGAAGGCTTCATTCTCCAAGTACACGGCGTCTTCACGCGCATTCGCCCGGGGGCTACTATGGAAGCTCTGGGTGGCGGCGCGCTTGGATCTACTGCGGCGGTGGCGTGCGCTGGAAGTGGATCTAGCCCAGATCTATTCGAAATGGCTACAGCAGTGATGGGTGGAAAACCCTAAGGGTTTTGATTTCTATTTATATGCCAAAATGGCCCTCCAACAGCCTGACGGGTGAGTCTACGCTCGGCTGACTCAGTGGCTGCGTGTGACTCTTCGCATTCTACTAGTCGACACGCCTCACCTCGGGGGCTCGGCTACTTCTACTCGACTACCTGGGAAGCGACAAGACTCAGGAGCATCTCAGGACACATTCTTAAAGATGACCCTTCAATTCGAGGGGAAGTACTTGACTCAAGGCTCGGGGGCTCCGTGCCACATGTCCTTCGGTTTTTTCTCTCCGGATTTTTCGGGATTTTCTTGCCAAGTCTTCAGATCGACCCTCAGCCAGAGCCTACGGCTCAACCTAAGGCTCGGGGGCTACTCCATATGGAGTGCGATTTTGCAATTGCACTTCCATATCAGCTCCGGCTTCAAGACAAGACGGGCATTTTTTGAAGACCTTCGAGGGCAGCACTCGAGGACGCTTGGGACTACTCGAGAAGACTTCAAGATTGCTCAAACATCAGCTGGAGTACATTCCAGCCTCGGGATGCTTCGACTACTCTTGAGGACTTTTGACTTGTAGTACTCGGGGACGCTTGAGGACTACTCGTTAAGGCCGTCAAGACTACTTGAAGCTATCCTTCTCGACTACAAAGTACTCGGGGGCTTGTCGTATGGACCTCCCTGGGCCCACTACCTCGGTGGGTACCAGGACCGACTACTCGGTGGGCCCCTGGGACTACCCGGCTTGCGCTAAACGGCACCTGATGGCGTGGAGCACAAGGACTACGGAGGAGAAGTACTCTGTTAGGAAGCTGTACACGTCCTGCACTGTATGGAAGACTCCTAGACGTACTCGACTAGTACTCTCTCCCTACCCGACTTGTAACCCTGCCTCCCGGACTATATAAGGCGAGGCAGGGACCTTTCTCTAGCATCTTATCCAATCCGCGGCGCACTATTACACCATCTTGTAATCGTGCCCAATCAATCCAGAGCTACGCAGCATACATGACGTAGGGTATTACGCACCTCGCGGCCCGAACCTGTCTAAATTGTGTGCCACGTGTCTCTTCCTTCGAGTTACCGATCTCGGCGAGGCCACATTCATCTACTTCGGGTACTCCCCTTAGTAGGTTGCCGGTCTAAAACACCGACAGCAGGGTTACAAGTCGGTTTGAGGAGAGAGTACTAGTCGGGTACATCTAGGAGTTCTCTACATAGTACAAGACAAGTACAGCTTCCTATCCGAGTACTTCTCCACCGTAGTCCTTGCGCCCCACGCCATCAGGTGTCGTGTGGCACAAGCCGAGTTGTCCCAGGGGCCCAGCGAGTAGTCGGTCCTAGTACCCACCAAGGTAGTGGGCCCAGGGAGGTCCAAACGACATTGCGGTTGACTTCACATGTGGGGTCTGATTGCCCCCAATACTCATACGCGGGATGAACACGGTCCTTGATCAGCTGAATCAACTGCCGACTAAATGACCTGGCGACTGAAGGCCCTGTCACCCCCCGATTCTTCAGGTCCTTGACCAACTCTAAGACCTCCTTGAGATCATCAGCTTCACGAGAAGACAGCCCCAAGTGCAATTCAGAGATCTTCATGGGTCTGTGGCCAAAACGATGTGGAAGTCACGGCAGCTGATCAGCAATATAAAACCACTCCGACCTCCACCCAGCATTGTTGTCGGGGAGGTCAGAGTCTATCCACTCTGACTTGAGGCCTAACCTCAAGAACATCACAGCCCCCACTGGCCCCGACGTCTTGCCAGTACTCTTGACGCAGAAAAGATGCCTCCAAAGAAGAAAGTGAGGCGATATCCCCAGATATGCCTCACAGAAGTGGATAAAGGTCGACACTACGGTGATGGAGTTGGGAACGAGATATACTAGCTTCAGCTTGTAGTAGTACAGAAGACCACGGAAGACGTCGCCCGTGGGAAGGTTAAAGTCACGCTTGAAGTATGACGCGAAGACGACTGCCACTTCACGTCCTCGGTCAGGAAATCCTTTCGCACCACCGCCTTCCACTCCACCTCCGCCTTCGGCCTCAGCAGCCCATGGTCCACCAATGATTGGATCTTGGCCTCCATCATCGTCAACCGCACCCACACAGTGCGTGGGTCTGGGATGGGAGCAGCCTCCGCCGCCATTTCTTCACAAGGTTTGGATCTATATCTAAGTAAGCAAAGGGTCTTGATGTGCATGCGCAGCAGTGCACGGCGCAGGACGGCGGCGCTAGGACACGGATGGCCGGAGAGGGTGATGGGTGGACGCGCGTGTAAGGGACGCAAGCACGGCTACGGTGGCTACGGTGCGGCAGCGACGACAAAGAAGGTAGGAAGAAGAGGGCGAGTGTGGTCAACCCCGACCCATGCGAATCTATTTATAGCGGGGTCCACCGTGTCTGCCCATTGCGGCTCCTTCCGCCGTACGATGCGCCCCACAACGGCTCTATTCTGATAATTTAGCAAGAAGAGCATGCTGGATTGTTCGTCAAACAAGTGAGCAACGACCTAAACTCTGAGTTTAGGTCGTCAGCCACAACAAAACATCACCAGGTCACCATGATGACAACAACATCGATGAGTCCCCATATCACATTAACTTAGGTCTTTGACAAATCATTTTGTCAAAACGACCAAATACATCACAGAAGAGAGCAAACATTACACGTGTCGTCCGAAGTTACACGAGTCGCCTGCGACCTCATTATATCCAGAACCCATCACAAAAAGATAAACATACTACAAGGCCTGGTCTACCCAGGCAATCCTTGCGACCTACTTCACTGAAGCAAAGAACGTCTCGAGATTTCTCCTAGCACCAAGACCTTGATGGCAGCCTTGCGGGAGACAGCTGTCGGACGACACACGTAGCACGGCATGCTCAGCACAAACTATTGGAATGCAGGTACGAGCTTGCTCTTCAGCGTGAGATTCTGACCCCCGACGAGCACCTGATGCTCACCAGTGACGCCCAGCTGCACCTTGAGCTGGTACAGCATCACCTCCAAAGTCTACATGGTACCACGCAGAGACACGATACAAAGAGTAGGGGTGCTACCTACGTTTCGCGAGAGTTCTCCTAGCTCCAAGCTTCTACAAGCATAACAATCTGCAATATGGTGAACGAACACATGCCCATGGCATGGTGGGATTATTACTCTACGACTTCATAGCTCAACAATGCTCGGTACTTGACTCCTTCAGTCTCACAGTTCTATTTATAGCCAAAGTCGGGCCTCTGGCAGCTGGCGGAGTGATGACACCTACACCACGTGGTCCAGAGAGCCTACAGACATGTGCGTGATTAAAGGCGACGACTTTATCTCCTGTCTCACGACGTCTTTGTCGCTAGTGCGTCAATGATGCCTGAGCCTGCCACAGAGTCAATTGGCTACAGTAACCCCCTCGACTCGTGGACAGTTTGTCATTTCCTAGGTGGTAAGAGAATCTTCGACCACTGTTGACTTGTGACCCTACAGTCTACGCTACACGACAAAACCTGACCATGTGTCAGAGGGCCCAGCATCTAACTAGCCCCATACGACGACGACCCCACGACCTTCCTCTACGATATGATGTCTTTTATGTGGACCCGCTAGGCTCTGCGTTCTTATGCACCCGATATGGCTCTACATGTAAATGAACCTATCCCAATCAGCCTATATTTCTGTTTCCTGAGCAGAATGGTCGTAGGTTTGATTGAAAACCTCCAGGGGTAGGTGTGCCTCGCTGCTCTGCCAGATCCGTCTGGGCGCCTGGAGATCTAAAAGTACCATGGAGATCAGAAGCATCACGAAGACTACAATTTTCGTTGGCTCCCGTGGTCGGTGTGCCTATTGCTGAGGTCATCAATACCTTAGCACTGTGGCTTTGCTGGACAACTAACAGCTATGTTGGTCGTCTGGACACCATAATGACCTCCTTGAGGTCGGCATGCCTTAATACCTAGATCTTGCAATACCTCAGTATATTTACGGCCCTGCCAACCTAGTTGGCGCCCTGGATGCGTGACCTTCCGAGGTCCGTGTGCTCTTGTGGCCCTGCCAACCAGCTATGGACACCCATGATTTTACGTCGGGAAAGAAGACCTCTCTGTGGGGTGCGCGCCAAATGGCCCTTGCCAAGTACTTCTGGGTGCTTGGGCGCTTTTTTCTTGAGACCTCAAGGTCGGCGTGCCTTGGGTGGCTCTGCCAGACTCCTTGTAGCTATACAGGATATCTGGGTGTCTCTATACTCCATACGTTCCAGATTGACATTATTTCGCAAGCTTCATCGTAGACAACACGCCTTTCAAGATCCTGCTGAGTATCCTCGGATACTTAACATCGTTGACTTGAGGCCTCTTCGATGTCAGCACGCCTACAAGGCCTCCTTGAGGTCGGCCCTGCTAGACTCCTTGCAGCTATGCTAGGAGATCTGGGTGTCTCTACACTTCGTTCAATCAAGACCATGACTCAGTTTTCTTCTCTTTTTTGAGCATCAAACCAACCATGCTGCCTGCTTCAATGCTCGGAAACTACTCTATGAGTGCGTCTTCGACACCCTCTTGTTTTCTTCGTCATACCGACCTGTTGGGAAACCTATTTCTGATCACATCGCTACGATGCTTGGCTACTACTCTACGAGTGCATCCTTGATGCCCTCTGATTTTTTTCATCGTCGCTTTGATCTATTGGAAGTCTGCTTCCTATAGGTCGTCACTCGACCTCTCTTCATTTGTCAAGACTACAAACACGTCAGCTGCTAAGCTGATTTGTTTCTCTTTCTTTTTTGACCGACGTGCATGCTATTCGACCTATCGATAGCTCTACGACTTCGTCATGACCCCCTCAAGGTCGTTGCTCCTACACCTCGCTGGGGTGCTTGTGAGACATGGGTACCCCTGGGTCCCCACCGACCAGGCTCACGGTTGTCCCCGACAAATGGGTCCGGCCTATCAGAAGACTCGCTAACCTATTCGTGGGCCAACCCGATTTAGTTGGCGGTCCACACGACCTCCTGAAGTCCTTCCAGAAGATTCCCCAGACGACCTAATTCAGCACAACCTCAAGACTTGATGTACAAGACAAGACCTCGTTGGATTTTGACCAAAGCAGATCGACAGGATATTGCAAGCGATGTAATCAACTAGACTTAGATCTCCTGGTCATAACTGACCAGGAGTCTGGGAACCAACCTCATCCGCTGGACAATATAAGGCGGGCGAGGTGACCCTTCTAAATCCATGCAATCCTCAAGCATTCTACACCGACAGCTGGACGTAAGGTTTTACTCTCCGGAGGCCCAAACCAGTATAAACTCGTTGTGTTCTCTGTGTTTTGTGTGCTCGTGCTCAACCTTTGAGTTCTTAGCCTTAGAATCCACCCCACCGAACAATTAAACCAAAGGGATTAACACCCCCGTGTGCTGTCAAAATCTCACCATCTGACAATGCTCAAGAAGCATAGAAAAAATGTGCTCCAATCAAAGAGCATAGAAAAAAAAGCATGGCCAGCTCCAAAATAAAAGCAAGAGGGGAATCTCAAAGCAAGGAGTACTTGGGAAAACAAACAAAAATATTACACACTCTTGCACATCTCGATCAAGTTGCATGACTAGTTTCTTCTTGGATCCGGTGTTTGGCTCAACAACATCATGTGACACAAGTGAGTCTTTCTTATCCTATTTAAAGCTCCAGATATAAGCCATAGAGTAGGAAGTGAGGTTCGTTTAAAGCCTTTGGTGAGATAAAAAGATACCACTTGAGCGACCGAGGGAACCATCCGAGGAACCTTGTTTTTCTTTGCAAATTTTTCAAAAAAAAACTCGGAGAGAGGATCCAGAAAATAAGAAGACTGAGAGATGGAAAGTCAAAAACCATTCCACTCTTCAACCTCTGAAGGCAAGGTGAAAAGCTACAAGCCCCACGGGTAAGTAAACTTTGCTCGAGGATGAGCAAACATTTAGCTTGGGGGAGTTTGTTGACGGTCCTTACAACAAAGATTGGACCGTCAAAACCTCAGGTTCAAGAGGAGTATATGGCAAGTTTCATGCACCTTTTTAGTACTAATAAAGTTCCAAGAGTTGTGTTGTGAATTTCATAGGTAGCTACACATTTTGGGAGAAATTGTAACCAACGTGCCACATGAGCAAAGCACGACCGAACCACCTAGTCCGGCCCGCCCTGCCAGGTGCGGCAGGCCCTGCTCTGTGGCACGTCCCTGGTCCACAGCACCTCCTCTCCCTCGAGCAATACTTGGACGAGCACGGTTCGCTGAAGAATGTCGGTTTGATCCAAAGGTGGAGGCTAGGGATCAATGGGTCCACTTGTCTGGCCACTCAACCACCACAACTATCATTCAAAGGTGATCCTAAGCGTCCCTAAGAATAGGCGGTGCATCACACGACACGGAGATGGGCCGGCTACACCTAGAGGGTTGGACGCACCTATCCATTCGCATGATGGGTGAAACTGACCTAAGGAACCGACCTACAACCACCTTAAGAGTAGTGATGATGGGCGTCCAAGGCGAGAGGCGGTGGATCATAGGGCCGGCCGCACCTAGTGAGCCGGCCGCACTAAACATATTGGCCCCACGTGCTCCACCGACCTTCCTTGCCAATAAAAGTCACCTCCCACTCACTAGATTGGACACACAGCGCAGGCGCATCTCCATTTCCCTCTTTTGTTCACTTAGAGTAGGATTAGTGTAGCTTGGGAGTTAGATTAGAGTCAAGCCAGTATCGGGGTTCCAGAGGAGTCTTCTTCAGAGTTCTGGTACTACTCTTTGTCGTATGGACATCCCTGGGCCCACTACCTCGGTGGGTACCAGGACCGACTACTCGATGGCCCCTAGGACTACTTGGCTTGTGCCACACGGCACCTGATGGCGTGGGGCACAAGGACTACGGTGGAGAAGTACTCTGATAGGAAGTTGTACATGTCCTGTACTATGTACCGAACTCCTAGACGTGCCCGACTAATACTCTCTCGTCAAACCGACTTGTAACCCTGCCTCCCGGACTATAAAAGGCGAGGCAGGGACCCCTCTCTCTCGTACGCATCATCTTGTAAACACACCCAATCAATCCAGAGCTACACAACATACAGGACGTAGGGTATTACGCACCTCGCGGCCCGAACCTGTCTAAATTGTGTGCCACGTGTCTTTTCCTTCGAGTTACCGATCTCGGCGAGGCCACATTCATCTACCTCGGGTACTCCCCTTCAATTCTCATGGCGAACTCGACGGCTTCAATTCTCATCAAGCCAGTCTAAAACACCGACAGCTGCCGCGCCAGGTAGGGGGTCTCGCCAAAGATCTCGTGGCGAACTCGACGGCTTCAATTCTCATCAAGCCAACCGTCGCTTTCAACCGCGGCGGCACCTTCGTCTTCTGGTCCTGGGTGTGCACTGCTGACGGCGCCGGATCCTTCCAATGTCACCTCACCATGACTCCCAACCCGAGCACTGGGCTTGTGACGCTTCCCGAAGTGGTCACGGGCGAACTCGCCGGAAAATTTGGCGAAATTTCGCTCTTCAACCAACATGCCGACTTCGAGTTTGGATCCGCCTCCAACTCGAACTCGACGTCCTCGTGGGCCATCGCATGCGAGCCGTCTGCTGAGCCATCATGTGCGGACTTCCCACTCCATGAGTACTTCCCATACGGCCTCTGCAACGCTAGCAACGCCCATGTGAGGGCTCTCACCGCGCACAGGGCCAGCAAGGAGATCGTCTCCGACTACACCTCGGACTCCAACCCCGTCTCCGGCTACTACTCGGACTCCTCCTACGAGTTCGTCTTCGGATCGGACCTCGACGAGCCCGTGTCCGAGAACTCTTCAACCGAGCAACCTCTGTCAGGACCAGCTACCGGCCTGGTTATAACATTCACTCACGCCAAGACATTTGTCTACTTGCCAAACCGCAAACCTGCAGACCTGACAGACATGAACTCACGCTGTGTCGCCTACCTCGATTCGCTTCCCTTCCAGGAGGGAACACCGCTAGCTCCAGCAGAGGAGCACACTCCAACAGAGGTGGCTACCACTGACTCCAGTCTCGGCTCCCCTGATCGCCAAGTCTTCATGACTACCAACGAGATGCTGGGACCCTTAGGGACACACCCTGACCATTACCTCAAAGATATCTTAGCAGACGAGTTGTCTGCCAATGCACCCGTGGATGAAACCAGCGATGACAAGAACGCCCGACGTGAGCGCAACAGGAAGTAGAACGAACGGCGTAGGCATCTCCGTGAGAGCCTCCCCATACGGAACCTCACATAGGCGCTTAACCAAGTCGAAAGCCAGGTGGATACTACCCCCGAACAGTTCCTCATGTCTATCACTACGATAGCACGTCAGGCTCAGGGGATGCGCGAGAGACAAGTCATCACCAAGCTCGTGGAGGACGCCTACTTCATGAGAGTCGATAACAGTGTCACTCAAGTGCCTCCCCTCAGAACTCGCGAAGACGATCATGAAGCCAGAAGGCGCAGTCCAGCTGACAACGAACGCAACTGTACTCGAGGAGAACTACCACAGAACCCCCACCGCACTAGGGCATCAGCTGGTGGACCTTCTTAGGGTGGCAACAGCGCCGGCGGCGCTGGTGGTAGTCGTGGCGCGGCGGCTCATGGTGATGCTGGCAGCGGAGGCAGCGGCGGCGGGAGCTCCTCACACGGGGCTGGAAGGAGAGCTGGTGGCGGAGGCGATCGCGGTGGCCGAGGCCACGCAGACAGCCACGTCACTGGTGTCTCACGCGAAGGCTACGATGCCCGCCACAGAATTGAAGAAATTCGATGCAAGAAGTCCTCCAAGGCAGGAAAGAACGACGGCTTCCCCGCCTTCTCTGCTCGAATTCACAACCTACTCCTCCCAGAAAAATTCAAGCCTCTGGGGATCACCAAGTACGATGCGAAGCAAGATTCAGTCCAATGGCTCAGATGCTACACTCTCTCCATCAAAAATGCTGGTGGCAACAACGACACGAAGTGCCTCTACTTCCCTTTCTGTCTGGACCAAGCTCCACTTACATGGCTCGAGTCACTCGAGAAGTACTCGATCGACAAGTGGGACCAGCTCAAGGAACAGTTCACCAGCAACTTCGCGGGCGCCATGGGATGCTCGGGTACTCGCATGGACCTGGCTATGGTGAAGCAGGAACAAGGCGAGAACTTACGCAAGTACATGCGGTGCTTCTTCGACAAGAGCCCCACGGTAGTCGATGTCACCGACAAGGAGGTCATCGACCTTTTCCAAGATAGTCTCTACCATCGTCGCACCTTCGAAGACTTCGGTCGCCGCCGCCCGAGCTCCATCACCAAGCTCAAAGACATAATCACTTCATGGGCCGACGAAGAAGACAAGGCGAACGCTAAGTACAATGCTATTTACGGCAAGAGCAAGCAAAATGCAGGCGGTAGCAACAATAACAACAGGGATCAAGGCGGTCGCAGAAACAACTACTCAGGTCCTAATCGCAAGTGCAAGCCAGACAACACAGTCACGGCTATCCAGCGCCCTGCGAAAGACAACTCGAAGAAGACCTCCAGTGGATTCAAGGACTTGCTGAAAGAGAAGTGCCCGTGGCATCTGCAGGGCAACCACACCACCGAGCAGTGCTACAAACACCGGCGAGCACTCAAGGACTCTCCAGATCCACGGCCTCCTCACGACAAGAAAGGCAACAAAAAGTCGGCGAAGGCAACGCCAACTTCAGAGAACCCGACAAGACCGTGAACTTCCTCTTCGGCGGACTACCCACAAAACGGTCTCAGAAGGCCACTCGATGGGAAGTCTTGAACATTGAACCAGCGGTTCCGACCCCTCTCAGGTGGTCGAAGATACCCATCACCTTCTCCCGCGCGGATCAATGGACAAGCTTCTCTGAACCGGGGCAGTTTCCACTCGTCTTGAAGCCGGTAGTCGCGGGCTCCAGACTCAACAAGGTACTCATCGACGATGGGAGCAGGCTCAATGTACTCTTCACCAAGACCTTGAAGAAGATGAAGCTGAACATCACTCACATGCTCACCAAGAGCACGTCGCCTTTCTACGGCATCGTCCCCGGGAACGCGGCTATTCCACTGGGCTCAGTGCTCCTGCCAGTTACCTTCGGGGAAACCAGAGAAAACTACCGCACCGAGTACATCAAGTTCGAGGTCGCGGACTACGAGACTTCCTACCATGCCATCCTCGGCAGACCAGCTATCGCCAAGTTCATGGCGGTACCTCAGTACACGTACTTGGTACTCAAAATGCCGAGTCCGGCCGGTGTACTCTCGCTACAAGGGGACTTGAAGATATCCTTTGACTGCGACACAGAAGCTGTGGGACTCGCAGCCACCAATAAAGTACCCAATGCCATGATGGAGATCTATGTTGCATCAAAGAAGCTTGCCCCAAGTGAACTCGACATACCAGAGAAGTCGGACAAAGCCAACAAGCCTCAGCCATTTGAGGAAGTGCAAGTCAAGGTAATTGATCTCAGGACAGGCGACAGCAGCAAGACTACCATGATCGAGGCGGGTCTTGACCCGAAATAGGAAGACTTGCTCATCAGCTTCCTCCAGGCTAACCGAGACATCTTCGCTTGGAAACCAGTGGACCTGCCAGGGGTACCCAGGAACCTGATCGATCACTCACTCAACGTCGAACCTAAAGCTACCCCGAAACGACAACACCTCCGCCGTTTCGCCAACGACCGACGGGATGCCATCAAGAAGGAACTCGCCAAACTACTCACGGCTAGCTTCATCAGAGAGGTCTTCCATCCTGAGTGGCTCGCCAACCCCGTCCTCGTCCGCAAGAAGAACACCAACGAGTGGACGATGTGCGTTGACTACACTGACCTCAACAACCACTGCCCCAAGGACCCCTTCGGGTTGCCGCGGATACATCAAGTCATCGACTCCATGGCGGGCTGCGACCTTCTCTGCTTCCTCGACTGCTGCTCTGGGTACCACCAAATTGCTATCAAGGAAGAAGACTTGGAGAAGACCGCGTTCATCACCCCGTTTGGCGCCTACTGCTACACGACCATGTCTTTCGGGTTGAAGAACGCCGGCGCTACCTACCAGCAAGCTATCCAGGCCTGTTTCAAGAGACAGCTCAACAAGAACGTCGAAGCCTACGTGGATGACGTGGTCGTCAAGACCAGAAACTCCGACGCGCTCATCACCGATCTTGAAGAGACTTTCGCATCCTTGCGAGAGTGCTGCTGGAAGCTCAACCCGAACAAGTGCGTCTTCGACGTACCGTCGGGAAAACTGCTCGGCTTCATCATCAGCCATCGTGGCATCGAAGCGAATGTGTCAACCCGCCCAGGAAAATATCGTACTATCGCCTAAGACCGATCCACTTTGGTCATTAAGCAATAATAAAGTATCATCCTGTAATTAGTTGCCGGGTTAACGCCCGGTAAATCACTTGAAAAGCAACAAGGATCGAATATATGCATTAAAACTCACTCGAAGGCGAGTCCAGAGATACAACAATATTAATATCCAAAATCGTAACCCGAGGGGTTTAATTATTACAAACCATAGTTCTTGTCATGATGAAATAGTTAAGAGTTTTCGAAAGCAGCGGAAATAAACTAACGGAAGCGGAGAAGCCACGGGAGGCCATCCAAGATGCTTTCAGTAGTCGTCCTCTACCCACTCCAGCTCCCAGCCGGGCGGGATCTCTCTGGGCCACACATCACTGAAGGCATTACCGGGATCAACACATTATCGCAAGGCTGAGTATACTAATAATCAGCAAGTCTTACCCGTCGGTGATATCTACTTCACCAATTCTAGACCATGAGAGGCTTTTTGGCTACTGGGTTGCTTTTGCTAAAAAGTAACAAAGAGTAGGTCCTTACTTTCAAGATTTTAGCACAAGTTCTAGTAGGTTTAATCGTTACTACATTAGCCAACTAGTACAAACAAAGTTGTACAATACAATTAATCAAGCATCATCTTCATCAACTTTCATCATTAGGGATCTCATGACTAGTGGAGTAACTACTCTCGGATAACGGTGAGAGGCCGACAATCGATTGATTTAAACCTTGCAAGGTAGACCCAAACACACGGTAGGCTGCCCCCGCAAGGACAACTTTCCCAGGTCGTCCCCAAAAATCCCTGGGTCGGGATGAAAGGCCACAGTCTTTGGTGCAGGCTATCCGGCATACCCCGCGAGATACCCGGAGTCACCATACACCACCGGTAGCTAGCCGTGAGAGCGAATCCCAAGGGTAGTGACAGTTCCATCCCTAGCCGTCTCATTAAGGTACTAGGCTTACCGGTCCCATACCCGACATGTGCTTAGTACGTTCAAAAACTTAACCCACATAACCACTGGACCGGAGCCCAGATCCCATGCTCTTACCACGTGAGCAATCCATTTAAGGATACATTGTGATTCCTATCTAGGAACCTATTCTCGCGAGTGAGGTCATCACTCGACTTGTAACGGTCCTATAGCTTAGCAGCTATCGACCTATCATACTAGTAGGGACAAAAGGTACCTATGGATCATGCATCTAGGGTTTCATTCAACTCCTGAACGTAAATGCACAATCATTCATAGATAATTGAACAAAGAACTTTAAAACTAGGTTAGATGCACCGGAGCTTGCCTTCGTCAGCTAGGTTAGGTTGGGCACCCTCGGTGTCGAGTACTTCCACGTACTGCAGAGATGCTTCCGCTCCTCCTTCTCGGTTTCCGGGACAAGGGAGTAATCTCCGTCCGGGAGATCTACACGGAATGCAATGCAAGTTTAGGTGATGTGATAGTTTGTTGTCTTATCCAACTCTTGGTTGGTCATATTCACCTTAACAAGCATCTGTATAGTGTTTCTCTTTTCGGAAGGTTATTAGTTGTACATGGGTTACTCTTTTATTGAACATTTGGATAAAGATTTTTATTATACTTGTCATTTCATGTGAACGCTTTAATTCCTTTTACCTTCACAAGCAGAGGTACAAATAATATTTTTATTTATGAATTACTTTCTAATCGTGATGATATTTAATTATCTTTTAATTATATTAAATAATATCTTCAAAAAGGAAAAAGAATTAATTAGGGGTTTTTCTTTATTTAATTTCCCTTTAATATAAAAAGGGCTTTTAAGCTTTTTTATTAAACAATTAAATTACCAAAAATTAACTGAGTGTTTATTAAGCCTACTAGCACCAATCCTGGTCCATTGGACCCACATGTAAGTGTTGGATGCTAGGAAATTAAATATTGTTGAAAATAACAAAGGCTAGCTAGTGATTCAACTTAAATGCATACAAAAATAAATAAGCATCAAATTGATTCAAACTTTCTTGTGCATGCTCTCTGGTCCTAAACAAGTCTAAAGAACCAGCATTTTCACATGGAATCTCTACTGAACTTGGTTTATTAATTTTCAAAGGAAAACATATATAAATCAAGAATAATTATTTCTGTTAATCCAAAAATCATGATTAATTCACAAGATGTGCATTTTGGCATTACAAGACAGTGTGCACAAGTTGAGCTCAAGAACATAAATATACTTAACAAGAAAAATCATCTAAGCAGTTACTGCAGTAATGGAAAAGAATTTATCTAGCAAGATCTACTGCATGACTTTGTGCAATTTTTGGCATAGCATCTAGTCATGGCCTAACACACAACATATCCAAAATTGAGCTACAGAGGAGTTATGGATTTCAAGTTATGACAGATCTAGGCTTAACACATTTGTATTTTTCATGCTAAAATTATTTAGAATCTAGCCATGAGTATATAACAAAGAGGTGGGATTTATCATCCTGAACCCTACAAAATTGGTTTGGGATTTTTCTGAGTTTCTATGAATTTCTAGGCATTTTACAAGGCACTAGACCTAACTGCAAGAAAAACTAGATATGGATCCTTACAACTAAGCCCTGCATTTAGCACAAAACACCCTACAAAGATCGAAAGCATTGCAATTGGGCCCTTGGCCGGGACGGGCGGCGCGGGCATGGCCAATTTCAGCGAGCCGGCGGCGCGGCCGGCCGAGCAAGCGGCCGAGCTCGACCACATGCTCACCTAGGAGTTGTAGGTGGCCGCGGTTGGGGCGGAGAAGGCGCCGGCGAGGGGGGATCGACGGCGGCCGGCGGCGGTGGCCGCGGCGGCTCGGGGGAAAGTGGCAAGGAGGCGCGGTGCTGGGCAACAAGCGGGCTTTGGAGCTTCACAAGTACTTAATGAAGCTACTAGAGTGGCTGGCCGGCGACGAGCATAGGCGGGAGGAGCTAGCACCGAACGGCGGCGGCCATGGCGGCGGGTGGCTCGGGTGGCGCGCGGAGGGGCGAGGAAATGCTTTTATAGGCGGCTCGAGGCGTCCGTGGATGACGGCGGCTCACGGCGGAGATGCCACGTCGTACTACGGCACTCGGGCGGCGCGCGTACGGCGGCGACGCCGCCGCCGTCGGACCGGCGGTCCGCGGCGTGCGCGCGCCTACGGCGGCGCTAACGCCGGGGTGCCTCGGGACGGGGCGCGGGGATCACGGGGTGGAGCGTGCCTTGGGCCGTGCACGGCCCGGGAGGCGCGGGCGCGGATGCGGGGGCCCGGCGGCGCGCGGCCGGCGACGGGCGGCGCGCGGGGCGCGCGACGTCGCGGCGTGCCACGCTCTGGCCCAAGTTGTTTTACTGGTGCTACCTTTGAAATAGAATTGCTCCAAAATTTTGTATGAAAGTCGACCAAGTGATGAATACCAAAGTTGTATATCTAGCTACCAACAACATTTTCTACAAAGGCTATATAGGGTTTTTCTGCCTAGATTTGAAGATATTTGAATGCCAACTTTGAATGTCAGCCTATTTTGGCAAACAGTGATTTCTGCCTTGCACTTGATTTTTCAAGTTTTTCCCCTCAAAATTTGAAATGCCAATCTACATGAAAGTTGTGTCCCTCATCAAGATCTACAACTTTCATACAGGTAGAATTTTAAGTGTTTAGGTGAATTTTGGAGAACGCGGCAAAAGTTCCGGCAGACACCTTGTACACTAGTGTGGCAAGGGGTTTGACCCAACTTTTGACCATGGGTTGGCCCCACAAGTGTGTTTACTATTCAATTAGGGTCACCAGGGTGGGTTAGTGAGTTTTCCGGGGTGAGGGCCCAGGTTGACTATGGTTTGACCACGGTTGACCAATTGACCGGCTATTAAGGTTAATTAAAAACCTGGGGCGTCACAGCCTACCCCCCTTAAACGGAATCTCGTCCCGAGAATCGATTTGACAACGAAGAGATGGGGAGAAGGACTCACGGTTTCGAGATTGTAGCAAGCTCGGATACTTAGTATTAAGATAGTCCTCCGTCTCCCATGTTGCTTCTTCCTCCGTGCGATGGCTCCATTGGATCTTGTACATTCGCATGGTCTGCCTTCGGGTGTTTCGCTCTTTTTGGTCTAGTACTTTCAATGGATGCTCGACGAGCGAGAAATCCGGCTCGATCCAAGCATTAGCTTCGGTGATGATTTCGTTCTCCGGAACAGGTATTCCCTTCTTCAACTGAGTTACATGGAACACATTGTGAACTGCGGAAAACCGTTCTGGCAATTGGATACGGTAAGCCACGGGTCCACACACTTCTATAACTTCATATGGTCCAATGTAGCGTGGGGCTAACTTTCCCTTGACTCCGAACCTTTGCTCACCTTTGGTGGGGGATACTTTCAAATACACATAATCTCCCACTTCAAAGTGTCGAGGTGCGGTTCCCTTGTCATGGTAACTCTTTTGCCTCATCTGTGCCATCTTCAAACTCTCTCTTATCACTTGCACCCTTTCTTCGGCCTCTTTCATTAGTTCCGACCCAAAGAGTGTTCTCTCTCCAGTCTCTGACCAATTCCGCGGAGTGCGGCATCTACGTTCGTATAGAGCATCGAACGGTGCCATTTTCAAACTGGCTTGATAGTTGTTATTGTAGGAGAACTCTGCCAAGGACAAACACTTGTCCCAACTCTTGTCCAAGTGCAAGATGCTTGCTCTCAACATGTCCTCTAAAATCTGATTTATCCTCTCCATCTGACCATCGGTCTGCGGATGATAACTGGAACTGCGGATTAGCTGAGTTCCCAAACACTCATGCAATTGTTCCCAAAAACAAGCTACAAACTGAGTCCCTCTATCAGAGATTATAGTCTTCGGGATTCCATGCAGACGAACTATGTGGTCCACGTACAACTCTGCATATTGTCGTACGGAGTAAGTGGTGTGCACGACAATGAAGTGAGCGGTCTTGGTGAGTCTATCCACAATTACCCAAATAGAGTCCTTCTTTCTAGCTGTTAGGGGTAAACCCACAATGAAATCCATGCTAATAACGTCCCACTTCCACATAGGTATCGACAGGGGTTGGAGTACTCCTGCCGATTTCAAATGACTTGCTTTCATCCGGTGGCAAGTACACCCGGCTACATACTTGGCTACATCCACCTTCATATTGGACCACCAAAAGTTCTACTTCAGATCTTGGTACATTTTGGTACTACCGGGATGAATAGAGAATTTGGACTTGTGAGCTTCATCCAGAATAATTTTCTTAATTTCGGGGTCAACGGGGACCACTAGACGTTTCCCAAACCAGACCACATCCTGGTGATCCTTCTGGAAACAAGTGTACTTGGGGTCTCCTTCTGCTAGTTTCTGTCTGATGGTTTGAATATCTGCATCATTGCACTGGGTAGTAACAATTCTGTCATAAAGATTTTACTCTACCGTCAAGGCATAAAGAATTCCCTGCGGTACCACTTCTAAGTTGAGCCTTCTCATTTCTTCACACAAGGGTTCACTGACTGGCTCCAACTCTAGGTGGTTGCAATGATCTTTGCGGCTAAGAGCATCTGCAACAACATTTGCTTTGCCGGGATGATAGTGCACTTCTAGATCATAATCTTTAATCAATTCAAGCCATCTTCTCTGTCTCATATTCAACTCTGACTGGGTGAAGATGTATTTGAGGCTCTTGTGATCGGTGAAGATGTTGCAATGATTGCCCATTAAATAATGTCTCAATATCTTGAGGGCATGAACAACAGCAGCTAACTCAAGATCATGGGTGGGATAGTTGAGCTCATGGGGTCGAAGTGCCCGTGAAGCATAGGCAATGACTCGGCCTTCTTGCATAAGGACACAGCCGAGACCCATGCCTGATGCGTCACAGAAGACTTCAAACGGTTTGGAATTATCGGGTTGAGCTAGCACTTGGGCTGAAGTTAGATGTTGCCTGAGGGTGTGAAAAGCTTCCTCACATGCTTCGCTCCACATGAATTTCACTCCTTTCTTGAGTAATCCGGTCATGGGTTTTGCGATTCTAGAAAAGTCAGGAATGAATCGACGGTAGTATCCCGCCAATCCTAGGAAACTGCGAATTTGATGCACGGACTTGGGTGGTTTCCAATCCATCACCTCTTGAACCTTGCTAGGATCTACGGAGATACCATCGTGGGAAATGGTGTGCCCTAAGAATTTCACACTTTTCAACCAGAATTCGCATTTGGAGAACTTAGCATAAAGCTTGTGATCTCGCAAACGCTGAAGGACAACTCGGAGATGTGTGGCGTGATCTTTCTCACTCTTAGAATAGATGAGAATATCATCGATAAAGACCACGACAAATTTATCGAGCTCCGTCATGAACACGGAGTTCATGAGGTACATGAAGTAGGAAGGAGCATTAGTGAGTCCGAAAGACATGACCAAGAACTCGTAAAGACCATAACGAGTGGAAAAGGCGGTTTTAGGAATGTCGCAAGGTCGAATCTTGATTTGGTGGTAGCCATAACGAAGGTCGATCTTAGAGAAGACTTTGGCACTAGCCAATTGATCAAAAAGAACTTCAATTCGAGGAAGCGGGTATTTGTTTTTGATGGTGACTGCATTGAGTGGTCGATAATCTACGCACATTCTCAAGCTACCATCTTTCTTTTTGACAAAGAGAGCAGGACAACCCCAAGGAGAAGAGCTCGAGCGAATATAACCCTTATCTAACAGTTCTTGGAGTTGGGTTTTAGTTTAGCTAACTCTTTGGGTGGCATGCGATAAAGTCTTTTGGAAATGGGCGCGGTACCGGGCTGGAGTTCGATCACAAACTCGACATCTCTGTCTGGTGGCATTCCAGGCAACTCGTCAGGGAAGACGTCCGGGTACTCGCACACTACTGGAATTTCATCAAGAGAGGAGATAATGGTCACAAAGGCACAAGAGTCAGTACCGTCCCGGAAAGGTAGGTACAAGGTAGTGTGCCCGACCATAGGAGAGTTGATCTCTACGACCCTAGCCGATATATCTAGAATCACCTTATGTTGATTCATCCATTCCATACCCAAGATAACATCCATTCCAACCAAGTTTATGACGATAAGGTTTGTTGGAATGATTTTACTACCTAAACCCAAATTTACTCCTCGGATTAAGATATTGGAGGTGATTTAGCCTCCGGGAGTAATTATCTTGTAATCGGAAGTGGTATGAGAACCCTTCAAACCCAGTTTGTGTATTAGCCTTTCACTGATGAAACTATGGGTAGCTCCCGAATCGAACAAAATCTTAACAGGAGTGTCGTTGATAGAGAATGTACCCGTGAGTACTGGAGCTCCCGCTGGGATGTCATTCATCGTAGTGAAGTTCAGCTTGCCTTGGCACACTTGCACCATAGGCTTCTTGGCCGGAGTGGTAGGCTTGCTTCCTATACCCTGATTCTGCTGGTTGGGCTTGATCTGCCTGGGCTTGGGACACTCATTAATGTAGTGCCCTGGCTGGCCACAGTTGTAGCAACGACGATCTCCAACATCGCGAGGGGGTGCATTAGGCTTTGGAGCCTGCTGCTGGGCACGGCGGAACTGGAAGTTCCCGGCAGGTTTGCCTTGAGGTGGCTTCATCGTCCAGCGTCCAGTTGATGATTGCTGGGATGGGCCTGGAGCTTCCTTCTTCACAAAGCGAAACTTCTTGCTCGTTCCGCTTCCTGGGGTGAAATCGGACATCCTCTTGTTGTCCCCGTGGGCTTTCTTCATAGCATCCTCTTGAGAGATAGCCTTGTTCACTAGCTCATGGAAGTTTGCGGGCTCGAGCAGATTCAGGCGCTCATACAGCTTGCCATCAAGCCCGTCACGAAACCTCTCCATCTTCTTGGCATCGGTATCAACATGATGCCCACCATACTGACACAAGCTATTAAACTTCTGAGCATAGCGGTACACTGAGTCAGATCCCTGACGGAGGGCCAACAGCTCCCTCATCTTCCTATCCATCAGTCCCTTGGGAATGTGGTGGCTCTTGAAAGCCTGCTTGAACTCATCCCAAGTCACAGCGTGCCCTCGCTGCATTGACTTGAAGTGGTCCCACCACATCAAAGCTTCCCCTCGCAGTTGCAGCGCTGCGAAGTTCACTTTGTTCTCCTCGGAGCAAGGCAACACAAAGGCAGAGAATTTTGCCTCTATGGCCTTGACCCAAGCCTCAGCTTCCAGGGGGTCTTCTGCTTTAGCGAAGGTTGGCGGCTTCATAGCGTTGAACTGGGCGTACGTAGTGACCTGGTTAGGCCCCTCGTGGTTGGCCCCGTGTGGCGGCCCTCGGTTCATCTGCTGGGCGATCCGCCGCCGCGTCCGCAGGATGCGGCGCGCACCTCGGTTTGGGTGGCCATGAAGGCCTCCGTCGGTGTCATGGGCGGGGGTGGTGGCAAGTCACCACTACCACTTGCTCCGAAATCGTTGGGAGAGCTGCGCGTGGTTCCCACCATCTGAAAAGTGAGCTTTATTAGTGAGATAACCAAAAGCTTACTCCAAATGATGACAAGCACGATCATGCATAATCACATCTCATTAGCACTTAAACAATCAGGACAGCAACAATCAACAATATTCTATAGCCACCAAGATTCATAGAATCGTTCTTCTCAACATGGTTAGGACGGCGATTTCTCAATTGCACAGCTCATAAGCACCCTCGAATGATCATCGTTATTTCGGATACCCACGAAGGTGTATACGAACGAGCACTTATTCGCTGGCAACGAGTAACGCCTCTAGAATGCTTTGGTTTACCAACGTTCTTAGGTGAGAAATGCAAAATTGACAAGCATGGTCATTTGCAACGGTTTATCCAAGGATCTGGTATTCAAACGCAAGAAAATTTCAAATTTGAATGGAAACGAAAAATTACTTAAAGCATACAAGCTTAAGCATTCTTTATTACAACACGATAGAACAAGGTTCAAAGACATTACAACTCGAATTTGAAGCAACATGACATGACACGATACAAGTAGTTACTTGGCACGAAGACGTGCTGTCAAGCCAACTACTCTAAACATCTCAAAAACAACTCGGTCGGATCGACATCCTCCTAATCCCTGCTGTCGGCAACCTAGTTGCTCACTGAAGCACCACTGTACGTAGGCGAAGCTTGGGGAGTCGGTAGCGGTGGTCCTGCCTGGCTCGTCTGATCCAGACCGGACAAGGCCTGCTGCTCCTCCGGGTGTGCCTGTACTGTGGGTAGTGGCTGTAAGTCCACTATAGCCTGCAAGGCTGCCACCTGTACCTCGGCCTCCTGCACCTGCTGCTGCATATCAGCAATGTTTTGCAGTAGCGTCAACCTCTCAATCTCGTGCACATCGGCATCCTCCTCTAGTGCATGGTTCTCATCCTCCAAATCTACGATCCTCTGTAGGCGGTCGCCTTTCTCAAGCTCTAGCTGAAACCTCCAAGCACGCAGCCTGTCATTCTCCTGCTGCACCTGAGTAAGAGTAAAGTTCAGCTGCTGGTGTGCTGCTGAAAGCTGCTCCCAATCGTGCCTAGATGCCTCCAAGCGCTGTGCAATAATCGCTGCGGTGTTATAGTGCAGCCCCTGAAGTGTGAAGACCACGTTCAGACAACGGGAAAGCGTCGGAGTAACATCCAGCGGCTCTGCTAGGGTCAGTAACTCCCGTAGGTGGTCCATACGGTCCAACCATGCTGGGCCGTGAGGACTCACAGCAGGAAACAGTCCAAACGGAGAAAGAGCTACCACGGTGGGGTTGTGGTCACAGAAGTCTGTCAACACTCTGAGGGCGGCTGACTCAACGGACTCATGAGTGATAAATCCCCGCAGATAAAGCTCAAGTCAAACCGGTCGGCGTGGTCCGGGTGTGGCGAACAAAGAACAATAACTCGGGCCGGGGAACGCCAAACCTCTCAAACTCCTTCACCTCGTAAGTCGGTGGGGTGAGGTAGCCTGCGGCACTGAGTGCTTCCCACGCAAGGCCTGGAAAACCCTCCCAGTGCAACCCATTGGTACGGATCGTACCGTCAGCGTCGAACTGGTGGAACACGGGGAAATCCGTCTGTACACAAATGTAACTCATGTCAGATCTCAAAGAGAACGGCATGTCAAATGGTGAAGTTCTGGTAGCTGTGAATAAAAATTCATAACCAAAAATCCAGAAACCTCAAAAATTTCCCAAGATCTAGATTAATCCTTTAATACTTTTAATTAAGCTTTTTAAGGTTGAGCATCGATCAAGGAAACAAGATGAATGTCCTTAACCTGGATGTGCCTAGGGAAGTGTGAACCAACCCATCGAACTAGGATTGAGACTTGATATTACAAGATAACTAGTTGAGGAGAAATTATTTTTAACAATTTGGTTTAATTAACCTAGCACATGATAAACAACTTTTTCACAAAATTTCGGTAGTGTGACGGCTAGGTATTGAAGGTACTCTAGTTTATAAAAGCACACACTAGCATAAACTTCCTTAGAGAACATATAGAAATCCAATTTTTGGGTCCATTTTAGTTGTTTCGATTTTTAATATGCATGCAAGACGTCCTATTCGACCTCGCTGGCAATCAAGCCAAAAAACGAAGTTAGTGCCGGTGGCAAGGCTTTTATTCGTCTCTCCCTATAATATCTAGTTGAGAGCTATACGGTACTCGCTTAACAACTAACGAAGCGCTGTTATGTACCTGCAGAAAATGAACCTTTCGTGCCAGCACGTCACGAAAGCGTCCACATACATTACCGTTCACTATAGAAACGGTATCCATGCGTTAAGCCGCTGCATGGACAGCGTCCAACCTCGGACACCCTCCGTTCGAATGGAGTGTATCCTTGCCTCGCATGAGCGACATGTGGAATGCACACATATGAAACACGTGGCGACACACAACTCATAAACAGACGCGAAGATGGGATCCGTGGAATGGATCACTCCATCAACCCTCGCAATTCCCGTGATGCGGAACATCACACGTATAAAACACGTGGCTCCTAGTTTGGTTGTGCAAGAAAGTAAGTCTGACATAAAGTAATGTGCTGGAAGTTAGCAAAGTTATATAAGCCACCTGAAAGAACCCAAAATTCCCTCTAGGGCCTCTCGGTCTAGTTTATCCTTAGCAGACCAACGTATTTTGGAAATCAGACGATCTTGGCATATTTTATTCAAAAACCAGTGATTAAGGTTTATTAATTAATCTCTGGTGCATATAAGCTCTGATGCCAACTGTGACAACCCGCCCAGGAAAATACCGTACTATCGCCTAAGACCGATCCACTTTGGTCATTAAGCAACAATAAAGTATCATCCTGTCGTTGGTTGCCAGGTTAACGCCCGGTAAAACACTTGAAAAGCAACAAGGATCGAATATATGCATTAAAACTCACTCGAAGGTGAGTTCAGAGATACAACAATATTAATATCCAAATTCGTACCCCGAGGGGTTTAATTATTACAAACCATAGTTTTTGTCATGACGAAATAGTTAAGAGTTTTCGAAAGCAGCGGAAATAAACTAACGGAAGCGGAGACACCACGGGAGGCCATCCATGATGCTTTCAGTAGTCGTCCTCCACCCACTCCAGCTCCCAGCCGGGCGGGATCTCTCCGGGACACACATCACTGAAGGCATTACCTGGATCAACACATTATAGCAAGGCTAAGTATACTAATACTCAGCAAGGCTTACCCGTCGGTGATATCTACTTCACCAATTCTAGACCATGAGAGGCTTTTTGGCTACTGGGTTGCTTTTGCTAAAAAGTAACAAAGAGTATGTCCTTACTTTCAAGATTTTAGCACAAGTTCTAGTTGGTTTAATCGTTACAACATTAGCCAACTAGTACAAACAAAGTTGTACAATACAATTAATAAAGCATCATCTTCATCAACTTTCATCATTAGGGATTTCATGACTAGTGGAGTAAGTAGTCTCGGATAACGGTGAGAGGCCGACAATCGATTGATTTAAACCTTGCAAGGTAGACCCAAACACATGGTAGGCTGCCCCCGCAAGGACAACTTTCCCAGGTCGTCCCCAAAAATCCCCGGGTCGGGATGAAAGGCCACAGTCTTTGGTGCAGGCTATCCGGCCTACCCCGCGACATACCCGGAGTCACCATACACTACCGGTAGTTAGCCGTGAGAGCGAATCCCAAGGGTAGTGACAGTTCCATCCCTAGCCGTCTCATTAAGGTACTAGGCTTACCGGTCCCATACCCGACATGTGCTTAGTACGTTCAAAAACATAACCCACATAACCACTGGACCGGAGCCCAGATCCCATGCTCTTACCACGTGAGCAATCCATTTAAGGATACATTGTGATTCCTATCTAGGAACCTATTCTCGCGAGTGAGGCCATCACTCGACTTGTAACGGTCCTATAGCTTAGCAGCTATCGACCTATCATACTAGTAGGGACAAAAGGTACCTATGGATCATGCATCTAGGGTTTCATTCAACTCCTGAACGTAAATGCACAATCATTCATAGATAATTGAATAAAGAACTTTAAAACTAGGTTAGATGCACCGGAGCTTGCCTTCGTCAGCTACGTTAGCTTGGGCACCCTCGGTGTCGAGTACTTCCACGTACTCCAGAGATGCTTCCGCTTCTCCTTCCTCGGTTTCCGGGACAAGGGAGTGATCTCCGTCCGGGAGATCTACACGGAATGCAATGCAAGTTTAGGTGATGTGATAGTTTGTTGTCTTATCCAACTCTTGGTTGGTCATATTCACCTTAACAAGCATCTGTATAGTGTTCCTCTTTTAGGAAGGTTATTAGTTGTACATGGGTTACTCTTTTATTGAACATTTGGATAAAGATTTTATTATACTTGTCATTTCATGTGAAAGCTTTAATTCCTTTTACCTTCACAAGCAGAGGTACAAATAATATTTTTATTTATGAATTACTTTCTGATCGTGATGATATTTAATTATCTTTTAATTATATTAAATAATATCTTCAAAAAGGAAAAAGAATTAATTAGGGGTATTTCTTTATTTAATTTCTCTTTAATATAAAAAGGGCTTTTAAGCTTTTTATTAAACAATTAAATTACCAAAAATTAACTGAGTGTTTCTTAAGCCTACTAGCACCAATCCTGGTCCACTGGACCCACATGTAAGTGTTGGATGCTAGGAAATTAAATATTATTGCAAATAACAAAGGCTAGCTAGTGATTAAACTTAAATGCATACAAAAATAAATAAGCATCAAATCGATTCAAACTTTCTTTTGCATGCTCTCTGGTCCTAAACAAGTCTAAAGAACCAGCATGTTCACATGGAATCTCTACTGAACTTGGTTTATTAATTTTCAAAGGAAAACATGTATAAATCAAGAATAATTATTTCTGTTAATCCAAAAATCATGATTAATTCAAAGGATGTGCATTTTGGCATTACAAGACAGTGTGCACAAGTTAAGCTCAAGAACATAAATATATTTAACAAGAAAAATCATCTAAGCAGTTACTGCAAGAATGGAAAAGAATTTATCTAGCAAGATCTACTGCATGACTTTGCGCAATTTTGGCACAGCATCTAGTCATGGCCTAACACACAACATATCCAAAATTGAGCTACAGAGGAGTTATGGATTTCAAGTTATGACAGATCTAGGCTTAACACATTTGTATTTTTCATGCTAAAAATATTTAGAATCTAGCCATGAGTATATAACAAAAGAGGTGGGATTTATCATCCTGAACCCTACAAAATTGGTTTGGGAGTTTTCTGATTTTTCTATGAATTTCTAGGAATTTTACAAGGCACTGGACCTAACTGCAAGAAAAACTAGATAGGGATCCTTACAACTAAGCCCTGCATTTAGCACAAAACACCCTACAAAGATCGAAAGCGTTGCAATTGGGCCCTTGTCCGGGCCGGGCGGCGCGGGCACGGCCAATTCCAGCGAGCCGGTGGCGCGGCCGGCCGGCAAGCGGCCGTGCTCGACCACATGCTCACCTTGGAGCCGTAGGTGGCCGTGGTTGGGGTGGAGAAGCCGCCGCGAGGGGGATCGACGGGCGGCGGCGGCGGCGGACCGCGGCGGCTCGGGGGAAAGTGGCAAGGATGCGCGGTCTTCCGGGCAACAAGCGGGCTTTGGAGCTTCACCCGCACCTAATGAAGCTACTAGAGTGGTGGCCGGCCGGCGACGAGCACGGGCGGGAGGAGCCGGCACCGAGCGGCGGCGGCCATGGCGGCGGGTGGCTCGGGTGGCGCGCGGAGGGGCGAGGAAATGCTTTTATAGGCGGCTCGAGGCGTCCGTGGATGACGGCGGGTGACGGCGAAGATGCCACACCGTACTACGGCGCTCGGGCGGCGCGCGTACGGCGGCGCGCCGACGCCGGGGTGCATCGGGACGGGGCGCGCCGGGGCGCGGGGATCACGGGGTGGAGGGTGCCTTGGGCCGTGCGCGCCCTTGGGAGGCGCGAGCGCGGATGCGGGGGCCGGCCGCGCGCGCGGCCGGCGACGGCGGCGCGCGGGGCGCGCGATGTCGCGGCGTGCCACGCTCTGGCCCAAGTTGTTTTACTGGTGCTACCTTTGAAACAGAATTGCTCCAAAATTTTGTATAAAAGTCGACCAAGTGATGAATACCAAAGTTGTAGATCTAGCTACCAACAACATTTTCTACAAAGGCTATATAGGGTTTTTCTGCCTAGATTTGAAGAAATTTGAATGCCAACTTTGAATGTCAGCCTGTTTTGGGAAACAGTGATTTCTGCCTTGCACTTGATTTTTCAAGTTTTTCCCCTCAAAATTTGAAATGCCAATCTACATGAAAGTTGTGTCCCTCATCAAGATCTACAACTTTCATAAAGGTAGAATTTTAAGTGTTTAGGTGAATTTTGGAGAACGCGGCAAAAGTTCCGGCAGACACCTGTGTACACTAGTGTGGCAAGGGGTTTGACCCAACTTTTGACAATGGGTTGGCCCCACAAGTGTGTTTACTATTCAATTAGGGTCACCAGGGTGGGTTAGTGAGTTTTCCGGGGTGAGGGCCCAGGTTGACTTTGGTTTGACCACGGTTGACCAATTGACCGGCTATTAAGGTTAATTAAAAACCTGGGGCGTCACAGCGAACCCCGAAAACATCTCCGCCATCACCAAGATGAAAGCTCCCACCTGCATCAAAGACGTGCAGAAGCTCACTGGATGCATGGCGGCCTTGAACAGATTCATCTCAAAGCTTGGAGAACGGGGGCTACCCTTCTTCAAACTACTCAAACATAAGGGGAAGTTCGTGTGGACTCCAGAGGCAGATCAGGCACTCACTCAGCTCAAGGATTTCTTATCCAAACCACTAGCCCTCACGGCTCCTCACAAAAAAGAGTAGCTACTGCTCTACCTCGCTGCGACTACTCATGTGGTCAGTACTGCCATCGTTGTCGAGCGGCGGGAAAACGGCCACGCCTACCCAGTCCAGCGACTAGTCTACTTCGTCAGCGAGGTCCTATCGGAATCTAAGGCATGCTACCAACTAGTACAGAAGCTACTGTATGCAGTGCTCATTACCTCGCGGAAGCTATTACACTACTTCTAGGAGTACTTGATCTCCGTTGTCACCGACTACCCGCTCGGTGACATCCTGCGGAACCAAGATGCTACTGGAAGAATTTCCAAATGGGCAGTCGAACTCGGCGCCCTCAAAATCGACTTCAAGTCACGAACATCCATCAAGTCGCAAGCACTAGTCGACTTCATGGCAGAGGGGCGGGAAAATCAGCTACCAACTCCAACCGAGTGGGCAGAGCATTGGGTGATGTAATTCGACGGCTCGCTCAAGCTCGAAGGCGCAGGTGCAGGAGTACTCATGATTTCTCCAATGGGCGAACAACTCAAGTACGTCCTGCAGATCTTCTGGAAGGTCTCAAACAACGAAGCCGAGTACGAAGCTCTACTACACGGGCTCTGCCTCGCAGCTTCCCTGGGCATCAAGCGACTACTAGTCTACGGCGACTCCGCAGTGGTCATCAACCAAGTCAATAAGTCTTGGGACCGCAACAAGGAGAACATGGACGCCTACTGCCTAGAAGTCCGCAAGCTCGAGAACAAATTTTGCGGCCTCGAGTTCCATCACGCCATCCATGACAACAACGTTGCAGCGGACGTCCTGTCGAAGCTTGGTTCTACTCACGCTCAAGTACCGGCGGGTGTCTTCGTCCACGAGCTTCACGCGCCATCCATCCCGAAGCTGGCGCCCATGACCACTGACCCAACACCTCTGCCAGCTGGCCGGGAGGTCATGATGATTGATGTGGACTAGCGACAACCTTTCATCGACTACATCCGTGAGCAGAAGGTTCCCGCGGACAAAAACTCGACTGAGCAGCTCATCCGCCGGGCCAAGTCCTACGTCCTAGTCGGGGACAAGCTCTACAGGCGAGGTGCCACTTCCCGAGTACTCATGAAGTGCGTTCCCCAAGAAGAAGGCAAGGACATCTTGGAGGAGATCCATAAAGGCGTATGCGGCAACCACGCATCTTCACGTACGCTGGTTAGCAAAGCCTTCTGACGAGCTTTCTACTGGCCCACATCTCTGGGCGATGCCGAGGAACTCGTCAGAAGGTGCCAAGGGTGCCAGTACTTCGCCAAGCAACAGCACGTCCCGGCCTACAAGCTAGTCACCATACCACCAACCAAGCCTTTCGCCTGCTGGGGGCTCGACATGATTGGGCCTCTTCCGACTATGCCAGGAGGATTCTACAGAGTCCTGGTGGCCACCGACAAGTTCACCAAGTGAATCAAAGTCAAGCCGGTCACATGCCCCAAGGCAGACAGAGTACTCGACTTCTTGGATGAACTCATGCACCGCTACGGACTACCCCATCGCATTATCACAAACCTGGGCTCCAACTTCAACAATCACCAGTTCTGGGGTACTGCGAGAACAGCGGGATCGACGTCCCGTATGTCTCCGTCGCCCATCCACGGGCTAACGGACAAGTCGAGTGTGCCAATGGGATGGTACTCGACACTCTCGAGAAGCGACTACACGACGCTGCAAACACCAAAGGGGGCAAGTGGATCAAGGAACTGCCCAATGCACTCTGGGGGCTGCGTACTCAACCCACCAAGCCGACGGGATAGTCACCGTATTTCCTGGTCTACGGATCCGAAGCTATTCTACCTGCCGACGTCATGTCGGACTCGCTGGCAGTAGAACAATACGACGAAGGCATCTCTGAAGATAACAGACGAGTTGAAATCGATGGACTCCAAGAAGCTTGCTGCGCCGCCCTCATCCTCTGTCACATCCAGAACACGGAAAGACTACACAAGCTCAGCTCGCCATGGGAAGGTCCCTTCACAGTCGCAAAGGTGACCGGACCAGGTTCATATCGCCTCCAGACACTTGAAGGAGAAGACATCAGCAACTCGTGGAATGTTGACCAGCTCTGTCGATTCTACGCATAGTCTCTCGACTACTCTAGGGGCTCACGTATATAAGACTACTCCTGGGCTTTTCGCTATAAGCGGCCTCCGGGTCCAGGCACTAGTCTCCGGACTACTCTACTCCAAGATCCAGCGCTAACGGCTACCAACAGATCTCGAGCTGCTCAGGGCGTCAAGGACTCTAGCAGCGGTCTATCAAGAGACCATGTACTTCTAGATCCAGCCTATACGGCTACTAATGTATCTTCAGCTGTAAGCGGCCACACGCCCTAGCACCACTCTTGCCGTAGGCGGCCTCCATGTCACACCTGTTTTTCCAAAGAAAACCAAGTGCAAACCTATATGCATGCCAGGATCAAGTTTCATGCATATAGTGACATATAAGTGTATACAGGAACAGTATCAGAAAAGAAAAGGGAGATTATCAGAGTTTACACTCAATCCTGGAAACGAAGGCGCCAACTCCACAAGCAGTCGACTGGGGTTCGCGTACGCCTAGAACCAGTAACGTCTTCAAAGCAGCTTCCTCCTTCTGAGCAACATTGTTTTTAGCAAGAGTGAGCACTTGTCGTACTCAGCAAGTGTGGGGAAAGAATGAATACAAAGTCTTTATAGTGGACTGGGCTCTAAGCATTCAGCATTTTAGTTGGTAAAATTTTATTAGCACCTGATTACTAATAAAGTATAAGTAAATACCAACCCACATTAAGCACAAGATAAGAGATACGCTATAAGCACATGGCAAGCATAATCAAAGAGCACGACTTAGGTACATCTTCAAGTTCAATTATCATGTGAGGGTCCAGGCCGCTCTTGACCGCGAGCACGGCTAATCGATTAGTTTTACACTCTGCAGAGGTTGTACACTTTCACCACAAGCAGCGTAAAAGCTCCGAAGAACTTTGAACCCAACCATGCGATGCTGCGATGGCACCATACCACACTACCGAGGTGTGGTTGCATAGGGACGCTACAAGGCCTTTGCAAAGGTTCTCCAACAAGTTGTGACCCACAAGGTCCGGATCAGTTAGCTAGGTATAAAGTCCCCTAGCATTTCGATACCCCACCATAGAATAAAGAACTCACCCAACCCCCTGCTAGAGCGAGTCCATACCCCGCAATACCGCCGATCCCTTGTCCTTATCAGGTAAGAACACCCCAAGCTAAAGTTCCTAATTATTCAGCCAAGACCGGTGCCCGTTTAGTTCTTGTGGTTGTACTGTTTTACTGGGTGGTTCTCCATGTTTCGATTAATGCACAGTGATCTTGTATTAAAATTATCATAAAGGAACACAGAGCATAAATAGATATCCATGTTGATTATTACCAACCCAGTTGAGCACACTAAGCAACATCTACCATCAATATTAATTAAGAATCAAGTTCAAGATAATGGTCAAATGAGTCTAGTCATCCTTAATAGGAACCCATAAAAAATTAATTCAAAGCAATGCAATAGTGATTAATAAAGTTATTGGGACAAAAGTTCAAGGACACACTTGCCTTTAACCACAGAGTAGTTGCTCAGAATATCTTCACCTTCATGCTCTTCAATGCTCTCGAACCACGTTCGTTCTACTCGCATCAATCACCGGCACAAGCATACAAAGCAAACAAACAAGCAAAACTAAAAACAATACACCAATCAAAAGAAAGCTTTTCAAATAATGCACTAAAGGATAGGCTTGATTAGATGGATCACTAAAGAACACAAAGTGTGCTTGGAAGGGAAAGGCTTGGTTAACTTTGAAGAGATGGTTGCGGAAGATTGAGCAAGGACTGGAAAGATCACACTGAGATAGAGCTCGATTCTAGGGTTACGCAAGCTCAAGAAATGTTGAAAACGGAACTAAGCTCGAATCTGTCGTGAGATCATTAACAAACAACAAGAGACTACGTGCTTCTTCATATTTTAATGAAGATACCATGTGAAAGAATATTTCAGAGAAATACTCTATGTTACCATTAAACAAGTTACATTTAATTAAAGAAATCACGATAAACCTAATCGTATTTTATTTATAACATTCGAGTATAAGTTATGTCAAATTAACAATTACTTTAAAAAGCTAAAGCAAGTATAAGATATCTAGGCGAGTAACTTTATGTCACGTGTTCAACTAAACATATTTAATATTGAAAAGGCATTTATGATGTCATTAGGCATATTGACTTTATTATGAAAACCGATGTTTAACTCTAACCTCTTTTATTTAGAAAAACTAGTTATGAATATGGATTAACCAATTACATCATGGTTAAAAAAACCGGATTAGAACCTAATCACTTTTTATTTATAAAAGCAATAGAATAAGAATTAGTCAAGATTAACATGTAGTTTTAGTGTTAAAACAAGTAACGGGTGATACACATGCTAACATACCAGTTAAGGTGAAACGAAAGATAACAATAGAAGCGAACTATTGTAAGGAATCGGATGCTCGTTAGCCTAAGAGGGGGAGGGGGTGAATTAGGCAACTAAAAACCTTAACCTATGGCTTCACTAAATTTGCAAAGGTAAACTAGAACATACTATCTCGATGTGCAACTAGGGTTGTTCTAGTGTGAAACTCCCATCCCAAAACATGGTTTGCAACCTATAGCCATTCCTAGCAAGATACTACTCTAGGAAAGTAAACGCAAGCAAAGATTGCAATAGAGTAAATGCGGAAACGTAAAGGGGATGAGAGGAAGCAAACTCTTGACACGCGATTTATCCCGTGGTATCGGTAGGCACTAAGCCACCCCTAGTCCACGTTGTTGAAGCACTCACACAAGAGTATTGCTTCCCAACCACCAAGTCTCTCCCAAGAGCACCACCTTGACTTGCCACAAAGACTAGCCACTTAGGCACTTGTCAAGCTCCCTTGGTCACCTTGATGCCGCCTCCATTAAGGAGCTTCTCCACTAAGGAAGGGGGTCTCCACGTCCCCCGCACAAAGTGTCCTTGCCGCTCCACACCAAGTCGGAGGGTCGATGACGATTGCCGGTGAGCCACTTAGGCCCCAAGGCTTCCGGCGAACCTTGTACACCTGGATTCACTCAAGAATCACCTCACAAGGTTGGCACAACCTTGCACTCACTCAGCTATAAGCTAAGCCTAGCACTAAGCACATACACAAAGCATATGCAAGTCTAAGGATGAGCAATTAAGCACTTGGATGGATTGGATATGATCTTCAATGTGTCTTGAACTCCTCTGCACTTCCACACAATCCAGCAAACTCAAATGGGTGAGTGGAGGGGGTATAAATAGCTTAAGGCACCAAACTAGTCGTTGGCTAACGTCCACAGTAAATGTACCGTCGGATGATCCGACGCTAATTTTTCCAGGGTGTCGGTTCATCTGGTGCCCCTCCCACGTCACTTAGTCGTTGAGGTTCTCTGACACAACTGCTCCGACGCTATGTACCGATGGTGCGTCAGATCATCCGGTGCTGAAGACTCTGCGCTCAACTCGCCTCTGTTAGCTTCCACTTGATCGTCGGATAGACCGACGCTTCACCCTTTCCAAGGCGTCGGATCATTCGGTGCTGAAGGCTTCGTCTTGGCACGTCTCTGTCTTGATTCAAACCGAGCGTCCAATAGACCGATGGTATCCTCACTCAGACCGTCGGATCATCCGGTGCTACTGTCTTCCTTGCTTTTCCTCTGCGACTCGTTCGACGCTACTAAATAATGGACCGTCGGTTCATCCAACGGTACCTAGGCTTTGACCCTGTGTACCAATTCGTCCGACGATTGCACCGACGCTTGTCATTGAGGGACCGTCGGTTCATCCGACAGTGTCTTTTCTTTTCCTTTTCTTGCTCGGTATTGACCCTTGTTTTTCTCATTTTGACATGTCGTTTTCTTGCATCTTTGACCTAGAAGTGTCTACAAAGACATGCTAAAACAATATGGTTAGTCCCAATGATCATATTGTCATGAATCACCAGAATCAAACTTGAACTAATGGCATATGAGACCGTGTTCACTACAATCTCCCCCTTTTCGGTGATTTATGACAACACAACCAAAGCAAGCATAATTTTTGCAAAAATTGACAGAATTAGAACCACTTACACTTGCTTGGATGCTTACCATCATCCAAACTCCCCCTAGATCAAACTTCCCCCTTTTTGATCTTATGTTCACATTCTCCCCCTTTGGTCTCATATCCTTAAAACCACTTGTAATCTTAAACCACTAGCTTGCTTTGGTCTCACATTCTACCCCTTTGGAATAAAATCTCCAAAAAGTCCAAAGCAAAAGGATCCAAGGAAACTAGCAAGACCTTGCAAACATAGCTCAAAGGAGAGATGTTAAATGCAAGGGAGAAAGCCACATGAACCATTATCCATATGTATGATATCAATGAAGATACCACATGTGAGAATAACTAAGGTGGATCACAAGCTCATGAGACTAGCATGATACAAACTAAGCTCCCCCTAACTGTGTGCACAAAAAGATACCACTTGTAAGACAAGGGTAGTGAGAAACAAGTGCACAACTACAAAATCGAAGGACAAGGAAGCTTAGAGCATATCATGCAAGGAGGTAGCTTAAAGGACAAGAGATAAAACAAATGGTTCTAGTTACGTCACCACTTGTAGATATCACTTGTAGTCTTTTGATCTTTGCATACCTCCGGGGGTTGATCCTCTCTACCTTGTTGGCACCACATTGAGATGAGTCACTTGGAAAAGATATCACTAGGTGACACCACTTGAAAGAAGCTTGCATAGAAGACACTTGGGGTACCACAAGGATTAGGAATATATGAGTACATTGCCTTTGAACTTATATACATAAGCTCGCAAGGACATGACTCAATAGCATGAAGCTCATATTGATATTTTCACCCTTTTAGAGATGTTAGATCACATTGAGAGTGAAATAGCATTCTCTTAGAATGAAGTACCGCACTGGAACGCATCGCCAAGGGACTACATAAGATAGGCTTGAAACAATGTTAGTCCCATAACCAAACCATAGGATGAGCTCCCCCTAAATGTGTGCATTTAGTGTTTGAATCACCGACCAAAAGTATGCACATTGTTTATGAAAACAAAAGGGAAGCCAACCCTATAGCTTGCTCATGATGCAAAAAGATATATATGAAAACATGCACCATGAAAGAACAAGTGTAGCTTTCCTACACACTAATCAAACCATGTAGGCTGCTCATGGGTTAGCACATGACACAAGCAACCTACCATATGTAAACATTGCAACAAATGCAACCTAAACAAGGCAACGGAGCTACAATGCTACAAGAAATAGGTACTAGTTTCCATTACCTCAACCGGGGAACTTGGGCAACACATGTCAAATTTGCAAGCTTGGCTTATAGGCTTGAATCTTCTCATCTTGATTGTACCAAACCTCCCAAGTCCCCGCACTCAATGCCTTCAAGTGGACTTTGGAACCCAAACCATTTGAGGCCCCTTCATGTTGATGATGACTTCCTTGGGCACCCAAATGGGTTGGTTCCAACCCCGCTCCGCCTTCATCTTCCCAACCTTGTGTGAACCACCTTGCCATTAGCCTTCTTCTTGAGGACGTAGGTGTTGCTCTTGGTCTTGTTCTTGCGGTTGGGCTTGGTGTAGATGAGGGAGCTCTTGATGGTGGGCTTCTTTGCGCCCTTGTCCATCTTCTTGGCAAATTGAGGGCATTTGTAGAACTTGTGCCCTTTTCCAAGACACTTGTAGCAAGTCATGGTTGCACCCTTCTCAAGCTTCTTCACCATGGAATCACGGTTATCTTGAGACGGTTGGAGTTTGCTCTTTATGTCTTGAGAGATGTCCACTTGTTCTTCATTGTTCTTGCCCTTGCCCATCATGCTTGTCAACCTCTCGCGAAACTATTTCACTTCTTGCTTGAGCTCATCATTTTACTTGCCTATGAGATAATCACATGTTTCTACAACAACATTCTCATGACAAGATGTTGAGCAAGATTCATCAATTAAATCAATGCAAGAAGTTGAAGCATCTACCTTGGAGATAGGAATTGCACAAGGGATAGATGTTTCATTAAGCTCAAAGGAATTACTTGTTTTAGTCTCTTTGCTCTCAAGCTTAGATTTTAGCTCATCATACTCCTTGCTAAGCAATTTGAATTTGCACAACAAATGTTCATTATTTGTAGCAAGGGTTGCACTAAGATCATTGAGAGCATTGAGTTCTTTAATTTCATTAGCTTGTTTATCAAGTATTCCTTTTTGCTCATGGACTAGCTCAACAAGATCATCGATAGAGGTGGTGTCGGATTCATCATCACTTACATTGCTCTCCATACCTTTGGCCATAAGGCACATGTGTAGTGATGACGAGGGGCCTTGCATGAAGCGTGTGGAGAAGTTCTTCCTTGATTCATCACTTGAGCTAGAAGAACTTGATTCTCCACCACTTGTCCACTCACGAACGGCGATAGTTTCTTTTTGCCTTGGTCTCCTCTCGTTGACCACCTTCTTCTTGGGCTTGTGCTCGATATTGGTGAACTTGATGTGTTGATGATGACGCTCTTCTCTCAAGTGGATGTTGTAGTTGTACATGTTGACTTTCTTCACATACTTGAAGATCTTCTTCACGTACTCGGCCACCAAGGATTCAACCTCTTCATCACTTGAGGAATCTCTATCGTCACCATCATCACCATCATCCTCGCTTGAGCTTCCATGAGTAGCCATCCTACTTAACATCTTCTCTTGTTGGCTTGAGAGAGCATGGCTTGTAGTTGGAGAGGATGGTTCTTGGGGCTTTTCATGGGGCGCCTTTTTTGACTTGGGCATGAGTTGAAGCTCATGTGCCATGATCTTGCTCAAGATAAGACATGGCTTCAATTCTTCGAGCTTCTTCTCGTAGATGATTGCCTTCACCAAGTCATAATCGGGCTTCCGGAGACTTTGAAGGATCTTGCGGTTGATGTTCAAGTCCGTGATGTCCTTCACACCTAAAGCATTGATCTCATTGACAAGCACATTTAGGCGTGAGTACATAGATTCGGTATTTTCATTTGCAAGTTGCTTAAATCTATTGAATTCCTCAAGGAGACAACTGTAGCGTTCATTAGCAACTTCTTTTGAACCCTTATTTTGCTCCTTGATGGTTTTCCATAGCTCATGAGCATTTTCACAAGTAAAAACTCTATTTAAAACGCCTACATCTAATGAGGACAAAATGATACTCTTGGCAATTACATCAAATTGCTTTTCCTTCCTAGTACCATTTTTCATGCCCTCATCGGTGACTCTCCAAACATCAAGGTCCTTAGCTTGGAGATAGGCCTCCATGAGAACCTTCCACCGAGGGCAGCCCGTGCCATCGAAATGTGGAGCCAAACCTATGGTATCCACCCCTTTCATTCCTCTATAGAGCAACTCACTAGGCGGTGAAGCCTAATCATTCCAATGAGCCAGTTTTCACAATTTACCAATCGAATTGGCGTTTCCTTGTGATGGAAGTGAGTCCCTGCTCCGATACCACTTGTAAGGAATCGGATGCTCGTTAGCCTAAGAGGGAGAGGGGGTGAATTAGGCAACTAAAGACCTTAACCTATGGCTTCACTAAATTTGCACAAAGGTAAACTAGAAAATACTATCTAGATGTCCAACTAGGGTTGTTCTAGTGTGAAACTCCCATCACAAAACAAGGTTTACAAGCTATAGCCATTCCTAGAAGATACTACTCCAGGAAAGTAAAGGCAAGCAAAGATTGCAATAGAGTAAATGTGGAAACGTAAAGGGGATGGGAGGAAGCAAACTCATGACATGCGATTTATCCCGTGGTATCGGTAGGCACTAAGCCACCCCTAGTGCACATTGTTGAAGCACTCACACAAGAGTATTGCTTCCCGGCCACCAAGTCTGTCCCAAGAGCACCAACTTGACTTTCCACAAAGGCTAGCCACTTAGGCACTTGTCAAGCTCCCTTGGTCACCTTGATGCCGCCTCCACTAAGGAGCTTCTTCACCAAGGAAGGGGGTCTCCACGTCCCCCGCACAAAGTGTCCTCGCCTCTCCACACCAAGTCGGAGGGTCGATGACGATTACCGGTGAGCCACTTAGGCCCCAAGGCTTCCAGCGAACCTTGTACACCTGGATTCACTCAAGAATCACCTCACAAGGTTGGCACAACCTTACACTCACTCAGCTCTAAGCTAAGCCTAGCACTAAGCACATACACAAAGCATATGCAAGTCTAAGGATGAGCAATTGAGCACTTGGATGGATTGGATATGATCTTCAATGTGTCTTGAACTCCTCTACACTTCCACACAGTCCAACAACCTCAAATGGGTGAGTGGAGGGGGTATAAATAGCCCAAGGCATCAAACTAGTCGTTGGCTAAGATTCACTGAAAAAGGTACCGTCGGATGATCCGACGCTAATTTTTCCAAGGCATCAGTTCATCCGGTGCCCCTCCCACGTCACTTAGCCGTTAAGGTTCTCTAACACAACTGCTCCGACGCTATGCACTGACGGTGCATCGGATCATCCAGTGCTGAAGACTCTGCGCTCAAGTCGCCTCTGTTAGCTTCCACTTGACCGTCGGATATACCGACGCTTCACCCTTACCAAGGCGTCAGATCATCCGGTGCTGAAGGCTTCGTCTTGGCGCGTCTCGGTCTTGATTCAAACTGAGCGTCGGATAGACAGAGGGTATCCTCACTCAGACCATCTGAAGAATCGGATGGCGACTAGAGGGAGGGGGGTGAATATGAGCCGGTAAAAATTCTTCTCAAAGAACCCGGCCTATACCCTAGACAAATCGCGGTCACACACGAGCGATGAATCGAATCACACACCAATCGCCAAGACAACGAGGTTATGGATCAACATCAAGTCTTAGGAATGATTCCTTGAAGCACACGCGGAAGCACGAAAGAAAGGAGAGAGGAATCGAACCAAGGAGCAAAGCTGCCAGGCACTGGCGGACTGTCCGACCAGAAGGGGCGGACGGTCCGCACTGGCCACGCGGACAGTCCGGCCAATTGCCACGGACAATCCGCAAGGGCCACGCGGACAGCCCGGCCAAGTGCCACAGACAGTCCGTTAATGCCACCAGAACCACCAGAGACCAAACGGGAAAAACGGACTGTCCGCAAGGACCGGGCGGACCGTCCGCACCAGATCCGGACCGTCCGCTACTGAAGCTTGGATCGTCCGCAAACCGACTGCAACAAAAACCTAAAATAAAACCGGATCGAACCAAAACAAAGCAAGAACACGAAGAACACCACGACGAACTGGGCTGAACTGGCTGGATGTGGACAATCCGCAGAGAGGGGGCGGACAGTCCGCCAGTTCAAATAGAACTGAAAGACCCCGAGCTCGCGAAGTCAACCCCACCAACTCATCACCGGATTTCCCAAACGGTTCAAGTTCTTGAGACAAGATTTGGGGGAGATGTTAAGCACCCCTAGGTGAGATTATACCCCAAAAATCTCGTCTCCAAACCCACCAAATCACCGGGAATCCCGGATCACACGAGCTCAAGTCCTACTCACGAGTTCATCCAAAGAATCACGAATCTAGGACGATTTGAGGAGTTTGGGGGCAAGAAATCACTGGAAAAGAGGCACAAGGCACTCAAGGATGAATCCCCCAAACAAATCCAAGCCAAAACCGTCTAGAAAACGAGAATCAAGATGGGCACGAAAATAGCACAAAAATGACTCCGAAAATCATCATGGGAACTACAACGCCGAATCTTCTATACAAACCAGGAAAAATTCACAAGGTCTAGCTTGCCGCCCTAGCATCCATCCCTCTCAGCAAATCTCTCATGAAGCTCTCAAGCTAGCCTAGAGAAAATAGAGGAGAAAATAGTCTAAGAAAAAGAGAAAGCGAAGGGGGGAAATGAAACCCTAAGTTGCGGAGAGAGAGCCATCCAGCCACACTCATGGCTTATATATCGGGTCCCGCCGGTGTGGTAAATGACTCGACTACCCCTAACTCAACTACTGGCGATACAACCCACGCAGGGGCATTTATGTAATGTTTGTGGGTCTTGCCATCGGACGGCCACGCCTTTGCTGCACCCCGCGTCATCCCGACGCAAGCCATGCGATCCCGCCGCGTGTCCTCCACTTCGAAGCTTCCCGACACGCTCGGATCTCGTCTCCGTCGTGTTGGGCCTTCGGACTTGGTTTTGAGTCCCAAACCAAGAATCCGTCCTCCGATGGTTTTGTGGGCAAACCACCAAACCCCGCGTGCTCGGTCGGGCCTCCCGCCAAGCCTCTTGACTCGACCGCCACCGTGCACCGGCTCGATCGTCCACGACTTCATCTTGATCGTCTCGCCGCCATGTGGCCTGCACCTAGTCCCGCCGTCCACCGGGTCCCTGGAACCGAGCCTACTTGTGTCTCCATCTCCCGGAGGCCCCTCAAGGTTGAAGACCTTTCGCGCCCGTTCTTCACCTGCAACGACACGAACTAGGCCGCAGCCTACACCTGCGCACTGAGCCAAGAGTCAGTCCAACACCCGTTGTCAATCAATCATCACTGAGGAGTGGTCATCCATCGACCACCGGGACGCCCCAGGTCCTCACTGTCGGATCATCTGGTGCTACTGTCTTTCTTGCTTTTCCTCTGTAACTTGTTCGACGCTACTAAATAATGGACCGTCGGTTCATCCGACGGTACCTAGGGTTTGACCCTGTGTACCAATTCGTCCGACGATTGCACCGACGCTTGTAATTGAGGGACCGTCGGTTCATCAGACGGTGTCTTTCCTTTTCCTTCTCTTGCTCGGTTTTGACCCTTGTTTTTCTCATTTTGACATGTGGTTTTCTTGCATCCTTGGGACCTAAAAGTGTCTACAAAGACATGCTAAAACAATATGGTTAGTCCCAATGATCATGTTGCCATGAATCACCAAAATCAAACTCGAACTTATGGCATATAAGGCCATATTTGCTACAACTATAACACACAAAAAAACCTTAAGATGGGCTAGGAAAACTAGTCTACGAAGAGAACTAGACCGAAAGGACAACACTAAACAAAGGTAAGCTAAACTGATGCTAGTAGAGAAGAGATAACAAGATTGGCTCTAAAAGAAGATAGCTGTAGAAGACTAGACACAAGAACATAGCTGATTCATGAACTAGTTAAATGTTAAAGATTGGATCACAAAGAATTAACAGAACGGAGCTTACTCACCGAGAGACAACTAGGAAAGGATTTACTAGCGAGGAAACAAAGGACACTGAGATAAAGGTTGGTAAAGAACGTCTATCGAACGATTTGCATCTATGAACATAAAAGAATATATGCTTAGGTTTGTTTTAATTAGCAAAACATATGTAGAGGGTATCTTCATAAAGGAAAGTACCCTAAGTTAACACTAAAGCAAATTAAGCTTTATTTGCAAAACCGTAGAAGAAAGAACCTAGTCATGTTTTATTCATAAATGTTTATGTATAAATTATACCAATTAAACTTTTAACTTAGAAAAGATAAACTATATGAATAATCTAAACGTAGCTTTGTGGGTAGATCATGTTATTATTAAAAACAACATTACATTGGTATTAATCAAAATTAACATTTATTTATAAAGCCGGAGTAAAAGCCTAATTAAGTTTTAATTATAAAAGTTAATTAATCTTTAAGCAAATTAATATTTGACTTACAGAAAATTGAGTAAAAGATCTAATTATATTTTATTTACAAAAGCATGTGAGAGAAACATTAATAAAATCAAATTTGATCATGAAAAGCGGTGTATAGATCTATATAGCTTTTATTTAGTAAAGGCATATTAATGAGGCATTAAACAAAATTAATATTAAATTAATTTTTAGAAAACAAACATGATGAAAAGTCACCACAAATGCATGCTCCACATTATTATGGACCTAACGCAACTTGAACTAATTAAAACGGATCTAAAACAGAAAAGATATGGACAAAACAAGATCTGGGGACCTAGATGCAGAGATTGAAAACTTCAGGGGTTTTACTGCGAAAAGACAGGAGCACATACATAATTATGTATAAAAACCCAAGGGTTTACTTGCAAAAGGTCCAGGGTGGATGGAATCTAGGAAATCTGATAGTTTCAGGGGTTTCTTGCAAAAGGTACTAGACACAAGAAAGTATCTAAAGATTACAAGAGATCACAGGGATGTAAACGCAAAACTGCTAGAACTTCATCTCCTTCCTCTGGCTGGCGGACAGAGAGGCACTAGCCGGCGAAATCACCGGCGTTCAGGATGGTTATGGGCTCGGGTGACTTGCGGTGAAGGAAGAGGACGTCGAGCTGGTCGTGTGAGGTTGCTCACCAGCGGCGAAAACGGAAGGGGGTGGCTGGAATCCAACGGCAACGGAAAGTCCCGGCGGCCGCCTCGGTCTTCCATGCATGACGGCGTTCCAGTGGTTCTCCAGCAATGAAAGAAGGCTCCACGGATGCGGCTCGTCGTCGCGGAGCTCCGTGGGGGTGCTCACTTGCCCTGAAGACCGACGGGGGCGGCGAATCGGCGGTGGTAGCCGACAACTCGGCTCGGCGCGAGGTCGCTGGTTCGCGGCGCGGGCGACGGAGGAGGTGCGGGCGGCGGCTAGGGCGAGGAAGGTAGCTAGGGCATGGGAGCGCACGGGCGACGCAGCTTTAAAGGCGCGCGTGGCCTGCCGTGCTCGGCACGGATGCCGAGGAAGGCCGGCTGCGGCGGCTTGGTCTCCTGGCCATGGCGGCCTCTAGCTTAGCCAGATGGGCTTCGCCAGGCCTGGCTACTGGGTCAGCGGGCGCGGGTCAGAGCAGGTCGGTCCGACAGGCTCGACCCAAAATGATAGATAGGTTTTGTGTTTTTTCGAATTTATTTTTGTTGCAAAAAAACAATTCCAGAAATTCTAGAAATTATTTTAAAGGCACGAAAAATACTCAAAAAATCACAAAAACTCCAAGAAAATTCCCAGAGGCTCATTGGGACATGAACAATCCAAATAAAATATTTGGAGTTCATGAAAAAGATTTTAGAGCCTTCTAATAGATAGAAATAGCTCAAGGAAAATGAGAATAAATTTCAAAAAAATCCGGAAAATTCTCGAGAGAGTTAGGACAGCTCCCAAATGCATTTTTGAAACCTTTTGCACTCAAGGAGCACCAAGATGCATCGGCATGAATGCAACACTCACAAGCTTTTATTTCATTTAGAAAATCCAACAAGAATTTTTCCTATACTACATTCCCTGTAAAGAAAATAAATGTTGGAAAAGTTTTAAAATTATGAGAAAATTGTTATTTAATTATTCTCTCTATTCACATCCTGAAATTGGAAATTTTAGGGTGTGACACTCCGGGTCCTGGCGACTACACTTGTAAATGGCTTTGGCCATCCAGGTGTACTCTTTCACTAATAAAGTTTGATTCTAGATCAACTCATTTACTGTGTCTCCCTCAACTAGTCTACTGCCGAGTACTACTACTCGCTTACAACTCCATAGATGGGCACTTCGCACATAAACATCACGACAACGAGTACTCGTTTCATGGAAGTTTTTTCATTGAAACTTAAACAAGTTCATTACAACTCTGTTTTATTACAACTACTGCTACAAGCTAACCCTACAGGATAACTACTAGAGGTTCAGCTTCTTGGCTCTTGTTCGGCAATCGGCGCCATCTGCTCTAGCAGCTCCTTGTACTTCTCATCTGTGCAATTGGCGGCTAGTCCACCCATGAATACATCTACCAGAGCCTTGGGGAAGTACGACTTCATGAAGCCCAAGACTTGGTATGGGATGGACTTCGCCAGATGCTTGACATAAGTAGCCAGACGACCGGGAGCCTCCTTCAGCCGGTCTACCAAAGGAGCTATCTTTTGCTCGCCCGGGTGTGGCACAAGCAGCCTCGCGATGGGAAGTGCAGCTTCTACAAGTTCCTTGAGCTATTCCCGCAACTTCACGCATCTTCATTGAGCTTCTGCAGAGATTTAGAGCAGTGTACAAGGTCACGATCCGAGGCGATCCGAAGCTCCATGTGCATATTGCACTCATGGGCCAGTTGCTTATAATCGTACTCAAGTACCTCACAGGTGTCCTTCTCTCGGTAGAAGAGGTTCTTCATATCAACCTCCGATGCCTGGAGCTGTTCCACTCGGGCCTCAAGATCTGCAAACAAGTCAAAGGAGATGTCAGACTACCATAGGGTACCCCCAATAAGTACTCGACAGGCTGACATCAGCATACCTTTGTTCTTCAGCGACTTGTTCTTGCAGACCAACTCGTCGCTCTTCGCCTGCATGTCTTGCACTTCGTTGTGGTACTGGGCGAAGGCGCCATCGAGCTTGGACTGCAGCATAGCGGAGTGCTTCCTGGCTTTATTGAGTTCCTTCTCCAGTGATTCTACCTGGAGCACTGTGTTGCCATACCCCTGGAGCATAACAGACTTCTGTCGGGATCTCTCCACGATATCCTGCAGCCGACAACATTCGTTACTCGGGTACTCAGCTTTTGTGGGAAATCAACTACTCAATGGGTACTGTCACGTACCTTCATCCATTGCTCAGCCCGGCGCATCGACTCCAAGTTGTGTGCCACTGTCGCCGGATTGATGAGGTCATCTGCCAGACGTTCGAGCCCGTCATGACTAGTCATTGCGGCCTCCGACATCGGTGCCGAACGGATCGGCTCCGCTGTCGGTGTTTTAGACCGGCAACCTACTAAGGGGAGTACCCGAAGTAGATGAATGTGGCCTCGCCGAGATCGGTAACTCGAACGAAAAGACACGTGGCACACAATTTAGACAGGTTCGGGCCGCGAGGTGCGTAATACCCTACGTCCTGTATGCTGCGTAGCTCTGGATTGATTGGGCACGATTACAAGATGGTGTAATAGTGTGCCGTGGATTGGATGAGAAGAGAATGGTCCCTGCCTCGCCTTATATAGTCTGGGAGGCAGGGTTACAAGTCGGAGTAGGGAGAGAGTACTAATCAAGTATGTCTAGGAGTCTTCCATACAGTGCAGGACATGTACAGCTTCCTAACCGAGTACTTCTCCTCCATAGTCCTTGTGCAACATGCCATCAGGTGCCGTGTAGCGCAAGCCGGGTAGTCCCAGGGGCCCACCGAGTAGTCGGTCCTGGTACCCCCCGAGGTAGTGGGCCCAGGGAGGTCCATACGACAAGCCCCCGAGTACTTTGTAGTCGAGAAGGATAGCTTCAAGTAGTCTTGACGGCCTTAACGAGTAGTCCTCAAGCGTCCCCGAGTACTACAAGTCAAAAGTCCTCAAGAGTAGTTGAAGCATCCCGAGGCTAGAATATACTCCAGCTGATGTTTGAGCAATCTTGAAGTCTTCTCGAGTAGTCCCAAGCGTCCTCGAGTGCTGCCTTCGAAGGTCTTCAAAAAATGCCCGTCTTGTCTTTAAGCCGAAGCTGATATGGAAGTGCGATTGCGAAATCGCACTCCATATGGAGTAGCCCCCGAGCCTTAGGTTGAGCCGCAGGCTCTGGCTGAGGGTCCACCTGAAGTCTTGCCAAGAAAATCCCGAAAAATTCGGAGAGAAAAAACAGAAGGACACGTGGCACGGAGCCCTCGAGCCTTGAGTCGAGTACTTCCTCTCGATTTGAAGGGTCATCTTGAAGAATGTGTCCTGAGATGCTCCTGAGTCTTGTCGCTTCCCAGGTAGTCGAGTAGAAGTAGCCGAGCCCCCGAGGTGAGGTGCATCGACTAGTAGAATGCGAAGAGTCACGCGCGGCCGCTGAGTCAGCCGAGCGCGGACTCACCCGTCTGGCCGTTGAAGGGCCGTTTTGGCTTATAAATAGAAACCAAAACCCTTAGGGTTTTCCACCCATCACTGCTGTAGCCATTTCGAATAGATCTGAGCCAGATCCACTTCCAGCGCACGCCACCGCCGCAGTAGATCCAAGTGCAGCGCCACCCATAGCTTCCAGGGTAGCCCCCGAGCGAATGCGCGTGAAGATGCCGTGTACTTAGAGAATGAAGCCTTCACCGTCCAAGTCTACGAAGACCGCCGGGAAGAAGAGGGGCCGTGACGAGGCCGCCGCGGCTGCCACGGGGGCAGCGCCACTGATGTCTCCACCGCGGCCAGATCCAAGCCGCGAGTGGAAAAAGTCGAAGACGAAGACGGAGGATCTGCTGGCCCTTCTCAACAGCGGGTTCATCAGTGAGAAGGAGATGGACAGTTGGAGGGCCGCCGCCGGGGACCCGTACCCCATGGAGAAGAGCGAGGATGAAATTCCGATGTTCGTGCGCTTCGCGGAGCGCGGACTTGCACTGCCTGCAAGCGACTTCTTCAAGGGTCTTCTCGGGTACTACGGCGTCGAGTACGTCACTCTCAACCCCAACGGTATATTCCATACTGTCGTCTTCATTAACTTTTGCGAAGCGTTCCTGGGGATCAAGCCCCACTGGATCCTGTTCCGGAAGTTTTTCCGGGTGAAGCCACAGCTGAGCGCCAGCAACCCTCGAGTAGTAGGCGGAGCCGGCATCCAGATGCGGGAGGATGCCGCCGAGCAGTACCTCGCATACAAACTCATCGACTCCAACCAGGATTGGAAGGCGAGGTGGTTCTACGTCACGAACCACCACCCCGGCTTGCCGAAGCCGAGCGGAAGGCAACCCAGGCACCGGGACTGGTGGAACATGGAGCCCACTATGCAGGAGGGGATCCAGCTCCCCGAGCTGTTAGCATGCATCAAGGTGCTCAGAGAAGCTGGACTGAGGGCCGAACACGTGGCCTTCAGTTTTATGAAGCGAAGGGTGCAGCCACTGATGGCCCGCGACACCCTAGGCTTCGAGTACGCCGGCGATGACGACACGTCGCGGATGCCCGAAGGAGAGATTGACGACGACGACATCATCGACAGGCTGACGGGCATCTTCAAGGACATGCCGCCGTACACGGCGTGCCCCGTCCAGGAGTACTCCGCCGCGCGCCCGCCGAAGGAGGTAAGTAGCCGTACCCCTTTGTCGAGTAGTCATTGCTTGTGAGTAGTCGCGCTGATGTCTTGTGCCTTGCAGGACGACTTGAAGATGTTCGTCTCTGAGCCGCAGCCGCCCCCTTAGGGAATCGAGATTCCGGAGGGAGGAAACACCAAGGCCAAGGAGCGGCGAGAAGTCGGCGAAGGCGATGACACCGTCATCATAGAAGACACGTCCGAGGAGGACGACGACGAGGAGACACTGCAAGACCGCTTCCAGCTGCGGTCGAGGTTTAGCCGTCCCGGCTTGCCTCATGTACCCCTCGTGCAAGACCCGCCGGCTAGCCTGGAGGCTAGCCTGGCTGCGCCGCCACGGAAGCCGCGCAACCCCGCCCGCAAGCGGGTGACAAAGAAGCTGAGGGTCTCTGAGACCACGCCTCAAGAGGTAAGATGTCTTGACTAGTGTAGTCGAGTACCCGTCGTGCGAGTTCACTTGCTGATGACTGGTCTTCCTTGTATGCAGGAGGTGTCGCCGATGGAGCTTGTCGAGGAGGGTGACGAAGGCGAGTGGGACACAGTGGGGGAGCCCGCTGGGAGTCGTAGCCCAGCACCCACTGTTGAAGAACTCATAGCGCAGTTGGAGCGCCAGCCCCCTGCTCATCAAGAGAGCACGGAACCCGCAGCCCCCGCCATCGAAGAGGTGGTGGCCGCAGGAGCGCAGGAGGGCGCTGCACCGGCTACCGTTGCTGCAGAGGAGGTAGTGACCGCCGAGGCGCAAGAGGAAGCGCCCGCTGAGGGTGGACTGGTAGACATTGCTAGCATCCTCGGTGCCCCGACCGTGACGATAGTCCGGTCAAGCCTGTAAGTGCTGAGCCTTCCCGAGTAGTACTTGGTGTAGTAGTCGAGCTTGAATGACAACCAATTTTGTGTACTTCTGCAGGAAATCAACAGACCTATCCTGGGAGGGAGATGAGCCCTCCACGACGGTGGTGAGGAAGAAGTCACGCCGCCCGCCGAGGAGTCTACCCCAGCTCCTTAGGCAGAGTCAGAAGCGCCGGCTGCTAGGGCTGCATTGCCCGAGGCCAGCGTGGTCGAGGGTGAGTACTCTACTGAGGTTTTAGCCTTCCCCATAGAGTAGTCGTAGTTGCTAATGCACTTATCTTCTTCTTGACAGATGTTGAGGCCGAAGGGAGCGATATCCCCGCAGCGGTACCCATGCAGGGGTTGACACCAGAAGTGCCGGAGGCTGCAGAAGGAGCCCTCGAACCAATGGAGGAGGCCGTCGAGGAGATCGCCGTGGCTACCGGAGGAGAGGAGGCCGCCGTGCCGCCAGAGGCTGCTCTAGAAGTAGTGGTCCGTTCTCCGGAAATCCAGGACGCAGAGCCCATCCGCTCTGCGCCAATGACGGAAGCTGCCACGAGTAGTCAGGGCGGAGTGGAGCTGCTGGCTGACGACTTTGTGGACCCGGCAACGGTAGACAGGTATCTAGAGGCAGTCCGCCAGGCAGAACAATGGATGAAGGTGAGTAGTCTGAACTCCTGAGTAGTCAATCCTTTGTTGTTGAGTACTCATTGACATGTGTTGTCTGTGCAGGACATCGTGGAGAGGTCCCGCAAGAAGTCCAGCATGTTCCAAGGTTTCGGCGACGCGGTGCTCCGGGTTGAGGCACTAGAAGATCAGCTTTTGAAGTCGCGGAAGCACGCGGCCGCCATGCAGTCCAAGCTCGACGTCGCTTTTGCCAAGTATCATAATGACGTCTAGGAGTTGCAGGCAATGGGCGACGACTTGGTGTGGAAGAACAAGACACTCCGCAACAAGAACAAAGGTACACCGCTTGACTTGTTGGGTAGTTGTTGGAGGTCGAGAGGTAGTCTGACCCGCTACGCCTTGTTTGTTTTGTAGAGCTTGAGACCCGGGTGGAGCAGTTGAGGACCTCCGAGACAGACATGAAGAATCTCTTCTACCGGGAGCAGGAGGCCCGCCAGGTACTCGAGCTTGACTATAAAGAACTTGCCTTCGAGTGCGAGAAGCACATGGAGCTTCGGATTGCTTCTGACCGCGATCTCGTCAACTGCTACAAATCATTGCAGAAGTTGAACGAAGATTGCGAGGCGCTGCGGGCCCAGCTGAAGGATCTTGAGGAAGCTGCGCTGCCGATCGCAAGGCTCTTGGTGCCTCATCCGGGCGGCCCCAAGGTCGCTCCGCTCGTGGATCACCTCAGGGAAGCCCCCAGCCGGCTAGCGGCTTATGTAAAGCATATGGCGAGGTCGATCCCAAAGCAAGTCTTGGCCTTCATGAAGTCCTACTTCCCGAAGGCACCGGTGGAAGTAGTCGCTGGCAGGGTAGCCGCCAACTGTACATATGAGCAGTACGCGGAGCTGCTGGAGCAGATGGCGCCCATTGCGGAGCAAGTAGCCGATAAGCTTAATCTCTAGTAGCCCTGTAATAGTTAGCTCACAGTAATATGTGTACAATGTAATTGTTTAAGTGTTAATGAAAGAAAAGTTCCATCAATGAGTACTCGTAGTCGCGATCTTAGAGTGCGGAGCCCCATCATGGATATGATGCGAGTAGTCGTACTCGGTAGTAGTCCCGTTAAGGGAAGTAGACAGTAAAGAAGTTGATAATCGATCAAACTTTATTACTGAAGAAGTACACCTGGATGGCCAGGGCCGTAGTTACAGAGTAGTCTCCTGGACCCGAAGGCCGCTTACAGCTAAGTGGTGCTAGGGCGAGTAGCCGCTTACAGCAGTAGATCCGTAAGTAGCCGTGTAGGCTGGATCTTGGAGTACATGGTCTATTAGTAGACTGCTGCTAGAGTCCTTTGTCGCTCGTCGCAGCCCAGGATCCGTAGGTAGCCGCGCGGGCTGGATCCTGGAGAGGAGAAGTCCGAGGACCGGAGCCGGGACCGGAGGCCGCTTACGGCGGAGGGGTGTTGATGTAGTCGTGTAGACTTGAACCCCGGAGTAGTCGTGTAAACTAGGCGTAGAACCGACAGAGCTGGTCGACGTTCCACGAGTTGTTGACGTCTTCGCCTTCAAGTGTCTGGAGGCGGCAGGAGCCCGGCCCAGTCACCTTTGTCACGGTGAAGGGACCTTCCCAGGGGGAGCTGAGATTGTGTAGTCCTTTCGTGTTCTGGATACGACGGAGGACGAGGTCACCAACGTTGCAGGAGTGTTCCTTGACGTTGCGATCATGGTAGCGTCGGATACCCTCCAGGTACCTTGCTGATTGGACGAGGGCAGCACAGCGAGCTTCTTCGAGGCTGTCGATGTCAACTCGTCTGCTGTCTTCAGAGACGCCTTCGTCGTAATGCTCCACTGCTGGCGAGTTCCATATGACATCAGCAGGGAGGATTGCTTCGGAGCTGTAGACCAGGAAGTAAGGGGATTCCCCCGTTGGCTTGGAGGGCTGAGTACGTAGACCCCAGAGTGCGTTGGGTAGTTCCTTGATCCACTTGCCTCCTTTGGAGTTAGCAGCATCGTGTAGCCGCTTCTTGAGAGCGTCGAGCACCATCCCGTTGGCGTGCTCGACTTGTCCGTTGGCCCGATGATGGGCAACTGAGACATATCGGACGTCGATCCCGCTGTTCTCGCAGTACTCCCAGAACTGGTGGTTGTTGAAGTTGTAGCCCAGGTATGTGATGATGCGATGGGGTAGTCCGTAGCGATGCACGAGTTCATCCAGGAGCCTTGGGGCATGTGACCAGCTTGACTTCGATCCACTTGGTGAACTTCTCGATGGCCACCAATACTCCGTTGAAACCACCTGGCGCAGTTTGCAGTGGCCCAATCATGTCGAGCCCCCAGCAGGCGAAGGGCCAGGTTGGCTGTATGGTGACTAGCTTGTAGGCTGGGATGTGTTGCTGCTTGGCGAAGTACTAGCATCCTTGGCACCGTCTGACGAGTTCTTCAGCGTCGCCTAGAGCAGTGGGACAATAGAAAGCTCGCCGAAAGGCCATGCTGACCAGCGTGCGGGAGGACGCGTGGTTGCCGCAGACGCCCTTGTGGATCTCCTCCAAGATGTCCTTGCCTTCTTGCCGAGGGACGCACTTCATGAGTACTACAGAAGATGCGCCCCGCTTGTAAAGCTTGTCTCCGATGAGGTCGTAGGACTTGGCGCGGCGGATGAGCTGCTCAGCCGAGTTCTTGTCCGAGGGAACCTTCTGCTGTTGAGGTAGTCGATGAAAGGTTGCCTCCAGTCCACGTCAATCATCATGACCTCTCGTCCGGTCGGTGGGTGCGGCCGGGACAATGGTCGGTGGCGCCAGCTCCGGGATGGATGGCGCGTGAAGCTCGTGAACGAAGACACCCGCTGGTACTTGAGCGCGGGTAGATCCAAGCTTCGAGAGAACGTCCACTGCAACGTTGTTGTCGCGGACGATGTGGTGGAACTCGAGACTGTAGAACTTGTTCTCGAGCTTGCAGACTTCTAGGCAGTAGGCGTCCATGTTCTCCTTGTTGCGGTCCCAGGACTTGTTGACTTGGTTGATGACCACTGCAGAGTCGCCGTCGACTAGTAGCCGCTTGATGCCCAGTGAAGCCGCAAGGCGGAGCCTATGTAGGAGAGCTTCGTACTCGGCTTCGTTGTTTGAGACCCTCCAGAAGATCTGCAGGACGTACTTGAGTTATTCGCCCGTTGGAGAGATCAGGAGTACCCCTACACCTGCGCCCTCGAGGTTGAGTGAGCCGTCGAAGTAGATCACCCAATGCTCTGGTCGCATGGTTGGAGTAGGTAGTTGGTTCTCCCGCCACTCTGCCATGAAGTCGACTAGTGCCTGCGACTTGATGGCTGTGCGTGGCTTGAAGTCGATGGTGAGGGAGCTGAGCTCGACTGCCCACTTGGAGATTCTTTCGGTAGCATCTTGGTTCCGCAGGATGTCGCCGAGCGGGTAGTCGGTGACGACGGAGATCGAGTACTACTGGAAGTAGTGTCGTAGCCTCCGCGAGGTTATGAGTACTGCGTATAGGAGCTTCTATACGGGCTGATAGCATGCCTTGGACTCTAATAGGACCTCGCTGACGAAGTAGACTGGGCGCTGGACTGGGTAGGCGTGGCCGTCTTCCTGCCGCTCGACGATGATGGCGATCGACCACATGAGTAGTCGCGGCGAGGTAGAGCGATGGCGCTCGCCCTTGCGAGGAGCCGTGAGGATCGGCGGCTTCGATAGGAAGTCCTTGAGCTGGGAAAGGGCTTGATCCGCCTCTGGAGTCCACACGAACTTCTCTTGCTGCTTGAGTAGTTTGAAGAAGGGGAGCCCCCGTTCTCCAAGCTTCGAGATGAATCTGTTCAGTGCCGCCATGCACCCGGTCAGCTTCTGGACGTCTTTGATGCTCATGGGAGCTTTCATGCTGGTGATGGCGGAGATTTTCTCAGGGTTGGCTTCGATGCTGTGTTGGCTGATGATGAAGCCGAGTAGTTTGCCCGAAGGTACGCCGAAGACGCACTTGTTCGGGTTGAGCTTACAGCGGTACTCACGTAGGGGTGCGAAAGTCTCTTCGAGGTCGTCGATGAGGGTACTGGAGTCTCTGGTCTTGACGACCACGTCATCCATGTAGGCTTTGACGTTCTTGTTGAGTTGCCTCTTGAAGCAGGCCTGGATAGCTCGTTGGTAGGTAGCCGGCGTTCTTCAACCCCAAGGACATGGTCGTGTAGCAGTATGCGCCAAACGGGGTGATGAACGCGGTCTTCTCCTAGTCTTCTTCCTTGATCGCGATCTGGTGGTACCCGGAGTAGCGGTCGAGGAAGCAGAGCAGGTCGCAGCCCGCTGTGGAGTCGATGACTTGATCAATCCGCGGCAACCCGAAGGGGTCCTTGGGGCAGTGCTTGTTGAGGTCGGTGTAGTTGACGCACATCCTCCACTTGTTCGAGTTCTTCTTGCGGACGAGGACGGGGTTGGCGAGCCACTCAGGATGGAAGACTTCTCTGATGAAGCCAGCCGCGAGTAGTTTGGCGAGTTCCTTCTTGATGGCGTCCCGTCTGTCGTCACAAAGCGTCAGAGGTGTTGTCACTTGGGGGTGGCCTTAGGATCGACGTTGAGGCAGTGCTCGATCAACTCCCAGGTCATTCCTGGCATGTCCGCTGGCTTCCACGCGAAGATGTCGTGGTTAGCCCGGAGGAAGTTGATGAGCGCGTCTTCCTATTTGGGGTCGAGGCCGGCCCCGATGCTGGTGGTCTTGCTGGGGTCGCCTGTCCCAAGGTCGATCGTCTTGACAAGAACCTCCTCAGGTGGCTGAGGCTTGTTGGCGCTGTCAGACTTCTCCGGGATGTCGAGTTCACTTGTAGCAAGCTTTTTCGACGCGGCGTAGACCTCCATCATCGCGTTGGGTACTTGATTAGTAGAGGCGATCTCCATGGCTTCTGTGTCGCAGTCGTGGGAGATCTTTAAGTCCCCTTGTAGAGAGAGTACACCCGCTGGGCTTGGCATCTTGAGTACCAAGTAGGTGTAGTGGGGCACCGCCATGAACTTGGCGACTTCGAACTTGATGTACTCGGTACGGTAGTTGTCCCGAGATTCCCCGAAGGTAACTGGCAGGACCACTGAGCCCAGTGGGATAGCCGCGTTACCGGGGACGATGCCGTAGTAGGGCGTGTTGCTCTTGGTGAGCATGTGGGTGATGTCGAGCTTCATCATCTTCAAGGTCTTGGTGAAAAGGACGTTGAGACCGCTTCCACCGTCGATGTGGACCATGTTAAGCTTGGAGCCCGCGACCACTGGCTTCAGGACGAGGGGGAACCGTCCTGGTTCGGAGAAGCTGGTCCATTGATCCGCGCGGGAGAAGGTGATGGGTACCTCCGACCACCTGAGGGGGTCGGAACCGCTGGCTCAATGCTCATGACTTCTCGACGGGTAGCCTTTTGCTCCCGCCTGCTGGGTAGTCCGCCGAAGAGGACGTTGACGGTCTTGTCGGGTTCCTGGAAGTCGCCGTTGTCTCCGTCGGTCTTCTTCTTGCCCTTTTTATCGTGAGGGTGCGGTAGCTCTGGAGTACCCTTGAGTGCATGCCTGAGCTGGTAGCACTGCTTGGTGGTGTGGTTGCTGTTCAGATGCCACGGGCACTTCTCTTTTAACAAGTCTTTGAAGCTGCCGGAGTTCTTCTTCGAGTTCTTTTTCGCAAGACGCTGTATAGCCGCGACAGTGTTGTCTGGCTTGCGCTTGCGGTTGGGACCCGAGTAGTAGTAGTTGTTGTTGTTGTTGCGACTGCCCTGGTTCCCGTTATTGCCGCTGCCGCCGCCCTGGTTCTGCTTGTTCTTGCCACGGATGGAGTCGTACTTGGCGTTGGCCTTGTCTTCTTCATCCGCCCAGGACGTGATCATGTCCTTGAGGTGGGGGATGGACTTGGGGCGGCGACGACCGAAGTCTTCGAAGGTACGGCGGTGGTAGAGGCCGTCTTGGAAGAGGTCGATGACCTCCTTGTCGGTGACGTCGACTACCGTAGCGCGCTTGTCGAAGAAGCGGCACATGTACTTGCGGAGGGTCTCGCCTTGTTCCTGCTTGACAAAGGCCAGGTCCATGCGAGTGCTCGATCGGCCCATGGCGCCCGTGAAGTTGCTGGTGAACTGCTCCTTCAGCTGGTCCCACTTGTCGATCGAGTGCTTGTCCAGCGACTCGAGCCATGTGAGTGGAGCTTGGTCCAGGCAGAAGGGGAAGTCGAGGCACTTGGTGTCATTGTTGCCGCGAGCATTCTCGATGGAGAGGGCGTAGCACCTGGGCCACTGGATAGGATCCTGCTTCGCATCGTACTTGGTGATCCCCAAAGGCTTGAACTTGTCGGGGAGGAGCAAGTTGCAAAGTTGAGGTGAGAAGGCGGGGAAGCCGTCGTTGTCGCCTGCGGTGGTCGACTTCTTCCGCCGTAGCTCCTCAATCTTGTGGCGGGCGTCGTAGCCACCCTGTGAGGCGCCAGAGGCGTGGCTGTTCGCATGGCCTCCGCCGCCGCGACTGCCGCCGCCACCGGCCCTCCTGTTGGCTCCATGGTTGGAGCTTCCGCCATCGCCGCCGCCGCCGTCAGGGTCATGGCCGCCGCACCGGCCGGAGCACGGTGAGGGACGACTTCGCGGTTGCTGTTGCCGCTCCGTGGGGGTCCACCGGCGTTGGAGCGAGTGCGGTTGGGCTGAGCGGGGAGCTCAGCTCGAGTACGGTTCGGGCCGTTGTTGGCGCTGCGACTTGTGGCTTCGTTGTCGCGGTGCCTGGCGGGAGGAGGTTGGTTGACCCTGTTGTCGACAAGCATGAAGTAAGCATCTTCAGCGAGCTTGGCGATGGCCTCTCCAGCGCGTATGCCCTGAGCCTGGCGTGCGATCGCTGTGATCGACATGAGGCATTGCTCAGGGGTAGTGTGTACTCTACTCTCGACCGCCTCGAGAGCTTCTGCAAGGTTGCGGACGGGGAAATTGTCGCGGAGGCGTCGGCGACGTTCGCTGCACTTCCGATTACGCTCACGTCGAGCGTCTCTGTCTGCGAGGGTCTCGTTTGCTTCAAGGTACTTGTCTTGGGCCGTACCTGAAGGTCCTGGGGTGTCGCCAGCGGCCATGAAGACTTGGCGATCAGGGGTGCCGAGGCTGGACTCAGAAGCTGCCACCTCAGTTGGGGTGTTTGAGTCAGCTCGGGCAAGTGGTGTTCTCTCCTGGAACGGGAGCGAGTCGATGTAGGTGACGTAGCGTGAGTCTCCACTTATCAGGTCAGCAGGCTTGCGGTCTGGCCAGTAGAAGAATCTCCCGGCCGGTGTGGATGTTATAACCAGCCCAGAGGCCGGCCCTGACAAGGGATGCTCAGTGGAGTTGTCCACGGACTCGGGATCCTCAGGGCCCGATCCGAAGTCGAACTCGTATGCAGAATTCGAGTAGAACTCGGAGAGAGGGTTGGAGTCCGAAGCGTGGCCGGGGGCGGTGTCGGAGTCCGAGTTGTACTCGGGTACGGGCTCCTTGCCGGCCCGGCGCGAAGAGGGAGCCCCCGTGCGGGCCCGGCTGAGGATGTGGGGGCCACACGCGGAGCGCTCACGAGGTGAGGGGATCGCCTGCGATGGCTGGGCAGCCGGCTCGCATGCGATGGCCCATGGAGACGTCGAGTTCGAGTTGGAAGCGGACTCGAGCTCGAAGTCAGCATGATGGTTGAAGAGCGAAATTTCGCCGAACTTGCCGGCGAGTTCGTCTGTGACAACTTCAGGAAGCGTCACGAAGCCGGACTTCGGGTTGGGCGGCATGGTTAGGCGGCGCTGGAAGGAGCCCGCGCCGTCTGCAGTGCAGACCCTGGCGCCGAACACGAAGGTGTCTCCGCGGTTGAAGGCGAAGGTTGGCTTGAAGTAGACGGGAGCCGTCGAGTTCGCCATGTGATCTCGGGCGAGATCCCCTACCTGGCGCGCTAGCTGTCGGTGTTTTAGACTGGCAACCTACTAAGGGGAGTACCCGAAGTAGATGAATGTGGCCTCGCCGAGATCGGTAACTCGAAGGAAGAAACACGTGGTACACAATTTAGACAGGTTCGGGCCGCGAGGTGCGTAATACCCTACGTCCTGTATGCTGCGTAGCTCTGGATTGATTGGGCACGATTACAAGATGGTGTAATTGTGTGCCGTGGATTGGATGAGATGCTAGAGAAGGGTCCCTGCCTCGCCTTATATAGTCCGGGAGGCAGGGTTACAAGTCGGAGTAGGGAGAGAGTACTAGTCGAGTACGTCTAGGAGTCTTCCATACAGTGCAGGACATGCACAACTTCCTAACAGAGTACTTCTCCTCGTAGTCCTTGTGTTCCACGCCATCAGGTGTCGTGTAGCGCAAGCCGGGTAGTCCAGGGGCCCACCGAGTAGTCGGTCCTGGTACCCACCGAGGTAGTGGGCCCAGGGAGGTCCATACGACATCCGCATCCTTGATTTCCGGTGAGCGGACGACTACGTCCATGCTTATCTCCGACAGTGCATCGTCACGCACTTCTTCTGTCACCCCGGGGGATGCTGTCTCCACAGGCTCGGATGCTGCTCTTGTGGTCACTTCGGCTTCAGGCACGACGCCTTCAACCGGCACAGCTTCGGGGATCGCGGCTCCCTTGACTTGTGCTCCTGTCAAACACAATCAACATGATATCAGTATCTGGGGGCTACGACTACTACACAGGGCAGACAGTCCCATCGTGGTCTACTCACCTTCTACCAGAGTTGCCTCCAGCGGCGTAGCTTCAGCGCCTGGCGCCGCGGTTTCGGCCTGAGGGAGGGGAGTGGACTCCTCGACAGCGGGCGTTGGGTTCTCTTTAGCTGCTGCCGCGCTGGGTTCATCTCCTTCCCAAGATAAATCAGTCTAATTCCTGCACAGTACAAGATTGGTGGTCAACCAAGTAAGATTACCAAGTCAGAAGTACTACTCGGGAAAGTTTTCCACTTACAAGCTAGACCGGATGACAGTCACTGTCGGAGCGCCAAGTATGCTGACGATGTCTACAAGCCCGGCTTCAACGGGCGCCTCTTCTTCAATCTGAGCTGCTACTGGTTCTTCGGCCCCAGTAGTCGCGCTCGGTTCTGGCCTGCTCTCCACGGCCGGTGCCTGCGGCTCGACAACTGTAGTCGTCCGCTATGTCATCCCTGCCACAAGTTCTTCTACGGTGGGGGCTGGACTACAACTCTTCTCAGTCAGCCCGCACACCGTGTCCCAGTCATCTCCTTCCTCTTGATCAACGGGGTCGGATGATGGAATCTCCTGCGACAACTCAGAATTCAATTGTCACCATACACAATACTTCAAGACAAGTACTCGACTACTCTACTCGAGGAGCTCACCTCTTGAGACGTGGTCTCGGTCACCTTCAACTTCTTGGCGACACGTTTGCGTGCCACATTGCACGGCTTCCTCGGCAGCGCAGGGAGACTAGCCTCAAGGCTAGTCAGTGGATCCTCAACAAGGGGGATGTGGGGCAGCCTAGGTCGACTGAACCTAGACCGCAGCTAAAACCGCTCCTGCAGTGTCTCCCCATCCTCCTCGTCGGATGTGTCTTCAATGGTGACGGTGTTGTCACCCTCGCCAACTTCACGGCGTTCTCTTGCTTTGCCTTTGCCCTCCTCTGGAATATTTACAAGTCGAGGAGGAGATGCTGGATTGGAGACAAACTTTGCAATGTCATCCTGTAGCAAACGACTTGGGTGAGCACGACTACTACAATACAATCAGTACTCAGAGACATAGTTCAATCACCAACCTCGTTTGGCGGATGAGCCGTGGAGTACTCAGGGACTGGGCAGGGTGTGTATGGTGGCGTATCCCTGAACATGCTACCCAGTCTCTCGACAATGCCTTCATCGTCAACTTCATTGCCGGGCATCCGGGACGTATCTTCATCGCCGGTGTACTGGTAGCCCAGGGTGTCGCGAGCCATCAGCGGCTGGACCCTCCTCTTCATGAAGCTGAAGGCTACATGTTCAGCCCTCAGCCCGGCCTCTCTCAAGGCTTTGATCTTCTGCAACAACTTGGGTAGCTAGATACCCTCCTGCATTGTTGGCTCAGTGTTCCACCACGGCCACTGCTTCTCACTGGGCTTCGGCAGCTCTGGGTGGTGGTTCATGATGTAGAACCACTTCGCCTTCCAGTCTTGGTTCGAGTCGATGAGCTTGTATGACAAGTACTGGTCGGCGGCGTCTTCCCGCATCTGAATGCCGGCTCCTCTAACTACTCGAGGGTCGTTGGCGCTCGGCTGTGGCTTCACGCAGAAGAATTTCCGGAACAAAACCCAGTGGGGTTTGATCCCCACGATGGCTTAACAGAAGTGGATGAAGACAGATATGTGAAAAATTCCATTAGGGTTCAAGTTCAAGTACTCAATACAGTAGTACTTGTGGAGACCCTTGAAGAAGTCGCTCGCCGGGAGTGCTAGTCCGCGCTCCACGAACCGGGCAAACATGGGGACCTCATCGGGGTACTTCTCCATCAGGTACGGATCGCCTGCGGCGGCACGCCACATATCCATCTTCTTCTCCCGGAGGAAACCACTGTTGACCAGCACCAGCAAATCTTCGGTCTTCGCCTTGGATTTTTTCCACTCTTTGTTCTGATTGGGGCGTGGAGGAGACGTCGGCAGCGATCAATCCCGAGAAGATCCTTCTGCCTCGCTACGGGATCTTTTCTTCCTAGCGTCGGCACTAGTCTTCATGCTCTTGGACGGGGAAGGCTTCATCCTCCAAGTACACCGGGTCTTCACTCGCATTCGCTCGGGGGCTTCACCGGTGGAAAGCAGCGGCGGCGCGCGTAGATCTGCAGACTACGGTGTGGCAGCAGTGGCTCAGAAGGCTAGACTCTTGGATAGATTTATCTCCATAGCTGTGAATGTGGGGAATGGAAAACCATAAGGGTTTCAGCCTCTATTTATAACCCAATCGGCGGTGCTGCAACGGCCAGATGGATAAGTATCGGCAGCTGACTCAGTGGCGGCCGGCGGACTCTTCATTCCACTCCATCTCGGGGGCTCGGCTACGTCTACTCAACTTCCTGGGTAGTGACAAGATTCAAGAGCAGCTCAGGACACATTCTACAATCAAGATGACCCTTCAATTCGAGAGGAAGTACTCGAGTCAAGGCTCGGGGGCTCCGTGCCACGTGTCCTTCGGTTTTTTCTCCGGATTTTGCGAGATAATATTGGCAGAACTTCAGATTGACCCTCATCTTGAATCTACGATTCGACATAAGGCTTGGGGGCTATATTCCATATGGACTGCGATTCTTCAAATCGCATTTTCCAAATGGTTTCCTCTTCAAGACCGCGAGTATTATTGAAGACCTTCAAGAGAAGAGCTCGAGGACGCTTTTGAACTACTCAAGAAGACTTTAAGCCTACTCAAGGATCAGCTGGAGTACCTTCCAGCCTCGGGATGCTTCAAGTACTCTTGAGGACTTTTGGCTTGTAGTACACGGGGACGCCTGAGGACTACTCGTCAAGGCCATCAAGACTTCTTCAAACTATCATGCTCGACTACAAAGTACTCGAGGGCTTGTCGTATGGACCTCCCTGGGCCCACTACCTCGGTGGGTACCAGGACCGACTACTCGGTGGGTCCCTGGGACTACTGTTGACGGTGAATTTCCGTCAACCTAGAGTACTTGTTATACATTGGTTTCGATTATGATTTGCAACTAACCCGCCACAAGGCATACTAATGATGTAACAAGTTCACATTTGCATGTCGATTTTGGAGTTTGTTGTTTACGCAGGAAATTAACGTTAAAGAGGAGACTTTCGGGATAAGTTCACCAAGCACTTCAAGAGAAGATCATGAAGCCCGTCACAAGTCAAGACACGCGATGAACATGACTCCAAATGACCTGAGGACCGAAGCGTCAACGTGCAAGTCTTCGGGCACTCAACCAGAAAATAGCGAAGCTTGCATGGCAAGGATTCAAGCCTAAATCGTGAAGGAAATGACGTCAAAGGCCCACATGCAAGTGCACACAAATAAGGGATCACGCGAGAAGCAACCGGGGAGCAAACCGGGGCCGAACCGGGCCAAAATGGGCATGGGCTGGCCGACCTGGGCCGACCGGCCCAGCTTACTCTGGGCTCGGTTCGCGCCGCCTTTTTGCCCTAGGTGCTTGTCTATAAATTGTCTCTGCCTCCGCCGGCCGCCACATCCATCCATCCATCCACAGGAACTCGGCGAAACCTAGGAGAGAGTGACGACGGCCGCCGCGAGTCCTCAAAGTCGTCTAGGAGATGGCCTAGGCCTACCCTAGCCGCCATGGCCGCCATGCACGGTTGAGCCATGGCGGAGTTCCGAAGCTAGTTGAGGTCATCAATGGTATGTACTCGGTGGAGATGATCTAAACGCATATATTATGTGAGTAAAGTACTTCATGTCATCCGATCTTTTAGCGACTCAATTCCTCCCTCGATGATTTTGTTTTTTTCTTGGTTATGCTTCTTCCCCAATCTAGTCTATAGCTAGATTACATAGGGTGCTCTTGTAGCCGCGGTGGCTAGAGGTGCATACCGGACCGACCAAGTGATTTCAATTTGTTCTTATCGAACTCGCCCTAGACTACCCGCATGAATAGGAATACGTTGTGACAGAACGGGGGTTCCGAAAGGCGGGCGTTTTCGGAATCGGACAGGAGGATTGTAGTTTAAAGATGGCTTTGGATGAGATGCATGTCGCGCTTGCTCTTTTGGCTAGAACTACGACTAGAAGATGATAGGCAGTAGTTTCCCTTGCTTACTCTATACCTTGTCTACGTTCATGGATGCGATCTACCTTATGCTATAATTCATACATCTTTAAGGTTTATCTTCTTATGCAATCAATGCTTCATGTTAGGCTAGATCAATAGATTACATGGAGAATCCTAGGAGTTCGCTTCTGATCCTTGGATTGACAAATCTAGGGAGAACCCTCCTTGGTGAAAAAGGCACCAAGTCACCCGTAGGCTTGCGGTGAACTTGAGCACGGTTTTGAACCGTCAACAAGCCCCTTTTTATAGCACCGTTGCCGGGGATCGGCAACTCGAACCCTAAGGAGATCCATCTATCTCTTTGACTAACCCTAATTTCTATTATTGCATATATGCTTGCTTTCTTTTTTGTGTCCTTGAAAGTAGGTGAAAAGCTAGACACAAGACGTTCGAGAAATTCACATCCACTCCGACAAGATGATGACTACATCAAGATTCACTCTTTAGTGGTAGGTGCTAACTTTTGTTAGTATCCTATCATCCGCTATTGAGTGCACACCCTACACGAGTGATGTTGAACAAGGTATGTCAATGTGTCAATTAATGTTTTAAGACTAATGTTTTGTGGAGGTTTGTTTGTCCAAGCAATAGGTGTTGGAAGCAATCACGTTGTGAGAGAAGCACCCTTCACTTTGGCTAAAGCAAAATCAAGAATACACACCATTGCCATCAAGCTACTCGCTGGTCCAGCAATGATGAGGACTTAAAAAGCCAAAGGAGACGCGATGTAACGCCCCGGAGACCACAAGATCAAGGTCGTCAACATATTCGGATCAATTCACAAGAAGTTTCTGTTCCCATCAATTTCTGCACAACCTCAAGGGAGAACAATATGATATCTTTGGATATTTATAAGCCCCATGAAGTTATGCTTCCAACGAATCAAGAATCAAGTCAATCGGAGGTTCCAACAAGCGGGTATGACCAAATTACCGAAGGTTGCACGTTCTGAAATTTCTGGACAGCATGCAAGAGCGGAAACAAAACGGCCATAACTCCCTCATTTGGGCTCAGATTAAGATGAATGAGTACCCGATGGAAAGGTAATTTTATAAAGTTTTCAATGGAACAATATTTTTGTATATGTTCTATTATGTACACAGGGGAAAGTCCACGAAAAAGAGGCAGCAGCACATGATGAGAACAAGATAGTGGAGATGAGGACGACGACAACAAAGAGAAGCTTGGGCAACGCTTCCATTGGACCACACGAGATGAAATTCAGAAATTTGGAACAAAACAAAGACTCCAAGAGCATTGACAAAAGAAGGCACAAGTTGGCAACATCCGACGCTAGGAGATGTTAGAAGCAAATCACGATGGATTACACACAAATGATGGCATCCAATGGCGCGGATACTCTAAGCTCTCGCACGAAGGATCATGGAGTTACAAGAAGATATTTGAGACATATGTTAAGTCCCACAAATCAATGAGAAGAGTGAGTCCACACAAGGCAACTTTGATGATGTGTGGCACAAACGAAGAAATTGCGAAAAGACGATACAAGCCGCCGATCATTGAAGATTGTTTGCTTTCAACTCCGAGAGACCACTCACGATGAAAAGCTCGAAGGCCAAGGTACAAATTAACCTCTCAAGATGCTTTTGGAGCTGTTAATATTGCTTTGATATATCTATGATTCATATCCAATAGTGAGGTTGATTCAATTCTTTGCCTTGTTCTTATGATAATCATGATAGGCTAGAATTTCTTGAGAGTGATAAAGAGGCTTTGTTGTGCTTAAAATTTGTTACATGCCTAATGAACCTTTGCTTAATGAGAGATTAGTGCTGAGCAAGAAAACTTATGCTATAATTAATCACAACTTACTTTGTCATAAATTGTGGTTATGGAAGCGTTTGTTTGCAATATGACTTGTAAATCTTGGACTTGCTTTGTGCTCGGTCAAGCTAGTGACCTTAAAAGAGCAAATTGTGGGAGAAATCCCAAGTTTCACTAACCATGCAGGGCATTAAATATAAATTAAGATGAGAGAAGTCATACTCTAGGGAATTGCAAACCCGTGCATCACCGTCACCCAACCTCAAAAACGGACGTCGCTGTTTTCATCAATTTTGAGGACCTGGTCAGACTTGTTCAAGGAAGAAAAAGTTAAAAATCAGAAGCTCCATAAGTGCCGGTTCCAACGCATCCAAGATCGATGAATTTGAAGACCCGTACAAGGAGATATGGCAAAAACATTGAGCGATGTGCAGTCTGAAATCAACTTTGGACAGATTGCTGCGCCGGCGTAGATCGGGCATAACTCACTCGATCGGAGTCCGTTGGAGGTGAATAAATACTTGATGGAAAGACAATTTCATGCACCACACATGGAAGCTATTTTTCTTTACATGGTCTGACCTGGACAGAGAGAAAAATTCGTGAAAGCAGAGGCAGCGATAAAGTGTGATGGAGAAGGTGATGATGATGATGCAAGGAGACGATTGGGCAAGCCTCTCATCGAGCATAAGTGATCGTGTCAAGCATGGAGAGTGGATCAAGGCTGCATGAACACCTTCAAATCTTGCATGAAGGATCATGGCTCCGCAACAATAAGAAAGTATGTGAGAAAGTCGAGCTCTATGACTTTAAATGAAGCGCTTTGCGGGAGGCAACCCGGTTTTTATTTATATATATACATGACCGTCTACATTGTGCTCTTTAATCGAACCATCAAGTAACATTGTACCATTGCTCTAATTAAAAAAACCACAACACCATGTTGTATGATCTAATTGCTATTGAGGGAGCGCTTTGTTATTTGATCTCAAAAACCTTGTAGACCATTTTGTGTGCCTATTAGAGTTTAGAGTCCTTTTCTTTTGTGTCTTTTTAGAGAGATATATGAAGTTGGCATCATCCTTTGTTAATTTAGGCTAACTTTTGTTTTAGACAACTTCCATATCGTGTTGTTTTGTTCATCCATGTCATATTGCATTGCATGTTGTGTTAATCTAACTTTTTGTCCAACCAACCTAAGCCTTCTATAACCCCCACCAAAAACCATAGCCTATAGAGGTAGGATTTTTTTGAGTTGACCGAGGGATCTCACCCTCGGGGTTGAACAAGTCTATCTCTTTCTTCTTTTCTAATTAAAAACTTTGACTAGCCTCCCCATAAAATCCTTAGGAAAACTTCCCCTACCTATAGACATCCTAAAACCATAGGTTTGTAGAAAGACTCTAGGACCATCTTAGTTAGAATTTCTACACTCGACTTCCTCTCTTCAAAATCCTTGTTGAGCCAAAAATATATGATACCTATAACCTACCCTTAAACCTCGTTACTTTGTTTGATTGATTCTTTTCGATGGGTGACTTCCTTGTTGGCAATGCTTACTTTGTATGAAGTGTGAAATCAAGCTATGTACTTTGCTTATTATAGACCACATCGAAAGTGTTTTTCAAACCTTGCTAATGTTTATTTGAGCTAACTTTCTGCATTTGTATTTTACATCCATCTCTTTGTCATCATCCACTTTATGTTAGCTCGGGACCGTTTGTGAAACTTTATGATGAATGCTTTCATATCCATGTTAATGCTTGCCGGCATGGGTTACTACTTTTTGCAATCTTGTGTAAACATGGTGTTTAGACATGATTGGAGACCACCATCATTTAGTCTTATATCCTGAGCTATCATGTTGCATTAGTTGGTTTATAAACTTAGCACTGCGCCATACTTTTCTTGCACTATAAAGAATTATTGATCTTGGGATCAACATGGTGTTTTGACCTTGGTTAACAAATCTCTATGGGAATAGAAAGTTTGGCAACCACTTTGTATGCATGGAGCTTAGAATTTGGTGTAAACATTGTTTTGTTTTTATACCATCTTTTCATTTGCATACACACTTGCACTCACGTACACCCATTAGTATTTTCGCTGGATTAACTATGCCACAAGTGAAGATCGAAGGGATGTCATGGTTTGTTGGCATAGGGTGAGTATTCCTGACCATCACCTCGGGGGTACTTTGTGCTTTATAGTTATTTTGTAGGCATGGTGAATCACTCCCATGAGTTCGTGATAAATGAAATCAAGATCATCAACACCTCCAAACTCCCGAATGGAGCACTGCTGTTTTCATCAAGATTAAGCACATGTTCAGAGATGTACAAAAGGATATTCAAGTGCTCCATTAAGTCTACTTTCCAATGCATCAAGAATCAACATTTTAGGAGACCTGTGCAAGAAGTTACAACCAAATCTTTGGGCGTCACACATTCTGAAATCAGCCTGGGACAGCCTGCACCACCAAAGTAAAAAGGGCGTAACTCTCTTGTTCGGAGTCCGATTGGGATGAATGACCACTCATTGGAAATATAATTTCAAGCACTTTGCAATGGAGCTATTATTAAGTGCATACTCAGTTCTGGAAGTAGAAGAAAAACTGTGGAAGATGAACCAGCGGTAAGGGACAACATGGAAGGAGGAGAAGATGAGATGAGAACATTTGGGAGCAAGGCTCGTGGCAAAGGGCGGACATTGAAGGACGAACAAAGTAAACAATGTGATGATGATCTCCACTCATGGCGGTGGGACTTCAAGAAGTTTAATATGGTTCATCATCTTCGATGCCTAGTAACATTCTAAGCATGGGGGAAAACTTGGTGGACGAAAGAAGACCGCTTGGAGTTCAAGGATCACGGTTGCTACGGATGCCGATCTTCCTTCTTCCATGCTTGGCACGATGTTTATGCGTGGAGGATGGCACGCTACATCCCAAGCATCAAAGGACGGTAACAATTCGTCAACCCCCTCTTTGTCCTTGTCTTTCTAAATGCCTGTATATATGTATATGCCTTCAACAACCTTAGATGCAACTTTTGTGCGCAGCTGTCGTATGGACCTCCCTGGGCCCACTACCTCGATGGGTACCAGGACCGACTACTCGGTGGGCCCCTGGGACTACCCGGCTTGCGCTACATGGCACCTGAAGGCGTGGAGCACAAGGACTACACAGGAGTAGTACTCGGTTAGGGAGCTGTACATGTTCCGCACTGTATGGAGGACTCCTAGACGTACTCGACTAGTACACTCTCCCTACTCCGACTTGTAACCCTGCCTCCCGGACTATATAAGGCGAGGCAGGGACCGATCTCTAGCATCCAATCTCCTCTCATACAACTCACGGCGCACTATTGCACCATCTTGTAATCGTGCCCTATCAATCCAGAGCTACACAGCATACAGGACGTAGGGTATTACGCACCTCGCGGCCCGAACCTGTCTAAATTGTGTGCCACGTGTCTCTTCCTTCGAGTTATCGATCTCGGCGAGTCACATTCATCTACTTCGGGTACTCCCCGTAGTAGGTTGCCGGTCTAAAACACCGACAGCTGGCGCGCCAGGTAGGGGCTCTCGCCCGAGATCACATGGCGAACTCGACGGCTCCCGTCTACTTCAAGCCAACCGTCGCTTTCAACCGCGGCGACACCTTCGTGTTCGACACCTGGGTCTGCATTGCTGATGGCGCGGGCTCCTTCCAGCGCCGCCTGACCATGCAGCCCAACCCGAAGACAGGCTTCGTGACGCTTCCTGAAGTTGTCACGGGTGAACTCGCCAGCAAGTTCGGCGAAATTTCGCTCTTCGACCACCACGCTGACTTCGAGCTCGAGTCCACTTCCAACTCGGACTCGACGTCGCCATGGGCCATCGCGTGCGAGCCGGCTGCTCAGCCATCGCAGGCGGTCCCCTCACCACGCGAGCACTCCGCACGTGGTCCCCGCACCCCTCGGCCGGGCCCGCACGGGGGCTCCCACTTCGCGCCGGGCCGGCAAGGAGCCCGTAGCCGAGTACAGCTCGGACTCCGACGCCGCCCCCGATCGCGCTCCGGACTCCAGCCCTCTCTCCGAGTTCTACTCGAACCCGGATTAAGAGTTCGACTTCGGGTCGGACCCTGAGGAGCCCGAGTCCGAGGACAACTCCACTGAGCTTCCTTTATCAGGGGCCGGCCTGCGGGGCGGTTATAACATCCACGCCGGCCGAAGATACGTCCATGCGGCCGGACCGCAAACTCGCCCGACCTCGGTAAAGGGGGACTCACGCTACGTCGCCTACATCGACTCGCTACCGTTCCGGAGGGAACACCGCTAGCCCGGCCGACTCAAGCACACCAACTGAGGTGGCACCCTCTGAGTCCAGCCTTGGCACCCCCGATCGCCAAGTCTTCATGGCTGCCGGCGACACCCCAGGGCCTTAAGGCACGGCTCAGGACAAGTACCTGGAAGACATCTCCTCCGACGAGCTCTCTGCCGATGCTCCACCAAACGAAACTCCGGCAGACAGAGACGCTCGACCTGAACGTAACCGGAAGCGCAATGAACGTCGTCGACGCCTCCGCGACAACTTCCCCGTCCGCAACCTTGTGGAAGCTCTCGAGGCGGTCGAGAGCAGAGTGCACACTACCCCCGAGCAGTGCCTCATGTCGATCACAGCGATCACACGCCAAGCTCAGGGCATACGCGTTGGAGAGGTCATCGCCAAGCTCGCTGAAGAAGCTTACTTCATGCGGGTCGACAACAGAGTCAACCAGCCTCCTCCAGCCAGACCCCGTGACAACGAAGCTACCAGTCGCAGCGCCAACAACGGTCCTAACCGTACTCGAGCTGACCTCCCAGCCGAGCCAAACCGTCGTCGCTCCAACGCCGGCGGACCCTCGCAGCACGACCACGGCAACCGAGAAGTTGTCCCCCAACGCGCTCCGGCCGGTGGCGGCGGCAACGACCCCCCGACGGCGGCGGCGGCGACGGCGGAAGCTCCAACCATGGAGCCAACTGGAGAGCTAGCGGCGGCGGCGGGCCGCGGCGGCCGTGGCCACGCGAACAGCCACGCCTCCGGTGCCTCACATGGCGGGTACGACGCTCGCCAGAAGATTGAGGAGCTGCGGCGGAAGAAGTCGACCACTGCCGCTGAGGGCGACGGCTTCCCCGCCTTCTCACCTCGACTTCACAACTTGCTCCTCCCCGACAAGTTCAAGCCTTTGGGGATCACTAAGTACGACGCGAAGCAGGATCCCATCCAGTGGCTCCGATGCTACGCCCTCTCCATCGAGAACGCTGGCGGCAACAGCGACACCAAGTGCCTCTACTTCCCCTTCTGCCTGGACCAAGCACCACTCACATAGCTCGAGTCATTGGACAAGCACTCGATCGACAAGTGGGACCAGCTGAAGGAGCAGTTCACAAGTAACTTCGCGGGCGCCATGGGCCGATCGGGTACTCGCATGGACCTGGCCATGATCAAGCAGGAACAAGGTGAGACCCTCCGCAAGTACATGCGCCGCTTTTTCGACAAGCGCGCTACCGTCGTCGACGTCACCGACAAGGAGGTCATCGACCTCTTCCAAGATGGCCTCTACCACCGACGCACCTTCGAAGACTTCGGTCGTCGCCGCCCCAGGTCCATCCCCCACCTCAAGGACATGATCACATCCTGGGCGGATGAAGAAGACAAGGCCAATGCCAAGTACGACGCCATCCACGGCAAGACCAAGCAGAATCAGGGCAGTGGCAGCGGCAGCAATGGAAACCATGGCGGCCGCAACAACAACAACAACAACAGCAGCAACTACTCGGGTCCCAACCGCAAGCGCAAGCCAGACAACACTGTCGCGGCTATCCAGCGCCCTGCGAAGGGGAACTCGAAGAAGAACTCCGGCGGCTTCAAAGACCTACTGAAGGAGAAGTGCCCGTGGCATCCAAATGGCAACCACACTACCAAGCAGTGCTACCAACTCAGGCATGCACTCAAGGATACGCCGGGGCCACCGCAGCCTCACGATCAAAAGGGCAAGAAGAAGGACGGCGACAACAACAACTTCCAGGAGCATGAGAAGACCGTCAACGTCCTCTTCGGCGGACTGCCCAGCAGGCGGGAGCAGAAGGCTACCCGTCGCGAAGTAATGTCCATTGAGCCAGCGGTCCCGACCCCTCTCAGGTGGTCGGAGGTACCCATCACCTTCTCCCGCGCAGATCAATGGACCAGCTTCTCCGAACCAGGACGGTTCCCCCTCGTCCTGAAGCCAATGGTGGCGGGATCCAAACTCAACAAGGTGCTCATCGACGGTGGAAGCGGGCTCAACATCCTCTTCACCAAGACCTTGAAGAAAATGAAGCTCGACATCACTCATATGCTCACCAAGAGCAATGTGCCCTTCTACGGCATCGTCCCTGGCAACGCGGCTATTCCACTGGGCTCAGTGGTCCTGCCAGTTACCTTCGGGGCATCTCGGGACAACTACCGTACCGAGTACATCAAGTTCGAGGTCGCGGACTTCGAGACCTCCTACCACGCCATCCTCGGCAGACCGGCCATCGCCAAGTTCATGGCGGTGCCCCACTACACCTACTTGGTACTCAAGATGCCAAGCCCAGCCGGTGTACTCTCCCTCCAAGGGGACCTGAAGATCTCCCACGACTGCGACACAGAAGCCGTGGAGATCGCCTCCACAAATCAAGTACCCAACGCGACGATGGAGGTCTACGCGGCGTCGAAGAAACTTGCCACAAGTGAACTCGACATCCCAGAGAAGTCTGACAACACCAACAAGCCTCAGCCACCTGAGGAGGTACTCGTCAAAACGGTCGACCTCGGAACAGGCGACCCCAGCAAGACCACCACCATCGGGGCTGGCCTCGACCCCAAATAGGAAGGCGCGCTCATCAGCTTTCTTCGGGCTAACCGCGACATCTTCGCGTGGAAGCCAGTGGACATGCCAGGAGTGCCCAGGGAGCTGATTGAGCACTGCCTCAACGTCGATCCTAAGGCCACCCCCAAGCGACAACACCTCCGACGCTTTGCCGCCATCAAGAAGGAACTCGCCAAGCTACTCGCAGCTAGCTTCATCAGAGAAGTTTTCCATCCTGAGTGGCTCGCCAACCCTATCCTCGTCCGCAAGAAGAACTCGAACGAGTGGAGGATGTGCGTCGACTACACCGACCTCAACAAGCACTGCCCCAAGGACCCCTTCGGGTTGACGCGGATTGATCAAGTCATCGACTCCACGGCGGGCTGCGACCTGCTCTGCTTCCTCGACTGCTACTCCGGGTACCACCATATCGCAATCAAGGAGGAAGACCAGGAGAAGACCGCGTTCATCACCCCGTTTGGCGCGTACTGCTACACGACCATGTCCTTCGGGTTGAAGAACGCCGGCGCCACCTACCAACGAGCCATCCAGGCCTGCTTCAAGAGGCAACTCAACAAGAACGTCGAGGCCTACGTGGACGACGTGGTTGTCAAGACCAGGGACTCCAGTACCCTCATCGACGACCTTGAAGAGACTTTCGCATCGCTACGCGAGTACCACTAGAAGCTCAACCCGAACAAGTGCGTCTTCGGCGTCCCTTCGGGCAAACTACTCGGCTTCATCATCAGCCAGCGCGGCATCGAAGCCAACCCCAAGAAGATCTCCGCCATCACCAGCATGAAAGCTCCCACGAGCATCAAAGATGTCCAGAAGCTGACAGGATGCATGGCGGCGCTGAACAGATTCATCTCGAGGCTAGGAGAACGGGCTCTCCCCTTCTTCAAACTACTCAAGCATCAAGAGAAGTTCGTGTGGACTCCAGAGTTGGATCAAGCCCTTGCCCAGCTCAAGGGCTTCCTATCAAAGCCACCAATCCTCACGGCTCCTCACAAGGGAGAGCAGCAATTGCTCTACCTCGCTGCGACTACTCACGTGGTCAGTACTGCCATCATTGTCGAGCGGCAGGAAGACGGCCACGCCTACCCGGTCCAGCGCCAAGTCTACTTTGTCATCGAGGTTTTATCAGAGTCCAAGGCCCGCTACCAGCCTGTGCAGAAGCTCCTGTACACTCTACTCATCACCTCGCGGAAGCTACGACACTACTTCCAGGAGTACTCGGTCTCCGTTGTCATCGACTACCCGCTTGGCGACATTCTGCGGAACCAAGATGCTACTGGAAGAATCTCCAAGTGGGCCGTCGAGCTTGGCGCCCTCACTATCGACTTCAAGCCACGCACAGCCATCAAGTCGCAGGCACTAGTCGACTTCATGGCAGAGTGGCGAGAGAACCAGCTACCCACTCCCATCGTGCGACCAGAGCATTGGGTGATGTACTTCGACGGCTCACTCAACCTCGAGGGCGCAAGTGCCGGGGTACTCTTGATCTCTCCAACGGGCGAACAACTCAAGTACGTCCTGCAGATCTTCTGGAAGGTCTCAAACAACGAAGCCGAGTACGAAGCCCTCCTACACGGGCTCCGCCTCGCGGCTTCACTGGGCATCAAGCGGCTACTAGTTTACGGTGACTCCACAGTGGTCATCAACCAAGTCAACAAGTCCTGGGACCGCAACAAGGAGAACATGGACGCCTACTGCCTAGAAGTCCGCAAGCTCGAGAACAAGTTCTACGGTCTCGAGTTCCATCACATCGTCCGCGACAACAACGTTGCAGCGGACGTCCTCTCGAAGCTCGGATCCACCCGCACTCAAGTACCAGCGGGTGTCTTCGTACACGAGCTTCACGCGCCATCCATCCCGGAGCCGGCGCCACCGACCACTGTCCCGGCCCACCCACCAGCTGGGCAGGAGGTCATGATGATCGACGTGGACTGGAGGCAACCCTTCATCGACTACCTCAGCGAGCAGAAGGTCCCCTCCGACAAGAACGCGGCCGAGCAACTCGTCCGCCGCGCCAGGTCCTACGTCCTTGTCGGAGACAAGCTTTACAAGCGGGGCGCTTCTTCTGGAGTACTCATGAAGTGCGTCCCTCATGAAGAAGGCAAGGACATACCGCCAACCTGGCCCTTTGCCTGCTGGGGGCTCGACATGATTGGGCCACTGCCAACTGCGCCAGGAGGATTCAACGGGTACTGGTGGCTATCGACAAGTTCACCAAGTGGATCGAGGTCAAGCCAGTCACATGTCCCAAGGCTGACAGAGTACTCGACTTCCTGGATGAACTCGTGCACCGCTACGGACTACCAGTTCTAGGAGTACTGCGAGAACAGCGGGATCGACGTCCGATACGTCTCAGTTGCCCATCCACGGGCCAACGGACAAGTCGAGCGCGCCAATGGGATGGTGCTCGACGCTCTCAAGAAGCGGCTACATGACGCCGCGAACTCCAAAGGGGGCAAGTGGATCAAGGAACTACCCAACGCACTCTGGGGCTGCGGACTCAACCATCCAAGCCAACGGGGCAATCCCCCTACTTCCTGGTCTACGGCTCCGAAGCAATCCTCCCCGCTGACGTTATATGGAACTCGCCAGCAGTGGAGCACTACGACGAAGGCGTCTCAGAAGACAGCAGACGAGTCGATATCGACAGCCTCGAAGAAGCTCGCTTCGCTGCCCTCGTCTAATCAGCAAGGTACCTGGAGGGTATCCGACGCTACCATGATCGCAACGTCAAGGAACTCTCCTTCAACGTTGGAGATCTTGTCCTCCGCCGTATCCAGAACACGGAAGGACTTCACAAGCTCAGTTCCCCCTGGGAAGGTCCCTTCACCGTAGCAAAGGTGACCGGGCCGGGCTCCTACCGCCTCCAAACACTTGAAGGCGAAGATATCAACAACTCGTGGAACGTCGACTAGCTCTGTTGATTCTACGCCTAGTCTACACGACTACCTTGGGGTTCAAGTCTACACGACTACATCAACACCCCCTGGCCGTAAGCGACCCCCCGGGTCCTGGCTCCAGTCTCCGGACTTCTCCTCTCCAGGCTCCAGCCCATGCGGCTACCTACGGACCCTGGGCTGCAACGAGCGTCAAGGACTCTAGCAGCGGTCTACTAAGAGACCACACCCCAAGATCCAGCCTGCACGGGTACCTACGGACCTACGATCCAGCCTACACAGCTACCTACGGATCAACTGCTGTAAGCGGCTACCCGCTCCAGCGCTACTCAGCTGTAAGCGGCCTCGGGGTCCAAGCGACTACTCTGTAACTACAGCCCTGGCCATCTAGGTGTACTTCTTCAGTAATAAAGTTTGATCGTTCATCAACTTCTTTACTGCCTACTCCCTACAACGGGACCACTACTGCCGAGTACTACTACTCGCATCCACTCCACGATGGGGGCTCTGCACTCTGAGATCGCGACTACGAGTACTCATTACTGGAAATTTTTTTTCATTAATACTTAAACAATTCATTACAGTTGTTTTCCTGTACAACCATAGCTACTAGCTACCTATTACAGGGCTACTGGAGGTTCAGCTTCTCAGCTACCTGCTCCGCGATGGGAGCCATCTGCTCCAGCAGCTCTGCATACTGCTCATCCGTGCAGTTGGCGGCCACCCCGCCGGCGACTACCTCCACTGGGGCCTTCGGGAAGTACGACTTCATGAAGGCCAAGACTTGTCTTGGGATCGACCTCGCCATGTGCTTCATGTAGGTGGCCAGCCGGCTCGGAGCTTCCTTGAGGCGATCCACCAGAGGAACAATCTTGGGGCCGCCCGGGTGCGGCACCAGGAGTCTTGCGATCGGCAGTGCGGCTTCTTCGAGCTCCTTCAACTGGGCCCGCAATGCCTCACAGTCTTCGTTCAACTTCTGCAAGGATTTGTAGTAGTTGACGAGATCTCGGTCAGAAGCAATCCGAAGCTCCATATGCTTCTCGCACTCGAAGGCGAGTTCTCGAGTACCTGGCGGGCTTCTTGCTCCCGGTAGAAGAGGTTCTTCATGCTCATCTCCGAGGACTTCAGATGCTCCACCTAGCCCTCAAGCTCTGCAACACGACAACAGCACAGTGGGTCAAGGGCTTCTCGACCCCCAACAAGTACCCGACCAGTTCAGCGGCGTACCTTTATTCTTGTTGCAGAGGCCCTTATTCTTCCGCACCAAGTCGTCGCCCTTCGCCTGCAACTCTTAGACGTCGTTGTGGTACTTGGCGAAGGTGGCGTCGAGCTTCGACTGCATGGCAGCCGCATGCTTCCGCGACTTCACAAGTTGCTCTTCTAGCGCCTCAGCTCGGAGCACCACGTCGCCATAGCCCTGCAGCAGGTTTGACTTGTCGCGGGACCGCTCCGCAACGTCCTGCACAAGAGAACTCAAGTCACAAAGAGTACTCAACGACAAAGGATTGGCTACTCCAAGGCTACGGCTACTTACCTTCATCCACTGCTGGGCTTGACGGATCGCCTCCAGATGCTTGGCCACTGTCGCCGGCTCAATGAGATCGTCCGCGAGCAGCTCTATTCCACCACGACTACTTGCGGTGGCCTCCGTCATCGGCGCAGAGCGGATGGGCTCTACGTCCTGGATCTCGGGGGAGCGGATAGCCACCTCCAGAGCAAACTCTAGCGACGTGGTGACCGCCTCTCCCCCAGCGGACTTCTCGACGACCTCCTCCATGGGCTCGGGGGCTCCTTCCGCAGCCTCCGGGGCCTCTGGTGTCAACCTCTTCATCGGCACCCCTGCAGGGATGTCACCACCTTCAGCTTCAGTGCCTGTCAAAGAGACGACAAAGTGCATCAGTGCCTACGACTACTCCTCAAAGAGCCTTGTAGCTTCAAGAAGGGCGCTCACCTTCGACAACGCTGGCCTCCGGCAACGTCGCCTCGGCAGCCGGCGGCTCGGGTACCGCCTGGGTCGCGGGAGTGGACTCCTCGGCGGGCGGCGCGTCTTCTTCCGCCACCGCTGTAGAGGGCTCATCTCCCTCCCAGGACAAATCCGTGGACTTCCTGCAGAAACATTCACAGATGGTCGTCAGTCAACATCGACTACTGCAACAAGTACTACTCGTAAGGATACGGTACTTACAAGTTCGACCGGACAATTGTCACGGCCGGAGCACCGAGGATGCTGGCGATGTCGACCAGTCCACCCTCGGCGGGCGCCTCCTCTGATGCTCCCGCGGCTACCGCTTTCTCCACAGCAGCGGCGGCCGGCGTAGTGCTCTCCTGCGCTCCTGAGGCCACCACCTCTTCAACGGCGGCGGCCACGGGTCCCGTGCTCCCTTGTGGAGCTGGGGGCTGGCGCTCCAGCTGCGCCAAGAGCTCCTCGACAGTGGGGGCTGGACTACGACTTCCAACTGGCTCCCCCACTGTGTCCCACACGCCTTCGTCGCCCTCCTTGACGGGCTCCGTTGGGGGCACCTCCTGCATACAAGGGAGACTACTCATCAGCAAGCGTACTCGTACAACGGGTACTCGACTACTCTGTTCAAGACAACTTACCTCCTGAGGCGTGATCTCTGAGATCTTCAGCTTCTTCGTCACCCGCTTCCTGGCGGGGTTGCGCGGCTTCCGTGGCGGCGTAGCCAGGCTAGCCTCCAGGCTAGTCGGGGGGTCTTGTACCAGAGGAACATGAGGCAAGCCCGGGCGGCTAAACCTCGACCGCAGCTGGAAGCGGTCCTGCAACGTCTCGTTGTCACCATCATCGTCGTCGTCGGTGGTATCCTCCACGACGACGGTGTCGTCTCCTTCACCGACTTCTCGCCGCTCCTTCGCCTTCCCCTCCATCGGGACCTCGATTCCGCTCGGAGGTGGCTGCGGCTCGGAGATAAACTTCTTCAAGTCATCCTGCGCAAGACACAAGACGTCAGCAACTCTACACCAGGCAATGACTACTCGACTGATAGAGTACGACTACTCACCTCCTTTGGCGGGCGCGCGGCGGAGTACTCCTGTACAGGGCACGCCGTGTACGGCGGCATATCTTTGAAGATCCGCGACAACCTCTCGATGATGTCGCTGTCGTCCAGCTCGCCTCTGGGCATCCGCGACGTGTCATCGTCGCCGGTGTACTCGAAGCCTAAGGTGTCCCGAGCCATCAACGGCTGGACCCTTCGCTTCATGAAACTGAAGGCCACGTGCTCGGCCCTCAGTCCCGCCTCCCGGAGCACCTTTATGCGTGCCAGCAGCTCGGGAAGCTGGATTCCCTCTTGAATGGTGGGCTCCGTGTTCCACCATTCACGGTGCCTGGGCTGCCGTCCGCTTGGCTTCGGCAGGCCGGGGTGGTGGTTCGTGATGTAGAACCACCTTGTCTTCCAGTCGGTGTTGGATTCGACAAGCTTGTACGCCAGATATTGCTCCGCGGCGTCCTCCCTCAACTAGATGCCGGCGCCTCCGACTACCCTGGGGTTGGTGGCACTTGGCTGCGGCTTGACGCGGAAGAACTTCCGGAAAAGCACCCAACGTGGCTTGATCCCGAGGAAGGCTTCGCAGAAGTGCACGAAGACCGCGGTGTGGAAGACGCCGTTGGGGTTCAGGTTCAGGTACTCGATCCCGTAGTACCCGAGCAACCCCTTGAAGAAATCGCTGGCCGGGAGCGCAAGCCGGCGCTCCACGAACCGCGCGAACATTGGGATCTCGTCTTCGGCCTTCTCCATCGGATATGGATCTCCAGCGGCGGATCTCCACATGTCGACTTCCTTCTCCCTGATGAACCCACTATTCAGGAGGGTCAGCAGATCCTCCGTCTTCACTTTGGACTTCTTCCACTCACGGCTTGGATCAGCCCGCAGTGGAGACATGGGCGGCGCTGCTCCGGTGGCAGCCGCGGCGGCCTCTTCGCGGCCCCTCTTCTTCCCGGCGGCCTTCGACGTCTTGGATGGCGACGTCTTCATCCTCCAAGTGCAGGGCGTCTTCACGCGCATTCGCTCAGGGGCTACCCTAAAAGCTTTGGGTGGCGGCGCACTTGAATCTACTACGGCGGCAGCAAGTGCTGGGAGTGGATCTACTTCAGATGGATACGGAATGGCTGCAACTCGAATGGGTGAAAAACCCTAAGGGTTTTGGCTTCTATTTATAAGTCAAACCGGCTCCGCAACGGGCAGCTGGATAAGTCCACGCGCGGCTGACTCAGCGGCTAAGCGTGACCCTTCGTATTCTACTAGTCGACGCGCCTCACCTCGGGGGCTCGGCTACTTTTACTCGACTACCTGGGAAGCAGCTAGTCTCAAGAGCATCTCAGGACACATTCTTCAAGATGACCCTTCAATTCGAGAGGAAGTACTCGACTCAAGGCTCGGGGGCTCCGTGCCACGTGTCCTTTGGTTTTTTCTCTCCGGATTTTTCAGGATTTTCTCATCAAGACTTCAGATGGACCCTCAGCCAGAGCCTACGGCTCAACCTAAGGCTCGGGGGCTACTCCCTATGGAGTGCAATTTTGCAATCGCACCTCCATATTAGCTCCGGCTTCAAGACAAGACAGGCATTTTTTGAAGACCTTCGAAGGCAGTTTTCGGGGATGCTTGGGACTATTCGAGAAGACTTCAAGATTGCTCAAACATCAGCTAGAGTACATTCCAGCCTCGGGATGCTTCGACTACTCTTGAGGGCTTTTGACTTGTAGCACTCAGGGATGCTTGAGGACTACTCATTAAGACCGTCAAGACTACTTGAAGCTATCCTTCTCGACTACAAAGTACTCGGGGGCTTGTCGTATGGACCTCCCTGGGCCCACTACCTCGGTGGGTACCAGGACCGACTACTCGGTGGGCCCCTGGGACTACCCGGCTTGCGCTACACGGCACCTGAAGGCATGGAGCACAAGGACTACACAGGAGTAGTACTCGGTTAGGGAGCTGTACATGTTCCGCACTGTATGGAGGACTCCTAGACGTACTCGACTAGTACTCTCTCCCTACTCCGACTTGTAACCCTGCCTCCCGGACTATATAAGGCGAGGCAGGGACCGATCTCTAGCATCCAATCTCCTCTCATACAACTCACGGCGCACTATTGCACCATCTTGTAATCGTGCCCTATCAATCCAGAGCTACGCAGCATACAGGACGTAGGGTATTACGCACCTCGCGGCCCGAACCTGTCTAAATTGTGTGCCACGTGTCTCTTCCTTCGAGTTACCGATCTCGGCAAGTCACATTCATCTACTTCGGGTACTCCCCGTAGTAGGTTGCCGGTCTAAAACACCGACACAACCTAGTTTTAGTTTTTGTTTATTGTCATCACCTTGTGCTCACCATGATGAAATACTTTTGTCTTGATCTTGCTCGTTGATATATGATGACCGTTGCCACTTTGTTTAAACTTTGTGCTTGTTTATGCATGATTAAGCTATTGCTTTATAATACAAATCTAAAATTAATGAAATGCTATCTTAATCTTTTGTGGAGGTCATGATAAAAATAAAGACCCATGGTTTCTTTTATACTCTCAACTTTGGATGGGTCGAAGAACATATTACTTTTTGCTTTTAAAAGTCATGCTAACCTTGTCATTAATACCTCTTGCATTTTGCTCTACCTATCCAAAGCCTTATATTGAGTGCAACCATAGATTACAAGAGTTATTGTTGGGTGAATTGATTCAAGGCTCGATTCTTTGGCTCGTGACTAAGAAGCTGGTCATTCCGTGTTTTGCGTAACTTATCTTTTGCTAGCCTATTCTATCCGTGCATTGTGAGCTCCCATATCGGAAGCTTTGCAAATCTCGTCGGATATCCACCCTTTAAACCAACATCATCTTTTGTGTTAACTGTCGGGCATACACCCCGGGTATTCAGGCAAGAAAGGAGGAAGAGTAGAAGACAGACTCCTACTAGAATTCCCCTATACTCCTACTAGGACTCGCACTGTGTAATCCTACTAGGACTCCTGCCTTGTAACCGACTAGGAACCTGCCCCCTGGACTATATAAAGGAGGGCCGGGTACCTAGGAGGACATCCACAATCCCTCCGGGGAACAACACCAAGTGCATGGCGCAATACTGCTCCAAACAGGACGTAGGGTAGCTACTCCGGCTACCCGAACCTGCATAAATCTTGTGTCTTGTGTCCTCGCGTGTACCTTCGGGTTCCAGATCATGGCGATCCCCACCTTCTACCTTGCTGGGGGTACCTCCCATGGAGGTAGAGAGGTTTAAACACCGACAGCTGGCGCCCACCGTGGGGCCATCGTCACGATCATCGGGTGAATTCGAAGGACCTTCGTCATCAATTTCGATCTACTCGGCATGTTTCTACTCAACGTATCAGGTGGCTTGGTGCACTGTGGTGTCACGTTCCAATCACGTTGAGGCGGCAACACATCATCCGGACTCGAGTCATCACATCTATCAGGCTTATTCTCATCAGCTGTGGACTGCTATTCGGCGACATGTAGCCGGCCGTTTGACGGCTAATCAGCGACCCGCCGTAATTACAACGGAAGTCCAAGCCGAGCTCGTTTCTGCCTGCGAACAAATCGGATCAAGATTGAGTCCGCTGACCAAGTCGAGATGGAGTCCAACTGCAATTTGCTGGTGCACGTGTACTGATCTGCCACACTGCCATACTTGGAGTTCGAGATGGAGGAGGCAAAAAGAAAAAATCCAAACTGATTGGACTGCCTGTGCGGATGCTGCTGTTGTTAACCTCTTTGTTTCTACATCGGAAAAATCGAATAGGCTGAAAATCCACACACAAGCTAAGGCCTTGGATCATGCGGCAGTTGGGATTTCAATTTGGTGCAATGGCTCTTTGCTACAACTACACGGAAGATGTACACGAGTACAACTACATCGACGCTTAGCAACGTCAACTCGTCCTCAACAACGCCGTGCGCCGCTCCGCGACATCGTCTCGTGGCCACACCAGCTCATTGTAGACTACTCGTCATTCGGCCACGGGCTCTACGTCAACTTTGTCGTGCGCCACGACTACTCGTCTCCGGCTGCACGCACTCTACCTCTGCATTGTCGTGCGCCGCGACTACTCGTCACCCGGCCACACAGGCTATACGTCAACCTCACCGCGCGCCGTGAGTACTCGTCTTCCTGCTGCAGCGGCTCTACATCGATTACGTCGTACGCCGCCACGACGTCGTTTTCTGGGCGTACGATTATTTCGACTACTATCTCGACTAGTAAACTAGTCGAGAACGGCTTTTGCGGCATCAACAACTAGTCGGATCCACCTCCGACTAGTCGACTTCAGCCCCAACCGTCGCGGCTCCATCACCGACCGCCACGGCTTCGTCGACACTCGTCCGCGAATTAAGCTAAGTCACTTATTTCAATAATTATTTTTTCTTTGGCTTGCTGTTGACGGTGTATTTTGGTGCACCTAGCATGTTCATTACACTTTGGTTTGGATTTGATTATGGAACTAACCCGCCACTAGGCACACTAATCATATTACAAGTTCATCTTTGTGCATGCATTTGGAAGTGTTGTGTTTATGTAGGAAACATGGACATAAAGGACAGATTCGCAACAAGTTCAAAGGAGCATTTACGGAGTCTTGTTCGTGTTCATGAGCTTGATGAAATCACTTCCAATGGTGGCGAGGACCGAAGTGCTACGAGGAACACCCCCGGGGATTGAAGCGTAAAAGATCGAATTTCATGTGAAGAGAAGCTTCATCTTGGACGGGAGGATAACATCATCAAAATCGTGCAAGTGGAGGGGGCAAAGTACATAAGTGCATGAGGACCCACGGAGCAAAAGGGGCGACCGAACCGGGTCGAATTGGGCCTGGGCCGGTCGGCCCAGGCCGGCCGACCCAGCCCACTCCGGTGGCCGGTTCGGTCCCGTTTTCCTTGCCCTCGAAGTCACCGAGAGAGGAGTCATTCGCACTAAAAGGCCATCCACAAGCTAGAGAGAGAGGAGGAGGATCTCCGGCGGGAGATCAACCACCTTGAAGGAAGCACCCCCTCGTGGAGAAGAAGGAAGACACCGGCGGAAGGGAAACCATGATCAACGGTGCCATGATCAGCACCTTGATGGGGTAATCTTCTCATTCGTCCATGGGTTGTAATCGATCTTGAGATGTAATCGCACTTTGTCGGATTATCTATCTATCATCTTGTGTTGAATATACTTTCATGCTTAAGGTTAGCTACCATGCCGTAAAGGGAGTATAGGCCTCAATGCTTCCTTGGATCCATTCAATACGTCGTGTCCATCAAAGGTCTAGTCATGAATACCTTCGCGTGGTGACAGTACGAGAGGAGGGAAAGGGCGAAACCGTGGTCACAACCCCAATAGATTAGATTGGTTTTCATGTTTTTAAGCGATTGCATGCTCTAGTATCATAGACCCGTGGGCGAGTGTCTTCTACCTTGATCGTTTATCATTCTCTCTAGTGTAGTTTAGTTGTTTTCTAGTATAATATTAGTTAGGGTTTTAGTAGCTAGTGTGTCGTTGTTGATCAAACGCTTGTAATCCCCTTGCTCCGCGAATTGACAAGAACCTTGGGAATCCCATGGTGAAAAAGGTGTGGGGTCCGTACGCTTGCGGATCGTAGAGGGATACGTCTTTTATCCGTCAACAAGCCCCTTTTTCTGGCGCCGTTGCCGGGGGCAAGTTAGTTTACATCGTTTGATTTGCATCTAACTTAGTTTTATATTTTAGTTTATCTTTTATTTGCTTTATCTAACATATATTATCTAGAAAAACACTTGTTTCGTTTTTGTTTTTGTTTTTATCTTATTGTCTAGATGGCGTTCGTTAATCAACCCGTGGAAGAACCGGAGAAATCATTAAGGGATTACGCTAGCCCTCGATGTGAAGACATAAAAGTACAAGAGTCGGATTCGAAGCTCGAAGCGACCAAGTATGAAATTAAATCCAAGATCATCAAGATGGTGGCGGCAAACCCATTAGAAGGAATGGTTATGGAGAATCCATATGGACATATAAGGGTTTTCACAACAATATGCAACACGGTGCGTCAAGAAGGAGTTCCCGATGAATGGTTCAAATGGAATCTCTTTCCCTACTCACTTGCCGGCAAAGCAAAGACATGGTATTCGGTTGCGTCCTTTGAAGTTGAAGGCAATTGGAACAAGTTGACAAAGAAGTTTTGCGAGAAGTTCTTTCCAATTAGCAAGGTTCAACATCTAAGGAGGCAAGTGATCACTTTCATGCAAGGAGAAGAGGAAGGGATAGACCAAGCCTGGGATAGGTTTAATGGATTAATCGAACAAGGACCAAAACTCGGCTTCACCGGTGACGTACTCTTGCATACATTTTTCTTTTCCCTAACCCCTAGTTGCATGCGACATGTCGAAATGTGTGCAGGTGGGGATCTCATGCAGAAAACACTCACGGAAGCCGCCCAACTTCTACAAAAAGTTAGTAAAGCGGCTGCCATGCGAAGAGATTGGGAAACAAGACTTGCAGAAGAGCCGGAATACAATTCAAGGAAGAAGAAGCTTGCTGATTTTTCTAAAGAGGCAACCCCGGAAGTCACAAAAGAGGAACCAATCATGGAAAAGCTTGAACAAGAACACATCAAGTCAAGAATTACACCAAACGTCGACTTCGCCACAACAAATGAGACGAACATGAGGAGCATGTCAAGCGCGAAGCCACTAAGGGAGTTCGAACCAATGGATTGGGTTCCTATTGATTACGGAGAAGTATTCGACAAGAGGAGACCGTTCCCTCATCAAAAGGGAATGGCAAGAGCATTGGAAGTGGATTTCCCACCGGAGAAGAAAGCTGAAAATTCATACGACCTCGAAACCACTGGTGAGATTTTTGAAAAGCTCTTTGGAGATGATGTAGTGGATCCGGAACATATTGCCGAGGTGAAGAGAATCATGGGGATCAAGCCCGAAGCATCACCATACGCTCGCCTCGCTGAAATTTATTCGATAGGATCCGAAGAAGAAGAGAAGACGACACCACACTTGAGTTGCGAGATCAACGGAGTTCAATGCAAAGCTTTATGCGACATCGGAGCCCAAGTAAGTGTTCTATCTTCTAAAATTTACGATAAAGTTCAATACCACAACCTAGACTTAGCTCCAACATCAACGAAATTAATTATGGGAGATGGTAGAACTATCAAACCTCTAGGTATTGCTTGCAACATGAAAGTAAAAATCTCTAGAAACTACATACCAACCGATTTCTTTGTTATTGATGCTTACCATAGAAATCATGATCATATAATCTTAGGTAGGCCTTTTCTTAAGTTGGTTGATGCCGTGTTAGATGCCGGAGAAGGCAAAGTAACAATGAACCTTAATGGAGCAAAGTACACATATAACTTTTTTCGTGCTTCTAAACACCTTACACCTTTTCCTCCCGAAGATGAAGAAGTAGAAGAGATAGATAGTCTTTGTTTTGTTGAAACCCTTAGAGACCCGCTGCAAAGAGCAATGGAAAATCAAATTAGTAATCAACAAGATGAAGAACTAGAGGAAGCGACAAAAGGCTTAGAGCCGCATGATGGTAGTGTGGAGGAAGAGAAATTCGAAGACATAGGAGAAATCAAACCCGAGGAGCCACAAGTGCCAGAGGTAGACCTTAAACCTTTGCCTAAAGGATTAAAATATGAATTTTTGGGCCCAGACAAAACTTATCCAGTCATTGTGAGCGACGAGTTGAGTCCCGAAGAAAATGAAGCGTTGCTGATTTTATTAAAAAAACATAGGAAGGTGATTGGATATTCAATTAATGATCTCAAAGGTATTAGCCCAGCCTTTTGCACTCATCGTATACCAATGGAAGACCAATGTAAGCCCGTAGTGGACCACCAAAGGAGGCTAACCCATGCCATGCGAGAGGTAGTAAAGAAAGAGGTTATCAAGTTACTTGATGCCGAATCATCTACCGGTTGCCGCATAGCGAGTGGGTGAGCCCGTACATTGTGTACCGAAGAAAGGAGGTTTGACCGTGGTGAAGAATGAGAAGAACGAGTTGGTACCGCAAAGAACCGTGACTGGGTGGCGGATGTGTATCGATTATCGTAAGCTTAACAAAGTGACGAAGAAAGATCACTTCCCCCTACCGTTCATCGACGAGATGCTCGAGAGGTTAGCAAACCACGCTTATTTTTGCTTTCTCGATGGATACTCGGGGTTCATGCAAATTCCCATTCACCCGGAAGATCAACATAAGACAACGTTTACGTGCCCTTACGGAACGTTTGAATATAGGAGGATGCCCTTCGGCCTATGCAATGCTCCGGCCTCTTTTCAACGTTGCCTGATGGCCGTGTTTTCGGAATTCATTGAAGAAATTGTTGAAGTGTTTATGGATGATTTTTCCATTTACGGGAAGACGTTCATGGATTGCTTAGCAAACTTAGAAAAGGTCCTCACGAGTTGTGCGGAGGTAGACTTGGTATTAAATTGGGAAAAGTGCCACTTCATGGTTAAACAAGGCATAGTGCTCGGACATGTTATATCCGAGAGAGAAATTGAAGTGGACAAGGCTAAGGTAGAGACGGTTGAGCAACTCCCACCTCCTACGGATGTTAAGTCCTTATGGAGCTTTCTAGGCCATGCCGGATTCTATAGAAGATTTATAAAGGACTTCTCAAGGATCACGAAGCCTTTAACACATCTCCTTCAAAAGGATGTGGCTTTCGACTTTGATGAGAAGTGCCTAGCGGCATTCCGGACCTTGAAAATGCGTTGGTGAGTGCTCCCATCATCCAACCTCCGGATTGGAGCCAACCTTTCGACATCATGTGTGACGCAAGTGACTACGCCGTAGGCGCGGTCTTGGGTCAAAGAAAGGAAGGCCGAGTTCACGCCGTTTACTATGCTAGCAAAACTCTTAGTGGGGCACAATTAAATTATGCCACTACAGAAAAGGAGTTGCTAGTGGTGGTATTCGCTTTCGAAAAATTCAGATCTTACATCGTGAACTCGAAGGTCATTGTTTACACTGATCACACAGCCATCAAGTATCTCCTGGCTAAGAAGGAAGCTAACCCATGTTTGATTCGTTGGATCCTTCTTCTCCAAGAGTTTGATGTTGAAATTCGTGATAAAAAGGGGGTGGAAAATGTTGTGGCCGATCATTTGTCTAGGATGAATCGTGGACAAGATGATAAAGAGCGCATAGAAGATAAGATGAGAGATGACCACCTCTATAGAGTGCTTGATAAAGATACTTGGATGATCGACATCATTCGAGCAATTCGAAAGATGCCCCTTGATCATCTAGATAAAAACACTCAAAGGAAGATAATCTCCGAAAGTAAGAAATATTTTTGGGATGCACCATACCTCTTCAAACTTGGCAATGATGGAGTAATGAGAAGATGTGTGCCAAGAGTAGAAAGGGTAGAGATTTTGAGAAAGTGTCACTAGGCGGAGTACGGTGGGCACTATAGCCATTTTCGAACCCAAGCAAAAGTATGGTCGAGCGGATTCTATTGGCCGGAGATGCATGAAGATAGTAAAAGATATGTTGCATCATGCCCCGAATGCCAAAGAACCGGAAACATATCTCAAAGAAATTCTATGCCTTTGAAATACAACTTGCAAATCGACATATTCGATGTATGGGGCATAGACTTCATGGGGCCTTTTAAAAACTCATTTGGATTCGAATACATCCTAGTCATGGTTGATTATGTATCCAAGTGGGTAGAGGCAATACCATGTCGTAAAGCTTCCACGGAAGAGTCGATCACTATGATCAAGAACGTGATTTTCCCCTTTTCGGTACACCGAGAATCTTGATAAGTGATGGAGGAACTCACTTCACCGGGAAGAATTTCAAAAAGTGCTTGTCCAAGTTGGGAATTGAGCATAGGGTCTCTACGGCCTATCACCCACAAACCAACGGACAAGCGGAGACGTCAAATAGGCAATTAAAAAGCATACTCAACAAGACCATGGAGAAGGGAGGCAAGGATTGGTCAAAGAAATTAGACAGAGCTTTATGGGCTTATCGAACGGCGTTTAAAACACCGATAGGTATGACCCCTTATCAATTCGTCTATGGAAAAGCTTGCCACCTTCCGGTTGAGTTGGAACATAAAGCCTATTGGGCAATTAAAGAGATGAACCTCGATCTCGATGCCGCGGTGGTGAAACGAAGGATCCAAATAAGCGAGCTAGAGGAGTTGAGGTTGAAAGCATATGAAAATGCAAGCATATACAAAGAGCGAATCAAAAGGTGGTATGATAAAAGATTGAAGAAAAAAGAATTTAAAGAAGGAGATAAGGTCCTCCTCTACAATTCGAGGTTTAAAACCTTCGGAAAGGGGAAATTGCAAAGCAAATGGGACAGACCCTATGTTGTGCATTCGGTGTTCTCCAACGGAGCGGTAACCATTATGGATATAAACGGCGATCAATTTGTGGTGAATGGACAGTGGCTTAAGGTTTACTATGAACCCAATGTCGTGCCCCTTCACCATGTTGACGTCTTCACCATGGAGGAAGAACAAGGCATCAACTTCTGTAAATAATTTTTCTTTTAGTTTTCTGGAGTTTTTTGCGAAGATTTACTGGGCCAACTTTTTCCCACGGGCTAAGGAAGAAAAAAATAGGGCGGTGTGCAAAAAAACCGGCCCGGCCCGGCGGCCCCCAAGGCAGGGTGGGCCGGCCGGCCCAGCGGACCGGCCCCGCAGGGGCCCGATGTCCGATGACGCCGAATTTCGCCCGAATTGCTCCTTTTTGACTTCTTTGTTTGGTCAGAAAAATTTAAGGGAAGTGTAAAAAAGGAAAATAAGGTTCCCAGGGCTTTTCTCTCAGGACTATTTATTTGGCCGAATTGGGAGCTCGAGGATCAAACCTTTCAAGTAATATTTTGCACCCTTGTAGCAGCCATTGTGCCCCCAAGAAGCTTAGAGTTGAAGATAGAAGCCAAGAAGCCATCGATGGAGGAGGCGATGCGATGCGAGCTCAAGCTACCCGTCAAGAGGACCGCACGCATCCGTTGCGGAAGGCGTGTCCCGACCGGAGCTCTTGCATCTCGCAACCCCGTCGAAGGTGAGAAGGTCCATACACCCGTTCGAAGGTCGGCACGCATCCAAGGCATCAAGCGCAAAGACTACAAGGAGGTGTCGCCCGAGCCTAAGGATTATGGGGGTAGCGACTACTCCAACGATCATAGCCCGAGCTCGTGGGCGGCCGCCGGTAGAGATGATGATGATTGGGATGAGCAGCCCAAGGAAAGGACTCCCGAAGGCCCCAACGGCGACGGTAACGATGGCAACGAAGGCGACGACAATGGAGGTGGCAACGACGGTGGTGACGATGGTGGAGATTATGGCGACGACGACCCCTTCGGATTGCATCCGATGTGTTGTCGAGCTTGCCGTCAATCCATCGCGGATCTCTATACGTCGGCCGACGAATGTCTCCAAGCCATGGAAGCGATGAAGCAGCGTATCGAGGACTTGGAGCGCATAGTTGAAGACGACTACAAGTTCCTAAACCGTAACGTGCGCAAACTTTTCGGCATGGTTGGAAACATGAGAGGCAAGTGGTGCAATACTTGCTTGAAGTACCACTAGATCTAGTTTTCCCCTTAGGATTTTTGTAAGATACAACGAGGACGTCGTATGTTTTAAGCGTGGGGGAGAGCTAGCTCGCTAGCCTTAGCTTTTGAACTTCAAGTTTAGGTTCGGTTTAATCTTTGTGTGAGAGTCTTAGTGTTTTTAATGAGTCTTTAGTTTTTGAGTGTGTTTTAAAATTTTTGCAAGTGTCTTAAATTAGTGTTGAGTCAAGAAAACCAAATAAAAAGAGTCTTTATATATATCTTTGTGTTTTATGTATTGCTTATCTTTATTTACTTGTTTGTTTAATCTCCGATTCTTGATATATGAACATAAGTATGTGGTTTGAAAAACGTTTACCGTGGTGCTTAGTGGAATCGCTACTACTTAAAGTACCCATACCGCACTTCGATCTTGAGCTTCACATGTTAGTTGTGCTATGTTCAATGCTAAAAGTTGGAAGCTTTCAGTTCTGAAAATTATCTTAAAACCCTTGTAATAAAGGTTAGCAAAACCTCTTTTTCCAAGTTGAGAGTAAGAAAAAATTCCTATCCAAAGCCAAGTTTTTTTTTCGCTCCACCATAACTGTGATTAGCACGATGAGTTAGGCTAGGACCCTTCTCTCTTGGTGAGTTTTAATTTCGAGCAATGATCATGTCCTTGTGCTTATCTTTTGTTGCTAGCCTCGTCATATATTCGGTAACGTGACCTTCACAACGGAAGTCACGTATATCGCCGAATTCCATACCTAACCCTATACATCTCTTTTGTACATCGTATTCCTTGAACACAACCTATTTTCAAAGTTTTGTCTCGTCTCTAGCATGATTTATTTAAAATTTCAGATTGTATGCATGCAAGGAAAGAGAGAATTGAAAGCTTTGAAAAGTTGTCAAGAGAAAGAAAAAAATAAAGAGAAAAAGTATGTGTATGGAAAACAAAGAAAGAAAGAAAGAAAGAAAAAAAATCATATGTGAATGAAAGAAGAAAAAGAAAAAGAGAAAGATGAGGTAGCAATGAAGATATGAGAGGGATGGATCAAGTGAAAGAAAAGAAAAAAATAATAAAGTGTAAGGAAGGATGTCACGTTGATTGTGAGACGAAACTTTTACTCTATTTCCAACCATGTGCAATCCGACAACGAGGACATCATTGGTGCCTTGTAGTCACAATTTTCTTTTGCCCTTGCACATGTCCACCATTCTAAATCTTCTCATCCTTGATATCCTTATATATGGTTAATTCTCATGATCATTGGCTTTGAAAGGTAGACCACCATTAGAGGAAGTTCTTAGCTTGACAATACTTGTGTTGATTGCGCTAGCCCTACCTATAGCTCCACTTTACATGATATATGAGAGATTAATGGGAGGTGAGAGTTTTATAAAATTTGGTTAGGATAGCCACTTCATATGAGTGACTTGAGAGAGCTTGGAGAAAGGTTTTTGTCTAATACTTGTTGCAGGAATTTTTGTTTTGAAAATCATAAAAACCCTCCAATGGAAGCAAAGGAGTAAGCATGGCTGAAATTGAAGACTTCGAGTGAAGAGTTTGAGTTGTGGGGTAAAACTTGACGTGGTAAAAGTTCTAAACGCCCATGTTTATGTTTGATTATCATTACTTTGTGTTTATGTATTAAAGATGAAAGGATTGACTAACTTGTGAAGGAGGATTAGTGATACACGATTACACACCTTGGACGAAGTTCTTTTACGAGTACTTGCTCGAGGACGAGCAAGAGCTAAGCGTGGGCGAGATGTTGACGGTGTATTTTGGTGCACCTAGCATGTTCATTACACTTTGGATTGGATTTGATTATGGAACTGACCCGCCACTAGGCACACTAATCATATAACAAGTTCATCTTTGTGCATGCATTTGGAAGTGTTGTGTTTATGTAGGAAAACATGGACATAAAGGACGGATTCGCAACAAGTTCAAAGGAGCATTTACGGAGTCTTGTTCGTGTTCATGAGCTTGATGAAATCACTTCCAATGGTGGCGAGGACCGAAGTGCTACGAGGAACACCCCCGGGGATTGAAGCGTAAAAGATCGAATTTCATGTGAAGAGAACCTTCATCTTGGACGGGAGGATAACATCATCAAAATCGTGCAAGTGGAGGGGGCAAAGTACATAAGTGCATGAGGACCCACGGAGCAAAAGGGGCGACCGAACCGGCCGACCGGGCGCTGGGCCGGTCGGCCCAGGACGGCCGGCCCAGCCCACTCTGGTGGTCGGTTCGGTCCCGTTTTCCTTTCCCTCGAAGGATCTTCAACCCTAAAAGCCCCGAGGCGCCGCCAACACCGAGAGAGGAGTCATTCGCACCAGAAGGCCATCCACAAGCTAGAGAGAGAGGAGGAGGATCTCCGGCGGGAGATCAACCACCTCGAAGGAAGAACCCTCTCGTGGAGAAGAAGGAAGACACCGGCGGAAGGGAAACCATGATCAACGGTGCCATGATCAGCACCTTGATGGGGTAATCTTATCATTCGTCCATGGGTTGTAATCGATCTTGAGATGTAATCGCACTTTGTCGGATTATCTATCTATCATCTTGTGTTGAATATACTTTCATGCTTAAGGTTAGATACCATGCCGTAAAGGGAGTATAGGCCTCAATGCTTCCTTGGATGCATTCAATACGCCGTGTCCATCAAAGGTCTAGTCATGAATACCTTCGCGTAGTGACAGAACGAGAGGAGGGGAAGGGCGAAACCGTGGTCACAACCCCGATAGATTAGATTGGTTTTCATGTTTTTAAGCGATTGCATGCTCTAGTATCATAGACCCGTGGGCGAGTGTCTTCTACCTTGATCGTTTATCATTCTCTCTAGTGTAGTTTAGTTGTTTTCTAGTATAATATTAGTTAGGGTTTTAGTAGCTAGTGTGTCGTTGTTGATCAAACGCTTGTAATCCCCTTTCTCCGCGAATTGACAAGAACCTTGGGAATCCCGTGGTGAAAAAGGTGTGGGGTCCGTACGCTTGCGGATCGTAGAGGGATACGTCTTTTATCCGTCAACACTTGCTCTGCACATACAGGAACCAACGCCCAAGACTACTCCGTGTACGCCTCTCGACGGCTACCTGCCAACAGAGCTACACCGTGCCAATTATTCCTTGGGGATTGTTGACTGACTGTCACAGGCTTGGTACACCAAATTAGGAGGCTCTTGCCACGACGATTCACGTACTGAGTGCTAGAGGCGCACAACGGCTACACCCTGAGGAGGCACTGCGCAATCCTACTCTCCGCCATGCGGAACAACGAGCAATCGTGCTCTCTCTTGTCGCCATGTCAACTACCTTCGTCTACCTCTTAATGGTCTCGCTACAGTAGCACACGCCTTGATCCACGCAAAGCCTCGGCTCTCCTGTCATGCTTCCACGCCCCTAGCGGCTATGGCTAAACAGGCTCCTCAGAGACCGGGCACTTAAACCAGCTCTCCTGTCATGCCTCCACACCCCCAGCGGCTATGGCTAAACAGCGACCACAGAGACTGGGCGCTAAACCGCATCAGGCTAACTACTCGTCGCCTAACGACCGAAACAAGAGCATGACACATGATATTTACATCTATATTCATATTTGTATTTGTCATTTGTAGATTCAATTTCTACAAAAATGCTACATAATGTACGCATCTCTACTGTCAGGTCAAGCTCCGGCGACGACTTTCTAGTATGCTTTGTGTACCTCCATTGGTGCGGCCAGTTCCCAAACTCGGGGGCTACGCACCAAATTACTACTCGATCGCAACTCGAGTAATCTCCGCTAGCTCTCTAGCTCAGGGGCTCAGCACCAAGAACTACTCGACGTAGCTCCTACGGCTCTCCTGGCGACGAGCTCGGGGGCTGGATGCTACAAGATTACTCAAATGATGACTTCCGCAAACACTGAAGACCCTCGGACTAATTCTTCAATCATTCCAAGGCTCGGGGGCTACTAGGCTACACTTATCAGTTGATTTTTTCAAGACAGAAGCAGAATCAAAATTGACCCTCAGTCAGAGTCTACAACTAAACCTAAGGCTCGAGGGCTACTCCATATGGAGTGTGATTTTGCAATCGCACTTCCATATAAATCTCGACTTCAAGACAAATGAGTTGGACCACCTTCCAGCCTCGCGGTAGTTCCAGTACTATTGAAGACTTCTCCAAGCAGTACTCGAGGACGCTCAAGAACTACTCGAAGAGGCTTCAAGACTACTCGAACTACTACTCTCGACTCCAACGTGCTCGGGGGCTTGTCGGGCATACACCCCGGGTACTCAGGCAAGGAAGGAGGAAGAGTAGAAGACAGACTCCTACTAGAATTTCCCTGTACTCCTACTAGGACTCGCTCTGTGTAATCCTACTAGGACTCCTGCCTTGTAACCGACTAGGAACCCGCCCCTGGACTATATAAAGGAGGGTCGGGTACCTAGGAGGACATCCACAGTCCCTCCGGGGAACAACACCAAGCGCAAGGCGCAAAACTGCTCCAAACAGGACGTAGGGTAGCTACTCTGGCTACCCGAACCTGTATAAATCTTGTGTCTTGTGTCCTCGCGCGTACCTTCGGGTTCCAGATCATTGCGATGCCCACCTTCTACTTGCTGCGGGTACCTCCCATGGAGGTCGAGAGGTTTAAACACCGACATTAACCTCCTTGACCTACCTACCTATCACTTGAGTATGGAGACGACACGTCACAAGAAGGTGCTTCAAAGGGAAGATTCAAGTTCCCTCTCATCAAGACATCCGGTACCTACCTTAACACCACTTCCTCTTTGCTCGGGGACGAGCAAATGTCTAAGCATGGGGGAGGAGGTAGGTACTATGCAAATTAAAGTTCTAGGGGAGATAAAAGACGAAAGATGGAGATATGCATGACGAGGCTAGCAACAAAAGAAATTTAAAAAATGAATAAGATAAGAGAATCAAACAAAAAAAATCAAAGTACCTCACATGTCAAAAAGAAAAAAGAAGGAAAAAAGGAGGAAAATAAGAAAAAGAAAAAGGAAAAAATAGAGTAATAAAAATCTCCCCTGGTTCTCTAGTTGCTTATGGATTTTCCAAGGACTTCAAGATCAAGACCCATACTCATTTTTCCAACCATGTGCAATCCGATAATGAGGACTTCGTTGGGGCCTCGGGATCATTCTTTGCCATTTGCACATGTCCACCTATCTAAAAGTGTGAGTTCTTTCTCTTCCCCCTTCTTGTGAACATTATTTTTCCAATGACCTTTTTGACGAGTCAGGATAAGTCCATGAGAAGCTTGCCTTGTTTTGACAATAGTCTCAACTTTAGCATCTTGGTAGGATAAAAACTTTCCTATGAGCTCCAAATAAAACCCTTCCACCTACAAACATGAGAGGGAAAGGATATAGATCAAGTAGGCTTGAGAGTGTTGTGAGGTGAGAGAGTTCATGAGCAAGATGCAAGAAGGTTTAAATTTTTGTACTTGGTTTAGCTCTTTTATTCACCTTGTTCTTCACTTCAAAAGTTTCTAAGACCTATTCGAATTCTGTGGAGCATGATTGAATACTTGTGGAAAGAGCTTAAATTATATCTACCCTCCATAGAGATGAAAGCTAGTTACATTATAGAATTTTAACAAATATAAACTTGGAGAGCATTATGCTTTCTCATGAGTGATCAAGTGCAGGGTATGATCAATGAAAGGCAATGCTGATATCCATTGAAAACTTACTCGAGGACGAGTAAGGTTTAAGCATGGGGGAGATGTTGACGGTGAATTTCCGTCAACCTAGAGTACTTGTTATACATTGGTTTCGATTATGATTTGCAACTAACCCGCCACTAGGCATACTAATGATGTAACAAGTTCACACTTGCATGTCGATTTTGGAGTTTGTTGTTTACTCAAGAAATTAACATTAAACTGGAGACTTTCAGGATAAGTTCACCAAGCACTTCAAGAGAAGATCATGAAGCCCGTCACAAGTCAAGACACGCGATGAACATGACTCCAAATGACCTGAGGACCGAAGCGTCAACGTGCAAGTCTTCAGGGACTCAACCATAAAACTGCGAAGCTTGCATGTCAAGGATTCAAGCCTAAACCGTGAAGGAAACGACGTGAAAGGCCCACATGCAAGTGCACACAAATAAGGGATCACGCGAGAAGCAACCGGGGAGCAAACCGGGGCCGAACCGGGCCGAAATGGGCCTAGGCCGGCCGGCTTGGGCCGACCGGCCCAACCCACACCGGGATCGGTTCACGCCACCTTTTTGCCCTAGGTGCTTGTCTATAAATTGTCTCTGCCTCTGTCGGCCGCCACATCCATCCATCCATCCACAGGAACTCATCGAAACCTAGGAGAGAGAGACGACGGTCGCCGCGAGTCCTCGAAGTCGTCTAGGAGATGGCCTAGGCCTACCCTAGCCGCCATGGCCGCCTTGCACGGTTGAGCCATGGCGGAGTTCCCAAGCTAGTTGAGGTCATCAATGGTATGTACTCGGTGGAGATGATCTAAATGCATTTATTATGTGATTAAATTACTTCATTTCATCCGATCTTTTAGCGACTTGATTTCTCCCTCGATGATTTTGTTTTCTTCTTGGTTATGCTTCTTCCCCAACCTAGTCTACAGCTAGATTACATAGGGTGCTCTTGTAGCCGCGGTGGCCAGAGGTGCATACCGGACCGACCAAGTGATTTCAACTTGTTCTTATCGAACTCACCCTAGACTACCCGCATGAATAGAAATACGTTGTGACAGAACGGGGGTTTCGAAAGGCGGGCGTTTTTGGAATCGGATCGGAGGATAGTAGTTTAAAGATGGCTTTGGATGAGATGCATGTCGCGCTTGCTCTTTTGGCTAGAACTACGACTAGAAGATGATAGGCATTAGTTTCCCTTGCTTACTCTTTACCTTGTCTACGTTCATGGATGCGATCAACCTTATGCTATAATTCATACATCTTTAAGGTTTATCTTCTTATGCAATCAATGCTTCATGTTAGGCTAGATCAATAGGTTAGATGGAGAATCCTAGGAGTTGCTTCCGACCCTTGGATTGACAAATCTAGGGAGAACCCTCTTTGGTGAAAAAGGCACCAAGTCACCCGTAGGCTTGCAGTGAACTTGAGCACGGTTTTGAACCGTCAACAACTACTCGGCTTGTGCCACACGGCACCTGATGGCGTGGGGTGAAAGGACTACGGTGGAGAAGTACTCTGATAGGAAGTTGTACATGTCCTGTACTATGTAGAGAACTCCTATATGTGCCCGACTAATACTCTCTCCTCAAACCGACTTGTAACCCTGCCTCCCGAACTATATAAGACGAGGCAGGGACCCCTCTCTCTCATACGCATCATCTTGTAAACACACCCAATCAATCCAGAGCTACACCGCATACAGGACGTAGGGTATTACGCACCTCGCGGCCCGAACCTGTCTAAGTTGTGTGCCACATGTCTTTTCCTTCGAGTTACCCCGATCTCGGTGAGGCCGCATTCATCTACATCGGGTACTCCCCTTGGTAGGTTGCTGTGACAACCCGCCCAGGAAAATATCGTACTATCGCCTAGGACCGATCCACTTTGGTCGTTAAGCAATAGTAAAGTATCATCCTGTCGTTAGTTGCCGGGTTAACGCCCGGTAAATCACTTGAACATCGAACAGAGGATCGATACATGCATTAAAACTCACGCGAAAGCGAGTCCAGAGTACAACATGGATTAAACATTTGATTACAAACCATTGTTCATGGCATAAGATAGAAGTTTCAGAGTTCGAAAATACAGCGGAATAATTTAAACTAGCGGACGGTGAACATCACAGGAGGCCGTCCGTGATGTCATCACTTGTCGTCACCCTTCTGATCAAGCACACCTGCAACAACATTTTTAAAGCAAGGCTGAGTATACTAATACTCAGCAAGACTTAACCGTCGGGTGATGACTTCATCACCAACCTCTAGACATGATAGGCTTTTGGCCGGTGGAGTTTCATTTGCAGGAAAACCACTAAGAGTGGATCCTTACTTTCAATCTTTTAGCACAAGTTCTATTTGATTACCATTTCTAAATGTGCCAACTAAGTCAATCAAGAATTGGACAAGCAATTAATTCATCCAACCATTTTCTCGGGTTCCATCATTATGGGATATCATGGCCAGTAGAATAAGCAGTCTCGGATAACGGTGAGAGGCCGACAATCGATTGATTTAAACCTTGCAAGGTAGACCCAAACACACGGTCGGCTGCCCCCGCGAGGACAACTCCCCAGGCCGTCCCCATAAATCTTCGGGTTGGGATCGAATCTTACAGTCCCTGGTGCAGGCTATCCGGCATACCCCGCGAGATACCCGGAGTCACCATACACCACCCTTTCCGGTAGCTAGCCGGTAAGGAGACTACTCGAGAGTAGTAACGGTAGGATCCCGCGCCGCCTCATTAAGGTACTAGGCTTACCGGTCCCATTCCCGGCATATGCTTGGTACGTTCAAAAGCTTAGCCCACATGCCCACTGGACCGGAGCCCAAATCCCATGCTCTTACCACATGAGCGATCCATTTAAGGATATCTTATGATTCCTATCTAGGAACCTATTCTCGCGAGTGACGAGCATCACTCGACTTCTATCGGTCCTATAGCATAGCAGCTATCGACTTAACATACTAGTGATAGAGCATATGTACCTAAGGATCATGCATCTAGGGTTTCAATTCAATTCCTGAAACGTAAGTGCACAATCATTGCAAACATAATTTCATAATTTTAAAAGGCGGGGTTAATGATCCGGGGCTTGCCTTCGCTGGCAAGGGTGGCCTTGGGCCCTTCTGGACTTGGGTCCAGGTCTTGAGCTACGTTCACGCACGGCAGCTCTTCGTTAGCACCTTCGGCTCCTCCTTCCGGCACGAGCGTACGTCTATCGGCGGAAAGATCTACACGAAGATGCAAACGCAAGATTTATTCGATGGTTTATACTTTCATTACTTACGAATCATTTTGTCAATCAAGGGTGTTCTTGTTGGGCACATTCACCTAGATAAGAATATATTCAACATACTCTTCCGCCAAGGAACAATATGCAACTCTTTATTAATTATTCTTTTTGTTGGTGACTGTGTACATATATATGTAAATAATTTAATTTAATTCCATCAACAGTAGTGGGTAGGTACATTTAACCTTTTTAACATGATTTGCAACCACACTCAAGTTACATGGGTGGTTGGGTGATTTTTCTTTATTGCACATTTGAATAAAAGTTCTCTTTATACTAGTCATTTCATGTGAAAGCTTTTAATCATTTTATCTTCACCAATCAAAGGTGTAATTACTATTCTTATTCATGAATTAATTTCTTATCAGTAATGTTAATAAAATTTCTTTTATTTATATTAAGTAGTATTTTCAAAAAAGAAAAAGGGTTTAATTAAGGATTTTCTTTTATTCAATTTTCCCTTTAATGTTAAATGGGCAATTAAGCCATTTATTGACCAATTAAATTACCCAAAATTAGTGGGGTGTTTCATAAGCCTACGCATCTATACTGGTCCATTGGACCCACATGTAAGTGTTGGTTGCTAGAAAATTAAATATTATGGAAAATAACAAAGGTTATCTAGTGATTCAATTTAAATGCATATAAAAATAATTAAGCATCAAAATGACCCAAACTTTCTTGTGGATGCTCTCTGGTCCTAAACAAGCTTAGAAAACCAACATGTTCACATGGAACCTCCACTGAACTTGTATTATTAATTTACAAAGGAAAACATGCATAAATCAAGAATAATTATTTCTGTTAATCCAAAAATCATGGTTAATTCACAAGATGTTTATTTTGGTATTATAAGACAGTGTGCACAAGTTGGGGTCAAAAACATAAATATATTTAACATGAAAAATCATTTATGCAGTTCTACCAGAGATAGAAAAACATTTTTATAAAAAGATATACATGATAACTTTGTGCAATTTTTGGCACAGGAGCTACTCATGACCTAATACAAAACATATCCAAAAAGTAGCTATAGAGGTCCTCTAGTTTTTGAGTTATTGCAGATCTAGGGTTTTCACATTTGTATTTTTCATGCCAAAACAAAAAGGAATCAGCTCAGGCTAGAATAAGAAAAGTTGTAGTTTAAATCACCATGGATCCAACAGAATTGGTTTCACATTTTTCTGATTTTCCTGTGATTTTCTACACAATTTACAAAATTCAGCAATTTGGGTTTACTTTTGGAGTTACCTTTTTGCACTTTGGACCCTGGAAAGATTTGAAAGGTTGCAATGTCGCCCCTATGGGCGGCTGGCCGGCGCGGGCTGCACGATTCCGGTGAGCTCGCCGTGGGTCCTTGCCGGGGAAGGGATGGAGAAGGGTTAGGGGACTAGGAGAGGTCGGTTTGGGAGCTTGACCGGGCCGGTAGCGGCTCCGGTGAGCGGCGCGCCGGCGGTCAGAGGAAGCGGCCGCCGCGGCCGCCGTTCCCGGCGTGGCCGGGCGCGCTCGGCTCGGTTAGCTTGGCCGGTGAGCACTAGTTAGGGCGAGAGGGACGTGGAGGAGGTGCTGTAATTGTAAGCGGCCGGCCGGGAGCAGGGTGCTCACCGCGGCCGGGCACCCGGTGCGCCGGCGGTGGCTCGCTGCGATGGGGCCGGTGTGGCGTGGCGTCCTTGCGCGGGGGAGAGGGCGGCCTTTAAAGGCGTGGCGCGGACAGGGAGACGAGGGGCGGCTCGGGCAGGCCGGGCCACGGCGGTACGGTGGCGGGCAGCACCGTACCACGGCGGCGGGGGGGTACGGCGGCGCGCGGTTCCCGTGGCGTTCCCGCCGTTCGAGGCACCCCGGGGCACGGGCAGCCCGGGGAACACGCGAGGCGGCCTTGGGAACACGCGGTGGGCGGCCCGGATGCCGAGGCGTGGGGCGGTGGCGCGCGGGCGCCGGCGCGGCGGGCGCGGGGCGGCCGGCGCGCGCGCGGCGCGACGTCGCGCGAGAGCACCCAAAAACACACGGACTGACCCTGTTCAACCACCATTTTCTCCCAAAATTTGAATAAAAGTGCACCAAGCAATGAACAGGAAAGTTGTAGATCTAACTACCCTCTACAACTTTCAAAAAGGCCATATGGTGTTTTTCTCAACGGATTTTGCAGGAACGTCGTGCCAACTTTGAATGTCGACACGTTCTGGAAAACAGGAAAATCTGTCTTGCAAGGGGTTTTTCACAATTTTCCACCCAGAATTTGAAATGCCAATCTACATGAAAGTTGTGTCCCCTAACAAGATCTACAACTTTCATAACGGGAGATTTTGAAGTGTTTAGGTGAATTTTGGGGAACGCGGCAAAAGTTCCGGATGACATTCGCTGACGTCAACGGTCAAGCGGGTTTTGACCGTGTCTTTGACCAAGGGTTGACTACTGGTGTGTGTAGGCTTGGTCAAGGGGTTCATTGGGGTTCATTGACGAGGTTTTCGGGTGATGACCCAGGTTGACCTAGGTTTGACCGGGGTTTGACTGGTTTGACCCGGCTGATCCGGTCATTAGCGTTAATGACGGTAATTAAAAACCTGGGGTGTCACAGTCTACCCCCCTTAAGAGGAATCTCGTCCCGAGATTCGAAATTACAAGGGGAGGTGAAGAATGATTCTGGATAGAAGTGTTACCTACGAAATTCAGTTGGCTTTGCTCCACTTGCGGGCTTGGCTTGTTGTTGTTGATAGCGCAGTCCGGGGTTCGCTTCTCGCCGCCGGGGCTTCGTCGTCCGGGGTTCGGGCACTTATTGGCAAAATGCCCGGGCTGTCTACAATTGTAGCACAACCGGGGAGGAAGATCTTTGGGTGTGGAGATCGGTTGCTGGGTTTCTTGGATAAGGCGGAGCCTTCTTTTCTCCTTCTTCTTTGCCCTCTTCGCGGTTCGCGAAAGTGTTTCATTAGCAGGGAGTTGAGTGGCACTACTAGGGTTACAGCTTCGTTTGGCTTCACGCGGACAAGTCTCCGTACAGATAATTTCCCACTCGCTTACGTCTATCTCAGGTAATCCTCGTTTGTGGCCTTGATCGGCCTTCTCTTCGGCTCTAAGACCCATTGGTAGTCGAGAAGGTGGTAATATGGAGTCGGAGGCTTGGAGTTGATCTTGACTAACATACTCTTCCAACAAATTGAACAAACGGGCTTGTTCGGCCATAGAGGCAGATAAGGACTGAGAGAGAATGTCTGCCAAACTATTCTGATATGGTTTCCCATAACGTCCTTGGATGATATCGTACACTATCTGGTTCAACACTGAATTTTGCCCTTCTAGCAGTTGAGTTATGCCGATAATGGCGTTTATGTCCCTCTGGGTTGGTACTTCTGGTGAACAGGGTTTGGAAGGTTGAAGCTTCGATTGCATCAGTGGCATTTGTTGTAGCTATTGAGCCATTTGCTGTTGTGTCTGCAGGAGTTGACACAACACTTCGGTATGGGCTGCTATGAAAGCTTCGGTCAACATTGTGGGCGGCGGTTGCGTAAGATCACCACTACCTGATGCTTCAAAATCATTGGGGTTATTCCACGCTGGTCGGAACATCTGAAATTTGAGTCCCTAATTAGCGCATGATTGGAATCTCACCCAAGCTTATAATTCGGACAGATTGTACGAGACTCGTTCACGGTAAGCAATGCAAACCGGACATCCAAAATATCAACTGATAAAGCTTGGTCTACACACATTCCATGATTGGGAATGCAGATGGAACAAAAAGTACAAGGTATGTCCTCTTACTACCTCATCGCCGTTCATGAGGAAGCGGACGATGAAGGTGCACATGCACAGCTAATAGTAGACACAATCCTCCTACTATACAGAGGTACATTTCTAACAATGTCCAGCGAAACGACTCGAGCTCTTCTGAAGACGGAGTCATGTGTAGCAGCTTGGATTGATTTCTGCTTTCTGTCTAATCTGAACTTCTTCTTGACGTCGGAAATGAAGACAGAGAACAGTTCGCTCGGAAAGATTGAAGTAGCTGGGAGAGGTACTCTAGTGGCAAGTAGCCAGGCTAGCTAGAAGAAGAACAAGAACAGTGATACTGCCGAGCTCTGATGGAAATGGAGCTTTCGTATCGGCGGTTCCGGGAGAAAGGTTCCATTTTATAGCCGATGCGGGGCTGTAGCGGGCAGTTGACCCAGTTGGTTATGTGGTGTATTCAACACGGAGTTCAACAAGGTCAGCTCACGCGGTCTCTGTGTCGCAAATACAGTTGCGGAAATCGATGGTAAAGCGACGTCATGGCGTCGTATGGTCGTGACACAGATGACGGTGGCGCTCAACGGTCTAGATAATCGACCGTGAGGGGGAGCAAAACGAGAAAACTCAGTGTACTACGCCTCACGCTGTGATAGCAACACTGAGGAGCGTAGCGTAAAGCTTTGATCGATCCTGGGCGTACTTCCTTGTTTGATTTGAGAATTTGAAGGTTAGGAGCACGGATCAAGAACGAAGGCACGATGGATAACTTTTTCCATGTTGACTATTCGAGAACCTTGACTGCTCGAAAAAAGTTTCTACTTCTGCTGTTTTCCACTTGGCTAGCGGAAAAAGGAATCGATGCTGCAAGATCGTCGAGATTCACGGCAGGGGACCAATTGGTCAAGGGTTCCCAATAGATCATTACAAAGAAAAGGGAGGCTAATGACAGAGTTCCACAAGCTCCAGTACGAAAGGTGACTTCAAGTGGGAACTTCAAGGAATAATCTTGCTCACACCCTTACTTTTTTCGCAAATTTTTGAGGTTTTGACAACTCGTTATTTTGAAAGCGTAACACTTTTCAAATTTGGCGCAATGCGTATGCCAGTGCGGTATGGTGCTCATGATGCACGTTAGACGGACTCGGTTACCCATATGCATTGATGATTGGAAGGGCAATCAATAGTAGGGCGAGGATCTGTGTGACGAGTTGCTATCTCACAACCAAGATACCTAGCGCGCTCCTAGTGGCAGTCGGGTGGCTGCAGCACACACGATACCCTAGGTTCCGTCGCGGCACCTTTGACTATGAGGTAACGACATCACCAAACAAGAGAGGTAGGGTGAGGGTACGGAGTTTCATGCGGATGCACGTTAGTATACCCATGCTTCCCAAATGCATATGTTATGCAGCGCACGCTCAAAGCCACATTTTAATTCAAATCACAAGGTTTGAGCAAGACCGAAAAGAACAAGTTCGGGTTGAGGAATCGATTGGATTTTTGGCTGGCACAAGAATTCATGGAGTACGGATCTTGATTGATCACAACTGAGCATAAATAATACCTTACGAACATCATTGCTGAAAGGGATGTTTAATCAAGGCAATACATTGATGAGAGTTTTCAGAATTACCAACAACATTTAGGATTACAAAGCAGACTAGCTGCAATGACAAGGTTCCTAGTTCGACCGACAGCGATAATTGACCAAAAGTGGTCAAGGTACACTAGGATTCCGCACAACACTGGATTCTGACGACTCAGAACTTTATTCCCGACAGATCAACCTCCAAGGGTGGGGTCCTCCATGCTGAAAGACTACGGTGATGCGGGTCCAGACTGAATTCCAGATTCACCCTGGATATCTTCAACCTCTTCTTCTTGCGCTGGTCCAGGAATGACAGGTTCTGGGGGTGGAACGGCTAGAGCTTCCAATTGATTTTCTAATTCAAGCATATACTGATCGTTATGCTGCAACAAGAAATTCTGCTCATGCATGATCTCGGTTAACTCTTGTATCTTTGCCTTGTCCTTGCGTCTTTCCTTCCTGAGAGTAGCGATCATTGCTCAGGCTTCCTTCAACGCTTGCGCTGAACACTCTACTTCCTTAACTTTGTATCTATAGATTTGGTGTCTATAGAATACGCTTTCTCCCACCATTCGCAGATAGGTATCGTACATGGCTTCTGGAAAGCGGACTGAGGCGACGAGTTCAGGACTATAGTGAGAGTTGCTCTGGACTGGAAGGATAGTTTCTCGTTCACCACCCGGTGCAATATGTCGCTCGGGTACCGGAATGACTTTGGCTGCGGAGTTAGCTATCTCGGTCGGGTGCTTCCCACAGAAAGTGGTGAGTGCTTCAAGAGCAGCCTTCTGCACCGTGTCGGACAAGTTTCTTCCGTGTGCCGTACACTCCCACTCATCCCAAGCAGGATTGGTCGGGCACGCTGAAATCTTCACCTTCACTTCACAACGAAGGAGTTGGCCTGTGGTCATGATCTCACATGTCGAGTACTCTGGATAAGTGGTGTACCCAAAGCTCCTTAGGGTGTCCCACAAAAGTGCAGGAAAACCACCCTCCTCGAGGTAGTCCACGGGAATCCATGATTCCACATCAGTCGATGTAGAGCCAACGTTGTCCATCTGGACATACGACAAAAGTGAGAATCAGGCGGGTGCGAGTGTACAAAAGTAACTCGATCCACGAATTGGGTAAGGGTTAAGGTATGGGGTAACCATGCATACTTAAATGCCACCGTATGCCGAGCTCGAACAAGCAGGCGTACCAACGATACATGGTCTGGCAATCGGAGATCGAACATCCTACTCAAACCAGAGTTCAATACTTCCTCAATTGGCGTAGCGACTCAGCAAGGTGACGAAACTTAAGTTAGGTACTCAAGGTTGAGCTAAGGAACTAGAAAGGTGCTGAACCAAGCAAGGTTCAAAGGTTGTAGGGGAATGTTAAGACAAGTTGACTACCAAGCATACTTGCGGTAGACCAAGGTACGATCACGAACTGGGGCTAGCAGATCGGGATTAGGTTGGAGCAACCTAGGTTAGAATCACCTAGACGAAAGATTCGGGAACAAGAACAGCCATCTAAGCAACACTTTTGTTAAATTTAAGCTTGACAGCACTTCTATACCTAAAGAAGCTAAACAGAACAAAACACGCGATAACTAATTTACCTCTAAGAGCACGGAAAAACAGACGTGAGTTCAGTTTAGGTTCTTTCCCGATTTTTAACATGATGCAAGATGTCCTATTCGTCCTCACAAGGCAATCAAGCCAAAATTCGGAGTTAGCGCCGGTGGCATGGCACATACACGTATCTCCCTATAATATCTAGTCGGGATCTAGTCGATGCTTACTTAGCGACTTACGAACGAGGTTAGTGTACCTGCAGAAGATCACAGAACACAACGAACCTTCCATGCCAGCACTCATGAAAGCGTCCACATACATTACCGTTCACTATAGAAACGGCATCCATGCATTAAGCCGCTGCATGGACAGCGTCCAACCTCGGACATTCTCCGTTTGAATGGAGTATATCCTTGCCTCGCATGAGCGACATGCGGAAAGCTCACGTATGAAACGCGTGGCAAGACACAACTCATAACCAGACGCGAAGATGGGATCCGTGGAATGGATCACTCCATCAACCCTCGCAATTCCCGTGATGCGGAACAGCACACGTATAAAACACGTGGCTCATCTAGTTTGGTTGTGCAGGAAAGTAAGTCTGACATAAAGTAATGTGCTGGGAGTTAGCAAAAATAAACCATAGATTAATAAGCCACCTGAAAGAAACCAAAAATGTCCTCTAGGGCCTCTCGGTCTAGTTTATCCTTAACGTACCAACGTATTTTGCAATTCAAACAATCTTGGCAAGTTTTATTCGAAAATCAGGTGATTGGAGTGGTTAATTAAACTCTGGTGCATGCAGTCGCTCTGATACCAGCTGTGACAACCCGCCCAGGAAAATATCGTACTATCGCCTAGGACCGATCCACTTTGGTCGTTAAGCAATAGTAAAGTATCATCCTGTCGTTAGTTGCTGGGTTAACGCCCGGTAAATCACTTGAACATCGAACAGAGGATCGATACATGCATTAAAACTCACGCGAAAGCGAGTCCAGAGTACAACATGGATTAAACATTTGATTACAAACCATTGTTCATGGCATAAGATAGAAGTTTCAGAGTTCGAAAATACAGCGGAATAATTTAAACTAGCGGACGTTGAACATCACAGGAGGCCGTCCGTGATGTCATCACTTGTCGTCACCCTTCTGATCAAGCACACCTGCAACAACATTTTTAAAGCAAGGCTGAGTATACTAATACTCAGCAAGACTTAACCGTCGTGTGATGACTTCATCACCAACCTCTAGACATGATAGGCTTTTGGCCGGTGGAGTTTCATTTGCAGGAAAACCACTAAGAGTGGATCCTTACTTTCAATCTTTTAGCACAAGTTCTATTTGATTACCATTTCTAAATGTGCCAACTAAGTCAATCAAGAATTGGACAAGCAATTAATTCATCCAACCATTTTCTCGGGTTCCATCATTATGGGATATCATGGCCAGTAGAATAAGCAGTCTCGGATAACGGTGAGAGGCCGACAATCGATTGATTTAAACCTTGCAAGGTAGACCCAAACACACGGTCGGGCGCCCCCCGCGAGGACAACTCCCCGTGCCGTCCCCATAAATCTTCGAGTTGGGATCGAATCTTACAGTCCCTGGTGCAGGCTATCCGGCATACCCCGCGAGATACCCGGAGTCACCATACACCACCCTTTCCGGTAGCTAGCCGGTAAAGAGATTACTCGAGAGTAGTAACGGTAGGATCCCGCGCCGCCTCATTATGGTACTAGGCTTACCGGTCCCATTCCCGACATATGCTTGGTACGTTCAAAAGCTTAGCCCACATGCCCACTGGACCGGAGCCCAAATCCCATGCTCTTACCACATGAGCGATCCATTTAAGGATATCTTATGATTCCTATCTAGGAACCTATTCTCGCGAGTGACGAGCATCACTCGACTTCTATCGGTCCTATAGCATAGCAGCTATCGACTTAACATACTAGTGATAGAGCATAGGTACCTAAGGATCATGCATCTAGGGTTTCAATTCAATTCCTGAAACGTAAGTGCACAATCATAGCAAACATAATTTCATAATTTTAAAAGGCGGGGTTAATGATCCGGGGCTTGCCTTCGCTGGCAAGGGTGGCCTTGGGCCCTTCTGGACTTGGGTCCAGGTCTTGAGCTACGTTCACGCACGGCAGCTCTTCGTTAGCACCTTCGGCTCCTCCTTCCGGCACGAGCGTACGTCTATCGGCGGAAAGATCTACACGAAGATGCAAACGCAAGATTTATTCGACGGTTTATACTTTCATTACTTACGAATCATTTTGGCAATCAAGGGTGTTCTTGTTGGGCACATTCACCTAGATAAGAATATATTCAGCATACTCTTCCGCCAAGGAACAATATGCAACTCTTTATTAATTATTCTTTTTGTTGGTGACTGTGTACATATATATGTAAATAATTTAATTTAATTCCATCAACGTAGTGGGTAGGTACATTTAACCTTTTTAACATGATTTGCAACCACACTCAAGTTACATGGGTGGTTGGGTGATTTTTCTTTATTGCACATTTGAATAAAAGTTCTCTTTATACTAGTCATTTCATGTGAAAGCTTTTAATCATTTTATCTTCACCAATCAAAGGTGTAATTACTATTCTTATTCATGAATTAATTTCTTATCAGTAATGTTAATAAAATTTCTTTTATTTATATTAGGTAGTATTTTCAAAAAAGAAAAAGGGTTTAATTAAGGATTTTCTTTTATTCAATTTTCCCTTTAATGTTAAATGGGCAATTAAGCCATTTATTGACCAATTAAATTACCCAAAATTAGTGGGGTGTTTCATAAGCCTACTAGCATCTATACTGGTCCATTGGACCCACATGTAAGTGTTGGTTGCTAGAAAATTAAATATTATGGAAAATAACAAAGGTTATCTAGTGATTCAATTTAAATGCATATAAAAATAATTAAGCATCAAAATGACCCAAACTTTCTTGTGGATGCTCTCTGGTCCTAAACAAGCTTAGAAAACCAACATGTTCACATGGAACCTCCACTGAACTTGTATTATTAATTTACAAAGGAAAACATGCATAAATCAAGAATAGTTATTTCTGTTAATCCAAAAATCATGGTTAATTCACAAGATGTGTATTTTGGTATTATAAGACAGTGTGCACAAGTTGGGGTCAAAAACATAAATATATTTAACATGAAAAATCATTTATGCAGTTCTACCAGAGATAGAAAAACATTTTTATAAAAAGATTTACATGATAACTTTGTGCAATGTTTGGCATAGGAGCTATTCATGACCTAATACAAAACATATCCAAAAATTAGCTATAGAGGTCCTCTAGTTTTTGAGTTATTGCAGATCTAGGGTTTTCACATTTGTATTTTTTATGCCAAAACAAAAAGGAATCCGCTCAGGCTAGAATAAGAAAAGTTGTAGTTTAAATAACTATGGATCCAACAGAATTGGTTTCACATTTTTCTGATTTTCCTGTGATTTTCTACACAATTTACAAAATTCAGCAATTTGGGTTTACTTTTGGAGTTACCTTTTTGCACTTTGGACCCTGGAAAGATTTGAAAGGTTGCAATGTCGCCCCTATGGGCGGCTGGCCGGCGCGGGCTGCACGATTCCGGCGAGCTCGCCGCGGGTCCTTGCCGGGGAATGGGTGGAGAAGGGTTAGGGGACTAGGAGAGGTCGGTTTGGGAGCTTGACCGGGCCGGTGGCGGCTCCGGTGAGCGGCGCGCGAGCGGTCGGAGGAAGCGGCCGCCGCGGCCGCCGTTCCCGGCGTGCGGGGTGCGCTCGGCTCGGTTAGCTTGGCCGGTGAGCACTAGTTAGGGCAGAGGGACGTGGAGGAGGTGCTGTAATTGTAAGCGGCCGGCCGGGAGCAGGTGCTCACCGCGGCCGGCACCCGGTGCGCCGGCGGTGGCTCGGTGCGACGGGGCCGGTGTGGCGTGGCGTCCTTGCGCGGGGGGGAGAGGGCGGCCTTTAAAGGCGTGGCGCGGACAGGGAGACGAGGGGCGGCTCGGGCGGGCCGGGCCACGGCGGTACGGTGGCGGGCGCAGACCGCACCACGGCGGGCGGGGGGGTACGGCGGCGCGCGGTTCCCGTGGCGTTCCCGCCGTTCGAGGCACCTCGGGGCACGGGCAGCTCGGGGAACACGCGAGGCGGCCTTGGGAACACGCGGTGCGCGGCCCGGATGCCGAGGCGCGGGGTGGTGGCGCGCGTGCGCCGGCGAGGCGGGCGCGGGGCGGCCGGCGCGCGCGCGGCGCGACGTCGCGCGAGAGCGCCCAAAAACACACGGACTGACCCTGTTCAACCACCATTTTCTCCCAAAATTTGAATAAAAGTGCACCAAGCAATGAACAGGAAAGTTGTAGATCTAACTACCCTCTACAACTTTCAAAAAGGCCATATGGTGTTTTTCTCAACGGATTTTGCAGGAACGTCGTGCCAACTTTGAATGTCGACACGTTCTGGAAAACAGGAAAATCTGTCTTGCAAGGGGTTTTTCACAATTTTCCACCCAGAATTTGAAATGCCAATCTACATGAAAGTTGTGTCCCTCAACAAGATCTACAACTTTCATAAAGGGAGATTTTGAAGTGTTTAGGTGAATTTTGGGGAACACGGCAAAAGTTCCGGATGACATTCGCTGACGTCAACGGTCAAGCGGGTTTTGACCGTGTCTTTGACCAAGGGTTGACTACGGGTGTGTGTAGGCTTGGTCAAGGGGTTCATTGGGGTTCATTGACGAGGTTTTCGGGTGATGACCCAGGTTGACCTAGGTTTGACCGGGGTTTGACTGGTTTGACCCGGCTGATCCGGTCATTAGCGTTAATGACGGTAATTAAAAACCTGGGGCGTCACAGTTGCCGGTCTAAAACACCGACACTCTTGTATCCTTTTTTGTTTAGACTCAAGTACAATTCAAGTTATCTTTCTGTCTTACCATTCATGTCAATTACATTAAGCTTTTACTTTTCTCTAGAAGCTTTATTCTTGGTTTAGACTAAAGTTAGTTTAGTCTTGGTTAGCATGGCTCCCTTGAAACCTATAGTGTTGTGGTCGTTCTTCGCTTGATCTCTGGTGGTTCATGGGAGAGAGAGACCTTCCTTCGTGATATCCGGAGAAAGGTTTTTTGGTTTGTTGTTAGCGCGCTGCTCAGAGCTTACCTTAGTCTTAGATTGGTGTCCCATTCAACGGAATAATTCTGGTACCCTATGGAGGTGACAGCTCCGAACGAGCTCTGTAGTTCACCACGTTAGTTCGGGTTGGTAGGATTCAGCGGGTCATCGTGCTCCCTTCTCATCCCAGTCTAAGAGCACGGCTTTGCATGCCCCTGCAGCACTATAAGAGCTTGTCGAGTTCAGCTTGCCTTGGTTATCCTTTGCCTTAGTTCTTTGCTTAGAGTTAACAAGAATAGATATATTGTGTTAGGATCCTTTCTCGTCTCGTTGTCCTCCTAGCTCGCTAGATCCTCTCTAGTCCTTTATCAAGATCTCCTTGTGTGTGTCGAGTTATCCCTGAATATTTTTATTCAATACCCCCGCTGTAGCTCTTTACCAATTCTTGTCTTTCTCCACCGTTTATTTGATTATATTTGTCGTAGTGCCTCCCTTGGGAAAATATAATTACGACAATCTGAATACAACAGGGTGAAGTGCTACAATAGTAATCTGTGCGCTTGTAGACCTTTCTTTGATCGTGTGTTTTACTAAAACGTTCCCTAGCCCTGTTACTAGAGGTGTAAACCTAGTAGCAATGCTTGCGAGTGCCTTGAGCATACCTGGCACCGTCACCATAAGTGCAACCTTACTAGTGAGGCTAAGGAGCGTCAACACGTACCCCATAGTTCGTGTATGCCTGCCGGTCACATTCGTCAAAGAAGACAACTTCCGCACAGAATACCTGACATTAGAGGTCGCAGACTTCTGCTCCTACTACCACGCCAGCCTTGGTCTACCCATGTTGGCCTCTTTCATGGCCATCCCGCATCACACCTACCTCATCATGAAGATGACAACACCGAACATGATCCTCTCGATCTACGGTGACATCCTCGTCTCCTACAAATGTGAGAGCGACATAGTCGACCTCACCAAGGTTTTTGCATGTAAAGCTGCGGCTACGGTCATGGTCGCTCAGGCCTCTGTCGGTGTTTTAGACCGGCAACCTATCAAGGGGAGTACCCGAGGTAGATGAATGTGGCCTTGCCGAGATCGGTAACTCGAAGGAAGAGACGCGTGGCACACAGTTTAGATAGGTTCGGGCCGAGAGGTGCGTAATACCCTACGTCCTGTATTCTACGCAGCTCTGGATTGATGGGGTGTGATTACAAGATGATGTGTAATGAGAGAGAAGGGTCCCTGCCTCGCTTTATATAGCCCGGGAGGCAGGGTTACAGGTCGGTTTAGGGAGAGAGTACTAGTCGTGTACGTCTAGGAGTCCTCTACACAGTACAAGGCATGTATAGCTTCCTATCCGAGTACTTCTCCACCGTAGTCCTTGCGCCTCACACCATCAGGTGTCGTGTGGCACAAGCCGGGTAATCCCAGGGGCCCACCGAGTAATCGGTCCTGGTACCCACTGAGGTAGTGGGCCCAGAGAGGTCCATATGACAAGCCCCCGAGTACTTTGTAGTCGAGCAGGATAGCTTCGAGTAGTTTTGACGGCCTTGAGGAGTAGTCCTCAAGTGTCCCTGAGTACTACAAGTCAAAAATCCTCAAGAATACTTGAAGCATCCTGAGGCTGGAAGGTACTCCAGCTAATCCTTGAGTAATCCTGAAGTCTTCTCGAGTAGTCCCCAAGCGTCCTCGAGTTCTGCCCTTGAAGGTCTTCAACAATACCCGTGTTGTCTTGAAGCCGAAGTTTATATGGAAGTGCGATTGCAAAATCGCACTCCATATGGAGTAGCACCCGAGCCTTAGGTTGAGTCGTAGACTCTGGCTGAGGGTCAATCTGAAGTTCTGGCAAGATTATCCCACAAAATCCGGAGAAAAAACTGAAGGACACATGGCACGGAGCCCCCGAGCCTTGAGTCGAGTACTTCATCTCGAATTGAAGGGTCATCTTGTATGTAGAATGTGTCCTGAGTTGCTCTTCAATCTTGTCGCTACCCAGGGAATTGATTAGATGTAGCCGAGCCCCCGAGAGAAGGTGCATCGACTACTGGAAGTTGAAAGGTCAGGTGCTGCCGCTGAGTCAGCTGTTTTGAAACATATCCATCCGGCCGTTGCGGCGCTGCCAGTTGTCTTATAAATAGAAGCCCAAACCCTTAGGGTTTTTCAACCCCCATACTTGCAGCCATTCGTAGCATATCTTGCGAAGAATCCGCCGCCAGGGCACACTGCCACCTCAGTGGAAATCGTAGATCCAAGCGCGCCGCCGCCAGTAGCCACCGCCGCAGCCCCCGAGCGAATGCGAGTGAAAACCCGCTGTACTTGGAGAATGAAGCCCTCACCATCCAAGAGCATGAAGACCATCCGCGGGAAGAAAAGATCTCAGGAGGAGGCTGCTGGATCCGCCGGAGGGTCAACGCCACTAGTGTCTCCCCCGCGCCCGAATCCCAAAAAGGAGTGGAAGAAATCGAAAGCGAAGACTGAGGACCTGTTGGCGCTGCTGAATAGCGGATTTCTCCGGGAGAAGGAGGTCGACATGTGGTGCACCGCCGCGGGAGATCCATACCCGATGGAGAAGAATCCGGATGATATCCCGATGTTCGCGTGATTCGTGGAGCGCGGGTTGGCCCTCATAGCAAGCAACTTCTTCAAGGGGCTTCTTGAGTATTACGGTATCGAGTACCTCAATCTCAACCCCAATGGCCTCTTCCACACTTCTGTCTTCGTCAATTTTTGCGAAGCATTCTTGGGGATCAAGCCCCACGGGGTACTTTTCCGGAAGTTCTTCCGCGTGAAGCCCCAGCCGAGCGTCAACGACCCGCGAGTAGTCGGAGGGGCCGGCATCCAGATGCATGAGGATGCCGCCGAGCAGTACTTGGCGTACAAGCTGATCGACTCCAACCAGGACTGGAAGTCAAAGTGGTTCTACATCACCAACCACCACCCGGAGCTGCCGAAGCCCAGCGGGAAGCAGCCGAAGCACCAGCCCTGGTGGAATACGGAGCCGACGATGCAAGATGGTATCCAGCTACACGAGCTGCTGGTGAAGATCAAAGCTTTGAGGGAAGTCGGGCTGACGGCCGAACATGTGGCCTTCAGCTTTATGAAGAGGAGGGTGCAGCCACTGATGGCTCGCGACACCCTCGGCTACCAGTACACCGACGAGGGTGACTCGTCGCGGATGCCCGGCGGTGAGATTGATGATGACGACATCGTAGATAGGCTGGGCAGGATCTTCAAGGACATGCCGGTGTACACACCTTGCCCGGTCCCTGAGTACTCCGCCGCTCATCCGCCGAACGAGGTCAGTAGTGAAGGATCGGATGGCGACAGGAGAGGAGGGAGTGAATAGGAGCCGGTAAAAAATTCTTCTCAAAGAACCCGGCTAATACCCTAGACAATTCCCGGTCACACACAAGCGATGGATGGAATCACACACTAACCGCCAAGACAACAAGGTTATGGATCAACCTCAAGTCTTAGGAATGATTCCTTGAAGCACACGCGGAAGCACGAAAGAAGAAGGAAGGAATCAATTCAAAGAGCCAAGCTGTCAGCCTCGGGCGGACTGTCCGGCCAGGCGGGGCGGACTGTCCGCAAAGGCCGCGCGGACAGTCCGGCCAGGTGCCGCAGACAGTCCGCAAGAGACACGTGGACCGTCCGGTTGGGAGCCACGGACCGTCCGTTAAAGACAACAGAACCACCAGAACTGACCCGAAAAAAAAACGGACCGTCCGCGAAGACCGGGCGGACTGTCCGCGCGTGTTCCGGACCGTCCTCTACTGAAGCTCGGACCGTCCGCGAACCGGCTGCAACGAAAACCTAAAACCAAATTGGATCAAAAGCAAAGGCACGCAAGAACACGACGAACACGCGAAGAACACACACTCCGTGGACCGTACGGCACCACCTCGCGGACCGTCCACGCCACACGGATAGAACAGAAAACAGCTCGACCCCGAGGGTCAACTCTCCCAATCCATCACCGGATCTCCCAAATAGTAGAAGCTGTTGAGACAAGAGTTTGGGGACAAGTTAAGCGTCAAACAAAGATGCTATACCCCAAAAATTTCGCCTCCTAACTTCCTAAATCACCAGGAATCGCGGATCCTTTGAACACCACCAAAAACTAGAGCTCCGAACGAAAATCCTTGAATCGCAGTGGTTTCCCGGCGCTTGAAGGCACAAGATCAATCCCAAAGATGCACAAGACATCCATCCATGTTTCCCTCAAAGAAATCTGGGGAGAAACCCACTCAAATCCGTGGAACCACACCAAGAACAAAGGCATCAAAAACAAGCACGAAAAAGACCACGAAAATCACAATGTCGAATCTTCTATACAAACTAGGAAAGATTAACAAGGTCTAGCATGCCGCCCTAGCATCCATCCCTCTCAACAAATTTCTCATGAAGCTCTCATGCTAGCCTAGAGAAAATGAAGAAGAAAATAGTCCAGGAAAATGAGAAAGAGGAGGGGGAAATGAAACCCTAAGTCGCGGAGAGAGAGAGCCATCCACACACACTCATGGCTTATATATCGGGTACTGCCGGTGTGGGAAATGACTCGACTACCCCTAACTCAACTACTGGCGATACAACCCATGCAAGGGCATTTATGTAATGTTTGTGGGTCTTGCCATCGGACGGCCACGCCTTTGCCGCACCCCGCGTCCTCCCGACGCAAGCCATGCGATCCCGCCGCGTGTCCTCCGCTTCGAAGCTTCCCGACACGCCCGGATCCCGTCTCCGTCGTGTTGGACCTTCGGACTTGGTTTTGAGGCCCAAACCAAGAAACCGTCCTCCGATGGTTTTGTGGGAACCACCAAACCCCGCGTGCTTGGCCCGGCCTCGCGGCACCGTGCACCGGCTCGACTGTCCATGACTTCGTCTTGCTCGTCTCGCCACCATGTGGCCCGCACCTAGTCTCGCCGTCCACCGGGTCCCACGAACCGAGCCTACTTGTCTCTCCATCTCCCAGAGGCCCCTCAATGCTGAAGACCTTTCATGCCCGTTCTTCACCTGCAATAACACGAACTAGGCCGTAGCCTACACCTGCGCACTGAGCCAAGAGTCGGTCCAACACCCGTTGTCAATCACTCATCACTGAGGAGCGGTCATCCACCGACCACCGGGATGCTCCTGGTCCTCAAGTAGCCGCACTCAGTGTACGAGTACTGGTTATGTAGTAGTAGTCGTGCTCACCCAATGTGCTTGTTGCAGGTGACATAATAAAGTTTGTCTGTAAGCCAGCTTTGCCTCCCCGACTTGTGGAAATCCCAGAGGAGGGGAAGGGCAAGGCCAAGGAGCGCCGCGAAGTTGGCGAAGGTGACGACACCATCATCATTGAGAACACATCAGATGAAGAAGACGAGGAGATGCTTCAGGAGCGGTTCCAGCTGCGGTCGAGGTTCAGCTGCCCTGGACTGCCAATGTCCCCCTCGTCCGCGATCCTCCAACTAGTTTGGAAGCTAGTCTGCCTGCGCCGCCGAGGAGACCGCGCAACGTGGCATGCAAGCGCGTTGCTAAGAAGCTGAAAGTCACTGAGACCACGTCTCAAGAGGTAAACTCCTCGAATAGAATAGTCGAGTACTTGTTTTTCAATGTTGTGTATGCTGACGACAAAATTCTGTTGCTTGCAGTAGATTCCGCCTTCCGACCCCGTAGACCAAGGGGACGAAGGCGACTGGGAGACGGTGGGGGAGCCGGCTGAAAGAAGCCGCAACCCAGCCCCCGCCGTGACAGAAATCGAGCCGCAGGCACAAGTTGCGGAGGGCAGGACTGAGCCAGCCGCAACTCCTGCTGTTGGAGAGCCAGCGGCTACTGAAGCCGAAGAAGAGGCACCTGCTGAAGCTGGACTTGTCGACATCGCCAACATACTTGGCGCCCCGACCGTGACAGTAGTCCGGTCGATATTGTAAGTGAAGATCTTCCCCGAGTAGTACATGTAGTTTTGTAGTCATACTTGGTTGACAACCAATTGTGTAATGTGTAAGAAATCCACATACTTGTCCTGGTAGGAGGATGAACCCAGCGCGGCAGTGGCTGAAGAAGGTTCCACGCCAGCCGCCGAGGAGTCCGCTCCCGTCCCCCAAGCGGAGACCGTGGCGCCGGCCGTAGAGGCTACGCTGCCGGAGGCCAGCATTGTTGAACGTGGGAGTACTACACGAACGCAGCCTTCCTCGAGTAGTAGTCGTAGCCCCAGAGGGAAACTAATCCGTGTGTCTTCTATTGACAGGGTCCGAAGCCGAGGGAAGCACCATCCCCGAAGTTGTGCTCATTGAAGGCTTGGTGCCGGAGACCCAAGTAGCCGCCGCAGCAGCCCCCGAGCCGGCGGAGGTAGCCAGCAGAGGAGCCCCCGTGATGGCCGAAGAGAAACACGACGAAGTGCTGCCAGGTTTAAGCCTCGAAGTGGTCATCCGTTCACCAGAGATACAAGATGCGGAGCCGATCCGTTCGGCGCCGATGTCCAGGACCGCCACGAGTAGTCGTGGTGGGATCGAGCTTCTGGCGGATGATCTCGTCGACCCGACAGTGGTAGCCCGCAACTTGGAGGCGATGCGCCGGGCCGAGCAGTGGATGAAGGCAAGCTATCAGTACTTTTGAGTAGTCAACTGCCATAAGTGCTGAGTACCCGAGTGACGATTGTTGTCTGCTGCAGGATGTCGTGGAGAGATCCTGACAGAAATATGAGATGCTCCAAGGTTACGGCGATACAGTGCTCCGGGCGGAAGCATTGGAGGAAGAACTCGCGAAGGCCAAGAAGCACTCCGCCATGCCCCAGTCGAAGCTTGACGGCGCCTTCGCCCAGTACCATAATGAAGTCCAGGACATGCAGGCGAAGAGCGACGAGCTGGTTGTTGATGGATAAAACTCGTATCCACCTATGATCCGCAAGCGTACGGACCTACACCTTTTTCACCACGGGATTCCCAAGGTTCTTGTCAATCCGCGAAGCAAGGGGATTACTAGCGCTTAACCAAGTACTAATATAGTTGACTAAGGAAACCTTTAAAGAGAGTATTAATCTAAAAGTAAAGACAATCTAACCTAAGTTAATCTAAGTTAAGTTGATCAAACAAATCTAGGTTTAAACTAGATGGTAAAGGGGTGAACACAAGAGAGTGAGCAAGAAAGATAAGCGCTCCCTCCCTAGGATCTGGGATAACATGGTATGCATCTACTACACGAAAGCGGCAAACCAATCTACCGGGGTTGTGACCACGGTTTCGCCCTTTCCCTCCTCCCGTACTGTCACTACACGAAGGTATTCGTGACTAGACCTATGATGGACACGGTATGTTGATGGAATCTATGGGAGTAGCGGATATCATACGCCCGAAAAACACGGTGGCCTACCTTAATCATCAAAGCATCATCAACATGAAAACAATAGATTGAAATCACGAATCAAGTAGCGATCACATAGCATGTATCCATCTAATCCTAGGGATGAAAGGAGACATTACCCCATCATCTTACACGGATTGAAGCACATAGGGGTGATGGAGACTCCGGAGAACGTCGTCGATGAAGATGGCGGCGATGGAGCTTGGGAACACCCCTAGGCCAACGGATTGGAGTCCTCATCTTGCTTCCTTCTCTCCGCCGTCGTTGATCCTTGCGACGAGCTCATCTAACTCTCTCCCTCATCTTGCGGGGGCGGTGTTCTGGTCAATGGCGTTGGTAGCATGATTTGTTCGATGTGGCGGCCGACGGCGGCGGAGGCAATAAATAGACGAACACCTGGGGCAAAGGGGGGACCGAACCGACCCCGGAGTGGGCTGGGCCGGTCGGCCCAGGCCGGCCGGCCCAGGCCCACTTCGGCCCAGTTCGGCCCCGGTTTCCTCCCCGGTTGCTTCTCGCGTGATCCCTTATTCGTGTGCACTTGCATGTGGGCCTTTGACGTTGTTTCCTTCACGGTTAAGGCTTGAATCCTTGCTATGCAAGCTTCGCTGTTTTCTGGTTGAGTCCCTGAAGATTTGCACGTTGACGCTTCGGTCCTCGGGTCATTTGGAGTCATGTTCATCGGGTGTCTTGACTCTTGTCGGGCTTCATGATCTTCTTCCAAAGTGCTTGGTGAACTTATCCCGAAAGTCTCCTCATTAGCGTAGATTTCCTGCGTAAACAACAAACTCCAAAATCGACATGCAAGTGTGAACTTGTTATATCATTAGTATGCCTAGTGGCGGGTTAGTTGCAAATCATAATCGAAACCAATGTATAACAAGTACTCTAGGTTGACGGAAATTCACCGTCAACATCTCCCCCATGCTTAAACCTTGCTCGTCCTCGAGTAAGTAATCCTTGCTTAAAAGGAAAATCAGTGTTGCCTTCCAACATTGTCCCTGCACTTAGTCATTCATGACGAGACAAATTGCTCTCTCTTAAGAATTTATTTTTAAAGTTCAAGTTGTGACCGGCTTCTTTTTCATTATGGAAGATAGACTAACAATAAAGAACAAGCCACATTTAACACGATGCTCTCAAACTTAAGTGAACTTCAAACCATTACCTTGTCACATGGAAGATTTTCAAAAACATGCATATCCAACATAAGTGAAAATCTCTTGCAAGAGCTCATGGAACACTCATCTCATCAAGTCACTCAAGCCTATACTAGATTATTTTCAACCTACTCTACTCATATGTGATAGTGGAAGGCTTATGTGGAACTTGGAAGGTTAAAAACAATCCTAGCAAAACATACATCCGAAATATTGTCAAATTAAGAGAGAGGTCTATTGGAATTACCGAGACTCGTCAAAAAGGCCATGGAAAATATATGTTGGAAAGAGAGAGGGACGAAACACACACATTTAGATAAGTGGACATGTGCAAGTGACAAATGGATGATCCCGAGTCACGAGTGAAGTCCTCGTTATCGGATTGCACATGGTTGGAAGTTTTGAGTGTGGATTTGTCATCAAGTCACTTGAGAACTTATGAAGCAAAAAGATCCGAGGAGCATCTTTATTATTTTTTTACTTTTATTCTATTTCCTTATCATTTTTCTCTCTTTCTTTCTTTCTCTTTTTTCTTTATTCTTCCTTTTTTTTCCTTACTTTTCTTTTCTTCTCATCATAATAATTTTTTCTTCTTTCATTTTTTTCTTCTTTTTTTCATTTTTTTTCTTTTTTTTTGCTCCTCAACATTTTTGCAACATAATACTTACATAGCATTTGTGTCAGAGAATGACTCCTTCCCCATGCTTGAACGATGCTCGTAATCGAGCATAAAAGAGAGGGGAAATGACTGCTAAAGTAAGTATAAATTCCATAATATTGCGGAATATTTCAATCTCCATCGAGAATTTTACTCCATACTCAAATTGGGTTGTGGACAAGGAGGTGATCACAAAAAGATGTTTTTGGTTTAGGGTGGATGCCTAGCGAAGTTTGTGGAATTTTCGATGTGAAAACCCACAATGCATGGACAAAAAGGCTAGCATGAAAAAGTTACACAAAGGAATGACATGCTTCTTAGTCTCGAACCATAGAAATCAATCCTAATCCAACTCATCAAAACATATGTTTGCAATCTACGGGTTTTGTTATCATAAAACATATATGTATATGGTTTCGGTAGGTAGAACTTTACAAGAGCATCACAAATATGTAGATAGCATAAAAGTTAAATTTTCATAAAAACAACAAGTTATCCGGCTATCCATAAACTTAAATCAAAGAGCAAAGACATGTATGTGGGTCTAGAGCATAGTCATTTCACCTCCACAAATAAAAGAGCCAGTATTTAAATTAATTTCAGATCATATTATAGAGACCAATTAGCCAAGACATGTATAACTTCATGTAGGTAAAACAAAGCGGCAACTTTCATCATCTTTCCGTAAGCATAGGCAATATAGAACATCGAGGTGAACACATGGTCATGCTTATCTATTGAAAGTAAAAAGAAACCTAGGTTGTCCTCCTAGTAGCCATGTTATTGTTTGAAGAGAAAAACAAAAGGTTGCACCTAGTTGAGGTTGAAGGCATACTTACAAGCATTTGTGTTTGGAAAAGAGAAGGTCCATGGAGATGTTACCATCCTTTGTAATTCTTCGTCGCCTTCTTCCGACATCTCCATGTATCGATGTGGCTTTTGCTTTTGTCTTGATTTATTAATGTTCCTAAACTTCTAAATTTGATCTTGTATGCTTAATGGAGTCATTGGTCACCCTTCTCTTCAATGTTGTCATCACCATCTCCTCTTTCTTGTTCTCATCATCTCCTTACTGTCTCTTTTTCATGGATTTCCCCCTCTGTCCAGAACAGAACATATATCGAAATATAGATCTATTGAAAAGTTTATGAAATTACCTTTCCAACTTGTGGTCATCCACTGAAAACGGAGTTCAAACAAGGGAGCTATGTCCGTTTTACTTCAGCGCTGCGTGCTGTGCAAAACTGATTTCAGGACGTGTTGCACTCGATGATTCCGGCATAACCGCTTGTAGGAACCTCCGATTGCTTTAATTTTTGATTTGTTGGAATCGTAACTTCATCAGGCTTATAAATATCCAAAAATATCCAGGGTTTTCCCTTCGAGACCCTGCAGAATTTTGATGAGATCGATAGCTTCTCGCGTATTGATCCGATGATGTTAACGATCTTGATCATTCTATCTTCTAGAACGTCATGTTGCACTTCCGTGTTGAAGATTCAGGGTCTCCCCCATGCTTAGCATTTTTCTTGTCATGGAAGAAGAAGACAAAGCACTTCTTAGTTATCCTTCAATTTCCTTGTAGTGAGAGTCTTTATCTTACCTGTAAGACGTTTTAAACGCACATTCTACCCCCAAGGTGACGGTTGGGAGTAGATAGATTTGCCAATAATCCAACAATGTCCCCTAAGATTCTTAACTTGTGGCATAATTAGTTTAATGAGGAATAAAAACCTAATGAGTATACGTGGTGCAAGGTGTGTATGCACATGATAGGAAAGCATATAAACAAAGACAATGTTTTCACCTAGTTCTAAACACCATGTTTACAACTAGGTTGCCGAATTTCTCTATAGCCATAAAGGTTTATATATCTAGGCTTCAAACACCATGTCTATCCCTAAATCAATAACTCTTATAGCACAAGAAAAATTAAGCGCATTGCAAAGCTTATAAACTAACCAAAGCAACATGAAAACATATGAAAAGCCAGCTAGGTTTATCGAACTTAACGATGATGGTCTGCAATCTTGTTTAAACACCACGTTTACACAAGATCACAAAAGGAAAACACCCATAGGTACCTATGAAGCATTAACATGGAAACTGAAGCATACATCATTGAGTATATAAAACAACCAAGACAACTATGTGCAAAACATGTATACACAAAGAAGCATCACATTGATAACAAAATGCAATGCATACAAATAAATATTATTATGAACATGATGGTGGCTCTAAAAAGGAAAACTGAACTTAGATTAATAACCACAAGTTGATCATCATAAGATAGTGCCATTCTTTATTTTCTCTAAGAAAGTAGTAAAAATATAAAGAAACGGGTTGCCTCCTAAAAAGCGCTTCATTTAAAGTCATAGAGCTGGACTTTCTCACATACCTTCTTTTTGTTGCATAGCCATGGCCCTTCATGCAAGAAGAAAAGGTACCAATGCAGCTTTAATTTACTTCCCATGGTGTGCTTGATTACTTATAGAACACTTGCCCAAAGCATCCTTTTGTTTCATCGTTATCTCCTTCTTTATCATCCTTCGGTGCTGCCTTCACTCCATTATTTTTTTATTTCCAGAACAGAAAGTATACTCAAGCTCTACTCCATTGCACAGTGCACAAAATTTCCTTTCCAACGAGTCTTCATTTGCCCAAATCGGACTCCGGACAAGAGAGTTACGTCCGTTTTACTTCGGTGATGAAATCTGTCCTGAAATTTCAGAACGCGCAACACTCAATGTTTTCTCCATAACTCCTAGCACGGGTCTTCAAACTTGTTGGTTCTTGATGCGTTGGAATGGTAATTTGATGGAGCTTCTGAATATCTCATTTTCTTCATTTGTAGACCTCTGAACAAGCTCTCAAATTGATGAAGACAGCAGCATCCATGGCGGGATTCGAAGAGATTGATGATTTATCTTGCAACTCTTTTTAGGCATGACTTCTTTTTTTCATTATTCAAGCCTTGTCTACATGGTTAGTGAAAATCGGGCCTTTCCCGACATATGATTATGTAAGGTAATTATCTTGACCAAGCGCAAAGCATGATCGAGATTTACAAAACTTATTGTAAACATACGCGTCCATAATTAACACCACAAGTGAATTGTAGCAACAAGTCAAGGTGTAAATAAAAGAAGCATATGTTTCATGCATAGCACTTAGCTCATCATTAGGCAAAGTTTGTTTAGGTGTGAGATTAATTTGATCAAAAATAAATGTTTCCTCTTTTTCATTCTCAAGAAAATCTAGCCTATCAACATGATCACTATTGGAACAAGGCATAAACATTAAACTATCATGCATACTATTGGTTGACCATGAGTATTTGAATTTATCAACATCAATACCAATAATATCTTGAGATTTCAGCGCGTACCTTGGCCTTAGAGATTTTTCAACAAGAGTGATATTTGGTTCATCAAGCAGTGTGGAAGGCGAATCGGTCTCAACAAGTGTAGTTGCATCTTCATCACCATCTTGCAATTTCTTCAACTCATCATGTGGAACATGTAATCCTTCAACTATGTACGCATTCATCTCTTCTTTGAAGTCTTCTTTATCAACCAGATCTTCATCTTCAAAGACTTGTATGTTTCTTTCTTTATCTTCCATGTACCACATGTCGTCAAGATCGCTCATTGTTGATTCACTCTTTCCTTCATCCTTGAGTACTTCCATATCTTGATTTGCTAGTGTGTAGGCTTCAATAGCACACAAGCTATCATATAGCTTGAGTCCTATCTCCTCCCATTTATCCTTTGAGTCACTAGGCTCATCACGGTTGTACTCTTCTCTTCCTCCATCATTAATCTTTGAGTTGTCAAACCGGTCGATCCATCCTTCATCTCCTTCTTCTCTTTCTTCTTCAAACATCTTTTGGATCGACTCTCCACTCATCTCTTGATCAAATATATCTTCAATTAGCTTGGCAACGTGTCGGGGTTCCTCCTTCCTTCGGTAGTTAATTAGTGGGGCGAAATCAACTTGAACCCAACCGGATTGAATGAACTCCGCCAATGGTCTAGCATTCCACATACTTCGGCCTACATTCATGTTAGTTTCAACATTTTTAACATCCGAAATGACTTCTCTTACCTTGGGAAGTGGATCTTCACTTTCTTGTATGGTTGGTTCATCTTCCTTGACCTTCGGTTCATCTTTTTCAGAAATTTCAGCAAGCACCTTGGGCTTACTTTTGTCATTTTGCTCCTCTCGACAACATCTTTGCCAATCTCATAGTGTTCTTTGTTCATTGCTTATCCTTTGTAAGATTTGTGCGGCTTCACTAATTGTTTTATCCATTATATCACCGCCTGCACAGATGCTTACAAAACGAGACGAGTTAGGGGTTAGTGAAAAATAAAAGGCATGCAACATCAAGTCACCGGAAAAACCCAAGTTCGGGCCTCGCTCAAGTAGTTCATTAAATCGGTCCCATGCTTCATCAATTCCTTCATCCTCTCCTTGCTTGAAATTGAGCACTTGCCTCCTTAAGTCTTGGACCTTGCTTATGGAAAAGAACTTCAAAAGAAACTTCTTCACTAGCTTATCCCAATTTCCTTTTGCTTCAATGGACGCAAGTGTGTACCATCTTCGTGCTTCATCTTTGAGAGAGAATGGAAAAAGATTCCACTTGAACCAAGCGGCCGGAACTCCTTTTTGTTGCACCGTGTTGCATAACATCGTGAATTCCTTAATGTGTCTATATGGGTTGTCATCCTCCAATCCTCTAAATGGTTTTGTCGCCACTAACTTGATGATTTCAGGCTTCACTTCATAGTGGGTTGTAGCAAACGTCAAATCTGATTTTTGCATCTCAATGTCTTCCATTGACGGCATTGCTAGCTCCCTTAGCGACATCTCTTCGTCTTCCAATGGTGAGGTGAACAAATCCATCTAGGCACAAGAAAAGTAGAAAGAAAAACAAAAAAAAGATTTTTTTTCTTTTTTTGTAGAAAATAAGGGTTAGGTGTTAGTAATCAACAAAATTAATACTAGATTAAACGTAGCAAACTGGCTTGCTCCCCGGCAACGGCGCCAGAAAAAGGAGCTTGTTGATGGATAAAACTCGTAGCCACCTACGATCCGCAAGCGTACGGACCTACACCTTTTTCACCACGGGATTCCCAAGGTTTTTGTAAATCCACAGAGCAAGGGGATTACTAGCGCTTAACCAAGTACTAATCTAGTTGACTAAGGAAACCTTTAAAGAGAGTATTAATCTAAAAGTAAAGACAATCTAACCTAAGTTAATCTAAGTTAAGTTGATCAAACAAATCTAGGTTTAAACTAGAAGGTAAAGGGGTGAACACAAGAGAGTGAGCAAGAAAGATAAGCGTTCCCTCCCTAGGATCTAGGATAACATGGTATGCATCTACTACACGAAAGCGGTAAACCAATCTACCGGGGTTGTGACCACGGTTTCACCCTTTCCCTCCTCTCGTACTGTCACTACGCGAAGGTATTCGTGACTAGACCTATGATGGACACGGTATGTTGATGGAATCTATGGGAGTAGCGGATATCATACGCCCGAAAAACACGGTGGCCTACCTTAATCATCAAAGCATCATCAACATGAAAACAATGGATTGAAACCACGAATCAAGTAGCGATCACATAGCATGTATCCATCTAATCCTAGAGATGAACGGAGACATTACCCCATCATCTTACACGGATTGAAGCACATAGGGGTGATGGAGACTCCGGAGAACGTCGTCGATGAGCATGGCGGCGATGGAGCTTGGGAACAACCCTAGGCCAACGGCTTGGAGTCCTCCTCTTGCTTCCTTCTCTCCGCCGGCGTTGATCCTTGCGACGAGCTCATCTAACTCTCTCCCTTATCTTGCGGCGGTGGTGACCTGGTCAATGGCGTCGGTAGGATGATTTGTTTGATGTGGCGGCCGACGGCGGCGGAGGCAATAAATAGACGAACACCTGGGGCAAAGGGGGGACCGAACCGACCCCGGAGTGGGCTGGGCTGGTCAGCCCAAGCCGGCCGGCCTAGGCCCACTTCGGCCCGGTTTGGCCCCGGTTTCCTCCCCGGTTGCTTCTCGCGTGATCCCTTATTCGTATGCACTTGCATGTGGGCCTTTGACGTTGTTTCCTTCACGGGTAAGGCTTGAATCCTTGCTATGCAAGCTTCGCTGTTTTCTGGTTGAGTCCCTGAAGATTTGCACGTTGACGCTTCGGTCCTCGGGTCATTTGGAGTCATGTTCATCGCGTGTCTTGACTCTTGTCGGGCTTCATGATCTTCTTCCAAAGTGCTTGGTGAACTTATCCCGAAAGTCTCCTCATTAGCGTAGATTTCCTGCGTAAACAACAAACTCCAAAATCGACATGCAAGTGTGAACTTGTTATATCATTAGTATGCCTAGTGGCGGGTTAGTTGCAAATCATAATCGAAACCAATGTATAACAAGTAGTCTAGGTTGACGGAAATTCACTGTCAACACTGGTGCGCAAGAACAAGTCGCTCCGCAACAAGAATAAAGGTACGATGCTGTCTTGTCGAGTACCCATTGGAAATACCTTGCAGTTGTATAACCCCGCCTTGTTTGTTGATTACAGAGCTTGAGACCCGGGTCGAGCAACTGAAGGCCTCAGAAGTCGACATGAAGAACCTCTTCTACCGGGAGAAGGAGGCCCGTGAGGTACTTGAATATGATTATAAGCAGTTGGCTTACGAGTGCGATAAGCACATGGAGCTCCGAATTTCCTCGGACCATGACCTCGTCAACTACTACAAATCCTTGCAGAAGTTGAACAAAGACTGCGAGAAGTTGCGAGCACAGCTCAAAGAACTTGAAGAAGCCGCACTTCCCTTTGCGAGGCTACTGGTGCCTCATCTGGGCGGGCCGAAGATAGCTCCATTGGTTGACTGGCGAAGAGAAGCTCCTGGTCGTCTGGCAATGTACGTCAAGCATCTGGCGAAGTCCATCCCCAATCAAGTCTTGGCGTACATGAAGTCGTACTTCCCCAAGGCTCCGGTGGATGTAGTCGCGGGTGGACGAGCCGCCAACTGTACTGATGAGTAGTACGCGGAGCTCCTGGAGCAGATGGCGCCAATAGCTAAACAAGTCGCCGAAAAGCTGAACCTCCAGTAGTCATGTAGGGTTAGCTTGTAGCAATAGTTGTATATAAACAAAGTTGTACTGAACTTGTTTAAGTATGAATGAGAAAACTTCCATAAATGAGTACTCGTTGTCGCGAGATATGAATGTGGAGTGCTCATCGTGGAGTTGTCACGAATAGTGGTACTCGCCAGTAGGCCCATTGAGGGAGACACAGTAAGTTAGTTGATAGATAATCAAACTTTATTTCTGAAAGAAGTACACCTGGATGGCCAGGGCCGTTTTACAAGAGTAGTTGCCAGGACCCGGAGGCCGCCTACGGCTAAGTAGTGCTAGGGCGCATAGCCGCTTACAGCAGTAGATCCGTTAGTAGCCGTGTAGGTTGGATCTAGGAGTACATGGTCTCTTGATAGATTGCTGTTGGAGTCCTTTGATGCTCTGGGCAGCCTGAGATCTGTTAGTAGCCGTGAACGCTGGATCTTGGAGTAGAGTAGTCAGGAGACTAGTGCCTGCACCCGGAGGCCGCTTACGGCAAAGGGGTCTTGGAATAGTCGTGCAGACTTGAGCCCCAGGGTAGTCGAGAGACTAGGCGTACAGTCGATAGAGCTGGTCGATATTCCACAAGTTGTTGACGTCTTCGCCTTCAAGAGTCTTGAGGCGGTAGGAGCCTGGTCCGGTCACCTTTGCAACTGTGAAGGGAGCATCCCATGGCGAGCTGAGCTTGTGTAGTCCTTCCGCGTTCTGTATGCGGCGGAGGACGAGATCACCAATGTTGAAGGAGAGTTCCTTGACGTTGCGATCATGGTAGCGTTGGATACCCTCAAGGTACCTTACTGATTGGACGAGGGCGGCGCAGCGAGCTTCTTCGAGTCCATCGATATCAACTCGTCTACTATCTTCAGATATGCCTTCGTCGGCAGGGAGGATTGCTTCGGAGCCGTAGACCAGGAAGTATCGCGATTGTCGCGTTGGCTTGGAGGTTTGAGTACGTAGCCCCCAGAGCGTATTGGGTAGTTCCTTGATCCACTTGCCTCCTTTTGAATTAGCAGCATCATGCAGTCGCTTCTTGAGAGCGTCGAGTACCATCTCGTTGGCGCGCTCGACTTGTCCATTGGCTTGAGGATGGGCAACTAAGACATATCAGACGTCGATCCCACTGTTCTCGCAGTACTCCCAGAACTGGTTATTGTTGAAGTTGGAGCCCAGGTCTGTGATGATGCGGTGGGGTATTCCATAGCGACGCACGAGGTCATCCAAGAAGTCGAGTACTCTGTCGGCCTTGGGGCATGTGACCGGCTTGACCTCGATCCACTTGGTGAACTTGTCGATGGCCACCAATACTCTGTTGAATCCACCTAGCGCAGTCGGGAGAGGCCCAATCATGTCGAGCCCCCAGCAGGTGAAAGGCCAGGCTGGCGGTATGGTGACTAGCTTGTAGACCGGGACGTGTTGTTGCTTGGCGAAGTATTGGCACCCCTGGCACCTTTGTACGAGTTCTTCGGCATCGCCAGAGCTATGGGCCAGTAGAAAGCTCGTCGGAAGGCCTTGCTAACATGCGTGAAGACGCGTGGTTGCCGCAGACGCCTTTGTGGATCTCCTCCAAGATGCCCTTGCCTTCTTCTCGGGGGACGCACTTCATGAGTACTCCGGAAGATGCTCCCCGCCTGTAGAGCTTGTCTCCGACTAGGACGTAGGACTTGGGGCAGCAGATGAGTTGCTCGGCCAAGTTCTTGTCCGAGGGAACCTTCTGCTCGGGGATGTAATCGATGAAGGGTTATTGCCAGTCCACGTTTATCATCATGACCTCCTGGCCAGCCGGGTGATGTGCTGAATCAGTGGTCGGTGGCGCCGGCTCCGGGATGGATGGCGCGTGAAGCTCGTGGACAAAGACACCCGCTGGTACTTGAGCGCAAGTAGAACCAAGCTTCGACAGGACGTCCGCTGCAACATTGTTGTCGCGGATGACGTGATGGAACTCGAGAGCATAGAACTTGTTCTTGAGCTTGCGGACTACTAGGCAGTAGGCGTCCATGTTCTCCTTGTTGCGGTCCTAGGACATGTTGACTTGGTTGATGACCACTGCGGAGTCGTCGTAGACTAGTAGCCGCTTGATGCCCAGTGAAGCCGCGAGGCAGAGCCCATGTCATAGAGCTTCGTACTCGGCTTCGTTGTTTGAGACCTTCCAAAAGATCTGCAGGACGTACTTGAGTTGTTCGCCGATTAGGGAATCAGGAGTACTCCTGCACCTGCGCCTTCAAGCTTGAGCGAGCCATCGAAGTACATCACCCTGTGCTCTGGGCGTTCAGTTGGAGTAGGTAGCTGATTTTCCCGCCACTCTGCCATGAAGTCGACTAGTGCCTGCGACTTGACGGTTGTTCGTAGCTTAAAGTCGATGTTGAGGGCGCCGAGTTCAACTGCCCACTTTGAGATCCTTCTAGTAGCATCTTGGTTCCGCAAGATATCGCCGAGCGGGTAGTCGGTGATGACGAAGATCGAGTACTCCTGGAAGTAGTGTCGTAGCTTCCGCGAGGTGATGAGCACTGCATACAGTAGCTTCTGTACTGGTTGATAGCATGCCTTAGATTCTGATAGGACCTCGCTGACGAAGTAGACTGGTCGCTGGACTGGGTAGGCGTGGCCGTCTTCCTGCCGCTCGACAACGATGGCAGTACTGACCACGTGAGCAGTCGTGGCGAGGTAGAGCAGTAGTTGCTCCTTTTTGCAAGGAGCCATGAGGACTGGTGGCTTGGATAAGAAGTCCTTGAGCTGAGCAAGGGCTTGGTCTGCCTCTGGAGTCTACGCAAACTTCTATTGATGCTTGAGTAGTTTGAAGAAGGGGAGCCCCTGTTCTCCAAGCTTCGAGATGAATCTGTTCAAAGCCGCCATGCACCCGGTTAGCTTCTGCACATCTTTGATGCATGTGGGAGCTTTCATGCTGGTGATGGCGGAGATCTTCTCGGGATTGGCTTTGATGCCATGATGGCTGATGATGAAGCTGAGTAGTTTACCCGACGGTATGCCGAAGACGCACTTGTTCGAGTTGAGCTTCCAGCGGTACTCTCGAAAGGATGCGAAAGTCTCTTCAAGATCGGCGATGAGCGTGTCGGAGTTTCTGGTCTCGACGACCACGTCATCCACATAGGCTTCGATGTTCTTGTTGAGTTGCCTCTTGAAACAGGTCTAGATAGCTCGCTGGTAGGTAGCGCCGGCGTTCTTCAACCCGAAGGACATGGTCATGTAGCAGTACGCACCAAACGGGGTGATGAACGCGGTCTTCTCCTAGTCTTCTTCCTTGATAGCGATCTGGTGGTACCCGGAGTAGAAGTCGAGGAAGTAGAGCAGGTCGCAGCCCACCGTGGAGTCAATGACTTGTTCTATCCACGACAACCCGAAGGGTCCTTGGGGCAGTGCTTGTTGAGGTCAGTGTAGTCGACGCACATCCTCCACTCGTTCGAGTTCTTCTTGCGGACGAGGACGGGGTTGGCGAGCCACACAGGATGGAAGACTTCTCTGATGAAGCCAGCCGCGAGTAGTTTGGCGAGTTCCTTCTTGATGGCATCTCGTCTATCGTCGGCGAAGTGGCGGAGGTGTTGACGCTTCGGAGTAGCTTTAGGGTCGACGTTGAGTGAATGCTCGATCAGATTCCTGGTCACCCCTGGCATGTCTGCTGGTTTCCACGCGAAGATGTCTCGGTTAGCCCGGAGGAAGCTGACGAGCGCATCTTCCTATTTCGGGTCGAGGCCCACCCCGATGGTGGTGGTCTTGCTGTTGTCGCCTGTTCCGAGGTCAATCGTCTTGACTTGAACCTCCTCGGCTAGCTGAAGCTTGTTGGCATTGTCCGACTTCTCTGGGATGTCGAGTTCACTTGGGGCAAGATTCTTGGATGCAGCGTAGATCTCCATCATTTCTTTGGGTACTTGATTCGTGGCTGCGAGTTCCACAGCTTCTGTGTCGCAGTCGAACGATATCTTCAAGTCCCCTTGCAGCGAGAGTACACCGGCCGGACTTGGCATCTTGAGTACCAAGTACGTGTAGTGAGGTACCGCCATGAACTTGGCGATAGCTGGTCTGCCGAGGATGGCATGGTAGGAAGACTCGGTGCTGCAGTTTTCCCTTGTCTCCTCAAAGGTAACTGGCAGGACCACTAAGCCAAGTGGGATAGCCGCGTTCTCGGGGACGATGCTGTAGAAAGGCGAAGTGCTCTTGGTGAGCATATGGGTGATGTCGAGCTTCATCTTCTTCAAGGTCTTGGTGAAAATGACGTTGAGCCCGCTTCCACCGTCGATGAGGACCTTGTTGAGTCTGGAGCCCGCGACTACCAGCTTTAGGATGAGTGGAAACCGTCCTGGTTCAGAGAAGCTTGTGCATTGATCCGCGCGGGAGAAGGTAATGGGTACCTCCGACCACCGGAGAGGAGTCGGGACCACTGGTTCAATGCTCAAGACTTCTCATCGGGTGGCCTTCTAAGCCCGTCGGTTGTGTAGTCCTCCGAAGAGGACGTTCACCGTCTTTTCGGATTCTTGGAAGTCGTCATTGCCTTCGTCGGCCTTTTTCTTGCCTTTCTTGTCATGAGGGTGCCGTGGCTCTGGAGTGTCCTTGAGTGCTCGCTGGAGTTGGTAGCACTGCTCGGTGGTGTGGTTGCCGTCTGTTGACGGTGAAAATCCGTCAACCTAGCCATGAGTTTACCTTCGGTGTTGGCATGAGTTTTATACCTTATCCATTGGTACTAACCCCCGTGGTATAACAAGTTCACGTGTGCATGTCGGTTTTGGAGTTTAATGTTTATGCAGGGTTTTAGTGTTGAATGCAAGACTTTCGGGATAAGTTCATCAAGCACCTCATGACAAGACCTTGAAGCCCCGTACAAGTCATGCAATGAAGCAAACTTAACTCCAAGAAGCCGGGGACTTGATACGAGAAGACGACAGACTCCAAGGACCTGATCAGAAAAGTGCTGAATCTTGCAAGACAAGGAGTTGAGTCCAATTCGGAGAGAAACCCACGACATGGACCTACATGCAGAAGGGGGAAACATCCAGGAAGCAAGGGAACCGACGTGGAGCGAAGGAGCCCTCGGGCTGGGCCTAAATGGGCCCAGGCCGGCCGGCCCAGTCCGGTCGGCCCAGGCCCATTTAGGGCCCAAACGCCCCCTCCTTTGCCCTAGCCGCCAATCGGGCTATTTATAGCCCCCTGACCGAGAGCCACGAGGAGAAGAATTCGTCATCGGCCGCCGAGGAGCAGAGAAGAGAGGGACACCATCTCGGAGAGGAGAGGGTCGAGCTAGTTGACTAGGGTTTCCCTAGCCGACGTGGGAACCTTGCACGGAAGACCACGTCGGAGTTCCCGGAGCTAGAAGCAAGATCAAGGAAGGATCCCGGTGGTGATCTTGTGTATGTATCATTGTTATAGTTGAATTATCAAGTTGAATCTTTTCCTAGCGATCAAGTGTTTCCTCGAAGATTTCGTTTTTCGATCGGCTTTGCTTATTCCAATTCTATTCTCGAGATAGATTACATAGGGTGTTCTTGTAGCCGCGGTGGCTAGAGGTACACGCCGGATCTTCCGAAAGAATCTCGACTTGTCTTTTGACTCGCCCTAAGCTCCCCGCATGAATAGGGATACGTTGTGACAGAACGGGGGTCTCGAAAGGCGGATGTTTTCGAATTTGGACGGGAAACCACGATTTAAAGAGGCTTCTATTAAGATTCGATTTGCTACTTCTTCTTTTGCTTGGAACTTCAACAAAAGGCTTACCCCGATCCCTCTAGATCAGTTTATCTACCCAATCTTACTTTGTTTTCTCCGGTCTTTAGTAGATTAGATTCGTTTCATGTCTTTTACTTAGACGCATTAGGGTTTTATCTAAGATTGAAGTTACTTGGCTTTAATAGATTAAGTTTTGCGTCACACATTTGTTCCACGGATTCGATACCTTGGGTTCACCACTCGAGGAAGAAGGGTCCCTTGACTACGACGGGAGACTTGTACGCTTGCAAGTCACAAACAAACTTTGATACAATTATTAACCGTCAACAAGCCCCTTTTTCTGGCGCCGTTGCCGGGGAACAAGTGATCAAGATTTGATTTTTTATTGCCTTTTTGTAATTTTCAGTTTTCTTTTTGTTTTTATTTTTGCATCTACTAAATTTTGATCATCCTCAAATTACATCTAATCTAGTTTGTCTAACTCTAGTATTTATAGATTTGTTTTTGTTTTCTAGTTTTTGCATACTTTGTTTATTGCTAACCCTAACAGGAGATGGACGGCTACCTCTCCAACAAACCCAATAATTTTGTGGATGATCCGGAAAAACTTTACGTGCTAAGGAGACGTGAAGCACATCAAGCTAAAAAGCCGGATTTTGTAGATTCGGAGTCGGAAGACAAAGGATCGCAGGAATCTCCGAAGAATTCACCACCTCAAAGTCCGCGGGAGAATCGACTTCCACCAATGGGTGACCAACCACCGCAAGAACGCAAGATTGGGGAGCTATGCACCCCAGACATCATCGACCTACCAATCTTGAACCTCGAGGAGATCGGAAGACCGTTCGAGATCAAGACCTCAACAATCCGCATGGTGCAACATTCACTCTTCACCAGCAAAGAGGATCCGAACCATCACCTCCAAGCATTCATTCAACTATGTCAGACTTTCAACATGGATGGGGTGACTCAAGATCAAATGAGGGCAAGGCTTTTTCCGTTCTCACTACTCGGGAAGGCTTTGCAATGGTTCCACTCTCAACCGGCGGAGACAGTGCAAAATTGGAACACGTTGATGAAGGCTTTCATGAAGGAATACTACTCACCGGGTAAAACTCAAAGCTTGCGTAATAAGATTGCCACCTTTGTTCAATATCCTACGGAAACTATCTCGGAGGCATTCGAGTGCTTCAACGAGTACACCGGCGGTTCCACATCACAAGTTCCCGAAAGAAGACCTCGTGCAAAAGTTCTATCAAGGACTCACCATGGCGTCAAGGACGATCATCGATGCATCGGCGGGAGGATCTATCATCGAGCTTACACCGACGGAAGCTTTCACGCTATTCAAGAAGGTCGCGGATAATGACACGTGGGCGTCATCCGGCGCCTACATCCGGTTCAACCCACGGGGAACGTCAAAGGAGTCTTGCAAGTGGAGAAGGAGGACATACTTGAGGGCAAGATCGACTCGCTCATGAGGAGGCCGGAGAAGATGGAGATGGAAAAGAAAGAGGCTCAAGACTTGAAGGCCGCCGAAGCAAGGTCCACATGCGAAGAATGTGGAGAGTATGGCCATGTCCGCAAAGATTGTCCGGAGGAAGCCAAAGTGCTCGACTACATGAGGAAGGGAGAATTGCCGAACTTCCGCTACGGGCAAGGTAGGCCTCAATTTAATGCAAGCTCATCTATTCCTAACGCCGTTCCGCTTCGTATACAATTGAAGGAGTTCATGGATGAGCAAGCTAAGATCAACAAGGACACCGTCACCAAGTTCAAGACCATAGACAAGGTGTTGGAGAACATCGATAGCAAAGTGACGGAGGTCGGAAGTTCCAATCATCAAGTGCTCAACATGATGAAGATGCTCGAGACGCAAGTTGGACAACTTGCGGGGCGCCTTACTAATGATGAAGGGAAGCTTCCGGACAACCCAAATGTCCCGAATCGGCGAAGGCCATTCAAACGCGTTCGGGGAAGGAGACCGAAGATCCGGAACGTTCCGCGGGAGCAAGGAAGCTTAAACCATCCACCGAGGTGGAAGGAATTGCTAAAGAGAAGGTTACGGGGATCGTCACCGAGGAACCCGAATTCGAGATGCCGGAGGAAGACACGAGGATACCGCAACTCAAGCCACGCTACTTCCGAGGTAAACTTGACAACCACTTTGAGAAGTTTGTGGAAGTTGTGCGTAGACTTAGCATCAACATGCCATTACTAGATGCCCTACAAGTACCTACATATTCTCGTTACTTTAAAGACATACTTGCAAATAAATATGAGATAGCAACACTCGGGGTAGATCATGTCAAGATGTCCGAGGAGTGTAGTGCAGCTATTGCTAATGGGCCGAGAAGCAAAAAGACCCCGGGTGCCCTACAATTCCATGTTCAGTTGGTTCTTTCAACTTCGAGAAGGCGTTATGCGACCTTGGAGCTAGTGTGAGCGTCATGCCGAGGGATGTGTTCGAGAAGCTACGCCTACCGATGGAGCCTACGGGAATATGTTTGGAGTTGGGAGACAACTCCATTCGCTATCCCTTGGGCATTGCTGAAGATGTACCCGTGAAGATTGGACACCACTTCATCCCCGTCGACTTCGTTGTGCTCGAGATGGGAGAGAGGGAGAAGCCGCCGCTCATCCTAGGGAGGCCATTCCTCAAGACCGTGGGAGCTACTATTGATGTTGGCAAGGGGGAAATCATGTTCGATATCAACGGAGAAAGGAGTTCCTTCAAGTTCCGTCCAAGGATTGAGGCATGCAACATGATTGGAGTGAAGGGAGAACCAAAACAAACGGAGGGGCTGAAAAAGAAGAAGGAGCCGAAAAAAATGAACGTAAAGAAAATCAAAGGAGGTGTTGCATCCGTCAAGACAAAGGAAGAGAAGCCGCCTGTGAAGACCAAAAAAATGACTAAGCCGACTAAGCCGGAAGACAAGCCCGCGCCCAAGATGGTGCGGAAGTGGGTACCCAAGATTGCAATGCCCGCAAAGAGCGTTGATCCGGAGTAATCAAGTGAAGAAGTATAGCTATAGACTATAAACGAAGCGCTAGGCGGGAGGCAACTCGTTTCGTCGAGTCAAGAATAAGCTACCGGGAGGACAACCCGATTCCAGGTTTTTCGAGTATTTTTAATAATTTAGTTTTTGAGTTTTATTACGCAAAGACATTAGACTTAGAAGTGGTTGAACAATATTAGAGACATAATTCTTGATTGAATGTTTGCTTTATCATAAACCCTTTGCATGAACCCTCCTAAGTGCTTGTTTGTTCTTTTCTTTTCGAGAAACCTCAACCAAATAATTTCAGAACCAAACTCAACCTTTCACCCTCATTATGGTGCTGAGGTTGACTTATTTTTCATGCTAAAACCACACGAGTAGAGCCACGATTTATATTTAAGTGTTAATAAAATTCAGCACGTGGTAGGACTCGCGTGAACCTAGAAATCAAAACTTTTGGTTGGTTTTAAAAATCTATATCCTTGGTTTCTCTAGGATTAGAATTTTTCTAAGCCTATTCTAATTTTGTTTTATTCAAAATCTTTCTTATTTAGCCAAAATTAGAACCTAAACCTATGCCCCCATGATCAAGCCGGGAAAATGTTTGCTCTCAACCGATGAAGGCAAACTATACCGGTGAGACTGAAATCGACGTAGTCGAAAAATATTTTTGACTTACATTTGTTTTTAATGGTTTAAAAACTTCTCTAAAATTGTGTTTGAGCTCTTGCATGGCTCTGAAAAATATTTTAAATTTCGAATTAGAGAAGTGCTTAACCTTAAACACACCTTAATGGAGGCAATCTAGTTTGAATTAATCATGCATGCACCATTGGATTCCCTTTTATCCACTTTCACCAATTCCACATGCAAAGGACAAGCATGGTGGGCAGCAAGCATCAACTTTGCAGGATTTTCATGGTGGCATGTGAAGCAAGTGGAGCTAGGGAGCATGGACATGACCCAAAGCATGGAGCATCAAGTGGGAGGACCAATAATGCAAGAAAAGGAGTGGACGAGAGCGTTTGGGCGGTGCAACTCGTGGAGCACGCGGGCAGGAAAGTTGCAGAGGCGAAATGATCGTGCTGGAAGAAAGACGCGGCGGGGAGGAGCCAGGAGGCCCCCAGGCCGGCCGGCCCAGGCCGGCCGGCCTCACCTACTTAAGGAGCCCCCCGGCTCCCGTTTTCTGCAGGCAAGCTTCCCTCTCCTTCCCTTGTTTGTGTGTTCAAGTTTGTGTGCTCAAAACCTCCGTAGACATAGCCAACCATCCCAAGCTTGATAGCTCAAGAAAAAAAATCCACATCCTTAATCCACTCAAAGTCCACATCCGAAGCAAAGAGTTTAAGTGCCTAGTTACCGGTTGCAACCCGGAGTTTTAGTTGAAGAAAAGAGTGCAGCAACCATGTGGAAGAAGACCACAAGTCTCTTCTCTAAGAAGAAGAGTTCGTCGTCATCCAAGCCGTCATCAACCACGTCTTCGAGGAGGCACTCGGTTTCCGAGTCTCCCCGGAGCATGGAGACGGATACGGCGCCACCGAGGAGGAACGATGCTCTCCTCCGTGGTGGTATGAGGGCTGCAAGAAGCACTTCCATGAGGTTTATCGAACCTCGTGGGCACACGGAGGAGCAGCCCGCGCCACCACGACGATCGACTCGCTCAACCGCGCCACCTCCTTACACCCCGACAGACTCTTCGTACGGCTTCATCATCTTGTCGGCGGAGGAGGAGGAGAGGCTGTCTAATCTTGAGAAGAGGCTTGTGCCCAACGTCGAGTTCGACGACCCAGCACTCTACACCTTGGGTTTTGGCACCGACATATACTATATGTTGGGGCACCTTGGATGGGTGCAGTTCTCCAACGGAGTATCGGTGGACACCCATTTGGGGTTCGCCTTGGAAATTTTGATGACTATTGCACCCATCGTTGATGATGATGGGGTGCAAAGCTTGTCATTCCGATTGGAGGGAGTCCAACAAGTGGTTCCCTACGAGCACGTTAGGGAGCTGCTTGGATTCCACAAGGGAGCTCCGGAGAAAGTTGACGTGCCACCCGGCATGTTAGCGGGATTTTGGAATATGATCTCCGGAGAAGCCCATCAACAACGCAATTGCATCCGCAACCCCATTATCCGGATATTTCACTCTTGGATGTGCAAGAGGGTATTGGGGAGGATGAAGGAGACAAAGGTGACCGACACGGAGTTGAATTGGCTATACTCGGCTTTAATTGCCAGGCAGCCAATAGACCCTTCTTACCTTATGATCAACCGTTGGTGTTGTGAAGCAACATCGGGGGTGGGTAATATTGGTTCGGGGTGTTACCTCTCCATGTTGGCCTTCTCCTTGCGGCCGGGGATCGCAAGAAACCCCGATCACCTTTTGCGTGGTACCTCTCTCGGCATTGAGTATTTGCGGCAAGGCAAATACATTAGTGGAGATGAGAGAGGAGGTTATCGGTTGGCCATAGTGAACCTACCCCTTCCGAACGAGAGGCTTATGCTTTTCAACGAAGGGAGAGAAGATTGGTTGGAAGAGGGACTACTTGTCCCTGCAAGGAAGAACAAAAGAGGAAGAATCGTAGAGGAGGGAACATCCTCCGCACAAGCGAGTGGAGCACAACCCAATGTGCAACCATTCGGCGGGGTCCCTCCTCCGCCAAGTTATTACGGAGGGCCTCATGAGCAAGCATGGGGGGGGGGTGGTGCACCGGTACCCCCACCAAATTATGTTGTGCCCAACACTAACTTCGCGGAGTCCTACGCTCATCATCCCCAACCACAACAAAGCATGGCCATAATTGGAGGGTATCCTGCAAGAAATGCTCAAAACATCGCAGCCATCCAAGCTAACGCAGCTCAACTCGGTGAAGGCAACGCAAATATTGCCTTTGAACTTGGGCGCCTTCACCTTGTGGAGCCAAATCAATTCGTCGGAGGGAACGTCCAATCATATTATGAGCAAGGGTATTATTATCAAGATCATCAACATCAACCACCGGCGGAGGACTAGAAGATTTAGGAACTTTAGTTTTCTTTTCTTTTCTTTTTCTCTGTAATTTTCAGCTTTTGCTTATGTGTGTTTGCGTAGTATTTTCTGTTTTTATTTAAATTTCAGCAAGCATGTTTGTTTATTTTCAGTTTGTATTTCAACTTGATGTCATCATTAATAAAGACACCACCTTGATTATATCATTGGAAAAGTTACAAAATTCATGCCATGATGATATATGATTATAATTGCAGCTTTGTTTATCTTTGTAATTGATTTATGCATGTTTAAGCTAGTGCTCTCTTAAAAATACAAATCTGAATTTATTTAAATGCTAGCTTAATTTTCAGCGGAGGTTATGATTAAAATAAAGACCCATAGTGTTTTATGTGCTCTCAAGTTATGAATAGATTAAAGATGTCTTTTATGCTCAAAAATATTGCTAACCTTGTCACAAATATCGCTTGTGTGTTGCTCAACCTATCCAAAGCCTTATATATATTTTTGAGTGCATAAACCTTAGTGTACAAGATTTATTTTTGAGTGAGTTATTGCAGGCCATGATTTCTCTGGCCCGAGACTAAGAAGCTGGTCATTCCGTTTTTGCGTATCTATCTTTTTGCTAGCCTTTTATCCGTGCATTGTGTATCCCCGCATCGGAGATCTCACAAACTTCGCCGGATATCCACCCTTAAACCAAATATCATCTTTTGTGATTACCTCCTTGACCACAACCTATTGTTGAGAATGGATCATCAATTCAGGGAAGATCGCAAGACGGTGCCAACATTGAAGATTTCAAGTATCTCTCCAAGGAAAAATACTCCGGTACCTACCTTATTTTTCGCCTCTTTGCTCGAGGACGAGCAACGTCTAAGCATGGGGGAGGAGGTAGGTACGGTGCAGTTTTAGAGTTAAAAGGGGAATATAAAAAAATGATGATGATGAGAAAAAAATCCAGTGATAATCATGACTTTCAAGGTAAAGAAGAAAAAAAAGAATATATATATAATGAATGAAAGAAAGAAAGAAAGAAAGAAAAGAATGAGAAATATGAGAAAGAAAAAAAATATGCGTAAAGTAAACTCCCCGATTCTCTAAGAGTGCATTCAAGGCTTCAAGTTAAAAAGATCCATTCTCAGTTTCCAACCATGTGCAATCCGATAACGAGGACTTCCTTTGTGCCTCGGGATCACTCTTTGCCATTTGCACATGTCCACTCATCTAAAAGTGTGTGTATTTTTCTCTTTCCCCTCCTTGATTTAACATTATTTTCCAATGACCTTTTTGACGAGTCTCGGTAAGACCATGAGAAGCTTGTCTTGTTTTGACAACACCTCATTTATAAAATCTTGTTAGGACTAAACTTTCCCAAAGCTCCATATAAAGCCTACCACATATATATGAGAGGGAAAGGAGTAGAATATATAGGCTTGAGAGACAAGTGAGATGAGAGTTCATGAGCAATACACGAGATGATTTAAATTTGTGAATTTGGTTTAGCTTTTCTTTATCTCGTTCTTTATTTCAAAAAATTCTGAGATCTATTTAAAACTTTGTGAGCATGTTAATACTTGTGGGATAAGCTTAATAAGAATCTACCCTCCGTAGAGATGAAGGCTAGTACATTATGGAACTTTAATGAATTAAAATTTTGAGAGCATTATGTTTTCCCATGTGTGATCAAGTGCAAAGTTTAAACATTGTTTGGCAATGGTGATATCCATCGAAGGCTTACTCGAGGACGAGCAAGGTTTAAGCATGGGGGAGATGTTGACGGTGAAAATCCGTCAACCTAGCCATGAGTTTACCTTCGGTGTTGGCATGAGTTTTATACCTTATCCATTGGTACTAACCCCCGTGGTATAACAAGTTCACGTGTGCATGTCGGTTTTGGAGTTTAATGTTTATGCAGGGTTTTAGTGTTGAATGCAAGACTTTCGGGATAAGTTCATCAAGCACCTCATGACAAGACCTTGAAGCCCCGTACAAGTCATGCAATGAAGCAAACTTAACTCCAAGAAGCCAGGGACTTGATCCGAGAAGATGACAGACTCCGAGGACCTGATCAGAAAAGTGCTGAATCTTGCAAGACAAGGAGTTGAGTCCAATTCGGAGAGAAACCAACGACATGGACCTACATGCAGAAGGGGGAAACATCCAGGAAGCAAGGGAACCGACGTGGAGCGAAGGAGCCCTCGGGCTGGGCCTAAATGGGCCCCGGGCCGGCCGGCCCGGTCCGGTCGGCCCGGTGCCCATTTAGGGCCCAAACGCCCCCTCCTTTGCCCTAGCCGCCAATCGGGCTATTTATAGCCCCCTGACCGAGAGCCACGAGGAGAAGAATTCGTCATCGGCCGCCGAGGAGCAGAGAAGAGAGGGACACCATCTCGGAGAGGACAGGGTCGAGCTAGTTGACTAGGGTTTCCCTAGCCGACGTGGCAACCTTGCACGGAAGACCACGTCGGAGTTCCCGGAGCTAGAAGCAAGATCAAGGAAGGATCCCGGTTGTGATCTTGTGTATGTATCATTGTTATAGTTTAATTATCAAGTTGAATCTTTTCCTAGCGATCAAGTGTTTCCTCGAAGATTTCGTTTTTCGCTCGGCTTTACTTATTCCAATTCTATTCTCGAGATAGATTACATAGGGTGTTCTTGTAGCCGCGGTGGCTAGAGGTACACGCCGGATCTTCCGAAAGAATCTCGACTTGTCTTTTGACTCGCCCTAAGCTCCCCGCATGAATAGGGATACGTTGTGATAGAACGGGGGTCTCGAAAGGCGGATGTTTTCGGATTTGGACGGGAAACCACGATTTAAAGAGGCTTCTATTAAGATTCGATTTGCTACTTCTTCTTTTGCTTGGAACTTCAACAAAAGGCTTACCCCGATCCCTCTAGATCGATTTATCTACCCAATCTTACTTTGTTTTCTCCGGTCTTTAGTAGATTAGATTCATTTCATGTCTTTTACTTAGACGCATTAGGGTTTTATCGAAGATTGAAGTTACTTGGCTTTAATAGATTAAGTTTTGCGTCACACATTTGTTCCACGGATTCGATACCTTGGGTTCACCACTCGAGGGAAGAAGGGTCCCTTGACTACGACGGGAGACTTGTACGTTTGCAAGTCACAAACGAACTTTGATACAATTATTAACCATCAACACCGTCTAGATGCCACGGGCACTTATCTTTCAGCAAGTCCTTGAAGCCGCCGGAGGTCTTCTTCGAGTTGTCTTTCGCAAGGCGCTGGATAGTCGCGACAGTGTTGTCTGGCTTGCGCTTGCGATTAGGACCCGAGTAGTTGTTGCTGTGACCTCCTTGGTTCCCGTTGTTGTTGCTGTTGCCGCCCGTGTTCTGCTTGCTCTTGCCACGGATGGTGTCGTACTTGGCGTTAGCCTTGTCGTCTTCATCAGCCCAGGAGGTGATCATGTCCTTGAGGTGGGTGATGGAGCTCGGGCAACGACGACCGAAGTCTTCAAATGTGCGATGGTGGTAGAGACCGTCTTGGAAGAGGTCGGTGACCTCCTTGTCGGTGACGTCGACTACGCTGGCGCGCTTGTCGAAGAAGCGCCGCATGTACTTGCGAAGGGTCTCGCCCTGTTCCTGCTTCACCATTGCCAGGTCCATGCGAGTACCCGAGCGGCCCATAGCACCCGCGAAGTTGTTTGTGAGCTGTTCCTTGAGCTGGTCCCACTTGTCGATCGAGTACTTCTCGAGTGACTCGAGCCATGTAAATGGAGCTTGATCTAGGTAGAAGGGGAAGTAGAGGCACTTCGTGTCATTATTGCCACCAGTGTTTTCGATGGAGAGGGCATAGCATCTGAGCCACTGTACTTGATCTTTCTTTGCGTCGTACTTGGTGATCCCCAGAGGTTTGAATTTCTCCGAGAGAAGTAGATTACAAAGCCGTGCAGAGAAGGCGGGGAAGCCATCGTTGTCGCCTGCTGTGGAGGACTTTTTGCGTCAGAGTTCTTCGATTTTTTGGCGGGCGTCGAAGCTGCCACGTGAAGCGCTGGAGGCGTGGCTGTTCACGTGGCCTCGGCCGCCGCGGTCGCCTTCGCCCCCGGCTCTCCTGCCAGCCCTGTGGTTGGAGCTCCCACCGTCACTGCCTTCGCAGCCAGGGTGACGATGAGGGATAATCTCACGGTTGCCGCCGACGCCGCCTGCGTTGTTGCCACCATGAGAAGGTCCACCGGCCGATGCCCGGGTACGGTTGGGGTTAGCCGGTAGCTCCCCTCGAGTACGGTTGCGACCGATGTCCGCATTGCGACTTGTGGCTTCGTTGTCTTGCTGGTGATTCCTGACAGGGGGCACTTGAGTGACTCTGTTGTCAACTCGCATGAAATAGGCATCCTCCGCCAACTTGGCGATGACTTCTATCGCGCGCATCCCCTGGGCCTGACGTGCTATCATGGTGATAGACATGAGGAATTTGCTCTGGGGTAGTGTGCACCCGGTTTTCGACTTGGTCGAGGGCCTCCACGAGGTTCTAGATGGGTAGGGACTCGCGGAGACGTCGGCGCCGTTCGTTCCGCTTTCTGTTGCGTTCACGTCAGGCATCCATGTTGGCGTCAGTCTCGTCTGCGGGTGCATTGGTAGACAACTCATCTGCTGAGATATCCTCGAGATATTGGTCAGGGATTGTGAACGACCGATTAGGCGACCAGAGAGGGGGGGAGTGAATGGGAGCCGATAAAAATTCTTCTCAAGAACTTGGCCTATGCCCCCAAATCACTTCCGAAGAATCTCGCACACACTTGCCAAGATCACGTAGTCACAACGGACCTACTGACCCTAGGAACAAGTTAGATCAAGCCTAAGAACAAAGCGGAAGCAAGCGCCAAACAAACCGAGAGAAAAAGCTAGCGCGAGGCAAACTACAGCAGAAAATGTCGGTACTACCGGCCCCAGGTCGGTACTACCGATGTGGGCTTACAGGCACCTAAGAACCAGGTTATCGGTACTACCGGCACTGGGTCGGTACTTTCGACTATCGGTACACCGACCTTGTGTCGGTACTACCAATAAGGACTCTTTGGCAGCTGAAAATCAGGTCATCGGTACTACCTGCACTGTGTCGGTAGTACCCCCCCTAAAAATCAGCCCACGAAACAGCCCCAAACTTTCGGTCGACGGATCTCCCAAACCACTTGGAGTCTTGAGACTAAATTTGGAGGAGATGTTAAGCACCCCTAGGTGAGATTATACCCCCAAAAATTTCGTCTCCAAACCCACCAAAATACCGGGAATCGGGGATCCCACGAGCTCAAGTTCTACTCAAGAGTTCATCCAAAGAATCACGAATCTAGGACGATTTGAGGAGTTTGGGGGCAAGAGATCACTGGGAAAAGAGGCACAAGGCACTCATGGATGAATCCCCCAAACAAATCCGAGCCAAAACCATCTAGATAACGAGAATCAAGACGAGCACGAAAATAGCACAAAAATGACTCCGAAAATCATCACAGGAACCACAACGCCGAATCTTCTATACAAACCAGGAAAGATTCACAAGGTCTAGCATGCCGCCCTAGAATCCATCCCTCTCAACAAATCTTTCATGAAGCTCTCATGCTAGCCTAGAGAAAATGGAGAAGAAAATAGTCTGGGAAAAAGAGAAAGAGGAAGGGGGAAATGAAACCCTAAGTCGCGGAGGGAGGGAGCCATCCACCCACACTCATGGCTTATATATCTGGTCCCACCGTTGTGGTAAATGACTCGACTACCCCTAACTCAACTATTGGCGATACAACCCACGCAGGGGCATTTGTGTAATGTTTGTGGGTCTTGCCATCGGATGGCCATGCCTTCGTCGCACCCCGCGTCCTCCCGACGCAAGCCATGCGATCCCGCCGCGTTTCCTCCGCTTCGAAGCTTCCCGACACGCCCGGATCCTGTCTCCGTCGTGTTGGGCCTTCGGACTTGGTTTTGAGGCCCAAACCAAGAAACCGTCCTCCGATGGTTTTGTGGGCAAACCACCAAACCCCGCGTGCTCGGCCCGGCCTCCCACCAAGCCTCTTGACTCGACCGCCACCGTGCACCGGCTCGATCGTCCACGACTTCGTCTTGCTCGTCTCGCCACCATGTGGCCCGCACCTAGTCTCGCTGTCCACCGGGTCCCTCGAACCGAGCCTACTTGTCTCTCCATCTCCTGGAGGCCCCTCAAGGCTGAAGACCTTTCGCGCCCGTTCTTCACCTGCAACAACACGAACTATGCCGCAGCCTACACCTGCGCACTGAGCCAAGAGTCAGTCCAACACCCGTTGTCATTCACTCATCACTGAGGAGCGATCATCCATCGACCACCGAGACGCTCCTGGTCCTCAATCTCCCCCTTGATGAGTGCATTGACAACACACAACGTGAAATGAAATTCAGAGAAAGGAAGTAAGAAGAAAGAAAAACAAAGAAGCTCAACTCATGACCAAAGCCAAAGAAAGGCAAAGAAAGGTCACAAGCACAAACTCCACGCTGAAAACAGCAAGAAAGCTCCCCCTGAACATGTGGATGCATTTTTCTGAATTTTTCATTAAGCTCACCTCTTCACCTCTTCTCCCCCTTGTTGGCAATGTATGAATCAAGGTGAAAATGCAGAAATGTAAGACAAAGCATATAAACATCTACATGAGGTTCTCAAATAGGCCAAATCTAGTGTCAAAGGTTAGAAATGAGACAAAGGGCACACATATGGATCATAACATAGTCAAAGCATTGCCACAAGTAATATATGGAAATATAGGCATGTGACAAAACAAAGTTTCAGATTTGAGTAGTTTTATCAAAAGATGGCTCACTTCAAATTTAAAAGCCTATCCATGTCATATTCTAGCCAAAAACATGCATATCATCCAGAGATCATACAAGGATATCAAATTCTAAACAAAAGATCATTGCAAACACCCATAAAGCAAAGCATGTCATGTTCAAGCTCATGAGCCATGTGTCCACTTTGGGAAGACTTCTCCACTGGTGAACATCATGCAACATGTTTTGCACCCATGTGTGAAAGATAAGACATTTTAAGCATAAACATGATGGATGGAGCATTTTTGAAGCATACACACTTCTTTTCAAGATTAATTCATTTCATGGTACATGAAGTGCCTTTGCGGCAAAAAGAAGCTTATGATCCCCCATGAATGCAACATAGGCTAAACATTTACAATGATATCGGCCTTTGGCCCAAATGCAAGAAAAAGACATCCAAGCACAATCTAAGCATAGAAAGCACATTTAGACCAAAACGTGACATGGATACACTACTACACATGAGTGGAGCACATTTCATAAAATTTAGTTAAGATTAGCATTTGAGTCAAAAAGGGCTATCTCACAACACATATATCTCAAATATTCCAAGAGCATAGCTTCACATAGCCATTTCTCCACACATATGACCAATATCTCACGAGTAGCCAACGAAACTCAAATAAGGCATATGAAAGAAGCTCATCATCCTAAAATGCAATATGATACAAATGCAACATGATATATAACAAGATGGCTATCGTACCATGGTTTATACATCAAGCAAAGCATGTATATACATCAAAGGAAACATGGTATGAAACATATGGTACAAAAGAAATCCCCCAAGAATCAACTAGAAAGGGCAACAAACCCCAAGTTCCCCCCGCAAGCGCACAAATGTAGCTTGGTCAAGAGGCTTTGTAAAGATGTCTGCAAGCTGATCTTGGGTAGGGACATGACTCAACACAATGGTCCCTTTCTCCACATTGTCTCTCAAGAAATGGTACCTCACTTCTATGTGTTTGGTTCTGGAATGAAGCACTGGGTTTTTCGCTATGCTTATGAGAGGACCATGTGTGGTTCGAGGACCGGTGGATGGTCGCTTCCTTGTGTGATGAGTGATTGACAACGTTGTGTGGACTGATTCTTGGCTAAGTATTGCAGGTGCAGGTTGCGGCTTGACTAGTGTTGGTGCAGGTGAAGAACAATGCGAAAGGTCGTCCCCGGTGAGGCCTCCAGGTGTGGAGAAGACAAGTAGCCTTCGTTCGAGGGACCCGGTGGCCAGCGGGGTCAAGTGCGGGCCGCATGGTGGCATGAACAGCAAGATGAAGTCGTGGACGGTTTCTTGGTTGAGCCACAAAACCAAGGTCGAGCCGGGACTACGTGGGAGCCAAGTCATGAGTGGAGATTGGCGGAGGCTACACCGAGTTCGCGGGGTTTCCGGTGGTTCACCAGAAAACCACTAGGTTCCTTGGTTGATCCACAAAGCCAAGACCGAAGAACCGAAGACGGTGCTGCAGCAGCGCCAGACCGGTCTGACCGGTGGGTCTGACCGGTCTGACCGGTGGGGAGCACCGGTCTGACCGGTGTGCGACGACGCAGTCCGGAGACTTCGAAGCGGAGGACACGCGTCGGGATCGCATGGCTTGCGTCGAGGCTACGCAGGGTGCGGTCGTCGGGCATCCGTCCGATGGTGAAGACATGAAGACTTCCAAATCCGCCCTTGAGGGGCTTGTATCCCTAGTTATTAGGAAAGGGCATTTTAGACATTCGGTTGCCTCCATATAACCCAAGAGGTGAGAGGATGGCAGCCAACTCTTGGAACCCTAGCTCATTTGTTTTCCTATTTTCCACCTATTTTCCTTAGGTTTTCCTTAGGACTAGCAAGAGAGCTTCACCGAGAGATCTTGTTGAGAGGGATGGATGATCGGGCGGCTTGCTAGACCTTGTATGAACCTTTGTTTCATGTATAGAGGATTCGGCGTGGTTCCTCAAGGTTTGGATGTGTTTTCCCCGGTTGTTCTTGGTGGTGATTTTCGGAGCCCTCGCTCGGTGATTTCTTTGGGTTGTTTTCGGGACTTTTCTCTTGGGAATTTGATGGGGGAAATTTGTGGGAACCCTTCGTGGTTCTTTGGGCTGTGATTCCCCTCCCAAATCCGTGAGAAAAGGTGCTCGATTTTGGTGTTTCTTGAGTTCTTGGGTTGGAAGTGCTTTCGGCGGGATTTCTTCGATTCCTCCTTTTTGGACGAGTTTTGGTGGGATTAAATTTGGCTATGGACTCCTCATGAGGTGTTCCTGATATCCCCAAAGTCTTGTTCAAGTCCGTGGAGTGATTCGGGAGATTGAGATTTGGATTTGAGGGAGTTGACCCGCGGGTCTTTGTTCATCCCGAGCGCCCGAGCTACACCGGTCGACGGGTGCTCTTGACGAGTCGGCCGGTGCAAGTCCTTGTGGGATTTTGCTCGAGTGAACGTCTTGGTGTGTTCGTTGTTGTCCCGTGTTGCTGCTGTTTCGAGTTTGGGTCTGTTTGGTGGTCGGTTGGCCTGTTTGGTGCCTTGGGGGCTTTCAGGCTGCCACCGGTCTGACCGGTGTAGAGCCACTTAGTCAAAGTTGCTCAGTTTTACCAGCAGGGACCGGTCTGACCGGTGGTGCTCACCGGTCTGACCGGTGTGGGTCTGTAGGCTCGAGGTTTGGTTTTTCCGCTGCGTTTCTCGGGTCGGAAGGTGGTGTGTTGGTTCCTAGGTCCAGTAGCACTCCAGTGACTACGTGGGCTTGACCAACCTTGGTAGTGAGTCGGAGACGTGTGTTGGAAGCCATGTTCGTCTTGTTGGAGTTTCCATCTCCTTCGAGAAGAATTTTTATCGGCTCCCATTCACTCCCCCCCTCTCTGGTTCGCCGTATCGGTCCTTCAAGTGGTATCAGAGCCGGTTCGGGTCTTTATTGACTCTAACCAGTCTAAGATCCAAGGATGGCGTACCAGGAACAGGGTTCGGGTCCTCCACACTTCGATGGCAAGAACTACCAGATGTGGAGCAAGCGGATGGGTGCTTTTCTCCGCGGGAAGGGTCAGATCCTTTGGGATGTCACGGTGGACACAGGCTATGTCCAGCCGATGGACTTCCTCACTCCAGGATCGAGGGACAGATTCGACGCCAACAATAAGGCGGTCGACTACTTGTTTCGTGCTTTGTGTCAGCCTGAGTTCGATCGGTTGCACACCGAGCACTTGGCTTGTAGGATTTGGCCGGTGTTGAAGGAGGCTCATGTTGGGAACGCCCAGGTTCAGGCACGGATGTATGCGACCTACAGGAGAGAGTACGAGAACTTCACTCATCTCCCCGGTGAGTCCATCGATGCCTTGTTTCAGAGGTTCACGGTGGTTGTGAACAACATGAGGGCCAATGTGGACGTGCTCCCGTACGATGATCATGATAGAGCGGTCAAGCTCTTACACTCTTTGGATCGTACGATTTGGGGCGGAAAGTTCGAGGCCATTGTGGAGTCAGAGAAGTATGACACTCTGACGGTGAACGAGCTGTTCTCGAAGCTCAAGTCGGCTGAGGTGGATAGGGGCATGACTGCCAAGCTCGAGGGACCGACTGATTCCCATAGTCTTGCCCTCGTTGGTGGTTCGATAGGAAAGGCTGTCACACCCTGAAATTTTCAATTTCAGGATGTGAATAGAAAGAATAATTAAATAACGATTTTCTCATAATTTTAAAATTTTCCCAACATTTATTTTTCTTTACAGGGAATATAGTATAGGAAAAATCCTTTGTTTGATTTTCTAAATTAAATAAAAGTTATGTGTGTTGCATTCATGCCGATGCATCTAGTGGTTCTTGAGTGCAAAAGGTTTTAAAAAAATGCGTGTAGGAGCTGTCCAAACTCTCCCGAGAATTTTCCGGATTTTTCTGGAATTTATTCTCTTTTTCCTTGAGCTATTTCTATTTATTAGAAGGCTCTAAAATCTTCTTCATGAGCACCAAATGCTTTATTTGGATTGTTCATGTCTTAATCTAGCTCTGGGAATTTTCCTGAAATTTTTGGAATTTTTCGGGTATTTTTCGTGGCTTTATCGATTTATCTAGTTAATTCTGGATTTATCTTTGCACAGGAAAAATATTTCGAAAAAAAAACATTTCCTATCTACCTCGGCCGAGCCCGTGGGCTCGACCCGCACCTGCCCGGCCCGCCCGCGCCGGCCCGGCCGCCCCCCGGCCCGGCGGGGCCCATCCGGCCACCGGCCGGAGGCCGACCGCGGCCGGCCATGGCCGCCCCGCGCCACCCCATAAAAGGGCGGGCCAAGCCGCCCGCGCCGCCCTAGTGCGCGCCTCGCCCGGCCCCCGTGCGCGCGCCCCTGCCGCCGCCGCCCTACCCGCGCGCCGCCGCCACGCGCAGAAGCCCGAGCCGCAGAACAACAGGAGCCGTCGGCGGTTGACCCGCAAAATCCGGCCTGTGCCGTCGTCCTCCGCCTGAGGTGAGCACACCATCGCGATCCTCTCGATCTCCTCTCTCCGTTTTGCATCGTCCCCAAACCCCTAGCTGCCTGGAAGCCCGCGGATTGGATGCGCCCGGAGTTAAGTTCCTGTGCGTGGAGTTCCTGTTCGTTCCACACCGAAGGTTGAAGAAGATAAGGTCACTTTGCACTCAGGCCCCTAGACTTTCCATGTAATCTTTAGATCTATTTTGTGTCTTGACCAATCTATAGATAACCCCCTAGAAAGATCCCACTTTCACACATAAATCCATCCCAAGCACTTTTATAGATCTAACCCTGAGTTGTATCCTTTTTGCAAGCACTGTTTAATGTGTCTTGCGAATCTTCTTTGCTAGCCCTTGAAATCTATAGTTAATCGCGACTAAGTCCTTTCGATCTTGTTTTTCTCATATTTTTTATGTTTTAGCTCCGATTTAATCCGTTCAAGTTGCGTTAGGTCCATAATAATATAAAGCACACGTTAGTGGTGTGTTTTCACCATGTTTTGTTTTCTGAAAATAAAATTAATATTAATTTTGATTAATGCCTAGTTATGCAAGTCTTTTATAAATAAAAGCAATATAGATCTATATATCATTTTTCATAAGCAAATTTAATTTGATTAATGTTTCTATCACATGTTTTTGCACATAAAAGTTAATTAGATCTTTATCTCGGTTTTCGTAAGCCAAATGTTAATTTGTTTAATAGTTAATTAATCTTTTCTAATTAAAATTTGATTAGGCTTTTACATCGGCTTTTATAATAAATATTAATTTGATTAATGCCAATACCATAATGTTTTTAATAATAATATGATCTACTCGAATTACAAAGTTTCGTTTAGAGTATTCATATAGTTTAGTTTTTTCTACGTTAAATGTTTAATTGGTTTAATCAATATATGCATCTTTATTAATAAAACTTGACTAGATCTTTACACCGGTTTCGTAAATAAAGTTTAATATTGCATTAATGTCAACATAGGGTATTTTATTTATGAAATATCCTTTATATTTGTTTTGTTAATTAAAATGAACCTAGCTCATAGCCTTGTTCTCTCATATATGCAGAACGTTTGTTAGACGTTCTTTTCTCAGCTCAATCTTAATGTGATCTTTCCGGTCCTTGCTCAATCTTCCGCGGCCATCTCTTTAAAGCAAACCAAACCTTTCTTCCTCTTAGCACGGTTTGTGTGCTTTAGTGATCCATCTAATCGATCCTATTCTTTAGTGCGTTCTTTTAAAGCTTTCTTTTGATTGGTGCTTTGTTCTTAGTATATGCTTGTTTGTTTACTTTGTGTATGTTTGTGCCCGATGATTGATGCGCTTAGAGTGAACGCCGTTCGAGAAGTTTGGAAGAGCTTGAAGTTGAAGATATTCTGAGCAACGACATTACCTTGGTTAAAGGCAAGTGTGTCCTTGATCTTTTGTCCTAAGAACTATATTTAATCACTCATTGCATATGCTTGCATTAATATGATGGTGTCGTATGGACCTCCCTGGGCCCACTGCCTTGGTGGGTACCAGGGCCGACTACTCGGTGGGCCCCTGGGACTACCCGGCTTGCGCTACACGGCACCTGAAGGCGTGGAGCACAAGGACAGCAAAGGAGTAGTACTCGGACAGGACTCTGTACACGTTCCGCACTGTATGGAAGTCTCCTAGACGTACTCGACTAGTACTCTGTTGACGGTGTATTTTGGTGCACCTAGCATGTTCATTACACTTTGGTTTGGATTTGATTATTGAACTAACCCGCCACTAGGCACACTAATCATATAACAAGTTCATCTTTGTGCATGCATTTGGAAGTGTTGTGTTTATGTAGGAAAACATGGACATAAAGGACGGATTCGCAATAAGTTCAAAGGAGCATTCATGGAGTCTTGTTCGTGTTCATGAGCTCGCTGAAATTACTTCCAATGGTGGTGAGGACCAAAGTGCTACGAGGAACACCCCGGGATTGAAGCGTAAAAGATCAACTTCATGCAAAGAGAGTCTCCATCTTGATCGCGAGGATAACGGCGTCAAAATCATCCAAGTGGAGGGGGCGAAGTAGATAAGTGCACGAGGACCCACGGAGCAAAAAGGGCGACCGAACCGGGCCGAAACCGGGCACAGGCCGGCCGGCCCGGTCGGATCGGCCCGGCCCACTTCGGGCACCGGTTCGGTCCCGTCTTCCTTGCCCTCGAAGGATCTTCGACCCTAAAACCCCCGACGCGCCGCCAACGGGGAGGGAGGAGTTTATTCGCACCGAGAAGGCCATCCACAAGCTAGAGAGAGAGGAGGAGGATCTCGGGCCGGAGATCAACCACCTCGAAGGAAGCACCCTCTCGTGGAGAAGGAGGAAGACACCGGCGGAAGGGAAACCATGATTAACGGTGCCATGATCAGCACCTTGATGGGGTAATCTTCTCATTCGTCCATGGGTTGTAATCGATCGTGAGATGTAATCGCACTTTGTCGGATTTTCTATCTATCATCTTGTGTTGAATATACTTTAATGCTTAAAGGTTTGCCGTAGAGGGAGTACGAGCTCCAGTGCTTCCTTGGATCCATTCAATACGCCGTGGCCATCAAAGGTCTAGTCATGAATACCTTCGCGTAGTGACAGTACGAGAGGAGGGAAAGGGCGAAACCGTGGTCACAACCCCGATAGATTAGATTGGTTTTTCATGTCTTTAAGCGATTGCATGCTCTAGTATCGTAGACCCGTGGGCGAGTGTCTTCTCTCTTGATCGTTTATCATTCTCTTTAGTGTAGTTTAGTGTTTTCTAGTATAATAGTTGTTAGGGTTTTAGTAGCTAGTGTGTCGTTGTTGATCGAACGCTTGTAATCCCCCTTGCTCCGCGGATTGACAAGAACCTTGGGAATCCCGTGGTGAAAAAGGTGTGGGGTCCGTACGCTTGCGGATCGTAGAGGGATACGTCTTTTATCCGTCAACAAGCCCCTTTTTACGGCGCCGTTGCCGGGGAGCAAGTTAGTTTACATCGTTTGATTTGCATCTAACTTAGTTTTATATTTTAGTTTATCTTTTATTTGCTATATCTAACATATATTATCGAAAAAACACTTGTTTCTTTTTTGTTTTTGTTTTTATACGATTGTCTAGATGGAGTTCGTTAATCAACCCGTGGAAGAACCGGAGAAATCATTAAGGGATTACGCTAGCCCTCGATGTGAAGACATAAAGGTACAAGAGTCGGATTCGAAGCTCGAAGCGACCAAGTATGAAATTAAATCCAAAATCATGAAGATGGTGGCGGAAAACCCATTTGAAGGGATGGTTACGGAGAACCCATATAGACACATAAGGGATTTCACGACAATATGCAACACGGTGCGTCAAGAAGGAGTTCCCGATGAATGGTTCAAATGGAATCTCTTTCCCTACTCACTTGCCGGCAAAGCAAAGACATGGTATTCGGTTGCGTCCTTTGAAGTTGAAGGCAATTGGAACAAGTTGACAAAGAAGTTTTGCGAGAAGTTCTTTCCAATGAGCAAGGTTCAACATCTAAGGAGGCAAGTGATCAATTTTATGCAAGGAGAAGAGGAAGGGATAGACCAAGCACAGGGAAAGGTTTAATGAATTAATCGAACAAGGACCAAAACTCGGCTTCACCGGTGACGTACTCTTGCATACATTTTTCTTTTCCCTAACCCCTAGTTGCATGCGACACGTCGAAATGTGTGCGGTGGGGATCTCATGGAGAAAACACTCACGGAAGCCGCCCAACTTCTACAAAAAGTTAGTAAAGCGGCTGCCATGCGAAGAGATTGGGAAACAAGACTTGCGGAAGAGCCGGAATTCAATTCAAGGAAGAAAAAGCTTGCTGATTTTTCTAAAGAGGCAACCCGGAAGTCACAAAAGAGGAGCCAATCATGGAGGAGCTTGAACAAGAACACATCAAGTCAAGAACTACACCAAACGTCGACTTCGTCGCACCAAATGAGACGAACAAGAGAAGCATGTCAAGCGCGAAGCCACTAAGGGAGTTCGAGCCAATGGATTGGGTTCCTATTGATTATGGAGAAGTATTCGACAAGAGAAGACCGTTCCCTAATCAAAAGGGAATGGGAAGAGCATTGGAAGTAGATTTCCCACCGGAGAGGAAAGCTGAAAATTCATACGACCTCGAAACCACCGGTGAGATTTTTGAAAAGCTCTTTGGAGATGACGTGGTGGATCCGGAACATATTGCCGAGGTGAAGAGAATCATGGGGATCAAGCCCGAAGCATCACCATACGCTCGCCTTGCTGAAATTTATTCGATCGGATCCGAAGAAGAAGAGAAGATGACGCCGCACTTGAGTTGCGAGATCAACGGAGTTCAATGCAAAGCTTTATGCGACATCGGAGCCCAAGTAAGTGTTCTATCTTCTAAAATTTACGATAAAGTTCAATACCACAACCTAGACTTAGCTCCAACATCAACGAAATTAATTATGGGAGATGGTAGAACTATCAAACCTCTAGGTATTGCTTGCAACATGAAAGTAAAAATCTCTAGAAACTACATACCAACCGATTTCTTTGTTATTGATGCTTACCATAGTAATTCTGATCATATAATCTTAGGTAGGCCTTTTCTTAAGTTGGTTGATGCCGTGTTAGATGCCGGAGAAGGCAAAGTAACAATGAACCTTAATGGAACAAAGTACACATATAACTTTCTTCGTGCTTCTAAACACCTTACTCCTTTTCCTCCCGAAGATGAAGAAATAGAAGAGATAGATAGTCTTTGTTTTGTTGAAACCCTTAGAGACCCGCTGCAAAGAGCGATGGAAAATCAAATTAGTAATCAACAAGATGAAGAACTAGAGGAAGCAACAAAAGGCTTAGAGCCGCATGACGGTAGCGTGGAGGAAGAGAAGTTCGAAGACATAGGAGAAATCAAACCCGAGGAGCCACAAGTGCCCGAAGTAGACCTTAAACCTTTGCCCAAGGGATTAAAATATGAATTTTTGGGGCCAGACAAAACTTATCCGGTCATTGTGAGCGACGAGTTGAGTCCCGAAGAAAATGAAGCGTTGCTGATTTTATTAAAAAAACATAGGAAGGTGATTGGATATTCAATTAACGATCTCAAAGGTATTAGCCCAGCCTTTTGTACTCATCGTATACCAATGGAAGACCAATGTAAGCCTGTAGTGGACCACCAAAGGAGGCTAACCCATGCCATGCGAGAGGTAGTAAAGAAAGAGGTTATCAAGTTACTTGATGCCGGAATCATCTACCCGGTTCCACATAGCGAATGGGTGAGCCGGTACATTGTGTACCGAAGAAAGGAGGTTTAACCGTGGTGAAGAATGAGAAGAATGAATTGATACCGCAAAGAACCGTGACCGGGTGGCGGATGTGTATTGATTACCGTAAGCTTAACAAAGCGACGAAGAAAGATCACTTCCCCCTACCGTTCATAGACGAGATGCTCGAGAGGTTAGCAAACCACGCTTATTTTTGCTTTCTCGATGGATACTCGGGGTTCATGCAAATCCCCATTCACCGGAAGATCAACATAAGACAACGTTTACATGTCCTTACGGAACGTTTGCATATAGGAGGATGCCCTTCGGCCTATGCAACGCTCCGGCCTCTTTTCAACGTTGCATGATGGCCGTGTTTTCGGAATTCATCGAAGAGATTGTTGAAGTGTTTATGGATGATTTTTCCATTTACGGGAAGACGTTCATGGATTGCTTAGCAAACTTAGAAAAGGTCCTTACAAGGTGCGCGGAGGTAGATTTGGTTTTAAATTGGGAAAAGTGCCACTTCATGGTTAAGCAAGGCATAGTGCTCGGACATGTTATATCCGAGAGAGGAATTGAAGTGGACAAGGCTAAGGTAGAGACGGTTGAGCAACTCCCACCTCCTACGGATATTAAGTCCTTAAGGAGCTTTCTAGGCCATGCCGGATTCTATAGAAGATTTATAAAGGACTTCTCAAAGATCACCAAGCCTTTAACGCACCTTCTTCAAAAAGATGTGGCTTTCGACTTTGATGAGAAGTGTCTAGCGGCATTCCGGACCTTGAAAAATGCGTTGGTGAGTGCTCCCATCATCCAACCTCCGGATTGGAGCCAACCTTTCGAGATCATGTGTGACGCAAGTGACTACGCCGTAGGCGCGGTCTTGGGACAAAGAAAGGAAGGCCGAGTTCACGCCGTTTACTACGCTAGCAAAACTCTTAGTGGGGCACAATTAAATTATGCTACTACGGAAAAAGAGTTGCTAGCGGTGGTATTCGCTTTCGAAAAATTCAGATCTTACATCGTGAACTCGAAGGTCATTGTTTACACCGATCACGCGGCTATAAAGTATCTCTTGGCTAAGAAGGAAGCTAAACCACGTTTGATTCGTTGGATCCTTCTTCTCCAAGAGTTCGATGTTGAAATTCGTGATAAAAAGGGGGTGGAAAATGTTGTGGCCGATCATTTGTCTAGGATGAATCGTGGGCAAGATGATAAAGAGCCCATAGAAGATAAGATGAGAGATGACCACCTCTATAGAGTGCTTGATAAAGATACTTGGATGATTGACATCATTCGAGCAATTAGAAAGATGCCCCTCGATCATCTAGACAAGAACACTCAAAGGAAGATAATCTCGGAAAGTAAGAAATATTTTTGGGATGCACCATACCTCTTCAAGCTTGGCAATGATGGAGTGATGAGAAGATGTGTGCCAAGAGAAGAGAGGCTTGAGATTCTAAGGAAGTGCCACTCGGCGGAGTACGGTGGGCATTATAGCCATTTTCGAACCGAAGCCAAAGTATGGTCGAGCGGATTCTATTGGCCGGAGATGCATGAAGATACTAAAAGATATGTTGCGTCATGCCCCGAATGCCAAAGAACCGGAAACATCTCTCAAAGAAATTCTATGCCTTTGAAATACAACTTGCAAGTCGACATATTCGATGTATGGGGCATAGACTTCATGGGGCCTTTTAAAAACTCATTTGGATTCGAGTATATACTTGTTATGGTCGATTACGTATCCAAGTGGGTAGAGGCTATACCATGTCGTAAAGCTTCCACGGAGGAGTCCATCACTATGATCAAGAATGTGATTTTTCCCCGTTTCGGTACACCGAGAATCTTGATAAGTGATGGAGGAACTCATTTCACCGGAAGAACTTCAAAAAGTGCTTGTCCAAGTTGGGAATTGAGCATAGGGTCTCCACGGCCTATCACCCACAAACCAACGGACAAGCGGAGACGTCAAATAGGCAATTAAAAAGCATACTTAACAAGACCATAGAGAAGGGAGGCAAGGATTGGTCAAAGAAATTAGACGGCGCTTTATGGGCTTATCGAACGGCGTTTAAAACACCGATAGGTATGACCCCCTATCAATTCGTCTATGGAAAAGCTTGCCACCTCCCGGTTGAGTTAGAACATAAAGCCTATTGGGCGATTAAAGAGATGAACCTTGATCTCGATGCCGCGGTGGTGAAACGGAGAATTCAAATAAGCGAGCTAGAGGAGTTGAGGTTGAAAGCTTATGAAAACGCAAGCATATACAAAGAGAGAATCAAAAGGTGGTATGATAAAAGATTGAAGAAAAAAGAATTCAAAGAAGGAGATAAGGTCCTCCTCTACAATTCGAGGTTTAAAACCTTCGGAAAAGGGAAATTGCGAGCAAGTGGGACGGACCTTATGTTGTGCATTCGGTGTTCTCCAACGGAGCGGTAACCATTATGGATATAAACGGCGATCAATTTGTGGTGAATGGACAGCGGCTTAAGGTTTACTACGAACCCGACATCGTGCCCGTTCATCATGTTGACGTCTTTACCATGGAGGAAGAGCCCGAACGTCCCGCCTAGGACGAAAAACAAGGCACCAACTTCGTAAATAATTTTTCTTTTAGCTTTACGGAGTTTTTCGCGAAGATTAACGGGGCCAACTTTTTCCACGGGCCGAGGACGAAAAAAATAGGGCGGTGTGCAAAAAACCGGACCGGCCGGCCCCCGGCGGGGGTGGGCCGGCCGGCCCGATCGGATCGGCCCAAGGGGGGCCCGACGCCCGATGTCCCCGAATTTCGCCCGAATTGCTCCTTTTTGACTTCCTTGTTTGGTCGGAAAATTTTAAGGGAAGTGTAAAAAAGGAAAATAAGGTTCCCGGGGCTTTTCTCTCGGGACTATATATTTGGCCGAATTGGGAGCTCGAGAATCAATCCTTTCAAGCAATGTGTTGCACCCTTGTAGCGACCATTGAGCCTCCAAAAAGCTTAGAGTTGAAGGTAGAAGCCAAGAAGCCATCGATGGAGGAGGCGATGCGATGCGAGGTCAAGCTACCCGTCAAGAGGACCGCACGTATCCGTTGCGGAGGACGTGTCCCGACCGGAGCTCTTGCATCTCGCTACCCCGTCGAAGGAGAGAAGGTCCCTACACCCGCTCGAAGGTCGGCACGTCTCCAAGGCATCAAACGCAAAGATTACAAGGAGGTGTCGCCGGAGCCTAAGGATTATGGGGATAGCGACTACTCCGACGATCGTAGCCCGAGCTCGTGGGCGGCGGTGCCGGTAGAGACGATGACGATTGGGGCGAACGGCCCTATGAAAGGACTCCCGAAGGCCCCCGACGGCGACGGCAACGGCGGTGGCGAAGGCGACAACAATGGAGGTGGCGACGACGGTGGTGACAACGGTGGAGATTATGGCGACGACGACCCCTTCGGATTGCATCCGGTGTCTTGTCGATTTTGCCGTCAATCCATCGCGGCTCTCTACGCGTCGGCCGACGAATGTCTTCAAACCATGGAAGCGATGAAGCAGCGTATGGAGGACTTGGAGCGCGTAGTTGAAGATGACTACAAGTTCCTTAACCGCAACGTGCGCAAGCTTTTCGGCATGGTTGGAAACATGAGAGGCAAGTGGTGCAAGGCTTGCTCGAAGTACCATTAGATCTAGTTTTCCCCTTTGGTTTTTGTAAGATACGACGAGGACGTCGTATGTTTTAAGTGTGGGGGAGAGCTAGCTCGCTAGCCTTAGCTTTTGAACTTCAAGATTAGGTTCGGTTTAATCTTCGTGTGAGAGTCTTAGTGTTTTAATGAGTTTTTAGTTTTCGAGTCGGTTTTTAAATTTTTGCAAGTGTCTTAAATTAGTGTTGAGTCAAGAAAACCAAATAAAAAGAGTCTTATATATATCTTTGTGTTTTATGTATTGTTTATCTTTATTTACTTGTTTGTTTAATCTTCGATTCTTGATATATGAACACAAGTATGTGGTTTGAAAATCGTTTGCCGTGGTGCTTAGTGGAATAGCTACTACTTAAAGTACCCATACCGCACTTCGATCTTGAGCTTCACATGTTAGTTGTGCTATGTTCGATGCTAAAAATTGGAGGTTTTCAGTTCTGAAAATTATATTAAAACCCTTGTAATAAAGGTTAGCAAAATCTCTTTTTCCAAGTTGAGAGTATAAAAAAATTCCTATCCAAAGCCAAGTTTGTTTTTTTCGCTCCACTATAAGTGTGATTAGCACGATGAGTTAGGCTAGGACCCTTCTCTCTTGGTGAGTTTTAATTTCGAGCAATGATCATGTCCTTGTGCTTATCTTTTGTTGCTAGCCTCGTCATAAATTCAGTTCATGACTTTCGCAACGAAAGTCATGCATATCACTGAATTCCATACCAAACCTATACATCTCTTTTGTACATCGTATTCCTTGAACACAACCTATTTTCAAAGTTTCGTCTCGTCTCTAGCATGATTTATTTAAAAATTTCAGATTGTGTGCATGCGAGAAAAGGGAGAATTGAAAGCTTTGAAAAGATGTCAAGAGAGAGAAAAATAAAGAGAAAAAGTATGTGTATGGAAAAGAAAGAAAAAAAATATATATATATATCATATGTGAATGAAAGAAGAAAAAGAAAAGAGAAAGATGAGTTAGCAATGAAGATATGAGAGGGATGGATCAAGTGAAAGAAAAGAAAAAAATAATAAAGTGTAAGGAAGGACGTCACATTGATTGTGAGACGAAACTTTTACTCTATTTCCAACCATGTGCAATCCGACAACGAGGACATCATTGGTGCCTTGAAGTCACAATTTTCTTTTGCCCTTGCACATGTCCACCATTCTAAATCTTCTCATCCTTGATATCCCTACATATGGTTAATTCTCATGATCATTGGCTCTGAAAGGTAAACAACCATTAGAGGAAGTTCTTAGTTTGACAATACTTGTGTTGATTGCGCTAGCCCTACCTATAGCTCCACTTTTACATGATATATGAGAGATTAATGGGAGGTGAGAGTTTTATAAAATTTGGTTAGGATAGACACTTCATATGAGTGACTTGAGAGAGCTTGGAGAAAGGTTTTTGTCTAATACTTGTTGCGGGAATTTTTGTTTTAAAAATCATAAAAACCCTCGATGGAAGCAAAGAAGTAAGTATGGCTGAAATTGAAAGCTTCGAGTGAAGAGTTTGAGTTGTGGGGTAAATCTTGACGTGGTAAAAATTCTAAACGCCCATGTTTATGATTGATTATCATTACTTTGTGTTTATGTATTAAAGATGAAGGGATTGACTAACTTGTGAAGAAGGATAAGTGGTACACGATTACACTCCTTGGACGAAGTTCTTTTACGAGTACTTGCTCGAGGACGAGCAAGAGCTAAGTGTGGGGGAGATGTTGACGGTGTATTTTGGTGCACCTAGCATGTTCATTACACTTTGGTTTGGATTTGATTATTGAACTAACCCGCCACTAGGCACACTAATCATATAACAAGTTCATCTTTGTGCATGCATTTGGAAGTGTTGTGTTTATGTAGGAAAACATGGACATAAAGGACGGATTCGCAATAAGTTCAAAGGAGCATTCATGGAGTCTTGTTCGTGTTCATGAGCTCGCTGAAATTACTTCCAATGGTGGTGAGGACCAAAGTGCTACGAGGAACACCCCCGGGATTGAAGCGTAAAAGATCAACTTCATGCAAAGAGAGTCTCCATCTTGATCGCGAGGATAACGGCGTCAAAATCATCCAAGTGGAGGGGGCGAAGTAGATAAGTGCACGAGGACCCACGGAGCAAAAAGGGCGACCGAACCGGGCCGAAAGCGGGCACAGGCCGGCCGGCCCCGGTCGGATCGGCCCGGCCCACTTCGGGCACCGGTTCGGTCCCGTCTTCCTTGCCCTCGAAGGATCTTCGACCCTAAAACCCCCGACGCGCCGCCAACGGGAGGGAGGAGTTTATTCGCACCGAGAAGGCCATCCACAAGCTAGAGAGAGAGGAGGAGGATCTCCGGGGCCGGGAGATCAACCACCTCGAAGGAAGCACCCTCTCGTGGAGAAGGAGGAAGACACGGCGGAAGGGAAACCATGATTAACGGTGCCATGATCGGCACCTTGATGGGGTAATCTTCTCATTCGTCCATGGGTTGTAATCGATCGTGAGATGTAATCGCACTTTGTCGGATTTTCTATCTATCATCTTGTGTTGAATATACTTTAATGCTTAAAGGTTAGCTACCATGCCGTAGAGGGAGTACGAGCTCCAATGCTTCCTTGGATCCATTCAATACGCCGTGGCCATCAAAGGTCTAGTCATGAATACCTTCGCGTAGTGACGGTACGAGAGGAGGGAAAGGGCGAAACCGTGGTCACAACCCCGATAGATTAGATTGGTTTTTCATGTCTTTAAGCGATTGCATGCTCTAGTATCGTAGACCCGTGGGCGAGTGTCTTCTCTCTTGATCGTTTATCATTCTCTTTAGTGTAGTTTAGTGTTTTCTAGTATAATAGTTGTTAGGGTTTTAGTAGCTAGTGTGTCGTTGTTGATCGAACGCTTGTAATCCCCTTGCTCCGCGGATTGACAAGAACCTTGGGAATCCCGTGGTGAAAAAGGTGTGGGGTCCGTACGCTTGCGGATCGTAGAGGGATACGTCTTTTATCCGTCAACATACTCTTTCCCTACTCCGACTTGTAACCCTGCCTCCCGGACTATATAAGGCGAGGCAGGGACCGATCTCAGGATCATCTCATCTCACGGCGCACTATTGCACCATCTTGTAATCGTGCCCTATCAATCCAGAGCTACGCAGCATACAGGACGTAGGGTATTACGCACCTCGCGGCCCGAACCTGTCTAAATTGTGTGCCACGTGTCTCTTCCTTCGAGTTTCCGATCTCGGCGAGTCACAATCATCTACTTCGGGTACTCCCCGTAGTAGGTTGCCGGTCTAAAACACCGACAGCTGGCGCGCCAGGTAGGGGATCTCGCTCGAGATCACATGGCGAACTCGACGGCTTCCGTCCACATCAAGCCAACTGTCGCTTTCAACCGCGGCGACACCTTCGTCTTCGGCGCCTGGGTCTGCACTGCTGATGGCGCGGGCTCCTTCCAGCGCCGCCTGACCATGCAGCCCAACCCGAGGACAGGCCTCATGACACTTCCCGAAGTCGTCACAGGCGAACTCGCCGGCAAGTTCGGCGAAGTCTCGCTCTTCGACCAGCACGCTGACTTCGAGCTCGAGTCCGTCTCCAACTCGAACCCGACGTCGCCATGGGCCATCGCCTGCGAGCCGGCTGCTCAGCCATCGCAGACGGTCCCTCCACCACGTCAGCGCTCCGCGCGTGGCCCCCGCGTCCTCAGCCGGGCCCGCACGGGGGCTCCTACTCCACGACGGGCCGGCAAGGAGCCTGTAACCGAGTACAACTCGGACTCCGACGCCGTCCCCGATCGCGTCTCGGACTCCAACCCTCTCTCCGAGTTCTACTCGAACCCGGACTACGAGTGCGACTTCGGGTCGGACCCTGAGGAGCCCGAGTCCGAAGACGACTCCTCTAAGCTTCCCTTGTCAGGGCCAGCCTCTGGGCTGGTTATAAGATCAACACCGACCGGCAGATACGTCTGCGGCCGGACCGCAAGCCCGGCCCGACCCGGCAAAGGGAGACTCACGCTACGTCGCCTACATCGACTCACTACCGTTCCGGAGGGAACACCACGGCCCGGCCGACTCCAACACACCCCCCGAGGTGGCACCTTCGAGTCCGGCCTTGGCACCCCCGATCGCCAAGTCTTCATGGCTGCCGGCGACACCCGGGAACCTCGAGGCACGGCCGCGATCAAGTACACCGGAGGACATCTCTCGCGGACGAGGCGTCCGCCGATGCGCCCCCGGGAGAGACCGACGCCAACGGGGACGCCGGCGCGAACGTAACGGGGAAGCGCAACGAACGACGCCGGGCGGCTCGGGAGACAACCTTCCCATCCGCAACCTTGCGGAGGCTCTCGAGCGGTCGAGAGCGAGTCCACACCACTCTCGAGCAATGCCTCATGTCGATCACAACGATCGCACGCCGGAGCTCGGGGCATACGCGGCCGGAGAGGTCATCGCCAAGCTCGCTGAAGAAGCTTACTTCATGCGGGTCGACAAAAGAGTCAGCCAACCTCCCCCAGCTAAGCCGCGCGACAACGAAGCTACTAGTCGCAGCGCCGGCGCTGGCCCCAACCGTACTCGAGGCGACATCCCAGCTGACCCAAACCGTCGCCGCTCTCACGCCGGCGGACCTTCGCAGGACCAAGGCAATCGAGAGGTTGTCCCCCACCGTGCTCCGGCCGGTGGTGGCGGCAACGACCCTGACGGAGGCGGCAGCGGCGGCGGCGGCTCCAACCACGGGGCCAACGGGGAGAGGCCGGAGGCGGCGGCGGTCGCGGCGGCCGAGGCCACGCGAATAGCCACGCCTCCGGCGCCTCACATGGCGGGTACGACGCTCGCCAGAAGATCGAGGAGCTGCGGCGGAAGAAGTCGACCACTGAGGGTGACGGCTTCCCTGCCTTCTCACCACGGCTTCGCAACCTACTCCTCCCCAACAAGTTCAAGCCTTTGGGGATCACCAAGTACGACACGAAGCAGGATCCTATCCAGTGGCTCCGATGCTACGCTCTCTCCATTGAGAACGCTGGCGGCAACAGCGACACCAAATGCCTCTACTTCCCCTTCTGTCTGGACCAAGCTCCGCTCACGTGGCTCGAGTCGCTGGACAAGCACTCGATCGACCAGTGGGACCAGCTGAAGGAACAATTCACAAGCAACTTCGCGGGCGCCATGGGCCGTTCGGGCACTCGCATGGACCTCGCCATGATCAAGCAGGAACAAGGCGAGACCCTTTGCAAGTACATGCGCCGCTTTTTCGACAAGCGCGCTACCGTCGTCGACGTCACCGACAAGGAGGTCATCGACCTCTTCCAGGACGGCCTCTACCATCGCCGCACCTTCGAGGACTTCGGTCGTCGCCGCCCCAAGTCCATTCCCCACCTCAAGGACATGATCACGTCTCGGGCGGACGAAGAGGACAAGGCCAACGCCAAGTACGACGCCATCCGCGGCAAGTCCAAGCGAGCCGGGCGGCGGCGGCGCGCGCAATGCGAACCAAGGCGGCCGCGGCAACAACAACAACAACAACAACTACTCGGGTCCCAACCGCAAGCGCAAGCCGGACAACACTTGTCGCGGCTATCCGGCGCCTGCGAAAGGGAACTCGAAGAAGAACTCCGGCGGGTTCAAGGACCTGCTGAAGGAGAAGTGCCCGTGGCATCCGAACGGCAATCACACTACCGAGCGGTGCTACCAGCTCAGGCACGCGCTCAAGGATACGCCGGAGCCACCGCACCCTCACGACCAAAAGGGCAAGAAGAAGGACGACGACAACAACGACTTCCAAGAACCCGAGAAGACCGTCAACGTCCTCTTCGGCGGACGCCCGACGGGCGGGAGCGAGAGGCTACCCGTCGTGAAGTGATGTCCATCGAGCCAGCGGTTATGACCCCTCTCAGGTGGTCAGAAGTACCCATCACCTTCTCCCGCGCGGACCAGTGGACTAGCTTCTCCGAACCAGGATGGTTCCCTCTCGTCCTGAAGCCAATGGTGGCGGGCTCCAAGCTCAACAAGGTGCTCATCGACGGTGGGAGCGGGCTCAACGTCCTCTTCACCAAAACATTGAAGAAGATGAACCTCGACGTCACCCCCATGCTCGACAAGAGCAGCATGCCTTTCTACGGCATCGTCCCAGGCAACGCGGCTCGTCCCCGCGGGCTCGGTGGTGCGCCGATTACCTTCGGGGCGTCTCGGGATAACTACCGCACCGAGTACATCAAGTTCGAGGTTGCGGATTTCGAGACTTCCTACCATGCCATCCTCGGCGGACCGGCCATCGCCAAGTTCATGGCGGTGCCCCACTACACCTACTTGGTACTCAAGATGCCAAGTCCGGCCGGTGTACTCTCCCTCCGGGGGGGACTTGAAGATCTCTCACGGCTTGCGATACGAGAGGCCGTGGTGATCGCTTCAACGAATCAAGTACCCAACCCGATGATGGAGGTCTACGGCGCGTCGAAGAAGCTTGCCACAAGCGAACTCGACGTCCCGGAGAAGTACGACGGCGCCAACAAGCCTCGGCCACACCCGAGGAGGTACTCGTCAAGTCGGTCGACCTCGGAACGGGCGACCCCGGCAAGACCACCACCATCGGGGCCGGCCTCGACCCCAAATAGGAAGACGCGCTCATCGGCTTCCTTCGGGCTAACCGCGACATCTTCGCGTGGAAGCCGACGGACATGCCGGGAGTGCCCGGGGAGGCCGATTGAGCACTGCCTCAACGTCGATCCAAAGGCCACCCCCAAGCGACAACACCTCCGACGCTTTGCCGACGACAGACGGGACACCATCAAGAAGGAGCTTGCCAAGCTACTCGCAGCCGGCTTCATCAGAGAAGTCTTCCATCCTGAGTGGCTCGCCAACCCCGTCCTCGTCCGCAAGAAGAACTCGAACGAATAGAGGATGTGCGTCGACTACACTGACCTCAACAAGCACTGCCCCAAGGACCCCTTCGGGTTGCCGCGGATTGATCAAGTCATCGACTCCATGGCAGGCTGCGACCTGCTCTGCTTCCTCGACTGCTACTCCGGGTACCACCAGATCGCAATCAAGGAGGAAGACCGGAGAAGACCGCGTTCATCACCCCGTTTGGCGCGTGCTTGCTACACGACCATGTCATTCGGGTTGAAGAACGCCGGCGCTACTTACCAACGGGCCATCCGGGCACAGCTTCAAGCGGCAACTCAACAAGAACGTCGAGGCCTACGTGGATGACGTGGTTGTCAAAACCGGGGACTCCGGTACCCTCATCGACGACCTTGAAGAGACCTTCGCATCGCTACGCGAGTACCGCCGGAAGCTCAACCCGAACAAGTGCGTCTTCGGCGTACCTTCGGGCAAACTACTCGGCTTCATCATCGACCCGGCGCGGCATTGAAGCCAACCCCGAGAAGATCTCCGCCATCACCGACGCATGAAAGCTCCCACGAGCATCAAGGACGTCCGAAGGCCGACGGGGTGCATGGCGGCGGCGAACGATTCATCTCGAGGCTAGGAGAACGGGGTCTCCCCTTCTTCAAACTACTCAAGCATCACGAGAAGTTCGTGTGGACTCCGAGAGGCGGATCAAGCCCTTGCCCGGCTCAAGGACTTCCTGTCAAAGCCGCCAATCCTCACGGCTCCTCACAAGGGCGAGCAGCTACTGCTCTACCTAGCTGCGACTACTCACGTGGTCAGTACTGCCATCGTTGTCGAGCGGCATGAAGACGGCCACGCCTATCCGGTCCAGCGCCCGGTCTACTTCATCAGCGAGGTCCTATCAGAGTCCAAGGCTCGCTACCAGCCCGTGCAAAAGCTCCTGTACGCTCTACTCATCACCTCGCGGAAGCTACGACACTACTTCCAGGAGTACTCGGTCTCCGTGGTCACCGGCTACCCGCTCGGCGACATCCTGAGGAACCAAGACGCCACTGGAAGAATCTCCAAGTGGGCTGTCGAGCTCGGCGCCCTCACCATCGACTTCAAGCCGCGCACCGCCATCAAGTCGCAGGCACTAGTCGACTTCATGGCAGAGTGGCGGGAGAACCAGCTACCTACTCCCACCGTGCGACCAGAGCATTGGGTGATGTACTTTGACGGCTCACTCAACCTCGAGGGCGCAGGCGCAGGGGTACTCCTGATCTCTCCAACGGGCGAACAACTCAAGTACGTCCTGCGATCTTCCGGAAGGTCTCAAACAATGAAGCCGAGTACGAAGCCCTCCCCGCACGGGCTCCGCCTCGCGGCTTCACTTGGCATCAAGCGGCTACTAGTCTACGGCGACTCCGCAGTGGTCATCAACCAAGTCAACAAGTCCTGGGACCGCAACAAGGAGAACATGGACGCCTACTGCCTAGAAGTTCGCAAGCTCGAGAACAAGTTCTATGGTCTCGAGTTCCACCACATCGTCCGTGACAACAATGTTGCGGCGGACGTTCTCTCGAAGCTCGGATCCACCCGCGCCCAAGTACCCGCGGGCGTCTTCGTCCACGAGCTTCACGCGCCATCCATCCCGGAGCCGGCGCCACTGACCACTGCCCCAGCCCATCCACCAGCTTGGCAGGAGGTCATGATGATCGACGTGGACTGGAGGCAACCCTTCATCGACTACCTCAACGAGCAGAAGGTCCCCTCCGACAAAAACGCGGCCGAACAACTCGTCCTCCGCGCCAAGTCTTACGTCCTCGTCGGAGACAAGCTTTACAAGCGGGGCGCATCTTCCGGAGTACTCATGAAGTGCGTCCCTCGTGAAGAAGGCAAGGACATCTTGGAGGAGATCCACAAGGGCGTCGCGGCAACCACGCGTCTTCACGTACGGCCGGTCGGCAAGGCCTTCCGGCGAGCTTTCTGCGGCCCCACGGCCACGAGCGATGCCGAAGAACTCGTCAGAAGGTGCCAAGGATGTCAATTCTTCGCCAAGCAGCAACACGTCCCCGCCTACAAGCTAGTCACCATACCGCCGACCTGGCCCTTTGCCTGCTGGGGGCTCGACATGATTGGGCCCCTACCAACTGCGCCAGGCGGATTCAACAGGGTGCTGGTGGCTATCGACAAGTTCACCAAGTGGATCGAGGTCAAGCCGGTCACATGCCCCAAGGCTGAAAGAGTACTCGACTTCCTGGATGAACTCATACACCGCTATGGGCTACCCCACCGCATCATCACAGACCTGGGGTCCAACTTCAACAACCACCAGTTCTGGGAGTACTGCGAGAACAGCGGGATCGACGTCAGATACGTCTCAGTCGCCCATCCACGGGCCAACAGACAAGTCGAGCGCGCCAACGGGATGGTGCTCGACGCCCTTAAGAAACGGCTACATGACGCTGGTAACTCTAAAGGGGGCAAGTGGATCAAGGAACTACCCAACGCACTCTGGGGGCTGCGGACTCAACCATCCAAGCCGACGGGGCAATCCCCCTACTTCCTGGTCTACGGCTCCGAAGCCATCCTCCCTGCCGACGTCATATGGAACTCACCGGCAGTGGAACACTACGACGAAGGCGTCTCAGAAGACAGCAGACGAGTTGATATCGACAACATCGAAGAAGCTCGCTGCGCCGCCCTCGTCCAATCAGCAAGGTACCTGGAGGGTATCCGACGCTACCATGATCGCAACGTCAAGGAACGCTCCTTCAACGTTGGAGATCTTGTCCTCCGCCGTATCCAGAACACGGAAGGACTCCACAAGCGCAGCTCCCCCTGGGAAGGCCCCTTCACCGTGGCTAAGGTGACCGGGCCGGGCTCCTACCGCCTCCAGACACTTGAAGGCGAAGACGCCAACAACTCGTGGAACGTCGATCAACTCTGTCGATTCTACGCCTAGTCTACACGGCTACTCTGGGGTTCAAGTCTACACGACTACATCAACGCCCCTTGCCGCAAGCGACCCTCCCGGGTCCTAGCTCCAAGTCTCCGGACTACTCTCCTCCAGGTCCAGCCCGTGCGGCTACCTACGGACCCTGGGCTGCGACGAGCGTCAAGGACTCTAGCAGCGGTCTACCAAAGAGACCACACTCCAAGATCCAGCCTCGCACGGCTACCTACGGATCTGCGATCCAGCCTCCACGGCTACCTACGGATCACCAGTACCGCAAGCGGCTACCCGCTCCGGCGCCACTTAGCTCGGCGGCGTCCGGGTCCAGGCGACTACTTGTAACTACGGCCCTGGCCACCCAGGTGTACTTCTTCAGTAATAAAGCTTGATTTTTCATCAACTTGTTTACTGCTTTGCTCCCTACGATGGGACTACTAAAGCCGAGTATTACTACTCGCACCTACTCCACGATGGGCGCTCCGCACTCTGAGATCGCGGTCACGAGTACTCATTGCTGGAACAACTTCATTTCATTGATATATGAATAAGTTCATTACAACTGTTTCCTGTACAACCATGGCTACTAAGCTACCTATGCAGGGCTACTGGAGGTTCAGCTTCTCGGCTACCTGCTCCGCGATGGGAGCCACCGCTCCGGCGGCTACGCGTCTTGCTCATCCGGCCGGTTGGCGGCTACCCCGCCGGCGACCACCTCCACCTGGAGCCTTCGGGAAGTACGACTTCATGAAGGCCAGTACTTGCTTCGGGATCGACTTGGCCATGTGCTTGACGTAGGCGGCCAGCCGGCTCGGCGCTTCACGAAGTCGATCCGCCAGAGGAGCGATCTTGGGGCCGCCCGGGTGCGGCACCAGGAGCCTCGTGATCGGGAGGGCAGCCTCTTCAAGGTCCTTCGAGTGGGCCGGAGCGCCTCGCAATCTTCGTTCAACATCGCAAAGATTTGTAGCCGTTGACGAGATCTCTGTCGAGAGGCAATCCGCGGCTCCATATGCTTCTCGCACTCGAGGGCGAGCTCCTTGTAGTCGAGCTCAAGTACCTGGCGGGCTTCTTGCTCCCGGTAGAAGAGGTTCTTCATGCTGACCTCCGAGGCTTTCAGCTGCTCCACCTGGCCTTCGAGTTCTGCAACACAACACAACAACGGGTCAGAGGCTATGCGGCTTCCAACAAGTACCCGACAAGTCAAAAGACATACTCTTATTCTTGTTGCGGAGGCCTTTGTTCTTCCGCACCAAGTCGTCGCCCTTCGCCTGCAGTTCCATCACGTCGTTGTGGTACTTGGCAAAGGCGGCGTCGAGCTTCGACTGCATCGCGGCCGCGTGCTTCCGCGACTTCACGAGCTGCTCCTCCAGGGCCTCGGCTCGGAGCACGGTGTCGCTGTAGCCTTGCAGCATGTTCGACTTCTCGCGGGATCGCTCCGCGACGTCCTGCACAAGACAAGCTCAAGTCAAGCAGAGTACTCTACGCAAAGGATAGACTACTCGGGAGGCTACGACTACGTACCTTCATCCACTGCTCAGCCCGCCGGATCGCCTCCGTGTGCCTGGGCCACCGTTGCCGGCTCGACGAGATCGTCGGCCAGCAGCTCAATCCCGCCACGGCTACTCGACGTAGCCTCCGTCATCGGCGCCGAGCGGATAGGCTCCGCGTCTTGGATCTCGGGGGATCGGATTGCCACCTCCAGGGCAACCCCTGGCGACGTGGTAGCCGCCTCCCCCTCGGCGGACTTCTCGGCGACTTCCCCCACGGGCTCGGGGGCTCCTCCCGCAGCCTCCGGGGCCTCTGGCGTCAACTCCTGCATGGGCACCCCTGCAGGGATGTCACCTCCTTCAGCGCCTGTCAACAAGGATCATGCGCATCAGTGCCTACGACTACTCGTCCGGGAGTTCTACAGCTTCAAGAAGGGTACTCACCTTCGACTATGGCCGCCTCTGGCAGCGGTGCTTCGGCAGCCGGGGGCTCGGTCGCGGCTTGGGCCTCGGGAGCGGGCTCCTCAACGGGTGGCACGGCCTCTCCTGCCTCCGCTGTCGCGGGCTCTTACCCGTCCCAGCTCAGATCTGTGGATTTTCTGCACAAGTGTTCACAGAAGATTGTCAGGCAATCATCGACTACCGCAACGAGTATTACTCATGAAGGTGTGGTACTTACAAGGTCGACTGGACGATAGTCACGGCCGGAGCGCCGAGGATGCTGGCGATGTCAACCAGTCCACCCTCGGCGGGCGTTTCCTCCTCCGCCTCTTCGGCTACTGCCTGCTCCACGGTGGCAGCGGCCGGCGCAGACGTCTCCCGCGTCCCTGCGGCTTCCATCTCTCCAACGGCGGCGGCCGCGGGTACTCTGCTCTCCTCTGGAGCAGGGGGCTGGCGCTCCAGTTGCGCCAGAAGATCTTCGACAGTGGGGGCTGGACTTCGGCTTCCAGCCGGTTCCCCCACCGGGTCCCACACGCCTTCGTCGCCCTCTTCGACGGGCTCCGTTGGCGGCACCTCCTGCACACAACGACGACTACTCGTCAACACCCGTACTCGACTACTGGGTACTCGACTACTCTGTTCAAGATAACTAACCTCCGGAGGCGTGGTCTCTGAGACCTTCATTTTCTTCGCCACCCGCTTCTTGGTGGGGTTGCGCGGCTTCCGCGGCGGCGCAGCAAGGCTAGCCTCCAGGCTAGCCGGAGGATCTTGGATAAGTGGCACATGAGGCAAGCCTGGACGGCTAAACCTCGACCGCAGCTGGAAGCGGTCCTGCAGCGTCTCTTCGTCTTCTTCGTCATCGGAGGTATCCTCCACGATGACGGGGTCGTCGCCTTCACCGACTTCACGGCGCTCCTTCACCTTCCCCTCCGCCGGGATCTCGATCCCGCTCGGTGGCGGCTGCGGCTCGGAGACAAACCGCTTCACATCATCCTGCGCAAAAGACACAAGGCGTCAGCAACTCTGCTACAAGTGCCCATTACTCGACGAGGGGGGTACGACTACTCACCTCGTTGGGAGGGCGCGCGGCGGAGTACTCCTCGACAGGGCACGCCGTGTACTCCGGCATGTCCTTGAAGATGCGCGACAACCTCTCGATGATGTCGTTGTCGTCCAACTCGCCCCCCGGCATCCGCGACGTGTCGTCGTCGCCGGTGTACTCGAAGCCCAGCGTATCCCTCGCCATCAGCGGCTGGATCCGGCGCTTCATGAAACTGAAGGCCACGTGCTCGGCCCTCAGTCCAGCTTCTCTGAGCACCCGGATGCGCGCTAGTAGCTCGGGGAGCTGGATCCCCTCCTGCATGGTGGGCTCTGTGTTCCACCACTCCCGATGCCTGGGCTACCGTCCGCTCGGCTTCGGCAGGCCTGGGTGGTGGTTGGTGATGTAGAACCACCGTGTCTTCCAGTCCGTGTTGGAGTCCACGAGCTTGTACGCCGTGCGGTGCCGCGGCGTCCTCCCTCGGTCCGGATCCCGGCTCCCTCCGACTACTCGGGGTTGGAGGCACCGGGCCGCGGCTGACGCGGAAGAACTTCCGAAGAGCACCCGGTGCGGCTTGATCCCGAGGAAGGCCTCGCGAAGTGGGACGAAGACCGACATGTGGAAGATGCCGTTGGGGTTCAAGTTGAGGTACTCGATGCCGTAGTACCCGAGCAGCCCCTTGAAGAAGTCGCTTGCCGTGCGGCGCAAGCCCGCGCTCCACGAAGCGCGAGAACATCGGAATCTCGTCCTCCGCCTTCTCCATCGGATACGGATCTCCTGCGGCGGATCTCCACATGTCGACTTCTTTTTCCCTGATGAACCCACTGTTCAGCAGGGTCAGCAGGTCCTCCGTCTTGACCTTCGACTTTTTCCACTCGCGGCTTGGATCAGCGCGCGGTGGAGACAGCGGCGGCGCCGCACTGGTGGCGGCCGCGGCGGCCTCTGTACGGCTCCTCTTCTTTCCGCCAACCTTCGATGTCTTAGACGGCGACGGCTTCATTCTCCAAGTACAAGGAGTCTTCACTCGCATCCGCTCGGGGGCTACCCTAAATCCTTCGGGTGGCGATGCGCTCGGATCTACTACGGCGGCAGCAGGCGCTGGAGTGGATCCACTTCAAGGTTCAAGTGGAATGGCTGCGGCTCACTTGGGTGAAAAACCCTAAGGGACTTCCGCTCGGCTACTTCTACTCGACTACCTGGGACGCGGCTAGTCTCAAGAGCATCTCAGGACACGTTCTCCAAGAAGACCCTTCAATTCGAGAGGAAGTACTCGACTCAAGGCTCGGGGGCTCCGTGCCACGTGTCCTTCGGTTTTTTCTCTCCGGATTTTTCGGGATTTTCTTGCCGAGACTTCAGATGGATCCTCAGCCTGAGCCCGCGGCTCGAGGCTCGGGGGCTACTCCATGTGGATCGCGGTTCTGGAAATCGCATCTCCACGACGGCTTCGGCTTCAAGACAAGACAGGCATTTCTTGAAGACCTTCGAAGGCAGATTTCAAGGACGCTTGGGACTACTCGAGAAGACTTCAAGATTGCTCAAACATCGAGTGGAGTACATTCCAGCCTCGGGATGCTTCGACTACTCTTGAGGACTTTTGACTTGTAATACTCGGGGACGCTTGAGGACTACTCGTTAAGGCCATCAAGACTACTGGAAGCTATCCTTCTCGACTACAAAGTACTCGGGGGCTTGTCGTATGGACCTCCCTGGGCCCACTGCCTCGGTGGGTACCAGGGCCGACTACTCGGTGGGCCCCTAGGACTACCCGGCTTGCGCTACACGGCACCTGAAGGCGTGGAGCACAAGGACAGCAAAGGAGTAGTACTCGGACAGGACTCTGTACACATTCCGCACTGTATGGAAGTCTCCTAGACGTACTCGACTAGTACTCTTTCCCTACTCCGACTTGTAACGCTGCCTCCCGGACTATATAAGGCGAGGCAGGGACCGATCTCAGGATCATCTCATCTCACGGCGCACTATTGCACCATCTTGTAATCGTGCCCTATCAATCCAGAGCTACGCAGCATACAGGACGTAGGGTATTACGCACCTCGCGGCCCGAACCTGTCTAAATTGTGTGCCACGTGTCTCTTCCTTCGAGTTTCCGATCTCGGCGAGTCACAATCATCTACTTCGGGTACTCCCCGTAGTAGGTTGCCGGTCTAAAACACCGACAGATGGGACCCATGTTTAAGGTTTGACTAGTGTTATTTATCCTGTGCCTTGATCAAATGGGTTTATCTTTATGTTGGGTAGCTATGCTTAGTTGCTATACCTGGGTTATGGTGGTTTTAATGAACAACAATGATGAACTTGTTTTACCTTTATGTTATATCTTTCGATGTTAATACAAGACCATATGATTAATCGGAACATGGAGAACCACCCAGGACAACAGTGCAACCACAAGGACTATATGGCTCTGGTCTTGGCCGATTAATTAGGGAAGCCTTTGTGTGGTTATTACTCGCATAGTAGGTTGGGGACGGAGGAATGCTTTTATGGCTCTTCTATTCCGGAGCGGTGATGGAACGGAAGACTCTATGGCTTACCGTCCGTAATAGAAGTGTGGTACGAAAGATAGCCTCTATGACATACTACTATGGACTAATACGCACGGGAGGACTCTTTGTAAAGGCCTCGTAGCGTCCCTATGCAATCACACCTCGGTAGTGTGGTATGATGCTTGGCCGGCATCGCATGGTTGGGTTTAAAGTTCTTCGGGACTTTTACGCGACTTGTGGGTAAAGATGTACAACCTCTGCAGAGTGTAAAACTAATCGATTAGCCATGCTCATGGTCAAGAGCGGCCTGGACCCTCACATGATAACTGAACTTGAAGATGGACTTAGATCGTGTTCTCTGGTTATGCTTGCCATGTGCTTATGGCGTACCTCTTATCTTATGCTTAATGTGGGTTGGTATAAACTTATACTTTATTAGTAATCAGGTGCTAATAAAATTTGACCAACTAAAATTGCTTAAATGCTTATAGCCCAGTCCACTATAAAGCCTTTGCATTCATTCTTTTCTCCACACTTGCTGAGTACGACAAGTGCTCACCCTTGCTAAACAATGTTGCTCAGAAAGAGGATGCTACTTTGAAGTCTTGTGAAGATGTTGCTGGTGCTAGGCGTACGCAACCCCCAGTCGATTGCCTGTGATGTTTGGAGCCTTCGTTTCCAGGATAAAGCGTAAATCTCTGATAATCTTTCTTTTTCTTACGTGATACTGTTTCTGTATTCACTTTTATGTCACTATATGCATGAAACTTGATCCTGGCATGCATATAGGTATGCACTTGGTTTTCTTCGGAAAGTCGGGTGTGACAAAGGCTAACTCTAACCCATCCACCAGGATGTTCTCCTTTTCCTCTTTGATGTCTATGCCAGATGAGGAGTTTGATGACCTTGTAGAGGACGAGCTGGTGCTGTTGACGAGGCGGTTCGAGAGGCTGCACGAGAACCGCGTGAACATGAGGAGGAACACGAGGACTTTCTTCCAGTGCGGCAAGCCGGGACACTTCGTCGCCGACTGCCCGGAGAAGGCCGAGAACAAGGACAGCTACAAGCACAAGCCGAGGATGGACGGCAAGCACCGTTCGAGGCGCGACCACAAGAGCAAGCACAAGAACAAGTACAAGGACGAGCGACGATCGAGGAAGAAGGAGAGCCGAGGCAAGGCCCGAGCGATGGTTAAAGCGAGCGACGTCGACTCCAGTTCCGCGTACTCCACCTCGAGCTCGAGCAGCAGTGAAGACGAGGGAGATCGCCGCAAGAACAAGAAGTCGTCGAAGAACCTGAGCGGGCTGACCTGCTTCGCGAGAGATGGCTTCTGCACCATGGCACTGAGCTCCGGCAGCAAGAAGAGCACACAGAGCGACTCGGACTCTGAGTCCGATGACGAGGTGCGTGATGAACTTCCCTTCTTGCGCCAGGAGAATGAGAGGCTTGGCTCTTTGCTTGATAACCGTGATGACATGCTTAGAGAGGCCAAGAAAATGAGGAAAGAGCTTAGGGCTTCACTCGAGGATGCTAGGACTAGAGTGGCTGAGCTAGAGACACAGGTGCTTGATAGCAAGCTTGAGATTGATTCCCTTAAGGCTAGCCCTGTTGTTTCGGATGACAATGATTATGCTGATTGCTCCATATTCCTTGCTGATCTTGCTTTGTTTGAGGAGAAGCATGCCTCCAAGTGTGAGGAACTAGATGTGCTTAGGGTTGAAGTGGCTGAGCTTAAGTCTAGACCTGCTTTGCTAGGTGCTTGCACTTCTTGCCCTGTTTTGCATGCTAAGATTGATGAGATGCATGCTTACACTAGTTCGCTCGAGGCTAGATTGAAGGAACCCATGCCTACATCTTGCTCTACCTGTGAAATGCATGCATTGAAAAATTTGGAGCTTGCACATTATGTTTATCGGTTGCAGGATGAGAATTATGACCTGAGGAAGCTGATGGGTTGGTTGTCCGGTCGTGAACCTCAGTTGAGGATGATGATCAAGGCCTTCAAGAGGCAAGATGGTGAGGGGCTTGGGGCAAACAAGGTTGGTGAGGGAAGTGGAGAGAATATCCCGGAGCCACCAAAAACCCACCACAAAAATGATTTCCCTCCAAAACCTAACCATCTAAGGAACCGACTAGACACAACCCCAGCTCTACCCGTGTTTCCTACACCCACAAATGACCTACAAAAGCCTATCAAGTTTGTGAGCACTTCGGGGAAAGTGTTCTTTGGGAAGGAGAGTGAGAAGGCTAGTGGTGAGAAACCAGTGGAAGGTTTGAGTGGAGAGAAACCAAGTGAGCAGCCACATCCCAAGCCTAAGCCTAAGCTTGTGAGGTTCCATTGTGGCTATTATGGGAGAGATGGCCATAAGGAGGAGTTTTGCTTCAAGAGGAAGCGTGAGGAGAGAATGGAGAAGGAGTGGGCTAACAAGGACAAGTACCACCCTTGCGATGGTGTGCTTGAGCCTCGTATGCAGATGCCCAGGGGCAAGGCGAGTGTGATGACAGTTCGGGCTTGGGGAGAGCGGAAGGCTGCAGGTGGTGCTGCTGCCCAGGTCACACCGGTCATACTGGTGTGGGGAAACGGTCAGACCGGTGCAGGCACAGACAGCTGTTTGGGTTTCGAGCTCGTACAGGTGCGAGGGTTGTCTCTGGTGGTCGTGGTTTTGGTGGTTGGGCTGGAAAGGGTGCAGGTGGTCAGTTTGTTAGGCGTTCTCCTCCTCGTGCTCAATACGGGGATCGTAGGAGTCGTGGCTTTGAGTTGGAGAGGAAGGACGTTCCACGGGCTTTCTTGCAGAGAGGGGTGGTTCCCTCAGGGTGGTTACCGTGGTGGTGTTCGTGGAGGTAGCTTTGGTAGGAGAGATGCTTTGGTTGGTGCTAACCCCACTTTTGAGCAAATGGCTCGGCACTGGTTTTACTCTTTTGGTACTAACCCCAGTGCTGAGTCGTTTGTTCACTCACGTGCTCGTTTTTGAATTTCAGGTGGGAGACTTGAAGAACATTTGGTTGATTGACTCCGGTTGCTCGAGGCATATGGCCGAGAGACAGGGGGTGGTTCTCAAGTCTCGTCCGTGGTGACAAGGAGGTACATCACTTTTGGGGACAATGGGCGTAGGCGTGTGCTTTCAGAAGGTGAGATAAAAGTGAGTGACAAGATCACTCTGAGGCGTGTTGCTCTTGTTCAATCGCTGGGGTACAATTTGCTTTCTGTGTCCCAGTTGTTGGATGAAGGCTTTGAGGTGTTGTTTCGGCCAGGTGGTTCTCGGATTGTGGACTCTCGAGGGGACCTTGTCCGTATGGTCATTCCCGAGGGTCAGGTGTTTCGTGCTGATTTTTCTCACTCTTCGGGTGTGGAGCGTTGTTTCTTGGCCGGTTCTTCGAGTGAGTTGTGGAAGTGGCATAAGAAGTTGGGTCACTTGAGCTTTGACCTTTTGTCTCGCTTGAGTAAACTCAATTTGGTCCGAGGATTGCCATGGTTGAGGCTTGAGAAAGAGTTGGTTTGTGCGCCGTGTTGGCATGCCAAGATGGTGGCCTCTTCTCACCCGCTTCTCACCGATGTGATGACTGAGCGTCCATGCGAGCTGCTCCATATGGACCTTGTTGGCCCAGCTCGTGTGCGATCTGCGGGTGGGAAGTGGTATGTCCTTGTTGTGGTGGACGACTATTCTCGGTATGCGTGGGTGTTCTTTCTTGAGGATAAGGGGGAGACGTTTGGTTTTGTTCGAGATCTAGTCTTGAGGTTGAGGAACGAGAGGCAGGGAGATGCCATATGAGCTATCCGTAGTGATAATGGCTCGGAATTCAGGAACTCTCGTTTTGAAACCTTTTGCCATGACTTGGGTCTTGAGCACCGATTTTCGAGTCCGTATACGCCTCCCCGAAATGGTGTTGTGGAAAGGAAGAACGAGGACCTTGTGCGAGATGGCTCGGACGATGCTTGATGAGCATAGGACTCCGAGGAGGTATTGGGCTGAGGCGGTGAATACCGCATGCTATGTGTCGAACAGGATATACCTCAGAGTGCACATGAAGAAGACATGCTATGAGTTGATGCATGGTCGCACACCCAAGGTGAGTCACTTCCATGTCTTTGGTTGCAAGTGTTTCATTTTGAAAAAAGGCAGGAAGTTGGATAAGTTTGAGGCTAGGTCTGTCGATGGCATTTTCTTTGGTTATGCATTTCATTCTAGAGCATATCGTGTGCTCAATCTTGAAACTAACCAAATCGTGGAGACTTGTGAGGTAACCTTCGACGAGACAGAGCCACGTAGTCAGCTTGTCTTTGAGTGTGCGGTGATGATGAGCTTGGCGAGGAGATCTTTCGGGAGGAGGAGCATGAACATGGAGATGATGAGGATGGTGGTGCGGTGCCCCCGCCGAACATGTACCCACTACTTTGACTACGATGATGGATGGACCCTCTGCTACACCTACGACGACAAATCAAGAACGAGGAGAAGCTGATGTTGAGGGGGAGGTAGCTTCGAGGCGAGAACCTTCCCGGCGAGTTCAAGTGGATCACCCAGCTTCGAGGATCATCGGCGACATGAATGAACGCACTACACGGTCGAGGGTTCGAAACAACTCCCATTTCGCTCATGCTGTATTTGTTGCTTCTTTCGAGCCCAAAGACATTGGACACGCACTATCTGATCACAATTGGGTTAACTCAATGCATGAGGAGTTGGAGAACTTTGAGAGGAATCAGGTGTGGGAGTTGGTTGACCCTCCCCCAGGGTGTAAGCCGATTGGTACCAAGTGGGTGTGGAAAAACAAAGAGGGAGAGAAGGGTGAGGTTGTGAGGAACAACTCGAGACTTGTTGCTCAAGGGTTCAGTCAGAAGGAGGGGATCGACTACGAGGAGACCTTCGCTCCCGTAGCCCGTTTGGAGGCGATTAGGATCTTTCTAGCCTTTTCTGTGGCTAAAGGGTTCAAGTTGCACCAAATGGATGTGAAGAGTGCTTTTCTGAATGGTGTGTTGGAGGAAGAAGTGTATGTGAGGCACCCTCCGGGGTTTGAGAGTGAGAAGTACCCCCACCGAGTGTACAAGTTGAGGAAGGCGTTGTATGGGTTAAAGCAGGCGCCTAGAGCTTGGTATGGCAGGTTGAGGGGGTTCTTGTTTGAGAGAGGTTTTGAGATGTGGAAGGTCGATCAGACCTTGTTTTTGCGAGGCGGGCGAGAGATATCCCCGATTGTGCGGGTGTACGTGGATGATATTGTCTTTGGTGGCTCGTCTAACTCTCTTGTTGCAAGGTTTGCGGATGATATGAGCAGGGAGTTTGAGATGAGCATGATGGGTGAGTTGCGCTTCTTCCTCGGGCTACAAATCAAGCAATCAAAGGAAGGAACATTTGTGCACCGTGCTAAGTACACCAAGGACATTGTGCGGAAGTTCAAGATGGAGGACTCCAAGGCTATGACGACGCCGATGAGTACGACTACGGCTCCGATGCGAACGAGGAAGGTGAACACGTGGACCGGAAGGAGTACCGGAGCATGATCGGGTCACTCCTCTACTTGGCCGCCGACGAGGCGGACATACGGTTCTCGGTGTGTCCGTGCGCTCGTTTTCAAGCGTCTCCGAGGACTTCACATCGGCGGGCGGTGAAGCGAATTTTCGGTACTTGTGTCACACTCCCGACTTCGGCCTTTGGTACTCCGCGTCCTCTTCTTTGGCGCTTCATGGTTTTTCGTACGCGGATTTTGCTTTGGGTGTCGGTTGGATAGGAAGTCCACTTCGGGACTTGCCGAGTTTTGGGTTCTTCTTTGGTGTCTTGGTCTTCCCGCAAGCAGTCGAGTGTTGCTCAATCCACGACCGAGGCCGAGTATGTTGCCGCTGCTAGTTGTTGCTCTCAGCTCCTTTGGATTTCATACACCATGAGTGACTTTGGTGAGGAGTATACCCATGTCCTACTTCAATGTGATAGCACCAGTGCCATAAGTGTTGCCAAGAACCCAGTGCTCCATTCCAAAACCAAGCACATAGAAGTGAGGTACCATTTTCTGAGAGACAACGTCGAGAAAGGAAAGATAGCTTTGATCCATGTACCCACACATGACCAACTAGCCGATATTTTCACCAAACCCCTAGATCAAGCAACTTTCACTCGTTTACGGGGGGACCTTGGTGTGTGTTTAATTTCTTGAGTTGGGTGAGTGGGAGCTCTCTTTTGCCGGTGGTGTCGAGCCCTTTTTTGCCTCCCCTCGAGGAGCCGGTGGTTTTGCGAGTTTTGAGCGCTCCTTTGTAGCATATGTATAGCTTTTCTGTGTGCATTTCTTGCATTTTGTATGGCTTATGTAACATGATGTATAGGCATCCTTGTATCTTAGATTGCATGCATTTTGTATCATATGCATTGGTTAGGAAAATCTTCTCTCATATACATTGTTCACCATGGAATGAGATATATGTCTTTGTGAGCTTGTTTGGTATGCTATGGTTAGTTTGGCTTAGCTCTTGATGATCTTGATGAATAATCCATGGTTGATAGCTATGCTTTTGAAAAATGTCACATGTATGTTCTCTCATGTGTAAATGCCTTTACATGCTCTTGACATGTTTTTGTGGCCTTGCTATGCTTAATTTGTGGTTGGATAGCTAGTTTATTGATCATATGGGGCCAAAGGCTCATTTGCCATCATGAATGTTTAGCCCTCTTGTTTTATCTTGTGGAGGGGCATAAGTTCCTTTTTATCGCAAAGACATTTCATGTACCATTTACAAATCTGAAAATGAAATTAAAAATGCCTGGAAATTATGTTCCCATGTCATATGTGCTGAATTTAATTCGCTTTGGGTGCTAAATCGTTGCATGATGCCTACCAATGAGAAGCCTCATACATAGAAGTAGGCACATGGCTCGGTGGCTTTGACATGACATGAGGTGCTTGTGGGTGTTTGTGATGGTCTTATGATTAGAATGGCTGTCCTAGCATGAAGTTTGTGTGGCTTTGCCATTTTGATATGCTTTGATCATGTTTAGGACTTTGCTCATGAGAGGCAAGTTTTTCACAAAATTGCCAAAATCCATCTTAGCTTCGTCCAATGGTTGTGAAACTTGGTGATCATGTAGTTGAGATCAATACGAAGCCGTAGAGTATCTAACTTGCTCATTTGGACATGTGTAGCATTTTTTGTTGAATTTTGTCTATTTGAGAAGCTCTAGGTTGAAAGTTTTGCATTTTTGGCTTGATTCATGCATTGCCAACAAGGGGGAGAAGTTTGAGCTTGAAATGGCTTGTTGGGCACTTTTAGAAAGTTTTCAGGTGGTTTCGAGCCAATTCTGGGCTCTGTTGTGCACCGGTCTGACCGGTCAGGGTCACCGGTCTGACCGGTGTGAGTGCTGGTTCTGTACACATGTTGCACACCGGTCTGACCGGTGGTGTGGACCGGTCTGACCGGTCAGGGCTGTTTTGTTGCAGTTGCCCTGTTTCAAGTGGTGTCTTGCATGCATTCGTCCAGGGGGAGGTGCGTTGGTTCAGGGGGAGCTTGCATGTGTGCAGGGGGAGCTCTTTGTGAGTTTTCGAGCTTTGGTTCGGTGGTTTGCGCTCTTTGTTTGAGCTTTGCTTTTTTCTCGGATGTGTCGAGCCGTTGCCCTTGCCTAAGGGGTCCGAGACTTGTCTTCTTCAAGTGATCTTGCTCTTTGCCTTTGTTTGGCTTTCGATCGCTTGTTGGAGTTTCTTTTTGTTCGTTTCTTTTCTCTTTCTTTTCTCTCTTGTTACTTTCGTGTGGGTGTTGTCAATGTACTCATCAAGGGGGAGATTGAGGACCATGTGTGGTTCGAGGACCGGTGGATGGTCGCTTCCTTGTGTGATGAGTGATTGACAACGTTGTGTGGATTGATTCTTGGCTAAGTATTGCAGGTGCAGGTTGCGGCTTGACTGGTGTTGGTGCAGGTGAAGAACAATGTGAAAGGTCGTCGCCGGTGAGGCCTCCAGGTGTGAAGACAAGTAGGCTTCGTTCGAGGGACCCGGTGGCCAGCGGGTTCAAGTGCGGGCCGCATGGTGGCATGAACAGCAAGATGAAGTCGTGGACAGTTTCTTGGTTGAGCCACAAAACCAAGGTCGAGCCGGGACTACGTGGGAGCCAAGTCATGAGTGGAGATTAGCGGAGGCTACACCGAGTTCGCGGGGTTTCCGGTGGTTCACCAGAAAACCACTGGGTTCCTTGGTTGATCCACAAAGCCAAGACCGAAGAACCGAAGACGGTCTTTGCAACGAAGCCTGGACCGGTCCCCGACCGGTGGGTACCGGTCTGACCGGTGGGGAGCACCGGTCTGACCGGTGTGCGACGACGCAGTCCGGAGACTTCGAAGCGGAGGACACGCGTCGAGATCGCATGGCTTGCGTCGAGGCTACGCAGGGTGCAGTCGGCGGGCATCCGTCCGATGGTGAAGACATGAAGACTTACAAATCCGCCCTTGAGGGGCTTGTATCCCTAGTTATTAGGAAAGGGCATTTTAGACATTCGGTTGCCTCCATATAACCCAAGAGGTGAGAGGATGGCAGCCAACTCTTGGAACCCTAGCTCATTTGTTTTCCTATTTTCCACCTATTTTCCTTAGGTTTTCCTTAGGACTAGCAAGAGAGCTTCATGGAGAGATCTTGTTGGGAGGGATGGATGATCGGGCGGCTTGCTAGAACTTGTACGAACCTTTGTTTCATGTATAGATGATTCGGCGTGGTTCCTCAAGGTTTGGATGTGTTTTCCCCGGTTGTTCTTGGTGGTGATTTTCGGAGCCCTCTCTCGGTGATTTCTTTGGGTTGTTTTCGGGACTTTTCTCTTGGGCATTTGATGGGGGAAATTTGTGGGAACCCTTCGTGGTTCTTTGGGCTGTGATTCCCCTCCCAAATCTGTGAGAAAAGGTGCTCGATTTTGGGGTTTCTTGAGTTCTTGGGTTGGAAGTGCTTTCGGCGGGATTTTTTCGATTCCTCCTTTTTGGACGAGTTTTGGTGGGATTAAACTTGGCTATGGACTCCTCATGAGGTGTTCCTGATATCCCCAAAGTCTTGTTCAAGTCCGTGGAGTGATTCGGGAGATCGAGATTTGGATTTGAGGGAGTTGACCCGCGGGTGCTGTTCATCCCGAGCTGCCCAGGCTACACCGGTCTGACCGTGCTCTTGGCCGGTCGACCGGTGCGAGTCCTTGTGGGATTTTGCTCGGGTGAACGTCTTGGTGTGTTCGTTGTTGTCTGTGTTGCCTGCTGTTTCGAGTTTGGGTCTCGTTTGGTGGTCGGTTGGCTTTGTTTGGTGCCTTGGGGGCTTTCGGTCGCCATCGGTCCGACCGGTGTGTCTCACCCCCGTCCGACCGGTGTAGAGCCACTTAGTGGAAGTTGTTCAGTTTCACCAGCAGGGACCGGTCTGACCGGTGGTGCTCACCGGTCTGACCGGTGTGGGTCTGTAGGCTCGAGGTTTGGTTTTTCCGCTGCGTTTCTCGGGTCGGAAGGTGGTGTGTTGGTTCCTAGGTCCAGTAGCACTCCAGTGACTACGTGGGTTTGACCAACCTTGGTAGTGAGTCGGAGACGTGTGTTGGAAGCCGTGTTCGTCTTGTTGGAGTTTCCATCTCCTTCGAGAAGAATTTTTATCGGCTCCCATTCACTCCCCCCTTCTCTAGTTCGCCGTATCGGTCCTTCATTATGGCACTGGTGCTATCACAAAGAAGTGGGATCTGGGTGCACTCCTCACCAAAGTCTCTCAAAGTGTATGAGATCCACAACAGCTGGGAACAACAACTCGCGGCTGCAACATACTCCGCCTCGGTGGTAGACTGAGCTACACTAGACGGCTTGCGGGAACACCACGAAACCAACGAGGACCCAAGAAACTGGCAAGTACCAGAAGTAGACTTCCTCTCGACTCGACAACTAGCAAAATCCGCATCAGAAAAACCATGAAGTGAAAGAGTCAAGGAGGAAGAATACCAAAGGCCAAGACCAGGGGCAGACTGTAGGTACCTGAAGATCCTCTTGACGGCCTGTCGATGTGATGTCCTCGGCGAAGCCTGAAAACGAGCGCACAGACACACACTGAACTGTATGTCTGGCCTCGTCGCCGTCAGGTAGAGGAGGGAGCCAATCATGCTCTGGTACTCCCGCTGGTCCACTAGTTCTCCGTCCTCGTCCGCGTCCAAAGTAGTCGTAGTCCCCATGGGTGTCGACATAGGCTTTACATCTTGAATCTGGAACTTCCTCAGCATGTCTTTCGTGTACTTGGTCTAATGTACAAATGTCCCATCCTTCACTTGCTTGATCTGCAACCCGAGAAAGTACTGCAACTCGCCCATCATGCTCATCTTGAATTCCCTGCTCATCTCATCTGCAAACATGGCAACAAGGTTATGTGACGAGCCACCAAAGACAATATCATCCACGTATATCTACACAATCAACAAGTCATTCCCATGCTTGAGGAGAAATAAGGTCCTATCCATGGTACCCATCACAAACCCTCTGCTCAACAGAAAACCTCTCAATCTCCCATACCAAACCCGGGGCGCCTGTTTCAACCCATACAGAGCCCTTTTCAACCTATACACCCTGTGTGGATACTTCTCACTCTCGAACCCCGGTGGCTGCTTCACGTACACCTCCTCCTCTATGATCCCATTCAGAAAAGCACTCTTCACATCCATTTGAAACAACTTGAACCCTATAGCCACGGCAAAGGCTAGAAGGATTTGAATTACCTCAAGACGGGCCACAGGAGCAAAGGTCTCCTCATAGTCGATCCCCTCCTCTTGACTATATCCCTGAGCAACAAGTCTGGACTTGTTCCTCACAACCATCCCATTCTCACCCTCTTTGTTCTTCCAAACCCATTTGGTTCCTATAGGATGGCAATTTGGAGGTGGTTCAACTAACTCCCACACCTGGTTCCTCTCAAAGTTTTCCAACTCCTCATGCATAGAATTGACCCAGTTTGCATCAGATAAAGCGTGTCCAATGTCCTTGGGCTCAAAGGAGGCAACAAATGCAGCATGAGCGAAATGAGAGGAATTTCTGGACCTTGACCGCGTAGTACGTTCGTCGATGTCCCCAATGATCTTCGATAGGGGATGCACTTCTTGAATCCGCCGGGGAGCCTCACGCCTCGAGACTACCTCCCCCTCAACTTCAGCTTCTCTCGCCTGGTCCTCTTGTCGCACCGTCGTTGTCCATGAAGTAGACAGTCCACCCTCCGTAGTGGTCGTAGGGGAAGTAGTGGGTACACACTCAGCTTCAGGCGCATGGTTCTCTCCATCATCATCTCCAGCTTCATCATTCTCCTCTTCAAAGAGGTCCTCAGCCATCTCTTCATCACTTGCACATTCAAAGCCAAGAGAGGTACATGGCATTGTATCGTTGAAGGTTACCTCGCAAGTCTCCATGATTTTGTTAGTCTCAAGGTTAAGCACCCTATAGGCTCTAGAATGATTAGCATATCCAAAGAAAATCCCATCACTAGACCTAGCCTCAAAGTTGTCGAGTCTTCCCTTCTTAAGAATAAAGCACTTGCATCCAAAGACTCGGAAATGACTCACCTTGGGTGCCCGACCATGCATAAGCTCATAACAGGTCTTCCTCTTGAAGGCTCGCAATAAAATCCTGTTAGAGACATGACAAGCCGTATTGACCGCCTCAGCCCAATACCTCCTAGGAGTCCTGTGCTCATCGAGCATCATCCTAGCCATCTCACAAAGAGTCCGATTTTTCCTTTCCACAACTCCATTTTGAGGGGGCACAAAAGGGGTCGAATACTGATGTTCAAGACCTAGATCACGACAGAAGGCATCAAAACGAGAGTTCTTGAACTCTGAGCCATTATCACTGCGGATAGCTCGAATAGCATTCCCATGCCTCTCGTTTTTCAACCACACGATCAGATCTCGAACAAAACCAAATGTATCACTCTTGTCCTCCAACAAAAACACCCAGGCATAGCGAGAGTAATCGTCCACCACCACAAGGACATACCACTTCCCACCCACCGAGCGAACTCAAGCTGGCCCAACAAGTCCATATGCAACAGCTCTGTCAGACGCTCGGTCATGACATCGGTCAGGGGTGGATGGGGAGTGGCTACCATCTTGCCATGCCTACACGGAGCACAAACCAAATCCTTCTCGAACTTCAACCTTGGCAATCCTCGGACAAGGTCAAGACCACTCAAACGGGAAACCAAATCAAAGCTCAAGTGACCCAACCGCCTATGCCATTTCCACAAATCAGAAAAAGTATCGGCCATCAAACAGTGAGCAGGACCAAAGACCGAGAGAAATCGGCCCTGAAAATCTGACCCTCGGGGATGATCATACAGACAAGATCACCTCAAGAATCCAGCAAACAAGACTCACCAGACTTGAAACGCACCTCAAAGCCCTCATCAAGCAACTGAGAAACCGAAAGCAAATTGAAACCCAAAGACTTCACAAGAGCAACCCTCTTCAACGTTACCTTGTCATTCACATGCACCACACCCTCAGAAATCACCCTTCCTCGTCCATTGTCCCCAAAAGTAATGTACATCTTTTCCTCCACTGGGGTGAGGCAGGAGAACCACTTCTTGTCTCCGGTCATGTGTCAGGAACATCCGGAGTCGATCAACCAAATGTTCTCCAAGCCTCCTGCCTGTAGTCAGAAACAAGAACGAGAATGAGCCAACGACTCGACACCGGGGTTAGCACAAAGAAAGTTGAACCAATGTCGAGCCATCTGCTCAAAACAGGGATTAGCAAACATCATTCCCTTGCCACCAAACTGCCCATGTCCCATGGAAGGAGTACGAGCACCACGAGGGGGAAAACGTGGTCCGTAGTTCCTCTGGAACCCAAAGCTGCGATCATCTCCCCTAAACCCGTATTGAGGACGAGTAGGGGGACGTCCAGCAAAACCACCATGAGCCCGACCAAACCTCTCACCAGCACGCACACCATCACCTCTCCTATCAAACCTCTCACCACCACCTCTCTGTGGGAACCTACCACCCTAAGCTCCAACTCCACCAACACTCCTCACACTTCCCACACCCCGTGGAAGTGGCACTCTAAGCTCAGGAATACCATGAGACTGGCGATACCTGTCCTGGTTTGCTTGCTCCCTAGCAAGCCTCTCATCCCTCTTCCTCTTGTAGCAAAACTCTGCTAGATGTCTCTCCTTGCCACAATACTCACACCTGAAGGGGATGGGTTTTTGTTTTGGCTCTGGCTTCTCTCTAGGTTTCTCACCCTTCTCACTCACAAACTTCACCGGTTCTGGAAGTCATTTGTTTTAGGTGGGAATTTGTTGGATCTTGGGTTGTGTCAAGCTTGTTGCAAAGGTGGTTGGGCTTTGGTGTGAAAGAGTTCTTGGGTGCTTTTGGAAGTGGGGCTTGGATGTCTCCGATCACCTCAAACTCGGGGTGAGACTCAACGCACTTCTCATACACACTCCTCCCACTGTTTTCTCCCACTTTCTCACCCAACTTCTCAAAACCCAAACCACGACCATCCGCTCTCTTGAATTCCTCAATCATGATTTTCAATTGGGGTTCCTGCCCAGACAACCAACCCAACACCTTCCTCAAATAGTCATTCTCCTCATAGATGACATCCAAACAGGAAGTAAGTTCAAGATTGCGCAAAGTAACTTCATCACAGCTAGTGCATGCATTGACAACAGGAGATTTCAAAGAAGCTTCCAAAGTGCTAATGGTAGAACGAGCATCAAAAAGCTTAGCATGCATAGTAGGACATGATTTACAAGCACCAAGCAAAGTGGGTCTAGCATTAAGCTCATCATACTCAGTCCTAAGAGCATCTAGTTTAGCCAACGTGGAAGCATTCTTCTCATTAAGCAACTTGATCTCATTCAACCATGCATCACACTCAGTGCATTCAACATCATCAGAAATAGTAGGAGCAAGTTTCAAAGAGTCATTCTCAAGTTTTAATTCAAGCAACTTAGACTCTAACTCTCCTACTTTCTCACTAGCATTCTCAAGTTGAGCCCTAAGATCTTTTCTCATCTTCTTAGCATCTCTCAACACACTATCACGGTTGTCAATCAAGCCATTCAACCTAGTGATCTCAACAAGCAAAGAGTCGGGGTCACGATTTACCTCATCCTACGAGTCGGAGTCGCTGTCTTCCTTCTCGCTCTTCTTGCTGCTTGAGCTCTGGGCCATGCCACAAAAGCCTTCAAGCGCCACACAGCTCAATCCACTGAGGTTCCGCTTGCACTCTTCTTGCCCTTGCGCCACCCGGCGTCTTCATCTTCACTGCTTGAGCTTGACTGTGCGTTGCTTGAGCTTGAGTCAACGTCGCTTGCACCGGCCACCATGGCTCTTGCCTTGTCCTTCTTGTAACCGCCCTTGCTCGGTCGCTGCTTTTCCTTGTCCTTGCTCTTGGACTTGCTGAAGTGCTTGCCGTTGGAGGAGTACTTGTCTTCACACCTCGGGTGCTCCTTGTACTCGCTCATCTTGTACTTGTTCTCCTCCGCTTCCGGGCACTCGGCGATGATGAAACGACCCAGAATTCCGTGAACGGAAACCCGACTCTTAGCACCTCGGTGGTAGTCCCAGGAGGGCTACCACGTGCAATCCCTGTCTCAGCGATGCCATAATCCATACAGAAAGATAAAAAACAGTAAAGTAGAGTACAACATTTATTTTGTTACATTAATCAGAGTACATGTCTTCGGCACATGCCGGGTACAAGTCCATTGGGACTGAATCAAACATAAATAAAACGTCTAGCAGTGACTCCATGAAAGCGCGGGAAACTCCATATCCGCAGCTCGAGTGTAGGAAGAGCTCTAGTCCACCCATCCCTCGTTGTCGAAGTCGTAGTCCGGCTCTGTGTCAGAGGCACCAGGGTCTACCCGATAAGCAGGTAGGTCATGTCAGCTTCCCAACAAAGAGGCAAAAGCGGTGTATATTCTACTATGCATGAGTTATCCCTATTCTGGCTGTAGAAAGCTTAAGCAAAGCAAGATAGCAACGTACAAGGTAAGCGAGAATTCAGCCGAGAGGTCCACACCTCGAGAAGCTCCCGCTTCCGAGGTCCACACCTCTCGGGGTCCACACCCCGCTCAAGGAAAACCACACCAAAACTCCGGATCTCAACCACGATCCGTATCCCAACTCTCATCCGCGATGTGGGGCCCACCGCTCCTATCCCCACATCTCAACGGCCGAAGCCGGCTCACACACTCGGGGGAGAGAAGAAGCACAAGAGAAGAATAGCTAGTCGGGTGAGAGATCGAATGACCGTCCATAACCGAGGGACACGGACTATAGCTATAGGTTTAACACTGCGCAGGTTGTACAACCGTACCCGCCCGAATAGGACCGAACCGGCCGTCACCGTACCCGACCCTACCATGCGGCTGAAGGCCAAGTAAGTGGATAGTACCCTCCTGCATCTCCGAGCCTGGCCCAGCCTCCGCGGCAGAGCTCATACTACCCGCGAGAGGTCCCTCGAAGCTGTGGAACCCTTCCCCGGCCTCGCCGGGGCAAAGTCTACTAAGGAGGGAAAGATCGCTCCCGACACGATCACACCGATCCGCCTACAGGAGGGGTGCTATCCACTACAAGTCTCACCCCGCACCCCCACCCAATACAAGGAGGGCGGTCTGTACGGAAATAGTCATCCGAAACAAGGTCAACTGACGATCGGTCCTTAAGGGGCCAAGAGCGAGCACTCACCATCTCCATCCTACACGACACGTCCCTCGGGTAAGAGGCCAGATCGCATCTTCCCTCGGCAGACGTTCACAAGTAACCAAGCGGCTCGCTCCCGCCAAAACACAGCAAGGAGATACGCACCCAGAACGCACGCTAGAAACACACCGAGATATCCACATCTCAGTCCAAGCCCAGAGTACCATCCATAATCAAGCAACAAAAGTATGGATAGTTGAGGTAAGGGACTAGCTAGGGGTCCGTAGCTAGTCCCGCAGAAGTAAAACAAGGAATCGTGGGTATAACAAAGCATCAAGGCATGGCTATTAAACCGGTTATGCAATTCATCGAACAATGCATTTAAAGTAAAGCACTAGCAACTACTTAACAACATGGGATCTACATGGTTGGGAGTGACATGACACCTTCGTTGCCGTTGAAGCGCCGGCTGTCCGGAGCAAAGGTACTCGGGGTCCTCCGCGTCCTCCCCGGTCGAAGCTCGGGTCCGCGGCACGAGATTCGACGCGAAAATAAGAATACGGTGCACATCTAAGCAATAACTCCAAATAAGAACCAATTTTTAGAAGATCCAAAAGAACCCAAACTACCTACAAACAGCAAGGTTTCGAAATTACGGATTTATAGAAATTAGTTTTATATTTTTCTGAGCTTCCTAGAAATAGTTATGAATTTTTAAAGGTTAAAACCATTTATTAAATACTTCTGGAATTTATCTCAGAAAAAGAAAAGGGAATTTTAGAAAAGATGCCGCTGACGTCAGCATGACGTCAACGACCCGCGGCTGACAGGCCGAAAACGGGCTAGAAGCGTCACTGGGCCGTGGGTGGCCCAGTGGACTTGACCCAGAACGATGGTGGGTTTCGGCCCAGAATTACCAGGCAACACAGCCCACCTAAAAACATCGGAAGTCTGGATCTCACCCTCCATTTTCCTTCTGCACTGGGCCGACAGCCTGCTAGGAAAATAATTGGGCTTAAGGCCCAGTTCCAGCTGGCGGCCCATTTCTCAGGTTAAAACGCGTTCAGGGTAAAAGATATGCACATCAGGTGTTCGACGATATGCCAGGCGGCACAGCGGCCGCACGGCGCGTCGCCGGTGACCGGTCTGGGTGTCTCTCGCCCAGACGTCACCAACGGGGTGGTTTCCACGCTCACGTCGCGGCTCGACGCTGGGGTGCACCGGCCGGACAGCGCCCGCGTCCGTGGTCTCGCGCGCGCCGAGCGGCGCGTCGACCCGCTAGGCCGGGCTCGATGCCGCCGCCGCCGAGCGTCACGGCGCGGCGCCACGCCTCTCACCTCGCAAACGTGCACACGGGTCGAAGCCCGGCTCAAACATACGTGCCACGCGCGTCGGCGGCGAGCACGGGTCGAAGCGCCCGTGATCTCGGCGTGCCGTGGCGGCGTCCCTAGCGGCTCGGCCGGCCGCGTGGCCCGGCATGGAGCTCGCCGGACGTGCGCGAGCCAAAGGCGTGCATAGCGCACGCGCGTTCTCGCCCGCTCGCTCGGCGCGGCCGCCGGTAACCGGGGCGCGTCACGAGGCGACATGGCGGCGCGCGCGCATCACTTGCACGGCGCGCTCGGCTCGAAGGCCGGCGTCCACAGGTGGTCCTCGCATGGCGTCGGCGGGCCCGGGGGCATGAGTGTCCCGAGAGCTCCACACGAACGAGATGCGGCAGTTCTGCGGCTCGAAGGCCGGCATCCAGGCATGGCAACACGACGGCGCACCCCAACGCCGCCGGCGCTAAACGGAGCAGAGTTCAAGGAGGGAGGAAAGGGAGAAGGCGTCTGCGGTGGTGCTCACGTTGGGGGCGGCGGTGTAGTCGTAGCCGGGTCGAGGACGGCGGTGGCGTGGCGAAGTAGGCGTTCCCGGCGATGTACGGGTCCCTGCTCCGGTCCGGCTCCCTTCTCCGACGCGAACGGCCTTCTCTCCTTCCCACGAGCGGCGGTTGAGGGCGACGTCCTTGGCGTGTGGACGGCGTCCCGACGAGGTAGATGTCCCTGTTCCCGCACGGCCCCCGGCTCCTGCCTTGCCCGGCGCGACGTGGTGGCGGCGCGCCTCCTCCTTCTCCCAAGCCGGCGCAAGCAGGGGCGGTGGCGAATGGAAAACCCCAAGGGGGGTTGGTGGCTTGGCGTCCGTGCCACGCCTGCCTGGCGTCCTTTTGAATCGCGGCAGCAAGCAGCCCGAGGTGGAAATGCCCCCCGTACCCCTGGCCGTTCGCCGGGCGGGGCAGGTGGCGCTCGGGGCCGGCGCCCAGGTTCGCCTTGGATGTGCGCGGTGAGGGCAGTAGGGTCTTTACCTCCCCCGCGGTCGAATCCGACCCCGCGTGCACGAACCGGCCCTCGGTGTGCGGACCGCCCGGCCGGCGCGGCCGTCCCATCGCGCGCCCCTGCGCGATGCGGCTCGGTTGACCGGCTGCCGGGGCAAAGCGAAGGGGAAAAGGGGAAGAAAGGAGAGGGATGCGGTGGCTGACATGCGGGCCCTGCCCGGCAGTGAGGGCAGCAAGGTTGCTGCTGCGGGAGGAGCTGGTGGCTGAGTTTGGGCTGCTGGGCCGGCGGGTTAAATGGGTTTGCAGCAGGCTTTCGTGTTTGCCGGCCCAGCAAGGGTTTCAACACCTTGAGGAAAGATTTTGAATTAAGAGCTAGGGATTAAGTTTGAATTTGAATTTGCACACAATAAAATCCAATAAAACCAGAAAAGTCCAAAACACTTATTTACCATAATTTGAATATATGTTTTTACAAATGGGTTAGTCTGGTGGAGAATTCAGAAGAGGGCTAGCAATTTGGCTCGAAAATTGATAGCACTCAATTTCAGTCAAAAAGTTTTTTAATTTTTGCAAAATTTACACACCTAAATTCCTGGGTTGTTACATTCTCCCCCACCACCGAGAATCTCGTCCTCGAGATTTAGTCCTCGACCTCCTCCGTGAACAAGTGAGGGTACTCTTTTCTGAGATCAGCTTCCTTCTCCCACGTCGCTTCTCGCTTCCGTATGGTTGCTCCACAACACTCTACAGAAGGGAATGGTTGTTCTCCTTGTCTCCTTGACGGCTCGGTCCAAGATTTTCTCAGGATATTCTGCATACTCAAGGTTGTCTTGTAGGTCAAGCAACTCCATGGGCACTTGCTTAGCTTCCACTGCCTTCTCACTCTTTTTCAGCTGTGACACGTGAAACACTGGGTGTACTCCTGCCATTGTCTCGGGTAGCGCAAGCTGGTAGGCCAGACTTCCAATCCTTCGGGTGATTGGGTACGGTCCCACGTACCTCGGTGCGAGCTTTCCTTTCACCAAGAACCTCTTAGTTCCTCGGAGCGGTGAGACCTTCAAGTACACTCGGTCACCAACTGCAAAAGTCAACTCCCTTCTTCTTTTGTCGGCATAACTCTTCTGACGGCTTTGAGCGATCTTCAAGTTCTCACGAACTCTCTCAACTTTCTCCTCTGCCTCCTCAATGATTTTTGGCCCAAACAGTGCCCGTTCTCCCACCTCCGACCAAGCTAGAGGGGTTCTGCACTTCCGCCCGTAGAGTGCCTCAAAGGGAGCCATCCGAAGGCTCGCTTGAAAGCTGTTGTTGTACGAGAACTCTGCAAACGGCAAACTGCTCTCCCAATCGGTACCATAGGTGAGTGCACACGCTCGTAGCATATCCTCCAACACCTGGTTGACCCTCTCTGTCTGACCATCTGTCTGTGGGTGAAAGGCTGTGCTGTAGTTGAGAGTGGTGCCCATAAGTTTGTGAAAACTCTGCCAAAACTTGGAGACAAACTGTGATCCTCGATCGGATACATTGCTTCTGGGTGCCCCGTGCAGCCTGAGTATGTGCTCTACGTATAGTTCTGCCAGCTTCTCGGTTGCGTACCGGGTCTTCACCGGCACAAAGTGAGCCACCTTGGTCAGCCTGTCCACTATGACCCAAACCGAGTCATTTCCTTTTGGTGTTCGAGGAAGTCCCACCACAAAGTCCATGGAAATGTCCTCCCACTTCCAAACTGGAATAGCCAACGGCTTCAACAATCCAGTAGGTTTATGATGTTCGATCTTTACTCTGCTACAGGTGTCACAACAGGCCACATAGTGTGCTATATCCTGCTTCATGCTCTTCCACCAATATCTGGTCTTCAAATCTTTGTACATCTTTGTGCTGCCTGGGTGGATCGAGTACCTCGAGTCGTGAGCTTCCCTCATGATCTGCTCCAGGAGTGCCTTGTCTTGAGGTACACAGATCCGTTCTTTCAACCACACAGTGCCTTGTTCATCTACCCGGTAGTCCTCTGCTTTACCCTGCTTCATCAGTTCTCGCAAAGCTTTGATTTCTGCACACGACTTCTGGGCTGTTCGGATTCGTTCCTACAGGTCATAGGTCACTTGCATCTCGTTGACTTGGCCTTGGTCTACAATTTCAATTCTCAGCTTTTCTAGCTCTTCATGCAGAGCAGGTTGCTCTTCTCTCACTATGAGGTTGTTGCAATAAGTTTTCCGGCTCAGTGCATCTGCCACGACGTTGGCTTTGCCTGGGTGGTAGTTGATCTCGACGTCGTAGTCCTTGATCAGCTCTAACCATCGCCTCTGCCTCATGTTCAACTCTCGTCCGGGTAAAGAAGTACTTCGTGCTCTTGTGGTCGGAAAACAGCTCACACTTGTTCCCTATCGGGTAGTGTCTCCGGATCTTGAGTGCATGCACAACGTACCGCCAACTCCAAGTCGTGTGTCGGGTAGTTCTCCTCGTGTTTCTTCGGTACCGGAAGCATAAGCCACAACTTTCCCTTCCCGCATTAGCACACAACCAAGTCCTTGCTTCGAAGCGTCGCAAGAGGACCACGAAGTCTTTCTTGATATCGGGCAAGGTAAGCACTCGGGGGCGTGGTGAGTCTCTTTTTCAGCTCCTGGAAGCTCTCCTCACACGCTTCTGACCACTCGAACTTTGTGTTGTTCTTGAGCAACTCTGTCATTGGCTTTGCGATCTTGGAGAAGTTCTCAATGAACCTTCGGTAGTAACCTGCCAACCCTAGGAAACTTCTGACATCTGTCACGTTCAACGTCTGCTCCCACTTGGTCACTAACTCTACCTTGGACGGATCCACGGCTATCCCCTCTCCTGACAACACGTGCCCCAAAAACGCGACCTTCTCCATCCAGAACTCGCATTTGCTGAACTTGGCGTACAGTTTCTGCTGCCTCAGCCTCTCTAGCACGACCCTCGTGTGCTCCTCGTGCTCCTCCGTGGTCTCGCAGTAAATCAAGATATCGTCGATGAACACCACCACAAACTCCGTCCAACTCTTCCATGAAGACCTTGTTCATCAAGTTCATGAAGTAAGCAGGGGCGTTGGTCAGCCCGAAAGAAACCACCACGAACTCATACAAGTCGTACCGTGTGGTGAAGGCTGTCTTGGGAATATCCTGCTCTCGGATCTTCATCTGGTGGTAACCTGACCTCAGATCGATCTTGGAGAAGAACTTTGCCCTTTTGAGCCTATCCAACAGATCCTCGATTCTGGGTAGCGGGTACTTATTCTTGATTGTCATCGAGTTGAGCGTGCGGTAGTCTATGCACATCCTCTTGGTGCCGTCTTTCTTCTCCACGAAGAGCACAGGCGAACCCCACAGTGAGGCACTCGGCCGAACGAACCCTTGCTCGAGCAGCTTCTTGAGCTGTTTCTTCAACTCGTCCAGCTCGTCGGACGACATCCGGTATGGACTCTTTGCAACGGGCCCCGCTCCCGGCATCAGCTCAATCACAAACTCCACGTCTCGGTCTGGAGGTAACTCCGTAAGCTCTTCTGGAAACACGTCCGTAAACTCACAGACCATTGGGATTTCTTCAATCTCTTTCCCACTCATGTTGCACATCATCGTAGCAGCCTTCAGACTCTGTGGTTCGATCCGCACTTTAGTTCCACTGGGGTGTTCTAGCTGTATAACCCTGGGGTTGGAAGAGACTATCCCGTTGTGCTTTGCCAACCAATCCATCCTAGGATCACGTCTATCCCGGTAGACTCCAAAGCCCCATCAAGTCCGCCGTGAACTCGTTGCCCCTCAAACACCATCCTCACTCCCCCGCACTCTAACGTACTCCTCTTCTCTCCTAGCGGAGAGCTAGTCAAGATAGGCCTTGGTCGAGGCTTAGTTGGTAAAGACCTTTCTTTAACAAACTTGGTAGAAATATACGAAAACCGAGCTCCGCATCGAACAAAACAGCTTGCCAAACCGAGTCAACAAGGAACTCACCAAGTGTGACGTCGGGTGCGGCTGCTGCATCCTCGGCGGTGAGGTGGTTCAAACGACCTCGAGTAGCTGGCAGCTGAGCGGTCCTCTGTTGTGTACGGGGTGGCTGTCCTCCTGGTGCTGGTGGCTTGGCTGGGGTCTGGAACTGAGAGCTGCGGTTCTGACTCCCCGGTGGCGCCTGCTGTGGACACTCGAACGACTTGTGCCCAACCCGACGGCGCTTGAAGCAAGTCACTTTGTCTCTCGTCTCGCCGACCGCGGTGGTGGTCTCGGCCTCCGCGTTCTCGTCCTCCACTCCCGCCCGGGTTGGCTCTCGCTCTCGCGGGCGAGACCGAGTGACGTGGTGCCTCCGCCGTGATCGGTGGCCCCGAGCGTAACCCTCGTCCCCTCTGCCTCTCGTGGTGGACCTGAGCGTCCTGCCTGGTCTGCGTGCTTGGACTTGCTCCCACGAACCTCCATGTACTCGAGCCTCGACCTCTCAACGATCGCTGCCTTGTCGATAATGGAGCGAAGTGTCGGTCAGTCGTGTGCGGACAAGTGGTGTGCCATCCCCTTGTGCGGCCCCTTCCCCGAACCGGTAGAGACTTTCTTCTTCTCTCGTGTTGGTGTCGTCCGGCACGTACCTCATCGGCTCCCGGTAGCGGTTGGCGTACTCCCGCACCGACATACTTCCCATCTTGAGGTGCTCGAACTCGTCCGCCTTCCCCGTCCATCATCGCCTCGGAATGTGGTGGCCCCCGAAGGCCTCCACGAACTCGTCCCACCCGATGTGCAACGGGTCCGGGTGCGAGTCACGATGGCCGTCCCACCACGCACCGGCCGTGCCGACGCCTGGTGCGCCGCCACGGTCACACACTCCTCCTCAGTGAGCTCAGTCAACTCCAGCTTCTTCTCAATCTCCCGTAGCCAGTTGTCTGCGTCCATCGGGTCTGCTGAGTGGTCGAAAGTAGGCGGTCGCAGCTTGTTGAAGTTCTCAACCTTCTCCTGAAAGCCCTCTGGCGCGTTGCGGTGCTGACCCCTGTGGTTGTTGTTGTTGTTGTTCTGAGCTAGCAACTGGGTGATCGTCTGCATCAGCTGGGTCTGTACTGCCATCACGTCGGCCAAGTTCGGGGGAGGTGGCGGTGGTGGCACCTCGTGTCCCTGAGCCTGGCCTGCTCCTCCCTCGGCCGGGGTACCGCTCGTGCTCAAGCTCCCCTCCCTCCCCCGAGCTCCCTCGTTGTCGTGCGCGGTTCCTCGACCGCCAACTCGGCCTCCTTGGCCTCCGCGGCCTGCCAGGCCTCCGCGGTGCCCTCCTCGAGGCGCGTGACCTCCACGGCGTCCGCGGCCTCTCACTCCTGCTGGGTTAGGGGCATCATCCCCCCGTTGTCCCCAGCGACCTCCTCGAAACGGGCCAGAAGTCGCCCGGACCTCCTTGCCCCCGACATCTGTTCCAGTTGCAAGAGTCAGTAGTGGTAGGGAGAATATTATTATTAAGTTTATTAGCTATAAAGGAGTAATCCTGCTAACAATCAAAGAATTTCATTCAGACATAAAGAAGCATGAACTCCGAGAAAAACCATGAAGATCCATGTCACTCAATCAATGCCACCATACAAAAGGGGTGCACCTCGAGGTTTACTCCAACGACCTTCGAGGGTACACGGCAACACATCACGCTAACGCATGGTACATCATGGGGTAGCTACTACAGGCATGACAACATAAGCGGCAGCATTACATCTAACTCATGACATCGACTCAGAATCTACTGCTAGATCTCTACTCCCATCACTGGGTACTCTGAGGTGCCTCTGGGCTGGAGTCTGGTGGAACTGAGTAGAACGGCGGTGAGTAAGCCCCTGGGTAACCCGGCATCCTGATCGCCGGTCCTCCGTAGTAGTCTCGGGTATCCTGAAGAGCACGGTCCATCTCTGCTGTGTCCTGGGAGCCTCTCGGGTACGAGCGTACACGTGGTAGGAGCGTCGGGGGTAGCTCAAAGGTCTCTGTCCTCAGTCGTGGCCTCTTCTTGGGTGGTAGGCGCGCGCGAGCTCCTCCAACTCTCTCGGCCTCTCGCTGGTCGGAACGCTCCCCGTGCCGTACGGGTCCTCGGCGGCTCGGTCTCTCTCTCCCTCGTAGACCCACCCCACCGAGGTAACACAAGTGGTGGTAGTTGTGTCGACTCGCCTCCTATAGGTCCCACATCCTTACTTGATAGTCGCTTCTTTGCGGCCTCCAACCGACTCCAACCGGTCCCTCGCCTCGGCAAGCCTCACTCGTCCTCACGCGTGGCCTCCACCGTAGCCCTGGTGCAACTCCCCGCGTCGTCCTCGCTCGTGCCTCCGGTGTGGCGATCCTCCCCGGCGTCCCTCTCGGTGCCGGCTCGCTCGTCGCCGGCCCCGAGCCGTACCAGCTCACCGTTCCTCTGGTGCGACTCCTCCAGCCGGTCGGTTAAGTCCACCCTCTCCATCTCCAGGTCCTGAGCCAACTGCGGACACTCATCCCACTTCCACCTCAGGTAAGCGATCTCACTGTCCGCCCAGAAAAGTGCCTGGTCCTGGGCCAGGATGCACCGTCTGGCTGCGTGCATCTTCTTGTCCTCCTCCACTGAAGTCACCTCAAGGTACTGCGCTTGGTCGCTCGTGTCCCAGCGACTCGGGTCGTAGACCCCTGTCGGAAGCACACTGAACGGGGTGTCCTTAAGCTTCTCCCCAAGCTGGACACAAACCTCCTTGAGAGCTCGGCCTGCGTGTTGACGGTGAATTTCCGTCAACCTAGAGTACTTGTTATACATTGGTTTCGATTATGATTTGCAACTAACCGGCCACTAGGCATACTAATGATATAACAAGTTCACACTTGCATGTCGATTTTGGAGTTTGTTGTTTACGCAAGAAATCTACGCTAATGAGGAGACTTTCGGGATAAGTTCACCAAGCACTTTGGAAGAAGATCATGAAGCCCGACAAGAGTCAAGACACGCGATGAACATGACTCCAAATGACCCGAGGACCGAAGCGTCAACGTGCAAATCTTCAGGGACTCAACCAGAAAAAAACGGCGAAGCTTGCATAGCAAGGATTCAAGCCTAAACCGTGAAGGAAACGACGTCAAAGGCCCACATGCAAGTGCACACGAATAAGGGATCACGGGAGAAGCAACCGGGGAGAAAACCGGGGCCGAACCGGGCCGAAGTGGGCCTCGGGCCGGCCGGCCCGGGCCGACCGGCCCAGCCCACTCGGGGGTCGGTTCGGTCCCCCCTTTGCCCTAGGTGTTCGTCTATTTATTGCCTCCGCCGCCGTCGGCCGCCACATCGAACAAATCATCCTACCGACGCCAATCACCGAAAAAACCGCCGCCGCAAGATGAGGGAGAGAGTTAGATGAGCTCGTCGCAAGGATCAACGCCGGCGGAGAGAAGGAAGCAAGAGGAGGACTCCAAGCCGCTGGCCTAGGGGTGTTCCCAAGCTCCATCGCCGCCATCTTCATCGACGACGTTCTCCGGAGTCTCCATCACCCCTATGTGCTTCAATCCGTGTAAGATGATGGGGTAATGTCTCCGTTCATCCCTAGGGTTAGATGGATACATGCTATGTGATCGCTACTTGATTTGTGGTTTCAATCTATTGTTTTCATGTTGATGATGCTTTGATGATTAAGGTTAGCTACCATGTTTTTCGGGCGTATGATATCCGCTACTCCCATAGATTCCATCAACATATCGTGTCCATCATAGGTCTAGTCACGAATACCTTCGCGTAGTGACGAGACGAGAGGAGGGAAAGGGCGAAACCGTGGTCACAACCCCCGGTAGATTGGTTTACCGCTTTCGTGTAGTAGATGCATACCATGTTATCCTAGATCCTAGGGAGGGAACGCTTATCTATCTTAACCTCGCTCTCTTGTGTTCACCCCTTTACCATCTAGTTTAACCCTAGATTTGTTTGATCAACTTAACTTAGATTAACTTAGGTTAGATTGTCTTTACTTTTAGATTAATACTCTCTTTCAAAGGTTTTCCATTCAACTAGATTAGTACTTGGTTAAGCGCTAGTAATCCCCTTGCTCCGCGGATTGACAAGAACCTTGGGAATCCCGTGGTGAAAAAGGTGTGGGGTCCGTACGCTTGCGGATCGTAGGTGGATACGTATTTTATCCGTCAACAAGCCCCTTTTTCTGGCGCCGTTGCCGGGGAGCAAGCCAGTTTGCTACGTTTAATCTAGTATTAATTTTGTTGATTACTAACACCTAACCCTTATTTTCTAAAAAAAAAGAAAAAAAATCTTTTTTTGTTTTTCTTTCTACTTTTCTTGTGCCTAGATGGATTTGTTCACCTCACCATTGGAAGACAAAGAGATGTCGCTAAGGGAGCTAGCAATGCCGTCAATGGAAGACATTGAGATGCAAAAATCAGATTTGATGCTTGATACAACCCACTACGAATTGAAGCCCGGAATCATCAAGTTAGTGGCGACAAAACCATTTAGAGGATTGGAGGATGACAACCCATATAGACACATTAAGGAATTCACGATGTTATGCAACACGGTGCAACAAAAAGGAGTTCCGGCCGCTTGGTTCAAGTGGAATCTTTTTCCATTCTCTCTCGAAGATGAAGCGCGAAGATGGTACACACTTGCGTCCGTTGAAGCAAAAGGAAATTGGGATGAGCTAGTGAAGAAGTTTCTTTTGAAGTTCTTTCCCATAAGCAAGGTCCACGACTTAAGGAGGCAAGTGCTCACTTTCAAGCAAGGAGAGGATGAAGGAATTGATGAAGCATGGGACCGTTTTAATGAACTACTTGAGCGAGGCCCGAACTTGGGATTTTCCGGTGACTTAATGTTGCATACCTTTTATTTTTCACTAACCCCTAACTCGTCCGTTTTGTAAGCATGTGTGCAGGCGGTGATATAATGGATAAAACAATTAGTGAAGCCGCACAAATCTTACAAAGGATAAGCAATGGACAAAGAACAATACGAGATTGGCAAAGATGTTGTCAAGAGGAGCAAAACGACAAAAGCAAGCCCAAGGTGCTTGCTGAAATTTCTGAAAAAGATGAACCGGAGGTCAAGGAAGATGAACCGACCATACAAGAAAGTGAAGATCCACTTCCCAAGGTAAGAGAAGTCATTTCGGATGTTAAAAATGTTGAAACTAACATGAATGTAGGCCGAAGTATGTGGAATGCTAGACCATTGGCGGAGTTCAAGCAATCCGGTTGGGTTCAAGTTGATTTCGCCCCACTAATTAACTACCGAAGGAAGGAGGAACGCCGACACGTTGCCAAACTAATTGAAGATATATTTGATCAAGAGATGAGTGGAGAGTCAATCCAAAAGATGTTTGAAGAAGAAAGAGAAGAAGGAGATGAAGGATGGATCGACCGGTTTGACAACTCAAAGATTTATGATGAAGGAAGAGAAGAGTACAACCGTGATGATCCTAGTGACTCAAAGGATAAATGGGAGGAGATAGGACTCAAGCTAGATGATATCTTGTGTGCTATTGAAGCCTACACACTAGCAAATCAAGACATGGAAGTACTCAAGGATGAAGGAAAGAGTGAATCAACAATGAGCGATCTTAACAACATGTGGAACATGGAAGATAAAGAAAGAAACATACAAGTCTTTGAAGATGAAGATCTGGTTGATAAAGAAGACTTCAAAGAAGAGATGAATGCATACATAGTTGAAGGATTACATGTTCCACATGATGAGTTGAAGAAATTGCAAGATGGTGATGAAGAGGCAACTACACTTGTTGAGATCGATTCGCCTTCAACACCGATTGATGAACCAAATATCACTCTTGTTGAAAAATCTCTAAGGCCAAGGTACGCACTGAAATCTCAAGATATTATTGGTATTGATGTTGATAAATTCAAATACTCATGCTCAACCAATAGTATGAATGATAGTTTAATGTCTATGCCTTGTTTCAATAGTGATCATGTTGATAGGCTAGATTTTCTTGAGAATGAAAAAGAGGAAACATTTATTTTTGATCCAATTAATCTCACACCTAAGGAACCTTTGCCTAATGATGAGCCAATTGCTATGCAAGAAACATATGCTTCTTTTATTTACACCTTGACTTGTTGCTACAATTTACATGTGGTGTTAATTATGGACGCGTATGTTTACAATAAGTTTTGTAAATCTCGATCATGCTTTGCGCTTGGTCAAGCTAATGACCTTAAAGAAGAACATGTCGGGGGAAAGGCCCAATTTTTACTAACCATGTAGACAAGGCTTGAATAATGAAAAAAAAGAAGTCATGCCTAAAAGAGTTGCAAGATAAATCATCAACCTCTCCGAATCCCGCGATGGATGCTGCTGTCTTCATCAATTTGAGAGCTTGTTCAGAGGTGTACAAATGAAGAAAATGAGATATCCAGAAGCTCCATCAAGTTACCATTCCAACGCATCAAGAACCAACAAGTTTGAAGACCCGTGCAAGGAGTTATGGAGGAAACATTGAGCGTTGCGCGTTCTGAAATTTCAGGACAGATTTCATCGCCGAAGTAAAACGGACGTAACTCTCTTGTCCGGAGTCCGATTTGAGCAAATAAAGACTCGTTGGAAAGGAAATTTTGTGCACTGTGCAATGGAGTAGAGCTTGAGTATACTTTCTGTTCTGGACATTAAAAAAAATTCATGGAGTGAAGGCAGCACCGAAGGATGATAAAGAAGGAGATAACGATGAAACAAAAGGATGCTTTGGGCAAGTCTTCTATAAGTGATCAAGCACAACATGGGAAGTAAATTAAAGCTGCATTGGTACCTTTTATTCTTGCATGAAGGGCCATGGCTATGCAACGAAAAGAAGGTATGTGAGAAAGTCGAGCTCTATGACTTTAAATGAAGCGCTTTTCGGGAGGCAACCCGTTTCTTTATGTTTTTATTCCTTTCTTAGAGAGAATAAAGAATGACACCATCTTATGATGATCAACTTGTGGTTATTAATCTAAGTTTAGTTTTTTTAGAACCACCATCATGTTCATGCTCATATTTATTTATTTTCATGCATTGCATTTTGTTATCAACATGATGTTTCTTTGCACGTACATGTTTTGCACATAGTTGGCTTGGTTGTTTTGTATACTTAATGATGTATGCTTCATTTTCCATGTTAATACTTCATAAGGCATTATGAGTATTTTCCTTTTGTGATCTTGTGTAAACATGGTGTTTAAACATGATTGCGGGCCATCATCGTTAAGTTCGATAAACCTAGCTGGCTTTTCATATGTTTTCATGTTGCTTTGCTTAGTTTATAAGCTTTGCAATGCGCTTAATTTTTCTTGTGCTATAAGAGTTATTGATTTAGGGATAGACATGGTGTTTTAACCCTAGATATATAAACCTTTATGGCTATGGAGAAATTCAGCAACCTAGTTGTAAACATGGTGTTTAGAACTAGGTGAAAACATTGTCTTAGTTTATATGCTTTCCTATCATGTGCATACACACCTTGCACCACGTACACTCATTAGGTTTTTATTCCTCATTAAACTAATTATGCCACAAGTTAAGAATCTTAGGAGACATTGTTGGATTGTTGGCAATTCTATCTACCCCCAACCGTCACCTTGGGGGTAGAATGTGCGTTTAAAACGTCTTACAGGCAAGATAAAGACTCTCACTACAAGGAAATTGAAGGATGGCTAAGAAGCATTTTGTCTTCTTCTTCCATGACTAGCAAAATGCTAAGCATGGGGGAGACCCCGAATCTTCAACACGGAAGTTAACATCACCGGATCAATGCGCGAAAAGATATCGATCTCATCAAAATTCTGCATGGTCTCGAAGGGAAAACACTGGGTATTTTTGGATATTTAGAAGCCCCATGAAGTTACGATTCCAACAAATCAAGAATCAAGACAATCGGAGGTTCCTACAAGCGGTTATGTCCGAATCACCGAGTGCAACACGTCCTGAAATCAGTTTTGGACAGCACGCAGCGCTGAAGTAAAACGGACATAGCTCCCTTGTTTGAACTCCGTTTTCGATGAATGACCACACGTTGGAAAGGTAATTTCATAAACTTATCAATAGAGCTATATTTCAATATATGTTCTGTTCTGCACAGAGGGTGGAAATCCATGAAAAAGAGACAGCAAGGAGATGATGAGAACAAGAAAGAGGAGATGGTGATGACAACATTGAAGAGAAGGGTGACCAATGACTCCATTAAGCATACAAGATCAAATTCAGAAGTTTAGGAGCATTAATAAATCAAGACAAAAGCAAAAGCCACATTGATACATGGAGATGCCGGAAGAAGGCAACGAAGGATTACAAAAGATGGTAACATCTCCATGGACCTTCTCTTTTCCAAACAAAAATGCTTGTAAGTATGCCTTCAACATCAACTAGGTGCAACATTTTGTTTTTCTCTTCAAACAATAACATGGCTACTAGGAGGACAACCTAGGTTTCTTTTTACTTTCAATAGATAAGCATGACCATGTGTTCACCTCGATGTTCTATATTGCCTATGCTTACGGAAAGATGATGAAAGTTGCCGCTTTGTTTTACCTACATGAAGTTATACATGTCTTGGCTAATTGCTCTCTATAATATGATCTGAAATTAATTGAAATATCGGCTCTTTTATTTGTGGAGGTGAAATGACTATGCTCTAGACCCACATACATATCTTTGCTCTTTGATTTAAGTTTATGGATAGCCGGATAACTTGTTGTTTTTATGAAAACTTAACTTTTATGCTATCTACATATTTGTGATGCTCTTGCAAAGTTCTACCTACCAAAGCCATATACATATATGTTTTATGATAACAAAACCCGTAGATTGCAAACATATGTTTTGATGAGTTGGATTTGGATTGATTTCTATGGTTCGAGACTAAGAAGTTGGTCATTCCTTTGTGTAACTTTTTCATGCTAGCCTTTTTGTCCATGCATTGTGGGTTTTCACATCGAAAATTCCACAAACTTCGCTGGGCATCCACCCTAAACCAAAAACATCTTTTTGTGATCACCTCCTTGTCCACAACCCAATTTGAGTATGGAGTAAGATTCTCGATGGAGATTCAAATATTCCGCAAGATTATGGAATTTATACTTACTTTAGCAGTCATTTCCCCTCTCTTTTATGCTCGAGGACGAGCATCGTTCAAGCATGGGGGAGGAGTCATTCTCTGACACAAATGCTATGTAAGTATTATGTTGCAAAAAGTTTTGAGGAGCGAAAGAAAAAAAAAAGAAAAAAATGAAAAATGAAAAAAATATGATAAGAAGAAAAGAAAAGTAAGAAAAATAGGAAGAATAAAGTGAAAAAAAAGAAAGAGAGAAAAATGAGAAGGAAATAGAATAAAGAAAAAAATAAAGATGCTCCTCGGATCTTTTTGCTTCATAAGTTCTCAAGTGCCTTGATGACAAATCCACACTCAAATTTTCCAACCATGTGCAATCCGATAACGAGGACTTCACTCGTGCCTCGGGATCATCCATTTGCCACTTGCACATGTCCACTTATCTAAATGTGTGTGTTTCATCCCTCTCTCTTTCCAACATTTATTTTCCATGGCCTTTTTGACGAGTCTCAGTAATTCCAATAGATCTCTCTCTTAATTTGACAATATTTCGAATGTATGTTTTGCTAGGATTGTTTTTAACCTTCCAAGCTCCAAATAAGCCTTCCACTATCACATATGAGTAGAGTAGGTTGAAAATAATCTAGTATAGGCTTGAGTGACTTGATGAGATGAGTGTTCCATGAGCTCTTGCAAGAGATTTTCACTTATGTTGGATATGCATCTTTTTGAAAATCTTCCATGTGACAAGGTAATGGTTTGAAGTTCACTTAAGTTTGAGAGCATCGTGTTAAATGTGGCTTGTTCTTTATTGTTAGTCTATCTTCCATAATGAAAAAGAAGCCGGTCACAACTTGAACCTTAAAAATAAACTTTTAAGAGAGAGCAATTTGTCTCGTCATGAATGACTAAGTGCAGGGATAACATTGGAAGGCAATGCTGATTTCCCTTTTAAGCGAGGACCACTTACTCGAGGACGAGCAAGGTTTAAGCATGGGGGAGATGTTGACGGTGAATTTCCGTCAACCTAGAGTACTTGTTATACATTGGTTTCGATTATGATTTGCAACTAACCGGCCACTAGGCATACTAATGATATAACAAGTTCACACTTGCATGTCGATTTTGGAGTTTGTTGTTTACGCAAGAAATCTACGCTAATGAGGAGACTTTCGGGATAAGTTCACCAAGCACTTTGGAAGAAGATCATGAAGCCCGACAAGAGTCAAGACACGCGATGAACATGACTCCAAATGACCCGAGGACCGAAGCGTCAACGTGCAAATCTTCGGGGGACTCAACCGGAAAAACGGCCGAAGCTTGCATAGCAAGGATTCAAGCCTTAACCGTGAAGGAAACGACGTCAAAGGCCCACATGCAAGTGCACACGAATAAGGGATCACGGGAGAAGCAACCGGGGACGAAACCGGGGCCGAACCGGGCCGAAGTGGGCCTGGGCCGGCCGGCCCGGGCCGACCGGCCCACCCCACTCCGGGGTCGGTTCGGTCCCCCCTTTGCCCTAGGTGTTCGTCTATTTATTGCCTCCGCCGCCGTCGGCCGCCACATCGAACAAATCATCCTACCGACGCCAATCACCGAAAAACCGCCGCCGCAAGATGAGGGAGAGAGTTAGATGAGCTCGTCGCAAGCATCAACGCCGGCGGAGAGAAGGAAGCAAGAGGAGGACTCCAAGCCGCCGGCCTAGGGGTGTTCCCAAGCTCCATCGCCGCCATCTTCATCGACGACGTTCTCCGAGTCTCCATCACCCCTATGTGCTTCAATCCGTGTAAGATGATGGGGTAATGTCTCCGTTCATCCCTAGGATTAGATGGATACATGCTATGTGATCGCTACTCGATTTGTGGTTTCAATCTATTGTTTTCATGTTGATGATGCTTTAATGATTAAGGTTAGCTACCGTGTTTTTCGGCGTATGATATCCGCTACTCCCATAGATTCCATCAACATACCGTGTCCATCATAGGTCTAGTCACGAATACCTTCGCGTAATGACAAGACGAGAGGAGGGAAAGGGCGAAACCGTGGTCACAACCCCCGGTAGATTGGTTTACCGCTTTCGTGTAGTAGATGCATACCATGTTATCCTAGATCCTAGGGAGGGAACGCTTATCTATCTTAACCTCGCTCTCTTGTGTTCACCCGTTTACCATCTAGTTTATCCCTAGATTTGTTTGATCAACTTAACTTAGATTAACTTAGGTTAGATTGTCTTTACTTTTAGATTAATACTCTCTTTCAAAGGTTTTCCATTCAACTAGATTAGTACTTGGTTAAGCGCTAGTAATCCCCTTGCTCCGCGGATTGACAAGAACCTTGGGAATCCCGTGGTGAAAAAGGTGTGGGGTCCGTACGCTTGCGGATCGTAGGTGGATACGTATTTTATCCGTCAACACTCCCATGTAGTCCCGGCTCGACCTTGGTTTTGAGGCTCAACCAAGAAACCGTCCATGACTTTATCTTGCTGTTCATGCCACCATGCGGCCCGCACTTGACCCCACTGACCTTTCGCGCTTGTTCTTCACCTGCACCAACACCAGTCAAGCCGCAACCTGCACCTGCAATACTTAGCCAAGAATCAGTCCACACAACATTGTCAATCACTCATCACACAAGGAAGCGACCATCCACCGGTCCTCGAACCACACATGGTCCTCAATCTCCCCCTTGATGAGTGCATTGACAACACCCACACGAAAGTAACAAGAGAGAAAAGAAAACGAAAAGAAACGAACAAAAAGAAACTCCAACAAGCGATCAAAAGCCAAACAAAGGCAAAGAGCAAGATCACTTGAAGAAGACAAGTCTCGGACCCCTTAGGCAAGGGCAACTGCTCGACACATCCGAGACAAAAAAACCAAGCTCAAGCAAAGAGCGCAAACCACCGAAACAAAGCTCGAACAACCACAAAGAGCTCCCCCTGCATACATGCAAGCTCCCCCTGAACCAATGCACCTCCCCACCGGACGAATGCATGCAAACCAAGACAAAACGGGGCAGCCTCGGCAACTCTCACCACACCGGTCGACCGGCCATCACCACCGGGCCGACCGGTGCCTAAGATGTGCACGGACCCAGCACTCACACCGGTGACCCCGACCGGTCGACCGGTGCACAAAGAGCCCGTAAATGGCTCGAAACCACCTCGAAAACCTTCTAAATGCACCCGCAAGCCAAGAAGCCATTTCAAGCTCAAACTTCTCCCCCTTGTTGGCAATGCATGAATCAAGCCAAAAATGCAAAATTTTTAACCTAGAGCTTCTTAAATAGACAAAATTCAACAAAGAATGCTACACATGTCCAAATGAGCAAGTTAGATACTCTACGGCTTCATATCGATCTCAACTACATGATCACCTAGTTTCAAAACCATTGGACGAAGCTAAGATGGATTTGGGCAATTTTGCGAAAAACTTGCCTCTCATGAGCAAAGTCCTAAACATGATCAAAGCATATCAAAATGGCAAAGCCACACAAACTTCATGCTAGGACAGCCATTCTAATCATAAGACCATCACAAACACCCACAAGCACCTCATGTCATGTCAAAGCCACCGAGCCATGTGCCTACTTCTATGTATGAGACTTCTCATCGGTAGGCATCATGCAACGGTTTAGCACCCAATAGCAAATTAAATTCAGCACATATGACATGGGAGCATATTTTCCAAGCATTTTCCATTTCATTTTCAGATTCATAATTGGTACATGAAATGTCTTTGCAACAAAAAGGAACTTATGCCCCTCCACAAGATGAAGCAAGTGGGCTAAACATTCATGATGGCAAATGAGCCTTTGGCCCCATATGATCAATAAACTAGCTATCCAACCACAAATTAAGCATAACCAAGCCACTAAAACATGTCAAGATCATATAAAGGCATTTACACATGAGAGAGCATACATGTGACAAATTTTTCAAAAACATAGCCATCAACCATGGATTATTCATCAAGATCATCAAGAGCTAAGCCAAACTAACCATAGCATATCAAACAAGCTCACAAAGACATATATCTCATTCCATGGTGAACAATGTATATGAGAGAAGCTTTTCCTAACCAATGCATATGATACAAAATGCATGCAATCTAAGATACAAGGATGCCTATACATCATGTTACATATGCCATGCTAAATGCAAGAAATGCACAAAGGAGACTATACATATGCTACAAAGGAGCTCCCACACACCCAACTCAAGAAATCAAACACACACCAAGTCCCCCCTGCAAACGAGTGAAAGTTGCTTGATCTAGGGGTTTGGTGAAAATATCGGCTAGTTGGTCATGTGTGGGTACATGGATCAAAGCTATCTTTCCTTTCTCTACGTTGTCTCTCAGAAAATGATACCACACTTCTATGTGCTTGGTTTGGAATGGAGCACTGGGTTCTTTGCAACGCTTATGGCACTGGTGCTATCACATTGAAGTGGGACATGGGTATACTCCTCACCAAAGTCACTCATGGTGTATAAAATCCAAAGGAGCTGAGAGCAACAACTAGAAGCGGCAACATACTCGGCCTCGGTAGTGGATTGAGCAACACTCGATTGTTTGCGGGAAGACCAAGACACCAAAGAGGAACCCAAAAACTGGCAAGTCCCAGAAGTGGACTTCCTATCCAACCGACACCCGGCAAAATCCGCGTCTGAAAAACCATGAAGCGCCAAAGAAGAGGACGCGGAGTACCAAAGGCCGAAGTCGGGAGTGTGACGCAAGTACCTGAAAATTCGCTTCACCGCTTGCCGATGCGAAGTCCTCGGAGATGCTTGAAAACGAGCGCACAGACACACCGAGAACTGTATGTCCGGCCTCGTCGCCGTCAAGTAGAGGAGTGACCCGATCATGCTCCGGTACTCCTTCTGGTCCACGTGTTCACCTTCCTCGTCCGCATCAAGAGCTGTAGTCGTACTCATCGGCGTCGTCATAGCCTTGGAATCCTCCATCTTGAACTTCTGCACAATGTCCTTGGTGTACTTAGCTTGGTGCACAAATGTTCCTTCCTTTGATTGCTTGATTTGTAGCCCGAGGAAGAACTGCAACTCGCCCATCATGCTCATCTCAAATTCCCTGCTCATATCTTCTCGCAAACTTTGCAACAAGAGAGTTAGACGAGCCACCAAAGACAATATCATCCACGTATACCTGCACAATCAGGATATCTTTGCCCCCCCTCGCTAAAAACAAGGTCGATCGACCTTCCCCATCTCAAAACCTCTCTCAAACAAGAACCCCCTCAACCTTGCCATACCAAGCTCTAGGCGCCCGCTTCAACCCATACAACGCCTTCCTCAACTTGTACACCCGTGGGGGTACTTCTCACTCTCAAACCCCGAGGCTGCCTCACATACACTTCTTCCTCCAACACACCATTCGAAGAAAAGCACTCTTCACATCCATTTGGTGCAACTTGAACCCTTTAGCCATGGAAAAGGCTAGAAGGATCCTAATCGCCTCCAAACGGGCCCGGGAGGCTAAAGGTCTCCTCGTAGTCGATCCCCTCCTTCGTCCGAACCCTTGAGCAACAAGCCTCGACTTGTTCCTCACAACCTCACCTTTCTCTCCCTCTTTGTTCTTCCACACCCACTTTGTACCAATCGGCTTACACCCTGGGGGAGGGTCAACCAACTCCCAAACCTGATTCCTCTCAAAGTTCTCCAACTTCTCATGCATCGAATTAACCCAATTGTGATCAGATAGCGCGTGTCCAATGTCTTTGGGCTCAAAAGTAGCAACAAACGCAGCATGAGCGAAATGAGAATTGTTCCGAACCCTCGACCGTGTAGTGCGTTCATTCATGTCGCCGATGATCCTCGAAGCTGGGTGATCCACTTGTACTCGCTGGGGAGGTTCTCGCCTCGATGCTACCTCCCCCTCAATATCGGCTTCTCCTCGTTCTTGATTCGTCGTCGTAGGTGTAGGAGAGGGTCCGTCCATCACCGTAGTCGAAGTAGTGGGTACATGTTCAGCCGGGGGCACTACACCGCCATCTTCATCGTCTCCATGTTCATGCTCCTCCTCTTGAAAGATCTCCTCGCCAAGCTCATCATCACCTGCACACTCAAAGACAAGCTGACTACGTGGCTCTGTCTCGAAGGTTACCTCGCAAGTCTCCACGATTTGGTTAGTTTCAAGATTGAGCACACGATATGCTCTAGAATGAGATGCATAACCAAAGAAAATACCATCGACAGACCTATCCTCAAACTTATCCAACTTCCTGCCTTTCTTCGGAATGAAACACTTGCAACCAAAGACATGGAAGTGACTCACCTTGGGTGTGCGACCATGCATCAACTCATAGCATGTCTTCTTCTTGTGCACTCTGAGGTAGATCCTGTTTGACACATAGCACGCGGTATTCACCGCCTCAGCACAATACCTCCTCGGAGTCCTATGCTCATCAAGCATCGTCTGAGCCATCGCGCACAAGGTTCTGTTCTTCCTTTCCACAACACCATCCTGGGGAGGCGTATACGGACTCGAAAACTGGTGCTCAAGACCCAAGTCATGGCAAAAGGTTTCAAAACGAGAGTTTCTGAATTCCGAGCCATTATCACTACGGATAGCTCGTATGGCATCTTCGTGCCTCTCGTTCCTCAACCTCAAGACTAGATCTCGAACAAAACCAAACTTCTCCCCCTTATCCTCGAGAAAGAACACCCACGCATACCGAGAATAGTCGTCCACCACAACAAGGACATCCCCCCCCCCCCCCCCGCATCGCACACGAGTTGGGCCAACAAGGTCCATATGGAGCGGCTCGCATGGACGCTCTGTCATCACATCGGTGAGAGGCGGGTGAGAAGAGGCTACCGTTGACGCAAAATGTGCACTCGGCGCCAATCACACAAGAAGCCGAAAAGCTTAGCTTCGCACGCGCGAGAGAGAAGTGACGTGCCGGTCAATTTTTCCCGAAAATTAACAAAAGATGAAACGGTTAAATACCAAAATTTGGAACCTACCGGGTGGTACCAGGCAGTTCCATATTTACGGCTAAGAAGCCAAGCAAGACGACATGTAGCTATGCGAAGCTACCTGTCAAAGAACCATGACCATTCGGGTAACCAAGAAGGGAAAAAGAACATTGCCGAATGGATGACGTAAGCATGACAACGATCGATCTTTGAATAAACATGAATGCATGCGCAAAGCCATGACCGATCCTCATGAAGATTAACATTAAATAAAGTAGAGCACGAACATGATCATGTATTAAAATAAGCATGCATAGATCCAAAGCGTTAGTCTACCGCATGTCTAATCACTTTAAGATCCGTCGGGCACGATATCGGCAAATCTATCCACCGCATGATACAACTTGCATGAAAGAACGCACCACTTTCCACAAATAGATCTATCCACCGCATGATACAACCTAAATATGGAAAGCTAGAAGCATACGTCTTTTAAAACATAAATAACGCACGTGATCTACTCGTGAAGATATAACCGAATGCGGTAGGAACAACCGATTCGGGGTCCATGAAGAAGGAACAAACATTACCACGTGAATAAATCTATCAGGCTGAATTGGAAATCTAATCCACCGGATGACTAGCTCCAAAGCAACCCAAAAACCTGCATCTACCGCATGATACCCGGCTCTTTCAAGATTTATGCTAACAAAGCAAGCTTGAACCCGCAACATGTAACAACCTAGATCGATTCGGTTTCGGCTATCGGAGAGCACAAGATCCACGCGTCAAAACACGAGACCCACTCGTGCACAGATCTTAAAAGGAAAAGAGCCGATCCAAACCCATCTAGATTGGGCAAAAGTGTATTACATGAATTAAAACATAAAGCAAAACTCATGATAACACAGGGTAACTTAATGAATCTACTGGATCTTGCCAAAATCCAATAGAGCCGATAACTAGCTTCGAGCTAAACCTTAGCCTACCGCATGGCTCATGATCTAACAAGAAACCCTCTTGAACCAAGCTTGAATCTACCGCATGACACGAAGCATGGTAACAAGACTACTTGCATCGAGATCTAAATCCACCGCATGATACTAGACATGATACAAGGTTGCGGTACTCACGGAGGTCGACGGATCGATTGGTCCTCTCGAAGAACTCGACGACACGACAAGGGACTCTAGGGTTTGGCGTAAGGCCGGTGTGTATTGAGGAATGAACGTCTTTTTTTTACATACATCCAGGGATCATATTTATACCTGGCGATTACAATTGCGAATGGATTCATTGCCTAACTAAACTTGATCGCTCGTCCATCCATTCGCTTCCCCCGATCGAGCCACGTCACCGTCCAATCCCGCAAAATCAGCTCTCTTGTTCCTTTGCCGAACCGGAGCGATAGCCGACCGCGGATCCTTCGCCGAAAATCTCTCGAAGATACCTTTCCTTCCACCAGACGGACTCTTTTCCGAATCGGACCCACATGTCATACTCCTTACCAAATTTTGGTGTTAACACATGCCCCTTCAATTTGTGGGATAAAAGTAATTTTGTTCCACAATTGACTCCAACCACGAATCCTTGAGCCAAACCTGTCAACACCTGTTCTTCGCAATCCGCCGGATTCTTCGTTCAGATCCAACCCTAGATCCCCTTTGTTCCGAGCTCGAATCTCCAATGGCAACTCAGAACCAAGCTGCTCAGGTAACTTCACCCCTCCAAACCTTTGTTCGGCATTAGGTTTTCAATTTTACCTGAGATTTTCTTCTTCCGCTTTCTTCCAGGAACCGTCTACTGCCCTTTTGATTCCTATTGAGGCCAATTCGCAGTCTTATTATCTTGGTCCTGAAGGGAATCCTGACCCTCGAGATTTCATTGCCGCTGAATCTCAGAGAATCCCTTTCAAGGCAGCTTTATCTCCACCTCCTCAATGGCAAGATGCGTTCAAGAACTGGCCTTTGCCCCCAATCGCAGGCTGGAAGACTTGGTACCGTAGGATTCTTGCGGATAAGAGTGGATTGACCAATCTGGATACTCTCCGCATTGCTCAATGTTTGGAGTTATCTGTAGCTGAGACGCCCAAGAATGAAGATCTTCGATAGCCGCGTGCCACTTACGGTCCAATGGCGTCAATGCCTTCCTTTTTGGGCATGGCCCAATGTCTCCAACTTTGGCCGATGTGTACATGATCACCGGCCTTGACATCACCGGGCTCCGCTCAGCCTTGGAATTTCAAGAACTCCTCACGCCAAACGGGGGTAAAGCCGGGGAATGGCTACAAGAATTATATTTTGAAACATATGAGAGATAATCCCCTTAGCGAAGTTGAATACGAGCCTTCTTGAACATGTGGTTATGCGGGTTTGTCTTCCGTGGCAAGGCCAATGAACCCACTCGAATCATATCACAATGGCGATCCATCGGCCGGCGGCAACCGCCTTCCTCCGGGAAAATTCCTCTTGGGCGAGTGTATACCATATGCTTCATCGACCGTTACCCAAATGTATACCGACCGAGAGGATAACGTGCGTCAATGGCCCTTGGTGGTTTGTTCGGATTTGGCTGCAACCTTCACATGCACCGGATCGTAGGCGTCGACTTGAGCTCCGGGTTCTTCCCCTGGTCCAATCCCCCCGAAGGAGAGCTTCAAGTCACCGAGAGGATGCCAAAGCTATGGAGAAGCGGCTTCAACCGTTATCGTTCGACAGGACATCACCCAACTCTTCGAGTTGTTCTTCAAAGGCTTCCCCAATCCTCTTTGGCTTCCTTATATAGGCTATGACACTCGACCTTTCTCGTCGAGTTCTCCTTTGAGCCCGACCATCAAGATGGGAGATTCCCCGGAAATCTTTAATATCATAATCCGCCCATGTATATTACCGGCCGAGTTCAATGGAGGGAGGCGAATGCCGTACTTATGAGTACTACCGGCCTAACATAATGGCCGGGCAACTTGGATGTGGCCGCCTGCCCCCAAGATTGTTTCCCGCATGAATTCCTCAAGCCCGGGGAGGAAATCAAAGAATCGATGCGAAGGCAGCGACGAGTTTTCAACTATGTGTGCGGTCCCATGTCTGTCTACACATGTCCTTTTGTGCCCGCAATCATAGCTCACCCTACCTTCAACTCATGGTGGCAAGAATTCCACGACCACATCTTCGGTGAACCCGTTCATGTGTTCCGTACGGCAAGGTGCCCGATTTTCTCGCCGAATTCGGAGGTAACACACCGAGCCCCTTGATCGGACTTTTACTCATGGTCCCGACCTCCATCTTCCCGTCCACGAGAACACGGTTCCCGCCCCTCGAGCCGGGGTAATAACTTATAATGCCGAAGGCCCAATTTCAGCACCGGGGTTTAAATCTACAACCCCGCGCCAACCGATGGACGGGTATGCTACCACCGATCCCGGCCTTTCTAGCCTTGCCGCCGACAGAGGCAAGGATTGCATCCGGTTCCCCCCTCCGAGCGCTAAAAGGAGGAGAACCGTCAAGAAAGTACTGGTTGAGGTAAACTCCTTTACCTTCTTGATTACTGGGTCACTCTGTTCTTGATGGATCATATCATTGTGTATTTCAGACCAGAGCCCAACATTCTTCAGAACCAATACCTGCCGATGCCCCATCCACTGGTATGGCTTTTGCTGTTCTTTCTCAAGGATGAGCACCGGCACTTATCCCTTCAATTGAACATTTGCAGAAGAAACCGTTGGAGAACCACTTGTAGATGTCCCAGTGGTTCAACAGGCGAGCCCTTCCAGGTTTGAATTGCCCATCCCAGTAGAGGTTTCATCTTCATCACCTTCTCGGACGCGATGACGCTCTCCGCAGGTGAATCCCCCAACTCAACTGGAGCCACCAAGTTCTCCCAGGATGCCATCGCCCATCAGCCAAGCAGCAACGGCCAACCCAACAGAGGAAGATCCAATTCTTCCCCAGCCAGAAACTCACGAGTCGCTGATTGGTGCACCAGCATCTCCCGACTTGGACGTTTCGGCTCTACTCGGGACGCCTCCTCCGTCTGCGATTGCTCCCGCTCAAGATACCATTCATGAGGTACTTGATTCCGCCCTTAATCTTGATACCTTGATGCTAGCATTCTCACCTCGGCGGTGTTGTTTTCGGGATCACGCCCCGTCATCATCGAGCTTGCCGTCGGAGGGCCCATCGGTGCCGATGTGATGAAAGAAGTAAACCGACCATTGCCAGACGAGGTATTGCTCAAGCTCAAAGAAATTGCGGCCTGGCTAGAAAAAGACGTCCAGGATCAGCTCAACGATCTTCGCCATTTTGAAGAGATGTTTGAGCCCATTAGCCGCAAACTCCCCGATGACATCAGAGCTTTTCTGTCGTCCGTCTACGACTTAGAGCCCTTTTATGTTCCCTTGAGGCGCACTTGGAGGAAATTGCGCTCCCGTTCGGCCATTGAAAAGGAGAAAACTATGCCGAACGAAAGGCCATGAACGGGATACAATCCCAAGCAAAAAGCCATAAGGATACCTTGGCCGACACCGCAAGCTTCTTACGATCCGAAAGTCGCCAGAAAGGTTGCTCTAGAGGCGGAATTGAAAAGCCCGTCAGCGGAGATGGAAATTGACCAGAAGAAAATAGCCGATCTTCCTGGATTAATAGCAAAGACCGAAGCGGAGGCGAGATCGGGCGTCACCGAGTAAAGCAAAGGCGATGCGAGCTTATTGACTTATCTGATGCCCAAAAGGACTATCAGGAGATCTTGGACAACTCCCACTTGATAGTATCCAATGTTCGTCACGCACTCGCAAAACTCCTTAATGCTTGAATGTCCTTATTGATGTGTACCTGAACTAGTCGTTCTTGTAATACCTCCTTTGTGATTTGTTTCCTTTCCTTGGCGTACTTTGAGATGTGATGCCGAACGACCCATCCGGTAGTGAAACGCTAACTGCCGAAAGACACCTTGAATTCCTTTAGCCGAAACCATCGACCCACACGCGTTTCAGCTTAGAACTCCAAACGACCCACCGGCGGGTTGGTCAAGGAAATCTCTCCGCCTTCCGATTTTATTGGGACGTGCGCCACGATCCACGGCCATGATTCGAAGCCACAATTACCACCGCCGTGCCTATAAATGTTGCGGTAGGTGCCCCTAGCTCTCCACCGGGCCTTCTAGCTCTCAAATCTTTGCCAATCTCCGGCCTTCTTGCAAACAAGGCACATCCCCAAACCGCAATGGTGCGCCGCCTCAACCGCCGCCGCGCCTCCGACGAGGCCGAGGGAAGCGGCGCTAATGCGCACGGGCGGTAATGATCGTCAATTTCTCCTTGTCGATCTTCCTTTTGATCTTCCTTGACAATCATCTCCCCCTTTCGCCTTTGATTCGGTGGAATTCGCCCCCGCGCGCCGGCCAATCGGCCCCTCCCCCGATGACTCTTCGAGTCCGATGGCCACTCCCCGGTGCCGTACGGGGAAGCGACGCTATTCGCTTCAAGGAGGAGCTAGAGGCGTCTCGTCTTGAGCCGGGAGGCCGTCTCCAAAAAAGGCGGGCGTGGCCGAACTAGAGTGGGAGGACCGGCGGAAACACTTTCGCCGGAAGCCATTGATGGTACGGTTCGATTCTTGATTCGGTCCGGCCTTTGATGCCGATCCTTTCTTGTTTGTCTTTTGCAGCCCGTGATGCCTGAGCTCAACCGGCTAAAAGCGCCGGTAGAGCAACGGCGGGAGAAGGTGAACGCTCACGGCGACACGCCGGCGGAGCGCCCGGCCGCGGTGGAGCGCCGCATTGACGAGGTGGCCGTCCATGGTGTTCGTCTCGGGCACCACCTTGGGCCCCGGCTGCGATGGCGACGCATACGGACGTCGACTATTCCACCGGGCCGCGTGGCTTCCGTGGCGGCGCGCGGAGGATATCGACGAGATCGAGCTCATCCTGGAGCGCCTCGACGGCCACGGCGACGCCATTGCCGAAATTACCCATCCCCGGCTCCGTGCCGAACGGACTCTTTGATTAGATTGTACTAGGGATGTGTAAATGTCGGCAATATATGATGAACTTTTGGAATCTGCATTTGTTCCGTGATATTTCCCCTCGCATTTGCATCTGTGGACTTGTCTTCTTCGAATGCATCTGGGAACTGTCTGTAGCCGAACGCTCGCAAACAACTGCCCCTTGGCGCAAGATCCACAAAGGATCCCAATTCGGCAATCCGCAAATACTGTTCAAAAGAAACCCTTCGCACTCGGTGGAAACCCCTGCCGCTTGGTATTCCCACAGGTGTGTCCGGCCGTATCATCACTCCCAATGCGCCCCCTTGGTCAATAAAATAGCCCGTGGGGTGCTCGCAAATCCACTCGCACACTCCTCCATCACTTCTCGTCTCTTCTTCCTCGCTAGAAGAAAAAACCCCAACACCATGGACAAGGGTAGACAACCTCGGGGAGCGGCCCGTCAAGGAAGCGTACGATTCGGAAGTGAGTTCTTTCTTGATCTCGCTCCTTGTCCTTCCGCTTGATCTTGCGCTTCATGTTTTCCTCTCGTCTCTTTCGGCCTTGATTTGCTTCTCGAAGAAATCATCGGAACCGAAGATGTTCCCGAGTACATCTCCTCCGATTCTTCTCCCGAGGCGGAGGATGCCACGCCCTGAGCAAAAGGTCATCCATCGGGCCGCGCCGCCGTGCTCGGCACCGGAGCGTGACCTCGGGGACATATCCGTCCGCCGTCAAGCCGAACGCGAGCGTCGTATGGCGCCGGAAGCGCTAGTAGGGGGTAAACGCTTCGTCCCCCTTCATGTTTGCATCTGGATCTCTTGCCCCTAACCTTGATTCTTTTGCCCCGGATGTTTCCGACAGTACGCAACCCGAAGGCGGCCCGGGATAGCTTGGTAGAGGCCGCCAATCGTGGTCATCCTCGTGCGTTCCAAGTCGCCGTCACGGTGGTCCCGGAACAACCGAAGAGGGAGCAAAGCAGCCGAAGAAGTAAAGAAAAGATTGAATCATACTTTCGCTTCTTTCTCCACGCCTTCCCGCTTCCCTCCCTTAGGGGACTTGACCTTCGTGGCTGCTATGTGTAATCCCGCAAGAAACCGCTTGTAGTGTAGTATTGGGCTAAGGGCAATGCATCGTGCCCCGGCCATTTTCTTTTGTTCATGGATTTTTGTTCTAAAGGCGGCCTCATCCTCGAGCGCCGGGCCGCTTTCGTGTCGATGTGTATAATCATCGATCGATTTCAATGCTAGGATAATACTTCTTCGAGATATCTTCCATTTATTGCGGCGGAAAACTCCTCTCCTAGCAAAGTTCTCAATATGTATGCATTACCGGAACGCACCGACCACACGAAAAGGCCCCTCCCGCTTAGGGGGACCATTTGCCGAATTCACCGTATTTAGTTCCAATCGGCATTAGCGCTTTCCAAACTAGATCGCCCTCCGTGAATTGCTTTACTTTTACTTTCTTGTTATAGCACTTGGCGACCCGCGGCCTTGTTTTTCTCAATGTTCTCCCGTGGCCCCGAGGCGGATCATATGCAAATCTTCTAACTCATCCATCATTAGGCCGCCGTAATCCTTGGAGCTCAAATCGTTTTGCAACACTACTCTCCTTGACTCGATTGCATTTCCCGGCAAGGGATCGCGTGATGCCCGTAAACCAACTCGTAAGGAGAAGTCTTTGTAGCTCCATGGGGGGCCATTCGGTAAGCCCACGCGCTTCACCGAGTACCGAATGCCATCTCCTCGGCTTCGGTCGATCTTCTTCCGTATAAGCTTGATCATGATCTTGTTAGAAGCCTCTCGCTTGACCATTAGCTTGGGCATAGTATGGAGAAGAATTAAACAGTTTGATTCCCATGCTTTCGGCAAAATCTCCCGAATTCCAATGACACGAATTGTGCCCCTTGGTCGCTGGTAATCGTCCGAGGAATCCCAAATCGATAGATGATGTGTTCCTTGACGAATTCGATCATGTTTTCTCGATGTCACTTTCTTGAGTGGGATTGCCTCGACCCATTTGGTGAAGTAATCTGTAGCCAAAAGCACGAACTTATGCCCCTTGCTAGATGGTGGATTAATTTGGCCAATCAAGTCTATGCCCCCGCCCCCGAATGGCCATGGCTTGATGATGGGATTTAATGCTTGATGCGAGGGGACTCTTTGAATATTCCCGAACCTCTCGGCAATCTTGACACCCCTTGTAATACTCAAAGCAATCCTCTAATATCGTCGGCCGAAAGCATCCAACTTTCGCCTAATAACCCATTTCATGCGATAGGCCGATTGGTGCGCTCCACATATCCCATCGTGCACCTCGCTCATCATGTTCTTGGCTTCTTCGGACCCAGCATCGTAGCGATACTCCATCTAATGACTTATAGAATAAATTGTCATCCAGAAGAACGAACTTGATTGCCTTGTACCTGAGCTTCCTAGAGACTTTTCGGGATGGATCTCTCAAATAATCAACGATCTCTTTCCTCCAATCATCTTCTCGTAAGATCCGTCCCCCGTTGCGCTCACCTCTCGCAAAGAAATGCTTCTTGATTTTCTTTATAACCGAGGCGCTCCGAGCCGCCTGTTTGCTTCTTCGTTATGCTCTCTAGGAATGTCTTTGTAAGGTTACCGGGAAAGCTCTTCAAGATTTCTCTCGCATTCCTCGTAGTAACTCCTCGCCCCTCGCTTCCGCACTCGTACCGGCCGTTCAATTGCTTGATGACCAACTCGAATCTCCATAAATTTCAACCGAAACGGCCCCGCTTCCCTCAAATATTGAAGCCCTCGAAGCGGCGCCTCGTACTCGGCCTCGGTTATTTGTGACGGTGGGTTGTATAGGAATGGCAAATTCGAACATCTCACCTCTCGGGAGAAATTAGTAGAATCCCTACTCCCCCACCTTTGCCACATGATGACCCGTCAAAGAATAGAGCCCATGGGGTAATTTCAAGCAGATCAATCGAAGGGTCACGGTGTTCAGTTATAAAATCGGCAATGACTTGACCTTTGATGGCTTTTGCCGATTCGAACTTCAACTCGAATTCTGATAGAGCTAAAATCCATTTGCCAACCCGACCATTCATAATTGGCATAGATAACATATGTTTTATCACATCAAACTTCGAGTACACGGTGCATTCGGCATTCAACAAGTAGTGCCGAAACTTTGTACACGAGTAGTATACGCAAAGACATAACCTTTCTATAGCCGAATACCTCGGTTTCGGGATCAAGTAGTTTTCGGCTAAGATAGGCTACTACCCGCTCCTTCCCTTCGAATTCTTGAATAAGGGCCGATCCAATAGTTTGGGTATCGGCCGCCACGTACAACTTGAAAGGCTTGTTCACCCGAGGAGGAACCAAAGACCGGCGGCTCCTTCATGTACTGCTTGATTTCTTCGAAAGCCTTTTGTTGTTCGTCGCCCCATGTGAACTTCTGATCCTTCTTTAGTTTTAGCAACGGAGAGAACGGCAACACCTTCTGTGATAAATTTGAGATGAACCTTCTCACAAAGTTGATCTTGCCGAGCAGTGATTGCAACTCCTTGAGGTTGGTTGGAGGAACGACTTCATCAATGGCCTTCATGCTCTTTTTGCCAACTTCGATTCCTCCTTCGTGGACCAAAAATCCCAAGAATTCTCCAGCTGACACCCCAAATGCACACTTGTTTGGATTCATCTTCAGGCCATACTTCCGGTGCATTCCAAGGTCTTCTTCACATCTTCCGGATGGGTGACATGACTTAAGGACTTGATCACCACGTCGTCAATGTAGATCTCCACGGTCTTGCCGATCAACTCATGAAAGATGTAATTCATGGCCCGCTGATAGGTTGCACCGGCATTTTTCAAACCAAATGTCATGACGATCCATTCAAACAGGCCTATATGGCCAGGACATCTAAAGGCCGTCTTCGAGATGTCTTCTATTGCCATAAAGATCTGATTGTACCCTGCATTGCCATCCATAAAGCTAATCACCTTGTGCCCAGCAGCGGCGTCAATCAGCAAATCGGCAATAGGCATTGGGTATCCATCCATGGGAGTAGCTCTGTTTAGGTCCCTGAAGTCTATGCAGACTCTCATTTTTCCATTTTTCTTATACACAGGGACGATGTTAGAAATCCACTCCGCATATCCCAGGGGCCGAACGAAGTTTGCGTCAAGTAATCTTTCGATTTCCTTCTTCACATCGGCCAATACTTCATCCTTGTAGATTTTCCGGGCGGTTGCTTATATGGCTTGAAACCAGGCTTGATTGGCAACCGGTGCTCGACGATGGATCGATCCAATCCGGGCATCTCCGAGTAATCCCGTGCGAAGCAATCTTTATATTCTTTGAGAAGCTCAATTAGTTTCCCCCCGAAGTCCGGGCCGCAAATTTGCACTGATGAACGTCGGCCTTGGCTTATCACCGCTTCCAATGTCAACTTCCTCCAGCTTATCGGCCGACATGAATCCTCGTCCCGCCTTGCCATCGGTGCCATCCACGGGGTTCTCCATCAAAAATTACTGTAAGAGCCGACTGCTTGAATCGGCCGTCGGTCACCGCCGACGGGTTCAACAGACCTTCTCCCCGTCCTTCCCCGAGAAGCAATCGATGCCTTGGTACTCCCCGGAAGGCCGGTTCCATGTTAGCCACGCTCGCGCAGTCATCCGCCCGGACGACCTCGATTTCATCGTCCACCCACCGGATCGGCTCGTTGATGCATGGTGGATGGGACGCGGCAGCTTGGCGTGGATCCGGGCCCCGCCCAAGCAACAGCCGTAGGCTCCCTTCCCTTCGATGACGAAGAAGGTGGTGAGCGCGTCTTGGACCCGATCATCAAGTCCACGTGAGCACATCCTTTGGTGTCCGAAGGGTTCCCGCGAAGTCGTTTAGGATGATGCTTGTTGGTGTCGATCGCTCGGGGTCATGCCAAGCTTCCCGAAGGTGGTGTACGGCATTACGTTGACCGCCGCGCCACCGTCGACGAACATCTTGGTCAATGGCTTGCCATTGACGTACCCCTTCAAGTACGGCCGGCCTCATGTGGCGATTCTTGGCCGGCTTGTCGAAGATGGCCCCGCTTGGCAAGCACCGCGTTCGCGCCATCATCTCCTCGGGTTGCTCGTCGTCAAAGGAAGCTTCTTCCCGCATCATCCGGTTAGCGGGAGCCATGAACTCGTTTGGCGGGAAGTATACCATGCATGCGGTGGGCCGGACGCTTCGATCCTTCCGGCCGGGTCCTTGGGGCGCCATTTCTGTCTCGTCCGGATCCCGCTTGTTTCAACTCGCGGTTCCTCAAGCGTTGGACCCGCCTCTTCCGGCTCTTGCGCGGACCCCGTGGGCACCATTGCCCCTTCGCCGCACGTAGACATCTTCATCCTCCTCGTGGTCGCCCCACCCGAGATCGGCTCGGCGCTTCCCGGGATGATCAATGATTTCAATTTTTGCCGCCGATCCCCATTCGGGTGGATCCTTCCAAGTCTTTCATGGACGGATCGGCGATTGCGCTTCCCCGCCCGTATTCAACGATATCCGTCGCCGCATTCGGGACGCTCCTTAATGTGGGCGCTTTCGGCCCTCATTCCAGGCGAAGTGCCGAAAAGGCGCACCCCCGGTGGGGCGCGCTCCCGCGCGCGCGCGTGCCGTTCCCCGATTCCATCCGCGCGCTTCCTCCCTCGCCCCCGCGTTGCTCCTCCTCGTGACGACGCTCCCGGTAGCGTTCCTTCTCCATCCCGCGCTGCCATTTATTAAGGAGGATGCGCGACGTCACCTTGGGTTTGGGCTTGGACGATTCCCCGATCTCGATATGGCTCTTGAGAACGCGGGGGCGTCGCCCGTACTTTCTCTATGGTCACCCGGCGCTTCGGGTCAACCGATCCATCTTGCTTGGACCCGGCCGAGGTCGGGACCTTGACTTTCCCTTTCTCTTCGGGCCGTTATCGCATTGATAGAAAAGCCGAGCATGTTCTCGCGGGAAGGGGTGGCCATCCAGCCTTCATCTTGTTGTCGAACTTGAGATGCCCTTCCCGGATAGCCTTCTCGGATCCTCATCCCGAAAACCCCGCAATCGTTGATGGAGTGCGAGTCCCCGTCATGGAATCCGCAAGTAACGCTTAGCTTTGACTCCATCGAGCCGAAGCATAGAATGCCCCTCGGGCAGCTTGATTCGGCCTTCTTTTACCAAGAGCTCGAACAACTTGTCAGCCTTTGTGATGTCGAAGTCGTAAGTTCCTTTGGTCTGTCTGACCCAACGCTGATTCATTGTGAGAGGCTCTTTACCCCACATGATTTCCGCCGCAGCTATCTCCAGTTCGTCGTCAGAATCCTCGAACAAATCAGCTTTGTCCAAGAATTGATTGTAGATATCGGCGATGTCGTGCTGCTTGCCAAACTTGGGATCTTTCTTGAGGCCATATGCCTGATTGCTCATCAGGGATAACTTTTGCGACAGCTTCTCGGCCCAGGTGTTCTCGAACTCCATCCCAAATAACTTTTCGCGCACGGCTGGCAACATCCCGGCGACGGCCATATCAGCTAGCTGATCGTCTGGCAAGTTCAATGAGAAGCACATGCCCTTGACTTCTCTGAACCTTCTGAGGAACTCCGGCGGTGTTTCACTATGCCTTTGCTTTAGGGTGGCGAGATCAATCAACTTCTTCTCGCGCCGCCGCCGAAGTAATGAGCGTGGAATTTGCGCTCCAAATCTTTCCACCCGGCCACCGATTCGGCGGCAAGGACGAGAACCACCGAAAAGCCGGACCCGTCGGCCGAGGCGGGGAAGTAGCGAACCCCGAACGTCTCTTCGGCCGAACACTCCCCGAGCTGCATGAGATAACGAGCGATATGCTCGACCGTGCTTGTCTCGTCCTGCCCAGAGAACTTTGTGAATTCCGTCGGCGGTTTCACCCTTGGTGGCAGGAGCACGTTATAGTACCATTCTGGGAACGGCGGCCTGTAGGTGGGGCCCTGCATCCTTGGCTTGAGGCCGAACTGATTCTGCATCAATTCGGCCATCTTGCGTGCTAGGGCATCTTCCTCCTGAGCGCCTGTAGCCGGCGCGTACCCTGGGTGCGGAAAGGCATCGAACGCTCCGTAATTCCCCACTTCATGATAGCCACCGCCGTATAAATTCCTCTGGAGCCAGTTGGTGGACGGAGCTATTCTTCGACTGGGGTCGAGTGGGGCCCCAGATGAGCCGAACGCTAGGTCTCCGTACGTGGGCTGGTACGGATTCGGCCGTTGCACGGGCCGACCCGTGCCGCTTTGTGGTGGCGGCGGATTGGTTGACTTCCCCGAAGCTTGCAACGACGGCCGAACCGGCTGCCCCCCGCCCTCCCCGTGGAGGAGGTCGGAACGTTTGGCTCCGGAGCTCGAGGAGGAGGTCGCGCACCGGCCCCCGTGGTGGCGGGCCGAGAGCTTGATTCGCCCGGCTCCACGGTGCTCTTTCCGCGTACGCCTTTCCGAACGCCCGCCCCGCGCCCGGACCAAAGAGGGCCACCATCATCCGTTGGAGCGACCCAAGGAAAGCTTGATTGTGCTTGGTGAGCACGTCGTCCATTGACTCTTGGAAGATCCGCGCGCATTCTTCCTTTTCTTGTTGGGTCGTAGCGTCGGTTTCTCCCGGCAACTGCGCACTCGGGGCGGTGCCATTCTTCGGATATGGTACACCGCTTCGATTCTTTTTGAATGACATGAGACACTTTTGTTGAAACCGATTCACGGCGTCCAAGAGCCGCCGATGTCGCTCCGGAGAAAGGTCCTCAATGTTGACATCCGGAGGTCCGTGATCTCGGGCATCCCGAACCAATTCGGGCCGTAGGTCCCACCGGGCGTGCCAAAAGGTGTGTTGACGCAAAATGTGCACTCGCGCCCCAATCACACAGCAAGCCGAAAAGCTTAGCTTCGCACGCGCAGAGAAAGTGACGTGCCGCCAATTTTTCCCGAAAATTAACAAAAGATGAAACGGTTAAATACCAAAATTTGGAACCCACGGTGGTACCAGTGCGCTTCCATATTTACGGCTAAGAAGCCAAGCAAGACGACATGTAGCTATGCGAAGCTACCTGTCAAAGAACCATGACCATTCGGGTAACCAAGAAGGGAAAAAGAACATTGCCGAATGGATGACGTAAGCATGACAACGATCGATCTTTGAATAAACATGAATGCATGCGCAAAGCCATGACCGATCCTCATGAAGATTAACATTAAATAAAGTAGAGCACGAACATGATCATGTATTAAAATAAGCATGCATAGATCCAAAGCATTAGTCTACCGCATGTCTAATCACTTTAAGATCCGTCGGCACGATATCAGCAAATCTATCCACCGCATGATACAACTTGCATGAAAGAACGCACCACTTTCCACAAATAGATCTATCCACCGCATGATACAACCTAAATATGGAAAGCTAGAAGCATACGTCTTTTAAAACATAAATAACGCACGTGATCTACTCGTGAAGATATAACCGAATGCGGCCGAACAACCGATTCGGGGTCCATGAAGAAGGAACAAACATTACCACGTGAATAAATCTATCGTCCGAATTGGAAATCTAATCCACCGATGACTAGCTCCAAAGCAACCCAAAAAACCCGCATCTACCGCATGATACCCGCTCTTTCAAGATTTATGCTAACAAAGCAAGCTTGAACCCGCAACACGTAACAACCTAGATCGATTCGGTCTCGGCTATCGGAGAGCACAAGATCCACGCGTCAAAACACGAGACCCACTCGTGCACAGATCTTAAAAGGAAAAGAGCCGATCCAAACCCATCTAGATTGGGCAAAAGTGTATTACATGAATTAAAACATAAAGCAAAACTCATGATAACACAGGGTAACTTAATGAATCTACTGGATCTTGCCAAAATCCAATAGAGCCGATAACTAGCTTCGAGCTAAACCTTAGCCTACCGCATGGCTCATGATCTAACAAGAAACCCTCTTGAACCAAGCTTGAATCTACCGCATGACACGAAGCATGGTAACAAGACTACTTGCATCGGATCTAAATCCACCGCATGATACTAGACATGATACAAGGTTGCCGTACTCACGGAGGTCGACGGATCGATTGGTCCTCTCGAAGAACTCGACGACACGACAAGGGACTCTAGGGTTTGGCGTAAGGCCGGTGTGTATTGAGGAATGAACGTCTTTTTTTTACATACATCCAGGGATCATATTTATACCCTGCTGATTACAATTGCGAATGGATTCATTGCCTAACTAAACTTGATCGCCCGTCCATCCATTCGCTTCCCCGATCGAGCCACGTCACCGTCCAATCCCGCAAAATCAGCTCCACTTGTTCCTTTGCCGAACCGGGAGCAGATAGCCGACCGCGGATCCTTCCGCCGAAAATCTCTCGAAGATACCTTTCCTTCCACCGGACGGACTCTTTTCCGAATCGGACCCACATGTCATACTCCTTACCAAATTTTGGTGTTAACAACTACCATCTTGGCATGCCTACACGGCGCACAAACCAACTCTTTCTCAAGCCTCAACCGTGGAAATCCTCGGACCAAATTGAGTTTACTCAAGCGAGACAAAAGGTCAAAGCTCAAGTGACCCAACTTCCTATGCCACTTCCACAACTCACTCGAAGAACCAGCCAAGAAACAACGCTCCACACCCGAAGACTGAGAAAAATCAGCATGAAACACCTGACCCTCGGGAACGACCATACAAACAAGGTCCCCTCGAGAGTCCAAAATTTGAGAACCACCTGGCCGAAACAACACCTCAAAACCCTCATCCAACGGCCTAGGACACGAAGCGGATTGTACCCCGCCGATTGAACAAGAGCAACACGCCTCGCAGTGATCTTGTCACTCACCTTAATCTCACCTTCCGAAAGCACACGCCCACGCCCATTGTCCCCAAAAGTGATGTACCTCCTTGTCACCACCGGACGAGACTTGAGAACCACCCCCTCGTCTCCGGTCATATGCCTCGAGCAACCGGAGTCAATCAACCAAATGTTATTCAAGTCTCCCACCCGAAATTCAAAAACGAGCACGTGAGCGAACAAATGACTCGGAACTAGGGTTAGTACCAAAAGAGTAAAACCAAAGGTCGAGCCATTTGCTCGAAAGTGGGGTTAGCACCAACCAAAGCATCTCTCCTACCAAAGCTACCTCCACGAACACCACCACGGTAACCACTCTGAGGGAACCACCCCTCTCTGCCTGGAGGAGGACCAAAACCACGAAAGAGAACCCGTGGACCGTCCTCCTCTCCTTGTCAAAGCTACGACTCCTCCCATCCCCGTAGTGAACTCGAGGGGGGGAACGCCTAGCAACCTGACCACCTGCAAACTCTCCAGCCCAACCATCAGAACCACGACCTCCAGAAACAACTCTCGCACCTGTACGAGCACTAAACCCAAACCGCTGCCTGTCCAGGCCTGCATCGGTCTGACCGGTGCCCCACACTGGTCTGACCGGTGTGACCTGGGCAGCAGCACCTCCAACAGCCTTCCTCTCTCCCCAAGCCCAAACTGTCCTCACACTCGACTTGGCCCTGGGCATCTGCACACGAGGCTCAAGTACACCATTAAAAGGGTGGTACTTGTCCTTGTTAGCCCACTCCTTTGCCATTCTCTCCTCTCGCTTCCTCTTGAAGCAAAACTCATCCTTATGGCCATCTCTCCCACAATAGCCACAATGGAACCTCACAAGCTTAGGCTTAGGCTTGGGCTGTGGCTGCTCACTTGGTTTCTCTCCACTCAATTCCTCCACCGGTTTCCCCTCACTAGCCTTCTCACTTTCTTTCCCAAAGAACACTTTTCCGGAAGTGCTCACAAACTTGATAGGGTTTTGTAGATCATTTGTGGGTGTAGGAAACACGGGTGGAGCTGGGGTTGTGTTTAGTCGGTTCCTAAGATGGTTAGGTTTTGGGGGGAAATCATTTTTGTGGTGGGTTTTTGGTGGCTCTGGGATATTCTCTCCACTTCCCTCACCAACCTTGTTTGCCCCAAGTCACTCACCATCCTGTCTCTTAAATGCCTCGATCATCATCCTCAATTGAGGCTCATGACCAGACAACCAACCCATCAACTTCTTCAGCTCATCATTCTCATCCTGCAAACGATCAACATAATGTGCAAGTTCCAGATTTTTCAAAGCATGCATTTCACAGGTAGAGCATGATGTAGGCATGGGTTCTTTCAGCTTAGCCTCAAGAGAACTAGTGTAAGCATGCATCTCATCAATCTTAGCATGCAAAACAGGGCAAGAAGTGCAACCACCTAGCAAAGCAGGTCTAGACTTAAGCTCAGCCACTTCAACCCTCAGCACATCTAGTTCCTCACACTTGGAGGCATGCTTCTCCTTAAACAAAGCAAGATCAGCAAGAAAGAAGGAGCAATCAGCACAATCAACCTCATCCGAAACAACAGGGCTAGCCTTAAGGGAATCAATCTCAAGCTTGCTATCAAGCACCTGTGTCTCTAGCTCAGCCACTCTAGCCCTAGCATCCTTGAGTGAAGCCCTAAGCTCTTTTCTCATTTTCTTGGCCTCTCTAAGCATGTCATCACGGTTATCAAGCAAAGTGCCAAGCCTCTCATTCTCCTGGCGCAAGAAGGGAAGTTCATCACGCACCTCATCATCGGAATCGGAGTCCGAGTCGCTCTGTGTGCTCTTCTTGCCGCCGCAGCCCGCCATGGTGCGAGGCCGTCTCTCGCGGGGCCCCCCCCCGCTCGGGTTCTTGGATGACTTCTTGTTCTTGCGACGATCACCTTCATCTTCACTACCGCTCGAGCTCGAGGTGGAGTACGCGAATCGGGCCAGTCGACGTCGCTCGCTCCAACCATCGCTCGGGCCTTGCCTCGGCTCTCCTTCTTCCTCAATGAATTGCTCTTGCACAAACATGTCCCGCCTTGTTGGCCGCAAAAAGGCATGCTTCACAAAAAGAGTCTCCTTCACTCACATATTTTTTTCTAAATGGCCTTTGAACCGCCGTTGCAAGGTTCCGATCTATGATATAGCTGCCTTAACTATCTTCTTGCGAATAGATTCTTCTAGATTGGCTAGGTAATCTAGCTTTTCCTCTAAACCGTGAACAAACATGGTCCTTCTCAATTGATGAGAGGTCATCGACCGCTCTTGTTGATTGACACCTTCTGCAGCAATGAGACTACGTACCAATACAAATTTATCCTCGCAAAGACTGGGGAAGGCCAAAAATTGGCATCAAGTCCACAGCCAACTTATCTTCCGGCCATTTGGTTTGTGTCCTGACCCGCTGACCGAGTACTACTCGCAAAGGATCATAAGGAGGACCTATGAAGAAGGTTCACCGACGATGGGCCGTGATGATGCACCGGAGGTAAGAGAGTTTGTTGTTGGAGATCGCATAGATGATATGTCGTGTTTGTTAGTAGAGCAACATAAGCAAGGCTGAAAATCTAAACTTAATTCTTATTAGATAAATTCGTTTTTGACAGAAAAATAGCCGATACAACAGAAGAAAAATCAAGATAGACATACATACTATATTTTACTTAATTATATTATTGTGGATAGGTGCTAACCATTTTGATAGGGACACAACAATATGCTTATATATATATCAAAGCAGAGAATAAATTCCTTCAACTGTTTCCTAGTCCAACTTGAGCAGCGATCGATTGCGTGTTCCATATGTACATGCAATAGGAGGATAAAGCAATCGTCATGACATTATATGACGTAGTGAAACAACACTCACAACACATCATGACACCAACAATAACAATATATAAGGATAAAGAGGGTGAAACAATTAACACTCACAACAAAGCATAAGATGCTCTAGTTATAACTACCTTATAAACCCCCGTGATGCAATTCCCACCGCCATTATGTGGCTATCGTAATTAAAGTATGCTAACAAAGTCCAAAGCATAACTACCGATCCGGGTATTCAAAGGATAGAAGAATTAAAGTATGCTAACATCCTTTATGCTTTTCATGAATTTACAAAGGCACAAATTATAGCACCGAGAACATGAAAATGAATTTCAACATTTCAAAACAAAACACTTGGAGCAACAAAATTCATCCATCAAATCCACAAATAATCAATTGAAGATGAAACTATTAAGGCATGTCTCCCTAATCCACCTTGACTTTAATATATAGCATTGGGTGGACTACATTATAAACCACTACGATGCAATTCCCCAATGACATTATGTGGCCATTAGAATTAAAATATGCTAACAGTCCAAATCATAACTTTCGATTCGAGTATAAAGCAGTAATTAAAGTATATGCTAACAGTCCAAAGCATAACATCCGGTACATTCAAAGCATAGCACCAGTATGCCAACATCCTCGATGCTTTTCATGAATTTACAATGCAAATATTGTAGCTCCAGGAACATGAAAATGAATTTCAACAAATATATAACTACATCTCGTTAGCAACAATTTATTCACACGTACTCTGGGGCAACAAAATCCATCAATCAAAAATCACGCTCAATCAATTAAAGATGAACTATCTAGGCATGTCTCCCTAATTAATCCACATTGACATGAATATATAGCAGATCCATTTTGGTGGTCGATGAGAGAGAGGCGTGGGGGTTCACAGACTAACCTTTGTCGCGAATGAAGTAGTTGTTCTCGTGATGGCTCTGAGGGGGCCCATCCACACGGCTTCGTGGTCCGAGGCGGCCGTTCGTCGTCATGGTCGTGGACGACATCGACGGATCCGTGTCAACCTGCCTTAGGTTGGCCGGGACGTACGTCCGCATGCCGCGGACCGCGTCCTCGTCACCGTCGGCCACGCCAGGCAACCGGGCGGGCCGGAGAAGAGCAATGGCCGCGTGGGGAGAGAGCGCGAAGGCGAGCGTGGGTGAGGAGTGGCAATACTGGGAGAATGCGGGTGTTGTGGATCTATCTAGTGAGGAGCCGAATATGAACGGCACGTGTAACTGTGTTTAATGAAACCATCGGCGTGCCCTTGACGGTTTCGTGCAACAATTGGAATTTCGCGGCACTATAGTAAATATAGGTGGGAAATTTTTGAGCAGCTCCTCGCGCATGGTTTGCTTGCTATCGCCGACGAGTGGGTTGCAAGGTCATGGGCGACGATGGTTAGTGAACCCGGATTGCCTTTGTTGGGAGTTGGGTCAGCAGTTTTCTTTTTATTTGGCTGTCGTACGCCGACGCGTAGGCCAGCCACTATTTTCTCTCGAATGAAACGTGCTTCCCTAAAATATTAGAGCCCATAAAACAACACCTAAAAAATCATATAAATACGAACAATTTGTATTTGGACATTTAGTATTTGAATAAATATCAAATACACTTGTGTGCCCAAGGTTTTGTGAACTGCTTTTCACACCCCATGTTAATGATGTAATAATTCTACTAACATCTAGTGTGCTCTAAAAATCTACAAATTGACTTTCCAAATACACCTGTACCTATAATTTGTCTCTCTCGAAATTAAATGGTTTCGATGAAGGAATAATATACTTGTGTACAAATGTCTACATCTCACACAGTTTCGAATGCTTGCTTGAACATTGATGTTTTCTACACTTTGCAACATGTTCGAACTCATATGCATTTGAAAACTTAACAAAACCTTGTGTTCACCTCAAGCTTACGAAATGTAAAGTTCCATCACTAATGGCTGTGTAAAACAAATATTATTTGTATGTTGTACTTACAAAGAACAAAATAAGGCATATAAACATCACTCAACAAACGGAATGTACACTAAACAATGAAATTAATGAATAGATGGTGATTTTAGAAAAAATAAGAAAAAAATCAAATTTGAACTAATAACGACAAAGAAATACTTGTTACAACATTTGATTGAAGATTAAAGGAGAAATGAGAACTCGTTCTTCATTTGAATAGAACTCGGCCCTCACGCATACTCGAATAGAACAAAGGAGTGGTGCTGCAGGGCACCGCCGCCGCCACCGCCGCCGTGCTCCACTTCGCGGTTTTGACACCCAAGAGGACATCCCAGCTCCTGTCGGCAAGAAATGAGACCACCGCAGAATCTTTCGATTTCACTCACAAACGTGACAAATCATATATTATCAATCAAAATTGATTAAAAAATCGACATCCCGATAAAATCAAATCCGCGTTTAGTAATATATCTAATAATTTACATTCAAGATAGATAATGTTCATTGATATATTCTTCCGCCTACATCCATGTTCATCCCCGGTGATGGCGTATTCCACGGCAGGGCAGCCGAAGCTACGCGTCCAGAGGTCGAACTCATGACGGATGCGACACTCAGCACTGCAGTAGTGGACGTTCTCTTTAGTATCCGGCCCGTAGCACCTACATCCCGCTTCCCAAATGCAGATGTGGGGATTCTAGACGGGCAGCAACTGAATGTCGTCATTGTCGCCGTCATCGTACCACCAAACAATGTTGTTGAGATCCTGCTTGACGAGGTAGTGTAGCCGCCGCAGGTTGGGGTTCTTCCACCGGCCGTCAGAGGGCGACGAGCCGCCGTGGATTTCCTGGGAGCGCGCGCGGGCGCCGGTGGTCCGCCGGGTTGCAACGGTACTTAAGCATCACTAAGAAGTACTCTTCAGCAGCGGCATCTCCGATGAGCTTTAGACCCTTATCGGGGTTCCGCCGCCTCATCAACCTCTCCATCCCCTCGAAGCACAATGCCTTCAGATGATTGGCCTCACGGAAGCGCCGCTCAAAGCATGACTAGACGTACCGATTCTTGCACGCCTCACGAAGATCACGCAGCGACACATGCAGTAGTACCTCATCGTAGTTGCATATGCGCCGGAAGGTGCAACAGATTTTATTGCGAAGGTTCAAAAAATGGAAAACGGTCAAATCCTTGATGGAGTGGATGATGATCTTAGTGAGAAGTTCATCCGAGCGCAAAGACTGCCACGCGACCGCGGCAGCCATCAAGGAGCGGGAGGAAATGCGACGTCGACATGGTTTGGAATTTGAATGGCGATGAGGGTTGAAGTCGGCGGCAACGAGGGATGAAGTTGGCAAGGAGGATTGAAGTTGAAGAGGGATGAAGTTGGCGACGAGGATTGAAGTCGAAGGAGCGAGGCGATGAGCTCGAGGGTTGAAGGTTGAAGATGGCGCCTCGGCCATGTCGTAATAAAACAAATGGAAATTTTCGAAAGGCGCCGCAGTTTGGCTGCTGCCGTTGACAAGTGGGCCCGACATCTTTGCCCCGCCCCTTCTCCTTCCCGCATAAGTGAAAGGCGATGTGTGGCTTCACGCCCGAGACGGACCCCGATGCACAATCGAGTGGCACGTACTAGCGCAATGGAGTAGTGGGTGGGGGCGTAGGCGCTCGACTTGCCCACGTCTTGTCAATATAACCTCCCTCGCCTGGGCCGCCCTCCCCCCCCGCTTTCCCCTACTTCTTCCATAAGCTTATCATCTTTTTCTTCACTTCTTCTTCCTCCTCGCGATTCACCACTACAAAACTTCGGTCACCGAGAGAATGAGGAGATGGCATCGAGGAGCCCACCGCCGTCGAAGCGGGGACGAAGGGAGGACGACGACGACGAAAGCCGCAGTCGGAAGAAGTTGGAGAAGGGGAAGGAGCCGGCGGCCAAGGACGCCGACAAGGAACCGCTCTTCAACGACACTAAGTTCGCTGTCGAGCTGCTCAAGAGCGCCTTCAGAAAGCTTGAAGGTGTTGGTGAGGCCTTCGACATCAAGGCGCATCATGATGTGTACAAGGACCCGAGCGTGAAGTGTCTCGCCTTCAGGATCCACGGGTTGGATGAGAAGCTCGAGAACCTCCCCGTGGTCACGGCCGCCCGCCGCCACTTCTTCGACGACGGCAGCTCTGACGGTGACAACGGTAGCCATGGCGGCGATGACGTGCGGGCCCGACCACCTGATAGACTCCTCCGCCAATTAGTAACAATAATGTTCTTGTGTGCTTTTGTGTCTTCGCCTTGGCTCTTAGAAATGAACTCGCTTAGTTTGTCTATGGATCGTGAACTTCTCACGCCGATATCCGTCGAGGGTCGCCTTTGTTTCGGGCCGAGGGTTCGCCTCGCTCGAGGGCTCTCCTTGCTGGCAAGGGGCCGGGCATTTGTGCCTTGCGGTCGTGGCCGCGGTTTGCGGCGCGGGCGCGCCTTTTTGGCCGGCGCGCGCGCGCGCGCGCGTAGTGGGCGGCGTGGCGGCGGACGTGACGCGGTTTGCCTCGGTTGCTTTGCCCGGTCTCGCCGTAATGATGACCCGCTGCGGTGTTAGAGCCGCGCGGTCGTGGTGGGGCCCGCCGGTCGACGCGATGGAAGATTCTGGTAATGTCTTTGGCGGGGCGTCCGCTCGGAGAACTCGCCCGTTGCCTATAAAAGCGCGGGGAGGAAGGGACGGCGGTTTTTTACCCTTGGCTTCTCACCGTTTTCGGTCCCCCCGTCCCTTCGCCTTCGCCTCACTCTTGCCGTCGCGCGGGCTCGCCGCTTAGAGCTTCTTCCTCGTTTCCTTGTCCTCGCCCCTTGCACTCGTTCGTCCCCCTTATGGCGCCGCCTCGGCTTCCGATCGGGGTCACGGAGCCGTACGCACAGGGAGAGGTCGGCCCGTGACCGGCTCCGCCTGGGCGGCGGCGGTCGCCGCCGGCCGGTTGTCGGCCAACGAGGGGGAAGGGCGCACGGCGAAGTGGATCGTGCGCGCCGACGACGCACCTTGAGCCCAACCCGCGGAGGGCTACGTGGTGAGCTTCCTCCGCTACCATGAGCGCGGCTTCAAGCGCGCCGCGAGCACATTCATGCGGGCATTGTGCTACCACTACGGAGTGGAGGCGCACAATTTCGCCCCCAACGCCATCTCGCGGGCGGCCACGTTCGTGGGCGTCTGCGAAGGGTACACAGGGATCCCGTTAATTGGGAGCTGCAGGTACACCTCTTCCGCGGGGAGCTCATCACGCGCCGGCCACGTCGGAGCGGAGGACTCGCCGCGCGGTGCGCGCGGTCGGGATGTCGCTCGCCCGCTGGGGCGGCTCAAAGATTTCTACATCCCCTGCACCATGACGACGAACAACGCGGGCTGGGAGCGGGGGATGGTTTTATCCAGCGCAACGGCGAGCCCGGCCTCCCCTCCCCTACACCGGCGGGTGTTCAAGAGAGGCCGGACTCCTGGGGCTACGGGTTGCCTACGGCCGATCACCGGGCGCGCGGGGGTCCGTCCTTGCTGCCTGCGGCGGTCGCGAAGGAGGGGGCTCAGCGCGATGGGCGTCCTTGCCTTCCTCCACCACCGGCGGGTCGTGCCGTTGATGGAGAGGCCCCTCTGCATCTTCGAGATGACGGAGGCGGCCAACCCCGTCGACCCGCGAGGTCGCGGATGCTCCCCGCCGCCGGCGGCGCGGCCGTAGCGCGCTCACCGGCGCGGAGCGCCGTCGACACCGGACGCGGCGCTCGCGGGGTCGGACCCCGTGGGATATCGAGATGCTTCCCACCGGCCCGTTGGTGAGTGTGGTTTTTGATTCGTTTTAGTCCTTGGTCTGCTTTTGTTTCGACGCGCCATTGTCGCTCTCGCGCGCGGCGGTGCGATTCAACGCCGCCAAGTCCGTTCCGCCCACCCCCCGACTCCCGTGCGCTCGGCGGGCGGCGCGGCGGGGGCAGGGGAGCGGGCGGCGCGCGGAGGGAACACGCAAGGCGGCGCGGCGCGCGCGGCCTTGCGATCCGCGGATGCACGGCGGCGGGAGGAGGGGCTCTCCTCCCGGGACATCGAAGGAGCCCTCGTCCTCGGAGCGAGGACGAGGAGGAAGAGTCCGAGGGGAGGGCCCCTCGAGGGGGCAGTGGCGGCCTGCGCCCCGTCCCGGGCCGCCCGCGCGGCGTCGGGGGCGATTTTGCACTGGGGCGGGGCGCACGCCGCGCCGCCGCCGGGCAATCATCGTCGGGGGCGGCACGCGCCGCGGGGTGCCGGCGCGTGCGCGGAGGCACGCGCGGCGGACGTGCCTCGCGCGCGCGTCCGGCCGTGCCGCGCGCGGCGGGAGCGCGTCCGCGCGGCGGCGTCGTCGTCGAGGGGCGCGTCGGGAGGCGCGCGCGCGCGGGGCGAGCGTCGCCCCCGCGCGGCGCCGCGGCGTCGTCGGGGGGTGCGGCACGGGCGCGCCCTCGCGCGGGCGGGCGTGCCCGTGCGTGCCGGCGCCATCGGAGGCGGGCGTCGGGCGCGGCCGTCGCGCCGGCCTCGTCGGAGGCCTCGAGGAAAAGGAAGCGGGCCTTTTCCCTCCGTGAGGTAAGGAACCGTTCTTCCTTTGTTTGGCTTTAGTTCGCTGGTTATTAGATGCTCTAATCCTCCGTTCTTGTTTTGCGCGGGCGGTGCCAACCGTCCCTCCTCTTGCACAGCTAAGGTGCGAGGACGGACGCGTCGATCCCCACCCGGCGGCGTTCGTCGAGGGGGCCGCGCCAGGGACGGCGCGCGGCGGCGGGCACGAGCTCGCAAGGCCCGGCCGGGGCCTCGAGGCCCCGGCCGGCGGATCAGCCGCCGCGGGCGCAGCCGAGGTCGCGGGGGGCGGCGGCGGCGGTCGCCACGGAGGCGCGGGCCGCGGCGGTGGGCTGCGGTGGAGGTGCCGCCCGTGGTGGCGGCCCCTTTGCGGAGGAGGCGGAGCGGGCGCACCCGGCGGGGCGCCGCCGGGGGCGGCGGCACGGGCGGAGGTGGCGGCGACGGCGCCACGTCGGGCGCCGTGGGCGCGAGGCGCAGTGGAGGTGCCGGCGGAGGCGGAGCGAGGCGGCTCCTCCGCCGGCGGTCTCCGGGGCGAGGTGGTGGAGCTCTCGGATGACTCCCCGCCGCCCCTGGGTGGAACCCGGTGGGCCGGGCGGCCGCGAGCTTCCCCGAGCCCCGGGGAGGGGGGGGCCCTCGTGAGGCGGCACGAGGGTCACATGATAGTGGGGGCCGAGGGCACGATGCCGAGGCCTCGTCCTCCCACGCCGCCACCACCGCTCGGGCGGGGGGGGGGGGGCGAGGAGGATCCCCGGCGTTTGCGCCCCCCCCCCCGCAGGGAGCGAGGAGCTGCGGGGGCGAGCTTCGAGCCATGGCGCCACGCTCAACCGCGCGTTGAACGAGGCGCTGCGGGTCCACGGCGGCCCGGCCTGGATCGTCTTCCAGGTGAGCCACGGTTGCTCGTCTCCCTTCTTTTTTGTTTCCGTGTGCTGCATTCGAGCCTCGACACTTACGAGATTCGATGTGTGGATGCCAGGAGCTCGAGCGCCGCGCTCGTGACAAGTACAGCGCGTTCGACCAGGTGAACGCCGAGGCTCGCCAGCTCCGGGAGCGATGCAGCGCTTTCGACGCGCTTGCGGATGCTCTCCGGACGCCGGACGGTTGGGCGGGTGTGCGGGCGATGGCATGGTGCGACGTGCTCCCTGAGAGCTCGGGCGGGGCACGGCGCGTCACTCGAGTCTCGGCGGATCCGCGCGGCCCTCGTCAATCGCGACGAGGACGCGTGGACCGCGCGCGAGGACCACGGACAGGAGACGCGGACGGCGGCCGCCACAGGGGAGGCGGAGGTGGCCACCGCTCGCGCGGAGACCGGGAGCTCCGCACGTCGCTCGAGGGGGCGCGGGCGCGGCGGCGGCGCCGGGCGAGGAGCGGGCGCGCGGGTTGGAGCGAGCGCGCCAAGGAGGCCGACGACGCGGGCCGCCCTCGACGCCAAGGCCACGGCCCTCGTCGCCGCGAGGGGCGGCTCCGGCGGGGCGCGTCACCGCCGGGGGGCGAGGAGCGGCTCCGGCGGGGAGCAGGCGCGCTTGGCGACGCCCGGCGGCGGAGCGGAGCGCGTCGCGCGCGGCGACGGAGAGGTCGGCCGGGAGGAGCGGAACGCCGCGTTCTCCAAGGTTGAGGACGAGGGCGCGCTCGGCATCGGCGGTGCCGGTCAGGAGATGGCCCTCGTCGAGCAAGGCGAGACCATCCCGCGCCTCGCGGGCGGCGCTTGAGTCCGCGCGCCGCGACCTCGATGCGGGAGGAGACAAGTCGAGGGTAAGTTACTATTTGGCACCTGTGCTAATTCTTGCTTTAGAGGGTTAGTTTCCCCCTTTCGATTTCTTGTCGTCTTGTTGGTTCCGGGCTTGCGCACGCCTTGGGCACGGTTGGTCGGGCGGGCCGAGGCCCGCAAGCTTCCTACAACTCCTCGGCGGGGAGGCTGCCGGGGAGGCTGCGGGACGCGGCCCTCGAGACTGCCGCGTCGTCGAGGAAGGCGAAGCCCGGCCGGCCGGCTCGGCGGCCGGTCGCTGCGCGCCCTCGGCGGCCCACGTCACGGAGCGGATGCGCGGGCGTTGCACACTGGCGTGCGAGAAGGCCCTCGGAGTGGTGCGATCCCACTACGAGGTCAACCTCGAGGCGGTGGGCGAGGGCTACATCGTGCGAGGGCGTCGAGGACGAGGTGGCCATGGAGCGCGCGGACGCGCTTGTTCTTGGCCGACGCCGGCCGGGTCGCTCGCCGAGGCCTTCGAAGAATTCCTCTTCCGGACGCCGCCGTCTTGCGCCGCTCCATCCGCCCGAAAGCACACGGGCGGCGGGGCCGTTTTTTGTTTATGTGTATCGAGTCGGCCTCGTGGCCTCTTGTAAATAAACAAGTCGTTTCATGAACATGGGCGGTTGTTTGTAAATGAAATCGTTTGCTTATTGCGCTTTTTGCTTCTTCTTCTTCTGAGTAGATTCTAGTTAGGGAGTTCGCTTTCGCCGGGGGGGCCGGGGGTTGGAGGAGAGAGAGACGGGCCATAGCCACGCGGCGTAGGGGTCTGTCTCGGCTCGCACGCTCCTTCCGGCGTGCCGCCGCGCCTTTTGTTCGAATCATGGCTCGAGGTTGAAGTGGGAAACAAACTTAGCGCGTGTTGTTACGTTTTTTGCGCGAAAAAAATGGGACCATTTGGGGGGGTGCCCCCCCGCAGTAGCCCCCGAGGGTGACTTTGGTTTCAGGGGAAAGCCGAGTTGCCCTTTTATTAGATTTGGAGTATTTACATAGGTGGCATCAACTGGGGCGTTGGCCGTGCGTTTTTACAACAGAAAATACTTGGAAATCCTAGCTAAGGGTAGAAGCGACGTAGCTGTTGGATGTTCCAAGCGTTGGTGAGTTCTTCGCCGTCCTCGTTGGCAAGCTTGTACGTGCCGGTTTGAGCACCTTCACCACGACGTAGGGTCCCTCCCATGGGGGCGATAGCTTGTGGCGCCCTCGGTTGTCTTGGCGTAGCCTTAGGACGAGGTCCCCCTCGGCGAAATCTCTCAGAGCGTATCTTGCGCGCTTGGTAGCGCCGTAGGGACCGCTGATATCTTGCGGAGTGCATCAACGCCACGAGGCGTACTCCGTCGGGCGATCCGGCGAGTCCTCGCGGGCTCGGCGGTTAGCGTCCTCGTTGTAGCCTCGAACCTTGGGAGACCCGTATTCCGGATCCGTGGGGAGGACGGCCTCGCGCCATGGACTAGGAAAAACGGGGTGAACCGTGGCCTCTGCTTCGGGGTGGTCCTTAGGCTCCACACGGTGGCCGGTAGTTCTTGGAGCCATTTTCGGCCGCATTTGTTGAGGTGGTCGAAAGTTCGGGTTTGAGGCCACGTAGAATCATGCCGTTGGCACGTTCCACTTGGCCGGTTGGTGCCGTGGGTGTGCCACACCTGCCCAATCCACGCGGATGTGGAACTTGTCGCGAGAACTCCAAGAACTTCCGCCCGTGAAGCGGGACCCGTTGTCCGTGATGATGGAGTTTGGCACTCCAAAGCGGTAGACGATGTCGGTGAAGAACGTGACCGCCGCTCGGCCCTCAAATTCGTGATGGGGCGCACCTCCACCCACTTGGAGAACTTGTCAATTGCAACCGGCGAGTGGGTGAAGCCCCGCGGCGCCTTCCGCGGGGGCCCGACGATGTCCAACCCCCACACGGCGAATGGCCATGTTACGGGGATCGTTTGCAGGGCGTGAGCGGGCAAGTTGGTCTTGCGGGCGTAGAACTGGCACCCTTCGCAAGTGCGCACGATTTCGTTGGCGTCCGTGACCGCGGTAGGCCAATAGAAGCCCTGGCGGAACGCGTTGCCAACGAGGGTGCGTGGCGCGGCGTGGTGGCCGCAGATTCCCGCGTGGATGTCCCGTAGAAGCTCGCGCCCCTCGGGGATGGGTATGCATCGCTGGAGGATGCCTGACGCGGCGCGCTTGTCAATGCTCGCCGTCGACGAGGGTGAAGGATTTGGCCATCCCGGCGATGCGCCCGGGCGCGACCCGGTTTTCGGGAGTTCCCCTCGAGCGATCCGGGCGGTGTACTTTTCACGCCAATCCGCTGGGACGAGAGCCGGCTCTGTATCCATCACATCGACCTCGTGGGAGCCGTACCCTTCGAGAAGGGAGAGCACGTACGCCTCGTTCGAGGGGTCCTCTTCCATGGGTTCCGCACCCGCTGGATTCGAGGGAGCCCCAGGGTCCGCCGTCGCTCGAGGGGTAGGGCTCGAAGGTGACCGAGGGCTGCGCGATGTCGCGCGCAAAAACGTTCGGGGGAACGGTGATCCGCCCGGACGCTATTTTTGCCAGCTCGTCTGCTTCCTCGTTGTACCGGCGGGGTACATGATTAAGCTCGATGCCGTAGAATTTGTCCTCGAGGGCTCGCACGGCTTTACAGTAGGCCTCCATCTTGTCGTCGTGGCAGCTCGCGTTCTTCATGACTTGATCGATCACGAGGCGCGGATCCCCTCGCACGTCGAGGCGCTTGATACCCAACTCAATGGCGATTTTGAGGCCGCAGAGAAGGGCCTCGTATTCCGCCATATTGTTAGACGCGGGGGAAGTGGAGGCGCACCGCGTAGCGCATGTGTTCCCGAGGGGTGACACGAAGAGCGAGCCCGCGCCCGCTCCCGTCTTCATCACCGAGCCGTCGAAGAACGGAGTCCGCGCACTCGCTGGGAATGCGGGGGGCGGCGCCCGTGTGTCCGTCCACTCGGCCGACGAAGTCGGCTAGGATTTGCGATTTAATGGCCTTGCGCGGAGCGTAGGCGAGCGTCTCGCCCATCAACTCCACAGACCACTTGGCACTCGTGCCGCCGCGTCGGGGTTGCGAATGATCTCTCCTAGCGGGAAGGAAGAGACCACCGTAACTGGGTGGGCCTCGAAGTAGTGGCGGAGCTTGCGTCGCGCGAGGACTACCGCGTACAACAGCCTTCACGGACCCGGGGGTAGCGCGTCTTCGTGTCCGACGAGACTTCGCCCCGATGTAGTAGACCGGCCCTCGCACGTAGGCAAGGCATGCCCTTCCTCGGTGCGCTCCACGACGATCACGGCGCCGACCACCGGGGTGGTTGCGGCCACGTAGAGTTGGAGGGGTTCGCCGTCTCGCGGCGGCGTAAGGATTGGGGCGTGCGTCAGAGACGCCTTCGCCTTGTCGAGCGCTTTCTGGGCCTCGGCGGTCCAAGAGAAGCGCTCGTGCTTCTTGAGCGGCGGTAGAGGGCGAGCCCTTCTCACAGAGCCTCGAGACGAAGCGGCTCAGGGCGGCAAGACACCCCAATACCTTCGCACCCCTTTGAGGTCCCGAATTGGACCCATTCGCTCGAGGGCCGCGACCTTTTCGGGGTTGGCCTCGATTCCCCGGCGGGAGACGATGTATCCCGGGGAGCATGCCCCGCGGCACTCCAAAGACACATTTTTCGGGGTTGAGCTTGACCCCGTTGGCCCGCAAGCGGTACTGAACGCGATGCCAAGATCGCTAACCAGGTCGTCCGCCTTCCTGGTTTTGACGACGATGTCGTCTACGTAAGCCTCGACCGTCCGCCCGATGTGGTCCCCAAAAACGTGCTGCATGCAGCGCTGATATGTTGCGCCCGCGTTTCTGAGGCCGAAAGGCATCGTGACGTAACAGAACGTCCCGAACGGTGTGATGAACGAAGTCGCGAGCTGGTCGGACTCCTTCATTTTTATTTGGTGATATCCCGAATAGGCATCAAGGAAACAGAGTAGTTCACACCCGGCTGTGGAATCAACTATCTGATCTATGCGTGGCAAAGGAAAAGGAACTTTTGGACATGCTTTATTGAGACTGGTGTAGTCAATACACATCCTCCACTTCCCATTTTTCTTTTTTACAAGCACAGGATTAGCTAACCACGTAGGGTGGAACACTTCCTTGATGAATCCGGCCTCGAGGAGCTTCCGCAGCTCCGCTCCGATCGCCCGTCGCCGCTCCTCGTCGAAGCGGCGCAGCCGCTGCTGGACGGCGCGGGCGTTAGGCAGGATATCAAGGGAGTGCTCGGCGACCTCCCTCGGGATGCCTGGCATGTCCGAGGGGCTCCACGCGAAGACGTCGGCGTTGGCGCGGAGGAAGTCGACGAGCACTGCTTCCTATTTAGGATCGAGGGTCGAGCTGACCCTCAAAGCCTTGCCCTCAGGGGCTGACGGGTCGAGGGGGACCCCTTTGGTTTGCTCGGCGGCCTCGAACGTGCCGACGTGCTTGGCGGCGGAGCTGAGGTCGTCGTTGACCATCTTCTCCAGTGTGTTTACCAGCGCTTCATCCAGCGCTAGCGCCTCTGCATGTTCCACGCACTCGACATCGCAGTCGAATGCATGCTCGATCGACGACCCGACGGTGATGACGCCGTTTGGACCGGCATCTTCATCTTCGGGTACGTGTAGTTGGGGACCGCCATGAACTTGGCATAGCATGGTCGCCCAAGGATGGCATGGTAGGCCCCTTTGAATCCCACCACCTCGAAGGTGAGGGTTTCCTTGCGGAAATTCTTGGGGGTCCCAAACCAGACGGGCAGATCGATTTGCCCGAGAGGTTGAACCTGCTTGCCGGGCGCGATGCCGTGAAACGGCTTCGTGCTGGGCCGCAGCTGGTCCAGCCCAATCCCCATCAGGCGCAATGTATGCGCGAAGAGGATATTGAGGCTACTGCCTCCGTCCATAAGGACCTTCGAAAACGGGGGCGTTCCCAATGATGGGATCGACCACCGGGGAATCGGCCGGGTTCGGGATGCGATTTGGGTGATCATCCCGGCTAAAGGTGATGGCATCCTTCGACCAGTTGAGAAAGGCCGGAGGTGCCCTCTGCGGCGAGGACTTCGTGCCGCTCCTTTTTGCGCTGCCGGGTTGACATGTCGACAGTAGGTCCCCCAAAAATGAGGAACACGTTTTCGACAGCGGGAAAACCACCCGCGTCGCCATCGCCCCCATCCTTCTTGGCCTCTGCCTCCTTCGCGGCGGCACGGCCGTAGAACTTCTTGAGCATGTCGCACTGCTCAAGAGTGTGATTCACGGGGGTCTTGTGGTAGGGGCATGGCTTCTTCATCATGTCGTCGAACACCCCGGGCCTCGAGGAGCCGGTCGAGGGCCCCGTCGGGCCGGGTCAACGGCGAGGGCCTCGGCGTTGCCGCCGTTGCGCCCTCGCCGCGCGCCGCGCGGCGCGGCTTCTTCCCCTTCTTGCCCCGCTTGTCGTTGCGGCGCGGCTCCTTGGACCCGCTGCCCTCCGCGGGCGTGTCCTCGGAGCGCTTGCCCTTCTTGCCGTCGAAGATTGCCCCCACGGCCTCCTCTCGGAGGCGAAGGCGGTGGCAATGTCGAACGGCTCGTTCGAGTCCGTGGGCGGGGGCTGCGTCCCAGCTCGCGCACAAGGTCCCGGCACGTGGTGCCCTCGAGGAACGCGTGCACGATCTCGGATTGTGCCACGCTGGGGAGCTCTGTGCAGCGCTTGGAGAAGCGCCGTATGAAGTCCCGCAACGACTCGCCCGGCTTCTGCGTGCAGGAGCGCAGATCCCAGGAGTTCCCAGGGCGCACGTATGTGCCCTGGAAGTTGCCCACGAAGGTGTGGACTAGATCGTCCCAGTTATGGATCTGGCTGGCGGGCAAGTGCTCGAGCCATGTCCGGGCCGCATCGCCCAGATGCAAGGGCAAGTTGCGGATGATCACTTCGTCGTTGGTGGCCCCGCCCAGCTGACAGGCCAGGCGGTAATCGTTGAGCCAGACACGAGGGTCCGTCTCCCCGTTGTACTTGACGATTGTCGAGGGCTGACGGAAGCGGCGGGGAACGCCGCCGTGCGGATCTCCCGCCGAACACACGGGTGCCGGGGGCTCGGCGTTGGGGAGCGATCCTCACCGCGTCGTAACGTCCACCCCTTCGAGGGTGGTAGCCCCCCGGCCGCTCGCGCGTCCGCCTCTTGGCCGGTGCGCCCGGCGTTGATGACGTTGCGGGCGTCTCCATCCGGCGCCCGCGTGTGTCAAGGAGCCGCTCCTTGGCGGCGTGCGCCCCTGGTCAGCAGGTTGACCCACATGCACCGAGGGTTCGCCCCCTGGTGCCGGATCATCACCCCGCGCGTCCCCCTGTTGGCGGATGCGTGAGGCCGAGCTCTCGGCCTGCTGGACGGCCGCTTGCTCAAGGAGGGTCTGCACCTCGCGGTGCATGTCTCGAGCCTCGGGGGTCGAGGGTGCCGGCATGGCGCGCAGCAGTGTCGCGGCGGCGATGAGCTTTTGGCTCGCCCGCGGCGGAGTATCCGCGTTGTCGACGTTGGGGACGGGGTTGAGGCGGTCACGGACTTGCGGCCCGGCTCCGCGCGCGTTCGCCGCGCGTGGAGGCCTCCCCCCCGCCATCGAAGCGCGGAGTAGCCGCACCGTCCGGTACTCCTGCGCCGGCTTGGCCTCGAGCTCGCGAGCTTGGGCCGGCCGCGCGTCGACGTCGGCCCCGGCGAGGTGCGCTTGGCCCCGCGGCCGGGCGCGTGGCGACCCCCCGGGGCTGGCGTGACTTCCCCATCTCCGGCCGCCGCCGCGCCGCGGCGTTGGCCGGGTCGTTGGTGATGACGGCGCAACATTCCCGCGTGGGGTCGTAGCTCCCGGTCTTCGGGAGTCGTCGGAGCAGCCGAACCAGTAGTCCGTGGCGTCGAGGAAGCGCCTGAACGCGACTGGGTCCGGCACACCGGAGAAGTCCCACTCCGCGTACCCATGGCGGTTGGCGGGTGGCATCGTGTCGACGGAGCCCAGGGACGACTCGTCCGCTGCTGAAGTGCCAGGATCCCTGGCGACGAAGACGTGCCGACCAGGCGGAACCCTGCGCATTGTCGAGTTGACGTTGGCGTTGTAGGCCGTAGTGGCGCCACGCAGCCCGATGGGGATGCGCGGTCCTGAGACCGCACGCGGTCCCGCTGGGTTGGTGGCGGTCGTCGTGACGGTGGGCGCACCGCGTTGGGCGGCGGCGCGCTCGGCCTGCCGCCGCTCGGACCGCGCGCCCCGACGCGAGCGTAGCCCGCAGCGACGACGGCGTTGCGGCGTCGACGGGCCCGCGGCATCCGTGCCTGCGCAGCGCCCGCGCGGTGTCGTGCGTGCGGCGGAGACCGGGGAGCGGACTGGCCTCGCGGCTGCGCGCGCGAGCTCCTCACGGTTGGTGAGGCGCATGAGATAGCCGTTCCCCGTGGCACGGAAGTTCAAGTCCCCGAAGCGGATCTCGAACCCGGCGGAAGAGGGTCCGAGCTCCCATGTTGTAGCGGGTGCTACGGTACTCGCACGGATCACCATGGAGGGAGTTAGCGAAATGACCTTAGGCGCTCGTTTGCCCCACGGTGGGCGCCAGCGTCGGTGCGGAATATGGTCCCGACACTAACCGAGAGATAGCGCCTAGGTCTATCCCTCAATGGTCGATGCTAAGCAACAAATGACACAAGGTTTTATCCTGGTTCCGGCCGAGGGGGCCGTACGTCCAGCAGTGGCGTGCTCGTGACACTATATTGCTCGGCACCGGGGGTGCTTGTAGTGGGGCAAGTACAAGCAAGGCGGGAGAGGAAGCGTGGCTTCCAAGTCCCTGGTGAGTGGCTGAAGATGTTATGGGAGAGTAAGAGAGTGAGTGCACGGTGCGTTGTGCTCGACTGTCCTTGTTCCTCTGGACCCGTCCCCCCGCGGCTGGGGGCTCGCCTCCCTTTTTATAGGCCAAGGGGGCGGCGAGTTACATGCACGCCACGCTACCTAGCTACGTGTGGGAGCACGTCGTGCTACGGAGTAGAGCGGGCGGCCGTCCGGACGATCTTCGCTGCGATCCGGCCATGATGGCCTACCTCGTACCCGAACAGTGGCGGTTCGAGGGTAGGAGGCGGCAGATGGTGATGGCGTTCTCTGATAGGCTTCGAGGGAGGTGCTGATGATGATCGGTACGGGGTACAGGAGCGGGCAGAACGGTGTTCCTTCCCAATGAGCCCTGCGGTGGTGGAGTGGTTGCTGCAGTGCTCGGGCGTGCGCCTGAGGAGTCAGGCGTGCGCCCGCACGCGTGGGTACGGCGGCCGCGCCGTTACAGTGGGCGGGATGGCCACCCACCGGCCTAGCGCCCCTCACCTAACTGCGCAGGGGTCACGGGAAAGTGGAGTCGAGGGTGCGCCCGGCCCCCTTTCGAGGGTCGGGCGCGTTAGCCGTACAGTAGCGTGCGCACGGTGTCACGGGGCTGACACCGGCCGTACCGCACAGTCCACCCCACAGTGGCGGGGATGGGCTCCTCCCTGGGGAGTTGGTGCGGCGGCACCGGGGCGTGAGCCCTGGGCGCATGATGGCGCCGTCCTGCGGCGTCAGGGCGTTAAATGCCCAAGTACGGGGCCGGCGCACGCGTGCGGGGCGCCCGTGAGCGTGGCGGGCCCCGGCCGAGGGCGGAGCGGACCCTCGAGCGAGGCGGGACTCGTTTCGAGGGGGGAGCGCGCCCTCGAGCGGGGCGGGCCCGCTCGAGGGAAGGGTCGCCCCTCGAACGGGGCGGAGCCCGTTCGAGGAGGGGGTTGCCCCTCGAAGGGGCGGAGCCCGTTCGAGGAGGGGTGTGCCCTCGGGCGAGGCGGAGCCTGCTCGAGGGGTCTTCCAGACGGGCCGTCTTGGTGGGCCTCCGGAGTCCTGCCGCATGGACCATGTCCTGCATGGTTAGTTTCCTGCATGGTTAGGCTTAGCTTATTTTGATGCAGGGATTTAAGTGAGGGTTCTCCCATTGTTTAAGGGGACCCTTAGGGCGGTCCCCGACAACACTCACAACACATCATGACACCAACAATAACAATATATATGATAGTAGTGAAACAATTAACACTCACAACAAAGCATAAGACAATTTAGTTATCACTACATTCAAAGCATAGCAGAATCATGAATTTACAGTGCAAAAATTATAGCAGCAGGAACATGAAAATGAATTTCAACATTTCATATAACTTCATCTGTTAGCAACAATTTATTCAAAACAGACTTGGAGCAACAAAATCCATACATCAAATCCACAGTCAATCAATTGAAGATGAACTATTAAGGCATGTCTCCCTAATCCACACTGACATGAATATATAGCAGATTGGGTGGACTACATTATAAATCACTGCGATGCAATTCCCAATGACATTTTGTGACCATCAGAATTAAAGTATGCTAACAGGTCCAAAGCATAACTGTCGATGTGAGCATAGCAGAATTAAAGGATACGCTAACAGGTCCAAAGCATAACTGTTGATCTGGTACATTCAGAGCATAACAGAATTAAAGTATGCTAACATCCTCGATGCTTTTCATGAATTTACGGTGCAAAAATTGTAGCACCAAGAACATGAAAATGAATTTCAACAGTTCATATAACTACATCTGTTAGCAACAATTTATTCACACAGACCCGAGGCAACAAAATCCATCAATCAAAACCGCAGTCAATCAATTAAAGATGAACTATCTAGGCATGTCTCCCTAATTAATCCACATTGACATGAATATATAGCAGATCGATTTTGGTGGCTGATGAGAGATCGATTTTGATCGCGAATGAAGTAGTTGTTCTCGTGATGGTCGGAGGGGCCGGATCCACGACGGCTCGTGGCCTGAGGTGGCCGGCCGGCTGGTCGTCGTGGCCGGGGATGACGTCGACGGATCCGCGTCAACCGTCTTTAGGTTGGCTGGACGTACGTCCGCACGCCAGTAACCGCGTCCTCGTCACGCAGGGAGCGGTGGGGCTGGAGAAGAGCGGGGCTGTGACGGGAAGAGAGCGGCGAAGGCGAGCGGGGCGACTGACGGCGGCGGTGGGGAGAATGCGGGCGTTGTGGATCTGTCTAGCAAGGAGCCGAAATGAACGGTGCACGTAACTGTGTTTCATGAAACTACTGGCGTGCCCTTGATGGCTCTGTGTAGCAATTGGACTTTCATGGGCACTATAGTAAATATAGGTGGGAAATTTCGAGCAGCCCGCGCACGGTTCGCCTACTAACGCTGACGAGTGGGCCAGTGTCATGGGCGACGATGGTTAGTGAACCCGGATCGCCTTTGTTGGGAGTTGGGTCAGCGATTATCTTTTTTATATTGGTTGCTGACACTAACGCGTGGGCCTGTCACAATTTTTTTTGGAATGAAACTTGCTTCCCTGAATTATTAGAGCCTATAAAACAGCACCTAAAAAATCATAAAAATACGAACAATTTGTATTTGGACATTCAGTATTGGAATAAAATATCAATAGTCAAACTTGTGCGCCCAAAATTCATATATTTCGTTTTTACACCCCATGGTAATTATATAATAATTCTAATAACATCAAATTTTCTCTAAAAAATCTACAAATTGACTTGGCAACATAATTTGGGTACCTAAACTTGTCTTCGAAATTTCAAGTGGTTTAGATGAAGGAATAATATATTTGTGTACAAATGTCTTCATCTCTCACATAGTTTCCTAGAATGTTTGCTTGAACATTGAAGTTTTCCACACTTTGCAACATGTTCGAACTTATATGCATTTAAAAACTTAACAAAACCTTGTGTTCACCTTAAGCTTACGAAATGTAAAGTTCCATCACTAATGGTTGTGTAAAACAAATTATTTGTATGTTGTACTTACAAAGAACAAAATAAGGCATATAAACATCACTCAACAAACAGAATGTACACTAAACAATGAAATTAATAAATAGATGGTGATTTTAGAAAAATTTAGATCAAATTTGGACTAATAACGACGAAGAAATACTTGTTACAACATTTGATTGCAGATTAAAAGGAGAAATGAGAACTATTCTTCATTTGAATAGAACTGGGCCCCACAATCATTAGCGACGCGGGGCTGATAACCCACGTCGGATTTGCTGCTCTCCCAAGTTTTTACACAGATAATTCGAGCATCATACAAAAGCTAATCTACTACTACTGATTTCCTATTCTTTGTGCGAACTTCACCATTTCGCAGCGCAGCCTACAGTCTTCGCTGCAAAACAGAGACATTCGAAGCCATCCTTTTTCCATGCCGCAGCTGCCGCTGGTGCCTGCGCACGGCTGATCGCCGCGCACCTGTGCCGGAGGCGGCAGCGGTTCACCCCAAATGCGCCAAGTCGAGTAGTGGAGCGCACGCGTAGCCTTCTCGTGCAAAGGCAGACACCCCTCGTTGCTCAGCCATCTCGACGACGTCGTACTGCCGCCGCCCGTGACCCACCTCATGTACCCCTTCGCAGTGTCGTCGTCGGCGGCATCACCATTGTCTGTGTAGAGCAAGATGGCGTATAGATAGGCTGCCACATCGTTCCCACCCTCGGCGGCACGCCGGAGATCATTATATCCCATGTGTTTGATGAAGAAGGCTTTGATTCCGGAGAGGAAACAAGCCTCCGGATTCCCGAGACCGCTCAACATAGCAAGGAATGCTTTGTAAGTGGTAGGGTTCCACACCCAAGAAATCTCATCTCGTATCCCCTCTATTGACAAACGCCGGCCGACGTCGCCGTGGCCGCACACGCGGCGCATGGTCGAGCAAGTACCACGTAGGCTGTGGAGGTCAGCCAAAGGCCACTCCGAAGTTGCATTGACGCACGCCACAATCTCAATGTAGAGGTCTTGAGGGAGGCCCTAAAGCAGCGATGACGGCTAGTGCCGCGTACTTCTTCCCGGTATGCTATCCATCTCCGGCCGGGAATGGTGACGATGAGGAGTAGGCAGTTGCTGTTTTTCGCGGGGGGTCTAATTGTTTTGGAAGGAGAAGATACATGAGATTTGTTTCCAAACACAGTTTAAGTATGCAATGGAGATGACGTTTCGTTACCCCGCGTATCATTTAATTCTCCATAGGAAACGATGTTTGGCTAATCCGTGTAGAGACGATGTTTAGTTACCCCGCGTATCATTTAATTCTACATTGAAATCACTACTTATGCAGCTCTGCTCTCAACCATTGACTGGCAACAGTTTCGTCATTGACCATCTTGGGACGGAACCTCTTCCCATTTCCTGTGCTCTTGATCTTATCCCTTCCTCTCTTTTTTTTTTGGAGATGATGACTACATTGGATGTTTGGATGGAGGTGTTAGTGTTACACCAAAACTAACAATTTGGAGCCAAAGACGTGTTAATTTGGAGGTGTTAAAACTACCACTAACAGTAACACTAACATATACCATCCAAACACGGCCATTGGAGACGATTTTTGCTTACTCCGCGTATCATTTAATTCTACATTGGAATCACTATACCTCTGCAGCTCTGCTCTCAGCCATTGACTAGCAATAGTTTCCCGGCCGTCTTGACCGTCTTGGGAACCTTCCCGGCCGTTCCTATGCTCTTGATCTTATCTCTTCCTTGTTTTTTCTATGAAAAGGCACCGACGCCTTTCGGTCCTCCTCACTTCAAGTTGCTTCCTTCTTCTCTAGATCTAGATCTAGCTATATGGTTCCTTCTTCTGATAGGAGTACTAAAGTGAGTCACTTGCTTCTTTCCTAGATTTAGATCTAGCTAGTATATGGTTCATTCTTCTGATACAATAAAGTGAGGCACTTGCTTCCTTCTTCTCTAGATCTAGATCTAGCTATGGCGCAAAGAATAGATCTTGTAGGGCACAAGCTTTTGCTTTTCTCTCTTCTTCCTCCTCCTCGATCTCTCAGTTGCTAGAAGAATTCTTGTGATAGGGGGTGATTGGGTTGCTCATCCCTCGAACATTGCTGCGAGAAGAATTCTTGTGACATACTCCTTCCTTGTAGTCGTGTCTGGGGTAGGTAGCCCAGAACCTCTTGGCATCAGGATGAACAATTTCATCCTTTTTCTAATGATCATTGTTTTCAGGATGAACAATCCTTCATCCTTTGTCCAATGATCATTGGAAACAAAAGTGCAGGTTTAGAAAGCTTTGTGGTCTTATTGCAAGCCTAGCCATCAACTGAGATGGAGCTTATTTAATGACCACGTGCAACAAGATCGACGACCTGCGAGCAAGATCGATGTGTGTGTGTGATTTTGCATATCTCGTCATGAAGATATGGCCGCATTGTAACCTTGTTCTGATGTATCAATGATGAGTATAATCTGTGTGTGTGTGATTTTGCATATCTCGTCATGAAGATATGGCCGCATTGTAACCTTGTTCTGATGTATCAATGATGACTATAATCTGTGTGTGTGTGATTTTGCATCTCAAGAGACATGCTTTTGTGATTATCTCTGTGCAGTATAATTTTTTGTACGATTTACCTACTCACTTGCAAAGCTTGTGATTATCTCAACAGTTTGGCAAATCAACTTGTTTCTCTCAGGATTCTTGATCTAGATTTGGCAAGTGAAATTATGCCAGATTGTTGGAGATGAACTCTTTTTTTACTTGGCATATCTTTTTAGAAGTTGGCAAAGCACAAGATTTGCCAAGTAAAATTTGGCAAACTCTTGGAGATGCTCTAATCCGTTTCTCTTTTGATGTAATCTATTGGTGATTTCGCATATCTTCTTGCCCATAACAAAAGCGACGCTAGTTCGTTAGTCCTCGTCTCTTGCCCGTAGCAATGGCGATGCGGGTTCGTCAATCCACGTCTCTTGCCCGTTACTGAACTGAAGCAGAATATAAATAGAGTATATATAGTATCTTTGGCAGAATATATTACAAGCAGGATCCAAATTCCACCACATCCCATATATTTCAAAAAGGATTGAAATTCCACAAATACACCGCATTCTTTATATTACAAAATGGATTCCATTTCCACCAATAGACACATCCTCTGGTATTACAAAAAGGATTCAACAGAAATCAGGCTTGCTTTTTCTTCACTGATTTCTGTATATAGATGTTTTCACTATGGTCGCTTCGCAAGTATGGTGTTTTGTTAGTTGCGAATAGTTGGGGCTTGTATGAAGTGTCAAATGATGAAATTTCGTTAAACTAGTTGTATTCCTCCTCCTCAACAACAACATTTTCAATCCCCACAATTCTTCCTCTGTCTCATTTGTTCACTGACGCTGTGCTCCCGCTTCACTACAGTTGAGTGCTCTCAAACTTCAATTATTGGGCTCTCAAACTAGTAACGGGCATCAAATGCTCATCGGTAATGAACTTTATAGCATGTTACCAATACATAGTGATCAGTAACGGACTTACGCTGCCCGTTACCGATAGGCCATTGATCGGTAACAGACTTTACAAGCCCGTTACCGATAGGTTTAACATTTGTAACGGGCTCTTTTAACATCCGTTACAAAGAATTTATGTAACAAGCGTTTAAGAAGCCCGTTACCAGAAGTTCACATTGGTAACGGGCGTTGTGGATGCCAACCCCGGGGGCTTCCTGGCGCGCTTATAGGTAACGGGCGCCAAACAACACCCATTACAAATGTGGGTGGATGTAACGGGTGTTAAGGGCCCGATACAAATGCTGCATGACCTATTTGAGGTTTTCATGTAGTGTATCCGACCGAACGGGTTCATCTTGTTGGAGTTTCGATCTCCTTCAAGAAGAATTTATATCGGCTCCCATTCACTCCCCCCTCTCTAGTCGCCTAATCGGTCCTTCAATTGGTATCAGAGTTGGTTCGGGTCTTTATTGACTCTAGCTAGTCTAAGATCCAAAGATGGCGTACCACGAACGGGATTCGGGTCCTCCACACTTCAATGGGAAGAACTACCAGATGTGGAGTAAGCGGATGGCGGCGTTCTTCCGCGGAAAGGGTCAAATCCTTTGGGATGTCATGGTGGACACATGTTATATCCAACCGTTGAACTTCCTTGCTCCAAGATTGAGGGACATGTTCGACGCCAACAACAAGGCGGTCGACTACTTGTTTCGTGCTCTATGTCAATCTGAATTCGATCGGGTGCATACCGAGAACTTGGCTTGTAGAATCTGGTCGATGTTGAAGGAAGCTCATGTTGGGAATGCCTAGGTTCAGGCTCGGATGTATGCGAGTTACCAGAGAGAGTATGAGAATTTCACTCATCTCCCTAGTGAGTCCATCGATGCCTTGTTTCAGAGGTTCACGGTTGTGGTGAACAACATGAGGACCAATGTGGACGTGCTCCTGTACGATGATCATGATAGGGATGTCAAGCTCTTACACTGGTTGGATCGTACAGTTTGGGGCGGAAAGTTCGAGGCCATAGTTGAGTCTGAGAAGTATGATACCCTAACCGTGAACGAGCTGTTCTCGAAGCTCAAGTTTGCTGAGGTGGATCGGGGCATGACAGCCAAGATTGAGGGCCCGACTGACTCTCATAGTCTCGCCCTCATCGGTGGTTCGAAAGGAAAGGCTAACGCTAACCCATCTACCAGGATGTTCTCCTTGTCCTCTTTGATGTCTGTGCTTAATGAGGAGTTCGACGTGCTTGGAGAGGACGAGCTGGCGCTACTGACAAGGCGGTTCGAGAGGCTGCACGGGAACCGAGTGAACATGAGGAGGAACACGAGGACATGCTTCCAGTGTGGCAAGCCGAGACACTTCGTCGCCGACTGCCTGGAGAAGGTCGAGAACAGGGACAACTACAAGCACAAGTCGAAGATAGATGGCAAGTACCGATCGAGGCGCGACCACAAGAGCAAGCACAAGGGCAAGCGCAAGGACGAGTGACAATCGAGGAAGAAGGATTGCTGAGGCAAGGCACGAGCGATGGTCAGAGCGAGCGACGTCGACTCCAGTTCCGCGTACTCCACCTCGAGCTCAAGCAGCAGTGAAGATGAAGGTGATCGTCGCAAGGACAGGAAGTCGTCTAGGAACCTGAGCGGGCTAAGCTGCTTCACTAGAGACGGCTTCTATACCGTGGCGCTGAGCTCCGGCAGCAAGAAGAGTACCCAGAAGGACTCGGACTCCGACTCCGACGACGAGGTGCGTGATGAATTTCCCTTCTTGCGTCAGGAGAATGAACGACTTGGCTTGTTGCTCAATAATCATGATGACATGCTTAGATAGGCTAAGAAAATGAGGAAAGAGCTTAGGGCTTCGCTTGAGGATGCTAGGACTAGAGTGGCTGAGTCAGAAACATAGAACTTGGATGCTAAGCTTGAAATTGACTCTCTTAAATCTTCACCCGTTGTTTCTGATGAAGTTGAATGTGCTGATTGTCCTATTTTCCTTGCTGATCTTGCTATGTTTAAGGAAAAGAATGCCTCCAAGTGTGAGGAACTAGATATGTTTAGGGTTGCAGTGGTTGAGCTTAAGTCTAGACCTGCTTTGCTAGGTGCGTGCACTTCTTGCCCTGTTTTGCATGAAATAATTGATGAGATGCATGCTTACACTGTTTCCCTTGAGGCTAAGTTTAAAGAACCAATTCCTACATCTTGCTCTACCAGTGAGCTGCATACTTTGAAGAATCTGGAACTTGCAGATTATGTTGATCGTTTGTAGGATGAGAATGATGAGTTGAGAAAGTTGATGGGTTGGTTGTCTGGTTATGAGCCTCAGTTGAGGATAATGATCGAGACATACAAGAGGCAGGATGGTGAGGGACTTGGGGCAAACAAGGTTGCTGAGGGAAGTGGACAGAATATCCCAGAGCCACCAACAACCCACCACAGAAATGCTTTCCCTCCTGAACCGAACCATATTAGGAACCGACTAGATTCAACCCCAGCTCCACCTGTGTTTCCTCCACAAACAAATGATTTCCAAAAGCCTATCAAGTTTGTGAGCACTTTGGGGAAAGTGTTTGTTGGGAAAGAGAGTGAGAAGGCAAGTGTGGAGGAACCAGTTGAGAAACCTGGTGAGGAAAAACTGGTTGAGAAACCAAGTGAGCAGCCCCATCCTAAGTCCATAAAGTTTCATTGTGGCTATTGTGGGAAAGATGATCACAAGGATGAGTTTTGCTTCAAGAGGAAGCGTGAGGAGAGGATGGCAAAGGAGTGGGTGAACAGGGATAGGTACAACCCTTCCCATTGTGTACCTAAGCCTCGTATGCCACTGCCTTAGGGTAAAGCTGCTATGAGAAGTATTCTGACATGGGGAGCCGAGGAGGTTTTGTGGAGAGGGTGTCGCACGGACCTCCTTGGGCCCACTACCTCGGTGGGTACCAGGACCGACTACTCAGTGGGCCCCTGGGACTACCCGACTTGCGCTGCACGGCACCAGATAACGTGAAGCACAAGGACTACGGAGGAGAAGTACTCAGTTAGGAAGCTGTACATGTCCCGCACTATATGGAGGACTCCTAGACGTACTCGACTAGTACTCTCTCCCTGAACCGACTTGTAACCCTGCCTCCCGGACTATATAAGGCGAGGCAGGGACCCCTCTCTAGATCATCTCATCTCTCGGTGTAAGATTGCATCATCTTGTAATCGTACCCAATCAATCCAGAGCTACGCAGCATACAAGACGTAGGGTATTACGCACCTCGCGGCCCGAACCTGTCTAAATTGTGTGCCACGTGTCTCTTCCTTCGAGTTACTGATCTCAGTGAGGCCACATTCATCTACTTCGGGTACTCCCCTTAGTAGGTTGCCGGTCTAAAACACCGACAGCTGGCGCGCCAGGTAGGGGATCTCGCCCGAGATCACATGGCGAACTCGACGGCTCCCGTCTACATCAAGCCAATCGTCGCCTTCAACCTCGGCGACACCTTCATCTTCGGCGCCTGGGTCTGCACTGCTGACGGCGCTGGATCTTTCCAACGCCGCCTCACCATGCCGCCCAACCTGGAGACCGGCCTCGTGACGCTTCCCGAAGTAGTCACATGCGAACTCGCCGGCAAGTTCGGCGAAATTTCGCTTTTCGACCAACACACCGACTTCGAGCTTGGATCCGCCTCCAACTCGAATTCGACGTCCCCGTGGGCTATCATATGCGAGCCGGCTACTCAGCCATCGCATGTGGTTTCCCCACCCCGCGAGCGCTCCACGCGTGCCCCCCGCAACCTCAACAGGGCCCGCACGAAGGCTCCCTCTACACGCCGGGCCGGCAAGGAGCCCGTACCTGAGTACAACTCGGACTCCGACACCGGCCCCGACCACGCCTCGAACTCCAACCCCCTCTTCGGCTTCTACTCGGACTCCGCGTACGAGTTCGACTTCGGGTCGGACCCTGAGGATCCCGAGTCCGAGGACAACTCTACTGAGCAACCCTTATTAGGGCCGACTTCTGGGCTGGTTATAACGTCGACACCCATCGGGAGATTCGTCTACTGGCCAGATCGCAAGCCCGTCGACCTGATAAGCGGGGGCTCACGCTACATCGCCTACCTCGACTCCCTTCCATTCCAGGAGGGAAACCACTCGCTCGGGCTGAGGAGTACACTCCAACTGAGGTGGCGAGCTCCGACTCCAGTCTTGGCAACCCCGACCGCCAAGTCTTCCTGACTGCTGGCGACACACCAGGACCCTCAGGGACGGCAGACGACTGATACCTTGAGGATATCTTCGCAGACGAGCTTTCTGCTGAAGCACCCGCGGATGAGACTGACGCCAATAGGGACGCTCGACGTGAGCGTAACAGAAAGCGCAGCGAACGATGCCGGCGTCTTCGAGACTCCCTCCCCATCCACAACCTTGCGGAAGCACTCGACCAAGTCGAGAGCCGGGTACACACCACCCCAGACAGCAGACGAGTTGACATCGACAGACTCGAAGAAGCTCGCTGTGCTACCCTCGTCCAATCAGCAAGGTACTTGGAGGGTATCCGGCGCTACCACGATCACAACGTCAAGGAACGCTCCTTCAACGTTTGCGATCTTGTCTTGTATCACATCCAGAACACGGAAGGACTACACAAGCTCAGCTCGCCCTGGGAAGGTCCCTTCACAGTTGCAAAGGTGACCGGACCGGGCTCCTACCGCCTCCAGACGCTTGAAGGAGAAGACGTCAACAACTCGTGGAACGTCGGCCAACTCTGTCGGTTCTACGCCTAGTCTATACGACTACCCTGGGGGCTCAAGTCTACATGACTACATCAAGACCCCTTCGCTGTAAGCGGCCTTCGGGTCCAGGCACAAGTCTCCGGACTACTCCTCTCCAGGATCCAGCCCATGCGGCTACCTACGGATCTTGGGCTGCGACGAGCGACATAGGACTCGAGCAGCGGTCTACTGAGAGACCATGTACTCCCAGATCCAGCCTACACGGCTACTAACGGATCTACTGCTATAAGCGGCTACACGCCCTAGCACTACTTAGCCGTAGGCGGCCTCCGGGTCCTGGCGACTACTCTGTAACAACGACCCTGACCATCCAGGTGTACTTCTTCAGTAATAAAGTTTGATTATCCATCAACTACTTTACTGTCTTCCTCCCTCAATGGGACTACTGGCGAGTACGACTACTCGCAATGACTCCATGATGGGACTCCGCACTCATAGATCGCGATAACGAGTACTCAATCATGGAAGTTTTCTTCATTCATACTTAAACAATTTCATTACAATTGTTTATGTACAACTATTGCTACGAGCTAACATTACAGGGCTACTGGAGGTTGAGCTTCTCGGCGACTTGTTCAGCAATGGGCGCCATCTGCTCCAGCAGCTCCACGTATTGCTCGTCGGTGCAGTTGGCGGCTAGCCCACCGGCGACTACGTCCACAGGAGCCTTCGGGAAGTACGACTTCATGAAGGCAAGAACTTGGTTGGGGATCGACTTGACCAAGTGCTTCACAAAGGTCGCCAGGCGGCTAGGGGCTTCCTTCAACAGGTCCACCAGTGGAGCTATCTTCGGACCGCCAGGGTGGGGCACTAGCAGCCTCGCGACGGGGACCACAACTTCCTCGAGTTCCTTGAGCTGAGCCCGGAGCTTCTCGCAGTCCTCGTTCAGCTTCTGCAAGGATTTGTAGCAGTTGACGAGGTCACGATCTGATGCAATACGGAGCTCCATGTGCTTGTCGCACTCGTAAGCAAGCTCCTTATAATCGTACTCCAGTACCTGGCGGGCCTCCTGCTCTCGGTAGAAGAGGTTCTTCAGATCAGTTTCTGAAGCCTTCAGCTGATCTACACGGGTCTCAAGCTCTGCAACCAACATAGGCAAAGTGGGTCAGACTACCTCAAGCTACCATCAACAAGTACCCAACAAGGCAGTCGCGTACCTTTATTTTTGTTGTGGAGAGACTTGTTCTTCTGCACCAGATCGTCGCTCTTCGCCTGCATCTCTTGGAAGTCATTGTGATACTTGGCGAACGCGGTGTCCAGCTTCAACTGCATGGCGGCGGCGTGCTTCAGGGACTTCACGAGTTGCTCCGCTAATGTCTCGGCCCGGAGCACCGCGTCGCCGTACCCTTGAAGCATCTCAGACTTCTGGCGGGACCTCTCCGCGACGTCCTGCACAGACAACACATGTCAAATGGGTACTCAACACTAAAGGATTGACTACTCAAGGGTGTCGACTACTCACCTTCATCCATTGCTCAGCCTGGCACACTGCCTCCAGGTGCCGAGCCACCGTCGCCGTGTCGACAAGATCATCTGCTAACAGCTCGAGCCCGCCACGACTACTCGTCACGGCTCCGGACATTGGCGCCGAGCGGATTGGCTCCGCATCCTGGATCTCTGGAGAGCGGAAGACCACCTCCAGAGCGGGTTCTGGCAGCGCGTCGTCGCCCTCCCCTCCAGTCGTCGCGGCGGCTTCTCCGACGGTCACCTCCATCGACTCGGGGGCTCCTCCGGCAGCCTCTTGAGTCTCCGGTCCACATCTTCAACGGGCACCGCCGATGGGATATCTCTTCCGTCGGCCTCAGCCCCTGTCGACAAAGGGACAAGCGGACTAGTGTTTCCTGGCGGCTACAACTACTCTTCAGGATCATTCGCACCTGAGCAGAGTACTCACCTTCAACGATGCTGGCCTCAGGTAACGTAGCCTCCGCGGCTGGCGCTTTGGGTTCTGCCTGAAGGGTGGGAGCAGACTCCTCAGCGGGCGGCGCGACTTCCTCTTCCGCCACCTCTGCAGCGGGTTCATCCCCCTCCCAGGATAAGTCTGTCGATTTCCTGCAGTGTACAAGCTGGTTGTCAACCTAGTACGACTACCACACTTAATGTACTACTCGGGAAGGATCAACACTTACAAGCTCGATCGGACCACCGTCACGGTTGGGGCACTGAGGATACTGGCGATGTCGACCAGTCTTGCCTCGGTAGGCGCTTCCTCCTGCGCCTCAGCAGCCGCTACCTCTTCAGTGGCAGCAGCTGCTGGCTCTGTGCTCCCCTGAGCAATAGGGGGCTGGCGCTCCATTTGCGCCAAGCGCTCCTCTACAGTGGGGGCTGGACTACGACTACCCCCAGCTGCCTCCCCCACCGTGTCCCAGTCGCCTTCATCGCCCTGCTCAACGGGGTCGGAAGGTGGCATCTCCTGCAAGCAAGGAGACCTCGTCGTCAACACACAAACTCGAGACATCAGTACTCGACTACCTTATTCAAGACGACTTACCTCTTGGGATGTGGTCTCCGTGACCTTCAACTTCTTGGCCACACGCTTGCGGGCCACATTGCGCGGCTTCCTTGGCGGCGCGGGCAAGCTAGCCTCCAGACTAGCTGGCTGATCCTGAACAAGAGGTATGTGCGGCAATCCAGGGCGGCTGAACCGCGACCGCAGTTGGAAGCGCTCTTGGAGCGTGTCCTCATCGTCATCCTCCTCGGACGTGTCCTCGACGACAACTGTGTCGTCTCCTTCGCTGACCTCACGACGCTCCTTGGCCTTGGCCTTCCCTTCCTCTGGGACCTCGACAAGCTGAGGAGGCAACGCCGGCTCGGAGACAAACTTCGCCAAGTCATCCTGCAAGAAGCACAACACGTCAGTGCGACTACTTTTACGTAAATGAGTACTTGACAATGGATGCGGCTACTGACCACTTTTGGTGGGCGCGCGGCGGAGAACTCTGGTACTGGGCACGGTGTGTACACCAGCATATCTTTGAAGATTCTGCCCAGCCTGTCAACAATGTCGTCGTCGTCGACTTCATCTCCAGGCATCCATGACGTGTCGTCGTCACCGGTGTTCTCGTACCCTAGGGTGTCGCGGGCCATCAGCGACTGCACCCTTCGCTTCATGAAGCTGAAGGCCACATGTTCGGCCCTCAACCCGGCTTCCCTCAGCGCCTTGATCTTCGCTAGAAGCTCGGGCAACTGGAGACCTTCTTGTATCGTCGGCTCCGAGTTCCACCACGGCCGGTGCTTGGGCTGCTTCCCGCTTGGCTTCGGCAGCTCCGGGTGGTGGTTCGTGATGTAGAACCACTTCGCTTTCCAATCTTGATTGGAATCAATCAACTTGTAGGAGAGGTACTGCTCTGCCGCGTCCTCCCTCATCTGGATCCCCGCTCCTCCGACTACTCGGGGATTGCTGGCGCTGGGCTGAGGTTTCACCCGGAAGAACTTCCAGAACAAGATCCAATGGGGCTTGATCCCCAAGAAGGCTTCGCAGAAATGTACAAAGACGGTGGTGTGGAAGATACCGTTGGGGTTGAGGTTGAGGTACTCAATGCCGTAGTACCCCAATAACCCTTTGAAGAAGTCGCTGGCAGGGAGGGACAGTCCGCGCTCCACGAACCGGGTGAACATCGGGATCTCGTCCGGGTTCTTCTCCATGAGGTACGGATCCCCTGCCACAGCTCTCCACATGTCCACCTCCTTCTCCCGTAAGAACCCACTGTTGAAAAGGGCCAACGGGTCTTCGGTCGTGGCCTTGGACTTCTTCCACTCGCGATTCGGATCTGGCCTCGGCGGAGACACTGGCGGCGTCTCCGCAGCAGATCCGGCGGCCTCTTCACGAGCCCTCTTCTTCCCACTGGCGGCCTTCGTGGTCTTCGACGGTGAAGGCTTCATTCTCCAGGTGCACGATGTCTTCACGCACATTCGCTCGGGGGCTACAGCAGTGGCTTCCTACGGCGGCGCACTCGGATCTACAGTCCTCTCAGCGGCGGCAGTGTGCACTGGCGGTGATTTCTGGCTAGATCCGCTGGAATGGCTACGAATGCGTGGGGTGAAAAACCCTAAGGGTTTTGGCTTCTATTTATAAGTCAACGGCGGCCCCTCCAACGACCTGATGGATAAGTCTGTGCTCGGCTGACTCAGAGGCGGCGCGTGACCCTTCAACTTCTACTAGTCGACGCGCCTCACCTCGGGGGCTCAGCTACTTCTACTCAACTTCCAGGGGAGCGACAAGATTCAAGAGCATCTCAGGACACATTCTACAAGATGACCCTTCAATTCGAGAGGAAGTACTCGATTCAAGGCTCGGGGGCTCCGTGCCACGTGTCCTTCGGTTTTTTCTCCGGATTTTTCGGGATATTGTTGCCAAAACTTCAGATTGACCCTCAGCCAGAGTCTACAACTCAACCTAAGGCTCGGGGGCTACTCCATATGGAGTGCGATTTTGCAATCGCACTTCCATATCAGTTTCAGCTTCAAGACAACATGGGCATTGTTGAAGACCTTCGAGGGCAGCACTCGAGGACGCTTGGGACTACTCGAGAAGACTTCAGGATTGCTCAAACATCAGCTGGAGTACATTCCAGCCTCGGGATGCTTCGACTACTCTTGAGGAGTTTTGACTTGTAGCACTCGGGGACGCGTGAGGACTACTCGTTAAGGCCGTCAAGACTACTTGAAGCTATCCTTCTTGACTACAAAGTACTCGGGGGCTTGTCATATGGACCTCCTTGGGCCCGCTACCTTGGTGGGTACTAGGACCGACTACTCGGTGGGCCCCTGGGACTACCCGACTTGCGCTGCACGGCACCAGATGACGTGAAGCACAAGGACTACAGAGGAGAAGTACTCGGTTAGTAAGCTGTACATGTCCCGCACTGTATGGAGGACTCCTAGATGTACTCGACTAGTACTCTCTCTGAAGGATCAGATGGCGACTAGAGAGGGGGGGGAGTGAATAGGAGCCGGTAAAAATTCTTCCCAAAGAACCCGGCCTATGTCCTACTCAAATCCTGTTCACACACAAGCGATGGATCAAATCACGCACCAATCGTCAAGACCACGAGGTTATGGATCAACCTCTAGCCTTAGGAACGATTCCTCAAAGCACACGCGGAAGCACTAGAAAGGGAGGAGGGAATCGAACCAAGAAGCAAAGCACACAGGCTTTGGCGGACCGTCCGCGCAGGAGGGGCGGACCGTCCGCAAGAGCCCCGCGGACCGTCCGGCCGGGTATCGCGGGACCGTCCGCACCCGAGCCGCGGACCGTCCGGCCTTAGCCGCGGACCGTCCGTTAATTTACACGAACGACCCAAAGACACCCCCGTGCCACGGACCGTCCGCGGGGAGCACGCGGACCGTCCGCCTAGCACCCGCGGACCGTCCGCCCAACACCGCGGACTGTCCGAAACTTCGTCCAACCAAAAACCAAAATCACGACGGATCGAAACAAAGGACGAGCAAGAACGCGAAGAACTCGGGACGAACTCGAGCGGCGCGGACCGTCCGCCAGGAGGGCGCGGACCGTCCGCGAGGCTCGGACAGAACAGAAAAATGCCCGACCTCGAAAGTCAACTTCCCCAAATCATCATCGGATTTCCCAAACGGTTGAAGCTGTGGAGACAAGGATTTGGGGACTTGAAAAGCGTCACACAAGGATGCTATAGCCCAAAAATCTTGCCTCCTAACTCCCTAAATCACCGGGAATCGCGAATCCTGTGAGCACCACCAAGAACTAGAGCACCGAACGAAAACTCACGAATCGAAGTGATTTCCCGGCGTTTGAGGACGCAAGATCAAGTACAAAGATGCACAAGACATCTATCCATGTTTTCCTCAAAGAAATCCGGGAAGAAACTCACTCAAATCCGCGGAATCACACCGGGAACAAAGGCACGAAAATAAGCACAAAAAGCCACGAAAAACAACCCCGAATCTTCTATACAAACCAGTAAAGATTCACAAGGTCTAGCATGCCGCCCTAGCATCCATCCCTCTCAACAAATCTCACATGAAGCTCTCATGCTAGCCTAGAGAAAAATGGAAGAAAAATGGCTACGAAAATGAGAAAGAGAAGGGGGGAAATGAAACCCTAGGTCACGGAGAGAGGGAGCCATCAACACACACTCCAGGCTTATATATCAGGTCCCGCCGGAGTGGTAAATGACTCGACTACCCCTAACTACACTACTGGCGATACAACCCACGTAGAGGCATTTTGGTAATGTTTGTGGGTCTTGCCATCGGACGGCCACACCTTTGCCGCACCCCGCGTCCTCCCGACGCAAGCCATGCGATCCCGCCGCGTGTCCTCCGCCTCGAAGCTTCCCGACACGCCCGGATCCCGTCTCCGTCGTGTTGGGCCCTCGGACTTGGTTTTGAGGCCCAAACCAAGAAACCGTCCGCCGATGGTTTTGTGGGCAAACCACCAAACCCCGCGTGCCCGGTCCGGCCTCCCGCCAAACCACTTGACTTGACCGCCACCGTGCACCGGCTCGTTCGTCCATGACTTCGTCTTGCTTGTGTCGCCACCATGTGGCCCGCACCCGGCCCCGCCGTCCACCGGTCCCTCGAACCGAGCCTACTTGTCTCTCCATCTCCCGAGGCCCCTCAAGGCCGAAGACCTTTCGCGCCCGTTCTTCACCTCGCAACAACACGAACTAGGCCGCAACCTACACCGCGCACTAAGCCAAGAGTCAGTCCAACACCCGTTGTCAATCACTCATCACTAAGGAGCGGTCATCCATCGACCACCGGGACGCTCCCCGGTCCACAATCTCCCCCTTGATGAGTGCATTGACAACACACAACGCGAAATGAAATTCAGAGTAAGAAAGAAAAGAAGAAGAAAGAAAAAAAAACGAAGAAGCTCAACTCATGACCAAAGCCGAAGAAAGGCAAAGAAAGGTCGCAAGCCAAGCAAAGCACAAAATCCACACCGAAAACAAGAAGAAAGCTCCCCCGAACAAATGCCTCCCCCCGAACATGTGGATGCAAACTCATGCAAACTCCCAAATTTCAGCTCACCTCTTCGAATTTTCATTAAGCTCACCTTTTCTCCCCCTTGTTGACAATGTATGAATCAAGGTGAAAATGCGAAATGCAAAGCAAAGCATATAAACAACTACATGAGCTTCTCAAATAGGCCAAATCTAGTGTCAAAGGCTAAAAATGAGACAAAGATCACACACATGAATCATAGCATAGTCAAAGCATTGCCACAAGTAATATATGAAAATACAAGCATGTGACAAAGCAAAATTTTCGGATTTAAGCAGTTTTACCAAAAGAAGGCTCGCTTCACATGTAAAAGCCTATCCATGTCACACTTGAGCCACAAACATGCATATTACTCAAAGATCATACAAGGATATCAAATTCTCAGCAAAAGATCATGGCAAACACCCATAAAGCAAAGCATGTCATGTCAAAGCTCATGAGCCATGTGTCCACTTCGGGGAGACTTCTCCACTGGTGAACATCATGCAACATGTTTTGCACCCATATGTTAAAGATAAGACATTTTAAGCGTAGACATGATGGATGGAGCATTTTTCAAGCATTATGCACTTCTTTTCAAGATTAATTCATTTCATGGTACATGAAGTGCCTTTGCGGCAGAAAGAAGCTTATGCTCCCCCATGAATGCAACATAGGCTAAACATTCACAATGATATTCGGCCTTTGGCCCAAATGCAAGAACAAGGCATCCAAGCACAATCTAAGCATGAAAAGCACATTTAGACCAAACTGTGACATGGATACACAACTACACACGAGTGGAGCATATTTCATCAAAAATTAGTCAGGATTAGCATTTATTTCAAAAAAGGGCTATCTCACCACACATATATTTCAAATATTCCAAGAGCATAGCCTCACATCACCATTTCTCCACACATATAACCAAAATCTCACAAATAGCCAAAGAGACTCAAATATGGCATATGAAAGAAGCTCATCATCCTAAAATGCAATATGACACAAATGCAACATGATATATGACAAGATGGCTATCCTACCATGGTTTATACATCAAGCAAAGCATGTATATACATCAAAGTAAACATGGTATGATACATATGGTACAAAAAGGAAATCCCTCAAGAATCAACTAGAAAGGGCAACAAACCCCAAGTTCCCCCCGCAAGCGCACAAATGTAGCTTGGTCGAGAGGCTTTGTAAAGATGTCGGCTAGCTGATCTTGGGTAGGGACATGGCTCAAAACAATGGTTCCTTTTTCCACATTGTCCCTCAGGAAATGATAACTCACTTCTATATGTTTGGTTCTGGAGTGAAGCACTGGATTTTTGGCTACGCTTATGGCACTGGTGCTATCACAAAGAAGTGGGATCTGGGTGCACTCCTCACCAAAGTCTCTCAAAGTATATGAAATCCACAACAACCGGGAGCAACAACTAGCGGCAAGCAACATACTCCGCCTCCGTGGTAGACCGAGCTACACTAGACTCGCTTGCGGGAAGACCATGAGACCAACGAAGAACCAAGAAACCGACAAGTGCCGAAGTAGACTTCCTCTCGACTCGACAACCAGCAAAATCCGCATCGGAAAAACCATGAAGAGACAGAGTCGAAGAGGAAGAATACCAAAGGCCAAGACCAAAGGGGCGGATCGTAGGTACACCGAAAATCCTCTTGACGGCCCGTCGATGTGATGTCCTCGGCGAAGCCTCGAAAACGAGCGCACGGACACACGCCGAACCGTATGTCCGGCCTCGTCGCCGTCAAGTAGAGGAGGGAGCCGATCATGCTCCCGTACTCCCGCCGGTCCACCGGTTCTCCATCCTCATCCGCATCCAAAGTGGCCGTACTCCCCATGGGAGTCGACATCGGCTTCACATCTTGCATCCGGAACTTCCTCGCATGTCTTTCGTGTACTTGGTTTGGTGCACAAATGTACCGTCCTTCACTTGCTTGATCGCTGCCCCGAGAAAATACCGCAACTCGCCCATCATGCTCATCTCGAACTCCCCGCTCATCTCATCCGCAAACTTGGCAACAAGGTTATGTGACGAGCCACCAAAGACAATATCATCCACGTATATCCGAACAATCAACAAGTCATTTCCATGCTTGAGGAGAAACAGGGTCCTATCCACGGTACCCATCACAAACCCTCTCGCTCAACGTAAAACCTCTCAATCTCCCATACCAAGCACGGGCGCCCGTTTCAACCCATACGGAGCCCTTTTCAACCCCGTATACCCCGTGTGGGTACAACTCGCTCTCAAACCCTGTGTGGTCGCTTCACATACACCTCCTCCTCTATGACCCCATTCGAAAAGCACTCTTCACGTCCATCCGAAACAACTTGAACCCTTTAGCCACGGCAAAGGCTAGAACGATCCGAATTGCCTCAAGACGGCCACGGGGAGCAAAGGTCTCCTCATAGTCGATCCCCTCCTTCTGACTAAACCCCTGAGCAACAAGTCTGGACTTGTTCCTCACAACCATCCCATTCTCTCCCTCTTTGTTCTTCCAAACCCACTTGGTTCCTATGGGATGGCAATTAGGAGGTGGTTCAACTAACTCCCACACACGGTTCCTCTCAAAGTTTTCCAACTCCTCATGCATAGAATTGACCCGCTTTGCATCGGATAAAGCATGTCCAATGTCCTTGGGCTCAAAAGTAGCAACAAAAGCAAGCATGAGCAAAATGAGAGGAATTCCTGGACCTCGACCGTGTAGTGCGTTCATTGATGTCTCCAATGATCTTCGACAGAGGATGCACTTCTTGAATCCGCCGGGGAGCCTCACGCCTCGAGACTACCTCCCCCTCAACTTCGCCTTCTCTCGCCGGTCCTCTTGTTGCACCGTCGTTGTCCATGAAGTAGACGGTCCATGCTCCAAAGTGGTCGTAGGGGAAGTAGTGGGTACATGCTCAGCTTCAGGCGCATGGTTCTCCCCATCATCATCTCCAGCTTCATCTTTCTCCTCTTCAAAGAGGTCCTCGGCCATCTCTTCATCACATGCACATTCAAAGCCAAGAGAGGTACATGGCATTGTCTCGTCGAAGGTCACCTCGCAAGTCTCCATGATTTTGTTAGTCTCAAGGTTAAGCACCCTATAGGCTCTAGAATGGTTAGCATACCCAAAGAAAATACCATCACTAGACCTAGCCTCAAACTTGTCGAGTTTTCCCTTCTTCAAAATGAAACACTTGCAGCCAAAAACTCGGAAGTGACTCACCTTGGGTGCCCGACCATGCATAAGCTCATAACAGGTCTTCTTCTTGAAAGCTCTCAATAAAATCCGATTGGAAACATGGCAAGCTGTATTGACCGCCTCAGCCCAAAACCTCCTAGGAGTCCTGTGCTCATCGAGCATCGTCCTAGCCATCTCACAAAGAGTCCGATTTTTCCTTTCCACGACTCCATTTTGAGGGGGCACATAAGGGGTCGAAAACTGATGTTCAAGACCTAGATCACGACAAAAGGCATCAAAACGAGAGTTCTTGAACTCAGAGCCATTATCACTGCGGATAGCTCGAATAGCATTCCCATGCCTCTCGTTCTTCAACCTCACGATCAGATCTCGAACAAAGCCAAAAGTCTCACTCTTATCCTCCAAGAAGAACACCCTGTGCATAGCGAGAGTAATCGTCCACCACAACAAGGACATACCACTTCCCACCCACCGAGCGAACTCGAGCCGGCCCAACAAGGTCCATATGCAACGGCTCCGTCGGACGCTCGGTCATGACATCGGTCAGGGGTGGATGGGGAGTGGCTACCATCTTACCATGCCTACAAGGAGCACAAACCAAATCCTTCTCAAACTTCAACTTCGGCAATCCTCGGACAAGGTCAAGACCACTCAAGCGGGAAACCAAATCAAAGCTCAAGTGTCCCAACCGCCTATGCCATTTCCACAAATCGAAGAAGGACCAGCCATCAAACAGCAAGCAGGACCCAAAGAACGAGAGAAATCAGCCCTGAAAATCTGACCCTCGGGGATGATCATACAAACAAGATCACCTCGAGAATCAAGCAAACGAGACTCGCCGGACTTGAAACGCACCTCAAAACCCTCATCAAGCAACCGAGAAACCGAAAGCAAATTGAAACCCAAAGACTTCACAAGAGCCACTCTCTTCGCCGTTACCTTGTCACTCACATGCACAACACCCTCCGAAAGCACCCTACCTCGTCCATTGTCCCCAAATGTGATGTACATCTTTTCCTTCACCGGGGTGAGGCCGGAGAACCACTTCTTATCTCCGGTCATGTGTCGAGAACACCCGGAGTCGATCAACCAAATGTTCTCCAAGCCTCCCCGCCTGCAAGTCGGAAACAAGAACGAGAATGAGCTAGCGACTCGACACTGGGGTTAGCACAAAGAAAGTTAAACCAGTGTCGAGCCATCTGCTCAAAAGAGGGATTAGCAAACATCACTCCCTTGCCACCAAACTTCCCATGTCCCATGGGAGGAGTACGAGCACCACGAGGGGGAAAACGTGGTCCGTAGTTCCTCTGGAACCCAAAGCTGCGATCATCTCCCCTAAACCCGTACTGAGGACGAGTAGGAGGACATCCAGCAAAACCACCACGAGCCCGACCAAACCTCTCACCACCACCTCTCTGTGGGAACCTGCCAACACTCCTCACACTTCCCACACCCCGTGGAAGTGGCACTCTAGGCTCAGGAATACCACGAGGGCCGGCGATACTCGTCCTAGTTTGCTTGCTCCCTAGCAAGCCTCTCATCCCTCTTCCTCTTGTAGAGAACTCGCAAGATGCCTCTCCTTGCCACAATACTCACACCGAAGGGGATGGGTTTTGGTTTTGGCTCGGCTTCTCTTTAGGCTTCTCACCCTTCTCACCCACAAACTTCACTCGGTTTCGGAAATCATTTGTCTTAGGTGGGAATTTGGGTGGATCTTGGGTTGTGTCAAGCTTGTTGCAAAGGTGGTTGGGCTTTGGTGTGAAAGAGTTCTTGGGTGCTTTTGGGAGTGGAACTTGGATCTCTCCGATCACCTCAAACCCGGGGTTAGACTCAACACACTTCTCATACACACTCTCCCCACTGTTCTCTCCCACTTTCTCACCCAACTTCTCAAACCCCAAACCACGACCATCAGCTCTCTTGAACTCCTCAATCATGATTTTCAATTGAGGTTCCCCGCCGTACAACCAACCCAACACCTTCTTCAAATAGTCATTCTCCTCATAGATGACATCCAAACGGGAAGTAAGTTCAAGATTACGCAAAGTGACTTCATCACAGCTAGAACATGCATTTGCAACAGGAGATTTCAAAGATGCTTCCAAAGAACTAATGGTAGAACGAGCATCGACAAGCTTAGCATGCATAGTAGGACATGATTTGCAAGCACCAAGCAAAGTAGGTCTAGCCTTAAGCTCATCATGTTCAGTCCTAAGAGCATCTAGTTGAGCCAAAATAGAAGCATTCTTCTCATTAAGCAGTTTAATCTCATTCAACCAAGCATCACATTTAACACATTCAACATCATCAGGAGGAGTAGGAGCAAGTTTCAAAGAGTCATTCTCAAGTTTCAATTCAAGCAATTTTGACTCTAACTCTCCTACTTTCTCACTAGCATTCTCAAGCTGAGCCCTAAGATCTTTCCTCATCTTTTTGGCATCTCTCAGCACACTATCACGGTTATCAAGCAAACCATTTAACCTAGCAATCTCAGCAAGCAAAGAGTCGGGATCACGGTTTACCTCATCCTCCGAGTCGGAGTCACTGTCCTCCTTCACACTCTTCTTGCTGCTCGAGCTATGGGCCATGCCACAAAAGCCCTCAAGTGCCACACAGCTCAGCCCGCTGAGGTTCCGGCTTGCACTCTTCTTGCCGCTGCGCCTCCCGGCGTCTTCATCTTCACTGCTTGAGCTTGACTGCTCCTCGCTTGAGCTTGAGTCGACGTCGCTCGCACCGGCCACCATCGCTCTTGCCTTGTTCTTCTTGTAGGTGCTCTTGCTCGGTCGCCGCTTGTCCTTGTCCTTGCTCTTGGACTTGTTGAAGTGCTTGCCCTTGGAGGAGTACTTGTCTTCACGCCTCGGGTGCGCCTTGTACTCGTTCACCTTGTACTTGTTCTCCTCCGCTTCCGGCACTCGGCGATGAAGTGGCCACGCTTGCCACACTTGTAGCACGTCCCCGAGCTCCGCCTTGCGTTCCTCCGACTCTCGTGTAGTCGTTCAAACCTTCTTGAGAGCAAGGCCGGCTCCTCCTCGCCCAAAGACATCAAACTCCTCATCCGGAATGGACATAAGAGAGGACAAAGAAAACTCGTCGACAGGAAGGGTTAGATTTGCCCTTTGATCCTCCCATAAGAGCAAGACTATGGTCGGTCGAGCCCTCATGCTTGGATAGCAACTTCCCGTCAACCTCGGCCCGACTTGAGCTTAGAAAAGAGGTCATCCAACTCAATAGTCAAATAATTCCCGAGACTCCTTGATGGCCTCAACCTTAGCACCCCAAACACTTGGATCCAAGACATGCAAGAGCTTCAAAGCCTGATCATGCTCGGAATACGGAAAATCCTCAACATTTGCCTTCATGTTGTTCACGATGGCGGTGAACCTCGAAACATCGCATCAATGTCCTCACCGGGAAGTGGAGTGAAATTCTCATATTGCATCCGGTAAGAGACAAAGAGGCGAGCCTTCACATGGTTATCACCACCGTGAGCAACCTCCAACTTATCCCAAATTTGCCAAGCAAGATTCAAATGGCGAACACGCTCAAACTCGGATCACACAAGCTCCGCACAAGTGATCAACGGCTTTTGCGTTAGCCTCATACTTGGCCTTGGCATCGGCATCGGCCACCATAAGAGTATGGATGTTGACCGGAATAGCATAGGTCTTGTCAAGCACAATAAAATCCAACAAACTTTCCTCGAAGAAAGATCATCATACGAGCCGCCCACTTGTGGTAACCCTTGCCATCAAAGTGCGGCGGACCGCCCCGCTCAACGTACGCCATCTTAGGATTCGAGACTTGTCAAAGTCGCAAAGAATCCGGCACCAAGCTCTGATACCAATTGAAGGATCAGATGGCGACTAGAGAGGGGGGGAGTGAATAGGAGCCGGTAAAAATTCTTCCCAAAGAACCCGGCCTATGTCCTACTCAAATCCTGTTCACACACAAGCGATGGATCAAATCACGCACCAATCGTCAAGACCACGAGGTTATGGATCAACCTCTATACTTAGGAACGATTCCTCAAAGCACACGCGGAAGCACTAGAAAGGGAGGAGGGAATCGAACCAAGAAGCAAAGCACACAGGCTTTGGCGGACCGTCCGCGCAGGAGGGGCGGACCGTCCACAAGAGCCCCGCGGACCGTCCGGCCGGGTATCGCGGACCGTCCGCACCCGAGCCGCGGACCGTCCGGCCTTAGCCGCGACCGTCCGTTAATTTACACGAACGACCCAAAGACACCCCCGTGCCATGGACCGTCCGCGGGGAGCACGCGGACCGTCCGCCTAGCACCCGCGGACCGTCCGCCCAACACCGCGGACTGTCCGAAACTTCGTCCAACCAAAAACCAAAATCATGACGGATCGAAACAAAGGACGAGCAAGAACGCGAAGAACTCAGGACGAACTCGAGCGGCGCGGACCGTCCGCCAGGAGGGTGCGGACCGTCCGCGAGGCTCGGACAGAACAGAAAAATGCCCGACCTCGAAAGTCAACTTCCCCAAATCATCATCGGATTTCCCAAACGGTTGAAGCTGTGGAGACAAGGATTTGGGGACTTGAAAAGCGTCACACAAGGATGCTATAGCCCAAAAATCTTGCCTCCTAACTCCCTAAATCACCGGGAATCGCGAATCCCGTGAGCACCACCAAGAACTAGAGCACCGAACGAAAACTCACGAATCGAAGTGATTTCCGGCGTTTGAGGACGCAAGATCAAGTACAAAGATGCACAAGACATCTATCCATGTTTTCCTCAAAGAAATCCGGGAAGAAACTCACTCAAATCCGCGGAATCACACCGGGAACAAAGGCACGAAAATAAGCACAAAAAGCCACGAAAAACAACCCCGAATCTTCTATACAAACCAGGAAAGATTCACAAGGTCTAGCATGCCGCCCTAGCATCCATCCCTCTCAACAAATCTCACATGAAGCTCTCATGCTAGCCTAGAGAAAAATGGAAGAAAAATGGCTACGAAAATGAGAAAGAGAAGGGGGGAAATGAAACCCTAGGTCACGGAGAGAGGGAGCCATCAACACACACTCCAGGCTTATATATCGAGTCCCGCTGAGTGGTAAATGACTCGACTACCCCTAACTACACTACTGGCGATACAACCCACGTAGGGGCATTTTGGTAATGTTTGTGGGTCTTGCCATCGGACGGCCACACCTTTGCCGCACCCCGCGTCCTCCCGACGCAAGCCATGCGATCCCGCCGCGTGTCCTCCGCCTCGAAGCTTCCCGACACGCCCGGATCCCGTCTCCGTCGTGTTGGGCCCTCGGACTTGGTTTTGAGGCCCAAACCAAGAAACCGTCCGCCGATGGTTTTGTGGGCAAACCACCAAACCCCGCGTGCCCGGTCCGGCCTCCCGCCAAACCACTTGACTTGACCGCCACCGTGCACCGCTCGTCCGTCCATGACTTCGTCTTGCTTGTGTCGCCACCATGTGGCCCGCACCCGGTCCCGCCGTCCACCGGTCCCTCGAACCGAGCCTACTTGTCTCTCCATCTCCCGGAGGCCCCTCAAGGCTGAAGACCTTTCGCGCCCGTTCTTCACCTGCAACAACACGAACTAGGCCGCAGCCTACACCTGCGCACTAAGCCAAGAGTCAGTCCAACACCCGTTGTCAATCACTCATCACTAAGGAGCGGTCATCCATCGACCACTGGGACGCTCCTGGTCCACACTCTCCCTGAACCGACTTGTAACCATGCCTCCCTGACTATATAAGGCGAGGCAGAGACCCCTCTCTAGATCATCTCATCTCACGGCGTAAGATTGCATCATCTTGTAATCGTACCCAATCAATCCAGAGCTACGCAGCATACAGGACGTAGGGTATTACGCACCTCGTGGCTCGAACCTGTCTAAATTGTGTGTCACGTGTCTCTTCCTTCGAGTTACCGATCTCGACGAGGCCACATTCATCTACTTCGGGTACTCCCCTTAGTAGGTTGCTAGTCTTAAACACCGATAGAGGGCAATCAGACTGGCCTGGCTAGGCGGTCAGACTGGCCTGGCTAGGCGGCCAGACCGGCCCTGCCCAAAGGGGGGCGGTTAGACCGGCCTGGCTAGGTGGTTCAACCGCCCCCCAGAATTCTGGGTGAAGAGGTTTTCGAGGTGGTGAGTCAAGTGGTTTCAGTTCTGGAGGTCGTGGTGCTGGTGGTTGGTCTGGAGAGTCTGCAGGTGGTCAGTTTGCTAGGCGTTCTCCCCCTCGTGCTCAATACGGGGATGGGAGGAGTCGTAGCTTTAAGATGGAGAGGAGGGACGGTCCACAGTCTTCCTTTCGCGGTTTTGGTCCTCCTCTAGTTAGAGAGGGATGGTTCCCTCATAGTGGTTACCATGGTGGTGTTCGTGGAAGTATCTTTTGTTGGAAAGATGTTTTGGATCGTGCTAACCCCACTTTTGAGCAAATGGCTCGGCACTGGTTTTACTCTTTTGGTACTAACCCCAGAGCTGAGTTGTTTGTTCACTCACGTGCTCTTTTTCAAATTTCAGGTGGGAGACTTGAAGAACATTTGGTTGATTGACTCTGGTTGCTCGAGGCATATGACCGGAGATAAGGGGTGGTTCTCAAGTCTCGTCCCGGTGGTGACAAAGAGGTACATCACCTTTGGGGACAATGGGCGAGGGCGTGTGCTATCATAAGGTGAGATTAAGGTGAGTGACAAGATCACTCTCAAGCGTGTTGCTCTTGTTCAATCGCTTGGATACAATTTGCTTTCTATGTCCCAGCTATTGGATGAGGGTTTTGAGGTGTTGTTTCGGCCTGGTGGTTCTCGGATTTTGGAATCTCGAGGGGACCTTGTCTGTATGGTCGTTCCCGAGGGTCTAGTGTTTCGAGCTGATTTTTCTCAGTCTTCTGGTGTTGAGTGTTGTTTCTTGGCTGGTTCTTCAAGTGAGTTGTGGAAGTGGCATTGGAAGCTGGGTCACTTGAGGTTTGACCTTTTGTCTCGCTTGAGTAAACTCAATTTGGTCCGAGGATTGCCACGGTTGAAGTTTGAGAAAGAGTTGGTTTGTGCGCTGTGTAGGCATGCCAAGATGGTAGCCTCTTCTCACCCGCCTCTCACTGATGTGATGACTGAGCGTCCATGTGATCTGCTCCATATGGATCTTGTTGTCCCAGCTCGTGTCCGATCCGCGGGTGGGAAGTGGTATGATCTTGTTGTGGTGGACGATTACTCTCGGTATGCGTGGGTGTTCTTTCTTAAGGAGAAAGGGGAGACGTTTGGTTTTGTTCGAGATCTTGTCTAGAGGTTGAGGAACGAGTGGCACAGAGATGCCATACGAGCAATCCGCAGTGACAATGGCTCAGAATTCAGAAACTCTCGTTTTGAAACCCTTTTCCATGACTTGAGTCTTGAACACCACTTTTCGAGTCTGTTTACGCCTCCCCAGAATGGTGTTGTGGAAAGGAAGAACGGAACCATGTGTGAGATGGCTCAGACGATGCTTGATGAGCATAGGACTCTGAGAAGGTCCTGGGCTGAGGCGGTGAATACCGCGTGCTATATTTCAATAGGATCTACCTCAGAGTGCATAAGAAGAAAACCTGCTATGTATTGATGCACGGTCGCACACCCAAGGTGAGTCACTTCCTGAAGAAAGGGAAGAAGTTGGACAAGTTTGAGGCTAGGTCGGTCGATGGTATTGTATTTGGTTATGCATCTCACTCTAGAGCATATCGTGTGCTCAATCTTGAAACTAACCAAAAATCGTGGAGACTTGCGAGGTAACCTTCAACGAGACACAACCACGTAGTCAGCTTGTCTTTGAGTGTGCAGATGATGATGAACTTGGTGAGGAGATCTTTCAGGAGGAGGAGCATGATCATGGAGACGATGAAGATGGCGGTGTGGTGCCAGCGGCTGAGCATGTACCTACTACTTTGACTATGGTGATGGACGGCCCCTCTCCCACACCTACGACGACAAACCAAGATCAAGGAGAAGCTGCTGTTGAGGGGGAGGTAGCATCAAGGAGAGAGCCTCCCCGACGAGTACAAGTGGATCACCTGGCTTCAAGTATTATTGGCGATATGAATGAATGTACTACACGGTCGAGGGTTCGAAACAATTCTCATTTCGCTTATGCTGCATTTGTTGCCACCTTCGAGCCCAAAGACATTGGACACGCACTATCTGATCATAATTGGGTTAATTCGATGCATGAAAAGTTGGAGAACTTTGAGAGAAACCAGGTTTGGGATTTGGTTGACCCTCCCCCAGGGTGTAAGCTGATTAGGACAAAATGGGTGTGGAAGAACAAAGAGGGAGAGAAAGGTGAAGTGGTGAGAAACAAGTCAAGACTTGTTGCTCAGGGGTTCAGTCAGAAGGAGGGGATCGACTATGAGGAGACATTTGCTCCCGTAGCCCGTTTTGAGGCTATTAGGATCCTTCTAGCCTTTTCCATGTCTAAAGGGTTCAAGTTTCACCAAATGGATGTGAAGAGTGCCTTCTTGAATGGTGTGTTGGAGGAAGAAGTGTATATGAAGCAACCACCGGGGTTTGAGAGTGAGAAGTACCCCCACCGGGTATACAAGTTGAGGAAGGCGCTATATGGGTTGAAGCAGGCGCCTAGAGCTTGGTATGGTAGGTTGAGGGGGTTCCTGTTTGAGCGAGGGTTCGAGATGGAAAGGTCGATCAGACCTTGTTTTTACTCAGGCAGGGCACTCAGGCAGGGCAGAGATATCCTGATTGTGCAGGTGTACGTGGATGATATTGTCTGTGGTGGCTCGTCTAACTCTCTTGTTGCAAGGTTTGCAGAGGATATGAGCAGGGAATTTGAGGTGAGCATTATGGGTGAGTTGCAGTTCTTCCTCGGGCTACATATCAAGCAATCAAAGGAAGGAACAATTGTGCACCAAGCTAAGTACACCAAGGACATTGTGAGGAAGTTCACGATGGAGGATTCAAAGGCTATGGCGATGCCGATGAGTACGACTACAACTCTTGATGCAGATGAGGAAGGTGAACACGTGGACCAGAAGGAGTACCGAAGCATGATCGGGTCACTCCTCTACTTGATGGCGACGAGGCCGGACATCCAGTTCTCGGTATGTCTGTGCACTCGTTTTCAAGCGTCTCAAAGGACTTCGCATCGGCAAGCAGTGAAGCGCATATTCAGGTACTTGCGTCACACTCCTGACTTCGGCCTTTGGTACTCTACGTCCTCTTCTTTGGCGCTTCATGGTTTTTCAGACGCGGATTTTGCCGGGTGTCGGTTGGATAGGAAGTCCACTTCTGGGACTTGCCAGTTTTTGGGATCTTCTTTGGTGTCTTGGTCTTCCCGGAAACAGTCGAGTGTTGCTCAATCCACTATCGAGGAAGAGTACGTTGCAGCTGCTAGTTGTTGCTCTTAGCTCCTTTGGATCACATACACCATGAGTGATTTTGGTGAGGAGTATACCCATGTCCCACTTCAATGTGACAGCATCAGTGACATAAGCATTGCAAAGAACCTAGTGCTCCATTCCAAAACCAAGCACATAGAAGTGAGATACCATTTTCTGAGAGACAATGTAGAGAAAGGGAAGACAACCTTGATCCATGTACCCACACATGACCAACTAGCTGATATTTTCACCAAACCCCTAGATCAAGCAACTTTCACTCATTTGTAGGGGGGCTTGGTGTTTGTTTGATTTCTTGAGTTCGTGTGTGGGAGCTCCTTTGTAGCATATGTATAGGTTTCTTTTATGCATTTCTTACATTTGTCATGACATATGTAACATGATGTATAGGCATCTTTGTATCTTAGGTTGCATGCATTTTGTATCATATGCATTTCTTAGAAAAAGCTTCTCCTATATACATTGTTCACCATGATGTGCTTTATATGATCGTGTGAGCTAGTTTGGTATGATATGGTTAGTTTGGCTTAGCTCTTGATGATCTTGATTTATAATCCATGGTTGATGGCTATGATTTTGAGAAATGTCACATATATGCTCAATTATGTGTAAATGCCTTTATATGATCTTGACATGTTTCAATAGCTTGGTTATGCTTAATTTGTGGTTGGATAGCTAATTTTGATCATATGGGGCCAAATGCTCATTTGCCATCATGAATGTTTAGCCCTCTTGCTTTATCTTGTGGAGGGGCATAAGTTCCTTTTTGTCGCAAAGATATTTCATGTACCAAATAAGAATCTGAAAATGAAATGTAAAATGCTTGGAAAATGTGCTCCCATGTCATATATGCTTAATCTAAATTTGTTTTGGGTGCTAAACCGTTGCATTATGCCAACCAATGAGAAGTCTCATATATAGAAGTAGGCACATGGCTCGGTGGCTTTGACATGACATGAGGTGCTTGCGGGTGTTTGTGATGGTCTTATGATCGGAATGGTTGTCCTAGCATGAAGTTTGTGTAGCTTTGCTATTTTGACATGTTTTTCTCATATCTAGGACTTTACTCATGAGAGGGTAAATTTTCACAAAATTTCTCAAATCCTTTTTAGCCTTGTCCAATGGTTGTGAAACGTGGTGATCATGTAGTTGAGGTCATTACAAACCTGTAGAGTATCTAACTTGCTCATTTGGACATATGTAGCACCTAGTGATGAATTTTGTATATTTGAGAAGCTATATGTTGAAACTTTTTGCATTTTGCCTTGATTCTTGCATTGTCAACAAGGGGGAGAAGTTCGTGCATGATTTGGGCACCTGGGAGCATTTGGAAGGTGTTCAAATTGGTTCAGGCAGTTTTTGGACAGTTTGGTGCAAGGCCGGTCTCATGGGGCGGTCTAACCGCCCCCAAGCGGTCAGATGATAGGTAGGTGGTCTAACCGCCCGGTGCAGGCGGTCTAACCGCCCTGGGCAAAGTGAGCAGAATTTTGCTCTTTGATGCATTCCTGTGTTGCATTGCTGCATTGGTTCAGTGGGAGTGTGCTTTGGCTCAGGGGGAGCTTGCATATGTGTAGGGGGGAGCTCTTTGTTTTGTTCGAGCTTTGGATTGGTAGTTTGCGCTTTTTGTTTGAGCATGGTTTTGTCTCGGATGTTTTGAGCCATTACCCTTGCCTAAGGGGTCCGAGACTTGTCTTCTTCAAGTGATCTTGCTCTTTGTCTTTCTTTGACTTTCGATCGCTTGTTGAGGTTTCTTTTTATTCGTTTCTTTTCCTTTTATTTTCTCTCTGGTTACCAAATCTTGTGTGTTGTCAATACACACTACAAAAAACTTTGTGATCCATGACGATATTCACATGACGTTTTCAGATTTCGTCATAGATCACACTGCATCCATGACGAACTGTCATATTTCGTCATAGATTCGTAGTGTTGGATATGAAGCCCGATATGAAGTCCAAACACCATGACGTTGTGCCAATTTCGTCATAGATTTCGTCACAGATCACGATGCATCCATGACAACATCTAGAATTCATCATAGATTAGCAGTGTTGGATATGAAGCCCGATATGAAGTCCAAACACTATGACGTTGCACCAATTTCGTCATAATCCGACCACATTGCATTTCAACATTACCTCATGATTAATTTTAAAATTAACAGTTTCTTAAAATTAAAAGTTCTACTACTTTCATATTGAAAGGTTTTTTATTTGATTCCTAGATCTAGGAGAAAAATTGAGTTTACTTTTCGACTTCTTTAAATGAATTTGAACTTGAATTTTCAATTGGAGTTTAACTGAAAACTTTTGAAATATTTGAAATAATAGAAATATTCCAAATTTTCTAGAATTTATGAAGTCTTAAATAAAATTTTATGAGTTTTAATTGGAATTTCTAGCCCTTTTAACAAAATTAAATATCACATTAAACAATTTTAGCGAAAATAAATTTTTGTTACATTCATGTTGTTTCATTGCTCTTTGTTTGCTAGTATATTAATTTGGGATTTAAATTCTGTTTAAATTCAAATTTAATTTGCATTTGTTTGAGCTTCAGAATAGTTTGTTTCTGCTGAGTTCGTTTTACCCCCTCCAACTCTTCTTAAGTCTATTTTTGCCCCTCTAACTCTTCCATGTCGAGGTGGAGTTGCTGTGGGCCGAAATCTATTTTTGCCCCTCCAACTCTTCCATGTCGCGGGGGGAATTGCTGGGCCGCTGCGCGAGTTCAGCCCATGAGGGAGGTTGAGAGGAGGGGCGAAAACAAGCCGGGCCGAGAGTTCAAGAAATATTTCGGGACTTGGGCCTAACAACTTCTAAAACCAAACAAATGTCATTCAAATTTGAATTTAAATATAGTTTAAAATTTAGGGTGTGATATCTAACTTCATATTTTTTAATTGTATCATGAATATAAGTTTCTATCCAAGTTTGAGTTCCATATGAGTTAGAAAATTTAATGTGCTACTTAAATTTCAATGTTTGACTTAAGTTATCAGAAGTTATGTTTGAGATGTATCCATTTTATGAACAATGTATACTCTTTTTTCATGAAACCAATGAAAAATTTATGTCAAGTGTAAACATCCATAAAATGATTCCATGTCAATTTTTAGAATTTTTTGAGAAGTTTATGTATTATTATCATTATTGTATAACACGGTGACTAGTAGAAGTTCGAGTTTTCCCTATAAGTCAATTGAATTTTTCGTTAACCTCTTAGATGTGGGCTATAATGGACCACAGAAGCATAAATATATTTTTTTGAATTATTTGAATCTTATTAGAAGTACATATAAGTCACAAGGGTGTACTCATTAGTGATTTAAAAAATAGAAAAATCAACTTTTTGCACAACTATATAGATCTTGGTAGAGAATGATTTAAAAAATTTTAGAAAAAAGAATCATCCAATTTGAATTTAGTATGAGGCAGAAAAACTAGTTACGTGTTTTATACAAAGATTAAAAAGAGAAAACGCACTTGTTCATCTCAGTTCATAGCAAGTGCAATTTCTGTTTTTAATCTTCGGATAGAACTTGTAAACTGTTTTTCTTCCACATACGAACTCCAAATCGGTTGATTCTTTTTTTCCTAATTTTTTCTAAAATCGAGATGTTTTACTCAGTTTCATTTGTTTGTATCTTAATTACTATTTCTTGATTGCTTCTCATACAACATATCTTTTCCAACTAAAAAGTGAATATAAAAAAACATGTTATTTCATAATAATTGCTAATATAACTTAACATTCTCTAATCTTATAGTCAACACAAGGTTGCATCCAAATTTGATGTGCCCATGGGTAAGAAAGTATTTGAGTGTGTACAAACTTTGAAGTTTAAGTTGAGTTGTATGAAACAATGTGATGATCTATCTAGTTTATGAAAAGTGTATAGTCCAATTTTCACAAAATCAAATGAAACTTTTTTGTCAAGCTTGTACATCAATAAAATGATCCTGTGCCAATTTACATAATTTTTTGATAAGTTCTATTTATTATTATTATTATTTTATAACAAGGTGACTAGTAGAAGTTCGAAATTTCCCTACAAGCCAATTGAATTTTTCGTCAATCTCCTAGATGTGGGCTAGAATGGATCATAGAAGCCTAAATATAGTTTTTTTTTGAAATTTTGTAAATCTTATTAGAGGTACAAGTAGATCAATTTGGAATTACTTTCAGTAAAAATGCATAAATTCATTTAAATGATAGAAAATAGCAAATCTACTTGAAAATTCTTGAAACTCCCACGTTAAAACTTATATGTCGTATTTTGCATTAGAAAATGTTCTGAGGGTATGTTAGATAATAATTGTTCATCTTACTTCACACGGGTGTATTAATTAAGTAATAGAAAAAATAGAAAAATGAATTTTTTGCGTGACAATTGGAAATCTGAATCTCCAAATACAAATAGGAGAGTAAGTGTAAGGTTGCATCAAAGTTTGAGGTGTCCATGAGGTAAGAAAGTACTTGAGTGTATACAAACTTTGAAGTTTAAGTTGAGTTCTATGAAACAATGTGAGGGGTTTGTCAAATTTGAACTAAGTATTGTAACCACTTTCTCAAATGATAAAGTGGTCTAAATAAAGTTTGTAGATCTTGATGAGTTATGAAACTTTTATATCCATCACTTTTTAAAAACTTGTTTCTAGTTATTATTTGTGTTGAATTTTTCTTTTTGAGTTGTGATCAAACCATAAAAATTCAAAGGGCCATACATGTCTTATATTGTTATATATGTTTTTATCTTTCCAGATTTTCAGAAATTTTATTGTTGAATTTTTTGACTTGAGTAGCTATGATTTTGAGGGATGAGAAGTTTAGTAAAAAAACATTAACATTGGACCCGTACACCAGCTTCTCTAGAGAACCTTAAAAAAATTGAAACCACGCGGGCGCCCAGCCAAACCGCGGGCGCTGCGGAACGAAAATTCCCGCATAAATTGACCGAAATACCCATGAATTTCCACTTGCACTAGGTATTCATTCGAGGGCACACAGGTAATTTCCCCACCACCAGCCTTATCTCCATCACCTCCCCTCCCGTCACCTCTCTGCAGATCCACCGCCCCCTCTCCATTCGATACCCTACCTCCCCACTCCGCACGCCCACATCACATCCTTCGTCCTCGACGCCCTGCAGATCCGCCGCCTCACTTAGCCACTCTTGCGGCAGCGAGGAGATCCCTCCCTCCGCCTCTCCTCCCTCTTGGCCTGGTGGCGACCTGCTCGTCGTGGCCTCTTCCCGAGGCCCCCCGCGCCGCGCCATGGACGACTTCGCGTGTGCGGTGGAGGAAGGGCTCAAGCTCTCCAAGTGGCTCGTGCTCCCGGGCGGGGTGCCCCCGCCGCGCCCGCCGTCGGGGATGGACCGCACCGTGTCCTCCGCCGCCGGGCCCGACCCGCGCCGCTCCCGTCGGCGCCCACGGCGTACCCGGTCGTCACCGACCCGGGCGCCGTCGACACCCCCGACGTCCCTAGCTACCAGCCCTACGTCTACGGCCGCTTCGACCCGCCCGCGCTCATCCCGCTGCAGATGAAGGAGCTCGACCTCGCCGTCGACTGCGCGCTCGACGCTGCGCACGTCACCCTCCGCGCACGGTGGTGGATGCACTGCATCACGGGGAGCCGCGCGTGCGACGTGCGGCTCGCCGTGCCCATGGGCGAGCAGGTGAGCACGATACGGGTTCCTCTCCCCCCTGTTATGTCGCGGGTTGGCATTTCGTTTGCTTCTGTTGACTCGTATCGTTAGATTAAGTTTGGTGGGGATTCAAATCATTGCCGTTGCAGTATATCTGGAGCAATTTAACATGACACGGCCTAGTTAAATTGCTGTTTTTCACTTGCTAATCATATCTGGTGCTCAATTAACTATCTATTGCATGCTTAATTCTTTCACTCCTTCCAGATCTGCACTAGTGTGTACGTAGTTTGCTAGGGAACACAAACTAAGGAAGCATACAAACTTGCTTTTCATCACTTGAAACTGCTTGACATAAGTTTTGAACTGCTTGCATGAAGTGATAAATGAATGTTACATCCTGAATTGATTGTCATTTCTGATCAGTTACATGTATGATGCATCTGCTCTCTGTCTGTTCAACTAAGTAGTGTAGGTTGACTTGTTGCTTGCCTCTGCCGATCTAGCAAAAGAGTGTGGAGGGGAAGCACAGGTTGCAGGCTTGATCTCATTCTAATTTCTGCATTGCGTCTTTGGTTCTCTAGCCTTGCAGCTTATTCCTATAGTTCGTGATTTCCCTTCTGCAAGCTCGGTTTTTATCCAAGTTTTGGCATTTAGATTTTAGGGCAACAGTAGTTGCTTGTTTTGCTCTGATCTGCAGATTTAGTCAGTAGCATGAAGCATCAACGCATGCAGTTTTTGCTCCACAGGTAATGGGTTCGATGCAGTAATAAGTGAGCAGCAGGTAATGTAGGCACGCAAGCAGGGCTAGTTCTCAATTAATTGTTTGTCAACAACAGAAGCACAGTTTGTTTGCATGTGAATGTGAAAATGTTGCTTTCATGCTACAGTGTATAATGATTAGGCAGTCAATCTTGTACTAGTTATTTTAATTAATTGAGCCCTTGCATGTTTGGCCGGCTGAAGCTTTGGTTGTTCCTGTAGTAGCTTTTTATTTAGTTCATAGATGCTTGTGTTAGTCGCGGCAATTTAATAGCTTGTATCTCTAAGTGATTATCTTTAGATAGCTTTGTTGAAATGATGATTGTCTCTATTTATCCATTTTCTTCCTTTTTTATGTGTATCGTTAAGTCTTATAACTGATTGCAAATTTCATCATCCAAATATCAGATTGATTTAGACTAATAGACTTGTCTATAAACTATAGGCTAGCTAAAACTTTTGTGCATGACTTATGTTTTAGGACATGGTTTGGCATTGGATCCTTTACCAAGTTGTAGTACAAATATGTTGACAAAACAAACTGATTGCAAGTACTCCCTCCTTCCTAAATTAGCAAAAGTAATTGCATTTAAAAAAGCCAAAATAAATGGTAATTTGGGACATATGTAGTATTTGTGAAGCTATTTTTTCTTTGTATTCTTTAAGAGATAAGAACAATATGAGGACTGATTTGGACAGCTTTGGTTACAGATTAGTTTATGTGACAAATTGCACTTGTTTGATTATTTGTATGTCTACAAAATGTCATTTCTAACTGAATATTCACCTAGTCATTTTATGAATTAGTAACCAGCCATTTTCTTGCACCTAGTCTACTTATCTCTAACTAGCTACAGGGGATAGTGTTGGTTGGACATCCAGATATATGATTGCCTCTTATTTCTGTCTAATCTGTCAGCACTTGGGATTACTTGTTCTAGTCTATCTTGCATATGTTTGAGTGGCTTTAAGATAAAATGTGTGATCTGGGAGATCTATAGTGAAATAATCTCATGGTGAATGCATGCCATATCTTTCTGTGTATAGGAATGCACCATTGTTGATGGTTCAAAACCGTGCTCAAGTTCACCGCAAGCCTACGGGTGACTTGGTGCCTTTTTCACCAAGGAGGGTTCTCCCTAGATTTGTCAATCCAAGGATCGGAAGAAAAACCACCAAGGTTCTCTATCTAACCTACCGGTCTAACCCTATGTGAAGTGTTGATTGCATAAAGATAACATACAAACACGAAGGGATGTATGGATCACATCCACCTAGCCATAAAGGTAAGCAAACCAAAGGTAAACCTAGCCTATCGTCTTCTTGTTGCCGTTCCGGCCAAGGTGATAAACCAATCTAAACTTATACTATGATAAGGATTACACTCGATATGGAGTAACTCGATATGGAGTGGTCCGATGCACGTTCACTCGCCACTTTCTCCCCTCTCGTACAGTCACTACGCGAGGATAATCACCACTGAGCAACAACCTTGGTCTGTGCACTACTACAGTGTGTCCGCAAGACAAGACTAATCACCATGATTCGATCTAGTCCTACTAAAGGCATATGGTAGCTACACATATGAATAAGTATAACTCGTAGGAGATCAAAGTATGACAAGATATAGTTACATCACCGAATGTTGAAGGTACAAACGACTTGACGAATTCAAGTCGCGGCTCCGGAACTCCACCATGGCTTCACCACGCAGGGCCAACCATGGCGGCTAGGGCATGGCCTAAGCCATCTCCTAGGAAACACGAGGACTCGCGGCGGCTGTCGGCTTCCTCCCGGTGCTTCTCCTTCGTCTCGGCGGCTCTCTGATGAAAGGATGGATGTGGCGGCCAGCGGAGGCAGAGGCAATAAATAGACAAGCACCTAGGGCAAAAAGGGGGACGCGAACCGGGCTCGGATCAGGCTGGGCCGGCCGGCCTGGGCCAACCGGCCCAGGCCCATTTTGGCCCGGTTCGGCCCCGTCTTAATCCCCGATGCTTTTCAGTCAATTGTTGACTTGCTCCCTTATGCATGTGGGCCCTTGACGTCGTCTTCTCCACAGTTTGGACAGAGCTCCTTGTCGCGCAAGCTTCAGCATCTTCTATCCAAGTCCCTGGATTTTCACGGCTTCATGCTTTGGTCCCCGGACCCTTTGGAGTCATGTTCATGATGTGTCTTGACTTGTGTCGGGCTTCATGATCGTCTCTTGAAGTGCTTGATGAACTTATCCCGAAAGTCTCCCTTTAAGCTCTAGTTTCCTACATAAACAACAAACTCCAAAATCAACATGCGAGAGTGAACTTGATACCTCTGAGGGGTTAGTACCATTGGTTAGAATATCAAATATGTGCAAATGTTGACGGTAAACTTATAGCTAGGTGTACCAAAATCGACCATCAACATACCCCCATGCTTAAACCTTGCTCGTCCTCGAGGAAGTCCAAGATCTTTATTTAATTTGGAAATCAGCGTTGCCCTTTAATGTCTTCCTTGCACTTAGTTATACACAACAAGACATATTGCTCTCTCAAGTATTTAGCATTTAAGGTTCAAGTTTTGACCGGCTACTTCATTATGGAAGATAGACTATCATTAAAGAACATGCCACAATAAAATAAAACAAGTGCTCTCGAACTTAAGCAAACTTCAAACCTTAACCTTGTTGCATCGTGAAGAGTTTTCAAAAAGTTGCACATCTAACATAAGTGAGGTTCTCTTGCAAAAGCTCATGGAAACACTCATCTCGTCAAGTCACTCAAGCCTACACTAGATTATTCTCAACCTATTCTACTCATATATGGAAGTGGAAAGCTTATGTGGAGCTTGGTAGGTAAAAACAATCCTAGCAAAACATTATACTTGAAATATTGTCAAACTAAGAGAGAGATCTATTGGAATTACCGAGACTAGTCAAAAAGGCCATGGAAAATAAATGTTGGAAAGGGAGAGAGATGGAACACACACATTTAGAAAGGTGGACATGTGCAAGTGGCAAATGGGTGATCCCGAGACACGGATGTAGTTCTCGTTATCGGATTGCACATGGTTGGAAAAGTTTGAGTATGGACTTGTTTTCAAAGCTCTCTAAGATTTGAATGAAGCTAAAAAGAACCGAGGAGCATTTTTATTTTTCTCTTTTTTTGTTTTTTTTCTTTTCTTATTTTTTTCATTGATTTCTTCTTTCTTTCCTTCATTGTTTTCTTCTTCTTCTTTTTTATTATTTTTTATTCATCATTTTTATGCTCCTCCGAACTTTTAAGCAACACAGTACTTGCTATAGCAATCCTCCCTCATGCTTAGATGATTGCTCGTCCTCGAGCATAGAAGTGAGGGGACCTACGACTGCTAGGGAAGTATAAAATCATTGTATTCTGTCACACCCGACTTTCCGAAGAAAACCAAGTGCATACCTATATGCATGCCAGGATCAAGTTTCATGCATATAGTGACATAAAAGTGAATACAGAAACAGTATCACGTATGAAAAAGAAAGATTATCAGAGATTTACGCTCAATCCTGGAAACGAAGGCTAAACATCACAGGCAGTCGACTGGGGGTTGCGTACGCCTAGCACCAACAACGTCTTCACAAGACTTTAGAGCAGCTTCCTCCTTCTGAGCAACAATGTTTATAGCAAGGGTGAGCACTTGTCGTACTCAGCAAGTGTGGAAAAAGATATGAATGCAAAGGCTTTATAGTGGACTGGGCTATAAGCATTTAAGCAATTTTAGTTGATCAAATTTTATTAGCACCTGATTACTAATAAAGTATAAGTTTATACCAACCCACATTAAGCATAAGGTAAGAATACGCCATAAGCATATGGCAAGCATAACCAGAGAACACGATTTAAGTCCATCTTCAAGTTCAATTATCATGTGAGGGTCCAGGCCGCCCGTGACCGTGGGCACGGCTAATCGATTAGTTTTACACTCTGCAGAGGTTGTACATCTTTACCCACAAGTCGCGTAAAAGTCCCGAAGAACTTTAGACCCAACCATGCGGTGCTAGCTAGGCACCATACCACACTACCGAGGTGTGATTGCATAGGGACGCTACGAGGCCGTTACAAAGATCCCCAGATGTAGGCTGCCCGCTAGGTTACCTGGTCAGTGCAACGTATAAAGCTCCCGGACGAGTACCGTGTCTTAGCCAAGCCCACACCTACGCCCGAGCAGTCCATACGCCACTACCCGCCCCCCCCCAACCCTTATCAGGTAAAGCATACCTAACACCTAGTTCAATAATTAATAAGCCAAGATAGAGCCATATGTCTTGTGGTAGCACTGTTTTCCTGGGTGGTTCTCCATGTTCCGATTAATGCACAGTGATCTTGTATTAAACAGAGATATATAGCATCAAAGTAAAGCATGTTCATCATTGTTGTTCATTAAAACCACCATATCCCAAGGTATAGCAACTAAGCATAGCTACCCGACATATAAGTAAACCCAGGTTAACAAGGAATGACAATCAAAGACTAGGTTAAACCTTAATAGGACCCATCAATATTAATGCAAAGCAATGCAAAGTGATTAATCATAGTTATTGGGACAAACATCAAGGACACACTTGCCTTTAACCAAAGTAATGTCGTTGCTCAGAATATCTTCAACCTCTTGCTCTTCAAAGCTTCTCGAATGGCGTTCACTCTAAGCGCATCAATCATCGGGCACAAACATACACAAAGCAAACAAACACATATACTAAGAACAAAGCACCAATCAAAAGAAAACTTTAAAAGAACGCACTAAAGGATAAGCTCGATTAGATGGATCACTAAAGCACACAAACCATGCTTAAAGGAAGAAAGGCTTGGTTAGCTTTAAAGAGATGGTTGCGCAAGATTGAGCAAGGACCGAAAAGATCACACTTAGATTGAGCTGAGAAAAGAACGTCTAACAAACGTTTTGCACATATGAGAGAACAAGGCTATGAGCTAGGTCAATTTTAATTAACAAAACAAATATAAATGATATTTCAGAAATAAAATACCCTTTGTTGACGTTAATGCAATATTAAACTTTATTTACGAAATCGGTGTAAAGAACTAGTCAAGTTTTATTAATAAGGATTCATATATTGATTAAACCGATTAAACATTTAATTTAGAAAAACTAAACTATATGAACAATCTAAACGAAACTTTGTAATTCGAGTAGACCATATTATTAATAAAAATATTATGGTATTGGCATTAATCAAATTAATATTTATTATAAAAGCCGATGTAAAAGCCTAATCAAATTTTAGTTATAAAAGATTAATTACTATTAAGCAAATTAACATTTGGTTTACGAAAACCGAGATAAAGATCTAATTAACTTTTATGTATAAAAACAGGTGATAGAAACATTAATCCAATTAAATTTACTTATAAAAACGATATATAGACCTATATTGCTTTTATTTATAAAAGGCATGCATAACTAGATATTAATCAAAATTAATATTAATTTTATTTTCAGAAACAAAAGATGGTGAAAACACACCACTAACGCGTACTTTACATTATTATGAATCTAACGCAACTTGAACGGATAAAAACGGAGCTAAAACATAAAAGATATGGCGAAAACAAGATTGGAGGACCTATTCGTGATTAACTATAGATTTTAGGGGCTAGCAAAGAAGAATCGCAAGACACATTAAATAGTGCTCGCGAAAAGGTTAAAGATCGGGGTTAGATCTGTAAAAGGGCTTAGGTGGGCTTTATGTGTGAAAGTGGGATCTCTGTAGGGGGTTTTCCGCAAAAAATACAAGACACACAAAAAAACAGATCTATTACAAGGTTCTCCAGGGGCTAACCCGCAAAACGACCTTATCTCTTCAACCTCCGGCCTCCCCGTTCGGGACGGACGAAACTCCTGGCAGCAAACAGAAGCACTCCCGGAGCATCAAATCGACGGGTTCCGAGCAGCTAGAGACTTACGTGAGATGAAAAACGGGGAGAGTAGATCAAGGGAAACTCAAGGATGTGCTCACCATCGATAGGGACGGTTGGAGATTGCGGGAATCGGCCGGCGGCGGCGGTACTGACTCTTCACGTTACAGCCGCACTTCAGGGAGTCGGCTCTCGAGGGAGCTGGCGAGTTGGGCTCAAATCGACCTCGTGAAGCTTCTTGTAGTCGCAGCCCTGTCCAACGACGCCCTGGTGTGGCAAAACGGTGACGACCAGTAGCCGCGCTCGGCTCGGTCCGCACGGCCGACGATGCTCATCCGATGGTCTTCCGGTGGTGGTCTTGGGCTTCTTAGATGTAGCTCGTCGTCGCACATCACCCGGGGGCAATGGCTTCCTCCGACGGCGTCCTCGTCCGGCGAATCAGCGACGAGAGGCCACGACGACGGACGGCTCGGCCTCCAAGCCATGCGGCACTCCGGCGGCTGGTTTGCTTCGGGAAAAAAAGGCAGCAGGGAGCAGGCAGCTAGGGCACACGGGATTCGGGTTGCGGCTCTTTAAAGGCGCAGGTGGGTGCATGGGCCGTGGCACGCACGCCAAGGATGGCCGCGGCGGCGGCCTGGCCGTGCCCGGCACGCGAGCGAGCAGCAGCTTTAGCTGCTGGGCTCAGATGGGCTAAGACAGACTGGGTCGGGCTCGCGGATGCGGGCTCGGCCCAAAACAAAAGAAAAGGTTTATTGTTTTCGAAATACTTTTCAGTGCAAAAACAATTTCAGAAAAATCTAGAAAATGTTTAGAGGCACGAAAAATACTTAGAAAATTCCCAAAATTCCAGGAAAATTCCTAGAGATAGATTAGGTCATGAACAATCCAAATAAAGCATTTGGTGATTTTAGAGCCTTCTAATAAATAGAAATAGCTCGGGGAAAAATGAGAATAAATCCCGGAAAATTCCGGAAAATTCTCGGGAGAGTTTGGACAGCTCCTAAACGCATTTTTGAAACCTTTTTGCACTCAAGAACCACTAGATGCATCGGCATGAATGCAACACACATAACTTTTATTTAATTTAGAAAATCAGACAAAGGATTTTTCCTATACTATATTCCCTGTGAAGAGAAATAAATGTTGGAAAAATTTTAAAATTATGAGAAAATTGTTATTTAGTTATTCTTTCTATTCACATCCTGAAATTGGAAATTTCAGGGTGTGACAAGTCTACCCCCTTTAACAGAATCTCGTCCCGAGATTCGAAGAAAGAAGAAGCAAGGAGGAGGGAGATAAACAAAAACATTGCGATCGAAGTAGGTTGGCAGTCATCCTCTTTTGTTGTTTCTGTGTAGGGTCTTCAGTATTCGTCATTCTTGGTTGGTGGGGTCTTCATCAAAATGAGCTAGGTGGGACAAAAGCAAGCACAATGTGGGAAGGAAGGTAGAGTGATGTCTTCTTTTCTTCAACTTGCTCACTTCTAAATGACGACGGTAGCAGTAGCATTTGCTTGTTGGCATTGGTGTGTGCTTTAATTTCTTCTTCTGAAGTACTTCATTTGATCCAAGTGGAGAGAAAGAAAGACAACAAGGATGTGGAAGGTACAAACGAGAAACCCAACTAGGCAACTGATGCTATTGCAGATATAAGACCCACAATACACCAACACTCACATCAAAGAAGCGAATCAATCAAGTTCATAAAACCAAGCATCATCATGCAAACAGTGAATTCCACCAATCAAGGCATAGCTAAGGGAACGATACTACACGTTGTTAATATAGTTAGAGGGGTATCCTCCTAATAGATCAGATGTATCTCCCAGAAGAGATATCCATAAATAATGGATTTTTCCCAGATCAAGGAGTTCGAAATTACGAGTTCATACCAACTGGAATCACCTCAATCGGAGGTTCGGAACTCGAGATATGAATTAAGCAAGATGGCTATGTCAGCAGTGTTGGCAGATTCTGAATGCTCCACTAATTCGTATGTATCTCCATGAATACAAAACGAACACTGCTAGATTTTGGACAGAGTGAAACTGATGAAATTCCTGAACTACTTCAATTGGATTTACCTCAATCGGAGGTCCATAGCCCGAGGTATAAAATAATGAAGGTAACTGGGTCAGCAGAGTTTACAGATTCTGATAGCTCCAATGTTTCGAGTATAGCTTCAGGAACATGTACTGGATAGGGCTGAATTTTTGGTAGAAATTCACTTATGAAATTTAGGAACTGACCCAACTGGTTTCATTCCAATCGGAGTTCTGTAGCTCGAGATAAAATTGAAACAGCACTGATGTGTCGGGGAGCTGCGCGAACAGATAGAATGTTAAGGGTAACAGTTCTACCAATGAATCAAAGGGGTGTTATTGCTTGAGAGAATGGACAGGCGAGATCAAAGAAATGTTAAAGGAGAGTGAAGATAAATATACAAGAATTCATGATATGGAGAAAAGAAGATGGTTAAGAGGTGAGATCCTTCATCAGAGAGGTCAGGGATAAGGTAAGGAGGGATTGTAGAACAAAAGAGGCATTAAGAAACGACCAGTGCTAACTAGGCTTACGTCCTACGGTCGATACGGCTACGATACCACTCGTCACACCCGACTTTCCGAAGAAAACCAAGTGCATACCTATATGCATGCCAGGATCAAGTTTCATGCATATAGTGACATAAAAGTGAATACAGAAACAGTATCACGTATGAAAAAGAAAGATTATCAGAGATTTACGCTCAATCCTGGAAACGAAGGCTCCAAACATCACGGGCCAATCGGACTGGGGGTTGCGTACGCCTAGCACCAACAACGTCTTCACAAGACTTTAGAGCAGCTTCCTCCTTCTGAGCAACAATGTTTATAGCAAGGGTGAGCACTTGTCGTACTCAGCAAGTGTGGAAAAAGATATGAATGCAAAGGCTTTATAGTGGACTGGGCTATAAGCATTTAAGCAATTTTAGTTGATCAAATTTTATTAGCACCTGATTACTAATAAAGTATAAGTTTATACCAACCCACATTAAGCATAAGGTAAGAATACGCCATAAGCATATGGCAAGCATAACCAGAGAACACGATTTAAGTCCATCTTCAAGTTCAATTATCATGTGAGGGTCCAGGCCGCCCGTGACCGTGGGCACGACTAATCGATTAGTTTTACACTCTGCAGAGGTTGTACATCTTTACCCACAAGTCACGTAAAAGTCCCGAAGAACTTTAGACCCAACCATGCGGTGCTAGCTAGGCACCATACCACACTACCGAGGTGTGATTGCATAGGGACGCTACGAGGCCGTTACAAAGATCCCCAGATGTAGGCTGCCCGCTAGGTTACCTGGTCAGTGCAACGTATAAAGCTCCCGGACGAGTACCGTGTCTTAGCCAAGCCCACACCTACGCCCGAGCAGTCCATACGCCACTACCCGCCGGCCCCCAACCCTTATCGGGTAAAGCATACCTAACACCTAGTTCACTAATTAATAAGCCAAGACAGAGCCATATGTCTTGTGGTAGCACTGTTTTCCTGGGTGGTTCTCCATGTTCCGATTAATGCACAGTGATCTTGTATTAAACAGAGATATATAGCATCAAAGTAAAGCATGTTCATCATTGTTGTTCATTAAAACCACCATATCCCAAGGTATAGCAACTAAGCATAGCTACCCGACATATAAGTAAACCCAGGTTAACAAGGAATGACAATCAAAGACTAGGTTAAACCTTAATAGGACCCATCAATATTAATGCAAAGCAATGCAAAGTGATTAATCATAGTTATTAGGACAAAGATCAAGGACACACTTGCCTTTAACCAAAGTAATGTCGCTGCTCAGAATATCTTCAACCTCTTGCTCTTCAAAGCTTCTCGAATGGCGTTCACTCTAAGCGCATCAATCATCGGGCACAAACATACACAAAGCAAACAAACACATATACTAAGAACAAAGCACCAATCAAAAGAAAACTTTAAAAGAACGCACTAAAGGATAAGCTCGATTAGATGGATCACTAAAGCACACAAACCATGCTTAAAGGAAGAAAGGCTTGGTTAGCTTTAAAGAGATGGTTGCGGAAGATTGAGCAAGGACCGAAAAGATCACACTTAGATTGAGCTGAGAAAAGAACGTCTAACAAACGTTTTGGACATATGAGAGAACAAGGCTATGAGCTAGGTCAATTTTAATTAACAAAACAAATATAAATGATATTTCGAAATAAAATACCCTTTGTTGACGTTAATGCAATATTAAACTTTATTTACGAAATCGGTGTAAAGAACTAGTCAAGTTTTATTAATAAGGATTCATATATTGATTAAACCGATTAAACATTTAATTTAGAAAAACTAAACTATATGAACAATCTAAACGAAACTTTGTAATTCGAGTAGACCATATTATTAATAAAAATATTATGGTATTGGCATTAATCAAATTAATATTTATTATAAAAGCCGATGTAAAAGCCTAATCAAATTTTAGTTATAAAAGATTAATTACTATTAAGCAAATTAACATTTGGTTTACGAAAACCGAGATAAAGATCTAATTAACTTTTATGTATAAAAACAGGTGATAGAAACATTAATCCAATTAAATTTACTTATAAAAACGATATATAGACCTATATTGCTTTTATTTATAAAAGGCATGCATAACTAGATATTAATCAAAATTAATATTAATTTTCTTTTCAGAAACAAAAGATGGTGAAAACACACCACTAATGCGTACTTTACATTATTATGAATCTAACGCAACTTGAACGGATAAAAACGGAGCTAAAACATAAAAGATATGGCGAAAACAAGATTGGAGGACCTATTCGTGATTAACTATAGATTTTAGGGGCTAGCAAAGAAGAATCGCAAGACACATTAAATAGTGCTCGTGAAAATGTTAAAGATCGGGGTTAGATCTGTAAAAGGGCTTAGGTGGGCTTTATGTGTGAAAGTGGGATCTCTGTAGGGGGTTTTCCGCAAAAAATACAAGACACACAAAAAAACAGATCTATTACAAGGTTCTCCAGGGGCTAACCCGCAAAACGACCTTATCTCTTCAACATCCGGCCTCCCGTTCGGGATGGACGAAACTCCGGCAGCAAACAGAAGCACTCCGGAGCATCAAATCGACGGGTTCCGAGCAGCTAGAGACTTACGTGAGATGAAAAACGGGGAGAGTAGATCAAGGGAAACTCAAGGATGTGCTCACCATCGATAGGGACGGTTGGAGATTGCGGGAATCGGCCGGCGGCGGCGGTACTGACTCTTCACGTTACAGCAGCGCTTCAGGGAGTCGGCTCTCGAGGGAGCAGGCGAGTTGGGCTCAAATCGACCTCGTGAAGCTTCTTGTAGTCGCAGCCCTGTCCAACGACGCCCTGGTGCGGCAAAACGGCGACGACCAGTAGCCGCGCTCGGCTCGGTCCGCACGGCCGACGATGCTCATCCGATGGTCTTCCGGTGGTGGTCTTGGGCTTCTTAGATGTAGCTCGTCGTCGCACATCACCCGGGGGCAATGGCTTCCTCCGACGGCGTCCTCGTCCGGCGAATCAGCGACGAGAGGCCACGACGACGGACGGCTCAGCCTCCAAGCCATGCGGCACTCCGGCGGCTGGTTTGCTTCGGGAAAAAAGGCAGCAGGGAGCAGGCAGCTAGGGCACACGGGATTCGGGTTGCGGCTCTTTATAGGCGCAGGTGGGTGCATGGGCCGTGGCACGCACGCCAAGGATGGCCGCGGCGGCGGCCCGGCCGTGCGGGGCGGCCCGGCCGTGCCCGCACGCGAGCGAGCGGCGGCTTTAGCCGCCGGGCTCGATGGGCTAAGACAGACTGGGTCGGGCTCGCGGATGCGGGCTCAGCCCAAAACAAAAGAAAAGTTTTATTGTTTCCGAAATACTTTTCAGTGCAAAAACAATTTCAGAAAAATCTAGAAAATGTTCAGAGGCACGAAAAATACTTAGAAAACTCCCAAAATTCCAGGAAAATTCCTAGAGATAGATTAGGTCATGAACAATCCAAATAAAGCATTTGGTGCTCATGAAAAAGATTTTAGAGCCATCTAATAAATAGAAATAGCTCGGGGAAAAATGAGAATAAATCCCGGAAAAATCCGGAAAATTCTCGGGAGAGTTTGGACAGCTCCTAAACGCATTTTTGAAACCTTTTTGCACTCAAGAACCACTAGATGCATCGGCATGAATGCAACACACATAACTTTTATTTAATTTAGAAAATCAGACAAAGGATTTTTCCTATACTATATTCCCTGTAAAGAGAAATAAATGTTGGAAAATTTTTAAAATTATGAGAAAATTGTTATTTAGTTATTCTTTCTATTCACATCCTGAAATTGGAAATTTCAGGGTGTGACATATTCCTTTATAAATCTTTTGAAGTCTTCAAGGGCGTCCTCCATGTCGAAACTCGCATAATCACTAATGAGTCCCTCCATATGTTATATGTCTTGAAATCTTGCCAGAAAATCTTCAGAAAATTCATTGAAAGATCATCCATACTCAATTTGGGTTGTGGTCAAGGAGGTAATCACAAAAAGATGTTTTGGGTTTAGGGTGGATGCCCAGCGAAGTTTGTGAAATTTCCAATGTAGAAACTCACAATGCATTGACAAGAATGGCTAGAATGAAAAAGATACGCAAAGGAATGACCAACTTCTTAGTCTCGTACCACAGAAATCAATCCTAACCCAACTCATCAAGATATAAGTTTACAAAATAAATGTTATATCATTAAAGTACTTGTATGTGTATAGGCTTTGGTAGGTAGAGCCTTGCAAGAGATTCACAAATGTAGATGGCATAATAATTTGAAATAAAACAAGTGCAAGGCATAGGTCATCGGTAAACTTAAATTAAAGAGCAACATAAAGTATGTGGGTCTAAAGATTAATCATTTAACCTCCACAAATGAATGAGCCGGTATTTAATCAATTTATGTTCTATTTAATAGAGAGCAAATAGTCATGTTATATAAAACATCATGCAAGCAAAACAAGGTGGCAACTTTCATCATTTTTCCATAATCAATACATACAAATAATATCATCGTGGTAAGCTCAAAAGAGATGGTGATTTATTTATTGAAAAGTAAAAACTAACCAACCTAGGTTGTCCTCCTAGTTGCCATGTTATTGATAGAGAGATAAATACAAAGGTTGTCTATGGTTGAAAGCATATATGTGCAAGCATTTAAAAGGCGATGAACAAAGATAAAGTTAAGGGCGAGTTACCGTCCTTTTCGATGCTCGTAATGAAGTGCAGCGATGCCTCCCAATGCTTAAGCATTGTGCTTAGCATGGAGAAACAATGATGAGCATATTGTGTTGAAGGTGATCCTTGTACTCCATGTGGCCTTTTCCTTTCATCCTTCAAATTCCCCCCATGCTTAGCGTGTTGCTAAGTGTGGAAGAACTTGAGTTCCTTGTAATTCGCCATGCGTTTGAGAATCGTCTTCACTTCCTTGCCTTTGCTGCTCATTTTTCCCTCAACTTTTTCTTATCATCATCAAGCCATGGTTCCAATCCTTCGTCATATCATCATCACGGACTTCAATGCCGTCCTTTGTCGCTGCCTCATCCTCCACAGTTTTTTATTTTTCCTCCAGAACAGAAAATGTACTGAAACACCCCTCCACGTTGAAGTTTATGAAATTATCTTTCCAACGAGTCATCATATGCATGAAACAGGTTCCGAACAAGAGAGTTGTGCCAATTTTACTCCGGCGATGCAATCTGTCCAAGGCTGATTTCAGACTGCGCAGCGCTCAATGGTTTTGCCATATCTCATTGTACGGGTCTTCAAAATTGATGATTCTTGATGCGTTGGAAACAAGGTTTGAAGGAACTTCTGAAAATTAAATTTTCTCCCATTGTACACCTCTGAACATGTGCTCAAATCTTGATGGAAACAGCAACTTCCCTCTCAAGCCTTGTAGATGACTAATGATCTTGATTGCAATTGGTCAAAAACTCATGGGAACACTTCTCCATGCCTACAAAACAAATCTAATGCACATTCTGCCCCCGGGGTTATTGTTGGGAGTAGAAACAATTGCCAACAAACCAAATGCATCCCTAAGATCTTTGCTTGTGGCATAGCTCACCTAGTAAAGAGAAAAGTAAGAACCTAATGAGTGTACGTGCATGTAGGTGAAAATGCAAATGAAAGGAAGGGATATAAACAAAACAATGTTTACACCAAATTCTAAGCTCCATGCTTACAAAGTGGTTGCCAAACTTCTCCACCGCCATAAAGATTTATCAACCAAGGTCAAAACACCATGTTTATCCCAAGATTAACAATTCTTAATAGTGTAAGAGAGGTAGGGCGCATTGTGAAGTTTATAAACCAACCAATGCAATATAAATTAACAAGGCTAAAAAAACTCAAATGATGATTGTCCGAAATCAAATCTAAACACCATGTTTACATAAGATTATAAAAGAAAATGCCTCGCGCACGAAGCACCATTATGGAAATAAAGCAGTCATCAAAAAGTTTTGCGAAGAAGCCAAGCTAACCTATGCATGATAGAAAAAAGGGGGGTTGATGCAAAATGCAAATGCAAAAAGGAATTAGTGAAAAGGGTCAGCAATGTTTGAAAAAGGCTTTCAAAGTTGTTCCTTATAATGACAAGCAAGTCACTTTATGAGAGGTAAAGTCTTGTCAACAAAGCATTTTATCAAAAGACCTTAAAACATGCTAACAAGGTTTTAAGGTAAGGCTTATGGGTATCCTATATTTTTGGCTTAAGACAAGAATTTTGAAAAGATAAGGCGGGTGAAGAAATTCTATCTAAGGTGGTTTTGAAAAAGAAGAAAAGCAAGGGTTAGATTTTCGGATGAAAAACAAACCTATGATTTTAGGATTACTAAAGGTATGAGGGATTTTTTTGTAAGGGTTTAGGATGAGGCTAGTCAAAACTTTAATTAGAAAGGGATAGAGATAGACTTTGTCAACTTGACATAAGTCGATCCCTCCCTTTGTTGGCCTAGGTTCTAGGTGTGGTTTGATAGGAAGGTTTAGGTAAAGATGAGATTTTTTTAAGGGTTATAAAAGATGAGATGCAGCATGCAACATAATGCAAAGGTGGAGAACAAAGTGGAATGAAGTAAAATATGATTATGAATGAACAAAATGATATGACATGATATGGTGGTGATCTAAACCAATAGCAAAAGTTAGCCTAAGTTAACTAGCCACAAGTTTAAAATCAAAAGGGATCATGCTTTATATTTCTCTCTAAAGACACAAATAAAAAGACTCTAAACACTACACAAAAAAGGGGTCTACAAGTTTCCCAAAATTCAGGTCGCAAAGTACTCACTCAATGTGTGTGTGTGTGTGTATTAAAGCATACAACATGTGATTGTGACATTTATTAGAGCAATGGTACGATGTTACTTGAAGTTTTCAAATAAAGAACACAATGTAGACTTGTCATAGTTTATATAGATATATAAAAATATCGGGTTGCCTCCCGCAAAGCGCTTCATTTAAAGTCATAGAGCTCGACTTTCTCATGTACCTTTTTATTGTCGTGAAGCCATGGTTACTTGTGTGAGAATCCAAAGTAACCATGCAGCTTGATGTTGCCTTTAGGAAATCCGTCGTGGTTCGCTTCCACCATCATCATGTGTTGAGTGGTGCCTCTTGTGTCTTCATTTATCCCTGCTCTGGAGGATTTGTTTTAGTCCTTATCTTCTTAATTTCATCATGTACGTGTTGTGGAACCATTGCCCCATCTTCTATTTATTATCATTGTGTCCATCTCCTCTATCTTGTCGTCATCGCCTTGTTGCTGCCTCTTCTTCGTGGATTTACCCCTGCATCCAGAACAGAACATATACCAAAATATAGTTCTATTAAAAAATTTATAAAATTACCTTTCCAACGGGTACTCATTCGCCTTAATCGGAGTTTGAATGAGGGAGCTATGGCTGTTTCACTTCAGCACTGCTTGCTGTCCAGAATTTCAGCATGTGCAACCATCGGTAATTCGGCCATATCCGCTTGTAGGAACCTCCGATTGCCTTGCCGCTTGATTCGTTGGAGAGCAGACTTCATGCAGCTTCTGAAAATCCAAATATATCTAATTTTTTTCTGCTGAGGCTCATGCAAACATCGTGATGACATCATTATCCTTTCGTCCATCGATCCGGAGATGTGCGTGTGGTCTTCATCTTGAAGTCTTTTAGGGCACCATGTCACACATCCTTTGGCTTCAGAAATCATGACCGTCACTGCATGAGCATGATGGTAATGGAATCCTTCTCCATCGTGCTTGACATGGTCGTTTCCGAAACCTATAGCTTGGATAAACAATCCTCCAAAAGACATTAGTCTAAAAACTTAATTGACACATGTAGGCATACCTTGTTCATCTTTGTTTTCTTTGGGTGGGGGCTCAATAGCAGATGTTAGTCCACTAACCAAGGTTAGTACCTACCACTAAAGTGCAAAACATGTGTAGCCATAAACTTGGTTGAGCAAGGTTGGACTTGTTGAAGTCCGAATGTCGAGAACTTTTCTCGATCGCTTTGTGTCTAGTTTTCACCTACTTTCAAGGACACAAACAAGAAAGCAAGTGTATATGCAATGATAAAAATTAGGGTTAGTTAAAAGGAAGATAGATCACCCTAGGGTTCGAGTTGCCGATCCCCGGCAACGGCGCCAGAAAAAGGGGCTTGTTGACGGTTCAAAACTGTGCTCAAGTTCACCGCAAGCCTACGGGTGACTTGGTGCCTTTTTCACCAAGGAGGGTTCTCCCTAGATTTGTCAATCCAAGGATCAGAAGCAAACCACCAAGGTTCTCTATCTAACCTACCCGTCTAGCCCTATGTGAAGTGTTGATTGCATAAAGATAACATACAAACACGAAGGGATGTATGGATCACATCCACCTAGCCATAAAGGTAAGCAAACCAAAGGTAAACCTAGCCTATCGTCTTCTTGTTGCCGTTCCGGCCAAGGTGATAAACCAATCTAAACCTATAGTATGATAAGGATTACACTCGATATGGAGTAACCCGATATGGAGTAGTCCGATGCACCTTCACTCGCCGCTTTCTCCCCTCTCGTACTGTCACTACGCGAGGATAATCATCACCGAGCAATAACCTTGGTCCGTGCACTACTACGGTGTGTCCGCAAGACAAGACTAATCACCATGATTCGATCTAGTCCTACTAAAGGCATATGGTAGCTACACATATGAATAAGTATAACTCATAGTATATCAAAGTATGACAAGATATAGTTACATCACCGAATGTTGAAGGTACAAACGACTTGACGAATTCAAGTTGCGGCTCCGGAACTCCACCATGGCTTCACCACGTAGGGCCAACCATGGTGGCTAGGGCATGGACTAAGCCATCTCCTAGGCAACACGAGGACTCGCGGCGGCCGTCGGCTTCCTCCCGGTGCTTCTCCTTCGTCTCGGCGGCTCTCTGATGAAAGGATGGATGTGGCGGCCAGCAGAGGCAGAGGCAATAAATATACAAGCACCTAAGGAAAAAGGGGGATGCGAACTGGGCTCGGATCAGGATGGGCCGGCCGACCTGGGCCGACCGGCCCAGGCCCATTTTGGCCCGGTTCGGCCCCGTCTCGATCCCCGATGCTTCTCGGTCAATTGTTGACTTGCTCCCTTATGCATGTGGGCCCTTGACATCGTCTTCTCCACAGTTTGGACAGGGCTCCTTGTCGCGCAAGCTTCAGCATCTTCTGTCCAGGTCCCTGGAGTTTCACGGCTTCATGCTTTGGTCCCTGGACCCTTTGGAGTCATGTTCATGATGTGTCTTGACTTGTGTCGGGCTTCATGATCGTCTCTTGAAGTGCTTGATGAACTTATCTCAAAAGTCTCCCTTTAAGCTCTAGTTTCCTACATAAACAACAAACTCCAAAATCAACATGCGAGAGTGAACTTGATACCTCCGAGGGGTTAGTACCACTGGTTAGAATATCAAATATGTGCAAATGTTGACGGTAAACTTATAGCTAGGTGTACCAAAATCGACCGTCAACAACCATTGAACTCCATGTCCTTGAAAGCAAATTGGTAGCTGTCAATGGAATTGCAGGAACCACAACATAAGGATAAGGGACCAAGAGATGTAGTATGCTGAGGTCAATGTCAAACTAGAGCTTTTGCCATGGTGGCTTTTGATGCTAGATGAATATATATATAGTTTATGGTGTTGTGTGAATGTGCCGTGATTCTGTTGTGATGCTTGATGAAACCATGTATTATCTTTTTTTTGACATGAAACCGTGTATGATTTGGGCTCTGTAATTTCCTGTAATTATGTGTATCATTGGTTGTAATGTGTATTATTGCAAGTGGGGTTAAACTTGGCAAATTGTGGTTGGCTCAATGTTTAATGAAATAACTGGCCTAATTTAGGTCATCATTGAATTGTGTATGTGGTGATGACGTCATTTGACATGTGACAGCGTTGACATTTGCCGTGTGGACGCCTTGTCATCTAACGTGGACGCCGTGTCATCTGCCATGTGGCTGCCCCGTCAGCTGCCACGGTGCGCCACGTCATCTGCCATGTGGTTGCCATGTCATCTGCCACGTGGTAGCCACATCATCAGCTGCCATGTCAGTTACCACGTCACCTGCCACGTCCTTGTCCATGTCAGCAGCCAACTCATCTCTATAAGTGATGTGGCAAGTTAATCCATGACAGTCACTTTCGTCATAGATTTTGGGCATTGGGCTGGGTTCACTGGGCTTTACACCAATCTATGACGGCCTGAAAACGTCATGGATTACGTCAATCCATGATGAAAACGTTAATACGTCACGAGAGGTGATTTGTGACGCTCAATCCATGACGAAATGAAATTTCGTCATAGATGTTGTTTTATGATGAAAATTGGATGATCCGCGACGAAAATCAACCGTCATAGATCACAAAGTTTTTTGTAGTGACACTCATCAAGGGGGAGATTGAGGACCATGTGTGGTTCGAGGACTAGTGGATGGTCGCTTCCTGGTGTGATGAGTGATTGATAACGTTGTGTGGACTGACTCTTGGCTAAGTATTGCAGGTGCAGGTTGCGACTTGACTGGTGTTGGTGCAGGTGAAGAACAATCGCGAAAGGTCATGGCTGGTGAGGCCTCCAGGTGTGGATAAGACAAGTAGGCTTGGTTCAAGGGACCCGGTGGCCAGCGGAGTCAAGTGCGGGCCGCACGGTGGCAAGAACAGCGGGACGAAGTCGTGGACGGTTTCTTGGTTGAGCCTCAAACCAAGGTTGAGTCAGGACTACGTGGGAGCTGAGTCATGAGTGGTGATTGGCGGAGGCTACACCGAGTTCGCGGGGTTTGCAGTGGTTCACTAGAAAACCACTGGGTTACTCGATTGAGCCACAAAACCGAGACCGAAGACTCGACGAGGATGTGCGTCCACCCAGGCCGGTCTAACTGCCCAAGAGGGGCGGTCAGACTTCCTGGCCGGTCAAACCGCCCAGGTGGGAGGTCTGACTGCCCGGGTCGCAGCCGCCGAGAAGCTTCGAAGCGGAGGACACGCGTCGGATCGCAAGGCTTGCGTCGAGGCAAAGAAGGTTGCGGCTGCTGGGCATCCATCCAATGGAGAAAATCTGAAGACTTCCAAATTCACCCTTGAGGGGCTTGTATTCCTAGTTTTTAAGTAAGGGTAGTTTGATCTTTTGGGTGCCTCCATATATACTCATTGAGGGGATGGATGGCAGCAAACTCTTGGAACCCTAGCTCATTTGTTTTTCCATTTTCGTTCTCATTTTCCTCTAGATTTTCCTAGGACTAGCTTGAGTGCTTCATGTGAGATCTAGAGAGAGAGATGGATGTATGGGTGGCAAGCTAGACCTTGTACGAACCTTCATGGTATGTATAGATGGTTCGACGTGGTTCCTGAAGGTTATGTGGTGCTTTTCCTGTCCTTTTTTGTGGTGATTTTCAGAGCTCTTTGTTGTGATTTTCTTGGCGGAGTATTTAGGATGATTTCTTGGGGATTTTGTTGGGTGTCACATATGAGGACCTTGTGCCTCTTTGGCTGGTGACTTTGCCCCCAAATCACCATTGAATCAAACTCGATTTGGTGGTTTTTCGAGTTGCTTGAGTTCTTGCCCTGGAGAGCCAAAATTTTGATTCCTCTTGATTGTGAGCGATTCAGGTCGATTCCTTTGAGGTAGATGTTGCCAGGAGGTATCCCAGCTATTCCCGAAGTTTCGCTGCAATCCGTGGAGTGATTAGGGAGATCAAGCGATGGGAAGTTGAGGGTTGACCCGCGGGTAGGTTTTCTGGAAGGGGCGGTCTAACCGCCTAGGAGGGGGACGGTCTAACCGCCCTAGGCCTTCCAGGTGAAGGTTTCGTTTTCCCGGATTTTTCTCTGTGAGTTTGTTTGCCTTGATCAGATGAGCGTTCAGGTGAATTCTCGGGTCGTTTTCGTGCTGTTTGCTGGGAGTTCTTGTTCAGAGTTTCTTGCTGGGTACAGGAGGTTAGACCGCCCCTGGTAGCCGGTCTAACCGCCCCAAGGCCCTTGGGTGAAGTTTTGGTTTTCGCCAAGATTTCCTGATAGCCATCTTGGCCTTGATCAGAGATTTCTGTTGGTGAAACTGTGAGGCGTTTTGGTGCACGGAAGAGGCTTTTCGGAAGATTTCTTGGTCACCAGGTGGAGGCGGTCTAGCCGCCCCCCATACCCGGTCAGACCGCACCCCTTCTGTCAGCCAGCTCCCGAGTTGTTTCCGCTGCCATGTTCGTGTAGGAGTCAAGGCTGCTGGTTGTGTTTGTTCCTAGGCCAGTAGAACTACAGTGGCTACGTGGTTTTGGGTATGGAGCGTGTGATTTTGGGTGTCCGACAGAGCGGGTTCATCTTGTTGGAGTTTCGATCTCCTTCGAGAAGAATTTTTATCGGCTCCCATTCACTCCCCCCCCCTGTCTGGTCGCCTAATCGGTCCTTCAGAAGCTTCTCTAGGAGATGCTATCCCTATAAATTTATGGCCTCAAACAAACTGAAATGAGAGGAATTGAGATCCTACTGAACTCAAGCAACCACCTAAGGTTCCAACCGAAATCCGTGAACCCCAGGCCAAATCTGACGCTTAAGGGGTCAAGATCAAACACAAAGATTGTCGGTGTTTTAGACCGGCAACCTACCAAGGGGAGTACCTGAGGTAGATGAATGTGGCCTCGCCGAGATCAGTAACTCGAAGGAAGAGACACATAGCACACAATTTAGACAGGTTCAAGCCGCGAGGTGCGTAATACCCTACGTCCTGTATGCCGCGTAGCTCTGGATTGATTGGATGTGATTACAAGATGATGCATAATGAGAGAGAAGGGTTCCTGCCTTGCCTTATATAGTCCGGGAGGCAGGGTTACAGGTCGGTTTAAGGAGAGAGTACTAGTCGTGTACATCTAGGAGTCATCTACATAGTACAAGGCATGTATAACTTCCTATCCGAGTACTTCTCCACCGTAGTCCTTGCGCCTCACGCCATCAGGCGCTGTGTGGCACAAGCCGGGTAGTCCTAGGGGCCCACTGAGTAGTCGGTCCTGGTACCCACCGAGGTAGTGGGCCCAGGGAGGTCCATACGACAAGCCCCTGAGTACTTTGTAGTCAAGCAGGATAGTTTCGAGTAGTCTTGACGGCCTTGGCAAGTAGTCCTCAAGCGTCCCTGAGTTCTACAAGTCAAAAGTCCTCAAGAATATTTGAAGCATCCCGAGGATGGAAGGTACTCCAGCTGATCCTTGAGTAATCCTGAAGCCTTCTCGAGTAGTCCCCAAGCATCCTCGAGTTCTGCCCTTGAAAGTCTTCAACAATACCCGTATTGTTTTGAAGCAGAAGTTTATATGGATGTGCGATTGCAAAATCGCACTCCATATGGAGTAGCCCCCGAGCCTTAGGTTGAGTCGTAGACTCTGGCTGAGGGTCAATGTGAAGTTCTGGCAAGATTATCCCACAAAATCCGGAGAAAAAACCGAAGGACACGTGGCACGGAGCCCCCTAGCCTTGAGTCGAGTACTTCATCTCGAATTGAAGGGTCATATTGTATGTAGAATGTGTCCTGAGTTACTCTTGAATCCTATCTCTTCCCAGGGAGTTGATTAAATTTAGCTGAGCCCCCGAGATAAGGCGCATCGACTACTGGAAGTTGAAGGGTCAGGCGCTACCGCTGAGTCAGCTGTTTTGAAACATATCCATTCGGCCGTTGCGGAGCCACCTGTTGACTTATAGAAGCCAAAACCCTTAGGGTTTTTGACCCCCACACTTGCAACCATTCGTAGCAGATCTCGCTAAGAATCCGCCGCCAGTGCACACTGCCACTTTAGTGGAAATCGTAGATCCAAGCACGCTACCGCCAGTAGCCACCGCCGTAGCCCCCGAGCGAATGCGAGTGAAAACCCGCTGTACTTGGAGAATGAAGCCCTCACCATCCATGAGCATGAAGACCACCAGCGGGAAGAAGAGATCCCGGGAGGAGGCCGCTGGATCCGCCAGAGGGTCAACACCGCCAGTGTCTCCCCCGCGCCTGAATCCCAACAAGGAGTGGAAGAAATCGAAGGCGAAGACTGAGGACTTGTTGGCGTTGCTGAATAGCGGATTTCTCCGGGAGAAGGAGGTCGACATGTGGCGCGTCACCGCGGGAGATCCATACCCGATGGAGAAGAATCCCGATGAGATCCCAATGTTCACGCGATTCGTGGAGCGCGGGTTGGCCCTCCCAGCAAGCAACTTCTTCAAGGGGCCTCTAGAGTATTACGGTATCGAGTACCTCAATCTCAACCCCAATGGCATCTTCCACACTTCTGTCTTCGTCCATTTTTGCGAAGTGTTCTTGGGGATCAAGCCCCACTGGGTACTGTTCCGGAAGTTCTTCCGCGTGAAGCCCTAGCTGAGTGCCAACGAACCACGAGTAGTCGGAGGGGCCGGCATCCAGATGCGCGAGGACGCCGCCGAGCGGTACTTGGCGTACAAGTTGATCGACTCCAACCAGGACTAGAAGTCGAAGTGGTTTTACATCACCAACCACCACCCGGAGCTGCCGAAGCCCAGCGGGAAACAGCCGAAGCACCGGCCCTGGTGGAATACGGAGCTGACGATGCAGGAGGGTATCCAGCTACCCGAGCTGCTGGTGAAGATCAAGGCTTTGAGGGAAGCCGGGCTAAGGGCCGAACATGTGGCCTTCAGCTTTATGAAGAGGAGGGTGTAGCTGCTGATGGCTCGCGACACCCTCGGCTACCAGTACACCGGCGAGGGCAACTCGTCACGGATGCTCACCCAATGTGCTTGTTGCAGGATGACATAGTAAAGTTTGTCTCTGAATCGGCTTCGCCTCCCCGACTTGTGGAAATCCTAGAGGAGGGGAAGGGCAAGGCCAAGGAGCGCCACGAAGTCAGCGAAGGTGACGACACCGTCATCGTTGAAGACACATCAGATGAAGATGACGAGGAAACGCTTCAGGAGCGGTTCCAGCTGCGGTCGAGGTTCAGCCGCCCTGCACTGCCCAATGTTCCTCTCATCCAAGTTCCTCCGACTAGTTTGGAGGCTAGTTTGCCTGCGCCGCCAAGGAGGCCGCGCAACGTGGCATGCAAGCGCGTTGCCAAGAAGCTGAAGATCACTGAGACTACGTCTCAAGAGGTAAACTCCTCGAGTAGAGTAGTCGAGTACTTGTCTTCAATGTTGTGTATGCTAACGACAAAATTCTGTTGCTTGCAGGAGATTCCGCCTTCCGACCCCGTAAACCAATGGGACGAAGGCGACTGCGAAACAGTGGGGGAACCGGATGGAAGAAGCCGCAGCCCAGCCCCCGCCGTGACAGAGGTCGAGCCGCAAGCACCAGTTGCTGATGGCAGGACTCAGCCAGTCGCAACTCCTGCTGCTGAAGAGCCAGCTGCTACTGAAGCTGAGGAAGAGGCGCCTGCTGAAGCTGGACTTGTCGACATCGCCAACATACTTGGCGCCCCAGCTGTGACAGTAGTCTGGTCGAGCTTGTAAGTGAAGATCTTTCCCGAGTAGTATGTGTAGGTTGGTAGTCGTACTTGGTTGACAACCAATTGTATACTGTGCAAGAAATCCACAAACTTGTCCTGGGAGGAAGATGAACCCAGCGCGGCAGTGGCTGAAGAAGGTTCCATGCCAGCCGCCGAGGAGTCCGCTCCCGTCCCCCAAGCAGAGACCGTGGCGCCGGCCATAGAGGCTACGCTGCCGGATGCCAGCATTGTTGAAGGTGAGTGTACAACACGAACGCAGCCTTCCTCGAGTAGAAGTCGTAGCCCCTGAGGGAGACTAATCCATGTGTCTTCTGTCGACAGGGGCCGAAGCCGAGGGAAGTGTTGACGCAAAATCTGCACCTCACGCCAAGCACACAGCAAGCCGAAAAGAGCTGGCTTCACACGCGAAGAGGTCACAAGACGTGACAGTCAATTTCCCCTGAAAATTAACAAAAGGCAAAGTAATTAAATTCCAAAGCTTGGAAGTTGCCGGATGATACCAGACAGTTCCATATTTACGGCCAGAAAGCCAAATGAGATGATATATAGCTATAAAGAGCTGTCTGCCAGCAAACTGGAAGCATTCGGGGCTTTAAAATGCAAAAAGATAACATAGCCGAATAAGTGACGTGGGCATGACGATAGATCGACCTTTATTTGGATAAAGATTACACATGCGCAAGGTCATGACCGATCCTCGTGATAAACAACGATAACAAAATGAAGTAAAAACATGGTCATAAATACGTAATAAACAAATGCGCATAGGTCCAAGGCACTAGTCTACCGCATGTCTAGATACCTTAAAACCCGTCAAGCATGATATCAAACAAATCTATCCACCGCATGATACAACTTGCTTTGGGATCATACCACTACCCACAAATAGATCTATCCACCGCATGATACAATCTAAATATGGAAAGCTAAAAGCACACGATATTCAAGACATAACTTATGAACACGTTTCACTCATAAAAGCATAACCGAATATAGCTGGACAGCCGAATCGGGGTCCATGAAGAAGGAACGAGCATTACCAGACAAGATAAATCTATCAGATTGAATCAGAAATTTAATCTACCGGATGACTAGCTCCAAAGCAACCCAAAAACCAGCATCTACCGCATGATACTCAGCTCTTTCAAGATTTATACAAGATCTGGTAAACTTGAACCCACAACACGTAACAACCTAGATCGAATCGGTTTCGGCAATTAAGGGATGTATGATCCGCGTGCTATTGAAGCTATGGGTACGAACTTGAATCGCATAGGGATCATCCAAGGGAGTAAAGCCGATCCAAACCAATCTAGATTGGGCAAAAAAGGTGTTACACGAATTTAAACATAAAGTAAGAACTAGAAGTAACACGGGGTAACTTAATGAATCTATTGAATCTTGCCAAAACTCAATAGAGCCGATAACTAGCCTCAAGCTTGATCTTAGCCTACCGCATGACCCATGATCTAACAAGAAACCCTCTTGAACCAAGCTTGAATCTACCGCATGACACTAAGCATGGTAACAAGACTACTTGCATCAGATCTAAATCCACTGCATGATACTAGACATGATACAAGGTTGCCGGTACTCACATAGGTCGACGGATCAATAAACCCTCTCGAAAAACTCGACGACATGACAAGGGACTCAAGGGTTTGGCGTAAAGCCGGGTTGTATTGAAATTGTTTCGAATATCTGTTACATACATTCAGGGTTCATATTTATAACCTCTTAAACATGACCTCGAATGGATTCGATACCGAATTTATCTCTAAATGTGATCTCTTATCCATTCATTTGTCCTTTCCGCTCGGGCCACGTCACCATACAATCCCGCAAAATCAGCGCAACAGTCTTCTTGCCGAACAGAAGCAAATTGCCGACCGCAAACTCTTCTGCCGAATTCATCTGAAGAAACCTTCCTTCCGCCGAACGGATTTTTCACCGGGTCGGTCCCACAAGTCAGACTCCTTACCAAAATCTGGTGTTAACATATGCCCCTTCAATTACGGGATAAAAGTGATTTTATCCTGGAATTGACTCCAGCCATCAGCATCTTCAAATCAAATCTGTTCAACACCCATTCTCTATCTTCGCAATCCGTCGGAGTCTTCGCCTAGATCCAAACCCTAGATCCCCTTTTTCTGAGCTCGAATCCCCAATGGCGGGTCAAAATCAAGCTGCTCAGGTAAATTCCTCCACCAGAAGCTTCATTCGGCACTTAGATTTTCAATTTTTACCTAAGACTTCTTCTCCGCTTTTCAGGAGCTCTCCACTGAACTTTTGATTCGCATCGAGGCCAACTCGACATCCTACTACCTTGGTCCTGTGGGAGTTTCTGATCCTCGCGAATTCATCGCAGCCGAATCCCAAAGGATCCCCTTTAAAGCAGCTTTAACTAAGCCTCCCCTGTGGCAGGACGCCTTCAAGAACTGGCCTTTGCCCCCAATTGCGGGCTGGAGGAATTGGTACAAAAGAATTCTTGCGGATAAGAGCGTCAGGACCCAAAACTGGGATACCCTCCGCATTGCTCAATGCTTGGAGCTGTCTCTGGCCGATACCCCCAAAAACGAAGATCTTTTGATAGCGGCCTGCCACTTCTGGTCAAATGGCGTCAACACCTTCTTCTTTGGTCATGGCCCAATGTCTCCAACTCTGGCCGATGTATATATGATCACCAGCCTTGACATTACAGGATCTGTCCACCCCTGGGATTTCAAAGGTTCCACAAGACAGACAGGAGTGAAACCAGGGAGCGGATATAAAAATTACATCCAGAATCACATGAAAGATGGCCCCCTTGGTGAAGTTGAATACAGGGCATTCCTGAATATGTGGCTATGCAGGTTCATCTTCTGTGGTAAAGCCAACGAGCCTACTCTGAATCACATTGTAATGGCCACCCAATTGGCTAGTGGTAAGCGCCTTCCCCTCGGAAAATACCTTTTGGGTAGTGTATACCACATGCTTCATCAGACTGTCACCCAAATGTACACCAGCCAGAGGATAGCATGTGTCAATGGCCCTTGGTGGTTCGTACAAATGTGGCTTCAACTGCACATGCACCAGATTGTTGGTGTTGACCTCAACACCCGGTTTTTTCCTTCATCCAACTATCATGAAGGGGAAACTCAGATTACCAGAGGATGTCACACCTACGGAGAAGCTGCTTCCACTGTTTCCATCAATCTGAATATCAGCCAACTCTTCGAGCTTTTCTTCAAAGGCTTCCCAAATCCTCTCTGGCTCCCTTATTTGGACAATGATAATTTAACTCTTCCCTGTGAATTCTCCTTTGAAGCTGGACACCAAGATGGAAGATTTCTGGAAATCCTCAATATCCTCATCCATCCATGCATTCTGCCAGCTGAATTCAGTGGGGGAAGACTAAACCACAGTACTTATGAATACTACCAGCCGAGCATGATGGCTCGACAACTTGGATGTGGCCAGATGCCCCCAAGGCTATTCCTGCATGAATTTCTCAAGCCCAGAGAGGAAATCAAAGAACTTACCCAAACCAGTAGGGTTTTCCAGTACGTATGCAGTTCAACTGTTTACACCTGACCCTTCACACCCACAACAGTAGATCACCCCACCTTCAACTCCTGGTGGCAAGAATTCCATGACCACATTTTCAGTGAGCCTGTACACTTATTTTGTATAGAGCTGATGCCTGATTTTCAGCCGACTTCAGAGGTAACATGATTATCCTTTTCCTCAAATCAGACACTTCTTCCTCTAACCATGGTCTTAATTTGTTGCCCACAGAACACAGTGCCTGCCCCTCTAGCTAGGGAGGTCGCTTACAATGCAGTAGGCCCAATCTCAGCATTGGGATTTAAATCACCAACTCTGGCTCAACTGATGGCTAGATACGCTACAACAGACCCAGTTCTGTCCAGTATTATTGCTGACAAGAGGCAAAGCCTGTCTCTGATCGCACCTCCAACTGCCAAGAGGAGAAGAACCATCAAGAAAGTCCTTATTGAGGTAAAATTCTCTCTTTCTTGATCACAGGACTACTCTTTTTCTGACAATTTTCGCCTTGTATGATTTCAGACTAAAACTCAGCAGCCTTCAATTTCAGAACCTGCCAATGCTCCACCCACTGGTATGACCTTTACTGTCCTTTCCTTATGGATGAACACTGTTATTCATTCTTAATGTGGAATTTGCAGAGGAAACAATGGTGGATCAACTCGTGGATGTCCCCGTCTCTCAACATATGAGTCCACCCAGGGCTGAGCCATCTGCCCAAATAGAGATCTCATCTTCATCAGGGACTCAATCATCCCCTGCTCAGACAGAAACACCAATCTCACCCGAGGTGAATTCCCCCATCTGACCAGAGGTGTCAAGTCCTTCAAGGATTCAATCACCCATTGGCCAGGCAGAAACATCAACCTTAGCAGAGATGAACCCATTTCCTCTCCAGCCAGAAACTTCCGAGTTGCCAGAAACTGCGTCAGCACCTTCTCACGCAGAAGCTTCAGCTTTGCCTAGAGCATCCCCTTCACCAGTGGTTCCAGAGGTCACCCCTGAAACTGAACAAAATCCTGCTCCTGTTCAGGAAGTCAGGCATGAGGTAAAAATTTGCACTTAATCTTGTTATTCTTTATTTCCAATACTCCTAATTCGGCAATATTACTCTCTCAGGATCAGGCTCCACCATCATCAAACCCATCAATGGGGAACAACCCAATTACCGAGACAAGGGAAGGAGTGCCTCAAACCTTGTCAGAGGTGCTGCAAGAAAAACTTAAGGAAATTTTTGCCTGGCTGCAAAGAGATGCACGAGATCAATTCAAAGACCTCGATCATTTTGAAGAGATGCTTGAACCCATTAGCCGAGAGCTCCCTGAGGACATCAATGCCTCACTCGAACCCATCTCCGGTCTAGATATTCATTATGTGGCCATAAGACGAGCTCTGAAAAATATGTCTTCCCGCCCGGCTGTTGAACAGAAGAAGGCCAAAGCCGAACAAGCCGTGAAGGGAGCACAATCTCAAACTGAGAGTCACAAAGAGACATTGGCCAATCTGCTAGCTTCTCGTGAATTGAAGATCGCCAGAAAGGCCGCATTGGAGGCAGAACTAAGAAGTTTGTCAGCTGAAATAGAAGCCGATGACAAGAAAATAGCCGAACTCCCTGGACTGATAGAGAAGATCCAAGAGGAAGCAACATCGGCCGTAGCTGAGGTGAATCAATATAATGCAGAACTCACCATCCTGTCTGACGCCCAGAAAGATTATCAAGAACGTATGGAGAACTTTCACCAAGCAACATCGAACGCCTCTAATGCAATTGCAAAGTATTTAAACATTTAGATGTATCGACCGACGTGTAACCGAACTGGCTGTCCTTGCAATACTTGCTTCTGTAAATTTATTTTCCCTTTTCTCTGCACGTCCTAAATTTCAACGCTGAACCACCCATTCGGTAAACGATAGCCCAAAAGTGTCATACCCGAACGGCACCTTGACTTCCACTTAGCCGAGCCAGTCAACCGAATGCAACTCATCCTTGGACTCCAAACGACCTGACGGCGGATTGGTCAAGGACACCTCTCCACCTTCCAAGTTTCTTGGGATATGCGCCACGATCTAAAGCCACGACCTGAGGCCACGATCTATTTTGCCAGGCCTATAAATGAAAACCGTAGGTGCCCCCAGCTCTTCACCAAGCCTTTAGTCCTCAAATCTTCACCGACCTCAAATCTTCTTCTCCCTAACCAGCACAAATCCCAGAAGCATGGCGAGCAGCAACAATAGGCGCCGCACTGCCGATGAGGCGAAGGGGAGTCACGCCAGTGCGCGTCGGAGGCAATAATCGTCAAGTTTTCCTCTACGATTCATCTTTGATTCCCTTTTGTTTTTGACAATCATCTCTATTTCAGGCTTATTCAATGGAATCCATCTTCTGCGCCGGCTGGTCAGCCCCTGCCGGACGACTGCTCGGAGTCAGACCATTACTCCCCTGTTCCTTACGGGGAACTTGATGCTCTCCGCTTCAAGGCGGAGCTGGAAGTGGCCCAACGCGAGCTGGAAGATGTCTCCAAGAAGGCTGGTGTTGACGGTGAAAATCCGTCAACCTAGCCATGAGTTTACCTTCTATGTTGGCATAACTTTTGTATCTTATTCATCGGTACTAACCCCCGTGGTATAACAAGTTCACTTGTGCATGTCGGTTTTGGAGTTATGTGTTTACGCAGGGTTTTAACGTTGAAAGCAAGACTTCCGGGATAAGTTCATTAAGCACCTCATGACAAGACCTTGAAGCCCGATACAAGTCAAGCAATGAAGTGAACATGACTCCAAGAGCCCAAGGACCAAGCCCGAGAAGATGATAAACTCCGAGGACCGAACCGTAAAAGTGCCGAATCTTGCAAGACAAGGAGTTGAGTCCAATTCGGAGAGAAACCGACGTCAAGGGCCCACATGCAAAAGGGGAGAACATCTAGAAGACGTGGGAAGCAACACGGCGAAGCAGCCACGAGATGGGCCGAAGTGGGCCCGAGCCGGTCGGCCCGGGCCGGCCGGCCCGGCCCAATTCGGGGCCCAATCGGCCTCTCCTTTGACCTAATTGCTTCTCGGGCTATAAATAGCCCCCCGACCGAGAGCCACGCGAGAGAAGATTTCGTGTTCCGCCGCCGAGGAGCGAGAGAAGCTTGAGGGACACCAACTTGAAGATGAGGGTCGTGCTAGTTGTCTAGGGTTTCCCCCGGCCGACGTGGGAACCTTGCATGGAAGACCACGTCGGAGCTCCGGAGCGAGGATCAAGATCGAGGGAGGGCCCGGTGGTGATCTTGTTCATGTAATCATTCATGGTGAAGTTTGTAAGTGAATTCGATTTCTAGCGATCAAGTGCCTTCTCGATGATTTTGTTTTCTTCTTGGTTTTGCTTCTTCTACGATCTATACTTAAGATAGATTACATAGGGTGCTCTTGTAGCCGCGGTGGCTAGAGGTGCATACCGGACCGGCCAAGTGATTTCAACTTGTTCTATCGAACTCGCCCTAAGCTCCCCGCATGAATAGGGATACGTTGTGACGAACGGGGGTCTCGAAAGGCGGATGTTTTCGGAGTCGGATGGGAAGGCCACGATTTAAAGATGCTTTTAATGAGATTCTCTTTGCTATCTTCATCTATCTTGTTTGGAGCTACAACATAAGCATGATCTAGATTCTCTAGATTGGTTATCTCTTGCTTTCTCTTGCTACCTCTTTAGTAGATTAGATTAGATTCGTTTTCTTTATGAGTTAGTAGATTAGATGCAACTTACCTTCATAAGATAGCTTACCTTGCCTTACTAGATTGAATCCTTGCGTTGCACATTGTTCCACGGATTCGATACCTTGGGTTCACCACTCGAGGGAAGAAGGGTCCCTTGACTACGACGGGAGACTTGTCCGCTTGCAAGTCACAAACGAACTTTGATACAACTATTAACCGTCAACAAGCCCCTTTTTCTGGCGCCGTTGCCGGGGAACAAGCAATCAAGATCCGATCTAGTATCACTTATCTTTCAGTTTTTCTTTTGATTTTCTTTTGCATCCCTTATGTTTGATCATCCCCAAAAAGAAAAAAAAAAGAGTCAATCTAATCTAGTTTTGATTAACCCTTGTTTTTATGTTTAGATTTTTGTTTTATTACTAACCCTAACCGGAGATGGTTGGCTACCTCTCCAAGAAACCCAAACTTTTTTGTGGATGATCCAGGAAAACTTTACAGGCAAAGGTGACGTGCAACACAAGCTAAAGGGGTGGAAACCCTAGATTCAAAAGTTGAAGTCGAAGGACCGTCGAAATCTCCAAGGGAATCACCCCCTCCAAGTCAAGACGCCGGAAGGCCGTTCAAGATCAACGAGGATGGAGAAGATGGAGATGGAGAAAGAAGCTCAACACCTAAAGGCCGCCAAAGCAAGGTCCACATGCAAGGAGTGTGAAGTGTTCATCGTGATGAAGATGCTAGACGCAAGTGGGACAACTTGCCGGGCGCCCGATGGGTAACAAAGAAGAATATCCGAGACAACTCCAAGGTCCCAAGACGGCGAAAGGCTACTCAAACTCATTCGGGAGAGATGAAGGATCACACTAGAGACCATGAAGATCACGACCGAAGGACCGGAGTTCGAGATGCCGAGCCACAAGGAAGATGTTGCATCCGTCAAGACCAAAGGACAAAGCCGACTCGTGAAGACCAAAAAAAAATTGACTAAGCCAAAGTGGGTACCCAAGATTGCAACGCCCACAAAGGGCGTTGATCCGGAGTAATCAAGTGAAGAAGTCTAGCCATGGACTATAAACGAAGCGCTAGGCGGGAGGCAACCCGTTTCGTCGAGTCAAGAATAAGCTACGGGAGGACAACCCGATTCCGGGTTTTTCAAGTCTTTTTAAATTTAATTCAGTTCTGAATTTTACTACGCAAAACCTTAGACTTAGAATGGTTGAATAATATTAGAGACATAATTCTTGGTTGAATATTTTGCTTGATCATAAACCCTTTACATGAACCATCCTATGTGTTTGTTTGCTTCTTTTTCGAGAAACCACAACAAAAAAAAAATTCAGAACCTAACTCAACCCTTCACCCTCATTATGGTGTTGTGGTTGACTTGTTTTTCATGCTAAAAACACTCGAGTAGAGCCACGACTTGTATCTAGATGTTATTTAAATTTCAGCATGTGGTAGGACTCGCGTGAACCTAGAAACTTGATTTTTGGTTGGTTTAAAAATCTATATCCTTGGTTTCTCTAAGATTAGAATTTTTCTAAGCCTCACTTAATTTTATTTCATTCAAAATCTCTCTCATCTAATCAAAATTAGGACCTAAACCTATGCCCCCATGATCAAGCCGGGAAAAGCTTGCTCTCAACCAATGAAGGCAAACTATACCGGTGAGACCGAAATCGACGTAATAAAAAAATATTTTCGACTTGCATTTGTTTTTAATGGTTTAAAAACTTCTCTAAAATTATGTTCGAGCTCTTGCATGGCTCTGAAAAATATTTTTAAATTTCGAAATTAGAGGAGTGCTTAGCCTTAAAGGGAGGCAATCTAGTTAACCTAACCATGCATGCACCATGATACATCACGGGATGCCCCTCCAACATATTTAAACCACATGCAAAGTACAAGCATGGGGGGCAGCCAAGGCTTTGTTTTGTAGGAATATCATGGATGCATGTGAGGCAAGGGAGTATGGAAGTGAGTCAAAGCGAAAACATCAAGTGGAAGGAGCAATAATGCAAGCGAAGGAGTGGACGGGAACGTTTGGAAGGTGTACGCGATCACGAAGCAACATGAATGCACTAGAGAAGAACCGAGCCAAGAGGAGGAGAGAGGTAAGTCTTTCATCCAACTCTTTGTTCGTGTGCTCTAGTTTGTAGGCCGGAATCACCTTAGACTTAGCCATCCACCGCGTTTGTTTCGTGCAACAAATCACATCCTTAATCCACTCAAAGTCCGGACTCCAAAATAATATTTGTGTACCTTGTTACCGGGTGAAAACCCCGGATATTTATTTGTGAAGGAGAGTGCTGCAATCAAGGAAGAAAACTACAAGTCTTTTCACCAAAGAAGAAGGGATCATCGTCGTCTAAGCCATCATCGACAACCTCTTCGAGGAGGCACTCGTTTCCGAGTTTCCTTGGAGTATGGAGGAGGACACGGCACCGCCGAGGAGGAACCACACTCTTCTCCTTGGTGGCATGAGGGCCACACAAAACTCGTTTATTAGGTTTACCAAACTTCAATAACATATGGAGGAGCCGCCTGTCCAACCTCGCCACTTGACACGATCATCCGCTCCACCTCCATACGCTCCGCGGAATTCCGAGGGGTATGTCATCATGACGGAGGAGGAGAAGAAGCTCGCTCGCCTTAAGTAGAGGCTTGTAGCGAACGTCGACATCGACGACCAAGCTCTCCACATATTGGGTCTCACACGGGACACCAGTGCAATTCTCTAACGGAGTGTCGGCAAGCACCCACAAGAAATTCGCCTAGGAAATTTTCATGACCATGGCGTATACCCTTGATGAAGGAGTGCTGAGTCTCTCATTCCGTTGGAGGGAGCCCACAAGTGGAGAAGAAGGAAGACACCGTCGGAAGGGTAACCTTGATCAACGATGCTATTTCTAGCACCTTGATGGGGTAATCTCCTTTCATCCATGGGTTGCAATCGATCTTGAGATGTAATCACACTTTGTTGGATTATCTATCTATCATCTTGTGCTGAAAATACTTTAATGCTTAAGGCTAGCAACCATGCCGTAAAGGGAGTAAGGGCTCCAATGCTTCCTTGGATCCATTCAACACAATCCCCGATAGATTAGATTGGTTTTCATGTTCAAAACGATTGCATGTCTAGTATCGTAGACCCATGGGCGAGTGTCTCCTATTTTCAAAAGGGAGCTCCGGAACAAGTATGTGCATGAAGGCACATGGGAAGGCTTTTGGAGTATGATCACGGGAAGAGACCATCAACGAAAAAATACTATCCGGAACCCATTATCCAAGTGTGTCACTTTTGTGCAAGTGGATTTTTGGGAGAACAAGAGAGACAAAGATAACCAACACGGAGTTGAGTTGGCTTTACTCGGCTTTGATTGCCAAGTGGCCAATAGACCCCACTCACCTATGATCAACCGGTGGTGTTGTTGCAACATCGAGTTCGGAAGATATTGGTTCGGGGTGTTACCTCTCCATGTTGACTATCTCTTTAAAGCCGGGTATTACAAGGAACCCAAATCATCTCCTACCCGGGACTTCCCTAGGAATATATGAAGGAAGGAAAATATAAGAGTGAAGATGAGAGAGGAGGCTTCCGAGTGGCCTAGGTGAATTTGCCCCTTCCGGATTGAAGATTAAGACTTTTCTTGAGGGGAAGAAGATCGGTTCGAGGAAGGACTTCTTGTGCCGGCAAAGAGAAAAAAAAATAATAATAGAGAAGGATTAGGAGAAGGTTTTTCCGCGACCCAAGAAGGAGGTGCACAACAAAATTATATCCCACCATTGGGAGGAACCCCGGCGCCGCCGAGTTACTACGGTGATGTACCAATGCAAGCATGGGGGAGTGGTGCAGCCATACCCCCACCATTTTTGCGGTGCCCAACGTAGCCTTTGCGGAGCCATATGCACACCTTCCTCAACCACAACAAAATGTGGCCACCATTGGAGGATACGCTGCAAGAAACATGCAAAATATTGCAGCCATCCAAACCAATGCAAACCAAATGGGTGAAGGAAATGCAAACATCGCTTATGTGCTTTGACACCTTCACCTAGCACCGTCGGACAATTCATAGGAGTAGTGGTGCATTCCTATTACAAGTAAGGGTACAACAACCAAGACTATCAATATCAACCACCGGCGGAAGATTAGAGAGAGGAGGAGCTTTAGTTATCTTTCCCTTACCCCTTTTCTTTAATTTTCAGCTTGTTTGCGCCTATGTATGCGTAGTGTTTTCAGTTTTTTTTATTTAAATTTCAGAAAGTGTGTTAGTTTAATTTTGTCAGCATGTATCTTAGTTTTTATTTTCATCATGAATAATGTCACCACCAAGTTTTTACCTTTGGTAAAGTTACAAAGTTTGTGCCATGATGATATATGATTATAATTGCCGCTTTGTTTATCTTTGTAATTGGTTTATGCATGTTTGAACTAGTGCTCTCTTAAAAATACAAATCTGAAATTATCTAAATGCTAGCTCAATCTTCAGCGGAGGTTATGATTAAAATAAAGACCCATAGTGTTTTATGTGCTCTCAAGTTATGAATAGATTAAAGATGTCTTTTATGCTCAAAAATATTGCTAACCTTGTCATAAATATCACTTGTGTGTTGCTCAACCTATCCAGAGCCTTATATATATTTGAGTGCATAAACCTTAGTGTACAAGATTTATTTTTGAGTGAGTTATTACAGGCCATGATTTCTCTGGCCCGAGACTAAGAAGCTGGTCATTCCGTTTTTGCGTATCTATCTTTTTGCTAGCCTTTTATCCGTGCATTGTGTATCCCCGCATCGGAGATCTCACAAACCTCGCCGGATATCCACCCTTAAACCAAATATCATCTTTTGTGATTACCTCCTTGACCACAACCTATCGTTGAGAATGGATCATCAATTCAAGGAAGATCGCAAGACGGTGCCAACATTGAAGATTTCAAGTATCTCTCCAAGGAAGAATATTTCCGGTACCTACCTTTTTTTTTTTCGCCTCTTTGCTCGAGGACGAGCAACGTCTAAGCATGGGGGAGGAGGTAGGTACGGTGCAGTTTTAGAGTTCAAAAGGGAGTATTTTAAAAAATATATAATGATGAAAGAAAAAAAAATCCAAAGTGATATTCATGACTTTCAAGGTATTAAAAAAATCAAAACTTCGTTGTGAAAGTCATGGACTGAATAAATGACGAGGAAAGAAAAAAAAATGAATGAATGAAAGAAAGAAAAGAATATATATGTGCGTAAAGTGAACTCCCCGGTTCTCTAAGAGTGCATTCAAGGCTTCAAGTTAAAAAGATCCATTCTCATCTTCCAACCATGTGCAATCCGATAACGAGGACTTCCTTTGTGCCTCGGGATCACTCTTTGCCATTTGCACATGTCCACTTATCTAAAAGTGTGTGTATTTTTCTCTTTCCCCTCCTTGATTCAACATTATTTTCCAATGACCTTTTTGACGAGTCTCGGTAAGACCATGAGAAGCTTGTCTTGTTTTGACAACACCTCATTTATAAAATCTTGTTAGGACTAAACTTTCCCAAAGCTCCATATAAAGCCTACCACATATATATGAGAGGGAAAGGAGTAGAATATATAGGCTTGAGAGACAAGTGAGATGAGAGTTCATGAGCAATATACAAGATGATTTAAATTTGTGAACTTGGTTTAGCTTTTCTTTATCTCGTTCTTTATTTCAAAAATTCTGAGGTCTATTTAAACTTGGTGAGCATGATAATACTTGTGGGATAAGCTTAATAAGAATCTACCCTCCGTAGAGGTGAAGGCTAGTACTTTATGGAACTTTAACGAATTAAACTTTTGAGAGCATTATGTTTTTTTTCATGTATGATCAAGTGCAAGGTTTAAACATTGTTTGGCAATGATGATATCCATCGAAGGCTTACTCGAGGACGAGCAAGGTTTAAGCATGGGGGAGATGTTGACGGTGAAAATCCATCAACCTAGCCATGAGTTTACCTTCTATGTTGGCATAACTTTTGTATCTTATTCATCGGTACTAACCCCCGTGGTATAACAAGTTCACTTGTGCATGTCGGTTTTGGAGTTATGTGTTTACGCAGGGTTTTAACGTTGAAAGCAAGACTTCCGGGATAAGTTCATTAAGCACCTCATGACAAGACCTTGAAGCCCGATACAAGTCAAGCAATGAAGTGAACATGACTCCAAGAGCCCAAGGACCAAGCCCGAGAAGATGATAAACTCCGAGGACCGAACCGAAAAGTGCTTGAATCTTGCAAGACAAGGAGTTGAGTCCAATTCGGAGAGAAACCGACGTCAAGGGCCCACATGCAAAAGGGGAGAACATCTAGAAGACGTGGGAAGCAACACGGCGGCGAAGCGAGCCACGAGATGGGCCGAATTGGGCCCGTGCCGGTCGGCCCGGCCGGCCGGCCCGGCCCAATTCGGGGCCCAATCGGCCTCTCCTTTGACCTAATTGCTTCTCGGGCTATAAATAGCCCCCCGACCGAGAGCCACGCGAGAGAAGATTTCGTGTTCCGCCGCCGAGGAGCGAGAGAAGCTTGAGGGACACCAACTTGAAGATGAGGGTCGTGCTAGTTGTCTAGGGTTTCCCCGGCCGACGTGGGAACCTTGCATGGAAGACCACGTCGGAGCTCCGGAGCGAGGATCAAGATCGAGGGAGGGCCCCGGTGGTGATCTTGTTCATGTAATCATTCATGGTGAAGTTTGTAAGTGAATTCGATTTCTAGCGATCAAGTGCCTTCTCGATGATTTTGTTTTCTTCTTGGTTTTGCTTCTTCTACGATCTATACTTAAGATAGATTACATAGGGTGCTCTTGTAGCCGCGGTGGCTAGAGGTGCATACCGGACCGGCCAAGTGATTTCAACTTGTTCTATCGAACTCGCCCTAAGCTCCCCGCATGAATAGGGATACGTTGTGACAGAACGGGGGTCTCGAAAGGCGGATGTTTTCGGAGTCGGATGGGAAGGCCACGATTTAAAGATGCTTTTAATGAGATTCTCTTTGCTATCTTCATCTATCTTGTTTGGAGCTACAACATAAGCATGATCTAGATTCTCTAGATTGGTTATCTCTTGCTTTCTCTTGCTACCTCTTTAGTAGATTAGATTAGATTCGTTTTCTTTATGAGTTAGTAGATTAGATGCAACTTACCTTCATAAGATAGCTTACCTTGCCTTACTAGATTGAATCCTTGCGTTGCACATTGTTCCACGGATTCGATACCTTGGGTTCACCACTCGAGGGAAGAAGGGTCCCTTGACTACGACGGGAGACTTGTCCGCTTGCAAGTCACAAACGAACTTTGATACAACTATTAACCGTCAACAGCTGGCATAGCCGAATTGGAGTGGGAAGACCAGCGCAAGCAGCTGCTGGCGACCATTGATGGTACGGCTCTGAAACCACCCCTTAATCCAATCCGGCTTTTGATACTAATCACTTCATCTTGCATTTTGCAGCCCGTGACGCCGAGCTCAACCAGCTGAAGACGCTGGTGGAGCAATTGGCCGACAAAGTGAACGCCCGCGGAGACACGCCGGCGGAGCGCCTTGCCGCGGTGGAACACCGAGTGGACGAAGTGGCCACTCACGGCATCTGCTTGGGCACCACTTTGGGCCTGGCCGCCATGGCGACGCACACCAACGTCGACTACTCTACCAGGCCGCGCGGCTTCCGGGGCGGCGCACCAGAGGACATCGATGAGATTGAGATCATCCTGGAGCGCCTCGACGGCCACAGCGACGCCATTGCCGAACTCACCCATCCCCAGTCTGGGCTAAACAGGCTCTTTGATTAGATTGTATTAGAGATGTTTGATATCGGTAATAAATAAAGAACCTTTAATTCCCGTGCTTGCACTGCGATGATTTTTTCCTGCGTTTGCATCTGCGAATCTCGTTTTTCCTTAAACGTATTCGGGAACTTGCCAGAGCCGAACATGCGAAAACACACTTTCCTTGACGCAAAATCCATAGAAAATCCTTGATTCGGCAATCCGTAGGCACTATTCAAATGATACCTCTTCACATCCGGGAAGAAAACCCTGCCGTTTGGTATTCCAATCATGCACACCGGCAAGTCATCACTCCCAACGCACTCTCTCAGTCAATAAAATAGTCTGCTGAGATGCCCTGCAAATCCACTCGCACACTCATTCATCACTTCTCATTTCCTCCCCTGTCTTCAGAGGAAAAAACCCCAAGGCCATGGACAAAGGCAGGCAGCCCCAGGAAGGCAGCATCCCAAAGAAACGCACGATTCGAGAGTGAGTTTTCCTTTGATCTTGCTTCTTGTTTCCTGATGTGGTCTCGTGTTTTACCTCCTCTCTGCTTTTCCTCTTTCAACCTTGATCTGCTCCCTGAGGAAATCATCGGGACCGAAGACGTACCTGAGTACATCTCCTCTGATTCTTCCCTTGAAGCAGAGGATGCTACGCCCGAGAAGAGAACCAGCCATCAACTGCACCGCCGCGTTCGGCACTCGAAGCATGACCTTCGGGACGTCACTGCTCGTTGGCAGGCCGAGCGCGAGCGTCGCATGGCTCTAGAGGCATTAGTAGGAGGTAAACATCTCCAACTCCTTCTTGACTCCATGCTCACATCTGAGTTCCTTGCCCCTAGTGACCACTCCTCTGTTTCAGATGTCTCTGATAGGTACAATCACCTGAAAGCGGCTTGGGACAGCCTGGTGGAGGCAGCCAATCGTAGTCACCCCCACGCATTCCAAGTTGCCGTCACGGTGGTCCTGGAGCAACTGAAGAGGGAGCAGCCGAAGAAGCAAAGAAAAGATTGAGTCATATTTTCGCTTCTTCCTCCAGGCCTTCTGCTTCCTGCCTCCCCGAATTCCTGGTCACCAGGGTTCTTGGATGTAAACCTGCAAGAAGCATTTGTAATGTAGTTTTTGTGCTAAGGGCAGTGCATCTAGGCACTGGCCATTTTCCCTGTTTGAGGATTTTGTTCTGAAGGCGGCCTCGTTCTTGAGCACCGGCTATTCCTGTATCAGATGCATGTAACCCCAATGCTGGTGATCACCGATCGATTTCAATACTAGGATAATATTTCTTCAAATATCTTCCATTTATTGCAGCGGAAAATTCTTCTCCTAGCAAAGTTTTCAACATGTAGGCATTACCAGGCACGCATCTGACCACTCGAAAGGGTCCTTCCCAGTTAGGGGACCATTTGCCGAATTCACTGTATTTGGTTCCAATCGGCAGTAACGCTTTCCAAACCAAATCTCCCTCTGCAAATTGCCTAACCTTTACTTTCTTGTTATAATACTTGGCAACCCGCAGCTTGTTCTTTTCGATATTCTCCAGGGCCCTAAGACGGATCATGTGTAAATCTTCTAACTCATCCATCATTAAGCCACTGTAATTTTTGGAGCTTAAATCTTTCTGCAAGACCACTCTCCTAGAATCTGATTGTACCTCCCAAGGAAAAACCGCATGGTGTCCATAAACCAATTCATAAGGAGATGTTTTTGTAGCTCCATGAGGGGCCATTCGGTAAGCCCATAATGCTTCACTAAGTACCGAATGCCACCTCCTTGGCTTCTGGTCGATCTTCTTTTGTATAAGTTTGATCATGATCTTATTAGAAGCCTCTGCCTGACCATTAGCTTGGGCATAATAGGGAGAAGAATTAAACAATTTGATTCCCATGCTTTCGGCAAACTCCCTGAACTCCAAGGACACGAATTGGGCTCCCTGATCAGTTGTGATTGTTTGAGGGATTCCAAACCGATAGATGATGTGTTCCTTGATAAATTCAACCATGTTTTCTGACGTCACCTTCTTCAGTGGGATTGCCTCAACCCATTTGGTAAAGTAATCTGTAGCCAAAAGCACAAACTTATGCCCTCTTGCTAGATGGCGGATTAATCTAGCCAATCAAGTATATACCCCAGCCACTGAATGGCCATGGCTTGATGATGGGATTTAATGCTGATGTAGGAACTCTTTGAATATTCCCAAACCTCTGGCAGTCTTGACATCCCTTGTAATACTCAAAGCAGTCCTCCAGTATCGTTGGCCAAAAGCACCCAGCCTGCCTGATAACCCAATTCATGCGGTAGGCCGATTGGTGCGCTCCACATATCCCATCATGCACTTCACTCATCATCCTTCTAGCTTCTTCTGGACCCAGGCGCCATAGCAACACCCCATCTAGTGATTTGTAAAATAAATTATCATCCAGAAGAACAAATTTTATGGCCTTGTACCTGAGCTTCCTAGAGACCTTTCGGGATGGATCCCTCAAATAGTCAACGATCTCTTTTCTCAAATCATCCTCTGCGAGATCCATCCCCAGCGTACATATCTCTGCGGAAAACGCCTCTTGACTTTCTTTATATCCGGAAGCACTTTGAGCCAACCTGTTCACTTCTTCGTTATGTTCCCTAGGAATATGCTGTAGAGTTACTAACGGAAAGCCCTTCAAGATTTCTCTGCATTCTTCGTAGTAACTTCTCAGTGCATCACTTTTACATTCGTATTGGCCGTTCAACTGCTTTATCACTAACTCTGAATCTCCATAAACCTCAACTGAAACGGCCCCGGCTTCTCTCAAATATTGAAGCCCCCGAAGCAATGCCTCATACTCAGCCTGATTGTTTGTAACAGTAGGTTGAATAGGGATGGCAAATTCAAACATCTCACCTCTGGGTGAAATTAACAGAATCCCTACTCCTCCACCTTTGCCACACGATGATCCATCAAAAAACAAAGCCCAAGGAGTCATTTCAAGCAAATCAATTGATGGATCACGATGTTCAGTTATAAAATCGGCAATGATCTGACCTTTTATAGCCTTTGCCGATTCGAACTTCAATTCAAACTCCAATAAAGCCAAGATCCACTTGCCAATCCTGCCATTCAAAATTGGCATAGATGACATATGTTTTATTACATCAAACTTGGAGTATACAACGCATTCGGCATTCAACAAGTAGTGCCGAAATTTTGTACACAAGTAGTACACGCATAGGCACAGTTTCTCTACAGCCGAATACCTGGTCTCAGGATCAAGTAACTTTCGGCTAAGGTACGCTACTACCCGCTCCTTTCCTTCGAACTGTTGAATAAGGGCCGATCCAATAATTTGGGTATCGGTCGCCACGTACAACTTGAAAGGCTTATTCAACTGCGGAGGGACCAGTACTGGTGGCTCCTTCATATACTGCTTGATCTCATCAAAAGCCTTTTGTTGTTCGTCGCCCCATGTGTACTTCTGATGTTTCTTAAGCTTCAGCAATGGAGAAAACGGCAAAACCTTCTGTGACAGATTTGAGTTGAATCTCCTTACGAAATTGATCTTGCCGTTGCAATTCCTTGAGATTAGTTGGAGGGACAACTTCATCAATGGCCTTCATGCTTTTCTTGCCCACTTCAATCCCTAGTTCGTGGACCAAAAATCCCAAGAACTCTCCAGCTGATACCCCAAAAGCGCATTTGTTTGGGTTCATCTTCAAGCCATGCTTTCGGGTGCACTCCAAGGTTCTCTTCACATCTTGCAAATGCGTGTCATGATTTAAGGACTTGATCACGACATCATCAATGTAAATCTCAACAACTTTGCCGATCAACTCGTGAAAGATGTAATTCATGGCTCGCTGATAAGTTGCACCGACGTTCTTCAACCCGAATGTCATGACTATCCATTCAAACAGGCCTATATGACCAGGACATCTGAAGGCCGTCTTTGATATATCCTCTATCGCCATAAACATTTGGTTGTATCCCGCATTACCATCCATGAAACTGATGACTTTGTGCACAGCAGCGGCGTCAACCAACAAATCGGCAACAGGCATGGGGTAACCATCCATCGGAGTAGCTCTGTTTAAATCCCTGAAATCTATGCAGACCCTCATCTTTCCATTCTTCTTGTAGACAGGGACAATATTAGAGATCCACTCTGCATATCTGCATGGCCGAACGAAGTTTGCATCAAGTAATCTTTCCACTTCTTTCTTCACATCGGCCAATACTTCATCTTTGTAGATTTTTCGGGGAGGTTGCTTGTATGGTTTAAAACCAGATTTGATCGGCAACCGATGCTCAACAATGGAACGGTCCAGTCCAGGCATCTCCGAATAATCCCAAGCGAAGCAATCTTATATTCCTTAAGCAGCTTGATTAATTCCTCCCTGAAGCCTGATTGCAAGTTTGCGCTGATAAATGTCGGCCTTGGTTTGTCACCGCTTCCGATGTCAACTTCCTCTAATTTATCAGCCGACATGAATCCTCGCCCAACTTGCCATCAGTACCATCGACGGGGTTATCCATTAAAAATTGCTATAAGAGCCGACTGCTTGAATCGGCTGTTGATCGCTGCTAACAGGCTCAACAGGACCTTATCCCCAGTCTTTCCCTGAGAAACAGTCAATACCTTGGTATTCCCAGAAAGCTGGTTCCACATTCGCAACGCTCACGGAGTCATCTACCTGGACCACCTCGATATCGTCATCTACCCATTGGAAGAGCTGCTGATGCATGGTAGATGGGACGCAGCAGTTGGCGTGAATCCAGCCCCGTCCAAGCAGTAGGCTGTAGGCTCCTTTACCTTCGATGACGAAGAAGGTTGTGAGCAGTGTTTTAGACCCGATCATCAGATCCACATGAGCGCACCCTTTGGTATCTGAAGGATTCCCGGCGAAATCATTCAGAATTATGCTTGTGGGTGTCAAGTCGCCAGGGCCCATGCCAAGTTTTCTGAAAGTGGTATACGGCATTACGTTGACTGCTGCTCCACCGTCGACAAACATCTTGGTCAATGGCTTGCCATTGACATATCCTTTCAAGTACAGCGGCCTCATGTGTCGATTTTTGGCCGGTTTGTCGAAGACGGCTTGCTTGGCTAGCACCAGCTGCGCCATCAGTCCCTCAAGCTGCTCATCGTCCAGGGACGTTTCTTCCTGCACGACCTGATTAGCAGGAGCCATAAATTCATTCGGCAGAAAATATACCATACATGCCGGCGCCGAACGGTTTGATCCTTCAGGCTTAGCCTTCGGACGGCACACCTGTCTTGTCTGGATTCCTGCCTGCCTCAGTTCGCGGTTCCTCAAGCGTTGAACCCTCCTTTTCTGACTTTTTCTTAGGACAGGTGGGCACCATTGCCCCTTTTGCCAGATGTATTCGTCCTCATCTTCATCCTGATCAGCCCACTTCAAATCAGCTTGTCTCTTCCTGGGATGATCAATGATTTCAATTTTTTGACGCCGATCCTCACTAGGATGTATCCTTCCAATTCTTTCATGGACGGATCGGCGATTGGCAGTCTCCTGCCTATATTCAAAATATCTGTCGCTGCATTCAGGACAGTTTCTCAGCGTGGGAAGTTTCAACCCTTCGTTCCAGCAGTGCCTGAAGAATGCGCACCCCCAGTGTGCGCGCTCCTGCTCGCGCGTATATTGATCTAGATCTCTCCTGCCCGCTTCTTCTTCGGCCCTGCGCCTCTCCTCCTCGTGCTTTCGCTTCTGGTAGCGCTCTTTCTCCAGCTGGCGCTGCCATTTGTTGAGGAGGATACGCGTAGTCACCCTGGGTTTGGCCCTGGACGACTCCCCGATCTCGATATGGCTCTTGAGAGCGCGAGGGGCTTCACCGTGCACCTGTTCCAGGGTCACTTGTCATTCCGGGTCTACAGTTCCATCCTGCCTTGCCCTGGCTGAGGTCAAGACCTTGACCTTGCCCTTCTCCTCGGTTGTCACCATGTTGACGGAAAAGCTTATCATGTTCTGGGGAAAAGGGTGGCCGTCCAGTTTCATCTTGTTATCGAACTTGAGATGTCCCTCCTGGATAGCTCTCTGGATCCTCATCCTGAAGACCCTGCAATCATTTATGGAGTGAGAATTCCTGTCATGGAAGCCGCAGTAACGTTTCTCCTTTACTCCATCGGGCCGAAGCGTGGAATGCCCCTCAGGCAACTTGATTCGGCCTTCCTTCACTAGGAACTCAAACAGCTTATCAGCTTTAGTGACGTCGAAGTCGTAGGTGCCCTTGGTCTGTTTGACCCAGCGCTGATTCATGGTCAATGGTTCCTTCCCCCACATGATTTCAGCAGCCGCCACTTCTTGATCGTCGTCAGAATCCTTTATTTGATCGGCCCTCTCCAGGAACTGATTGTAGATATCAGCTACATCGTGTTGCTTGCCAAATTTGGTGTCTTTCTTAAAGCCGTAGGCCTGGTTGCTCATCAACGACAGCTTTTGGGACAGCTGACCCAGGTTATCGAACTCCATTCCGAAAAGCTTTTCTCGTACGGCCGGCAGCATTCCTGCAACGTCCATGTCGGCCAACTGATCATCTGGCAGGTTCAACGAAAAGCACATGCATTTGACTTCCCTGAACCCCCTGAGGAATTCCAAGGGCGTTTCACTGTGTCTCTGCTTTAGAGTGGCGAGGTCGATGAGCTTCTTTTCCATGGAGCTGCTGAAGTAGTGGGCATGGAATTTCCGTTCCAGCTCCCTCCATGTGCCAACTGATTGGGGAGGCAAAGATGAGAACCACTGGAACGCTGCGCCCGTCAGCGACATGGGAAAGTACCTGACCCTGAACGCCTCTTCAGACGAGCACTCTCCGAGCTGCATCAGGTAGCGAGCAATGTGCTCCACCGTGCTCGTGTCATCCTGTCCCGAAAACTTCGTGAATTCCGTCGGAGGTTTTACTCTTGGTGGCTGTAACACCCGAAAATTCCATCACAATAAAATATTGTTAGCAACATGGTTTAGTTTTATTTTTCTAAGGATTTAATAAATTTGAATAAATAAATTTGCCTTTAATTAAATTAAAACATCATTTAATAATTAGAATCAAACAAGTGATTGTGCATCATGTTGAAATGCGTGAGTTTTGGTTGTGGTGTGGTTTTAAAAAAAGATCTTAAAAAAACACTTGTGAAAAAGTCTTAAAAACTATTGTGAAAAGTCCTTAAAAATAATTGTGAAATTGGTGTAAAAGTTTGAAAAAAAAAATAAAAGTTTGAATTAAAAAAAAATGTGTTTGAAAACTTGTTTAAAAAGTTCTCTAAAAAGTCTTAAAATAGTTGGTGAATTTGTGTTAAAATTTGATTTGAAAAAGATTTGAATTTGAATTTGGATTTGAAAAGAAAAGAAAAGAAAAAGAAAAAAAAAAAAGGAAAACTAACCTAGCCAATCTAACCTACAGCACCCGCGGCCCATCCCTCTTTCAGCCCAACCCGGCCCGCTCCTCCCGCCTCCCTCCCCTCTCTCTCTCGACCGCTGACGTGTGGGGCCCACACGTCAGGGCCATCTTCAACCTACGCGCGCGCCCCCATCCTCCCCGAGCCGGCCGCCGCCACCGCCGCACCCCCGCGCCGCCCCTTCCTTTTCCCCGCGCCGCTCCACCTCCCCACCGGGCGCGCCGCTCCACCTCCCCGCGCACTCACCCACCGCGGCCCTATCTCTTCCCCTCCCTCCACCACCGAACGCCGCACGCCATTAATGGCGGCCGCCCACCGAGCTTCGCCACCGCCTCACCGCGCCGTCTCCTCTTCCTCCTCAGGCTATAAAAGGTGCCCCAAGGCCCCCTCTACACCCCGCGCCACTCCTCCTCCCTCCTCCACTCCCCCACCGTGCCACCGCCGGAGCACCGCCGCCGCCGCCGGATCCGCCGCCCGATCCGCTTCACCGGCGCATTTTCCCTTCCCTCCGAGCCCCTGGTAGTCTTCCCCTTGCTCTCCTCTTCGTTCTGGTATTTTTCTCGCGCGTTTTGGTTCACCAGAGCGCATTTTGGCCTTCTCCGGCGAGCCCCGCCGCCCGGCGCCGCCGCGCCGCCGCCCGGCGCCGCCGCTAGCCGCCGCGGCCGTCTGCCCGCCGCCGCCGTCGCCTACAAGCCACCACAACCGTCCGATCAAAATCCACGGCCCAGATTAAAACCAGTCCATACCCCTTCGCCCGGTCCACGGTGGACCATGGACCAGGTCCACCGGGCGCGGTCCACGCGCTTGCGTCACGCCGACGTCACCACCTGCGTCAGCACGGCCAGTAGAAAGCCGCCACGTGTCGCTCCCATGGTCCACCCGCCGGCTGCCCAGGCACTTTTGCAAAAAGGACCCTGCGGTTTTTAATATTACAAAAATATCCTTCCACCTATATAAAAGCCTTACAACTAGGTCCTGATTTTCACATCTAGACCCCTGATCTCCATAGTTTTCATGTTCTTTAGCCTATCCTTAACCTTTTACATATTAGACCTCCTAGTTTCACACATATTCATGTTTAGGTCCCTGAAATCTTGCAGAGAAACCCCTAAAACTTTCAGATAATCACAATTTAGTCCCTGAACCTTGTTTCAGCCATAACTTTTTCATCCTAGCTCCGTTTTACACGTTCTTGATGTCCACGCGATCGTCTCTCCGAGCCCGTCATTTCTAAAAGCTTGTTTTAGCCTTTTGGTAATGTTTGATGTATTGTTTTATTTATTGTATGTTTTTCTTGCATGATCGTAGCCAACACGCCGTTCGAGGAAATTCAAGTGCAGAGCTTTGCAGATAAGGAGAGTAGCTTATCGTTGGAGAAAGGCAAGTGACCCTAACCACCCTTCTACCTATGCTTTAATCAAGATCACTATAAGTCAATCGGAACATGGAGAACCACCCAGGAAAACAGTGCAACCACAGTCCATATGGCTCTGGCTTAGCCAATTAATTAGGTGTGCGATTGATCTGATGGCCCTTTTCCGAAAGGAGCAGAGGGGGATCCGGGTTGTAGGGGTATAGCCCGGTCCTTTTAGGGTAGCAGCCTTTGCTAAGGTGCTGATCACTAGGGAGGGTTATGGTCCGCCCTGATCTGTAACTATGCGGGTCGTTAGTCTTTTGCATATCAGGTCCACCGGGCGCGGTCCACGCGCTTGCGTCACGCCGACGTCACCACTTGCGTCAGCACGGCCAGTAGCAAGCCGCCACGTGTCGCTCCCATGGTCCACCCGCCGGCTGCCCAGGCACTTTTGCAAAAAGGACCCTGCGGTTTTTAATATTACAAAAATATCCTTCCACCTATATAAAAGCCTTACAACTAGGTCCGATTTTCACATCTAGACCCCCGATCTCCATAGTTTTCATGTTCTTTAGCCTATCCTTAACCTTTTACATATTAGACCTCCTAGTTTCACACATATTCATGTTTAGGTCCCTGAAATCTTGCAGAGAAACCCCTAAAACTTTCAGATAATCACAATTTAGTCCCTGAACCTTGTTTCAGCCATAACTTTTTCATCCTAGCTCCGTTTTACACGTTCTTGATGTCCACGCGATCGTCTCTCCGAGCCCGTCATTTCTAAAAGCTTGTTTTAGCCTTTTGGTAATGTTTGATGTATTGTTTTATTTATTGTATGTTTTTCTTGCATGATCGTAGCCAACACGCCGTTCGAGGAAATTCAAGTGCAGAGCTTTGCAGATAAGGAGAGTAGCTTATCGTTGGAGAAAGGCAAGTGACCCTAACCACCCTTCTACCTATGCTTTAATCAAGATCACTATAAGTCAATCGGAACATGGAGAACCACCCAGGAAAACAGTGCAACCACAGTCCATATGGCTCTGGCTTAGCCAATTAATTAGGTGTGCGATTGATCTGATGGCCCTTTTCCGAAAGGAGCAGAGGGGGATCCGGGTTGCGGGGGGTATAGCCCGGTCCTTTTGGGGTAGCGACCTTTGCTAAGGTGCGACCACTAGGGAGGGTTATGGTCCGCCCGATCCGTAACTATGCGGGTCGTTAGTCTTTTGCATATCTTTGTAAAGGCTTCGTAGCGTCCCTATGCAATCACACCTCGGAAGTGTGGTATTGTGCACGATCGGCACATGCGTGGTTGGGTTCAAAGTTCTTTGGAACTTTTACGCGAACCGTGGGAAAAGTGTGCAACCTCGCGAGTGTAAAAGGCGATCGATCGGCCGTGCTCACGGTCAAGAGCGGCCGGACCCTCACATGATAATTGAACTCAAAGATGGATTAATATTGCTTTACGGTTATTTACGTGGCCTTGCCGAGTACCAACCATAAGTGTACTCATCCTTGCTTACGTTGTTCGAGAGAAGAATCCGGTGTGGAGTACTTCACCGATTGCGAGGAGTTCTGAGGATGCGATCAACCAGTCAGATGCCTGTGGAGATGAAGATGGAGTCGCGTCTTCATAGTTATCGTTGTTCGTGTAAAGACCTTCGTGTCTACTTTCGTGAGTGTAATAAAAGTTAATAACCCTTTTCTGTACGTTTTTGAGCAGTGTCTTGTGATATTACACTCATGAGTCTATCATATGTGTGAATTTTTGATCCTGGCACACATATGAGATGCATTCGGTTTTCTACGGAAAATCGGGTGTGACAGAGTGGTATCAGAGCATTGCTGACTGTAGGACGCAGCCTCAGATAGAAATGGTCGATATTAAGGACTCTTTATCTAGAAAGCCTTTCCAGCATTCAAAATATCTTATTTACGCATAAAAAAAATATTTTATTCTTTATTAAATCAAATCTTTTGTTTTCTTCTACACTGAGTCTGATCCTTGATCTTCCACCTTGAACTACCACACGTGTTTTAGATAGATTCTTAGGTTGCCTACCCTTCTATCAGTTTCGTTTCGATAGAGCCGTTCTTGTGAGGACGTGCGATGTTAATGCTTGTTGATTGTAAACATGCATGATTTGGATCTTTGACTTGATTGAAATGTTTTTGTGGAGTGATGGCCACAAATACATCAATAAAATAATTAAAGTTAAAATTTGAATCTTAGCCCCTTCTCTCTGATTCACCTTTATCAATTCAACTTCTTATCGGAAAACTTCTCTCTCTAACAATCAAGTGGTAAACATCAGGTCAGGAGCTGGACAGGATATTCCGTTCGTCATCAATCAGCTGAATCAAGTTCCCTCCTCCACCACAAGAATTAGCGATGGATCCCGCGATGCAGCAGTTCTTTACGGAACAGATGCAGTTAATTCAGAACCTCACCGCCACTGTCCAGAATCTACAGGCACAGCAGAACCAGCCACCACCACAAGGACCTCCACCACCTCCACCACCAGTGAACAAGCATAGAGAATTCATGAGCCACAACCCGCCCACTTACTCTCATTCTGTAGATCCCCTCGATGCCGATGATTGGCTCAAGACCATCAACAAGATGCCGAATATCACCCAATGCAATGATCGTGAGAAGGTTTTGTATGCCTCGGGACGTCCGGAAGGTGCGGCCCGCCGATTGGTGGGATGCTTACACCGTCGCACATGCTGCCGCCGACACCATTACCCGGCGGGGAGTTCCGGGAGAGTTTTCGTACACATCACATCCCGAGCTGGTGTGAAGAAGGCGAAGAAGAAGGAATTTCTAGCTCTAAAGCAAGGCAACATGACAGTTAGTGAGTATCTGGATCAGTTTACTCATTTGTCCCGCTATGCCCCAGATGAAGTCAACACGGATGCCAAGAGACAAGAACGCTTTCTCGATGGTTTGATAGGGCCACTTAACTATCAGTTGCAGAGCCACACATTTCTTAACTTTCAGATGTTGCTCAATAAGGCTATAGGCTTGGAGAATAAACGCAAGGAACTTCGTGAACAGAAGCGCAAATTTCAATCTCAGGGACAGTCTAGCAGTAACACCCGCCCTCGTTACAACTCATCGCAAGACTCTCAGTTTCGTTCTAGCACACCGGGCGAGAGGCCATGGACGGAGTCGGCGGTATCGTTCGTTTGATGAACCCGAAGAATCCAACCCAATGACACCTCGGGCTCCAAATCCCCATCGGAATCGCTCGGTGCACCAAGAAGGAACACTACTCCGGTTCACCCCAGTGGATGCTTCAGCGCGGAGAATTGGGACACTATGCCGCATTTGCCCTCGGCGCAATATGCGGACACCCCGGAGAGATAACGAGAGGTCAACGGAACAATATGCATGGTAGGGTGAACCATGTGACGGTCGAAGAAGCTCGGGGAGACAAAGATGTTGTGCTTGGTACGTTTCTTATCAACTCTGTACCCGCAACAGTTTTATTTGATTCGGGGCATCGCATTCATTTATTACCGAACGATTCGTGACAAAGCATGATGTACCCAAGAGTTCCATGAAGACACATTTGCTAATCGGTTCCCCAAACGGTGAAATGAAATCCACCTATGTATGCCCACGAGGTCAATCTTAAGATCGAAGAGATAGATTTTGAAGCAGACTTAGTGATTCTAACATCCGGTGGAATAGATGTGATCCTTGGTATGGATTGGTTAAGCAAGCATGATGGAATCATTTTGTGTGCCAAGAAGTCGGTGCTCTTAACTACCCCGCAAGGAGATAGGATTGAGTTTGCTTTGCTACAAGCCCGAAGAAGAAGGAGAAGTGAACGAGCTGCGAGATAGTAAACCATCATCTATCAAGGACATCTTGTATCTCCTCTTGTTTCCCGATCCCTCCGAATCTCGGGACGAGATTCTTTTTAAGGGGGTAGGATTTGTAACACCCGAAAATTCCATCACAATAAAATATTGTTAGCAACATGGTTTAGTTTTATTTTTCTAAGGATTTAATAAATTTGAATAAATAAATTTGCCTTTAATTAAATTAAAACATCATTTAATAATTAGAATCAAACAAGTGATTGTGCATCATGTTGAAATGCGTGAGTTTTGGTTGTGGTGTGGTTTTAAAAAAAGGTCTTAAAAAAAACACTTGTGAAAAAGTCTTAAAAACTATTGTGAAAAGTCCTTAAAAATAATTGTGAAATAGGTGTAAAAGTTTGAAAAAAAAAATAAAAGTTTGAATTAAAAAAAAATGTGTTTGAAAACTTGTTTAAAAAGTTCTCTAAAAAGTCTTAAAATAGTTGGTGAATTTGTGTTAAAATTTGATTTGAAAAAGATTTGAATTTGAATTTGGATTTGAAAAGAAAAGAAAAAAAAAAAAAAAAAAAAAAAGAAAACTAACCTACCAATCTAACCCAACACCCGCGGCCCATCCCTCTTTCAGCCCAACCCGGCCCGCTCCTCCCGCCTCCCTCCCTCTCTCTCTCTGACCGCTGACGTGTGGGGCCCACACGTCAGGGCCATCTTCAACCTACAGCGCGCCCCCATCCTCCCCGAGCCGGCCGCCGGCCACCGCCGCACCCCGGCGCCGCCCCTTCCTTTTCCCCGCGCCGCTCCACCTCCCCACGGGCGCGCGCGCTCCACCTCCCCGCGCACTCACCCACCGCGGCCCTATCTCTTCCCCTCCCTCCACCACCGAACGCCGCACGCCATTAATGGCGGCCGCCCACCGAGCTTCGCCACCGCCTCACCGCGCCGTCTCCTCTTCCTCCTCGGGCTATAAAAGGTGCCCCAAGGCCCCCTCTACACCCCCCGCGCCACTCCTCCTCCCTCCTCCACTCCCCCACCGTGCCACCGCCGGAGCACCGCCGCCGCCGCCGGATCCGCCGCCCGATCCGCTTCACCGGCGCATTTTCCCTTCCCTCCGAGCCCCTGGTAGTCTTCTGTCACACCCGGTTTTAAAGGCAAAACCAGATGCATTGATCACGTGTGCGCCAGGATCAAGTTACACACACGCTTAGACATTATGAATACCAAAATCAGTGCCACACGAATAAAGAGTTATTACAAACCATAGTCTTAATCGAAACTTAAACAAACGAATTCTCGCAGCGGACAAAAATGCCTCCACGGAAGTGATGCGAAGACTACGCACACCTAGAACTCCTGGATATCTTCCGGATTATCTTCAAAGTTCTCCCGATCCGAGCGACAATTACGGTATTGTAGATGCAAGAGAATAAACAAGCGTGAGCACATATCGTACTCGGCAAGGGGAAAACAACATAACATGCGGGGCCATATGGTGGATGGCTAAGGTTCAAGCACTTTAGCATTTTAGTTGGTCAAGTTTTATTAGCAACCTGATTACTAGAGGTGTAAGTTCATACCAACCCAATTAATAAGATATAAGCATCATAAATAAAGGGAATAAACCACAATTTAAACATTAAAGTTCCATAACTTAATCATGTGAGTGTCCAGGCCGCTCTTGACCGTGAGCACGGCTAATCGATTAGTTTAACACTCTGCAGAGGTTGTACATCTTTACCCACAAGCGGCCGTAAAAGCTCCGAAGAACTTTGGACCCAACCATGCGGTGTTTGCAAGACACCATACCACACTTCCGAGGTGTGATTGCATAGGGACGCTACATGGCCTTTACAAAGGTTCCCTAGCAAGTTATGACCCACAAGGTCGGATCGATTAGCAAGGTATAAAGTCCCCTAGCGAGGTCAATACCCCACCATAAAAGAATAACTCACCCAACTCCCGCTAGAGCGAGTCCATACCCCACAAGTACCGCCGATCCCTTGTCCTTATCGGTAAGACCATCCCCTGCTAAAGTTCCTAATTAATCGGCCAAGACCATTGCCCATTAGTTCTTGTGGTTGTCTCGTTTTCCTGGGTGGTTCTCCATGTTCCGATTACACATTAGAGTGGTCTTGTAAAGATAAAAGATCATAAACGGAACATGAAATCAAAAAGGTAACCAAGTAGATTAATACCAATACCCGAGTTGAGCATGCTAAGCAATAACTACCACAAGATTAATTTAATTCCCGGCATCAAGGTAAAGGTAGTCAAAAGCTAGGCATGATCCTTAATAGGTTCCCATCAAGTTAATGCAAGCGAAAAGTAAAAACGGTGAATTTAAATGCATGTTATGTAGGACAAGCGGGCATGCATCAAGGAATACTTGCCTTCAACAAAGCCTTGCTGCTCAAACTCTTGCACGACCGGATCTTCAAATCCCTCGAACGAATCGCTCTCTACGATCCACAATCATCACATACAAGCATACAATAGAAATAAATAAGAAACAGTCACCAAACAGATCAAACAGATCTAAACAGTAGCACGAAACTAATCTACGCTTCGAGACGAACGCGTGGACATAAAGAACGCTAAAATCGGAGCTAAAACGACCAAGTTATGGGCTCGGGAAGTTCCGGGGACTAATGCGAAGATTTAAAAAGGTTTCGGGCTAAAATAAAGAAAAAGGACTAAGCGTAAGGAATCTTATACGGTGGAAGGATATTTTTGTAAATACCAAAAAGCTCAGGGGTTTTCTTGCAAAAATCACGGGAACACACCGGGTTGACCGGTATTGACTCGGCCGGCTCGATCTAGATCCATTGGATCTAGATCCAAAGGCTGTGGTCGCGCGCGGGTTAAGAGGGGGCGGCGGGCTGACCAGATGCGTCAGATCTCGATCCGACGGTCACGGACGCGTGCAAGCGGCTGGGCGGCGGCGGGCGACGGCCGACGGCGGCGGCGGTGGAGAGCGGCGGCGGGACTCGCCGGCGACCCCAATCCGGGGCTCGGTGCCCGATTCAACGCGCGAGAGACCTCTATGCAACGCGCGCGCGGGCGGCGGATCGATCTAGGGCGGCGACTCGGGCGGAGGTGCGGCGGCGCGGGCGCTCGGCGCGGCGGTGCGGAGCTCGGACTCCGGCGACGGGCCTAGGGCGGCGGGGTGCACGGGGATGTCAACAAGCGGCGCCGGGGAGCTCCTCACCTTCTTGCGAAGCTCCTGGGCGATCCCACGGCGACGAAGCGGCGGCGGAGCCGGGGAACAGCGGCGGCGGCGCTCTAGGGTTCCGGCGGCTTGCGGCTAGGGCAAGAGGCGCAAGGCGGCGGCTCGGGGTGGGGGGCGTCCGGGGGCGGCGGCGGCTTATAAAGGCCACGAGGGCCCGGCCTTGGCGTGCGCGCTACGCGCGGGCGTCGTGCGCGGGTCGGACTCGGCGGCGGCGCGAGGCGAGGCCGAGTCCGGCGCGGGGACCGGCGAGCCGGCGGGGATGACAAGGGGGCCCCACCCGTCGGCGGCACGGGCGCGGGCCGCGGCGCGGGTGGGCGGCGGTCTTGGGCCGCGCGGCTAGGCCGGGCCGCAAGGCGCGAGCGGGCCGGCTAAAAAAAAGAGAAAAAGAAATGGGGGCCGCTCGTAGCCGCCGGGCCGGGCTAGATGGGGAAGGGGAAAAGGAGAAAAGGTTTGGGGTTTTAGGGATTTAGGAAAAGGCACCAAACAAAATGGAAATTCAAATTTTGAATTTGAATTCCAAGCAACCAAAACAATGCTCCAGCATGTATGCCACAAATAAATCCTATATTTCATTAAAGTTATTTTAGAAAAGTGTTAAATGCCTAAAATTAAATAAAACAACCTTATACTCCTTAAGCAATTAAATGGTTGCTAGCAAATTTTAATAAAGCCAAGTTTTTAATAGAATTAGGGTGTTACAAATCCTACCCCCTTAAGAAGAATCTCGTCCTCGAGATTCGGACAGATTGGGAAAAAGATGCGGAAACTCGCTTTCAGGCTCATCCTCTCTTTCCCATGTTGCCTCATCCTCTGTATGATTACTCCACTGTACTTTGCACATCTTAATCACACTATTCCTGGTGATCCTTGTCATGGTTTCCAATATCCGAATGGGGTGTTCAACAATAGTGAGATCCTCTTTAACGCTTAGATCATCCAAGGGTAACGGCTCTTTGTCATGAGGGCCAAAACCCTTCTTCAACTGAGAGATATGGAACACATCATGTACATCAGCTAGCTGGACTGGCAACTCTAATCTGTAAGCCACTTCTCCCACTCTCTCAATGATCTTGAAAGGTCCAATAAAGCGAGGTGACAACTTTCCTTTAACTCCGAATCGACGCAAACCCCTGATAGGTGATACCTTTAGGTACACATAATCGCCTTCCTGAAAGACCACATCTCTTCGTTTACCATCGCATAGCTTTTCCGTCTAGACCGAGCAATCCTCAAATTTTCTCTCGATAATCCGAACTTGTTTCTCCGCTTCTCCGATGATATCCGCCCCGAATAAGCGCCTTTCTCTGTCTCACTCCAAAATAACGGAGTCCTACACTTCCTTCCATATAAAGCCTCAAAGGGTGACATTTGGAGACTAGCTTGGTAGTTGTTGTTATAAGAGAACTCAGGCATACGGCAAGCTCTTATCCCAACTACAACCATGCTTAAGCGCACATGCTCTCGGCATGTCCTCTAGGATCCGATTGGTTCTCTCCGTCCGCCCATCCGTCCGTGGATGATAAGGCGAGCTGAAATTTAGCTTAGTATCCAGGGATTCATGCAACTTCCCCCGAAACGAGAAGTAAGCGAGTACCTCCGTCGACACGATCTTCTTTGGTACACCATGCAAACACACGATCCTGGACATGTATAGCTCTGCCAACTTAGCTCCTGTATAGGTAGTCTTTACCGGAATGAAGTGAGCTACCTTAGTCAAACGATCCACGATAACCCAAATCGAATCATAACCATCTCGGGTCGGGGTAAACCCACTATGAAATCCATTCCGATCTCTTCCCACTTCCACTCAGGCACCTTCAAAGGTTGAAGCAAACCAGCGGGTCTTTGATGTTCGGCCTTAACCCGGTGACAAGTGTCGCACAAAGCCACATGGGCGGCCACGTCTCTCTTCATACCGTACCACCAATACCTCTGCTTGAGATCCTGGTACATCTTGGTACTGCCTGGATGGATAGAGTAAGCTGAGTCGTGAGCTTCTCTCAAGATCTTCTCTCTAAGATCTCTTGTCTCTGGTACACACAACCGGTTCTTAAACCACACGGTTCCTTGCTCATCTTCTGTGAAATCTGGGGCTTCTCCTTGTTGCATGCTCTCTTTAATCTTTTGTATTCCAGCATCCTCTAGTTGCCACTTGCGTATCTCTTGCTCCAGAGTAGACTGTAACTCCAAAGTCACTCCTTCCGCATGTGCAACCACTTTCAAGGCGAGCCTTTCAAACTCTTTTACCAACTCGTCGGGCAAGCCGAATGGTCATTGCCATGTTAGTGTGGCCCTTCCGACTTAAAGCATCAGCAACCAGATTCGCTTTACCCGGATGGTAGTGAATCTCTAGATCATAGTCCTTGATCAACTCTAACCAACGACGTTGTCTTAGATTGAGATCCTTCGAGTAAAGATGTACTTCAAGCTCTTGTGATCGGTATAGATGCGGCACTTAGTTCCCATAATGTAGTGTCTCCAAATCTTCAAGGCATGAACCACTCGCCGCCAACTCAAGATCATGCGTAGGGTAGTTCAACTCATGCTTCCTCAAGCGACGAGATGCATAGGCTATAACATGACCTTCTTGCATCAACACACATCCTAGTCCTTCCGGGATGCATCACAATATATGTCAAAACTCTTTCGTAGATCGGGCATTACTAAAACAGGTGCTGTGGTTAACCGCTTCTTTAACTCCTCGAAACTGGACTGACATGCACTGGTCCATTTGAATTCCCTGTCCTTCTCTAGCAATGTAGTGAGGGGCTTCACAATCTTAGAGAATCCTTCAATAAACCGACGATAGTAACCAGCAAGTCCAAGGAAACTCCGAATCTCAGACACCGTACGAGGGGCTTCCCACTTCAATACATCGCTAACCTTGCTAGGATCCACAGCAATACCTCCGTTGGTGATGATATGACCTAGAAAAGACACTTCCTTGAGCCAGAACTCACATTTGCTGAACTTCGCATATAACTCATGCTCTCTCAGCTTCTGCAACACAAGTCTCAAATGCTCCTCATGGTCCTCCTCATTCTTGGAGTAGATCAGAATGTCATCAATGAATACCACAACGAACTTGTCCAGATACTCCATAAAGATCTTGTTCATCAAGTACATAAAGTACGCGGGTGCATTGGTTAACCCAAAAGACATAAGCGTGTACTCATAAAGTCCGTACCTAGTAGTAAAAGGCGTCTTAGGAATATCTCGAAGGCCTAATCTTCAACCGATGATAACGATCGCGGATCGATCTTAGAAAACACGGTTGCTCCTCTCATCCGATCAAACAAATCTTCAATACGTGGCGAGAGGATACTTGTTCTTGATAGTAACATCGTTAAGAGACCCGTAATCAACACACATTCTCTCGTGTGCCGTCTTTCTTACCAACAAAGATAACGGGTGCTCCCCAAGGTGATGAACTAGCACGAATGAACCCTTTACCCAATAATTCTTTAATGCGAGCTTTAAGTTCTTGTAATCGATCACTAGACATTCTATATGGGCGCTTAGAGATAGGAGCGATACCGGGTAAAAGATCAATAACGAACTCAACATCTCGGTCGGGGGGCATACACGGCAACTCCTCGGGAAACACATCGGGATAATCGCACACTACTCGTATGTCTTCCAAGGTCGCTCCGTCAAGCTTATTCACGGCACCGGCATTTGATGGTGCGGGATCTCGCCGCAAACTCAAACCTTTCACCAGTTGGACTTGTAAGAAGGATTGACCTCTTAGCACATTGAATCACCGCATCACACGCGGTCAACCATCCCATTCCCAATATCACATCGATCCCCTTTGAATCCAAGATTATAAGATTGGCACGGAAATCTCTGCCCACGATCTTGAGATGAACGTTATCGCATTTATAGATAGCTTTCAATTCCCCCCCAGGTGAGGTAACTAACATGTGGCGAGACATGGGGCTGATAGGTAGATTATGTTGAGCTACGAACTGGGATGTAATGAAAGAATGGGATGCTCCAGAATCAAACAAAACTGAGGCAGGAGTAGAGTTGACTAGAAACATACCGAGCACTACTCTGGGGTTCTCCTGGGCGACTTCAGCATCAACGTGCATTGCCTTGCCTCGTGCATAGCTCTGTTGTCCCTTGTTTGACTGCGGGGTTTGGCTTCCGCTCCTTGTCTGTTGCTGGTTCTGTGTAGGGGTGTGTGGAGGGTTCCTCTTTGGGCAAGCATTGGCATAGTGACCAAGTTCTCCGCACTTGAAGCAAGTAGTGGTGGCAGGATTGGGTGGTGCCACGGTCCTTACAGGTGTGCCAAGCGGGGCTCTCTGGCCGACTCGGGCCGGGAAGGCCGGGCGGGGGAGTCCGAGGAACGGGGACGCCGAAACCGCTGGCGAGCGATGGCGCGGAACCGCCGAGCGGGACGGCCGGGACTGCCGCTGCCCAAAGTTTCCACCCGGTCCCCCAAAGCGGAACGGGGTGTTCGGCGGTGGGTTGAAGCGCGGGCGAGACGCACTCCCAAACTGCCCAGAGCTGGCGGCCTTCCTCTTCTGCTCTCCGAGCTCCTTGCGCTTGTGCTCCAAGCGGATAGCGGCATCAACTAGCTGCTGAAAGTTAGGAAAGGGATATGACATCGGTGATGCTTGCGGCGAACCAACCAATCCATCCAAGAACAGCTCCTGCTTCTTCCTATCTTCGGCAACCTCCTCAGCTGCATAGCGAGATAGCTCAGTGAACTTGTCTCTATACTCAGCCACTGACATTCCTCCCCGCTTCGGCCGAAAGGAACTCCTTCTTATTGATCTTCATGACTCCGAGAGGGTATGTGATGGCTCCGAAGTTGGTGGTAAACTCCTCCCAAGTGATAGTGTGCGGGGCGGCATGAGCGTCGAGTACGCATCCCACCAAGCGGCTGCGAGCCTTGAAGTCGTCTGCCGGCATACGGGACCTTCTCTCTCGTCGTCACACCGACGGGTAGTGAGCATCTTAAGTATTGTCTTGAGCCAATCTTCGGCTTCCGGTGGATCAGCGGCGTGAGTAAACACGGGAGGGTGATGACTCATGAACTCTCGGTGCTTATTGCGAGGCGCGGTGGCGGCACCGGCGGATTGTTGACCGAGCTTGCAAGTTTGTCACGGTGGTGGTCAAGTTTTGGAGGAGCCGGGTCCGTGCCTCCAAGAACTGCTGCATAGCGGGATCCATTTGTACTGGGCTGGGGTGCTCTTCTGCGAGTTGATTAATACCTGATCCTGACCTGGTGTTCACCATCTGAGTGTTAGGAACATTATTTTAGATGATTGCACCAAGGATTAAACTTAGGAAGATAAGATAGCAATGATATTCAGATAAGACAGATTCTGTTGACTCCAAACAATCAGGCATAGCTCTCTGTATAAGTAACCAAAACTTATGGATTTTGTACTGATAAAAGGTAACGAAATTATGAAACTACTCCAACTGGAATCACCTCAATCGGAGTTGTGTAGCTCTGGTTATAAAATAAACAAGTCAGGTAGGTCGGCAGTGTTTAACAGATTCGTGGGACTGTAATGTTTTAGTCATATCTCTCTGGTTTTCCATCCAAATATTCCGAATTTTTCACAGAAAATCAGTAATGAAATTCTTGAACTTTTCCAATTGGTTTTACTGCATTCGGAGTTCTGTAGCCCGAGATAAAATTAAAACAGTACTGCTGACTCAGAAAACTGTGCGAACAGATTTTTTTGGGATCTCGAGTTTGCATTAAGGGGAAACTTAAGTGGACAAAAGGATTAAGATAGATAACTGATTGAGACTGAAAGATAACCCCACAAGCTTACTACTAAACCAATGTCGTTGCGGTCATCACTCCACAACACATTGCACTCAACCAAAAATCCAACTCACACATTAAGCACAAAATCAAGCATTCAACCACACCTCTAAACTAAACACACTTTACCGATCGTCTACTAGCGATTACAAGGAAATCCTATCCTTAATCTTAAACCTAAGGACTTTCTTCAGCCATGGCATCTGTGCGAGCGTCAGGGGAGTCGTAGTGTGGCCTCTTGGGTGATGGGGAGGTACATCCTTCTGCGGCTTCATGGGCTTCCGGCTGCTCCCTGTTCAAAAGCGCAGCTTCCAAGGCACGCCTCTGCGTCTCCAGAGTGAAGATTTGCTGCTGTGCTGCGTATAGCGTGTTGTTGGCGTCATCCAACGCAGTGTTCACAGCTGCAAGTAGACCTCGAACATTGTTGAGCGTCCCTTCATAGGGCCGGTCTTTGGGGCGATGTAAGTCTTGGCTTCCCCACTTGCCCTGAAAGGTGTGTAGCGGCAGTGGGTATCCTCCAACCTGTCACGCTCCTTGTGAGAGAGCACATAGAGCGCCCTCCGAGCCGACTCGCTATCCCGGCATCCATAGTAGTCCCGTGAGCCACATCATGATGCTTGGACATCTCCTTCACTCCACGGCATGGAATGTACTCCTCCAAGATGGCAAGCAACCTCCCAATGGGGCTCGAACCAAGGATGGGTCCACGGCTCACAATGGTAGACGGGGGCCTTATCATAGCCTAGGCGAAGTACCATTGCCCTCGGGTGGTCCGCCATGGGTATGCCTACTCCATCAGCTCTGTAATGGTACACTTCCCAGATCGCTTCCCTCTCTTCCTCTTCTTGCTCTTGTTCCTCCATCTCTTGATCTGAGGAATCTTCATCTCCTTACGGTGCTTGCTCCTCTAGGTTGGGTTGTTCAGCTAGCTCATCCTCCTCTTGGATCACCTCCTCCGGATCTTCCTCATCATCAGGCACCATGATAAGGTTGGGGAAAACCACGAGTGCGAGGCTCCATCTCAATCTCCTCATCCGTATCTCCATCATGCAAATCATGGTATCTTGTTCTGTGGAGCATGCGGTGGACTGCTCCCGCCCCGAGAAATCTCCAAGCTACGAACCATCCGTAGTGTAGTGCGGAATGAGAAAGATGGTAAGGTAAAAAGGATGTGAGCTAAAGCAAGCACAAGTTAAAGAATGCGGACGACTCAAGAGTGAAGCAAAAAGGCAAGAGTAAGGTTAGTAAGAATAAAGCAAGCATGTGTAAGAAAGCTTCTATGAGTATACAATCCTTAATTTCGACCATTTTCTATCTAGGCTAGCGTTCCTACGATCAACACGGCTACGGTACCACTCTGTCACACCCGGTTTTAAAGGCAAAACCGGATGCATTGATCACGTGTGCGCCGGGATCAAGTTACACACACGCTTAGACATTATGAATACCAAAATCGGTGCCACACGAATAAAGAGTTATTACAAACCATAGTCTTAATCGAAACTTAAACAAACGAATTCTCGCGGCGGACAAAAATGCCTCCACGGGCGGTCGATCGAAGACTACGCACACCTAGAACTCCCGGATATCTTTCGGATTATCTTCAAAGTTCTCCCGGTACCGAGCAAACAATTCCGGGTATTGTAGATGCAAGAGAATAAACAAGCGTGAGCACATATCGTACTCGGCAAGGGGAAAACAACATAACATGCGGGGCCATATGGTGGATGGCTAAGGTTCAAGCACTTTAGCATTTTAGTTGGTCAAGTTTTATTAGCAACCTGATTACTAGAGGTGTAAGTTCATACCAACCCAATTAATAAGATATAAGCATCATAAATAAAGGGAATAAACCACAATTTAAACATTAAAGTTCCATAACTTAATCATGTGAGTGTCCAGGCCGCTCTTGACCGTGAGCACGGCTAATCGATTAGTTTAACACTCGCGGAGGTTGTACATCTTTACCCACAAGCGGCGTAAAAGCTCCGAAGAACTTTGGACCCAACCATGCGGTGTTTGCAAGACACCATACCACACTTCCGAGGTGTGATTGCATAGGGACGCTACATGGCCTTTACAAAGGTTCCCTAGCAAGTTATGACCCACAAGGTCGGATCGATTAGCAAGGTATAAAGTCCCCTAGCGAGTCAATACCCCACCATAAAAGAATAACTCACCCAACTCCCCGCTAGAGCGAGTCCATACCCCACGGTACCGCCGATCCCTTGTCCTTATCGGTAAGACCATCCCCTGCTAAAGTTCCTAATTAATCAGCCAAGACCATTGCCCATTAGTTCTTGTGGTTGTACTGTTTTCCTGGGTGGTTCTCCATGTTCCGATTACACATTAGAGTGGTCTTGTAAAGATAAAAGGTCATAAACGGAACATGAAATCAAAAAGGTAACCAAGTAGATTAATACCAATACCCAGTTGAGCATGCTAAGCAATAACTACCACAAGATTAATTTAATTCCCGGCATCAAGGTAAAGGTAGTCAAAAGCTAGGCATGATCCTTAATAGGTTCCCATCAAGTTAATGCAAGCGAAAAGTAAAAACGAGTGAATTTAAATGCATGTTATGTAGGACAAGCGGGCATGCATCAAGGAATACTTGCCTTCAACAAAGCCTTGCTGCTCAAACTCTTGCACGACCGGGATCTTCAAATCCCTCGAACGAATCGCTCTCTACGATCCACAATCATCACATACAAGCATACAATAGAAATAAATAAGAAACAGTCACCAAACAGATCAAACAGATCTAAACAGTAGCACGAAACTAATCTACGCTTCGAGACGAACGCGTGGACATAAAGAACGCTAAAATCGGAGCTAAAACGACCAAGTTATGGGCTCGGGAAGTTCCGGGGACTAACTGCGAAGATTTAAAAAGGTTTCGGGCTAAAATAAAGAAAAAGGACTAAGCGTAAGGAATCTTATACGGTGGAAGGATATTTTTGTAAATACCAAAAAGCTCGGGGGTTTTCTTGCAAAAATCACGGGAACACACCGGGTTGACCGGTATTGACTCGGCGGCTCGATCTAGATCCATTGGATCTAGATCCAAAGGCCGTGGTCGCGCGCGGGTTAAGAGGGGGCGGCGGGGCGACCGGATGCGTCGGATCTCGATCCGACGGTCACGGACGCGTGCAAGCCGGGGGCGGGCGGCGGGCGGCCGGCCGACGGCGGCGGCGGTGGAGAGCGGCGGCGGGACTCGCCGGCGACCCCAATCCGGGGCTCCGGTGCCCGATTCAACGCGCGAGAGACCTCTATGCAACGCGCGCGCGGGCGGCGGATCGATCTAGGGCGGCGACTCGGGCGGAGGTGCGGCGGCGCGGGCGCTCGGCGCGGCGGTGCGGAGCTCGGACTCCGGCGACGGGCCTAGGGCGGCGGGGTGCACCGGGGATGTCAACAAGCGGCGGCGGGGAGCTCCTCACCTTCCCTGCGAAGCTCCCCGGGCGATCCCACGGCGACGAAGCGGCGGCGGAGCCGGGGAACGGCGGCGGCGGCGCTCTAGGGTTCGGCGGCTTGCGGCTAGGGCAAGAGGCGCAAGGCGGCGGCTCGGGTGGGGGCGTCCGGGGGGCGGCGGCGGCTTATAAAGGCCCGAGGGCCCGGCCTTGGCGTGCGCGCTACGCGCGGCGTCGTGCGCGGGTCGGACTCGGCGGCGGCGCGAGGCGAGGGCCGAGTCCGGCGCGGGGACGGCGGGCGGCGGGGATGACAAGGGGGCCCCACCCGTCGGCGGCACGGGGGCGCGGGCGCGGCGCGGGTGGGCGGCGGTCGTCGGGCCGCGCGGCTGGGCTGGGCCGCAAGGCGCGAGCGGGCTGGCTAAAAAAAAGAGAAAAAGAAATGGGCTGCTGCTGTAGCCGCTGGGCTGGGCTAGATGGGGAAGGGGAAAAGGAGAAAAGGTTTGGGGTTTTAGGGATTTAGGAAAAGGCACCAAACAAAATGGAAATTCAAATTTTGAATTTGAATTCCAGGCAACCAAAACAATGCTCCGGACATGTATGCCACAAATAAATCCTATATTTCATTAAAGTTATTTTAGAAAAGTGTTAAATGCCTAAAATTAAATAAAACAACCTTATACTCCTTAAGCAATTAAATGGTTGCTAGCAAATTTTAATAAAGCCAAGTTTTTAATAGAATTAGGGTGTTACATCTTCCCCTTGCTCTCCTCTTCGTTCTGGTATTTTTCTCGCGCGTTTTGGTTCACCAGAGCGCATTTTGGCCTTCTCCGGCGAGCCCCGCCGCCGCGCGCGCCGCCGCGCGCGCCGCCGGCCGCCGCCGCTAGCCGCCGCGGCCGTCCGCCCGCCGCCGCCGTCGCCTACAAGCCACCACAACCGTCCGATCAAAATCCACGGCCCGGATTAAAACCGGTCCATACCCCTTCGCCGGTCCACGGTGGACCATGGACCGAGTCCACCGGCGCGGTCCACGCGCTTGCGTCACGCCGACGTCACCACCGCGCGTCGGCACGGCCGCAGCAAGCCGCCACGTGTCGCTCCCATGGTCCACCCGCCGGCTGCCCAGGCACTTTTGCAAAAAGGACCCTGCGGTTTTTAATATTACAAAAATATCCTTCCACCTATATAAAAGCCTTACAACTAGGTCCTGATTTTCACATCTAGACCCCTGATCTCCATAGTTTTCATGTTCTTTAGCCTATCCTTAACCTTTTACATATTAGACCTCCTAGTTTCACACATATTCATGTTTAGGTCCCTGAAATCTTGCAGAGAAACCCCTAAAACTTTCAGATAATCACAATTTAGTCCCTGAACCTTGTTTCGACCCATAACTTTTTCATCCTAGCTCCGTTTTACACGTTCTTGATGTCCACGCGATCGTCTCTCCGAGCCCGTCATTTCTAAAAGCTTGTTTTAGCCTTTTGGTAATGTTTGATGTATTGTTTTATTTATTGTATGTTTTTCTTGCATGATCGTAGCCAACACGCCGTTCGAGGAAATTCAAGTGCAGAGCTTTGCAGATAAGGAGAGTAGCTTATCGTTGGAGAAAGGCAAGTGACCCTAACCACCCTTCTACCTATGCTTTAATCAAGATCACTATAAGTCAATCGGAACATGGAGAACCACCCAGGAAAACGGTGCAACCACGGTCCATATGGCTGCGGCTTAGCCAATTAATTAGGTGTGCGATTGATCCGATGGCCCTTTTCCGAAAGGAGCGAGAGGGGGATCCGGGTTGCGGGGGTATAGCCCGGTCCTTTTGGGGTAGCAGCCTTTGCTAAGGTGCCGACCACTAGGGAGGGTTATGGTCCGCCCGATCCGTAACTATGCGGGTCGTTAGTCTTTTGCATATCTTTGTAAAGGCTTCGTAGCGTCCCTATGCAATCACACCTCGGAAGTGTGGTATTGTGCACGATCGGCACATGCGTGGTTGGGTTCAAAGTTCTTTGGAACTTTTACGCGAAGCGTGGGAAAAGTGTGCAACCTCTGCGAGTGTAAAGGCGATCGATCAGCCGTGCTCACGGTCAAGAGCGGCCTGGACCCTCACATGATAATTGAACTTAAAGATGGATTAATATTGCTTTCTGGTTATTTCTGTGGCCTTGCTGAGTACCAACCATAAGTGTACTCATCCTTGCTTACGCTGTTCAGAGAAGAATCCCGGTGTGGAGTACTTCACTGACTGCGAGGAGTTCTGAGGATGCGATCAACCAGTCAGATGCCTGTGGGAGATGAAGATGGAGTCGCGTCTTCATAGTTATCGTTGTTCGTGTAAAGACCTTCGTGTCTACTTTCGTGAGTGTAATAAAAGTTAATAACCCTTATCTGTACGTTTTTGAGCAGTGTCTTGTGATATTACACTCATGAGTCTATCATATGTGTGAAATTTTGATCCTGGCACACATATGAGATGCATTCGGTTTTCTACGGAAAATCGGGTGTGACAGTGGCAGGATCACATTGTAGTACCACTCCGGGAACGGAGGCGTGTAGGTAGGTCCCTGCATTTTAGGTTTGAGGCCGAATTGATTCTGCGTCAAGTCGGCCATCTTCTGAGCCAAGATATCATCCTCCTGTACGCTTGTAGCTGGGCCATAGCCCGGATTAGGGAGAGCGTCGATGGCGCCATAGTTCATCACTTCGTGATAGCCTCCGCCGTACAGATTCTTCTGCAGCCTATTGCTAGCTGGGGCGATCCTGTAGCCGGAAGCAAGCGGAGCCCCTGACAATCCAAATGCCAACTCTCCATACGTGGGCTGATACAGATTCGGCTGTTGTATAGGTTGCCCTGTGCTGCCCTGCAGAGGTGGCTGGACTGGTTTCCCTCCTGCGGCCTGCAGAGGGGGTCGAACTGGCTGACCTCCAGCACCTTGTGGAGGAGGCCGGGACCGCTCGGCTTCCAACGCTGCGGGGGGAGGCCGGGCCCGGCCGGCTTCGCAACGGCGACTGAGAACTGGACTCCCCCATCTCCATAGTGCCTCCCTGAAGGGGAGCTCGATTGAATACTTGCTCCATGCCTGGGGTGAAAATAGCCACCATCATCTGTTTGAATGCAGCCAGGAAAGCTCTATGATGCCTGCTGAATATGTCATCCGCGGTGTCTCGGAACGCCTGCATGCATTCCTCTTTCTCTTGCTGAGTTGTAGCGTCGCTCTCCCCCGGCAACAGAACTCTGGGCATATCATTCTTGAGGTATGGGACGCCACTCCTGTTCTTTTTAAATGATAGCAAGCACTTCTGTTGGAACTGGTCCGCGGCATCCTTTAGCTGCTGCTGCTGTTCTGGAGAGAGGTCTTCGATGTTGACATCCATAATGTCACCAATGTCAGGCATCTTGAATTTCGGCTATTGTCCCACCAGGCGTGCCAAAACGTGTGTTGACGCAAAATCTGCACCTCACGCCAAGCACACAACAAGCCGAAAAGAGCTGGCTTCACACGTGAAGAGGTCACAATACGTGCCAGTCAATTTTCCCTGAAAATTAACAAAAGACAAAGTAATTAAATTCCAAAGCTTGGAACTTGCTGGATGATACCAGACAGTTCCATATTTACGGCCAGAAAGCCAAATGAGATGACATATAGCTATAAAGAGCTATCTGCCAGCAAACTGGAAGCATTCGGGGCTTTAAAATGCAAAAAGATAGCATAGCCGAATAAGTGACGCGAGCATGACGATAGATCGGTCTTTATTTGGATAAAGATGACACATGCGCAAGGTCGTGACCGATCCTCGTGATAAACAACGATAACAAAATGAAGTAAAAACATGGTCATAAATACGTAATAAACAAGTGCGCATAGGTCCAAGGCACTAGTCTACCGCATGTCTAGATACCTTAAGACCCGTCAAGCATGATATCAAACAAATCTATCCACCGCATGATACAACTTGCTTTGGGATCATACCACTACCCACAAATAGATCTATCCACCGCATGATACAATCTAAATATGGAAAGCTAAAAGCACAAGATATTCAAGAAATAACTTATGAATACGTTTCACTCATAAAAGCATAACCGAATACAGCTGGACAGCCGAATCGGGGTCCATGAAGAAGGAATGAGCATTACCAGACAAGATAAATCTATCAGATTGAATCAGAAATCTAATCTACCGGATGACTAGCTCCAAAGCAACCCAAAAAACCTGCATCTACCGCATGATACTCAGCTCTTTCAAGATTTATCCAAGATCTGGTAAACTTGAACCCACAACACGTAACAACCTAGATCGAATCGGTTTCAGCAATTAAGGGACGTATGATCCGCGTGCTATTGAAGCTATGGGTACGAACTTGAATCGCATAGGGATCATCCAAGGGAGTAAAGCCGATCCAAACCAATTTAGATTGGGCAAAAAAGGTGTTACACGAATTTAAACATAAAGTAAGAACTTGAAGTAACACGGGGTAACTTAATGAATCTATTGAATCTTGCCAAAACTCAATAGAGCCGATAACTAGCCTCAAGCTAGATCTTAGACTACCGCATGACACTAAGCATGGTAATAAGACTACTTGCATCAGATCTAAATCCACCTCATGATACTAGACATGATACAAGGTTGCCGGTACTCACGGAGGTCGACGGATCGATGAACCCTCTCGAAGAACTCGACGACACGACAAGGGACTCAAGGGTTTGGTGTAAAGCCGGGTTGTATTGAAAATGTTTCGAATATCTGTTACATACATTCAGGGTTTATATTTATACCCTGTTAAACATGACCTCGAATGGATTCGATACCTAATTTATCTCTAAATGTGATTTCTTATCCATTCATTTGTCCTTTCCGCTCGGGCCACGTCACCATACAATCCCGCAAAATCAGCGCAACAGTCTTCTTGCCGAACAGAAGCAAATTGCCGACCGCGAACTCTTCTGCCGAATTCATCTGAAGAAACCTTCCTTCCGCCGAACGGATTTTTCACCGGGTCGGTCCCACAAGTCAGACTCCTTACCAAAATCTGGTGTTAACAGGAAGCACCATCCCCGAGGCTATGCCCGTTGAAGACTTGGTGCCAGAGACCCGAGAGGCTGCCGGAGCGGCCCCCGAGCCAGCGGATGTAGCCAGCGGAGGAGCCCCCGATGGTGGTGCCGAAGAGAAGCGCGATGATGTACTGCCAGATTCAATCCTGGAAGTAGTGGTCCGTTCACCGGAGATTCAAGACACGGAGCCGATTCGTTCAGCGCCGATGTCTGGGGCCACCACGACTACTCGTGGTGGAATCGAACTTCTGGCGGACGATCTCGTCGACCCGGCGGTAGTAGCGCGCAACCTGGAGGCAATGCGCCGGGCTGAGCAGTGGATGAAGCTAAGTTATCAGTACCCTTGAGTAGTCGATCTGCCATATTGCTGAGTACTCGAATAACAGTTGTTGTCTGCTGCAGGATGTCGTGGAGAGATCCCGACAAAAATCTGAGATGCTCCAAGGATACGGCGATACCGTGCTCCGGGCGGAAGCATTGGAGGAAGAACTCGCAAAGGCCAAGAAGCACTCCGCCATGCTCCAGTCGAAGCTTGACGGTGCCTTCGCTCAGTACCATAATGAAGTCCAGGACATGCAGGCGAAGAGCGACGAGCTGGTGCGCAAGAACAAGTCGCTCCGCAACAAGAACAAAGGTGCGCTGCTGTCTTGTCGAGTACCCATTGGAAGTACCTTGCAGTAGTCTAACCTCGCCTTGTTTGTTGATTGCGGAGCTTGAGACCCGGGTCGAGCAACTGAAGGCCTCAGAAGTCGACATGAAGAACCTCTTCTACCAGGAGAAGGAGGCCCGAGAGGTACTTGAATATGATTATAAGCAGTTGGCTTATGAGTGCGATAAGCACATGGAGCTCCGAGTTGCCTCGGACCGTGACCTCGTCAACTGCTACAAATCCCTGCAGAAGCTGAACGAGGATTGCGAAAAGCTGTGGGGACAACTCAAAGAACTTGAAGAAGCTGCACTTCCCATTGCAAAGCTACTGGTACCTCATCTGGGCGGGCCGAAGATTGCTCCATTGGTCGACCGGCTGAGAGAAGCTCCTGGTCGTTTGGCGACGTACGTCAAGCATCTGACGAAGTCCATCCCCAATCAAGTCTTAGCGTACATGAAGTCGTACTTCCCCAAGGCTCCAGTGGACGTAGTCATGGGTGGACTAGCCGCCAACTGTACTGATGAGCAGTACGCGGAGCTCCTGGAGCAGATGGCGCCAATAGTTGAACAAGTCGCCAGAAAGCTCAACCTCCAGTAGTCCTATAGGGTTAGCTAGTAGTGATAGTTGTATATACACAAAGTTGTACTGCACTTGTTTAATTATGAATGAGAAAACTTCCATAAATGAGTACTCGTTGTCACGAGATATGTATGCGGAGTTCTCATCGTGGATTTGTCACGAGTAGTGGTACTCGCTAGTAGGCCCGTTGAGGGAGACACAGTAAGTTAGTTGATAGATAATAAAACTTTATTACTGAGAGAAGTACACCTGGATGGCCAGGGCCGTTTTACAAGTGTAGTCGCCAGGATCCGAAGGCCGCCTATGGCTAAGTGGTGCTAGGGCGCATAGCCGCTTACAACAGTAGATCCGTTAGTAGCCGTATAGGCTGGATCTAGAAGTACAAGGTCTCTTACTAGACCGCTGCTAGAGTCCTTTGTCGCTCTGAGCAGCCCAAGATCCGTTAGTAGCCGTGAACGCTGGATCTTGGAATAGAGTAGTCTGGAGACTGGTGCCTGGACCCAGAGGCTGCTTACAGCGAAAGGGTCTTGGAGTAGTCGTGCAGACTTGAGCCCCTAGGGTAGTCGAGAGACTAGGCGTAGAATCGATAGAGCTGGTCGATATTCCACGAGTTGCTGATGTCTTCGCCTTCAAGAGTCTGGAGGCGGTAGGAGCCTGGTCCGGTCACCTTTGCAACTGTGAAGGGACCTTCCCATGGCGAGCTGAGCTTGTGCAGTCCTTCCGTGTTTTGGAGGCGGCAGAGGACGAGATCGCCAACGTTGAAGGAACGTTCCTTGACGTTGCGGTCAAGGTAGCGTCTGATACCCTCAAGGTACGCGGCGCAGCAAGCTTCTTCGAGTCCATCGATATCAACTCGTCTGCTATCTTCAGATATGCCTTCGTCGTATTGCTGTACTACTGGTGAATCCCACATGACGTCGGCAGGGAGAATTGTTTCGGAGCCATAGACCAAGAAGTAAGGCGATTGTCCTGTTGGCTTGGAGGGTTGAGTACGTAGCCCCCAGATCGCATTGGGTAGTTCCTTGATCCACTTGCCTCCTTTTGATTTAGCGGCATCGTGCAGTCGCTTCTTGAGAGTGTCGAGTACCATCCCGTTAGCGCGCTCGACTTGTCCATTGGCCCGAGGATGGGCAACTGAGACATATCAAACGTCGATCCCGCTGTTCTCGCAGTACTCCTAGAACTGGTGATTGTTGAAGTTGGAGCCCAGGTCTGTGATGATGCGGTGGGGTAGTCCGTAGCGATGCACGAGTTCATCCAAGAAGTCGAGTACTCCTTTGGCCTTGGGGCATGTGACCGGCTTGACCTCGATCCACTTGGTGAACTTATCGATGGCCACCAAGACTTTGTTGGATCCACCTGGTGCAGTCGGGAGAGGCCCAATCATGTCGATCCCCCAGTAGGCGAAAGGCCAGGTTGGCGGTATGGTGACTAGCTTGTAGGCCGGGACGTGTTGTTGCTTGGCGAAGTATTGACACCCTTGGCACCTTCTGACGAGTTCTTCAGCATCGCCCAGAGCTGTGGGCCAGTAGAAAGCTCATCGGAAAGCCTTGCTGACTAGCGTGCGTGAAGACGCGTGGTTGCCGCAGACGCCTTTATGGATCTCCTCCAAGATGCCCTTGCCTTCTTCTCGGGGAACGCACTTCATGAGTACTCCAGAAGATGCACCCCTCCTATAGAGCTTGTCTCCGACTAGGACGTAGGACTTGGCGTGGCGGATGAGTTGCTCGGCCAAGTTTTTGTTCGATGGAACCTTCTACTCGCGGATGTAGTCGATGAAGGGTTGCCACCAGTCCACGTCTATCATCATGACCTCCTGTCCAGCCGGGGGATGTGCTGGATCAGTGATCGGTGGCGCCGTCTTCGGGATGGATGGCGCGTGAAGCTCGTGGACGAAGACACCCGCTGGTATTTGAGCGCGAGTAGAACCAAGCTTTGACAGGACGTCCGCTGCAACATTGTTGTCGCGGACGACGTGATGGAACTCGAGATCATATAACTTGTTCTTAAGCTTGCGGACTTCTAGATAGTAGGCGTCCATGTTTTCCTTGTTGCGGTCCCAGGACTTGTTGACTTGGTTCATGACCGCTGTGGAGTCGCCATAGACTAGTAGTCTCTTGATGCCCAATGAAGCTGCGAGGCGGAGACCGTGTAGTAGAGCTTCGTACTCGGCTTCGTTGTTTGAGACCTTCCAAAAGATCTGCAGGACGTACTTGAGTTGTTCGCCCGTTGGGGAAATCAGGAGTACCCCTGCACCTACGCCTTCAAGCTTGAGCGAGGCGTCGAAGTATATCACCCAGTGGTCTGGGCGCTCAGTTGGAGTAGGTAGCTGATTTTCCTGCCACTCCGCCATTAAGTCGACTAGTGTCTGCGACTTGATGGCTGTTCGCGGCTTGAAGTTGATGTTGAGGGCGCTGAGTTTGACTGCCCACTTCGAGATCCTTCCAGTAGCATCTTGGTTCCGCAAGATGTCGCGGAGCGGGTAGTCGGTGACGACGGAGATCGAGTATTCCTGGAAGTAGTGTCGTAGCTTCCGCAAGGTGATGAGCACTACATACAGTAGCTTCTGTAGTGGTTGATAGCATGCCTTAGATTCTGACAGGACCTCACTAACGAAGTAGACTGGTCGCTGGACTAGGTATGCGTGACCGTCTTCCTGCCTTTCAACGACGATGGCAGTACTGACCACGTGAGTAGTCGCAGCGAGGTAGAGCAGTAGCTGCTCCTTTTTGCAAGGAGCTGTGAGGACTGGTGGCTTGGATAAGAAGTCCTTGAGCTGAGCAAGGGCTTGGTCAGCCTCTGGAGTCCACACGAACTTCTCTTGATGCTTGAGTAGTTTGAAGAAGGGGAGCCTCCGTTCTCCAAGCTTCGAGATGAATCTGTTCTAGGCCGCCATGCACCCGGTTAGCTTCTGCACGTCTTTGATGCACATGGGAGCTTTCATGCTGGTGATGGCGGAGATCTTCTCGGGATTAGCTTTGATGCCGCGGTGGCTGATGATGAAGCCAAGTAGTTTGCCCGACGGTACGCCGAAGACGCACTTGTTCGGGCTGAGCTTCCAGCGGTACTCTCCCAAGGATGCGAAAGTCTCCTCAAAATCGGCGATGAGCGTGTCGGAGTTTCTGGTCCTGAAGACCACGTCATCCACATAGGCTTCGACGTTCTTGTTGAGCTGCCTTTTGAAACAGGCCTGGATAGCTCGCTGGTAGGTAGCACCGGCGTTCTTCAACCAGAAGGACATGGTCGTGTAGCAGTACGCGCCAAACGGGGTGATGAACACGGTCTTCTCCTGGTCTTCTTCCTTGATTGCGATATGGTGGTACCCGGAGTAGCAGTCGAGGAAGCAGAGCAGGTCACAGCCCGCCGTGGAGTCAATGACTTGGTCTATCCGCGGCAACCCGAAGGGGTCCTTGGGGTAGTGCTTGTTGAGGTTGGTGTAGTCGACGCACATCCTCTACTCGTTCGAGTTCTTCTTGCGGATGAGGACGGGGTTGGCGAGCCACTCAGGATGGAAGACTTCTCTGATGAATCCAGCCACGAGTAGTTTGGCGAGTTCTTTCTTGATGGCATCCCGTCTGTCGTCGGCGAATCGGCGGAGGTGTTGTCGCTTCGGGGTAGCTTTAGGGTCGACTGTTGGGGGGTACCCGAAAAGTTCGGAATACTACCCTAACACAAGTGAAAGTTCTTAACGCGTTCAATAGCACAGTTAGGGCGCAAAGAGACTGAAATCCCTCCTGCAAATAGCACAAGTCCCAAAAAAGTCTGAATCCGTTTACACGTGCCCTCGCGCCCCCTTTTATAGGGAGACGAAGGGACTTTTACATTCCGATAACACCCTCGGGCTCGGAGAATATTCCTAATGTGAACACACACAAGAATGTCTTTTCCCCCCTTACACATTTACAAGTCTGCCACTAGTTCACACTCTAAACCCGGACTTTTTGGGACTACAACTTTGACTTTACTTCTCCCGTGATTCGTGAATGTCTTCGCCCGAAATTCCGAACTAGGTCTTCTACGAGATTCCCGAAGTGGCTCTTGCTTCCCAGCAGGTTCGTGCGTGTCCTTGCGCCTGAGTCCCGAACAGAGTCTTCATCAGATTCCCGAATCGGCAAATCTCCGAAGTTCGGACCATTAACAGTTGAGATTCCGGGCTTCCGCATGTTCATGACTCCGCCTCTTCACCGAATCAAGATTCCCGAACTCCGCACATTCGCGAATTCGAGACTCCGCGGTTCCCAGACTTCCGAGAATCGCGAATTCCCTACTCCTGAAAAACATGCTTTGAGAATTCCGTTAAACTTGACGTTTCGAGGGTGACGGGTTTTCCTGAATTCCCCAACACTAGCCCCTCGGGGAAGCGGGTTGACTCCGACGATCCGATTCCACGAACCTTTCGGAAATTTAGTAAAAAATGTCACCCTCGGAACGTCGGAGGGGACACGCGTCACCCGGGGAGCCAAAGGCGGTTAAATCGAGACGCACTTCGCGGAACTACCCCTCCCCGGCCCTATAAATAGCGGGCTGTTGCTGTTAAAAATTTTTTTACCGCTCTGGAGCTTTTCACGATTCGCGCATTTCTCTCTCTTCATTGATTCTGGTTTTCTGCTTGTAGGCTTACGAATTCCCGGCCTTGTTTGTGTTCCTCTAAGGTATTCATTTATCTATGCTTCGTTGATTTGTTAGTTCGTTAAACTTAGGTGTAGTGACATTGCGACCTCACGAATTTTATTTCGAACATTATTCTCACCTGCTTGAATGTTTGTAATTTTTGGTTAGGTGGCTCGCGTTAAAAGCACAGCTAGGCCCATGACTACCGAAGAGCTCATCGCTGCCGGTCTCCCACTGGACCCAGCCGCCGAAATCGCTACACCGGCTGAGGATCCTGGTTCGCCCAGCGGCTCCCGAAGTTGCGAAGATGGGGAAGTTGGGTCTGATGGTGGCGAAGAAGTTGGGGAAGTAGACGCCGATGTTGACGATCTTGTCATGCTGAGGACTTCCGGCCCATTGCCGCCTTCGCTCGCATTCGGGGAATCTAAGGTCACAAGCAACATGATTCGCGAATACAAGAGGGCCGGGTTCTTCTCCTCTGGCGCTGGGCGCGCCCCTCTCGACGAGCTGATTCCCACTCCCAAAGAGGGTGAAATTGTAGTGTTTCGGGACTTCTTCGTTTGTGGGCTAAGGTTTCCTTGTGATCCCGTCCTGCCTGCGATTCTTGACGCTTTTTCGGTAAAGATCCACCAGCTCACCCCGACATCCTTCCTTGAAGTGTCGAAGTATATTTGGATCTTGAAAACCTTCGGCCGCAATCCTATCGTCGACGGTTTCACTCGGTTTTTGAGCTGGTGATCACCCCCGAAGTTATCAAGGGCGACGACGGGCAGTTCTACCATAGTCAGCACGCGTGCTGCACCTTCAACACACGACGCGGGGAACACCCGACAGGGGATCACTCGAATCCAAATTGCTCCTTGCTGCAAATCCAACCTCACAGACGATTGGAGGTCTTATTGGTTTTACTTGAAGGTTGATGAGCCGAAGATGTCGAGCCCGATCACACCCCTTGCTGCAGTGAATGTCGGGAGATACAACCAGTGGGCCTTGGGAATCAGAAGTTGCGAAAGTGCATTTCATCTGGCCAGCACGATACTTGGCGGCCGCGACATTATTGAAGAATTTGTCGCCGCGCGAATCTGGCCTATCTCGAGCGGCTGGTCCCCTTCCGAACTCGTGTACTACAACGTCAACTGGGCAGATCAGAATGTGCCTTTCCCGAAGTTCAGGGTCAAACTTCGCGAGGGCCAGAGCGCCAAGGACTTCATGGACGAAGTGGAGAAGAGGGTCACCGTCATGGTAGGCGAATATACCATGAACGAGTACAAGGCGTACAAGGCTCTGGTGAAACACAAGAAGAAGATTAATCGCGTCTTTTCAGAGATCAGTGGTGACAAATTTTTTGACTCTCGAGGTCCTGGCCCCAAACTGAAAATTCCCGCCGTTGCTGTGGCCAGCTGCTCAGCCGCCCCCATCAACGCTCCCCGAATCAGATCGTCGAAGCGCAGCTCGTCGCCTGCCACCGAGGGAACCTCTTCGGGAGTGAAGCCTTCAAGGACCAGATCTCTTGAGTCGTCGAAGCGGAAGCGAAAGACCTCCGAACCTCAATCCTCGGACGCCCGAACTCCAAGGCCGCCGGGGGCTTGCCCAGATGAGCCGCAAAAAATTGAAGAAAGCTGTGAAGAAAGTTTCCTCCATCGGAGTTCGTCGAGTCCCATCCGCCTTTGACGACGACACTCTCACGAAGACGAGATAGCCTTAAAGGTGTTTTCCTGCGGCCATTATTTAACTTTCGAGACAGGTTGTCTCGCTGGTTCCGAAAATGAATTCGTGGACATTGACTCCTTTTCGGATGTTGCTCCCGAAGTCCGAAGGGCGCCGTCTCTGCTCGCTCGCCGAGAAGTCCACTATTCTTGCCGAAGTTATTGTTCGCACCGAATCCCCTGCCGCCGCCAAGACCCCCATTCTTGAGGTCGCCGCCGCCGATCAAGTTTCCTCCGACGTCGCCGGGACCTTGAGCGCACCATTCAAAGGGAGGGCCATTCGCCGAAAATATTCCTTTGGTCGAAGTTCGGGAGGTCGTCCCCGAAGACCAAGCGCCTTCTCCTTCCTTGGCTGCCTTTAACAAAAGCTTTGGTACGTCTCATCGCGGCAAGCCGTTGCGTGTTGGTTTCGAGACAATTGGCGTCGGGGGCAAGACGTCCAAGTTTTTAACTCTATGGAAATCGTCCACAATTGTTGATGAAACAGGAGAAGAGGCGTCGGAACGACCTGAAGAAGCCGCTCAAGGCTCTGAAAAAAGGCCTCTTTCTATCTCCGAAACTACTCCTTCATCTCAGGGGAAGGCCTCTTCGGGCTCGACTAAACAGGTCACCATGCAGCATTTTAGCAAGCAAGGTTTGTTGATTCTCGCTGCCTCTTTGTGTCATTCGCGATTGTCGAATCTTCACCTGAGATTTATTCCTGAATTTTTCAGAATTCAAGAATCTGTTGCATTCCTACTCTCCTTCGAAACTTGCACGCTTCCACGAAGACTATACTCTCAAGTACTCTATGCTTGGGAAGGTTGCCATAGAGCGGCTTTCTAAGCAGGAGAAGATTAATGAAGAACTTTCTCTGAAGTCCAAGGAACTAGAGCGTAACTTTGGCCTCGCGCAATCCACGAACCTGGAGCTCGAGAAGAAGGTAGGTGAGCTGGCTGAGGCTTTGAAAAGGAGTCACGACGAGAAAAAAGTCGCCGAAGCCGCGCTCGAGGAGTCCAAGAAAGAACTGGAGAAAGTTCGGAAATCTCACGAAGATGACCTGAGTGTGATCGAAAAACTTCGGCAACAACAAGAGCGGGCTTCAAAGATTGCCGAGGATCTTCGCATCAACAACGCCAGCCTTGCGAAGTCACTGAGCTCGAAGGATCGGAAGATCGTGGATCTTGAGAAGGCACCGGCGGAAGAAAGTGAAGCTTCAAAGAAACACACTTCGGAAATTCTGGGAAGGTTGAAATTGCTTTATGCTGAGTACCAGAAGTCCCTGAATGAGTACGGTGTTCGTCCAGCCCCTCTCCCAGATGACATTGATATCCCCGATTTCATGGATTGGCTAGAGGATGAATTCAAGGCTCTTCCCGAAGTGATCTCTGGTGCCAGCAACTTCGTCGTATCTTTTTTCTGTGGAGAGTATTCTGAAGGTCCTTCACGATTACGACTGTGTGGACTTGGCGAAGTTTCGCGCGAACCTTTCTCAGTTCCCAAGCGTTACCAGCGATACGATACTTCAAGATAACCCTGACATTGTGGCTATAAAGTTGAAATTCGCGAAGGAATTCGTCGGTTGGCGGGGCGGATATTGTTAAGACTATTGCGCGGGCAAAGCTTGACGAGGTAATTTCTTTTTGCTCAATTTCGTGACTTGTGTTCGTCGCGGGCGTTCCGGTTTCTTAAGCCTTTCTCACTCTTTTCTTCCCTTCGCGTACTCGAGGGAAAAGGAGGACCAAGAAGGTGCCGCCGTGTCTCCCGAAGGATCAACTTCGGCGCGAGTTCGAGTGGGTCGGCGAAGATGGCTCGGGCGGCGACGGCAGAGTAGCGACGGCGGCGGCGATGGTGGCGACGATGGAGAACAAATCCCCGAACGCGAAGAGGATTCGCCGAAGGTGGATATCACGAACTGAGCGTCATGTCTAGACTTTTTTGGGTGAATTCGAGACTGGCTGTACACTTGTGTAGATTTATCAAACTTTTCTGAACAAATGTTTTGTAAATTTTAACCTGCGCAGGTCCTGCAAGCTGGGCCTGCGCAGGATGTGCTACCACTCCGGATTCGTCGAGATAATATGTTCGTTAGTGGTGAAGCGTGGCGCCTATTCAAGCGAGCGCATCCTGAACAAGACTTTTCCGATTTTTGGCTTGAGGCCTCGCTTAAGTTTTCTATAGGTTGTTTTGATCTCTCCTCGTTTTTCTTATTTCGTAAGAAGGTTCGTCCCGCGCCATCTACTCCTCCGACCATGAGGGTTCCTAAGACGGAGCCCCTTAGTCCCTTAGCCGATGCATCTGATTTCGCCTACGCTTGCGATGTGGCTGAAGACAGTGCTTGTAAACCAGGACATGTTGTTGAGCTTTCATTTTGAGTTTTACGCCAAGCGTTGTAATTACCAAAGAACTGTTCGGAAGTTTTTATGCGAATAAGGCAATGAATTTGTTTTTTCTTCGAAAAAACGTCACCCTCCCCCACCTTGCCGTTTCGCATGAAAACTAGATTGCAAGGTCGCGAATTTTACGATTCGCAAACTTTTTTAGCGCATCCTTAGGAGGAATCTTCGTTAATTTTTGAAAATTTCTACCATCGTCACGCAAGTCGACAAAATTTGTTTTTCGAATTTTGTGGACTTGCCCCACTTGGCAGGCTTGCCTCGGTTGAAATTGCAACCTTCAGTTGCTTCAACCAAGATTTTTCTGCGAACGTCTGATGGAGCCCCTTGCCCTTTTCTTATAATGGTGATTCCTGAAAAAATTTTCAACAATTTGAACTGAGTGAGAATACATAGGCGAACCCTTAGACATTCGTTTTCTCGAAATTATCATGCGAACTTTCTGGTGGGAATCCCTTCGTGGATGGGATTTATCTAGGCCACAACTTGTTGTTGTCTCGGGCCTTTTCGGTGGGAATCCCTCGATGGATGGGATTTTTCTAGGCCACAACTTGTTGTTGTCTCAGGCCTTTTCGGTGGGAATCCCTCGATGGATGGGATTTTTCTAGGCCACAACTTGTTGTTGTCTCAGGCCTTTCTCACATAGCCTTTCTCACAAACTTTCTCTTTTTTAGCGATGGGATTTCGGCTATCAGGAAGCCCTTTGTCATGACCTTTTTCTTTTTTCGCGAAGGAATTTCGGCTATCGGGAAGCCCTTTCTCATGAACTTTTTCTTTTTTTCACGATGGAATTTCGGCTATCAGGAAGCCCTTTCTCACGAATTCTTTCTTTTTTCACGATGGAACTTCGGCTATCATGGAGCCTTTCTCACGAATTCTTTCTTTTTTCACAATGGAACTTCGGCTATCACGGAGCCTTTCTCACGAATTCTTTCTTTTTTCACGATGGAACTTCGGCTATCACGGAGCCTTTCTCACGAATACTTTTTTTTTACGATGGAACTTCGGCTATCACGGAGCCTTTCTCACGAATTCTTTCTTTTTTCACAATGGAACTTCGGCTATCACGGAGCCTTTCTCACGAATTCTTTCTTTTTTCACGATGGAACTTCGGCTATCATGGAGCCTTTCTCACGAATTCTTTCTTTTTTCACGATGGAATTTCGAGACACAAAATATGAAACGCGCAATTTGGGGAAGACTCTTTTTATATATATATCAGAAAGAGTATTTACATAGGATCCGCCTCGTTAAAAACCTTGCCTCTTGATTTAGAGCCCCCTTTGCAAGGAAAAGAGTACGGTCCTTCTTATTCTAGAACTACGATTAAGACATAAAACTAGTTTTTTCCCGAAGTCACTTATAGACACGTGATTCGGGCTTTTGTTTTCCTACAGTGTAAACTTACGAAAATTGAAAAACTGCTACCTACTACACTTATGTACAACTAGGATCTTCATGGATAATACCTCTTTAAGCTATCGGCATTCCACGAATACGGCAACTCTTCGCCAGTCTGCTCCATCAGGCGAAAAGCCCCTGGCATATCTGTTTCCTTAGCTATGTAAGGCCCTTCCCATGACTCATGAAGCTTTCCTGGGTTCTCCCAATTTTTCTTTCTTTTCAAGACAAGATCACCAGTTTTGATGTCCTTCCGGACCACCTTTTTGTCTCTCCATGCCCTTGTCTCTCTGGTATTTCTCAATGTTTTCTGCTGCTTCAAGGATTGTCAGCTCTATCATGTCTTTCTCCACCTTCTTGTCTATTTCCTCTATCTCTTTTCCTTTCAAGACTCTCATTCTTTCATTCTTGATCTCCTCTGTTGTCATAGCCTCAGTCCCGAAGAGTAGGCGAAAAGGTGTGAAACCTGTTGCCCTTGAAACTGTGGTGTTGTGAGACCAGATCACCTTTGGAAGTTCATCCACCCACTTTCCCTTTTTCTGATCAAATAAGCATTTCTTGATTCCCGAAAAAATCGGGCCATTGGCTCTTTCAACTCGCTCCATTGGATCGTGGATGATATACCGACGAAAATTTCGCTTGCGTGCCTAGGGTTCGCAATATTCTTTGAAGGTGTAGCGAGTCAAACTGTTTGTTTGCCATTATCAACCGTCGAGTTCTCTAGGAACTCCGAACACCGCAAACTATGTTACGCAAAAGAATTTACGAACTGTTGCTTTCTTGTGATGTTCGCGAGTGGTTTTGCTTCTACCCACTTCGTGAAATAGTCGACCTCTACGGCGCGGCGAATCGGCAGTTACCCTGAGCTGTTGGCAACGGGCCTACTAGGTCCATACCCCATCTTTGCGAGAGGCCGAGGTTGGAGGAATTAAATGAAGCGGCATTGAAGGCGATTCGCCGATTTCCCGTCTTCCGGCATGCTTCACATTGCCGAACCAACATCTTGGCGTCGATGTTTATGGTTGGCCAATAGAATCCTTGTTTTATCGCCTTGCCGGCCAAAGCCACGGTGCCTATGTGTGCCCCACAAAATCCACTGTGAATTTCTTTTAGGAGTTCACGACCTTTTTCGGAGGTGATGCAGCGTAGCCAAGGCTCAGTGACTCCTGATTTGTACAATTCTCCATTTACCACTGTATAGCCCCGAGCCCTTTGCCTCAATCTTTTCTCTTCCAGTTCATCTTGTGGTTCGTAATGTCCCCTTAGGTAGGCCATTATTTCTGCTCTCCAGTCTGGAATTTCCACCATATTCACGATTTGAGTTCTTGAATCTTTGATGGAAGGTTCTCTGATGATTTCAAAGAACACATCTGGTGGTAGCTCTTGACTTCTAGCTGCTGCCTTCGCCAGTTTATCCGCCTCATTGTTATCATCCCTTGGGATGTGCTGGACTGAATATCCTTTGAAGTGTCTTTCCATTTCTCTGACTTTTTCAAGATATTTCATGAGAAGGCTGGATTCTGGCCTCGCTTTCCTTCTCGATGTGTTCCGGATTACTTTCGAATCCGTTCGATTATGAAGGTCTGTGCCTCAAGGCTTTCATTTTTCTCAATGCCAGCGATGAGAGCTTCGTACTCCGTTGTATTGTTCGTGGAGTATTCATTGTTCGCGAATACGAGCCGCGCTGCATATCTTATGACCACGCCGTCGGCGATGTTACAACAAGCACGAAATTCCAACCCCCTTGTAACACCATGCTCCATCACACTCCACTACCCAAGGTTCGGGCATATTTTCCTCCGGATTACGAGTAGGTCGGGTCCGGTCCACGACGAAATCGCCAGACTTGCGATTTTATTGCACTTCTTCTTTCGAAGTCCACCACATACTCGGAGAGTTCAGCACCCCACTTGATGATTCGGGTGGATGCCTCCCTGTTTGCGAACAGGTCACTTAACGGTTGGTTGGTGATAACTCTTATTCTGTGGCCCTCGAAGTAGTGTCTTAGCTTTCTTGCTGCCATGATGACCGCATACGCGATCTTCTCCAGTTCGGAATAAAAAACCTTGGAGCCAGACAATGCTTCAGAGGCGAAATATACGGGAATTTGCTTGAGCTTTCCTTCTTCTTGCTTTTCCTGTACCAGCACTGCGCTTACTGCCGAATTGGATGCAGACACATACAGCAGAAGCGGCTATTTTGGCTCGGGAGGACAGAGTTTGGTCATGCTGGACAAGTAGTTCTTTAGTTCGTGAAAGGCCTGCTTCTGAGGTTCGGACCACTGGAATTTCTTGGCACTTCTGAGAACTTGGAAGAATGGCAAACTTCTTTCTGCAGCTACGGGGATGAATCGTTGAGGGCGACCACTCTCCCTGTCAACTTCTGAACATCTTTCACTAAGGCTGGCTCTTGCATTTCCATCAGAGCCTTTATCTTGTCAGGGTTTGCTTCAATGCCTTTCGTTGAAACTAGGCATCCAAGAACTTTTCCCTTGTGAATTCCGAACACACATTTTTCTGGGTTTAGCTTCAAGTTTGATGTCCTCAAGTTCGCGAACGTTTCTGCCAAATCACTGATATGGTCTTTTCTCTGAATACTTTTGACAACTATGTCATCCACGTATGCCAAGATATTTCTCCGAATCTGTTTGGTGCAAGCACTATTGCTATCATCCTTGAAAACGTGCACCCCGCATTCTTTAGCCCCTGCGGCATTCTTACGAAACAAAATGTTCGAAAGGAGTGATGAAACTTGTCTTCTCTTCGTCCTCCTTGCGAACTACGATGCGATGATACCCGGAGAGAACATGTCCGGGAGCGAAAGCATCTCACCGTTGGCTGCATCATCCACGATTTTGTCTACCCTTTCCAAGGGAAAATCGTCCTTCTTGCATGCCTTGTTCGGATCGGTGAAATCCACACACATTCTCCATTTGCCATTTTTCTTCTTGAGCGGCACGGTGTTGGCTAACCGGACCGGGTACTTGACCTCTCTCGATTACTTGGGCATCCTGTAACCTGCGAACTTCGCTTCCCCTTTGCCTTGACCTTTTCGTCGGACATTTTCCGAAGTTTTTGCTTCTTGGGCGGTATCTTGTCATACGTTTCGAGGACATGTTCGATTATGTCTCTGTCAACGCCTTGCAAATCTTTGGGCGACCATGCAAAAACATCCTTGTTTCGTTCGGGAAGCGTATGAGTTCATCATCCTCTTCGCGGCGAGGTTCGCCCCTATTATGACTGCTCTGTCGGGCATGTCGTCCAGATACACTCTCTTTGTTTCATCTTCTGCGGCTATGTTATTTTTCTCTTCGTCCCGCTTCGGCTCTTCATAGGTTTCCTTCCTCTCTTCAGCTGCTTTCAGCTGATACACATTCGTTTGACTAGGCGTGTGGCACATTTCTATGTTCCTGGCCTCTTGTTGATTGCCGAATACTGTGATAACCCCTTTGGGCGCAGGCATCTTCATGCATAGGAACTGTTGCCTTATGACAGCATCGAACTTGTTCATGAAACCCCTGCCGAAGATCGCAAGATACGGGTGATATATGTCAACCACATCAAAGGTGAGGTTCTCAGTTCTGGCATTCTCAAGATCTCCGAAAGAAACCGGGAGTGATATTTTTCCAACCGGCTTGATGGGCTTCCCTCACGAACCCCCGCAATGGGTACTCCGGTGGGTCCAACATGTCTTGACTCGAGATTCATTTTCTCGAATGTTTTCAGGAATAGGATGTCCGCCGAACTCCCGTTGTCCACCAAGATTTTTCCTATGACCCATCCGGCAATGTTGACTTCAATCACCATGGCATCATTGTGGATCGTGGATTTCAGCCTGAAATCTTCTTCTATAAAGGTGATTGGCACCTTCGCCCACTCCGGGCGGGCAGCTGGGCCATCATTGATGATGGTATTCACAGATCTGAAGTAGTTGTTTCGCTGCTTCTTTGTTTCAAATTTCATGGCAGATCCACCTGTGATTGGCATGATAGTCCCGAACGATGGCAATGCTTTGGAGTTCTGAGGTCCCGAACTTGACTGAGGCCTTGATGAGTTTTCTGGAGGCGGTGGCAAGATTTCCCGAATGGGGCCGCGGCCGCTGGATCGACTGTATCGCTTGCGACTGAGGGAAGAATTGTTGTGAAGGCTGCCATGCTGATTGCGATTGTGGAAATTGCTGAACTGGTACGAGCTTGACTGCGGACTTGCGAACTGCGGCTGCCAGAAGTTCGGCCGAAACTGGGTTGGCATCGAGGATGCGATGCTCATCAGTGCCTTTTCTTGTTGGATTCGTGCCATGTTCTTCTTTGTCTCTGGGCACCCTTCGGTGCTATGGCCTCTTCCATGATACTGGCAGTAGAAGTGTGGATCCCTTGGGTTGTGGTTCGGGAGGCTTGGGGATCCTCTTCCTCTCCCCCTTCCTCTATGACTGAATCCTCCCCTGGCACTTGGCCTGCTTTCTTGCTGTTGTTGAGGATTTGCAACACTGTTTACATTTCGTGGATCTTTGGGGTGGTGCCCGCGGGTCATATCTCTGCCGCCCTGTCTTGCCTCGTTTCGTCCGGCTACTCTCTTGCGGTGGTCATCATCAGACAGAATGTAATCCTCCAATTCCCGAAATAGTTCTTTAACTGTCTCAGGCTTCTTTCTTGTGAGGTGGGAAGCCGTTGGCCCTGGGGTGAGACCCTTGATCAGTGCCTTGATCGTTGTCTTGTCATCAACGTTGGGGATCTGAGACCTCTGTTGCATGAACCTTCTCACGAAGTTTCGCAGTGGTTCTCTGTCCTTCTGCTTGCAGTTGTACAAATCTGAGGCTTCGGCTGTTGTGTCATGGAACATCTGAAACGCTTGCATGAACTTTGTTTTGAGATCTACCCAGCTGTAGATCGAGTGTGGAGCGGCGAGTGAGTACCAATTCGATGCGGTCCTTCGCAAGCTATGATGAAGGATTTAGCGAGTGCAACATCATCTCCTCCTGCCGAATTCACAGCTGACTCGTATCTCATGAGAAATTGCCTAGAGTTTCCGAAACCGTTGTACTTGGGAAGAGAGACTGGCTTGAACTTCGGCGGCCAAGGTGCTGTTTGCAGCCCTATTGATAGTGGTGATTCAGAATCCACGAAGTGTGAGACTCCGTTTCCCGCGAAGAAGTTTTCCTTCGGGGATTCTCTTGCAGGCGCGGGGTTCTGCTGCGGTGTTTCTTGCCACAGGGAGCTGTTCTCTTGCTCTTTCATTTCGTCAATTTCTCTCTGTATTGCTTGTATTTGTTCCTTTGCTTTGTTCAGCTGCTCTAGTTTTTCAGAGATTTTCCTCTTCGCCTGCAACTGAGCCGCGAACTTTTCTTTGTCTTTCTGCAGCTGTTGTATCTTTTGGTGGACCATGACTAGCTCTCTGTCTATGGAATCGTCATCAGCATCAACATTCTCGTGCTCTTGCTGTTCAGCAGGTTGTTTTTGGATGTGAGCTGTTTTTTCTGCTCTTGTCTTCATGAGGGCTTCAAGCTTCTCTCTTCGCTGCTTGTCTGTTATTTTCGAGGATTCAGGAACAAACGAATTTTCGTTCCCCTGGGTGAGATGGCGATCTTCCTGGTTGGCCTGCACTGGAGCAGTCTTCTTTGACTTCTTCTGAGGTGGCATCGTGAGTTTCTTTTCGGCTGGAACACGGTGGGCGCCAATGTTGGGGGGTACCCGAAAAGTTCGGAATACTACCCTAACACAAGTGAAAGTTCTTAACGCGTTCAATAGCACAGTTAGGGCGCAAAGAGACTGAAATCCCTCCTGCAAATAGCACAAGTCCCAAAAAAGTCTGAATCCGTTTACACGTGCCCTCGCGCCCCCTTTTATAGGGAGACGAAGGGACTTTTACATTCCGATAACACCCTCGGGCTCGGAGAATATTCCTAATGTGAACACACACGAGAATGTCTTTCCCCCCTTACACATTTACAAGTCTGCCACTAGTTCACACTCTAAACCCGGACTTTTTGGGACTACAACTTTGACTTTGCTTCTCCCGTGATTCGTGAATGTCTTCGCCCGAAATTCCTGAACTAGGTCTTCTACAGATTCCCCAAGTGGCTCTTGCTTCCCAGCAGGTTTGTGCGTGTCCTTGCGCCTGAGTCCCGAACAGGGTCTTCATCAGATTATCGAATCGGCAAATCTCCGAAGTTCGGACCATTAAGAGTTGAGATTCCGGGCTTCCGCATGTTCATGACTCCGCCTCTTCACTGAATCAAGATTCCCGAACTCCGCACATTCGCGAATTCGAGACTCCGCAGTTCCCAGACTTCCGAGAATCGCGAATTCCCTGCTCCTGAAAAACATGCTTTGAGAATTCCGTTAAACTTGACGTTTCGAGGGTGACGGGTTTTCCTGAATTCCCCAACATCGACGTTGAGTGAATGCTCGATCAAATTCCTGGGCACCCCTGGCATGTCCGCTGGTTTCCACGCGAAGATGTCTTGGTTAGCCCGAAGGAAGCTGACGAGTGCGTCTTCCTATTTCAGGTCGAGGCCCGCCCCGATGGTGGTGGTCTTGCTGCTGCCACCTGTCCTGAGGTCAATCGTCTTAACTTGAACCTCCTCAGCTGGCTGAGGCTTGTTGGCATTGTCCGACTTCTCTGGGATGTCGAGTTCACTTGGGGCAAGCTTCTTGGATGCAGCGTAGATCTCCATCATTGCGTTGGGTACTTGATTCGTGGCTGCGAGTTCCGCAGCTTCTGTGTCGCAGTCGAAGGATATCTTCAAGTCCCCTTGCAGCGAGAGTACACTGGTCGGACTTGGCATCTTGAGTACCAAGTACGTGTAGTGAGGTACTGCCATGAACTTGGTGATAGTTGTTCTGCCTAGGATGGCATGGTAGGAAGTCTCGAAGTCCACGACTTCGAAATTGATGTACTCGGTGTTGTAGTTTTCCCTTGTCTCCCCAAAGGTAACTGCGTTCCCAAGGACGATGCCGTAGAAAGGCGAAGTGCTCTTGGTGAGCATGTGGGTGATGTCGAGTTTCATCTTCTTCAAGGTCTTGGTGAAAAGGACATTGAGCCTGCTTCCACCGTCGATGAGGACCTTGTTGAGTCTGGAGCCCGCGACTACCGGCTTCAGGACAAGTGGAAACCATCCTGGTTCAGAGAAGCTTGTCCATTAATCCGCGCGGGAGAAGGTAATGGGTACTTTCAACCACCGGAAAGGGGTCGGGACGGCTGGTTCAATACTCAAGACTTCTCATCGGGTGGCCTTCTGGGCCCGTCGGTTGGGTAGTTCGCCGAAGAGGACGTTCACCGTCTTGTCGGGTTCCTGGAAGTCACCGTTGCCTTCGTCGGTCTTTTTCTTGCCTTTCTTGTCGTGAGGGTGTTGTGGCTCTGGAGTGTCCTTGAGTGCTCGCCGGAGTTGGTAGCACTGCTCAGTGGTGTTGTTGCCGTCCAGATGCCACGAGCACTTCTCTTTCAGCAAGTCCTTGAAGCCACCGGATGTCTTCTTCGAGTTGTCTTTCGCAGGGCGCTGGATAGCTGCGACAGTGTTGTCTGGCTTGCGCTTGCGATTGGGACCCGAGTAGTTGTTGCTGCGACCGCCTTGGTTCCCATTGTTATTGCTGTTGCCACCCGTGTTCTGCTTGCTCTTGCCATGGATGGCGTCATACTTGGCGTTAGCCTTGTCTTCTTCATCAGCCCAAGAGGTGATCATGCCCTTGAGGTGGGTGATGGAGCTCGGGCGGCGACGACCGAAGTCTTCAAAGGTGCGACAGTGGTACAGACTATCTTGGAAGAGGTCGATGACCTCCTTGTCGGTGACGTCGACTACGGTGGCGCACTTGTCGAAGAAGCGCCACATGTATTTGCGAAGGGTCTCACCCTGTTCCTGCTTCACCATTGCCAAGTCCATGCGAGTACCCGAGCGACCCATAGCACCCGCGAAGTTGCTGGTGATCTGTTCCTTGAGCTAGTCCCACTTGTCCATCGAGTACTTCTCGAGTGACTCGAGCCATGTAAGTGGGGCTTGATCCAGGCAAAAGGGAAAGTAGAGGCACTTCGTGTCATTATTGCCACCAGCGCTTTCGATGGAGAGGGCGTAGCATCTGAGCCACTGTACTGGATCTTGATTCGCGTCATACTTGGTGATCCCCAGAGGTTTGAATTTCTCCGGGAGAAGTAGATTGCGAAGCCGTGCAGAGAAGGCGGAGAAGCCGTCGTTGTTCTTCGATTTTTTGGTGACCGTCGAAGCCTCCACGTGAAGCGCTAGAGGCATGGCTGTTCGCGTGGCCTCGGCCGCCGCGGTCGCCTCCGACCCCGGCTCTCCTGCCAGCCCCGTGGTTGGAGCTCCCACCGTCACTGCCTCCGCCACCAGGATCACGATGAGGGATGATCTCACGGTTGCCGCCGGGGCCGCCAGTGCTATTGCCACCATGAGAGGGTCCACCAGCCGATGCCCGGGTACAGTTGGGGTTAGCCGGTTGCTCCCCTCGGGTACGGTTGCGACCGTTGTCAGCTCCACTGCGACTTGTGGTTTCATTGTCTTGCTGGCGATTCCTGACGTTGGGCACTTGAGTGACTCTGTTGTCAACTCGCATGAAGTAGGCGTCCTCCGCGAGCTTGGCGATGACTTCTCCCGCACGCATCCCCTGAGCCTGAAGTACTATCGTGGTGATAGACATGAGGCATTGCTCTGGGGTAGTGTGCACCCGGATTTCGACTTTGTCGAGGGCCTCCGCAAGGTTGCTGGTGGGTAGGGACTCGTGAAGACGTCGGCGCCGTTCATTCCGCTTTCTGTTGCGTTCACGTCGGGCGCCCCTGTTGGCGTCGGTCTCGTCTGCGGGTGCGTTGGCAGACAACTCGTCTGCGGAGATATCCTCAAAATATCGGTCAGGGAGTGTCCCTGAGGGTCCCGGCGTGTCGTTGGTAGTCATGAAGACTTGCCGATCAGGAGAGCCGAGGCTGGGGTCACAAGTCGCCACCTCTGTTGGAGTGTGCTCCACAGCTGGAGCTAGCGGGGTTCCCTCCTGGAAGGGAAGTGAGTCGAGGTAGGCGACGCAGCTTGAGTTCCCGTCTGTCAGGTCTGCGGGCTTGCGGTCTGGCCAGTAGACAAATCTGCCGGCGGGTGTAGATGTTATAACTAGGCCGGAGGCGGGTCCTAACAGCGGTTGCTCCGTCGTGTAGTCCTCGGACTCGGGCTCGTTAGGGTCCGCCCCGAAGTCGAATTCGTAGGAGGAGTCCGAGTAGTAGCCGAAGATGGGGTTGGAGTCCGAGTCGTACTCGGAGACGATCTCCTTCCCAGCCCGGCGAGCGGAAAGAGCCTTCGCGTGGGCCTTGCTAGCAATGCAGAGGCCTTATGGGAAGTGCTCATCGAGTGGGGAGTCCACACACGGTGGCTCGATAGCCGGCTCGCATGCGATGGCCCATGGTGAAGTCGAGTTCGAGTTGGAGTCGGATCCAAGCTCGAAGTCCGTGTGCTGGTTGTAAAGCAAAATTTCACCGAATTTCCCAGCGAGATCGCCCGTGACTACTTCGGGAAGCATCACGAGGCCGGTCTTGGGGTTGGGTGGCATGGTGAGGCGGCGCTGGAAGGATCCAGCGCCGTCAGCAGTGCAGACCCAAGAGCCGAAGACGAAGGTGTTGCCGCGGTTGAAGGCGACAGTTGGCTTGATGAAGATTGAAGCCGTCGAGTTCGCCATATGAACCCCTACCTGGCGCGCTAGCTGTCGGTGTTTTAGACCGGCAACCTACCAAGGGGAGTACCCAAGGTAGATGAATGTGGCCTCGCCGAGATCGGTAACTCGAAGGAAGAGACACGTAGCACACAATTTAGACAGGTTCGGGCCGCGAGGTGAAATACCCTACGTCCTGTATGCCACGTAGCTCTAGATTGATTAGATGTGATTACAAGATGATGCGTAATGAGAGAGAAGGGTCCCTGCCTTGCCTTATATAGTCCGGGAGGCAGGGTTACAGGTCGGTTTAAGGAGAGAGTACTAGTCGTGTACATCTAGGAGTCCTCTACATAGTACAAGGCATGTATAGCTTCCTATCCGAGTACTTCTCCACCGCAGTCCTTGCGCCTCACGCCATCAGGCGCCGTGCGGCACAATCCGGGTAGTCCCAGGTGCCCACCGAGTAGTCGGTCCTGGTACCCACCAAGGTAGTGGGCCCAGGGAGGTCCATACGACAAAGATGCACAAGACATCCACCCTTGATCCCATCAAAGAAATCCGAACATAAACACCTCCAAATTGATGAATTAAGCAAAGCACGAAAATCCCCAAAAAGGCCTGAAAAAGACATGAAAATCACACGAGCTAAGAGAAGAAAATCGATGCAATGATGAATGCTTCCATACTAGCAGAGGTCAGATTCTCTACAAAATCATGAAGAAAATCTAGCCTATAGAGCAAATGAATTAGGAAGCAGTCTGGATGGATGAGTTGCCATCCAACCCTAGGTCTATACATATGAAGTCTCTCTGAGTAGGGAAAATGACCAAGATACCGCTAGAACTTAAAAGACGATACATACCCCTCAGGGGCAATATGGCCAAGACTTGGTATTTCTCATCGGGCGGCAACACCATCACCGCAGTCCGCATCCTCCGAATGCAAGCCCGCAATCCTTTTGTGTGTCCCCTGACATCAAAGCTTCTCGGTGCGTCCGGATCCCATCTCCACCCGCCGAGACTCCGGCCATGGTTTTGTGGCTCAAGTCCATGACTTTGTCTTGCTTTTTCTTGCAACCATGCGGCCCGCACTTGATCCTGTTTGCCACCGGATCCATTGAGCCAAGCCTACTTGTCTCTCTTCACCTACACCAACGCAAATCAAGCCGCAACCTGCACCTAGAATACTCGACTGAGAGTCAGTCCACACCATTTTGCCAATCACTCATCACACCAGGGAGCGACCATCCACCAGTCATCGGACGCTCCTGTCCTCGATCTCCCCCTTGATGAGTGCATTGACAACACACATAGTCACCAATTCAGAAAAGAAGGAAAAAGAATGAAATGAACAAAAAAGAAACTCCAACAAGTCATAAAAAGTCAAACAAAAGCCAAAAACAAGAATACTTCAAAGAGCAAGTCTCGGTCTCCTAAGGCAACATTGTGACCGGCATTTGCATCATGCCAACTCACATGATAAGTTGGGTGCATCGCATAGCCGTGTGACCAAGTATTAGATTCCCAAGTATGTGCTTGCTAACCCTTTGGGATCCAAGACTCGGTCTTTTCGTCTCCCTGTGTGTAGGTATGGAAACGCGTTTGGAGAACATGAGCTCAATGGTACTTGATCTTTTGTCCATGAGGTGATCAAGAAATTATGGTTCTCCACACCACTTTGAATGGATCTTGAAATCCTTTGCACATGTATAGTGAGTTTTCCTTTTCTCTTTGTACCCACTTGTATACTTGTTGCATGCTTTGCTCTTGTGTCATGCTTGTGTATAAACCATGGTAGGCTAGCCACCTTGTTCATGATAGCTTTGTGATCTTGTATACTTATCTTGCTATCTTTTGTATGATATTGTGGTGGATGATATATATGAACATCATGTCATGCTTTATGGTTTCTATCTTGTGGTTATGACATCTTGTTCATCCATATCATTTTCGGCTAGCTCTTTGTTACTCTGTCTTGTTAGCATGTTTGTCCCCTCATGTATATCTTGTCATGCTAGCGTCGTAATATATGTTGGTGGCTATGTCACCTGTATGGTTCGAGGACCGGTGGATGGTCGCTTCCTAGTGTGATGAGTGATTGACAATGTGGTGTGGACTGACTCTTGGCTAAGTATTGCAGGTGCAGGTTGCGGTTTGACTCGTGTTGGTGCAGGTGAAGAACAAGCGCGAAAGGTTATTGCCGGTGAGAATTCCAGGTGTGAAGAAGACAAGTAGACTTGGTTCGAGGGACCTAGTAGCCAGCGGAGTCATGTGCAGGTCGCATGGTAGCAAGAATGATTTCTTGGTTGAGCCTCAAAACCGGGACAACGTGGGAGCCGAGTCATGAGTGGTGATTGGCGGAGGAAACACCGAGTTCGCGGAGTTTGCAGTGGTTCACCAGAAAACCATTGGGTTACTCGGTTGAGCCAGGAAACCGAGGTCAAAGACTCAATGAGGAGGTGTGGCCACCCAGGCCGGTTAAACCGCTCAGGAGGGGCGGTCTGACCACCTGGGCCGGTCTAACTGCCTAGGGGGCGGTCTAACCACCCGGGTCGCAACCGCCGAGAAGACACGCGTCGGGATCGCAAGGTGTTGATGGTTAATAGTTATATCAAAGTTCGTTTAGACTTGGAAGCGGACAAGTCTCCTGTCGTAGTCAATGGACCCTTCTTCCCTCGAGTGGTGAACCCAAGGTATCGAATCCGTGGAACAATATGCAACGCAAGGATTCAATCTAGTAAAGCAAGGTAATCTATCTTTTGTAGAAGCAAGTTGCATCTAATCTACTAACTCATAAAGAAAACACATCTAATCTAATCTAATCTAATAAAGAGGTAGCAAGAGAAGGCAAGAGATAACTGATCTAGAGAGTCTAGATCATGCTTATGTTGTAGCTCCAAACAAGATAGATGATGATAGAAAAGCAAATTTCATTAAAAGAATATTTAAATCGTGGCCTCCGGTCCGACTCTGAAAACATTCGCCTTTCGGAACCCCCGTTCTGTCACAACGTATCCCTACTCATGCGGGTAGTCTATTGTTCGATAAGAACAAGTTGAAATCACTTGGTCGGTCTGGTATGCACCTCTAGCCACCGTGGCTACAAGAGCACCCTAAGCAATCTATCTTAAGTATAGATTAGGGAAGAAGCATAACCAAGAAGAAAACAAAATAATCGAGAAGGTGTTTGATCGCTAGAAATTGGATTCACTATAAAAAAACTTCACCATGAATGATTACATGAACAAGATCACCACCGGGATCCTACCTCGATCTTGATCCTTGCTCTAGAGCTTCGACGTGGTCTTCCATGCAAGGTTCCCACGTCGGCTAAAGAAACCCTAGACAACTAGCACAACCCTCATCTCCGAGATGGTGTCCCTGAAGCTTCTCTGCTCCTCGGCGGCGGATGACGAATTGATTCATGTGTGGCTCTCGATTAGGGGGCTATAAATAGCCCGAGATGCATCTAGGTCAAAGGGGGGCTGACTGGGCCACGAAACAGGCTGGGCCGGCCGGCCTGGGCCGACCGACCTGGGCCCATCTCGGCCCAGTCCGTGGCCTCCTTTGCCCGGTGTTGCTTTCTGAGTCTTCTAGATCATGTCCCCTTTCGCATGTGGGCCCTTGTCGTCAGTTTCTCTCCGAATTGGACGAAGCTCCTTGTCTCGCAAGATTCAGCACTTTTCTGGCTAGGTCCTCAGAGTTTGTCATCTTCTCGGGCTTGGTCCTTGGGCTCTTGGAGTCATGTTCACTTCATTGCTTGACTTGTACCAGGCTTCAAGGTCTTGTCATGAGGTGCTTAATGAACTTATCCCGGAAGTCTTGCTTTCAACGTTAAAACCCTGCGTTGAGGACCAGGAGCGTCCCGGTGGTCGATGGATGACCCCTCCTCAGGAATGAGTGATTGACAACGGGTATTGGACTGACTCTTAGCTCAGTGCGCAGGTGTAGGCTGCGGCCTAGTTCGTGTTGTTGCATGTGAAGAACGGGCGCGAAAGGTCTTCAGCCTTGAGGGGCCTCCGGGAGATGGAGAGACAAATAGGCTCGGTTCGAGGGACCCGGTGGACGGCGGGACTAGGTGCGGGCCACATGGTGGCGAGACGAGCAAGACGAAGTCATGGACGATCAAGCCGGTGCACGGTGGCGGTCGAGTCAAGGGGCTTGGCGGGAGGCCGGGCTGAGCACGCGGGTTTTGGTGGTTTGCCGACAAAACCATCGGAGGACGGCTTCTTGGTTTGGGCCTCAAAACCAAGTCCAAGGGCCCAACACGACAGAGACGGGATCCGGGCGTGTCGGGAAGCTTCGAGGCGGAGGACACGCGGCTGGATCGCATGGCTTGCGTCGGGAGGACGCGGAGTGCGACAAAGGCGTGGCCATCCGATGGCAAGACCCACAAAAATTACCTAAATGCCCCTACATGGGTTGTATCGCCCGTAGTTAAGTTAGGGGTAGTCGAGTCATTTACCACTCCGGCGGGACCTGATATATAAGCCATGAGTGTGTGTGGATGGCTCTCTCTCTCCGTGACTAAGGGTTTACATTTCCCCCTTCCCATTTCTCATTTTCGTAGCTATTTTCTTCACTATTTTCTCTAGGCTAGCATGAGAGCTTCATGAGAGATTTGTTTAGAGGGATGGATGCTAGGGCGGCATGCTAGACCTTGTGAATCTTTCCTGGTTTGTAAAGAAGATTCAGAGTTTTGTTTTTCGTGGTCTTTTTGTGCTTGCTTTCGTGCCTTTGTTCGTGGCATGATTCCGCGGATTTGAGTGGGTTTCTCCCCGGATTTCTTTGAGGGAAACTTGGATGGATGTCTCGTGCATCTTTGTGATTGATCTTGTGCCCTCAAACGCCGGGAAACCACTTCGATTCAAGGATTTTCGTTCGGTGCTCTAGCTTTTGGTGGTGTTCAAAGGATTCACGATTCCCAGTGATTTAGGGAGTTAGGAGGCAAGATTTCTGGGCTATAGCATCCTTGTGTGACGCTTTTCAAGTCCCCAAACCCTTTTCTCCACAGCTTTTACCGTTTGGGAAATCCGATGATGATTTGGGGGAGTTGACCTTCGAGGTCGGACGTTTTTCTGTTCTGTCCGCGAGGGGCGGACGGTCCGCGTGGTGTCGGCGGACGGTCCGCGTGGGTGCTGTTCGTCGGGTGTTCTTCGAGTTCTTGCTCGTCTTTCATTTTGATCCATCGTGTCTTTGAGTTTTGGTTGGACGAAGTTTCGGACGATCCGCGTGTACCAGACGGACGGTCCGCGGGTGCCTGGCGGACAGTCCGCGTGCTCCGCGCAGACGGTCCGTTTTTCGAGGTTTGCTACTGGAGGTTCTGTTCGCTTTAACGGACGGTCCGCGGCTCAGGCGGACGGTCCGCGGCAAGGGGAGCGGACGGTCCGCGGTACCCTGCCGGGACGGTCCGCGCGGCCCATCGCGGACAGTCCGCCCTGCCTGGCCGGACGGTCCGCCAGAGGCTGAGTGCTTTGCTTCTTAGTTCGATTCCTCCCTTTCTCGTGCTTCCGCGTGTGCTTCAGGGAATCGTTCCTAAGACTGGAGGTTGATACATAACCTCGTTGTCTTGGCGATTGGTGTGTGATTCGATCCATCGCTTGTGTGTGACCGGGATTTGACTAGGGTATAGGCTGGGTTCTTTGAGAAGAATTTTTACCGGCTCCTATTCACTCCCCCCTCTCTAGTCGCCATCCCATCCTTCAATTGGTATCAGAGCTTGGTGTCGGATTCTTTGTGACTTTGACAAGTCTTGAATCCTAAGATGGCGTACGTTGAGCGGGGCGGTCCGCCGCACTTTGATGGCAAGGGTTACCACAAGTGGGCGGCTCGTATGATGATCTTTCTTCGTGGAAAGTTGTTGGATTTCATTGTGCTTGACAAGACCTATGCTATTCCGGTCAACATCCATACTCTTATGGTGACCGATGCCGGTGCTAAGGCCAAGTATGAGGCAAATGCAAAAGCCGTTGATCACTTGGTCCGGAGCTTATGTGATCCTGAGTTTGAGCGTGTTCGCCATTTGAATCTTGCTTGGCAAATTTGGGAAACGTTGTTGGTTGCTCATGGTGGTGAGAACCATGTGAAGGCTCGCCTCTTTGTCTCTTACCAGATGCAATATGAGAACTTCACTCAACTTCCCGGTGCGGACATCGATGCAATGTTTCAGAGGTTCACCGCCATCGTGAACAACATGAAGGCTAATGTTGAGGATTTTCCTTACACCGAGCATGATCAGGCTTTGAAGCTCTTGCATGTCTTGGATCCAAATGTTTCGGGTGCTAAGGTTGAGGCCATCAAGGAGTCTGGGCAGTATTTGACTATTGAGTTGGATGACCTCTTTTCTAAGCTCAAGTCGGCTGAGGTTGACAGGAACTTGCAATCCAAGCATGAGGGCTCGACTGACCATAGTCTTGCTCTTGTGGGCGGATCAAAGGGCAAATCTAACCCTTCCTGTCGACAGTTTTCCTTGTCTACTCTTATGTCTATTCCAGATGAGGAGTTTGATGTGTTGGGCGAGGAGGAGCTGGCCTTGCTCTCAAGGAGGTTTGATCGACTACATGAGAGCCGGAGGAATGCAAGGCGGAGCTCGGGGACATGCTACAAGTGTGGCAAGCGTGGACACTTCATCGCCGAGTGCCCGGAAGCGGAGGAGAACAAGTACAAGATGAGCGAGTATAAGGCGCACCCGAGGTGTGAAGACAAGTACTCCTCCAAGGGCACGCACTTCAGCAAGTCCAAGAGCAAGGACAAGGAAAAGCGGTGACCGAGCAAGGGCGGCTACAAGAAGGACAAGGCAAGAGCCATGGTCGCCGGTGCAAGAGACGTCGACTCAAGCTCAAGTGACGCGCAGTCAAACTCAAGCAGTGAAGATGAAGATGCCGGGAGGCGCAAGGGTAAGAAGAGTGCAAGCCGGAACCTCAGTGGGTTGAGCTGTGTGGCGCTTGAAGGCTTTTGTGGGATGGCCCATAGCTCAAGCAGCAAGAAGAGCGAGAAGGAAGACAGCGACTCCGACTCGGAGGATGAGGCAGGAGGCTTGGAGAACATTTGGTTGATCGACTCCGGATGTTCCCGACACATGACCGGATATAAGAAGTGGTTCTCCAGCCTCACCCCAGTGAAGGAAAAGATGTACATCACATTGGGGACAATGGATGAGGAAGGGTAATTTTTGAGGGTGTTGTGCATGTCAGTGACAATGTAACGTTGAAGAGAGTTGCTCTTGTGAAGTCTTTGGGTTTCAATTTGCTTTCGGTTTCTCAGTTGCTTGATGAGGGTTTTGAGGTGCGTTTCAAGTCTGGCGAGTCTCGTTTGTTGGAATTCTCGAGTTGATCTTGTTGGTATGATCATCCCCGAGGGTCGATTTTCAGGGCTGATTTCTCTCGTTCTTTGGGTCCTGCTTGCTGTTTGATGGCTGGTCCTTCTTCTGATTTGTGGAAATGACATAGGCGGTTGGGACACTTGAGCTTTGATTTGGTTTCCCGCTTGAGTGGTCTTGACCTTGTCCGAGGATTGCCGAGGTTGAAGCTTGAGAAGGATTTGGTTTGTGCTCCATGTAGGCATGGCAAGATGGTAGCCACTCCCCATCCACCCCTGACCGATGTCATGACCTAGCGTCCGACAGAGCTGTTGCATATGGACCTTGTTGGGCCAGCTCGAGTTCGCTCGGTGGGTGGGAAGTGGTATGTCCTTGTTGAGGTGGACGATTACTCTCGCTATGCCTGGGTGTTTTTCTTGGAAGATAAGAGTGAGACATTTGGTTTTGTTCGAGATCTGATCGTGAGGTTGAAAAACGAGAGGCATGGGAATGCTATTCGAGCTATCCGCAGTGATAATGGCTCAGAGTTCAAGAACTCCTGTTTTGATGCCTTTTGTCGTGATCTAGGTCTTGAACATCAGTATTCGACCCCTTATGTGCCCCCTCAAAATGGAGTTGTGGAAAGGAAAAATCGGACTCTTTGTGAGATGGCTAGGACGATGCTCGATGAGCACAGGACTCCTAGGAGGTATTGGGCTGAGGCGGTCAATACGGCTTGTCATGTCTCTAACAAGATTTTATTGCGAGCTTTCAAGAAGAAGACCTGTTATGAGCTGATGCATGGTCGGGCACCCAAGGTGAGTCATTTCCGAGTCTTTGGCTGCAAGTGCTTTATTCTTAAGAAGGGAAATCTCGACAAGTTTGAGGCTAGGTCTAGTGATGGTATTTTCTTTGGATATGCTAACCACCCTAGAGCCTATAGGGTGCTTAACCTTGAGACTAACAAAATCATGGAGACTTGCGAGGTAACCTTCGACGAGACAATGCCATGTACCTCTCTTGGCTTTGAATGTGCAGGTGATGAGGAGATGGCTGAGGACCTCTTTGAAGAGGAGAAGGATGAAGCTGGAGATGATGATGGAGAGAACCATGCGCCTGAAGCTGAGTGTGTACCCACTACTTCCCCTACGACCACTACAGAGGGTGGACCGTCTACATCATGGACAACGACGGTGCGACAAGAGGACCAGGCGAGAGAAGCTGAAGTTTTGGGGGAGGTAGTCTCGAGGTGTGAGGCTCCCCAGCGGATTCAAGAAGTGCATCTCCTGTCAAAGATCATTGGGGACATCGATGAACGTACTACACGGTCAAGGTCTAGGAATTCCTCTCATTTCGCTCATGCTGCATTTGTTGCCACCTTTGAGCCCAAGGACATTGGACATGGTTTATTTGATGCAAACTGGGTCAATTCTATGCATGAGGGGTTGGAAAACTTTAAGAGGAACCAGGTGTGGCAGTTAGTTGAACCACCTCCAAATTGCCATCCTATAGGAACCAAGTGGGTTTAGAAGAACAAAGAGGGTGAGAATGGGATGGTTGTGAGGAACAAGTCCAGACTTGTTGCTCAGGGGTTTAGTCAGAAGGAGGGGATCGACTATGAGGAGACCTTTGCTCCTGTGGCCCGTCTTGAGGCAATTCGGATCCTTCTAGCCTTTGCCGTGGCTAAAGGGTTCAAGTTGTTTCAGATGGACGTGAAGAGTGCTTTCTGAATGGGGTAATAGAGGAGGAGGTGTATGTGAAGCAGCCCCCTGGGTTTGAGAGCGAGTTGTACTCACACAGGGTGTACAGGTTGAAAAGGGCTCTGTATGGTTTGAAACAGGCGCCCCGTGCTTGGTATGGGAGATTGAGAGGTTTTCTGTTGAGGAGAGGGTTTGTGATGGGTACTGTGGATAGGACTCTGTTTCTCCTCAAGCATGGAAATGACTTGTTGATTGTTCAGATATACGTGGATGATATTATCTTTGGTGGCTCGTCACATAACCTTGTTTCCAAGTTTGCAGATGAGATGAGCAGTGAATTCGAGATGAGCATGATGGGCGAGTTGCAGTACTTTCTCAGGCTGCAAATCAAGCAAGTGAAGGATGGAACATTCGTGCACCAGACCAAGTACACGAAAGACATGCTGAGGAAGTTCCAGATGCAAGATGTGAAGCCGATGTCGACTCCCATGGAGAGTACGGCTACTTTGGATGCAGACGAGGACGGAGAACCAGTGGACAACGGGAGTACAGGAGCATGATCGGCTCCCTCATCTACTTGACGGCGACGAGGCCAGACATACAGTTCAGTGTGTGTCTGTGCGCTCGTTTTTAGGCTTCGCCGAGGACATCACATCGACAGGTCATCAAGAGGATTTTAAGGTACCTATAGTCTGCCCCTGGTCTTGGCCTTTGGTATTCTTCCTCCTCGACTCTTTCTCTTCATGGTTTTTCCAATGCGGATTTTGCTGGTTGTCGAGTCAAGAGGAAGTCTACTTCTGGTACTTGGCAGTTTCTTGGGTGCTCGTTTGTTTCATGGTCTTCCCGCAAGCAGTCTAGTGTAGCTCAGTCTACCACCGAGGCGGAGTATGTTGCAGCCTTTGGTGAGGAGTGCACCCAGATCCCACTTCTTTGTGATAGCACCAGTGCCATAAGCGTAGCTAAAAACCCAGTGCTTCACTCCAGAACCAAACACATAGAAGTGAGGTATCATTTCTTGAGGGACAATGTGGAAAAAGGAACCATTGTGTTGAGTCATGTCCCTACCCAAGATCAGCTAGCCGACATCTTTACAAAGCCTCTCGACCAAGCTACATTTGTGCGCTTGCAGGGGGAACTTGGGGTTTGTTGCCCTTTCTAGTTGATTCTTGGGGGTTTTTGTTGTACCTTATGTATCATACCATGTTTTACTTTGATGTATATACATGTTTTGCTTGATGTACAAACCATGGTAGGATAGCCATCTTGTCATATATCATGTTGCATTTGTATCATATTCCATTTTAGGATGGTGAGCTTCTTTCATATGCCTTATTTGAGTCTCTTTGGCTATTTGTGAGATATTGGTCATATGTGTGGGGAAATGGTGATGTGAGGATATGCTCTTGGAATATTTGAGATATATGTGTGGTGAGATAGCCCTTTTTGAAATAAATGCTAATCTTGACTAATTTTGGTGAAATGTGCTCCACTCATGTGTAGTAGTGTATCCATGTCACAGTTTGGTCTAAATGTGCTTTTCATGCTTAGATTGTGCTTGGATGCCCTTTTCTTGCATTTGGGCCAAAGGCCGAATATCATTGTGAATGTTTAGCCTATGTTGCATTCATGGGGGAGCATAAGCTTCTTTTTGCCGCAAAGGCACTTCATGTACCATGAAATGAACTAATCTTGAAAAGAAGTGTGTATGCTTGAAAAATGCTCCATCCATCTTGTATATGCTTAAAATGTCTTATCTTTCACATACGGGTGCAAAACATGTTGCATGATGTTCACCAGTGGAGAAGTCTCCCCGAAGTGGACACATGGCTCATGAGCTTTGACATGACATGCTTTGCTTTATAGGTGTTTACAATGATATTTTTTCGAGAATTTGATATCCTTGTATGATCTCTAAGTGGTATGCATGTTTGTGGCTCGAGTGTGACATGGATAGGCTTTTACATGTGAAGCGAGCCTTCTTTTGGTAAAACTGCTTAAATCTGAAAATTTTGCTTTGTCACATGCTTGTATTTTCATATATTACTAGTGGCAATGCTTTGACTATGCTATGATTCATATATGTGCTCTTTGTCTCATTTCTAGCCTTTGACACTAGATTTGGTCTATTTGAGAAGCTCATCTAGATGTTTATATGCTTTGTTTTGCATTTCTGCATTTTCACATTGATTCATACATTGTCAACAAGGGGGAGAAGATAAGAGGTGAGCTTAATGAAAATTCAGAAGAGGTGAGCTAAAATTTGGAAGTTTGCATCCACATGTTCAGGGGGAGCTTGCATTTGTTCAGAGGTAGCTTTCTTGCTGTTTTCGGTGTGGAGTTTGTGCTTTGCTCAGCTTGCGACCTTTCTTTGCCTTTCCTTGGTTTTGGTCATGAGTTGAGCTTCTTTGTATTTCTTTTTTGCTTTCTTTCTTTCTTTCTCTGAATTTCATTTCGCGTTGTGTGTTGTCAATGCACTCATCAAGGGGGAGATTGAGGACCAGGAGCGTCCCGGTGGTCGATGGATGACCGCTCCTCAGTGATGAGTGATTGTCAACGGGTGTTGGACTGACTCTTGGCTCAGTGTGCAGGTGTAGGCTGCGGCCTAGTTCGTGTGGTTGCAGGTGAAGAACGGGCGCGAAAGGTCTTCAGCCTTGAGGGGCCTCCGGGAGATGGAGAGACAAGTAGGCTCGGTTCGAGGGACCCGGTGGACGGCGGGACTAGGTGCGGGCCACATGGTGGCGAGACGAGCAAGACGAAGTCATGGACGATCGAGCCGGTGCACGGTCGCGGTCGAGTCAAGGGGCTTGGCGGGAGGCCGGGCCGAGCACGCGGGGTTTGGTGGTTTGCCCACAAAACCATCGGAGGACGGTTTCTTGGTTTGGGCCTCAAAACCAAGTCCGAGGGCCCAACACGACAGAGACGGGATCCAGGCTTGTCGGGAAGCTTCGAGGCGGAGGACACGCGGCGGGATCGCATGGCTTGCGTCGGGAGGACGCGGGGTGCGGCAAAGGCGTGGCCGTCCGATGGCAAGACCCACAAATATTACCTAAATGCCCCTACGTGGGTTGTATCACCAGTAGTTAAGTTAGGGGTAGTCGACTCATTTACCACTCCGGCGGGACCTGATATATAAGCCATGAGTGTGTGTGGATGGCTCTCTCTCTCCGTGACTTAGGGTTTCATTCCCCCCCCCCTCCCTCATTTTCGTAGCTATTTTCTTCTCTATTTTCTCTAGGCTAGCATGAGAGCTTCATGAGAGATTTGTTGAGAGGGATGGATGCTAGGGCGGCATGCTAGACCTTGTGAATCTTTCCTGGTTTGTATAGAAGATTCGGAGTTGTGTTTTTCATGGTCTTTTTGTGCTTGTTTTCGTGCCTTTGTTCGTGGCGTGATTCCGCGGATTTGATTGGGTTTCTCCCCGGATTTCTTTGAGGGAAACATGGATGGATGTCTCGTGCATCTTTGTGATTGATCTTGTGCCCTCAAACGCCGGGAAACCACTTCGATTCGAGGATTTTCGTTCGGTGCTCTAGGTTTTGGTGGTGTTGAAAGGATTCGCGATTCCCGGTGATTTAGGGAGTTAAGAGGCAAGATTTTTGGGCTATGGCATCCTTGTGTGACGCTTTTCAAGTCCCCAAACCCTTGTCCCCACAGCTTCTACCATTTGGGAAATCCGATGATGATTTGGGGGAGTTGACCTTGGAGGTCGGGCGTTTTTCTGTTCTGTCCGCGAGGGGCGGACGGTCTGCGTGGTGTTGGCAGACGGTCTGCGCGGGTGCTGTTCGTCGGGTGTTCTTCGTGTTCTTGCCCGCCTTTCGTTTCGATCCGTCGTGGCTTTGAGTTTTGGTTGGACGAAGTTTCGGACGGTCCGCGTGTACCGGGCGGACGGTCCGCGGGTGCCTGGCGGACATTCCGCGTGCTCCCCGCGGACGGTCCGTTTTTCGAGGTTTGCTACTGGAGGTTTTGTTCGCTTTAATGGATGGTCCGCGGCTCAGGCCGGACAGTCCGCGGCAAGGGAGTGGACAGTCCGTAGTACCCTGCCGGACGGTCCACGCGGCCCATCGCGGACAGTCCGCCCTGCCTGGCCGGACGGTCCGCTAGAGGCTGAGTGCTTTGCTTCTTGGTTCGATTCCTCCCTTCCTTTCTCGTGCTTCCGCATGTGCTTCAGGGAATAGTTCCTAAGACTGGAGGTTGATCCATAACCTCGTTGTCTTGGCGATTGGTGTGTGATTCGATCCATCGCTTGTGTGTGACCGGGATTTGACTAGAGTATAGGTCGGGTTCTTTGAGAAGAATTTTTACCGGCTCCTATTCACTCCCCCCCTCTCTAGTCGCCATCTGATCCTTCATGCGTAAACACTTAACTCTAAAACCGACATGCACAAGTGAACTTGTTATACCACTGTTGACGGATAAAACTCGTATCCACCTACGATCCGCAAGCGTACGGACCTACACCTTTTTCACCACGGGATTCCCAAGGTTCTTGTCAATCCGCGGAGCAAGGGGATTACTAGCGCTTAACCAAGTACTAATCTAGTTGAATGGAAAACCTTTGAAAGAGAGTATTAATCTAAAAGTAAAGACAATCTAACCTAAGTTAATCTAAGTTAAGTTGATCAAACAAATCTAAGGTTAAACTAGATGGTAAAGGGGTGAACACAAGAGAGTGAGCAAGAAAGATAAGCGTTCCCTCCCTAGGATCTAGGATAACATGGTATGCATCTACTACATGAAAGCGGTAAACCAATCTACCGGGGGTTGTGACCACGGTTTCGCCCTTTCCCTCCTCTCGTACTGTCACTACGCGAAGGTATTCATGACTAGACCTATGATGGACACGGTATGTTGATGGAATCTATGGGAGTAGCGGATATCATACGCCCGAAAAACATAGTGGCCTACCTTAATCATCAAAGCATCATCAACATGAAAACAATAGATTGAACCCACGAATCAAGTAGCGATCACATAGCATGTATCCATCTAATCCTAGGGATGAACGGAGACATTACCCCATCATCTTACACGGATTGAAGCACATAGGGGTGATGGAGACTCCGGAGAACGTCGTCGATGAAGATGGCGGCGATGGAGCTTGGGAACACCCCTAGGCCAGCGGCTTGGAGTCCTCCTCTTGCTTCCTTCTCTCCGCCGGCGTTGATCCTTGCGACGAGCTCATCTAACTCTCTCCCTCATCTTGCGGCGGCGGTTTTCTGGTGATTAGCGTCGGTAGGATGATTTGTTCGATGGGTCACCACCTTGGGGCGCCTAGGGGGTTGTATTTATGTCCTTGAGGTGACTTTGGGCGTGCTCCACCTTGCCTTGCACTAAATCCTCCTTGGGAGAGAAGCAACTTTGGTTTCCATAAAATCAGCCAGATTTTCCTGATTCGCAGTCCTTCCTTGCCAGGGCCATATCTCCCACGTCTGGACTCCAAATAATGCAAATTCGGTGTCCAGGTTGTGTGCCACGAAATTATCTTCAACTTTGGTATTCATTTATTTCCTTAAAAACGAAGATAAGATCTCCAAATCGGCCTTGGAAGATAATCTGTTCTGATTTCGGACTGACTGCGCAGCAGGGATTTCGGGGGCTATATCTCCTAGCTCCCTTATCCGAATTGGGCCTTCCACATGTCCAAATCGAAGGTATCGTCGAGGCCCACAACTTTGGTAGTCAAACTTTTGCCATTAAAGACCGTTTAAGTCTCCGAATCTGTACCGAAAGATCATGCTGTCCTGAGCTGCGAGAATATCTCTCGGGCTGAGTTGATCTCGTTGGTAAACATCCAAGTCCCCGGAGTTTTGCGTGTTGATGCTTCGGTCCTCGGGTCGTTTGGAGTCTTGTTCACTTCGTGTCTTGACTTGTGACGGGCTTCATGATCTTCTCTTGAAGTGCTTGATGAACTTATCCCGAAAGTCTCCTCTTTAGCGTAGATTTCCTGCGTAAACAATGAACTCCAAAATCGACATGCAAGTGTGAACTTGTTATATCATTAGTATGCCTAGTGGCGGGTTAGTTGCAAATCATAATTGAAACCAATGTATAACAAGTACTCTAGGTTGATGGAAATTCACCGTCAACAACCACGGGGGTTAGTACCAATGGATCAGATATAAAAGTCATGCCAACACCGAAGGTAAAGTCATGGCTAGGTTGATGGATTTTCACCGTCAACACAAGGCTTGCGTCGAGGCTAACCAAGGTTGTGGTTGCTGGGCAACCGCCTGATGTAGAAAATCTGAAGACTTCCAAATTCACCCTTGAGGGGCATGTATCCCTAGTTATCTAATGTGGGTAGTTTAGTCTTTTGGTTGCCCCCATATAAACACTAGGAGGGATGGATGGCAGTCAACTCTTGGAACCCTAGCTCATTTCCTTTTATCATTTTCATTTGCTATTTTCTCTAGTTTTTCTAGGACTAGCTTGAGAGCTTCATGTGAGATCTAGAGAGAGGGATGGATAACCGGGTGGCAGCCTGGATCTTGTATGAACCATCACGGTATGTATAGATGATTCGGTGTGGTTCCTCAAGGACTTGTATTGCCTCTCCTGTTTTCTTTTTTGATGATATTCGGAGCTCTTTCTTGTGAATTTTATGGTGGAGTTTTGAGGGTTATTTCTTGCAGGTTTCTTGTTGGGTGTCACATATGAGGACCTTGTGCCTCTTTGGCTGATGACTTTATCCCAAGAACTCCCTTGAATTGACCTCAATTTGGTGGTTTTTCGAGTTGCTCGAGTTCATGACCTACAGGGCCAAGATCCGAGATTACCTTGGATTGAGAGCATTTCGGTTCGATTCCTTTGAGGGAGAGATCCCAGCTATCCCTGAAGTTTCGCCGAAATCTGTGGGTTGAATTGGGAGATCGAGCAATCGGAAGTTGAGGGTTGACCCGCGGCCAGATTTCCTAGAAGGGGCGATCTAACCGCCCTGGGTTTTGCTAGGTGGAAGTTTTGATTTCACCAAATTTTTCTCTGTGAGTTTGTTCGCCTTGATCAGAGGAGCATTCTGACGAAATCTTGGCTCGTTTCGGTGCTGTTTGATAGGAGTTCTTGCCTTGAGTTCGTTGCTGGGTACAGGAGGTTAAACCGCCCCTGTGAGCCGGTTTAATCGCCCCTAGGCCCTTGGGTGAAGGTTTGGTTTTCACCAAGATTCTTTGGTAGCTAGCTTGACCTTGACGAGAGGATCCTGCAGGTGAAACCATAGCGTGTTTTGGAGCTCGGAAGAGGTGATTCGGAGGAATTCTCGGTTACCAGGTGGAAGCGGTCTAACCGCCCCCATAACCGGTCCAACCGCCCCCTGTTGATCAGACAGCTTCCGAGTCGTTTCCACTAACGTGTTTTTGTAGGAGTTGTGGCTACAGGTAGTGTTTGTTCCTAGGACCAGTAGCACTCCAGTGGCTCTGTGGTTTTGGCAAACGGAAGGTTGTGTGCAGTGCGGGTGATTTTGGGTACTCGATCGAGTTCATCTTGTTGGAGTCATCACCTCCTTCGAGAAGAATTTTTATCGGCTCCCATTCACTCCCCCCTCTCTGGTCGCTAGTTCGGTCCTTCAATTGATATCAGAGTCGGTTCGGGTCTTTTGAGGCTCTTACCAGTCTAAGATCCAAAGATGGCGTACCACGAACAGGGATTGGGTCTTCCGCAGTTCGATGGGAATAACTACCAGATGTGGCAGAGATGGATGGCTGTGTTCCTCTGTGGAAAGGGTCAAATCCTTTGAGACGTTACGGTGAACACAACTTATGTTCATCCGATTAACTTCCTTGCTCCAGGATCGAGGGATATGTTTAATGCCAACAACAAGGCGGACAACTACTTGTTTCGTTCTCTGTGTTAGTCTGAATTGGATCGGGTTTACACAGAGGACTTAGCTTGTAGCATTTGGGAGCAGTTGAAGGATGCTCATGCTGGGAATGCTCAGGTTTCAGGCTCCGATGTACGCGACTTACCGGAGAGAATACGAGAACTTCACTCATCTCCCCAGCGAGTCCGTCAATGCCCTTTTCCAGTGGCTTACGGTCGTGGTGAACAACATGATTGCCAATGTGGCCTTGCTCCCATACGATGATCATGATAGAGCTGTGAAGCTCTTGCACTCGTTGGATCACACCGTATGGGACGGAAAGGTTGAGGCTATTCATGAGTCTATGAAGTATGAAACCCTGACCATGAACGAGTTATTTTCCAAGCTCAAGTCAGCTGAGCTAGATCGTGGTATGAGTGCTCATTAGGAGAGCTCGATTGACTATCATAGTCTTGCTCTCGTCAGTGGCAAAGGTGCTAATTCTAATGCTAAGGCATCCTCCATGATGTACTCTCTATCTTCTTTGATAACTTTGCTAGACAAGGAGTTCGACGTTCTTGGAGAGGACGAGCTGGCGTTGCTGACCAGGCAGTTCGAGAAGCTGCACGAGAACTAGGTGAACACAAGGAAGAATCCAAGGACATGCTTCTAGTGCAGCAAGTCCGGACATTTCGTTGCCGACTGTCCGGAGAAAATGGAGAGTAGGGACGTCTACAGGCACCAGTCGAGCAAGGATGACAGATACCGCTCAAGGTGTGGTCACAAGCACAAGGATGAGCGACGGTCGAGGAAGAAGGATGGTCGCAGCAGGAAGGCCCGAGCGATGGTGGGAGTGAGCAACATCGACTCCAGCTCTGCAAGGATGAGTGTCTTGAGCTCGAGTAGCAGTGAAGATGAAGGTGATCAGCAAGAACAAGAAGTCATCCAATAACTTGAGCGGGCTGAGCTGCTACGTGAGAGATGGCTTCTGCGGCATGGCTCGTAGCTTCGGCAGAAAGAAGAGTCACCATAGTGACTCGAACTCCGATTCCGAGGATGAGGTACGTGACGAGCTTCGCTTCTTGCGATAGGAGAACAAGCGTCTTGGAAAATTGCTTGATAATCGTGATGACATGCTTAGAGAGGCCAAGAATATGAGGAAAGATCTTAGGGCCTCACTAGAAGATGCTAGGAACTAAGTAGCTGAGCTAGAAACCCAGAACCTTGATGCTAAGCTTGAGATTGATTCGCTTAAGGCTTCACCTGTGGTTTCTGATGAGATTGATTGTGTTTGATTTCTCTATGTACCAAGTTGATCTTACTACTCTTAAGGATAAGCATGCCTCTACTTGTGATGAACTAGATGTGCTTAGAGTTGAAGTGGCTAAGCTTAAGTCTAGACCTACTTTGCTTGGTGCTTGCACTTCTTTCCCTATTTTGCATGGAAAAATTGATGAGATGCATGCTGACACTGTTTCGCTTGAGGCTAAGTTGAAAGAACCTGTTCATACTTCTTGTTCTACTTGTGAATTGCATGCTTTGAAGAATCTAGAACTTGCACATTATGTGGATCGCTTGCAGGATGAGAATGATGAGTCGAGGAAAATGATGGGTTGGTTGTCGGGGCATGAACCACACCTTAGAATGATGATAGAGGCATACAAGTGCTATGATGGGAAAGCGCTTGGTTTGGAGAAGGTTGAAGAGTGTAGTGGTGAGGGAGGAGAGAAGATCAGTGATATCCTAGCTCCACCTAAAACCTTCCACAAGAATGCCTATGCTCCTAAGCCCAACCCTCTGAAAAATAAACTTGACACAACCCAAGATTTTCCCATATTTCCACATGCTACAAATGACTTCCCAAAACTGGTGAAGTTTGTGAGCTCCAAGGAGAGTGAGGTTGGAGAGAAGAAGGGTGAGAAGCCGAGTGCGGAGAAACCAAGTGAGCAGCCCAAACCCAAGCCTAAACCTAAGCTCATACGGTTTCATTGTGACTATTGTGGAAGAGATGGACACAAGGGTGAGGTTTGCTTCAAGAGCAAGCGTGAGGAGAGAATGGCTAAGAAGGACAGATATCACCCTTTTCATGGTGTACCTGAGCCTCATATGCCACTGCCTAGGGGTTAGGCCCCGAGCACTTGTGGGTTTGCCATTGAGGCTCCCGCAGATGCTGGAACCTACTGATAGGACGCTCTTCCCTCCTGGTCTCGCGAACGCTTTCCGTGGGGCCGCGTCAGCGGACCCGCGGGTCTAGCCCCCGAAGCCCTGCAGGAGCGTAAGCGCTCCTGTAGGGGTTAACCGCGAGATTGGGACAGAGGGCGTGGTACATGTTTCAACCGGCGTCGGCAATGTCTCAGCCGGCTTCGGTGACGCACGCTTTGGCGCTATCCCCGGTGGGTGCAAGACAGGAGGTGTAGCCGTGCGCCAAGCCCCCGAGCCTGGGCCCGTTCAAGGCGATCGGGTAGAGCTTTACGACTTGTTTTTTAACGCGCCCTCGCCGTCCCTCCGCGGGACGGAGGGTGAGGTTTCCGCAACCCCCATCGGTCGGGTCGCGAATTGCGGATTCCTCGTTGAGCTGTTAATGGGTGGTTCGAGTGGACGCCCATGCCCCGTTCGATAAGGGTAGGCTGCGTGGTCCAGAGACACGTCCATAGAAGCGCTTGCGTGGGTTTGCTAGGTGGGGCTCGGTCCCGTTCGCTAGGGACCGAGGGCGCGGAAGCTCTCCCTCGGTGGGATCCCCCGGCTAGCTGCCCTCGCTGGCTCTCGAACACGACTTGTGGGGCACCCTCGAGCTGGCGGGCTCGAGGAACGGCTCGAATGCGCGTGCCCTCGTCGTCCCTGACTCCGGCGATCTGGGGCGCCTGTTCGAACCCGTCGAGGGTCAGGCTTCGAACCCCTGATCAGTAGGGCCGTGCGGGGTGGCGCCTGGGCGGCCCCGTCTTTGCATCTGCGCTCCATCGAGGGGCCTGGGCGAGCCAGCCCTCGAGGCGCTGATCAGTAAGGTGGTGCGGGGCGGCGCCTAAGCGCTCCCGGCCTGGCATCTGCGCTCCTTCGAGGGGCCTGGGCGAGCCAGCCCTCGAGGCGCTGATCAGTAATACAGCGTGGCATGGGTGCTTTGCGGTACCTGCTTTGTTTCAAGCGGGCCCCGAGGCAACCTTCTCACGCCTGTGCCCTGTAGAGGGTTGATATCATCTCGAGCCAGGGACTTGTGCCGCTCGAGGGTTCTGCGTGGCATGGGTGCTCGCGGGGCCTATTTGTAACAAACGGGCCCCGAGGCGACCTTCTCACGCCTGTACCCTTTCGAGGGGTGAAGTTTTCCCGGGCCAGGAGTCTGTGCCGCTCGAGGGTTCTCCTTACTTTGTAAGGAACCGGGCCATTAAATGCTCCACAGTAGAGGCTGCGGTTTTGCGTCGCGGGCGCGCTTTTTTAGGCGTTACAGCCGCGCGCGCGCGTAGTGGGCGGCGTGGGCAGGCGGATGTGACCGCCTGCCACGGTCCCTGCTAGTCTTCGCCGTGATGATGGCCCGTTCGCGGTGATGTGGCCGCCGCGGTCGTGGTGGGGCCCGCCCGTCAGCGGGAAGAAAAGATTCCCTGCAGTTAGTGCGCGCGGGGCGTCCGCCCAGGAGAGCTCGCCCGCGGCTTATAAATCTGAGGGGAGGGGGGAATGGCGGTTTTTTACCTTAGCGCTCCGCCATTTTAGCCCCCTGTGCTTTCGTCTTCGCTTTGCTCTCGCCACCGCGCGGCTTCGCCATTAGAGCTCTTCCCCTTCTTCTTGTCCTCCGCTCTCGCATTCCTTTGTCCTCTTCTCATGGCGCCGCTCCCGCCCCTCACGATCCTCGACCCGTACGCATGGAAGCGGTCGACGGTCAACCGGCTGGCCCTTGGAGAGTTGGTCTCCGCCGGCCAGTTGGCGGCGAACGAGGAGGGCCGGCCGGCGGAGTGGATTGTGCCGCCGCCAGGGGACCACGCGCCCAACCCGCCGGAGGGCTACGTGGTGAGCTTTATTCGCTTCCATGAGCGCGGCTTCGCCGCGCCGGCGAGCCGCTTCATACGGGCGTTGTGCCACCGCTACGGCGTGGAGTTGCACAACTTCGCGCCGAACGCGATTTCGCAGGCGGCCACGTTCGTGGGCGTCTGCGAGGGGTATCTGGGGATCCCAGTCAACTGGGAGCTCTGGATACACCTCTTCCGCGCGGAGCTCTTTACGGAGCCCACGACGGAGCCGAGGACCCGCCGCGCGGTGCGCGCCGGCGAGATGTCGCTCGCCCTGCGGGGGCAGTTCAAGGACGACTACATCCCCTGCACCATGATGACGAACAACGCCGGCTGGGAGCGGGGATGGTTCTACCTGCGCAATGCCGAGCCCGGCCTCCCCGCCTACACTGGCCTGGTGCTCCGGGAGAAGCCCAACTCCTGGGGTCACGGGGTGTCCACGGCCCAGCACCGGAAGCGGCTGGACTCGCTCCTGGCCGCCCTGAAGAAGCTGGCAACGCTCGGGCTGACCGCGGCGGGCATCCTCGCCTTCCTCCACCACCGGCGGGTTGTGCCTCTGATGGAGAGGCCACTCTGCATCTTCCAGATGACAGAGGATGCGGACCCCGTCGCGCTGGCGAGGTCGCGGATGCTCCCAACCCCCCTCGAGCGGCCGTATGCGCTCACCCGGGCGCGGAACGCCGTCGACACCCGGATGCCGCAGCGCCTGGACCGATCCCCGTGGGACCTCGAGATGCTCCCCACCGGCCTGATGGTGAGTGTGATTCCTGGCCCTATTTTGTTCTTGGCGTTGCTTCTGGCTCCTGACGCGCCTTTGGCGTTCTTGCATGCAGTTGGTGCAATTCGGCGCCATGAAGTACGTTCCGCCCACCCCTGACTCCCGCGCGCTTGGTCGGGCGGCACTGCAACGGGAGCAGGAGCGGGCGGCACGCAAGAGGGAGCGCGCGAGGGCGGCATCGCGAGCGCCGCGGCGACGGAGCGCGGAGTGCGGCGGCGCGAGGAGCGGGGGCTTTCCTCCCGGGGGACCAAGGAGTACTCGTCCTCGGAGGAGGACGAAGAGGAAGAGGCCGAGGGGGGAGGGCCCCTGCGAGAGGTGGGAGCCTGCGCCCCCGTCGCCGGAGCCGGCTCCGGCGGCAAGGGCGGCATCGCACGGGGCGGGCGCGGCGGCGCCCACCGCCGGGCAATCGACAACGAGGGCGGCGCGCGCGCGCGCGGAGGTGCCGGCGCGCGCGGCAAGCACTCTCGCTCGCGCGGCAAGCGCGCCGCGCGCGGGGCGGGGCCCGCGCGCGCGGTGGCGACGTCGGGGAGGCGCGGCGGCGGCGCGCGGCCGGCCGCGCCGGCCTCATCCGCCGAGGCCTCGAGGAAAAGGAAGCGCGCCTTTTCCTCTTCGAGGTAAGGGGCTCGTTCTTCCGTGGGGTGCGGTTTTTCGGTGGCCGGGCGTTTTGATTTTTCGCTCGTGCTTTTGCGGGGGTGGTGCCAACACCGTGCCTCCCCCTCGCACCGGCTAAGGTGCGAGGGGCGGACACGTCCGTTCCTACCCGGCGGCGCTCGTCGAGGGCGTCGCGGGCGGGGGCGAGCACGGCGGCGGCGGGCGAGAGCTCGCAAGGCCGGCTAAGGCTCCGAGGCCTCGGCCGGCGGATCGCCTGCGCGGCGCGGCCGGCGGCCGTCGAAGGGCGGCGGGCACCGGTCGTGGCGGAGACGCGGCGCGCGGCGGCGGCGTGATGGAGACGTGGCCCGCGGCGGGCCGCCGCGACGGAGGCGCATTCCGCGGCGCCCGGCCGCGGCGAGGCGAGCGGGCGGCGGCGGTCGAGGGAGGGCGGCCGGGCGCCCGTGGTGGCGGAGGCACGGGCGGAGGCGGTGGCCGCGGCGCCACGTCGGCCGCCGCGGCCGCGAGGCGCAAATGGAGGCGCCGGCGGAGGGGTGGCACGGGGGCCGGCGCCTGCCGGCGGCTCCCGGGCGGAGGTGGTGGAGGTCCCGGACGACGACTCCCCGCCGCCCGGGTGGGACTAGTGGGCGAGCTTCCCCACACTCTCCCCCGAGCCCCAGGAGGGGGCCCTCGTGAGGCGGTGCGTGGGCCACATGGTGGCGGGGGGCCGAGGACACGGTGCCGAGGCCTCGTCCTCCCGCGCCGGCCACTCCGCCCGGGTAGAGGGGGGCGGCGGCGATCCGCCTGCGTTCGCCGACGCCCGGGGGGGAGCGGGGAGCTCTGGGGGGAGCTCCGCAGCCACGGCGCCACGCTCAACCATGCGCTGAATGAGGCGCTGAGGGTCCACGGCGGCCCCGCGTGGCGCGTTTTTCAGGTGAGGCGTCGTCGCCTATTTCCCTCTTTCCCTCGTCTTTGCGCGCTGTCTCTGTATCGTGACGCTTACGGGTTTCGAGTTGTGGGTGACAGGAGCTCGAGCGCCGTGCCCGCGACAAGTACGGTGCCTTCGATCGGGTGAACGCCGAGCTTCACCAGGTCCGGGAGCGATGCGGCGCCTTCGACGCGCTTGCCGACGCCCTCAGGACTCCGGACGGCTGGTTGGCGTACCGGGCCGTGGTCTTGCGCGATGAACTCCCCGAGAACACGAGGCAAGACCCGGCGCGTCGCTCTAGCCTCGAGCGGATCTGCACGGCCCTCATCGACCGTGATGAGGCGCTATGGCGGGCGCGCTCGGACCTGGAGAAGATGCGCACGCTGGCGACCAGCTGGGAGGCGGAGGTGGCCGGCATCCGCGGCTAGAACCGGGAGCTACGCTCATCCCTCGAGGGGGCGCAGGCGCGGCAGCGTCGGCCGAGGAGCGCGCGCGGGGGGGGGAGGGCTAAGGAGGCCGACGACTTGAAGGCCGCCCTCGACACCAAGGACGCGGCGCTCGCCGCCTGCGAGGACCGGCCACGCGGGGGAGCGCACCGCCCGCCAAGGGGCCGAGGGGGCGGCTCCGGCGGGGAGCAAGCCGCCCTCGCCGACGCCCGGTCGGCGCTGGAGCAGGAGCGCGTCGCTCGCGAGGCGGCGCAGAAGTCGCTGGAGGAGTGGAATACCGCGTTCTCCAAGGTCGAGGGCGAGTTGATAGTGCTCAGCATCGCGAGCGCGAACCAGGAGCTGGCCCTCCAGGAGCAGGGCGAGACCGTCAAGGGCCTCGAGCTGGCGGTCGAGGCCGAGCGCCGTGCCCTCGAGGTGGAGAAGAAGCAAGTCGAAGGTGAGCCGCTGCTTGACTCCTGTTTGGTTGGTTTTCTGTTTGGGAATTCGCACTCCTTTTTCTGATTTCTTTCTTGTCTTGGTGACTCCAGGCTTGCGCACCGCTTTGGGGCACGCGGCCGAGCGGGCTGAGGCGCTGCAGGCCTCCTACAACTCCTCCGAGCAGGAGCTGCGGGAGTTGCGCACCGCGGCCCTCGAGACCTGCCGGGTCGTGGAGGAGGGCGAAGCGCAGGCCGGAAGCTCGCTGGCCAGCCGTCTGCGCGCCCTTGGCGGCCACGTCACCGAATGGATGCGCCGGGCGTTGCGTCTTGGCGTCCAGAAGGCCCTCGGAGTGGTACGATCCCACTACGAGGTCAACTTCAAAGCGCTGGCGGAGGGCTACGTCGTTCCCGAGGGTGTCGAGGACGAGGTGGCGATGGAGCGCGTGGACGCGCTCGCCGCTGATGCCGCCGGGTCGCTCGCTGAAGCCTTCGAGGAGTTCCTCTTCTCGGATGCTGTTGACGCCGCCGCTCCTCCTGCCTGAAGACAGCTGGGCACTAGGCCCGCTTTGTTTGTGTATCAGCATTCTGGCCGTGTGGCCTTTGTAAATAAACAAGTTTTTTCGTCATGAACATATGTTGATGTGAAATGAAGTCTTTTGTTTACTACGCTTTTTGTTTCTCCTTCTTCCTGAGTAGATTCTAGCTAGGGGAGTTCGGTTTTCGCGGGTGGCCTGCTGGGTTGGAGGCGAGAGAGAAGGGCCGTATCCTCGCGGCGTAGGCTATCTCTGGCTCGTGCGCTCCTTCCGCTAGGCTGCCTGCGCCCTGTTCGAATCGTTGCTCGAGGCCGGAGTAGTGAACAAACATAGCGCGCGTGAGTTATTTCGTTTTTGCGCGAAAATGGGACCATTTTTGGGGGGGATGCCCCCCGTAGTAGCCCCCGAGGGTAACTTGGGTTTCGGGGGAAAGCCGAGTTGCCCTTTGCATGAGACTTATGATATTTACATAGTTGTCACCAACTAGGGCGTTGGTCATGTTATTTTTATAACGAAAAATGCTTGGAAATCCTAGCTAGGGGTAGAAGCGACGTAGTTGTTGGATGTTCCAAGCATTCGTGAGCTCTTCACCGTCTTCGTTGGCCAACTTTTATGTGCCAGGCTTGAGCACCTTCACCACGACGTAGGGCCCTTCCCATGGAGGCGATAGCTTGTGGCGTCCCCGGTTGTCTTGCCGCAGCCTTAGGACCAGATCCCCTTCGCTGAAGTCTCGTCTGCGTATCTTGCGTGCTTGGTAGCGCCTGAGGGATTGCTGATACCTCGCGGAGTGCATCAAGGCCACGAGGCGTGCCTCATCCGGTCGGTCCCGGCGAGTCCTCGCAGGCTCGCTGGTTGGCTTCCTCGTCGTAGCCTCGAACCCTGGGCGACCCGTATTCTAAGTCCGTGGGGAGGACGGCCTGCGCCATGGACTAGGAAAAACGGGGTAAACCCGGTGGCTGCTCGGGGGTGGTCCTTAGGCTCCACACGGCGCTTGGTAACTCTTGGAGCCATTTTCGGCCAGATTTGTTTAACTGGTCGAAAATTCTAGGCTTGAGGCCTTGTAAGATCATGCCGTTGGCACGCTCTACTTGGCCGTTGGTCTGTGGGTGTGCCACAGCTGCCCAATCCACACGGATGTGGAACTTGTCGCAGAACTCCAAGAATTTCTTGCCTGTGAACTGGGACCTGTTGTCGGTGATGATGGAGTTTGGCACTCCAAAGCGATGCACGATGTCGGTGAAGAATGTTACCGCTTGCTCCGCCCTGAGATTCGTAATGGGGCGCACCTCCACCCACTTGGAGAACTTGTCGATCGCAACCAACAAGTGGGTGAAGTCCCCGGGCGCCTTCCGCAAGGGCCCGACGATGTCCAACCCCCACACGGCGAACGGCCATGTTATGGGGATGGTTTGCAAGGTGTGAGCGGGCAGGTTGGACCTGCGGGCGTAGAACTGGCACCCTTCGCAGGTGCGTACGATCTCGCTGGCGTCCGCGTCCGCGGTAGGCCAGTAAAAGCCTTGGCGGAAAGCGTTGCCCACGAGGGTGCGGGGCGCGGCATGATGGCCACAAGTTCCGGCGTGGATGTCCCGTAGGAGCTCGCGCCCCTCGGGGATGGGTACGCACCGCGGTAAGATGCCGGAGGCAGCGCGCTTGTACAGCTCGCCGTCGACGAGGGCAAAGGACTTGGCCATCCTGGCGATGCGCCTGGCCGTGGCCCGGTCCGAGGGGAGCTCTCCTCGAGCCATCCAAGCGATGTATTTGTCGCGCCAGTCAGCCTTGACAGGAGCTGGCTCAGTGTCCATCGCGTCAGTCTCGTAGGAGCCGTACCCCTCGAGGAGGGAGAGCACGTACGCCTCGTTCGAGGGGTCCTCATCCATGGGTTCCGCTCCCGCTGGATTCGAGGGAGCCCCCGAGGGTTCTGCGTGGCTCGAGGGGTGAGGCTCGAGGACGACCGAGGGCTGGGTAACATCACGGGCAAACACGTTCGGGGGGACGGTGATCTGCCCGGACGCGATCTTGGCCAGCTCGCCCGCCTCCTCATTGTACCGGCGGGGCACGTGGTTGAGCTCGATGCCGTAAAACTTGTCTTCGAGAGCTCGCACGGCCTTGCAGTAGGCCTCCATCTTGTCGTCATGGCAGCTCACGTTCTTCATGACTTGATCGATTACGAGCTGCGAGTCCCCCCCGCACGTCGAGGCGCTTGACGCCTAACTCAATGGCGATTTTGAGTCCATAGAGGAGGGCCTCGTATTCAGCCATATTGTTAGACGCGGGGAAGTGGAGACGCACCGCGTATCGCATGTGCTCTCCGAGGGGTGATACGAAGAGCAGGCCCGCGCCCGCCCCCGTTTTCATCACCGAGCCATCGAAATACAGAGTCCAGCACTCTGCTTGGATCTGTGGCGGCGGCAGCTGCGTGTCTGTCCACTCAGTGACAAAATCCGCCAGGATCTGGGACTTGATGGCCTTGCGCGGGGCGTAGGCGAGCGTTTCGCCCAACAGCTCCACGGACCACTTGGCGATCCTGCCCGCCGCATCGGGATTACGGATGATTTCCCCTAGCGGGAAGGAGGAGACCACCGTGACGGGGTGGGCCTCGAAGTAATGGCAGAGCTTGCGCCGCGCAAGGATTACCGCGTACAGCAGCTTCTGGACCTGAGGGTAGCGCGTCTTGGTGTCGGATAGGACCTCGCTGATGTAGTAGACTGGCCGCTGGACCGGCGGGGGCGTGCCCTTCCTCCGTGCGCTCCACCACGATCACGGCGGCCGACCACACGGGTGGTTGCGGCCATGTAGAGCTGCAGGGGTTCGCCATCCTGCGGCGGCGTGAGGATCGGGGCGTGCGCTAAGGACGCCTTCAGCTTGTCGAGCGCGTCCTGGGCCTCGGCGGTCCAGGAGAAGTGCTCGTGTTTCTTGAGGAGGCGATAGAGGGGCAGGCCCTTCTCGCCGAGCCGCGAGATGAAGCGGCTCAAGGCGGCGAGGCACCCCAACACCTTTTGCACCCCTTTGAGGTCCCGGATCGGACCCATTCGCTCGAGGGCCGCGACCTTTTCAGGGTTGGCCTCGATCCCCCGTTGGGAGACAATGTATCCCAGGAGCATGCCTCGCGGCACTCCAAAGACACACTTTTCAGGGTTTAACTTGACCCCATTGGCCCGCAGGCAGCCGAACGCGATGCCCAAGTCGCCAACCAGGTCGTCCGCCTTCCTGGTTTTTACGATGATGTCATCCACGTACGCCTCGACCGTCCGCCCGATGTGATCTCCGAAAACGTGTTGCATGCAGCGTTGATACGTTGCACCTGCGTTTCGGAGGCCAAACGGCATCGTGACGTAGCAGAACATCCCGAACGGCGTGATGAATGAAGCCGCGAGCTGGTCGGATTCCTTCATCTTTATTTGATGATACCCGGAGTAGGCATCAAGGAAACAAAGTAATTCACACCCAGCCGTTGAATCAACGATTTGATCAATACGTGGCAAAGGAAAAGGAACTTTAGGACATACTTTATTAAGACTAGTGTAGTCAATACACATCCGCCACTTCCCGTTCTTTTTCTTTACAAGCACGGGGTTTGCTAGCCACGTTGGGTGGAACACCTCCTTGATGAACCCGGCCTCGAGAAGCTTCCACAGCTCCGCCGATTGCCCGTCGTCACTCCTCGTCGAAGCGGCGGAGCCGTTGTTGCACGGCGCGGGCGTGAGGCAGGATGTCAAGGGAGTGCTCGGCAACCTCCCTCGGGATGCTTGGCATATCCGAGGGGCTCCACGCGAAGATGTCAGCGTTGGCGCGAAGGAAGTCGACGAGCACCACCTCCTATTTAGGATCGAGGGTGGAGCTGACCCTCAACGCCTTGCCCTCGGGGGCCGCGGGGTCGAGGGGTACCTCCTTGGTCTACTCCGTGGCCTCGAAGGTGCCGGTGTGCTTGGAGGCGGAGTCGAGGTCCTCATTGACCATCTTCTCCAAAGTGGTCACCAGCGCTTCATCCAGCGCTAGCGCTTCTGCGTGCTCTACGCACTCGACGTCGCAGTCAAATGCATGCTCGATGGACGAGCCCACGGTGATGATGCCGTTCGGTCCTGGCATCTTCATCTTCAAGTAGGTGTAGTTGGGGACTGCCATGAATTTGGCGTAGCAGGGCCGCCCAAGTATAGCGTGGTAGGCGCCCTTGAACCCCACCACCTCGAAGGTGAGCGTTTCCTTGCGGAAATTCTTCGCGGTGCCAAACCAAAGCGGCGGGGTCGATGCCCGAGGGGCTGGACCTGCTTGCCCGGCGCAATGCCATGGAATGGCTTCGTCTTCCGGGCCGCGGCACTCGGTCCCGACCCGATCCCCATCAAGCGCAGTGTATGCGCGTAGAGGATGTTGAGGCTGCTGCCCCCGTCCATCAAGACTTTTGAGAACCGCGCGTTCCCAATGATTGGGTCGACCACCAGTGGGTACTGGCCCGGGTTGGGGATGCGGTTCGGGTGGTCTTCCCGGCTGAATGTGATGGCGTCCTCCGACCAATTGAGGAAGGAAGGAGGCACCTTTTCCGCGGCGAGGACCTCGTGCCGCTCCCGCTTGCGCTGGCGGGTCGACATGTCGACGGTTGGTCCCCCGAAGATGAGGAACACGTTCTCCACGGCGGGGAAGCCGCCGGCGTCACCGTCTCCTCCGTCCTTCTTGGCCTCCGCCTCCTTCGCGGCGGCGCGGCCATAGAACTTCTTAAGCATGTCGCACTACTCTAGGGTGTGGTTCACTAGGGTCTTGTGGTAAGGACATGGCTTCTTCAGCATGTCATCAAACACCCCCGGGCCTCGAGGGGCCGGTCGAGGGCCCCGTCGAGCCGGGTCGACAGCAAGGGCCTCGGCCTCATCACCGTCGCGCCCCTGCTCGCGCTTGTCCTTGCGGTGGGGCTCTCTGGACATGCTGCCCTCCGCGGGCGCATCGTCCGAGCGCCTGCCCTTCTTGCCGTCAAAGATCGCCCCCACGGCCTCCTCTCCTGAGGCGAAGCTGGTGGCGATGTCGAACAGCTCGTTGGAGTCCACGGGCGGGCTGCGTCCCAGCTCCCGCACGAGGTCCCGGCACGTGGTACCCTCGAGGAAGGCGTGCACAATTTTGGATTGCGCCACGCTCGGGAGCTCCGTGCAGTGCTTGGAGAAGCGCCGTATGAAGTCCCGCAGCGACTTGCCGGGCTTCTGAGTGTAGGAGCGCAGGTCCCAGGAATTTCCTGGACACACATACGTGCTTTGGAAGTTGCCCACGAACATGCGGACCAGATCGTCCCAGTTGTGGATTTGGCTGGCAGGCAGGTGCTCGTGCCATGTCCGGGCCGCATGGCCGAGGTGCAGGGGCAAGTTGCGGATGATGACCTCGTCGCTGGTGGCTCCGCCCAGCTGGCACGCCAAGCGGTAGTCGTTGAGCCACACGCGGGGATCCGTCTCCCCGTTGTACTTGACGATGGTCGAGGGTTGGCGGAAGCCCTGGGGGAAGGCCGCCGCGCGGATCTCCCGGCTGAACACACGGGTCCCTGGGGGCTCCGGCGTCGGGGAGCGGTCCTCGCCGCTGTCGTAGAGTCCGCCCCGTCGATGGTGGTAGCCCACCGCTGCTCGGGCGTCCGCCCTGCTCGTGCGGCGAGCGTTGATGACATTGCGGGCGTCACCGTCCAGCGCTCTGCGCGTGTCGAGGAGCCGTTCCTTGGCCGCCGCACGCCCTGAGTTGGTGGGGCGCCACGCAGCTTCTCCTGCGTGGACCGAGGGTTCGCCCCCCTGAGCGGCCCCGTCTCCTCGCGCATCCCCCTGCTGGCGGATACGTGAGGCTGAGCTTTCGGCCTGCTGGACGGCCGCTTGCTCGATGAGAGCCTGCACCTCGCGCTGCAGGTTCCGCGCCTCAGGGGTCGAGGGTGCTGGCATAGCCCGTAGCAGCGTCGTGGCGGTGACGAGCTTCTGACTTGCCCGTGGGGGCACGTCAGGGTTGTCGGCATTGATGCGGTCGTGGGCCTGCCTGCCCAGCTCCCGCAAGCGTTCGCCGCGAGCGGAGGCTTCTCCGCCCATCGGCGCGGAGCAGCCGCACCGTGTGGTACTCCTCCGCCAGCTTAGCCTCGAGCTCGCGGGCTTGGGCCGGTTGTGCGTCGGCGTCGGCTCCGGCCGGGGGTGCTTGGTCCCGTGGCTTGGCGCGGAGCGATCCCTGGGGCAGGCGTGATCTCCCCGTCCCCAGTGCCCACGGCGCCGGTGGCGTTCGCTGGGTCATTGGCGACGACGACGCAGCACTCCCGCGCGGGATCGTAACTCCCGGTGCTGGAGTCATCGGAGCAGCTGAACCAGTAGTCCGTAGTGTCAAGGAAACGCCTGAACATGTCTGGGTCCGGCACGCCGGAGAAGTCCCACTCCGCGTACCCGTGGCGGTTGGTGGGTGGCAACGCGTCGAGGGAACCCAGGGACGACTCGTCACCCGCTGAGGCGCCGGGATCCCTGGCGACGAAGACGTGACGGCCAGGCGGAACCCTATGCATCGTGGTGTTGACGTTGGCGTTGAAGGCCGTCGTGGCACCACGCAGCCCGATGGGAAAGCGCGGCCCGGAGACCGTGCGTTGTCCCGCCAGGGTGGCAGTTGTCGTGGCGGCGGCGCGCGCCGTGCCGAGAGAGGCGCGCGCGCTCGGCTTGCCGTCGCTCGGACCGCGCTTGGCGTGAGTGCTGGCCGGAGCGGCGGCGGCGTCGTGGCGGCCGACGGACCCGCGGCGTCCGTGCCGGCGGGCGTCCGCGTCGTGACGGTGCGCACAGCGGGAACCGGCGGGGACCCGGCTTGGCGCCGCACGCGGAGCTCCTCACGGTTGGTGAGGCACATGAGGTAGCCGTTCCCCGTGGCCTGAAAGTTCAGGCCCCCGAACCGGATTTCGAACCCAGCGGGGAGGGGGTCCGAGCTGCCCTATGCAGTAGCGCATACCGCGGTACTTAGTGCGGATCACCATGGAGGGAGTTGACAATTGACCTTAGGCGCTCGATTGCCCCACGGTGGGCGCCAACTGTCGGTGCGGAATGTGGTCCCGACACTAACCAGTAATAAGCGCCGAGGTCTATCCCTCAATGGTCGATGCTAAGCAATAAAAGACGGAGAGTATATCCTGGTTCCGGCTGAGGGGCCGTATGTCCAGCTGTGGTGTGCTCAAGGCACTATATTGCTCAGCACCGGGGGTGGCTGTAGTGGGGCTGCTACAAGCAAGGCGGGAGAGGAAGCGGGGCTTCCAAGTCCCTGGTGTAGTGGCTGAAGATGTTGTGGGAGAATTGGAGAGCAAGTGCGTGGCGCAACCTGTCTCCTGTTGTGTTGTGTCTGTCTTCCCCCAAGGCAGGGGGTGTTCGTCCTCCTTTTATAGATCAAGGAGGGAGCGAATCACATGCGCGCCGTGCTATTTAGCTACGTGAAGGGGCGTGGCGTGCTATGCTGTAGAGTGGGCGGCCGTCCGGACGATCCTTGCAGCGATCCGGCCATCATGGCCTATCTTGTACCCGAACAGTGGCGGCTTCAAGGGTAGAAGGGCGGCGGACGGCTGTGGTGTCTTCGGATAGGCTCGAGGGAGCCGCTGACGTCAGTCCGTACGGCGTACAGGAGTAGGTAAAACGGCGTCCCGTTCCAACACGTTCCACAGTGCTGGAGCCGTTGCCACAGCGCCTGGCGTGCGCCTGTACGCGCGGGGGCGGCAACCATATCGTTAACAGTGGCAGGGATGGCGTCCCACCGACCTAGCGCCTCCACCTAACGCTGTAAGGTCACAAGAAAGTAAATCGAGGGTGCAGCCGGCCCCCCTTCGAGGGCTCGGTGCGTTAGCCGTACTGGAGGAGGTGCACGGCGTCACGGGACGGCGCGGCCGCGCGCCGGCCCCCCCCCCCCCACGGTGATGGGGATGGGCTCCCTCTCGCGGGGAGTTGGTGCGGCGGCACGGGGCGCGAGCCCGGGCGCATGATGGCGCCGTCCGTTGATGTCGGGGCATTAATTGTTTGCGTACGGGAGCGGTGCGCGTGCGCGAGGCGCCCTCGAGCGAGGCGGACCCCGTTTGAGGGCGGGGCGGACCCTCGAGCGAGGGCGGACCCCGCTCGAGGGGGGCGCACCCCATCGATCGGGGCGGAATCCGTCCGGGGGAGGCGCGCACCCTCGAGCGAGGCGATACCTTATTCGAGGGAGTCTTCGAGTGGGCCGCCTGGTGGGCTGCCGGGGCCTTCGCGGCGTGGGCCATGTCCTGCATGGTTAAGTAAGGTGCATTTGGCCTTGTTGCGGGTTTTAAGTGGGGATTTCCCAGTTGTTTAAGGGGACCCCTAGGGCCGTCCCCGACAGGGGCAGTTAGACTAGCCTCGCTAGGCGGTCAGACCGCTCCCCAAGAATTTTGGGCAGTTTGGTTTTTGAGGTGGCGATTCGAGTGGTTTCAGTTCTGGCGGTCGTGGTTCTGGTGGTTGGCATGGTGAGTGTCAGATGGTGAGATCCGAACAGCCCACGGGGGTGTTAATCCCTATGGTTTATTTGTTCGGCGGGGAGGAGTCTAAGGCTAAGAACTCAAAGGTCACACACGAGTACGCGGAACACAGAGAACACAGCGAGTTTATACTGGTTCGGGCCTCCGAAGAGTAATACCCTACGTCCAGTTGTCGGTGTAGATTGCTTGAGGATTGGTCGAGGTGAAGTTACAAGGGATCACCTCATCCGCCTTATATTGGCCAGCAGATGAGGTCGGTTCCCAGACTCCTGGTCGATTACGACCAGGAGACCTAAGTCTATGTTACACATCATGCCATAGCCCGTCGATCTTCTTTGGGCGAAGTCCATCGAGGTCTTGTCATGTCTTGTCTTGTACGCCAAGTATTGATGTCGTAGCGGATCAGGTCGTCTAGGGAATCTTCTTGGAAGGTCTTCTGGAGGTCGTGTGGGTTGCCAACTAGGTCGGTTCGACCCACAAACAGGTCGGCAGGTCTTCTAGTAGGCCGGACCCACTTGTCGAGGACGGCCGTGAGCCTGGTCGGTGGGGACCCAGGGGTACCCATGTATCACAAGCCCCCGAGTGAGGTGTAGGCGCATCGACCTTAGAAAGGTCATGATGAAGTCGTAGAGCTATCGACCGGTCGAATAGCGTGCGCGTCGGTCCAAAAAGAAAAAAGAACAAGTCAGCTTAGCAGCCGAACTGTTTGAAGTCTTTGCCAAATGAAGAGAGGTCGAGTGACAACCTATAGGAAGCAGACTTCCAATAGATCGAAACGACGATGAAAAAAATTCAGAGGGCATCGAAGATGCACTCATAGAGTAGTATCCAAGCATCGTGGCCGGCAGGATGGCTGGTATGATGATCCAAAAAAAAAGAAAACGTAGGTCGAGTAACGACGTGATGAGAAACAGGTTTCCCAATTAGGTTGGTATGACAAGAAACAGGTTTCCCCGAGCATTGAAGCAGGCAGCATGACTGGTTTGATACTTAATAAAGAGAAGAAAACTGAGTCATGGTCTTGATCGAACGAAGTGTCGAGACACCCAGATCTCCTCGCATAGCTGCAAGGAGTCTGGCAGGGCCAACCTCAGGGAAGCCTTGTAGGCGTGCCGACCTCGAAGAGGCCTTAAATAACAATGCTCAGTATCTAAGGATACCCAGGAAGGTCTTGAAAGGTGCGCCAAATTAAGAAATCGTCGATGATGTCATAGCTTTAGTTGCGATGCCCGTAGCTGGTCGACGATGAAACTGGCGAAATAACGTCGATCTTTGATCGTATGGAGTGTAGAGACATCCAGATATCTTGCATAGCTGCAAAGAGTCTGGCAGGGCCACTCGAGGCATGCCGACCTAAGAAAGGTCTCAAGTATTTAGCGCCCAAGCACCCAGATGCACTTGGCAGGGCCATCAGGCGCGCACCCCACGGAGGAGCCTTCATTCCTGTCGTAAAATCCTTGGTGTCCAGAGCGGGCTGGCAGGGCTACAATCGCACACTGACCTCAGAAGGTCACGTATCCAGGACTCCCAACTAGGTTGGCAGGGCCATAATCATACAGAGGTGTTGCAAGACCTAAGTATTAAGGCACGCCAACCTCAAGGAGGTCGTTTTGGTGTCCAGACGACCAACATAGCTGCTGGCCACCCAGCGGAGCCGTGATACTAAGGTATTGTCGACCTTAGCAACAACAAGCACACCGACCACGGAGGCCCAACGAAAATTGTAGATCTCCTGTAATGCTTCTGATATCCACAGTGTTGTTGATCTCCAGGCGCCCAGAAGGATCTGGTAGAGTAGCGAGGCACGCCTACCTCGGAAGGTCTTCAATCGAGCCTACGACCATTCTGCTCAGGAAACAGAAATATAGGCTGATTGTGATAGGTCCGTTTACATGCAGAACCATAGCGGGTGCACCAGGACGCAGAGCCGGGCAGGTGCAAATAATAGACATTAGGTCGTAGAAGAAGGTCGTGAAGTCTTCGTCGAAGGGGGGCCAAGTTAGGCGCGGAGCCCTCTGACACAGGGTCAGGTTTTGTCTTGTAGTGTAGACTGCAGAATCATAGGTCAGCAGTGGTCGGAGATGCTCTCGCCACCCAGCAAACGACAAGTTGCCCACTGATTGAGGGGGTTACTGTAGCCATGTGACCTCTGCGGCAGGGTTTAGGCATCATTGATGTGCAAATAAGAAAAGACGTCGTGAGTCAGGAAAAGTAATATCGTCGCCTTTAATTGTGCACATGCCACAGGTCCCATTATCACGTGGTAAAAGAGTCATTACCTCGCCAGCTGCCTGGGGCGCAGCGTTGGCTATAAATAGTACCTTTGAGGCTGAAGGGGGCAAGGTCGAGCGCCATTGAGCTATGAGGCTGCAGTGTAGTATTTCCATCGTGCCGCTGGCGAGTGTTCGTCCACCAGATTGTAGAGCTATGTTCTTGTAGATGCTTGGAGCTAGGAGAATTCTCATGAAGTGTAGGCAACATCTCCATCCTCTGAGCCCAGCCTCTACGTGGTACCAGGCAGAGCTTGGAGGTGCCGCTGTTTGAGCTAGAGGTATGTGAGGACCATGTGTGGTTCGAGGACCGGTGGATGGTCGCTTCCTTGTGTGATGAGTGATTGACAACGTTGTGTGGACTGATTCTTGGCTAAGTATTGCAGGTGCAGGTTGCGGCTTGACTCATGTTGGTGCAGGTGAAGAACAAGCGCGAAAGGTCGTTGCCAGTGAGGCCTCCAGGTGTGGAGAAGACAAGTAGTCTTCGTTCGAGGAACCCGGTGGCCAGTGGGGTCAAGTGCGGGCCGCATGGTGGCATGAACAGCAAGATGAAGTCGTGGACGGTTTCTTGGTAGAGCCTCAAAACCAAGGTCGAGCCGGGACTACGTGGGAGCCGAGTCATGAGTGGAGATTGGCGGAGGCTACACCGAGTTCGCGGGGTTTGCAGTGGTTCACCAGAAAACCACTGGGTTACTCGGTTGAGCCACAAAACCGAGGCCGAAGACTCGACGAGGGGGTGCGGCCACCCAGGCCGGTTCAACCGCCCAGGAGGGGCGGTCAGACCGCCTGGGGCCGGTCAGATCTCCCGGGCCGGTCTAACCGCCCGGGTCGGGATCGCAAGGCTTGCGTCGAGGCCAAGCATGTTGCGGTCGCCGGGCATCCGTCCGATGGTGAAGACATAAAGACTTCCAAATCCGCCCTCGAGGGGCATGTATCCCTAGTTATTAGTGAAGGGTAGTTTAGTCTTTTGGGTGCCTCCATATATACTCATTGAATGGGTGGATGGCAGCCAACTCTTGGAACCCTACCCATTTGTTTTCCATTTTCGTTCTCCATTTTCTTTAGGATTTTAGAGGACTAGCTTGAGAGCTTCATGTGAGATCTAGAGAGAGGGATGGATGTTTGGGTGGCAAGCTAGACCTTGTACGAACCTTTCATGGCATGTATAGAAGGTTTGGCGTTGTTCATCATGGTGGTTTTCCCGTCTCTTTTGTGTTGATTTTCGGAGCTCTTTGTTGGCGGTGTTTTGAGGACGAATTCTTGGGGGTTTTGGTGGGTGTCACGTATGAGGTTCTTGTGCCTCTTTGGCTGGTGACTTTGCCCCCAAATCTCCTTTGAATCGGACTCGATTTGGTGGTTTCTCGAGTTGGGCGAGTTCTTGACCTACAGAAGCGATTTCTTCGATTCCTCTTGATTGTGAGCGTTTCGGGTCGATTCCTTTGAGGTAGAGGTTGTCCAGGAGGTAACCCAGCTATTCCCGAAGTTTTGCTGCAATCCGTGGAGTGATTCGGGAGATCGGGCGCGAGGAAGTTGAGGTTTGACCCACGGGTTTGTTTTCTGGAAGGGGCGGTCTAACCGCCTGTAGGGGGCGGTCTAACCGCCCTGGGTGTTTCCAGGTCGAAGTTTTGTTTCGCCGGATTTTCCTCTGTGAGTTTGTTCGCCTTGATCGAGAGGAGTGTCCGGTTGAAATTTGGGGTCGTTCTCGTCTTGTTTGCTAGGTGTTCTTGGTTGGAGTTCGTTCTTGGGTACAGGAGGTTAGACCGCCCCCGGAGTAGCCGGTCTAACCGCCCCTAGGCCCCTGGGTGAAGTTTTGGTTTTCACCAAGATTTTACGGTAGCTAGCATGGCCTTGACCGGAGATCTTTGTTGGTGAAACCGGGGTGAGTTTTGGTGCTCGGAAGAGGCGTTTCGGAGGATTTCTTGGTTACCAGGTGGAGGCGGTCTAACCGGCCCCTATACCCGGTCTAACCGCCCCCCTCTGGTTAGCCGGCTTTGAGTTGTTTCCGTTGTTGTTGCTGCGTGTGTGTTGTGATTGCTGGTAGAGTTTGTTCCTGGGACCAGTAGCACTCCGGTGGCTGCGTGGTTTTGGCAAACGGAAGGTAGAAGTGCGGAGCGTGTGATTTCGGGGGTTCGACCGAGCTAGTTCATCTTATCGGAGTTTCAATCTCCCTTGAGAAGAATTTTTATCGGCTCCCATTCACTCCTCCCCTCTCTGGTCGCCTAATCGGTCCTTCAGTATGGCAGGACGTCTCTAGTGAGCACCGGGAGCTCCCTAGGGCTTGGATTTCAATGTCGAAGAGCAAGCTCTTGTCTCCATTCCAATAGTTGGAGCTGGGTGTGCCTTAGTTTGCGTGCCTTCCTGCAGCTGTCTTCCGCAAGGCCACCATCAAGGTCCTAGTGCTAGGAGAAGTCTCGCGACGTGCTCTGCTTCGGTAGAGTAGGTCGTGATAACCGCTCTGGGTAGCTCAGGCCTTGTAGTATGTTTATCTTGTGTGTCGGGTTGTGGATCCAATGAAGTCGCAGGCGACTTGTGTACCTTCAGATTCTGGATCCAGTAAGGTCGTAGGTGGCTTGTACCTTTGGATTCTGGATCCGATAAGGTCGTGGGCCGCTATGTACCCTCGGATTCTGGATCCAGTGAGGTCATAGGTAGCTTGCATAGTCTTGGGTGGTCCATGTAATGTTCGCTCTCTTCTGTCATGTATTTGGTCGATTTGGCAAAATGATTCGCCAAAGACCTAATTTTAAATGATGGGGGGCTTGCGAATTGTGTTTGCCATCAAGATGACCTGATGTTGTCTTCACATTTGGCTGACGACCTAAACTCAGATTTAGGTCATAGCACTTGGTCTGTTAGCGAAAAGTCCGCCTCAATCTTCTCACGAACGTCTCGGGATACAGCCGTTGGGGTGTGTTGTATGGAGCAAGGAGCCGCAACGGATAGTTTCGGTGGATCCCTCTATAAATAGAGTGAGCCGGGTCGGGGCTGACCCCATTCCCTTCGTCTCCTTCCTCTCGCTCCCGTTGCCTTCTCTCTCTCTCTCTCTCTCTCTCTCTCTCTCTCTCTCTCTCTCTCTCTCTCTCTCTCTCTCTCGTGCTACAGCGATCTTGCGACCGCCGTGCTCCCGCGCCTGTGCGCCCAACTTCCACCTTCGACTAGACTCGTGCTAGCACCACTGCTTCGCACAGTGCTCCTCCAGCATATGCACGTAAAATCCCTGTGCCGCTTTAGATCCACCGCAAACCCTAACAATGAGATGGCGGCGGAAGCGGCTTGCATCACGGACTCACAGGCGGCGTGGGTCCGGTCGACGATGACTGAGGCCAAGATCTAGGTGCTGGTTGTCGGTGTTTTAGACCGGCAACCTACTAAGGGGAGTACCCGAAGTAGATGAATGTGGCCTCGCCGAGATCGGTAACTCGAAGGAAGAGACACGTGGCACACAATTTAGACAGGTTCGGGCCGCGAGGTGCGTAATACCCTATGTCCTGTATGCTGTGTTGCTCTGGATTGATTGGATACGACTACAAGATGGTGTAATTGTACGCCGTGAGATTAGATTGGATGACAAGAGAGGGGTCCTTGCCTCGCCTTATATAGTCCAAGAGGCAGGGTTACAAGTCGGAGTAGGGAGAGAGTACTAGTCGAGTACGTCTAGGAGTCTTCCATACAGTGCGGGACATGTACAGCTTCCTAACCGAGTACTTCTCCTCTGTAGTCCTTGTGCTCCACGCCATCAGGTGCCGTGTAGCGCAAGCCAGGTAGTCCCAGGGGCCCACCGAGTAGTCGGTCCTGGTACCCACCGAGGTAGTGGGCCCAGGGAGGTCCATACGACAAGCACCCGAGTACTTTGTAGTCGAGAAGTATGGCTTCAAATAATCTTGACGGCCTTAACGAGTAGTCCTCAAGCGTCCCCGAGTACTACAAGTCAAAAGTCCTCAAGAGTAGTCGAAGCATCCCGAGGCTGGATTGTACTCCAGCTGATGTCTGAGCAATCTTGAAGTCTTCTCGAGTAGTCCCAAGCGTCCTCGAGTGCTGCCTCTGAAGGTCTTCAAAAATGCTCGCGTTGTCTTGAAGCCGAAGCTGATATGGAAGTGCGATTGCAAAATCGCACTCCATATGGAGTAGCCCCCGAGCCTTAGGTTGAGTCGTAGGCTCTGGCTGAGGGTCCATCTGAATTCTTAGCAAGAATATCCCGAAAAATCCGGAGAGAAAAAACCGAAGGACACGTGGCACGGAGCCCCCAAGCCTTGAGTCGAGTACTTCCTCTCGAATTGAAGGGTCATCTTGTAGAATGTGTCCTGAGATGCTCCTGAGTCTTGTCGCTTCCCAGGGAGTCGAGTAGAAGTAGCCGAGCCCCCAAGGTGAGGCGCATCGACTAGTAGAATATGAAAAGTCACACGCGGCCGCTGAGTCAGCCGAGCGCAGACTTATCCATCCGGCCATTGGAGGGCCGTTTTGACTTATAAATAGAAGCCAAAACCCTTAGGGTTTTTGACCCATCGCAGCTGTAGCCATTTCGAATAGATCTTGGCCGGAATCACCGCCAGCGCACGCCGCTGCTGCAGATCTGAGTGCGCCGCCAGAGAGAGCCACCGCGGTAGCCCCCGAGCGAATGCGTGTGAAGACGCCGTGAACCTGAGGATGAAGTCATCGCCGTCCAAGACCGCGAAGGCCGCCGGGGGGAAGAAGAGGAGCCGCGATGAAGCCGCTGGATTTGCCGGAAGAGCAGCGCCGCCGATGTCTCCACCGCGGCCGGATCCGAACCGCGAGTGGAAAAAGTTGAAGGCAAAGACCGAGGACTTGCTGGCCCTCCTCAACAGTGGATTCATCCGCGAGAAGGAGGTGGACATGTGGACAACTGCCGCCTGGGATCCATACCCGATGGAGAAGAGCAAAGATGAGATCCCGATGTTCGCGCGCTTCGCGGAGCGTGGACTCGCGCTTCCGGCGAGCGACTTCTTCAAAGGTCTCATGGGGTACTATGGCATCGAGTACCTCAACCTTAACCCCTACGGTATTTTCCACACCGTCGTCTTCGTCCACTTCTGTGAAGCATTTCTGGGGATCAAGCCCCATTGGATCTTGTTCCGGAAGTTCTTCCGGGTGCAGCCGCAGCCGAGCGCCAGAAATCCGCGATTAGTCGGTGGAGCAGGAATCCAGATGCAGGAGGACGCCGCCGAGCAGTACCTCTCGTACAAGCTTATCGATCCAACCAGGACTGGAAGGCGAAATGGTTCTACATCACGAACCACCACTCAGGGTTGCCGAAGCCGAGCGGGAAGCAGCCCAAACACCGCCCGTGGTGGAACACAGAGCCCACGATGCAGGAGAGGATCCAGCTCCCCGAGCTGTTGGCGCGGATCAAGGTGCTGAGAGAAGCCGGGCTGAGGGCCGAGCACGTGGCCTTCAGCTTCATGAAGCGCAGGGTGCAGCCACTGATGGCTCGCGACACCCTGGGCTTCGAGTACACCGGCGACGACGACACGTCGCGGATGCCTGGAGAAGAAGTCGACGACGACGACATTGTCGATAGGCTGACGCGCATCTTCAAGGACATGCCACAGTACGCGTCGTGCCCTGTCCCGGAGTACTCCCCCGCGCGCCTGCTAAAGGAGGTAAGTAGCTGTACCCCCAGTCGAGTACCCATTCCTTGTGAGTAGTCACGCTGACGAGTCGTGTCTTGCAGGATGACTTGAAGAGGTTCATCTCCGAGCTGCCGCCGCCCCCTCAGGTAGTCGAGATCCCGGAGGAGGGAAGACCAAGGCCAAGGAGCGGTGGGAAGTCGGCGAAGGAGACGACACCGTAGTCGTGGAGGATACGTCCGACGAGGACGACGACAAGGAGACGCTGCAGGACCGCTTCCAGCTGCGGTCGAGGTTCAGCCGTCCTGGCCTACCTCACGTGCCCCTCGTGCAAGATCCACCGGCTAGCCTGGAGGCTAGTCTGGCTGCGCCGCCACGGAAGCCGCGCAACCCCGCCCGCAAGCGGGTGACGAAGAAGTTGAAGGTCTCTGAGACCACGCCCCAAGAGGTAAGACGTCTTGAGTAGTGTAGTGGAATACTAGTCTCTCGAGTTCACTTGCTGATGACTAAGCTTCCTTGCTTGCAGGAGGTGCCTCCTACGGAGCCCGCTGATCAGGGCGACGAAGGCGAGTGGGACACGGTGGAGGAACCCGCTGGGAGTCCTAGCCCAGCCCCCACTGTTGAAGAGCTCTTGGCGCAGATGGAGCGCCAGCCCCCTGCTCCTCAAGGGAGCACGGAGCCCACAGCCGCTGCTGCTGAAGAGGTGGTGGCCGCAGGAGCCCAGGAGGGCGCTGCACCGGCTGTCGTTGCTGCAGAAGAGGCAGCGGCTGCAGAGGCGCAAGAGGAGGCGCCCGCCGAGGCTGGACTGGTAGACATTGCCAGCATCCTCGGCGCCCCGACCGTGACGATAGTCCGGTCAAGCTTGTAAGTGTTGAGCCTTCCCGAGTAGTACTTGATGTAGTAGTCGAACTTAATTGACAACCAACTTGTGTACTCTGCAGGAAATCAACGGATCTGTCTTGGGAGGGGGATGAACCTTCTATAGCGGTGGCAGATGAAGAAGCCACGCCGCCCGCCGAGGAGTCCACTCCTGCCCCTCAGGCGGAGTCCGAAGCGCCGGCTGCGTGGTCGAAGGTAAGTACTCTGCTGAGGCTGTAGTACTCCCAAAGAGTAGTTGTAGTCGCTGATGCACTTGTCTTCTTGTTGACAGATGCCGAGGCCGAAGGGAGCGACATCCCGGCGGTGGTGCCCATGCAGAATTTGACACCACAAGTGCCGGAAGCTGCTGAAGGAGCCCCCGAGCCGATGGAGGAGGCCGCCGAGGAGGCCGCCGTGGCGACTGGAGGAGAGGAGGCCACCGTGCCGCCAGAGGCTGCTCTGGAGGTGGTTGTCCGCTCCCCGGAGATCCAAGACGCGGAGCCCATCCGCTCTGCGCCGATGACTGAAGCCACCACGAGTAGTCATGGCGGGGTGGAGTTGCTGGCAGACGACTTGGTTGACCCGGCAACGGTGGCCAGGCACCTGGAGGCGGTCCGCCAGGCTGAGCAGTGGATGAAGGTGAGTAGTCTTAACTCCTGAGTAGTCAATCCGTAAGCGTTGAGTACTCATTTGACATGTGTTGTCTGTGCAGGACGTCGTGGAAAGGTCCCGCGAGAAGTCTAGCATGCTACAAGGCTTCGGCGACGCGGTGCTCCGGGCTGAAGCGATGGAGGATCAACTCTTGAAGTCGCGGAAGCACGCGGCCGCCATGCAATCCAATCTTGATACCGCCTTCGCCAAATATCACAACGACATCCAGGAGATGCAGGAGAAGAGCGACGACTTGGTGCGGAAGAACAAGTCACTCCGCAACAAGAACAAAGGTGCACTGCTTGACTTGTTGAGTAGTTGTTGGAGGTCGAGAGGTAGTCTAACTCGCTGCGCCTTGTTGTTTTGCAGAGCTTGAGACCCGGGTTGAGCAGTTGAGGACTTCAGAGACATGCATGAAGAACCTCTTCTACCGGGAGCAGGAAGCCCGCCAGGTACTCGAGCTAGACTATAAGGAGCTTGCCTTCAAGTGCGACAAGCACATGGAGCTTCGTATTGTTTCCGATCGTGACCTCGTCAACTGCTACAAATCGTTGCAGAAGCTGAACGAGGACTGCGAGGCACTGCGGGTCCAGCTGAAGGAGCTTGAAGAAGCCGCGCTTCCCATCGCAAGACTCTTGGTGCCTCATCCTGGCGGCCCAAGATAGCACCGCTCGTGGATCGACTGAAGGAAGCCCTCAGCCGGCTGGCGGCGTATGTGAAGCATCTAGCGAAGTCGATCCCGAACCAGGTGCTGGCCTTCATGAAGTCCTACTTCCTTAAGGCGCCCGTGGATGTAGTCGCTGGCGGGGTAGCCGCCAACTGTACAGACAAGCAGTACGCGGAGCTGCTGGAGCAGATGGCGCCCATTGCGGAGCAAGTCGCCGAAAAGCTTAACCTCCAGTAGTCCTGTAATAGTTAGCTCATAGTAGTATGTGTACAAAAACATTTGTAATGTAATTGTTCAAGTATTAATGAAGAAAAGTTCCATCGATGAGTACTCGTAGTCGCGATCTTAGAGTGCGGAGTCCCATCGTGGAGTTGACGCAAGTAGTCGTACTCGGCGGTAGTCCTGTTGAGGGAAGTAGACAGTAAAGAAGTTGATGATTGATCAAACTTTATTACTGAAGGAGTACACCTGGATGGCCAGGGCCGTAGTTACAGAGTAGTCGCCTGGACCCGGAGGCCACTTACGGCTAAGTGGTCCTAGGGCGAGTAGCCGCTTACAGCAGTAGATCCGTAAGTAGCCATGTAGGCTGGATCTTGGATTACATGGTCTCTCAGTAGACCGCTGCTAGAGTCCTTTGTCGCTCGTCGCAACCCAGGATCCTTAGGTAGCCGCGCGGGCTGGATCCTGGAGAGGAGTAGTCCAGAGACTAGTGCCTGGACCCGGAGGCCGCTTACGTCGGAGGGGTCTTGATGTAGTCATGTAGACTTGAACCCGGAGTAGTCGTGTAGACTAGTCTTTGCCTTCAAGTGTCCGGAGGCGGTAGGTGCCCGGCCCAGTCACCTTTGCAATTGTGAAGGGACCTTCCCAGGGGGAGCTGAGCTTGTGTACTCCTTCCGTGTTCTGGATACGACGGAGGACAAGATCACCAACGTTGAAGGAGCGTTCCTTCACGTTGCGATCATGGTAGCGTCGGATACCCTCCAGGTACCTTGATGATTGGACGAGGGCAGCACAGCGAGCTTCTTCGAGTCTATCGATGTCAACTCTTCTGCTGTATTCAGAGACGCCTTCGTCATAATGCTCCACTGTTGGTGAGTTCCATATGACATCAGCAGGGAGGATTGCTTCGGAGCCGTAGACCAGGAAGTAAGGGGATTGCCCCGTTGGCTTGGAGGGCTGAGTACGTAGCCCCAGAGTGCATTGGGTAGTTCCTTGATCCACTTGCCTCCTTTGGGGTTAGCAGCGTCGTGTAGCCGCTTCTTGAAAGCGTCGAGCACCATCCCGTTGGCGCGCTCGACTTGTCTGTTGGCCTGAGGATGGGAAACTGAGACATATCGAACGTCGATCCCGCTGGTCTCGCAGTACTCCCAGAACTGATGGTTGTTGAAATTGGAGCCCAGATCTGTGATGATGCGGTGGGGTAGTCCGTAGCGATGTACGAGTTCATCCAGGAAGTCGAGTACTCTGTCGGCCTTGGGGCATGTGACCGGCTTGACCTCGATCCATTTGGTGAACTTGTCGATGGCCACCAATACTCTGTTGAAACCACCTAGCGCAGTTGGCAGTGGCCCGATCATATCGAGCCCCCAGCAAGCGAAGGGCCAGGTTGGCGGTTTGGTGACTGGCTTGTAGGCTGGGACGTGCTGCTGCTTGGCAAAGTATTGGCATCGTTGGCACCTTCTGACGAGTTCTTCAGCATTCCCCAAGGCTGTTGGCCAGTAGAAAGCTCACTGGAAGGCCTTGCTGACCAGCGTGTGGGAGGACGCGTGGTTGCCATAGACGCCCTTGTGGATCTCCTCCAAGATGTCCTTGCCTTCTTGCTTGGGGACGCACTTCATGAGTACTCCAGAAGATGTGCCCTGCTTGTAAAGCTTGTCTCCAACGAGGATGTAGGACTTGGCGTGGCGGATGAGCTGCTCGGCCAAGTTCTTGTCCGAGGGAACCTTCTGCTCGCTGAGGTAGTCGATGAAGGGTTGCCTCCAGTCCACGTCGATCATCATGACCTCCTGTCCAACCGATGGATGCGCTGGGACAGTGGTCGGTGGCGCCGGCTCCAGGATGGATGGCGCGTGAAGCTCGTGAACGAAGACACCCGCTGGTACTTGAGCGCGGGTGGATCCAAGCTTCGACAGGACGTCCGCTGTAACGTTGTTGTCGCGGACGATGTGGTGGAACTTGAGACCGTAGAACTTGTTCTCGAGCTTGCGGACTTCTAGGCAGTAGGCATCCATGTTCTCCTTGTTGCGGTCCTAGGACTTGTTGACTTGGTTGATGACCACTGCGGAGTCGCCGTAGACTAGTAGCCGCTTGATGCCCAATGAAGCCGCAAGGCGGAGTCCGTGTAGGAGAGCTTCGTACTCGGCTTCGTTGTTTTAGACCTTCCAGAAGATCTGCAGGACGTACTTGAGTTGTTCGCCCGTTGGAGAGATCAGGAGTACCCCTGCACCTGACCCTCGAGGTTGAGTGAGCCGTCAAAGTACATCACCCAATGCTCTGGTCGCAAGGTTGGGGTAGGCAGCTGGTTCTCCCGCCACTCCGCCATGAAGTCGACTAGCGCCTGCGACTTGATGGCTGTGCGTGGCTTGAAGTCGATGGTGAGGGCGCCGAGTTCGACTGTCCATTTGGAGATTCTTCCCGTAGCATCTTGGTTCCGCAGGATGTCGCCGAGCGGGTAGTCGGTGACGACGGAGATCGAGTACTCCTGGAAGTAGTGTCGTAGCTTCTGCGAGGTGATGAGTACTATGTACAGGAGCTTCTGCACAGGCTGATACCATGCTTTGGACTCTGACAGGACCTCGCTGACGAAGTAGACTGGGCGCTGGACTGGGTAGGCGTGGCCGTCTTCCTGCCGCTCGACGATGATGGCAGTACTGACCACATGAGTAGTCGTAGCGAGGTAGAGCAGTAGCTGCTCGCCTTTGCGAGGAGCCGTGAGGACCGGTGGCTTCGATAGGAAGTCCTTGAGCTGGGCAAGGGCTTGATCCGCCTCTGGAGTCCACACGAACTTCTCTTGGTGCTTGAGTAGTTTGAAGAAGGGGAGCCCCCGTTCTCCAAGCTTCGAGATGAGTCTGTTCAAGGCCGCCATGCATCCGGTCAGCTTCTGGACGTCTTTGATGCATGTGGGAGCTTTCATGCTGGTGATGGCGGAGATCTTCTCGGGGTTGGCTTCGATGCCGCGTTGGTTGATGATGAAGCCGAGTAGTTTGCCCGAAGGTACGCCGAAGACACACTTGTTCGGGTTGAGCTTCCAGTGGCACTTGCGCAGGGATGCAAAAGTCTCTTCAAGGTCGTCGATGAGGGTACTAGGGTTTCTGGTCTTGACGACCACGTCATCCACGTAGGCTTCGACGTTCTTGTTGAGTTGCTTCTTGAAGCAGGCCTGTATAGCTCGTTGGTAGGTGGCGCCGGCGTTCTTCAACCCGAAGGACATGGTCGTGTAGCAGTACGTGCCAAATGGGGTGATGAACGCGGTCTTCTCCTGGTCTTCCTCCTTGATCGCGATCTGGTGGTACCCGGTGTAGCAGTCGAGGAAGCAAAGCAGGTCGCAGCCCGCGCGTGGAGTTGATGACTTGATCAATCCGCGGCAACCCGAAGGGGTCATTGGGGCAGTGCTTGTTGAGGTCAGTGTAGTCGACGCACATTGTATGTGCTCTTTTTGCTCATGATAAGGTCCTCTGCTCATGAGAGGGAAATTTTTATGAAAATGCTTCATTTTCATCATGGCTATGTCACTTTCTTATATGTCCCTTTGTATCTTGTTGGCGATGCTTGTGCTCAAATTGTGGCTACCTTGCTTGTCTATGTCTAAATTTTAGCATGTTGTGGTGTTGTTTGTATATTTGAGAAGCACACGCCTGTATTTGTAGACTTGATTCATGCATTGCCAACAAGGGGGAGGAAAGTACCCAATTCATGTTTCTAGGGGGAGTGTGCATCGAGGAATGAAAAATTGGGGGAAATGCAATTATTCAGGGGGATCTTGCATTCATACAGTTGGGAGCTCTTTTTTGCCTGATTTTAAGTTGTGCTCTTTTGCCGATGGTGTCGAGCCCTTTTGCCTCACCCTGAGGAGTCCACAATTTTGGAGCATTTTATCTCGGTTGTGTCGAGCCGTTTCCCTTGCCTTAGGGGACCGAGATTTTTCTCTCTCAAGTGATCTTCTCTTGGATTTTGTATTGCTTTTTGATCACTTGTTTGAGTTTTTCTTTTCTTTTCTTTCTTTTTCCTCCTTTCTCTGAATTGGTTACTTGTGTGTGTTGTCAATGCACTCATCAAGGGGGAGATTGAGGACCGGAGCGTCTGAGGACCAGTGGATGGTCGCTTCTGGCTGTGATGAGTGATTGACAACGTGGTGTGGACTGACTCTTGGCCGAGTATTGCAGGTGCAGGTTGCGGCTTGATTTGCATTGGTGCATGTGAAGAGTGGGCGCGAAAGGTCTAGGCCTTGCGGGGCCTGACTCGAGGGACGCGGTGGCCAGCGGGGTCAAGTGGGGACCTCATGGTGGCAAGAAAGCAAGACGAAGTCGTCGACCGGAGACGGTGCAGGGTAGCGGCTCACGACAGGAGTCTGCACGCGGGGTTTGTGGTGGTTCACCAAAAAACCGTCGAGTTATTTTGTTGAGCCACAAAACCAAAACCGGAGGCTCGGCGGGTGGAGACGGGATCCGGGCGCGCCGAGAAGCTTCGATGCCGGCGGACACGTGGCGTCGGGAGGATGCGGTCTCCGGCAACGGCGTTGCCATGCGATGAAGAGGAGTGCTACATGACCTATTTGCCCCTGAGGGGTTCTATCACAACTTAAGTGCTAGTGGTAGTGTGGTCTTTTGCCTGGCCCGGAGGGGACTCATATATATTAGCTCTAGGGTTTCCAGGCGAACTATCCTTTCGGTCTGCTTCGCATTTTCCTTGCTCTCAAGGGTTAGATTTTTCCTCTGTTTGTAAAGAATCTGACCTCCGAGTGAATGGAAGCTTTCATGGTTGCGACGATTCCCGGTTTGTAGCTCGTCGGATTTCCGTATCTTTTTCGAGCTATTTTCGTCAGTTTCTCGTGCGCGGCTTGTCCCTTTGATTCTGAGGTGTTTGGGCTTGAATTTGTTGGTGGGAATCATGAATAGTTACCTCGTGCATCTTTGTGCTTGATCTTGATCCCCCAAACTTCGAGTTCGGCCTCCGATTGAAGGATTTTGGTTGTGTCTTAGGTTTTTAGTTGGTTTCGGTGGCAATTCGATTCCCGGCGATTGAGGTTGTTTGAGGACCCAAGTGGGCATAGCATCCCCTAGGGACGCTTCACATCTTCCCCAAATGTTTCCTTAAGAGCTTCAACCGTTTGGGAGATCCTTGGAAGGATAGGTGGTAGGGTGTTTTCGAGTTGGCTCTTGGGCTGCTGCTTCCTCGTTTGTTCGCACCTCGCGGATTGTCCGCGTGGTGGGTGCGGACTGTCCGCGTGGAGCCTTTTGGCCTAGGTGTTCTTCGTGTTCTTCACGTGTTCTTGAGCGCATTCGTTTCGATTTGGTTGGCCAGCGGTTTTTGGTGGGAAGGTGTTTGGCGGACTGTCCGCCCGGACGTCGCGGACTGTCCGCGCGGCACGAGTTGCTCGCGGACTGTCCGAGGACGTGGTACGGACCGTCCGCGTGTCGAGGTGCCAGTTGGGTCGTTCTGTTTGTGTTTAACGGACAGTCCGCCGTGGGTCGCGGACCGTCCGCTCGGTGACCGCGGACAGTCCGCCAGGTGACCGCGGATAGTCCGCCTTGGTTGCTGCAGGACAGCTAAGTCCTTTGCTTCTTGCTTCGTGCTTTCGCTTTGGGATCCTTTGGGGTTTGTTCCTAGGGTTGGTATATCCGTAGTGACTACGTGACCTTGGCAAACTTGTGTGAGAATCCTTGGTTGTGAATTTCGTGTATAGGTCGAGTTCTCTCTTAGGAGAAGAATTTTTATCGACTCCCATTCACCCCCCTCTCTAGTCACCTAATCGGTCCTTCAATGATGCTGTTGCACCTCCATCTTCGGTTCTTCGGACTTGGCTTTGTGGATCAACCAAGGAACCCAGTGGTTTCTGGTGAACCACCGGAAACCTGCGAACTCGGTGTAGCCTCCGCCAATCACCTCTCATGACTCAACTCCCACGTAGTCCTAGCTTGACCTTGGTTTTGAGGCTCAACCAAGAAACCGTCTATGACTTCATCCTGTCATTCTTGCCACCATGTGGCCCGCACTTGACTCCGCTGGCCACCAAGTCCCTCGAACCAAGCCTACTTGTCATCTCCACACCTGGAGGCCTCACCGGTGACGACCTTTCGTGCTTGTTCTAAACCTGCACCAACACTAGTCAAGACACAACATGCACCTACAAAACTTAGACAAGAATCAGTCCACACCACATTATCAATCACTCATCATACTAGTAATCGACCATCCGCCGGTCCTATAACCACACATGCCTCTCAATCTCCCCCTTCATGTGTGCATTGACAACACACACATTTTGGTAATCAAGAGAAAAGAAAAAGAAAAAACGACTATAAGAAGCTCCAACAAGTGATCGAAAGCCAAAAAAAGGCAAAGAGCAAGATCACTTGTATAAGACAAGTTTCGGACCCCTTAGGCAAGTTTTGGACCGCTCAAGCAAAGAGCACAAGCCACCAAACCAAAGCTCGAAAACTACAAAGAGCTCCCCCTGCACACATGCAAGCTCCCCCTGAATGTAACACCTCGTGTTTTTCCTTAGCGGCAACTAGTGCTAATGATCACTTTAATCAAGTCTTTAACTATCCATGGTCAACCTTTGGTCAAACCCTAGACCAAAACCCGAGTCAACCACTTGACCTTCCATGTCCTTCTAGAACTTTTGTCACGTTCTCCAAAATTCACCTAAACACTTCAATTTCTTCCAATGTAAAAGTTCTGCAGTTTGTCGAGGCACACAACTTTCATGTTGGGTGGCATTTCTAATTTGAAATGTAAATTGGTGTAAAACTCCAGTCAAAGCCTTCAGCTACTATTCACTGGAGTCGGGAAAAACCCCGAGTTGCTCAATAGTTCATGTAAAATCCTTTGATCAAAAGACCCATCAGCCTATGTAAAAGTTGTAGGGGTTTAGTAGTTCTACAATTTTGTTATAGGGACCATGGCTCACTTCAATTGCAAAAATTCGAGTAAATTAGAGTCAAATAGTGGTACTTTGAATTGCTTGGGAGTTGGAATGCATGCCACTCGCAACGTCACGCCGGGCCGCGCCACATCGGCTTCGTCGCTGTACCCCGAGTGCGCACGCCGAGGCACTCCAAGGACCGCCAGTCCGAGGCCATCACCATGGGCACTGTGTGCCTATGGGGCATGACGCATGCGCCTGGCCTTAGGCCGGTGACACGCGGCGCACCCACACACACCGGTGCCCGCACGTGTGCGCCGCCATTGGCCGGAGCTCTGCCGCATGTCGATAGCCCCCTGTAGCCATCCCGCGACCCCGTGCACTGCCTAGTCGTGGCCGGTTACCGCCTCTCCAAGCCTCGCCGACTCTAAAACCGCCTCCCCTTTCTTCTTGCGTGCGCCCGCACTACGCCGTCGTCTGCCATTACTGCCATTGCGGTGAACTTCTCCCTCCGCTTGCTTCCCGAGCCGTCCAAGCACATATGTTTCATCCCTAGGCCTCACTCATTCCCCCACATGCACACATGGCCTACCTTCGCCCCACATTTCGCCGGAGTTCGAGCTGACGCTACTCTGCCGTTGTCTCGCCGCCGACCACTGTGTAGCACCTCTCCGACCTCCGCTCTACTCCCAATAGGACCACGGTGATCCCGATCGCAAAACCCCCTCACACGTTTGCCTGCACCGGCCCCACCTGACCGGCGACGAGATCACCTACGCCGCGAAGGGCACAATTGTGAAGCCTAAAACTCATCAGGGACCCCTGTTCTAAACCGAGGGCAAATCTGTGAAGAGTCCAAAAGTTATAGGGTCTGGGTTTTAAGTAGATTCTTAGTTCCTCTTTGAACAGATCCAGTGCCTTGGAAAATCCATATAAAGTAAAGAAAATCGTAAACGCAAAACCAATTTTGTTGTCTTCCTTGTGAGCAGACCTACAACTTTTGCAAAGCATGACCCTAATTTTTAGTTAAAGTTTTTGCATGTCTAGGCTCTATACCAGAATTGGCACAAATTTACAGAGTAAATCTTTTATTATGATATATCTTGCATTTATGCTATTTCTGCCTTAATAATTTTTGTAGTAAAAATTAAATTGATTTTTGAGCTCAACTTCTACGTATAGTCATGAAATGCCTAGATGCACCTCTACTGAATTAATCGTGATTTTTGGACTGTTGCAAATATTTGTTCCTGAATTATGCTTGTTTTTAATGATAAATGCTTATTTCAAGATCTAAAATAGCTATTGATGTGTTTGTTGGTTTTCTAGCCTTGTTTTGGATTAGAGATGGTGTGGGAGAAAGTTTGGCTCCAGAACTAATGTATTTATTTTTGTATGCATTTATCTTTTAAGCTTTTGAATTTACCATTGCTTATCTATGTGCATTTACGTTCAGGAGTTGAATTGAAATCCTAGTTGTATGATCCCTAAGTACATATGATCTTTTACTAGCATGCTATTCACTAGTTGCTATGCTCTAAGGATCCAGTACCAGTCGAGTGATATTCGTAACTCGCGAGAATAGGATCTCCTTTATGGAATCACCATATTTATAAATGGATTACTCATATGGTATGAGAATGAGATTGGGCTCCGGTCCAATGGCTTTGTTGGTTAAGTGTTTGAACATACTAAGCACTTGCCGGAAATGGGCACGATAAGCCTAGTAGCTAAATGAGGCAGTGCGGGAACATTGTGCTACTAATCATAGGGTTGCGGCCCCGGGCTCGCCACCTGAGTACTTGCATGAGGTTGGGTGACCTTGGTGGCGTAGCCCAGTAAACCTTGTACTTAAGACTGTAACATCTAGTCCCAATCTGAGGAATGACGGGAATCGCCTGGTTGGTGAAGTCTTAGTGAGGGCACCTCCCGTAAGTTTAGATCTACCTTGCATGGTTTAAATCAATCGATTGTCGACCTCTCACTGTTATCTGAGACTTCTTAACCTACTAGCCAAGATATCCCTTTGCTATGGATCTTTGTGAAGATTATTATTTGATTAATTTTATTGTACAACTTATGATTGCAATAGTTGCTTATCTAGTAAGGATTACTCCTACTATAACTTGAGCTAAAATGTCAAAGTAAGTATTCACTACTTAGTAGTTTCTTTTGGCAAACAAACCCACTAGCCAAAAGCCTTGCATGATTAGAGGTAAAGTCTTTTATTTTGGACGGGTAAGCCTTGCTGAGTATTAATATACTCAGCCTTGCTATTTAAATGTTGTTTCCAGGTAATGCATGTGATGTGTGGCCTGGGTAAATTCCACCCAGTTGGGAGCTGAAAAGGGTGCATGATGAAAAGTGATTACATCATGGACGACCTCCTATGATGTTTATAGTACTGTTTCGTTAATTTTGTTGTTTTAAAAAAATCTGAACCATTTACTTTCATGTCAAAAACCATGATTTGTAATAATGGACCCTACGGGGAAGATAGGGTTTAATTTGTAAGGCACTCTGGACTCTCCTTCGTGGGTGTTTTTAGTGCATATGTTTCAATCCTCTCTGTGCGTTTAAGTGATTTACCGGGCCTTAACCCGGGAACAATCAACGGGATGATTCTTTATTATGGCTTAATGATCAAATGGATTGGTTTAGGTGCTAGTACGGAATAATCTGGGATGGGTTTATAACAATTGGCATCAGAGCATCCGTATGCACCATAGTGATTAGCTTAATACTAATCACATGATTTAGAATAAAACTTGCCAAGATTGATTGGATTTTGAAAATACATTGGATTGTTAAGGAATGATCTAGATCGAGAGGCCATAAAGGGAATTCTGGGTTCTTTAAGGTGGCATAAGAATCAATGGTTTATTTTACTAACTTCCAGCACTTTACCTTATGTCAGACTTACTTTCTTGCACAACCAAACAAAGCCGTGTGTCTTATACGTGTGTTGCGCCGCATCACGGGAATGTGAGGGTTGATGGAGTGATCTATTCCATGAATCCCATCTTCTCATCTGGTTGCTCACGTATCTCATACGTGTGCTTTCCGTATGAGAGTCATACGAAGGACGACATGCTCTATTCAAGATGAACATGTCATGGGTTGTGATGTCAGCACGTTTTGCCATACGTGTGCATTCCGCATGACGAATATGCGAGGCATGGATACACTCCATTCAAACAGAGGGTGTCTGAGGTTGTATGCTGTCAATGCAGCGGCTTGATGCATGGATACACAGTTTCCATAGTGAACGGTAATGTATGTGGACGCTTCCGTGAAGTGCTGGCACAGAAGTATCTTTTCTGCAGGTACACTAATCACGCTAGTGTGATCGCTAAACAACGAGTATCTCCAACTAGTTATTATAAGGAGAGTCGATATAAGCTTCCTACCGGCATCAACAACGTCTTTTGGGATCCATGTGTGTGAGGTCGTTTAAGACGTGTGCGTCGTGATTAAAATCTTGTCAAACCTAAAAATTGTTGTTGCATGTTTGTGTTATGCTTCCTAGGGTGATTGCTTGATCTTAGACAAGGTTATCCTCTCTTTTTGATCTTAGGTAGTTTCTGCCAGATTTCGTTGCTGTCAGTTCATAATTTTTAGAGCCAAATATCTGAAGAACCTGACTACGAAACCTTGATGGAAGTTGTTTCTTATCAAATATAGCACCTTCTGTGAATTTCTCATGATTTTACGAATTTTCAATATGGAGTTATGATCAGTTTAGTAAGTCTCTTTCTATTTTATGGGTAACCTTCCTTTGAAAATGGAATTTTTCAAGAATGTTCCCATCCAATCTAGATCTACCTTTGAATACCAAAAAATGTGCATAATTATGTTAATGAGTTGCTGTAGAAAATTGGGAAATTTTGGGGCTCTGATTTTTATGTTATGAATTTTTGTTCATACTTGCCAGAATTTTACGCCCTTATTTGTGTCGGGGACAGCCCTAGGGGTCCCCTTAAACGACGGGGAAATCCTTACTTAATCCAGCAACCGCATCAAAACACGCTAAGCCTAACCATGCAGGTGACTAACCATGCAGGACGCGGCCCACGCCGGGACTCCGACGGCCCACCAAGACAGCCCCCTTAGAAGTCCCCTCGAGCAGGCCCCGCCTCGCTCGAGGGTGCGCTCCCCCTCGGGCGGGTTCCGCCCCGTTCGAGGGGCAACTCCCCCCTCGAGTGGTCCCGCCCCGCTCGAGGGCTCACTCCCCCCTCGAGCGGGTCTCGCCCCGCTCGAGGGTCCGCCCCGCCCTCGGCGGGGCCCACCACGCTCACGGGCGCCCGCACGCGTGCGCCGGCCCCGTACTTGGGCATTTAACGCCCCGACGCCGCAGACGGCGCCATCATGCGCCGGGGCTCGCGCCCCGGTGCCGCCGCGCCAACTCCCCAGGGAGGAGCCCATCCCCGCCACTGTGGAGATGGACTGTGCGGTACGGCCGGTGTCAGTCCCGTGACACCGCGCGCCCACTACAGTACGGCTAACGCGCCCGACCCTCGAAGGGGGGCCGGGCGCACCCTCGACTTCACTTTCCCGTGACCCTACAGGTAAGGAAAGGGGCGCTAGGCCGGTGGATGGCCATCCCGGTCACTGTAACGGCGCGGCCGCCGTACCCACGCGTGCAGGCGCACGCCCGCGCCGCAGGCGCACGCCGCACCTGCAACAACCACTCCGCTACCGCGGAGCGCATTGGGAAGGAACGCCGTTCTGCCCGCTCCTGTGCCCCGTACCAGCCATCATCAGCACCTCCCTCGAAGCCAATCAGAGGACGCCACCGCCATCTGCCGCCCTCCTACCCTCGAACCGCCACTGTTCGGGTACGGGGTAGGCCATCATGGCCGGATCGCAGCGAAGATCGTCCGGACGGCCGCCCACTCTACACCATAGCGCGACGTGCTCCCTCACGTAGCCAGGTAGCGCGGCGTGCATGTAACTCGCCGCCCCCTTGGCCTATAAAAGGGGAGGCGAGCCCCCAGCCGCGGGGGGGGACGAACGAGTTCAGGACAACACAACACACCGTGCACTCACTCTCTTATTCTCCCACAACATCTTCAGCCACTCTCCCAGGGACTTGGAAATCACGCTTCCTCTCCCGCCTTGCTTGTACTTGCCCCACTACAAGCACCCCCGGTGCTGAGCAATATAGTGCCACGAGCACGCCCCTGCTGGACGTACGGCCTCCTCGGCCGGAACCAGGATAAAACCTTGTGTCATTTGTTGCTTGGCATCGACCATTGAGGGATAGACCCAGGCGCTATCTACTGGTTAGTGTCGGGACCATATTCCGCACCGACAGTTGGCGCCCACCGTGGGGCACACGAGCGCCTAAGGTCATTTCGCCAACTCCCTCCATGGTGATCCGCACTGAGTACCGTGGTACCCGCTACAACATGGGTAGCTCGGACCCTCTCCCGGCCGGGTTCGAAATCCGCTTCGGGGACCTGAACTTTCAGGCCACGGGGAACGGCTATCTCATGTGCCTCACCAATCGTGAGGAGCTTCGCGCGCAGCGCGAGGCCAGGTCCGCTCTGGTCTCCGCCACGCGCACGACACCGGCGCAGCGCCCGCAGCACGGATGCCGCGGGCCCATCGACGCCGCGACGCCGCCGTCGCTCCGGGCTACGCTCGCGCCGGGCGCGGTCCGAGCGGCGGCAGCCGAGCGCGCCGCCGCCCAACGCGGTGCGCCCACCGTCACGACCGCCGCCACCGCCCCGGCGGGACCGCGTGCGGTCTCTGGACCACGCATCCCCATCGGGCTGCGTGGCGCCACTACGGCCTACAACACCAACGTCAACACGACGATGCGCAGGGTTCCACCTGGCCGCCACGTCCTCGTCGCCGGGATCCCGCACCTCCGCGCGGATGAGTCGTCCCTGGGCTCCGTCGACACGATACCACCCGCCAACCGCCACGGGTACGCGGAGTGGGACTTCTCCGCGTGCCGGACCCGGCCGCGTTCGTGCGCTTCCTCGACGCCACGGACTACCGGTTTGGTCGCTCCGACGACTCCAAAGATCGGGAGCTACGACCCCGCGCGGGAGTGTTGCGCCGTCATCACCAACGACCCGGCCAACGCCGCCGGTGCGGCAGTGCCGGAGACGGGGAAGTCACGCCCGCCCCTGGGGATCGCCACGCGCCCGGCCGCGGGGACAAGCGCTCCCCGCCGGGGCCGACGTCAACGCACACCGGCCCAAGCCCGCGAGCTCGAGGCCAAGCTGGCGGAGGAATACCGGACAGTGCGGCTGCTCCGCGCCTCGATGGCAGGGGAGGCCTCCGCGCGCGGCGAACGCGCACGGGAGCCGGGCCGACGGAGTCCGTGACCGCATCAACCCCGCCCCCCAACGTCGACAACGCGGACACTCCGCCGCGGGCGAGCCAAAAGCTCATCGCTGCCGCGACGTTGCCGCGCGCCATGCCGGCACCCTCGACCCCCCGAGGCTCGAGACATGCACCGCGAGGTGCGGACTCTCGTCGAGCAAGCGGCCGTCCGGCGGGCCGAGAGCTCGGCCTCGCGCATCCGCCAACGGGGGGGACGCGCGGGGTGATGATCCCGCACCGGGAGGCGAACCCTCGGTGCACGTGGGTCAACCTCGTCGACCAGTGGACGCACGCCGGCCAAGGAGCGGCTCCTTGACGCGCGCAGGCGCCGGATGGCGATGCCCGCAACGTCATCAACGCCAGGCGCACCAGCAAGGCGGACGCACGAGCGGCTAGAGGCTACCACCCTCGAAGGGGTGGACGCTATGACAGCGGTGAGGATCGCTCCCCAACGCCGGAGCCCCCGGGCACCCGTGTGTTCAGCCGGGAGATCCGCACGGCGGCGTTCCCCCAACGCTTCCGTCAGCCCTCGACGATCGTCAAATACAACGGGGAGACGGACCCTCGCGTCTGGCTCAATGACTACCGCCTAGCCTGTCAGCTGGGCGGGGCCACTAACGACGAAGTGATCATCCGCAACTTGCCCCTGCATCTGGGCGACGCGGCGCGGACATGGCTCGAGCACTTGCCCGCCAGCCCGGATCCATAACCGGGACGATCTAGTCCACACGTTCGTGGGCAACTTCCGGGGCACATACGTGCGCCACGGGAACTCATGGGGTCCGCGCTCCCGCACGCGAGGGCCCGGCGAGTCGTTGCGGGACTTCATACGGCGCTTCTCCAAGCGCCGCACGGAGCTCCCCGCCGTGGCACGGTCCGAGATCGTGCACGCGTTCCTCGAGGGCACCACGTGCGGGACCTTGTGCGCGAGCCGGGACGCAGCCCGCCACGGACTCAAACGAGCCGTTCGACATCGCCACCGGCCTTCGCCTCGGGAGAGGAGGCCGTGGGGGCAATCTTCGACGGCAAGAAGGGCAAGCGCTCCAAGGACATGCCCGCGGAGGGCGGGGCGGGTCCAAGGAGCCGCGCCGCAACGACAAGCGGGGCAAGAAGGGGAAGAAGCCGCGCGCGAGGCGCGCGAGGCGCGCGAGGGCGCAACGGCGGCAACGCCGAGGCCTTCGCCGTTGACCCGCCCGACGGGGCCCTCGACCGGCTCCTCGAGGCCCGGGGGTGTTTGACGACATGATGAAGAAGCCATGCCCCTACCACAAGACTCCCGTGAACCACACTCTTGAGCAGTGCGACATGCTCAAGAAGTTCTATGGCCGTGCCGCCGCGAAGGAGGCAGAGGCCAAGAAAGATGGGGGCGATGGCGACGCGGGGGGTTTCCCTGCTGTCGAAAATGTGTTCCTCATCTTTGGGGGACCTACCGTCGACATGTCAACCCGGCAACGCAAGAAGGAGCGGCACGAAGTCCTCGCCGCAGAGAGGGCGCCTCCGGACTTCCTTAACTGGTCGAAGGATGCCATAACCTTTAGCCGGGATGACCACCCAAACCGCATCCCGAACCCGGGCCAGTACCCGCTGGTGGTCGATCCCATCATTGGGAACGCCAGGTTTTCGAAGGTCCTTATGGACGGAGGCAGCAGCCTCAATATCCTCTTCACGCATACATTGCGCTTGATGGGGATCGGCCGGACCAGCCCGCGGCCCAAGCACGAAGCCGTTTCACGCATCGCGCCCGGCAAGCAGGTGTTCAACCCCTCGGGGCGCATCGATCTGCCGGTCTGGTTTGGGACCCCCAAGAATTTCCGCAAGGAAACCCTCACCTTCGAGGTGGTGGGATTCAAAGGGGCCTACCATGCCATACTTGGGCGACCATGCTATGCCAAATTCATGGCGGTCCCCAACTACACGTACCGAAGATGAAGATGCCGGTCCAAACGGCGTCATCACCGTCGGGTCGTCGATCGAGCACGCATTCGACCGCGACGTCGAGTGCGTGGAACATGCGGAGGCACTAGCGCCGGGATGAAGCGCTGGTGAACACGCTGGAGAAGATGGTCAACGACGACCTCAGCTCCGCCGCCAAGCACGTCGGCAACTTTGAGGCCGCCGAGCAAACCAAAGGGGTCCCCCTCGACCCGTCGGCCCCCGAGGGCAAGGCGTTGAGGGTCAGCTCGACCCTCGACCCTAAATAGGAAGCAGTGCTCGTCGACTTCCTCCGCGCCAATGCTGACATCTTCGTGTGGAGCCCCTCGGACATGCCAGGCATCCCGAGGGAGGTCGCCGAGCACTCCCTTGATATCCAGCCAAACGCCCGCGCCGTGCAGCAGCGGCTGCGCCGCTTCGACGAGGAGCGGCGACGGGCGATCGGAGCGGAGCTGCGGAAGCTCCTCGAGGCCGGATTCATCAAGGAAGTGTTCCACCCTACGTGGCTAGCTAATCCCGTGCTTGTAAAAAAAAGAAAAATGGGAAGTGGAGGATGTGTATAGACTACACCAGTCTCAATAAAGCATGTCCAAAAGTTCCTTTTCCTTTGCCACGCATAGATCAAATCGTTGATTCAACAAATCGGGTGCGAACTGCTCTGTTTCCTTGATGCCTATTCGGGATATCACCAAATAAAAATGAAGGAGTCCGACCAGCTCGCGACTTCGTTCATCACACCGTTCGGGACGTTCTGTTACGTCACGATGCCTTTTGGTCTCAGAAACGCGGGCGCAACATATCAGCGCTGCATGCAGCACGTTTTTGGGGACCACATCGGGCGAACGGTCGAGGCTTACGTGGACGACATCGTCGTCAAGACCAGGAAGGCGGACGACCTGGTTAGCGATCTTGGCGTCGCGTTCAGCTGCCTGCGGGCCAACGGGGTCAAGCTCAACCCCGAAAAATGTGTCTTTGGAGTGCCGCGGGGCATGCTCCTAGGGTACATCGTCTCCCAGCGGGGAATCGAGGCCAACCCTGAAAAGGTCGCGGCCCTCGAGCGAATGGGTCCGATTCGGGACCTCAAAGGGGTGCAGAAGGTGTTGGGGTGCCTCGCCGCCTTAAGCCGCTTCATCTCGAGGCTCGGTGAGAAGGGCCTGCCCCTCTACCGGCTACTCAAGAAGCACGAGCGCTTCTCTTGGACCGCCGAGGCCCAGGAAGCGCTTGACAAGCTGAAGGCGTCTCTGACGCACGCTCCAATCCTCACGCCGCCACGAGACGGCGAACCCCTGCAACTCTACGTGGCCGCAACCACCCAAGTGGTCAGCGCCGTGATCGCCGTGGAGCGCACAGAAGAAGGGCATGCCTTGCCCGTGCAGAGGCCGGTCTACTACATCAGCGAAGTCCTGTCGGACACGAAGACGCGCTACCCCCAGGTCCAGAAGCTGCTGTATGCGGTAGTCCTTGCACGGCGCAAGCTCAGCCACTACTTCGAGGCCCACCCGGTCACGGTGGTCTCCTCCTTCCCGCTAGGAGAGATCATTCGCAACCCCGACGCGGCAGCGAGATTGCCAAATGGTCCGTGGAGCCGATGGGCGAGACGCTCGCCACGCCCCGCGTAAGGCCATCAAATCGCAAATCTTAGCCGATTTCGTCGCCGAGTGGACGGACACGCACCGCCACCCCCCACAAATCCAAGCGAGTGCCGGACTCGTTCTTCGACGGCTCGGTGATGAAAACAGGAGCGGGCGCGGGCCTGCTCTTCGTGTCACCCCTCGGTGAGCACATGCGCTACGCAGTGCGCCTCCACTTCCCCGCGTCCAACAATATGGCAGAATACGAGGCCCTTCTCTGCAGCCTCAAAATCGCCATCGAGTTGGGCGTCAAGTGCCTCGACGTGCGAGGGGATTCGCAGCTCGTGCTCGATCAAGTCATGAAGAACGCGAGCTGCCACGACGACAAGATGGAGGCCTACTGTAAAGCCGTGCGGGCCCTCGAAGACAAGTTCTATGGCATCGAGCTTAATCACGTACCCCGCCGGTACAACGAGGAAGCAGACGAGCTGGCGAAGATCGCGTCCGGGCGGATCACCATTCCCCCAAACGTTTTCACGCGCGACATCGCGCAGCACTCGGTCGCCTTCGAGCCCTACCCCTCGAGCGACGGCGGACCCTCGGGGGCTCCCTCGAATCCAGCGAGTGCGGAACCCATGGATGAGGACCCCTCGAACGAGGCGTACGTGCTCTCCCTTCTCGAGGGGTACGGCTCCCACGAGGTCGATGCGATGGACATAGAGCCGGCTTCTCTCCAAGTGGATTGGCGGGAAAAATACACCGCCTGGATCGCTCGAGGGGAACTCCCCGCGGACCGGGCCGCAGCCAGGCGTATCGCCAGGATGGCCAAATCCTTCACCCTCGTCGACGGCGAGCTGTACAAGCGCGCCGCGTCAGGCATCCTCCAGCGATGTATACCCATTCCCGAGGGGCGCGAGCTCCTACGGGACATCCACGCAGGGATTTGTGGCCACCACGCCGCGCCGCGCACCCTCGTCGGCAACGCGTTCCGCCAGGGCTTCTATTGGCCTACCGCGGTCGCGGACGCCAGCGAAATTGTGCACACCTGCGAAGGGTGCCAGTTCTACGCTCGCAAGTCCAACTTGCCCGCTCACGCCCTGCAAACGATCCCCGTAACATGGCCGTTCGCCGTGTGGGGGTTGGACATCGTCGGGCCCCTGCGGAAGGCGCCCGGGGGCTTCACCCACCTGCTTGTCGCGATCGACAAGTTCTCTAAGTGGGTGGAGGTGCGCCCCATCACGAATTTGAGGGCTGAACAGGCGGTCACGTTCTTCACCGACATCGTCTACCGCTTTGGAGTGCCAAACTCCATCATCACAGACAATGGGTCCCAGTTCACGGGCCGGAAGTTCTTGGAGTTCTGTGAGAAGTTCCACATCCGCGTGGATTGGGTGGCTGTGGCACACCCACAGACCAACGGCCAAGTGGAACGCGCCAACGGCATGATTCTACAGGGCCTCAAGCCCAGAATTTTCGACCAGCTCAACAAATCTGGCCGAAAATGGCTCCAAGAACTACCAGCAGTCGTGTGGAGCCTAAGGACCACCCCAAGCAGAGCCACTGGGTTCACCCCGTTTTTTCTAGTCCATGGCGCGGAGGCCGTCCTCCCCACGGACCTGGAATATGGGTCGCCCAAGATTCGAGGCTACGACGAGGATGCTAACCGCCGAGCCCGCGAGGACTCGCCGGACCGCCTAGACAAAGTACGCCTCGTGGCGTTGATGCACTCCGCAAGGTATCGGCGGTCCCTACGACGCTACCAAGCACGCAAGATACGTCGGAGGGATTTCGCCGAAGGGGATGCGGTCCTAAGGCTACGCCAAGACAACCGAGGACGCCACAAGCTATCGCCCCCATGGGAGGGACCCTACGTCGTGGTGAAGGTGCTCAAGCCGGGCACGTACAAGCTGGCCAACGAGGACGGCGAAGAACTCACCAACGCTTGGAACATCCAACAGCTACGTCGCTTCTACCCTTAGCTAGGATTTCCAAGTACTTTCCGTTGTAAAATCACATGGCCAACGCCCCAGTTGGTGTCAACTATGTAAATACTCCAAGTCTAGTAAAAGGGCAACTCGGCTTTCCCCTGAAACCCAAGTTACCCTCGGGGGCTACTGCGGGGGGCATCCCCCCCCCCCAAAATGGTCCCATTTTTTGCGCAAAAATAAAAAAAACGACTCACACGCGCTAAGTTTGTTTCCTACTTCAACCTCGAGCCATGATTCGAATGGGGCGCGGAGTGGCACGCCGGAAGGAGCGTGCGAGCCAGAGATAGCCTACGCCGCGTGGCTATGGCCCTTCTCTCTCGCCTCCAACCCAGCGGGCTCCCTGCGAAAATCGAACTCCCCTAACTAGAATCTACTCAGGAAGAAGGAGAAACAAAAAGCGTAACAAACAAACGATTTCATTTACATCAAATGCCCGTGTTCATGAAACGACTTGTTTACTTACAAAAGGCCACGAGGCCAGAATACTGATACACACAAAAAACGGGCCTAGCGCCCAGACTGCTTTCAGGCGGGAGGAGCAGCAGCGTCCGCGACGTCGGGGAAGAGGAACTCCTCGAAGGCCTCGGCAAGCGATCCGGCAGCGTCGGCAGCCAGCGCGTCTACGCTTTCCATGGCCACCTCGTCCTCGACGCCCTCGGGAACGATGTAGCCCTCCGCCAGCGCCTCGAAGTTGACCTCGTAGTGGGATCTCACCACTCCGAGGGCCTTCTGGACGCCTAGGTGCAACGCCCGGCGCATCCGCTCCGTGACGTGGCCGCCAAGGGCACGCAGGCGGCTGGCCACCGAGCTGCCGGCTTGGGCCTCACCCTCCTCGATGACGCGGCAGTCTCGAGGGCCGCGTCGCGCAGCCTCCCCGCAGCCCCCTGCTCGGGAGGAGTTGTAGGAAGCCTGCAGGGCCTCGGCCCGCCCAGCAGCGTGCCCCAGGGCGGTGCGCAAGCCTGGAATCGACAAGACGAAAAGAAATCAGAAAGGGGGAAGCGAACCCTCTAAAGCAAAAAACCAACAAGCAGAGTCAAACAGTGACTCACCCTCGACTTGCCTCCTCTCCAAATCGAGGTCGCGGCGCGCGGACCCGAGCGCCAACTCGAGACTCTGGACGGTCTCGCCTTGCTCGCGGAGGGCCAGCTCCTGGTTGGCGTTGCTGATGCTGAGCGCGAGCGCATCGTCCTCAACCTTGGAGAAGGCGGCGTTCCGCTCCTCCAGCAACTTCTCCGCCGCCTCGCGCGCGGCGCGCTCCCGCTCCAACACCGTTCGGGCGTCGCCGAGGGCAGCTTGCTCCTGCTGGAGCCGCCCTTCAGCCCCCGGCGGGCGATGCGCTCCGCCGGAGCTGCTCCTCGCCGGCGACGAGGGCCACGGCCTTGGCGTCGAGGGCGGCCCTCGGTCGTCGCCTCCTTGGCGCGCCGCTCCAAGCCGCGCGCCCGCTCCTCGCCCCGGCGCCGTTGCGCCCGCGCCCCCTCGAGCGACGTGCGGAGCTCCCGGGTTTCGCGCGAGCGGTGGCCACCTCCGCCTCCCGGCTGGCGGCCGCCGTCCGCGTCTTCTCCAGGTCCGCGCGCGCGTTCCATAGCGCCTCGTCGCGATCGGTGAGGGCTGCGCGGATCCGCTCGAGGCTTGAGCGACGCGCCGTGTCCTGCCTCGAGCTCTCGGGGAGCTCGTCGCACCACGCCATCGCCCGGTACGCCAGCCAGCTGTCCGGCGTCCTAAGAGCGTCTGCAAGCGCGTCGAAAGCGCTGCATTGCTCCCGGAGCTGGCGGGCCTCGGCGTTCACCCGGTCGAACGCGTCGTATTTGTCGTGGGCGCGACGCTCGAGCTCCTGGCATCCACACATCAAATCTCGTAAGCGTCAAGGCTTGAATGCAGCACACGAAAACGAAAAGGGAAGAGGGACGAGTAACCACGGCTCACCTGGAAGACGAGCCAGGCCGGGCCGCCATGGACCCACAGCGCCTCGTTCAGTGCGCGGTTGAGCGTGGCGCCGTGGCTCCGAAGCTCGCCCTAGAGCTCCTGCTCCCCCCGGGCGTCAGCAAACGCCGGGGGATCACCGACAGCCCCCTCCACTTGGGCGGGGCGGCCGGCGTGGGAGGACGAGGCCTCGGCACCATGTCCTCGGCCCCCCACCACCATGTGACCCTCGTGCCGCCTCACGAGGGCCCCCTCCTGGGGCTCGGGGGAGTTCGAGGGCCAGCTGGCCCACTGATTCCACCCAGGGCGGCGGGGAGTCATCCGAGAGCTCCACCACCTCCGCCTGAAGATCGCCGGCGGGCGCAGCCGCTTGCGCCGCCTCCGCCGGCACCTCCACCTGCGCCTCCGCGACCACGGGCGCCCGTCGTGGCGCCGTGGCCGCCACCTCCGGCAAAGACCGCCGCTTCCACGGGCGCTCCCGCAGGGTTGCGCCCGCTCCACCTCCTCCGCGGTGGCCGCCACCGCGGGCCGCACCTCCACCGTGGCCGCCGCCGCGCCCGCGTCTCCGCGGCAACCGGCGCCGGCCGCCCCCGGCGACCCTCGCGGCCGCGCCGCGGCGGCCGACTCCGCCGGCCGGCCCTCCAAGGCCCCGGCCGGCCTTGCGAGCTCGTGCCCGCCGCCGCGCTTGTCCCCGGGCGCGACCCCCTCGACGAGCGCCGCCGGGTGGGGATCGATGCGTCCGTCCTCAGCACCTTGGCCGGTGCAAGAGGAGGAACGGTTGGCACCGCCCTGTGCAGGCACGAACGGAGGGTTAGAGCACTTAATCATCGACGAACCAAACCAAACAAAGAAGGACAGGCTCCTTATCTCGCAGAGGAAAAGGCCCGCTTCCTTTTCCTCGAAGCATCAGCGGATGAGGCCGGCGCAGCCGCCGCGCGCGCCGTAGCGCCTCCCGATGGGCGCCACCGCGCGCGCAGCACGCCCGCCCCATGCGCGGGCGCGCCCGATGCCGCACCTCCCAAAGGCGCCACCGCGCGCGGGGGCACGCTCGCCCGCGCGCGGCGCGCGCCCGCCGTCGCGCCCCTCGACGATGATGCCGCGCGCGCGGGCACGCTCCCCCCGCTCGCGGGCACGCTTGACGCGCGCGCGCGGCGCGCGTCGCCGCGCGTGCCTCCGCGGCACGCGCCGGCAACCCCGCGGCGCGTGCCGCCCCCGATGACGATTGTCCGCGGCGGGCGCCGGTGCGCCCGCCCCAGCGAAGCCGCCCTTGACGCCGGCGCGGGTTCCGGCGACGGGGCGCAGGCCGCCACCGTCGGAGGGGCCCTCCCCCTCGCCCTCTTCCTCCTCGTCCTCGTCCGAAGACGAGGGCTCCTCGATATCCGGGGAGGAGAGCCCCGGCCTCCTCGCGCCGCCGTACTCCGCGGACCGCCGGTCGCGGCGCGCTTGCGCGTCGCCTCGCGTGCTCCCTCTTGCGCGCCGCCCGCTCCCGCTGCCCCGCTGCGCCGCCCGGCCGAGCGCACGGGAGTCGGGGGTGGGTGGAACGGACTTGGCGACGTTGAACTTCACCAGCTGCACACAGGAGCGACAATGGCGTGTCGTAGAAACAAAAGTGAGACCAAGAAATAAAACAAAATCAAGAACCACACTCACCAACGGGCCGGTGGGGAGCATCTCGATGTCCCACGGGGGTCCGACCCGCGGGCGGCGGCACCGGTGTCGACGGCGCTCCGCGCCCGGTGAGCGCATACGGCCGCTCGAGGGGCGTCGGGAGCATCCGCGACCTCGCCAGGTCGACGGGGTTGGCCGCCTCTGTCATCTCGAAGATGCAGAGCGGCCTCTCCATCAACGGCACGATCCGCCGGTGATGAAGGAAGGCGAGGACGCCCATCGCATTCAGCCCCATCTTCGCCAGGCGCTGCAGCGCGGCCAGGACCGACTCCTGCCGCCTCTGATGCTGGGGCGTAGACACCCCGTAGCCCCAGGAGGCGAGCCTCTCCTTGAACACCCGGCCGGTGTAGGGGGGGAGGCCGGGCTCGGCGTTGCGCAGATAAAACCACCCCCGCTCCCAGCCGGCGTTGTTCGTCGTCATGGTGCAGGGGATGTAGACGTTCTTGAATTGCCCCCGCAGGGCAAGCGACATCCCGCCGGCGCGCATCGCGCGGCGGGTCCTTGGCTCCGTCGTGGGCTGCGTGATGAGCTCCGCACGGAAAAATTGTACCCGCAGCTCCCAATTGATCGGGATCCCCGAGGTACCCTTCACAGACGCCCACGAACGTGGCCGCCGCGAGATCGCGTTGGGGGCGAAGTTGTGCGGCTCCACCCCGTAGTAGTAGCACATCGCCCGCATGAAGGTGCTCGCCGGCGCGGTGAAGCCGCGCTCGTGGTAGCGGACGAAGCTCACCACATAGCCCTCCGGCGGGTTGGGCTCGTGGTGCGCCGCCGTGGCACGATCCACTCCGCGGACGCCCGTCTTCGTTGGCCGCCAGCTGGCCGGCGGCGACCAGCTCGCCAAGGGCCAGCCGCGTCACCGTCGACCTCTCCCAGGCATATGGCTCCAGGACCCTAAGAGGAAGCTCGGGCGGCGCCATGAGGAAGGACGAAGGAATGCGAGGACGGAGGACAAGGAGACGGAAGAAAAAGCTCTAACGACGACGCCGCGCGGTGGCAAGAGCAAGACGAAGACGAAGGGGCGGAGGGCTGAAAATGGTGAGATGCCAAGGTAAAAAACCGCCGTCCCCTCCTCCCCGCAGTTTTATAGGCCGACGGGCGAGCTCTCCGGAGCGGACGCCCCGCCAGCATTAACTGCAGGAATCTTTCCATCGCGTCGACGGATGGGCCCCACCACGACCGCAGCGGCTATAACACTGCAGGCGGGTCATCATTACGGCAGAGACCGGCAGCAACCGAGGCAAAACCGTCGCGTCCGCCCCGCCGCGCCGCCCACTACGCGCGCGCGCGCGACCGCAGCGCCTAAAAAGGCGCGCCCGCGCTGCAAAACCGCGGCCACAACCGCAAGGCACTTAAATGCTCGGGTCCCTTGCCAAGCAAGGAGAACCCTCGAGCGGGGCGGACCCCCGGCTCGAAACAGAGGCGACCCTCGATGGGATATCAGCGTGAGAAGGTCGTCCGGAACCTGCTCGACGTAGAGCAGGCACCCGCGGGCACCCATGCCACGTGAAACCCTCGAGCGGCATGACCCTCGGCTCCAAACAAAGGCGACCCTCGATGGGATATCAGCGTGAGAAGGTCGCCCGGGACCTGCTCGATGTAGAGCAGGCACCCGCGGGCACCCATGCCACGTGAAACCCTCGAGCGGCATGACCCTCCGCTCAAAATGACGTCAACCCTCGATGGGATGTCAGCGTGAGAAGGTCGCCCGGGACCTGCTCGATGTAGAGCAGGCACCCGCGGGCACCCATGCCACGCAAAACCCTCGAGCGGCCCGAGCCCCCGGCTCGAGACAATGTCAACCCTCTAAAAGAAGGCACGCGCGTGAGAGGATCGCCCAGGTCACGCTTGAAATAGAGCGGCACCGAAAGCACTCATGCCGCGCCGTGCTGCCAACAAGCGCCTCGAGGGCTGGCTCGCCCAGACCCCTCGACGGCCGCAAACGCGAAAAGACGGGCCGTCCTGTGCACGGCCCCGCACGGCCTTACCGATCGAGGTTCGAAGCCCGACCCTCGACGGGTTCGAACAGCGCCTCGGATCACGAGTTAGGGACGACGAGGGCACGCGCATTCGAGCCGTTCCTCGAGCCCGTCGGCTCGAGGGTGCCCCACATGTCGTGTTCGAGAGCCGCCGAGGGCGCTAGCCGGGGGATCCCACCGAGGGAGAGCTTCCGCGCCCTCGGCCCCTAGCGAACGGGACCGAGCCCCACCTAGCAAACCCACGCAAGCGCTTCCATGGACGTGTCTCCGACCGCGCAGCCTACCCTTATCGAACGGGGCATGGGCGTCCACTTGAACCACCCGCTAGCAGCTCGAAGAGGAATCCGCAATTCGCGACCCGCTCGATGGGAGTTGCAGAAACCTCACCCTCCGTCCCGCGGAGGGACGGCGAGGGTGCGTTAAAAAACAAGTCGTCAGGCTCAACCCGATCGCCTCGAACAGGCCAAGGCTCGGGGGCTTGACGCACGGCTACACCTCCTTGAAATTGCACCCGCCGGGAGACAAGGACAGGGGAGCGTGCACCCCCGATGCCGGGCCGAAATACCGCCGATGCCGGTTGGCATATGTGCCACGCCTTTCGACCAAAGTTCTCGCGGTTAACCCCCGGGGAGAACCCACACTCCTGCAGGGCTTCGGGGGCTAGACCCGCGGGTCCGCTGACGCGGCCCCATGGAAAGCGTTCGCAAACAAGGAGGGAAGAACGTCCTATCAGTAGGTTCCAGCATTTGCGGGAGCCTCAATGGCAAACCCGCAGATGCTCGGGGGCTACTGTCGGGGACAGCCCTAGGGGTCCCCTTAAACGACGGGGAAATCCTCACTTAATCCCGCAACCGCATCAAAACACGCTAATCCTAACCATGAAGATGACTAACCATGCAGGACGCGGCCCACGCCGGGACTCCGACGGCCCACCACGACAGCCCCCTTAGAAGTCCCCTCGAGCAGACCCCGCCTCGCTCGAGGGTGCGCTCCCCCTCGGGCGGGTTCCGCCCCGTTCGAGGGGCAACTCCCCCCTCGAGTGGTCCCGCCCCGCTCGAGGGCTCACTCCCCCCCTCGAGCGGGTCTCGCCCCCGCCGAGGGTCCGCCCCCGCCCTCGGCCGGGGCCCGCCACGCTCACGGGCGCCCCGCACGCGTGCGCCGGCCCCGTACTTGGGCATTTAATGCCCCGACGCAGCAGACCCGGCGCCATCATGCGCCGGGGGCTCGCGCCCGTGCCGCCGCGCCAACTCCCCGGGGAGGAGCCCATCCCCGCCACCGTGGAGATGGACCGTGCGTACGGCCGGTGTCGGGCCCCGTGACACCGCGCGCCCACTACAAGACGGCTAACGCGCCCGACCCTCGAAGGGGGGCCGGCGCACCCTCGACTTCACTTTCCCCGTGACCCTACGGAGGTAAGGAAAGGGGCGCTAGGCCGGTGGATGGCCATCCCGGTCATCGTAACGCGCGCGCCGCCGTACCCACGCGTGCGTGCGCACGCCCGCGCCGCGGGCGCACGCCGGGCACCGCAAAGAACCACTACGCTACCGCGGAGCGCATTGGGAAGGAACGCCGTTCTGCCCGCTCCTGTGCCCCGTACCAGCCATCATCAGCACCTCCCTCGAAGCCAATCAGAGGACGCCACCGCCATCTGCCGCCCTCCTACCCTCGAACCGCCACTGTTCGGGTACGGGGTAGGCCATCATGGCCGGATCGCGGCCGAAGATCGTCCGGACGGCCGCCCACTCTACACCATAGCGCGACGTGCTCCCTCACGTAGCCAGGTAGCGCGGCGTGCATGTAACTCGCCGCCCCCTTGGCCTATAAAAGGGGAGGCGAGCCCCCAGCCGCGGGGGGGGGGGGGGGGGGACGAACGAGTTCAGGACAACACAACACACCGTGCACTCACTCTCCTATTCTCCCACAACATCTTCAGCCACTCTCCCAGGGACTTGGAAATCACGCTTCCTCTCCCGCCTTGCTTGTACTTGCCCCACTACAAGCACCCCCGGTGCTGAGAAATATAGTGCCACGAGCACGCCCCTGCTGGACGTACGGCCTCCTCGGCCGGAACCAGGATAAAACCTTGTGTCATTTGTTGCTTGGCATCGACCATTGAGGGATAGACCCAGGCGCTATCTACTGGTTAGTGTCGGGACCATATTCCGCACCGACAATTTGTGTTATAATCGATTCGTGGTCTAACATGTAGTTCCCATTTTTGTACAGATGGCGCAGCCACAGCACTACGAGATCGACGCGGACGGTACGATTCGTACCAACGGCCTCCACTAGGAGGGTTTTCCCTGCATTTTGTGGCACTCTCAATGAGGTCGGCTACACTACACTGCTGTTGTACGAGGTGGTGTCTTTGTGGGACCAGGGGGTTTCCTATGCCCGCACGGCTGCTATCGTGCCACCACATCCAGAGCACCCGGAGTGGGTGGATTTGGGCATGGTGTTCTTTGCTCACCGTGGTGTTGAGTTGGTCGAGTCTGTAGCCATGCGGATCCTACACACCATTTGTGAGCAGCATGCGGACGAGGTGATGCTCACCGCGCTGGGGTTGTTCTCGGCCACGGACCTACTTCACCCGGCTTGGCATGAGTGTATGTAGCTCACTAACGTGTTGCTCACGGTTGACCCTCCCGAGGTCACTTTGCGCCAGCTTCTGAGATTGTTGGAGGCACATTACAACATGCAAGTGTTCAGTCTCTCTACACAGGGCATGCTCTCTCTTGTGCTGATGGACTCCATGGCTGTGATGGATATCCTCACCCTTGACATCCAGTTTGAGCGGCAGACTGTCGCTCACCTCCAGCAGGAGATTATTGCACTTTAGAATGAGCGTGTATAGTGGCACCAGGAGCGTGGTGAGTACACAGAGCAACTGTACAACAGGGACTACACGATAGATATGCTGCAGTTGCAGCTAGCTCATGCTGAGGCTCAGCGTTTTGCCTTGGTGCAGAACGTAGTGGATATACAGAACTGGGTCGTCGACTTAGAGATAGAGTTGGAGGTGTGGCAGGCGATGGCACAACAGGGGAAGCAGCCGCCCGATCGTTCCACCGGTTGCACCTGCTTCTCCAGACGAGCTACAGGGAGCTTCGGGCTTGAGTGAGGACAATGTCGACGGTCCGCCACCTGCTTCTCCTGAGACTAGTGATGGCTCCGCTGTGGGCAACTAGCTTGCCTAGTTGTTGTTCTAGGGAAAAATCATGTAGTTTTGGTTTAGCCTTTTCAGCTAGCTTTTGTGGAAGTATTTAGGCTGCCCGGAGAGTATGTGTAATGTGTTTATGTTGTATGTAAATAGTGTGCTAGGTGATACAAAAACTTCGCATCATGTAATGCTTGGATGAACACCTTTGTGATGTTGTTTTCAATGAACGAACTATGGTTGTTGTGATCAAAATTTCACCATGCGTTGAATACAAAAGTTGTGTGGAATGTTGTGGAGATCATGCTCACCAAAATTCACCATGTTTGCATAAGTGTACTGAGAATTATGACAAAAATTGTGCACCTCGGCCTACATTGAAAACAGCTAGGCGGAACCTCGGTTACAGAATTTTTCGGGCATGATAATGTTGGAATTTGACCCCGAGTTGAACAAAAATGAGAACTTTTCCCTGAAGGGGCACAATTATGAATTTTTCATCGACTCAGCTGTGTTGTCCAGTTTCTGCAAAAATGATGTTTATGAGTTTTCGTCTTGCATATTCTTCTGTAGGCAAGCTTGCGAATATGTGGCTAATTAAAACACCATGAATTTCTGATGGTGCGGCCGACACGCGCCTCCCCTAACGGTTTTGGTGCGAGTGGGAGTGACGCTCCGCCACCTCCTCTCAATATGACTATCCAGGAGCAATTCATCGCCACCCAAACTAAGGTGATGCGACAGCTCTTGCAGACATAGCAGCAGACCGCCCAGCAGCTACAGCACAATCCTCGTGGGGAGAATCTTGATGGCCAACCCTGGGTCACCAAGTATGAGGATTTCTATGCCATGAAGCCCCCGACATTCGAGGAGGCCAACGAACCTCTAGCTGCGGATGCATGGATCAAGGCCATTGAGGCAAAGTTCTCAGTGTTAATCTTGCCATGCTCTGAAGAGCTTATGGCCAGTTTCGCTGCCTTAAAGCTTAGCAGTGCAGTGCTGTTGTGGTGGGAGCAAGTCCATGATCCCAGAGAGACATCAAGTCACATGGGATGAATTCTAGAGGGCCTTTAAGGAACATCATATTCCTAAGGGTCTCATGGACCGAAACATGAAAGAATTGCTTGCACTGAAGTAAGGTACTAACACGGTGTATGAGTATGCCAAGAAATTCAATGCCTTGTGTCAGTATGGTGGGCATCATGTTGATAGCGATGCCAAGAACATAGAGCGTTTTCGTGATGGGCTACACATAGATCTTTATGAGAGACTTAACCTTTATGAGCATAACAACTATCAGGACCTTGTGAACAAAGTCATATTGTGACAACCCGCCCAGGAAAATACCGTACTATCGCATAAACCAATCCACTTTGGTCACTAAGCGATAATAAAGTATCACCCTTTTATCTTTTTGAACCCTTTGGATGTGTTGTAAAAATAAATTAAGACTTGAAAACCACCTCCTTGCTATTTTTGCAAATAAATTAATTATTTATTTGAATATGTACACAATCAATACAAAGAGAAGAATAAATAAAGCCCTTCATAATATTCGTTAAAAGGGAAAGTGATGAATATATTTTGTCAAGGTGATTATGGTCAACCATATGCTTCTTGTTGTCATGTGTTGCTGTTTTGTTTGAATTATATTAAAGTCATCACTACTTATTGCATATGCATCCTCCGTGTAGAAGTTCCCGACGAAAGCTACACACTCGTACCGGCTGACGAGGACGAGGGAGCAGGAGGAGACATAAACTACGTGTCCGTTGATCAAGACCTGGACCAAAGTCCGGAAGTTTGTGTGACTACTTCTGCTGATAAAGGCAAGCCCTGGTTTAAACATTAACCTATGTGTTTCTTTTAAGCTTTTGAATTTATCATTGCTTATCTATGTGCATTCATGTTCAAGAGTTCAATTGAAACCCTAGTTGTATGATCCCTAAGTACCTATGATCTTTTACTAGCAGCTAGTCACTAGTTCCTATGCTCTAAGGATCCGGTACAAGTCGAGTGATGTTCGTTACTCGCGAGAATAGGATCTCATTTATGGAATCACCATATTTATAAATGGGTTGCTCATGTGGTATAAGAATGAGATTGGGCTCGGGTCCAGTGGCTTTGTTGGTTAAGTGTTTGAACGTACTAAGCACTTGTCGGAAATGGGCACAGTAAGCCTAGTACCTAAATGAGGCGGTGTGGGAACTTTGCGCTACTAATCTTAGGGTTGCGGTACCGTGCTCGCCACCTGAGTACTTGCGTGAGGTTGGGTGACTGAAGGACCGATATGGCGAACCAGAGAGGGGGGAGTGAATGGGAGTCGATAAAAATTCTTCTCGAAGGAGATGGAAACTCCAACAAGATGAACATGGCTTCCAACACACGTCTCCGACTCACTACCGAAGTTGGTCAAGCCCACGTAGCCAGTGGAGTGCCACTGGACCTAGGAACCAACACACAACCTTCCGACCCGAGAACACAGCGGAACACCAAACCTCGAGTCTACAGACCAACATCGGTCAGACCGGTGAGCACCACCAGTCAGATCGGCCCCTGCTGGTGAAACTGAGCAACTTTCACTAAGTGGCTCCGCACCAGTCAGACCGGTGAGACACACCGGTTAGACCGGTCACAGCCTGAAAGCCCCCAAAGCACCAAACAGGCCAACCGACCCCCAAACTCACCCAAACTCGAAACAGCAACAACACAGGACAATAACGAACACACCCAGACGTTCACCCGAGCAAAAACCCACCAAGGGTTGCACCGGTCAGACCGGTCAAGAGCACCGGTCCGACCGGTTTAGCCTAGGCAGCTCGGGATGAACAGCACCCGCGGGTCAACTCCCCCAAATCCAATCCTCGATCTCCCTAATTGCTCCACGGACTTGAACAAGACTTTGGGGATATTAGGAACACCTCATGAGGAGTCCATAGCCAAGTTTAATCCCACCAAAACTTGTCCAAAAAGGAGGAATCGAAGAAATCCCGCCAAGAACACCACAAACCCTAGAACTCGGAAAACCACAAAATCGAGCCCCTTTACTCACGGATTTGGGAGAGGAATCACAGCCCAAACAACCATGAAGGGTTCCCACAAATTTCCCCCATCAAATCACCAAGAGAAAGGTCCCGAAAACAACTCAAAGAAATCACCAAGAGAGGGCTCCGAAAATCACCACCAAGAACAACTGGGAACAACACATCCGAACCTTGGGGAACCACGCCGAATCATCTATACATGCAACAAAGGTTCATACAAGGTCTAGCTTGCCGCTCAATCATCCAACCGTCTCACAAGATCTCACCATGAAGCTCTCAAGCTAGTTCTATGGAAATCCTAAGGAAAATAGGAAGGGAAAATAGGAAAACAAATGAGCTAGGGTTCCAAGAGTTGGCTGCCATCCTCTCACCTCTTGGGTTATATGGAGGCAACCGAAAGTCTAAAATACCCCTCTCTAACAACTACGGATACAAGCTCCTCAAGGGCGGTTTTGGAAGACTTGAAGCTTTCTCCATCGGACGGATGCTCGGCGACCGCAACCTGCTTAGCCTCGACGCAAGCCTTGCGATCTCGACGCGTGTCCTCCGCTTCGAAAATTCCGGACTGCGTCGTCGCACACCGGTCAGACCGGTACCCACCGGCCGGGGACCGGGTCGACACACCCGCCGACCGGTCCGCACCTTGCGCAAAGACCGTCTTCGGTTCTTCGGTCTTGGCTTTGTGGATCAACCAAGGAACCTAGTGGTTTTCTGGTGAACCACCGGAAACCCCGTGAACTCAGTGTAGCCTCCGCCAATCTCCACTCATGACTTGGCTCCCACGTAGTCCCGGCTTGACCTTGGTTTTGAGGCTCAACCAAGAAACCGTCCACGACTTCATCTTGCTGTTCATGCTACCATGCGGCCGGCACTTGACCCCCGCCGGCCACCGGTCCCTCGAACGAAGCCTACTTGTCTTCTCCACACTTGGAGGCCTCACCGGCGACGACCTTTCGCGCTTGTTCTTCACCTGCACCAACACCAGTCAAGCCGCAACCTGCACCTACAATACTTAGCCAAGAATCAGTCCACACAACGTTGTCAATCACTCATCACACAAGGAAGCGACCATCCACCGATCCTCGAACCACACATGGTCCTCAATCCCCCCTTGATGAGTGCATTGACAACACCCACACAAAAATAACAAGAGAGAAAAGAAAAAGAAAATAAACGAATAAAAAGAAACTCCAACAAGCGATCGAAAGCCAAACAAAGGCAAAGAACAAGATCACTTGAAGAAGACAAGTCTCGGACCCCTTAGGCAAGGGCAACGGCTTGACACATCCGAGACAAAAACCAAGCTCAAACAAATAGCAAAGAAACTGGAATAAAGCTCAAACAACCACAAAGAGCTCACCCTGCACACATGCAAGCTCCCCCTGAACCAATGCACCTCCCCCTAGACGAATGCATGAAACCAGCTGAAAACAGGGCAGCTGCAGCAACTTCAGCTCACACCGGTTAGACCGGTCACAACCACCGGTCAGACCGGTGCCTAAGATGTGCATAGGACCAGCACTCACACCGGTCAGACCGGTGCACAACAGAGCCCAGAAATGGCTCGAAACCACCTGAAAACCTTCTAAATGCGTCCAGCAAGCCTTTTCAAGCTCAAACTTCTCCCCCTTGTTGGCAATGCATGAATCAAGCCAAAAATGCAAAAAATTTCAACCTAGAGCTTCTCAAATAGGCAAAATTCAACAAAGAATGCTACACAAGTCCGAATGAGTAAGTTAGATACTCTACAGCTTCGTATCGATCTCAACTACATGATCAATAAGTTTCACAACCATTGGACGAAGCTAAGATGGATTTGGGCAATTTTGCGAAAAACTTGCCTCTCATGAGAAAAGTCCTAAATATGATCAAAGCATATCAAAATGGCAAAGCCACACAAACTTCATGCTGGGACAGCCATTCTAATCATAAGACCATCACAAACACCCACAAGCACCTCATGTCATGTCAAAGCCACCGAGCCATGTGCCTACTTCTATGTATGAGACTTCTCATTGGTAGGCATCATGCAACGGTTTAGCACCCAAAGCAAATTAATTTCAGCACATATGACATGGGAGCACATTTTCCAAGCATTTTACATTTCATTTTCATATTTATCATTGGTACATGAAATGTCTTTGCGACAAAAAGGAACTTATGCCCCTCCACAAGATGAAGCAAGAGGGCTAAACATTCATGATGGCAAATGAGCCTTTGGCCCCATATGATCAAGAAATTAGCTACCCAACCACAAATTAAGCATAGCCAAGCCACTAAAACATGTCAAGATCATATAAAGGCATTTACACATGAGAGAGCATACATGTGACATTTTCAAAAACATAGCTATCAACCATGGATTATTCATAAAGATCATCAAGAGCTAAGCCAAACTAACCATAGAATACCAAACAAGCTCACAAGGACATATATCTCATTCCGTGGTGAACAATGTATACGAGAGAAGCTTTTCCTAACTGATGCATATGATACAAAATGTATGCAATCTAAGATACAAGGATGCCTATACGTCATGTTACAAATGCCATGCCAAATGCAAGAAATGCACAAAGGAAAGCTATACATATGCTACAAAGGAGCTCCCACACACCCAACTCAAGAAATCAAACACACACCAAGTTCCCCACGCAAACAACTGAAAGTTGCTTGATCTAGGGGTTTGGTGAAAATATCGGCTAGTTGGTCATGTGTGGGTACATGGATCAAAGCTATCTTTCCTTTCTCTACGTTATCTCTCAGACAATCATACCTCACCTCTATGTGCTTGGTTTTGGAATGGAGCACTGGGTTCTTTGCAACGCTTATGGCACTGGTGCTATCACATTGAAGTGGGACATGGGTATACTCCTCACCAAAGTCACTCATGGTGTATGAAATCCAAAGGAGCCGAGAGCAACAACTAGCAGTGGCAACATACTCTGCCTCGGTAGTGGATTGATCAACACTCGATTGTTTGCGGGAAGACCAAGACACCAGAGAAGACCCCAAAAACTAGCAAGTTCCAGAAGTGGACTTCCTATCCAACCGACACCCAGCAAAATCCGCGTCTGAAAAGCCATGAAGCGCCAAAGAAGAGGACGCGGAGTACCAAAGGCCGAAGTCGGGAGTGTGACGCAAGTACCTGAAAATTCGCTTCACTACTTGCCGATGCGAAGTCCTCAGAGACACTTGAAAACGAGCGCACAAACACACCGAGAACTGTATGTCCGGCCTCGTCACCGTCAAGTAGAGGAGTGACCCGGTCATGCTCCGGTACTCCTTCTGGTCCACATGTTCACCTTCCTCGTCCGCATCAAGAGCCGTAGTCGTACTCATCGGCGTCATCATAGCCTTGGAGTCCTCCATCTTGAACTTCCGCACAATGTCCTTGGTGTACTTAGCCTGGTGCACAAATGTTCCTTCCTTTGATTGTTTGATTTGTAGCCCGAGGAAGAACTGCAACTCGCACATCATGCTCATCTCAAATTCCCTGCTCATATCCTCTGCAAACCTTGCAACAAGAGAGTTAGACGAGCCACCAAAGACAATATCATCCATGTACACCTGCACAATCGGGATATCTCTCGCTCGCCTCGAAGCAAAAACAAGGTCCGATCGACCTTCCCCATCTCAAAACCTCTCTCAAACAAGAACCCCCTCAACTCGCCATACCAAGCTCTAGGCGCCGCTTCAACCCATACAGCGCCTTCCTCAACTTGTACACCCGGTGGGGGTACTTCTCACTCTCAAACCCCGGAGGCTGCCTCACATACACTTCTTCATCCAACACACCATTCAGGAAAGCACTCTTCACATCCATTTGGTGCAACTTGAACCCTTTAGCCACAGAAAAAGCTAGAAGGATCCTAATCGCCTTCGAACGGGCTACGGGAGCAAAGGTCTCCTCGTAGTCAATTCCCTCCTTCTGACTGAACCCTTGAGCAGCAAGTCTCGACTTGTTCCTCACAACCTCACCTTTCTCTCCCTCTTTGTTCTTCCACATCTACTTTGTAATAATCGGCTTACACCCTGGAGGAGGGTCAACCAACTCCCAAACCTGATTCCTCTCAAAGTTCTCCAACTCCTCATGCATCGAATTAACCCAATTGTGATCAGATAGTGCGTGTCCAATTTCTTTGGGCTCAAAAGTAGCAACAAATGCAGCATGAGCGAAATGAGAGTAGTTCCGAACCCTCGACCGTGTAGTGCGTTCATCCATGTCGCCGATGATCCTCGAAGCTGGGTGATCCACTTGTACTCGCCGGGGAGGTTCTCGCCTCGATGCTACCTCCCCTCAACATCAGCTTCTCTTCGTTCTTGATTTGTCGTCGTAGGTGTAGTAGAGGGTCCGTCCATCATCGTAGTCGAAGTAGTGGGTACATGTTCAGCCGGGGGCACCGCATCACCATCTTAATCGTCTCCATGTTCATGCTCCTCCTCCCGAAAGATCTCCTCGCCAAGCTCATCATCACCTGCACACTTAAAGACAAGCTGACTATGTGGCTCTGTCTCGTCGAAGGTTACCTCGCAAGTCTCCACGATTTGGTTAGTTTCAAGATTGAGCACACGATATGCTCTAGAGTGAGATGCATAACCAAAGAAAATACCATCGACAGACCTAGCCTCAAACTTATCCAACTTCGAGCCTTTCTTCAGAATGAAACACTTGCAACCAAAGACATGGAAGTGACTCACCTTGGGTTTGCGACCATGCATCAACTCATAGCATGTTTTCTTCTTGTGCACTTTGAGGTAGATCCTGTTCGACACATAGCACGCGGTATTCACCGCCTCAGCCCAATACTTCCTCGGAGTCCTATGCTCATCAAGCATCGTCCGAGCCACCTCGCACAAGGTCCTGTTCTTTCTTTCCACAATACCATTCTAGGGAGGCGTATACAGACTTGAAAACTGGTGCTCAAGACCCAAGTCATGGCAAAAGGTTTCAAAACGAGAGTTTCTGAATTCCGAGCCATTATCACTGCGGATAGCTCGTATGGCATCTCCGTGCCTCTCGTTCCTCAACCTCAAGACTAGATCTCGAACAAAACGAAACGTCTCCCCCTTATCCTTGAGAAAGAACACCCACGCATACCGAGAATAGTTGTCCACCACAACAAGGACATACCACTTCCCACCCGCAGATCGCACATGAGCTGGGCCAACAAGGTCCATATGGAGCAGCTCGCATGGACGCTCAGTCATCACATCGGTGAGAGGCGGGTGAGAAGAGCCTACACGGAGCACAAACCAACTCTTTCTCAAGCCTCAACCGTGGCAATCCTCGGACCAAATTGAGTTTACTCAAGCGAGACAAAAGGTCAAAGCTCAACTGACCCAACTTCCTATGCCACCTCCACAAATCACTCGAAGAACCAGCCAAGAAACAACGCTCCACACCCGAAGACTGAGAAAAATCAGCACGAAACACCTGACCCTCGGGAACGACCATACAGACAAGGTCCCCTCGAGAGTCCAAAATCCGAGAACCACCTGGCCGAAACAACACCTCAAAGCCCTCATCCAACAGCTGGGACACAGAAAGCAAATTGTACCCCAGTGATTGAACAAGTGCAACACGCCTCAGAGTGATCTTGTCACTCACTTTGATCTCACCTTCTGAAAGCACACACCCACGCCCATTGTCCCCAAAAGTGATGTACCTCTTTGTCACCACCGGGACGAGACTTGAGAACCACCCCCTGTCTCCGGTCATATGCCTCGAGCAACCGGAGTCAATCAACCAAATGTTCTTCAAGTCTCCCACCTCGTTGTCGGAATCAGAATCCGAGTCGCTCTGTGTGCTCTTCTTGCTGCCGGAGCTCAGCGCCATGGTGCAGAAGCCGTCTCTCGCGAAGCAGCTCAGCCCGCTCAGGTTCTTGAATGACTTCTTGTTCTTGCGACGATCACCTTCATCTTCACTGCTGCTCGAGTCGACGTCGCTCGCTCATGTACACAGAACTAGAGTCGACGTCGCTCGCTCCAACCATCGCTCGGGCCTTGCCTCGGCTATCCTTCTTCCTCGATCGTCGCTCGTCCCTATACTTGTTCTTGTGCTTGCTCTTGTGGTCGCGCCACGACCGGTACTTGCCATCATTCCTCGGCTTGTGCTTGTAGCCGTCCTTGTTCTCGACCTTCTCCGGGCGGTCGGCGACGAAGTGTCCCGGCTTGCCGCACTGGAAGCATGTCCTCGTGTTCCTCCTCATGTTCACTCGGTTCTCGTGCAGCCTCTCGAACCGCCTCGTCAGGAGCGCCAACTCGTCCTCTCCAATCACGTCGAACTCCTCATCTGGCATAGACATCAAAGAGGAAAAAGAGAACATCCTGGTGGATGGGTTAGTCTTTCCTTTCGAACCACCAACGAGGGCAAGACTATGAGAATCAGTCGTCTCTCGAGCATGGCGGTCATGCCCCTATCCACCTCAGCCGACTTGAGCTTCGAGAACAGCTCATTCACCGTCAGAGTGTCATACTTCTCTGACTCCACAATGGCCTCGAACTTTCCTCCCCAAATCGTACGATCCAAAGAGTGTAAGAGCTTGACCGCTCTATCATGATCATCGTACGGGAGCACATCCACATTGGCCCTCATGTTGTTCACAACCACCGTGAACCTCTGAAACAAGACATCGATGGACTCACCGGGAGATGAGTGAAGTTCTCGTACTCTCTCCGATAGGTCGCATACATCCGTGCCTGAACCTGGGCATTCCCAACATGAGCCTCCTTCAACACCGACCAAATTCTACAAGCCAAGTGCTCGGTGTGCACCCGATCGAACTCAGGCTGACACAAAGCACGAAACAAGTAGTCGACCGCATTATTGTTGGCGTCGAATCTGTCCCTCGATCCTGGAGCGAGGAAGTCCATCGGCTGGACATAGCCTGTGTCCACCGTGACATCCCAAAGGATCTGACCCATTCCGCGGAGGAACGCACCCATCGGCTTACTCCACATCTGGTAGTTCTTGCCATCGAAGTGTGGAGGACCCGAACCCTATTCCTGGTACGCCATATTTGGATCTTAGACTGGTTAGAGTCAATAAAGACCCGAACCGGCTTTGATACCACTTGAAGGACCGATACGGCGAACCAGAGAGGGGGGAATGAATGGGAGCCGATAAAAATTCTTCTCAAAGGAGATGGAAACTCCAACAAGATGAACAAGGCTTCCAACACACGTCTCCGACTCACTACCCAAGTTGGTCAAGCCCACGTAGCCACTGGAGTGCCACTGGACCTAGGAACCAACACACAACCTTCCGACCCAGAACGCAGCGGAACACCAAACCTCGAGTCTAAAGACCAACACCGGTCAGACCGGTGAGCACCACCAGTCAGACCGGTCCCTACTGGTGAAACTGAGCAACTTTCACTAAGTGGCTCCGCACCGGTCAGACTGGTGAGACACACCGGTTAGACCGGTCACAGCCTGAAAGTCCCCAAAGCACCAAACAGGCCAACCGACCCCCAAACTGACCCAAACTCGAAACAGCAACAACACAGGACAACAACGAACACACCCAGACGTTCACCTGAGCAAAACCCCACCGAGGGTTGCACCGGTCAGACCGGTCAAGAGCACCGGTCAGGCCGGTGTAGCCTGGGCAGCTCGGGATGAACAGCACTCGCGGGTCAACTCCCCCAAATCCAAACCTCGATCTCCCGAATCGCTCCACGGACTTGAACAAGACTTTCGGGATATTAGGAACACCTCATGAGGAGTCCATTGCTAAGTTTAATCCCACCAAAACTTGTCCAAAAAGGAGGAATCGAAGAAGTCCCGCAAAGAACACCACAAACCCTAGGACTCGGAAAACTCCAAAATCGAGCCCATTTACTCACGGATTTGGGAGGGGAATCACAGCCCAAAGAACCACAAAGGGTTCCCACAAATTTCCCCCATCAAATCCCCAATAGAAAGGTCCCGAAAACAACCCAAAGAAATCACCAAGAGAGGGCTCCGAAAATCACCACCAAGAACAACCGGGAACAACACATCCAAACCTTGAGGAACCACAACAAATCATCTATACATGCAACAAAGGTTCATACAAGGTCTAGCTTGCCGCCCGATCATCCAACCCTCTCACAAGATCTTACCATCAAGCTCTCAAGTTAGTCCTATGGAAATCCTAAGGAAAATAGGAAGGGAAAATAGGAAAACAAATGAGCCAGGGTTCCAAGAGTTGGCTGCCATCCTCTCACCTCTTGGGTTATATGGAGGCAACCGAACGTCCAAAATACCCCACTCTAACAACTACGGATGCAAGACCCTCAAGTCCATCGGACGGATGCCCGGCGGCCGCAACCTGCTTAGCCTCAACGCAAGCCTTGCGATCCCGACGTGTGTCCTCCGCTTCGAAGATTCTGGACTGTGTCTTCGCACACCGGTCAGACCGGTGCTCCTCACCGGTCAGATCGGTACCCACCGGTCAGACCGGTCAAACACACCGGTCAGACAGGTCTGGCACTGCTGCAGCACCATCTTCGGTTCCTCGGTCTTGGCTTTGGCGAACTCAGTATAGCCTCCGCCAATCTCCACTCATGACTTCTCTCCCACGTAGTCCCGACTCGACCTTGGTTTTGAGGCTCAACCAGGAAACCGTCCACGACTTCATCTTGCTGTTAATGCTACCATGCGGCCCGCACTTGACCCCGCTGGCCACCAATTCCCTCGAACGAAGCCTACTTGTCTTCTCCACACTTGGAGGCCTCACCGGCGACAACCTTTCGCGCTTGTTCTTCACCTGCACCAACACCAGTCAAGCCGCAACCTGCACCTGCAATACTTAGCCAAGAATCAGTCCACACAACGTTGTCAATCACTCATCACACAAGGAAGCGACCATCCACCGGTCCTCGAACCACACATGGTCCTCAGTGACCTTGGTGGTGTAGCCCAGTAAACCTTGTACTTAAGATTGTAACATCTAACCCCAGTCTGAGGAATGACGGGAACCACCTGGTTGGTGAACTCTTAGTGAGGGTAGCTGCCGTAAGTTTAGGTCTACCTTGCAAGGTTTGAATCAATCGATTGTTGACCTCTCACCATTATCTGAGACTACTTAATCTGCTGGCCATGATATCCCTTTATTATGGAACTTTGTGAAGATTATTATTTGATTAATTGTATTGTACAACTTATGACTGCAATAGTTGCTTATCTAGTAATGATTACTCCTACAATAACTTGAGCTAAAATGTGAAAGTAAGGATTCACTACTTAGTAGTTTCTTTTGGCAAACAAACCCACTAGCCAAAAGCCTTGCATGATTAGAGGTAAAGTCTTTTATTTTGGACGGGTAAGCCTTGCTGAGTATTAATATACTTAGCCTTGCTATTTAAATGTTGTTTCCAGGTAATGCATGTGATGTGTGGCCTGGGTAAATTCCACCCGGTTGGGAGCTGAAAAGTGATTACATCATGGACGACCTCCTATGATGTTTATAGTACTGTTTCGTTAATTTTGTTGTTTTAAAAAAATCTGAACCATTTACTTTCATGTCAAAAACCATGATTTGTAATAATGGACCCTACGGGGAAGATTGGGTTTAATTTGTAAGGCACTCTGGACTCTCCTTCGTGGGTGTTTTTAGTGCATATGTTTCAATCCTCTCTGTGCGTTTAAGTGATTTACCGGGCCTTAACCCGGGAACAATCAACGGGATGATTCTTTATTATGGCTTAATGATCAAATGGATTGGTTTAGGTGCTAGTACGGAACAATCAACGGGATGATTCTTTATTATGGCTTAATGATCACATGCTTAATACTAATCACATGATTTAGAATGAAACTTGCCAATATTGATTGGATTTTGAAAATACGTTGGATCGTTAAGGAATGATCTAGATCGAGAGGCCCTAAATGGAATTTTGGGTTCTTTAAGGTGGCATAAGAATCTATGGTTTATTTTGCTAACTTCCAACACTTTACCTTATGTCAAACTTACTTTCTTCCACAACCAAACTAGATGATGCCATGTGTCTTATACGTTGCTATGCCGCATCACGGGAATGCGAGGGTTGATAGAGTGATCTATTCCACGGGTCCCATCTTCCCGTCTGGTTGCTCACCTGTCTTATATGTGTGCTTTCTGTAAGAGAGTCATACAAAGGATGATATACTCTATTCTAGATGAAGATGTCATGGGTTGTGATGTCACCATGTTTTGCCATATGTGTGCATTCCGCATGACGAATATGCGAGGCAATGATTCACTCCATTCAAACGAAGGGTGTCTGAGGTTGTACGCTGTCCATGCAGCGGCTTGATGCATGTATTGTGTTTCTAAAGTGAACGGTAATGTATGTGGATGCTTTCGTGATGTGCTATCATAGAAGGTTCTTTTCTGCAGGTACACTAACCACGTTAGTGTGATCGCTAATTGACGGGTAGCTCTAGTTATTATAAGGAGAGTCGATTATAAGCTTCCCACCGGCACCAACTACGTCTTTTGTGATCCATGTGTGTGAGGTCATTTAAGACGTGTGCGTCATAATTAAAATCTTGTCAAATCTAAAAATGTTGTTGCATGTTTGTGTTATGCTTCCTAGGGTGATTGCTTGATCTTAGACAAGGTTATTCTGTCTTTTTTGATCTTAGGTAGTTTCTGCCAGATTTTGTTTTTGTCAGTTCATAAATTTTAGAGCAAAATCTGTGCGAATCTGACTAGGAATCCTTTATGGAAGTTATTTCTTATCAAATTTAGCACCTTCTGTGAATTTCTCATGATTTTAGGAATTTTTCAATCTGAGTTATGATCTGTTTAGCAAGTCTCTGTCTGTTTTCTGGGTAACCTTCCTCTGAAAATGGAATTTTTCAAGCATGTTCCCATCCAATATATATCTACCTTTGAATACCAAAAATGTGCATAATTATCTCACTAAGATGATGTAGAAAATTGGGAAATTTTTGGCATTTGGTTTTTATGTTATGAATTTTTGTTCATACCAGCCAGAATTTTATGCCCTTATTTGTGTTATAATTGATTCGAGGTCTAACATGTAGTTCCCATTTTTGTACAGATGGCGCAACCACCGCACTACGAGATCGAAGCGGACAGTACGATTCGTACCGATGACCTCCACTGGGAGGGTTTTCCCTGCATTTTGTCGGACTCTTAGTGAGGTCGGCTATACTACACCGCCGTTGTACGAGGTGGTGTCTTTGTGGGACCACGGGGTTCCCTACGCCCGCACGGATGCTATCATGACACCTCATCCAGAGCACCCAGAGTGGGTGGATTTGAGCGTGGTGTCCTTTGCTCACCGTGTTGTTGAGTTGGTCGAGTCCGCAGTCATGCGGATCCTACACACCTTTTGTGAGCAGCACCCGGACGAGGTGATGCTCACCGCGCTAGGGTTGTTCCCGGCCATGGACCTACTTGACCCGGCTTGTCGTGAGCGTATGTCGCTCACTGACGTGTTGCTCATGGTTGACCCTCCTGAGGTCACTGTGCGCCATCTTCTGAGGTTGTTGGAGGCGCTTTACAACATGCAGGTGTTCCGTCTCTCTACTCAGGGCATGCTTTCTCTTGTGATGATGGACTCCATGGCTATGAGGGATATCCTCACCCTTGACCTTCAGTTTGAGCGGCAGACTGTCGCTTACCTCCAGCAAGAAATTGTTGCACTCTAGGATGAGCTTGTCCAGTGGCACCAGGAGTGTGGTGAGTACACAGAGCAACTGTACACCAGGGACCACGCGATAGATATGCTGCAGTTGCAGCTAGCTCACACTGAGGCTCAGCGTTTTGCCTTGGTGCAGAACTTGGTGGAGATGCAGAACTAGGCCGTCGAATTGGAGATAGAGTTGGAGGTGTGGCAGGCGATGGCACACCATGGGAAGCAGCCACCAGATCATTCTACCGGTTGCACCTGCCGCTCTGGACGAGCTACAGGGAGCTTCGGGCTTGAGTGAGGACAGTATCGACGGCCCGCCACCTGCTTCCCCTCAGACTAGTGTTGGCTCTGCTGTGGGCAACTAGCTTGCCTAGTTGTTGTTCTAGGGAAAAATCATGTACCTTGGTTTAGCCTTTTCAGCTAGCTTTTGTGTAAGGATTTAGGCTGCTCGGAGAGTATTTGTAATGAGTTTATGTTGTATGTAAATAGTGTGCTAGGTGATCCAAAAACTTCGCATCATGTAATGCTTGGATCAACACCTTTGTGATGTTGTTTCAATGAATGAATTAGGGTTGTTGTGATCAAAATTTCACCATGCGTTGAATACCAAAGCTGTGTGGAATGTTGTGGATATCATGCTAACCAAAATTCACCGTGTTTGCATAAGCGTACCGAGAATTATGACAAAAATTGTGCACCTCGGCCTACATTGAAAACAGATAGGCAGAACCTCGGTTACAAAATTTTTCGGGCATGATAATGTTGGAATTTGACCCCAAGTTGAATACTAATGTTGGAGCTTACAAAATTTTGCACTTGCTGAACAAAAATGAGAATTTTTCCCTGAAGGGGCAGATTTATGAATTTTTCATCGACTCAGATGTGTCGAGCCGTTGCCCTAACCTAAGGGGTCCGAGACCTGTCTTCTTCAAGTGATCTTGATCTTTGCCTTTCTTTGGCTTCCGATTGCTTGTTGAGGTTTCTTTTAGTAGTTTCTTTTATTTTTCCTTTTTTCTCTGGTTACCAATTCTTGTGTGTTGTCAATGCACTCATCAAGGGTGAGATTGAGGACCATGTGTGGTTCGAGGACCGGTGGATGGTTGCTGCCTAGTGTGATGAGTGATTGACAACGTTGTGTGGACTGATTCTTGGCTAAGTATTGTAGGTGCAGGTTGCGGCTTGACTGGTGTTGGTGCAGGTGAAGAACAAGCGCGAAAGGTCGTCGCCGGTGAGGCCTCCAGGTGTGGAGAAGACAAGTAGGCTTCGTTCGAGGGACCCGGTGGCCAGCAGGGTCAAGTGCGGGCCGCATGGTAGCATGAACAGCAAGATGAAGTCGTGGACGATTTCTTGGTTGAGCCTCAAAACCAAGGTCGAGCTGGGACTACGTGGGAGCCAAGTCATGAGTGGAGATTGGCAGAGGCTACACTGAGTTCACGGGGTTTCCGGTGGTTCACAAGAAAACCACTGGGTTACTCGGTTGAGCCACACAATCGAGCCCAAAGACTCGACGAGGAGGTGCGGCCACTAGGCCGGTTCAACCGCCCAGGAGGGGTGGTCAGACCGCCTGGGCCGGTCTAACCGGCCAGGGGGGGGGGGGTCTGACCGCCCTGGTCGCTGGCGCCGAGAAGCTTCGAAGCGAAGGACACGCGTCGGGATCGCAAGGCTTGTGTCGAGGCTAAGCAGCTTGCGGTCGCTGGGCATCCGTCCGATGGAGAAAATCTGAAGGCTTCCAAATTCGCCCTTGAGGGGCTTGTATCCCTAGTTATTAAGTAAGGGTAGTATAGTTTTTGGGTGCCTCCATATATACTCTTGAGGGGATGGATGGCAGCCAACTCTTTGAACCTTAGTTAGTTTGTTTTCCCAATTTTGTTCTTATTTTCTCTAGTTTTCCTAAGACTAGCTTGAGAGCTTCATGTGAGATCTTGAGAGAGGGATGGATGTATGGGTGGCAAGCTAGACCTTGTATGAACCTCCATGGTATGTATAGATGATTCGGCGTGTTTTTTCAAGTTCTTGTGTTGCCTTTCCCGTCCTCCTTTATGGTGATTTTGGAGCCCTTTGTTGTGATTTTCGTGGCGGAGTTTTGAGGATGAGTTCTTGCGAGATTCTTGTTGGGTGTCACGTATGAGGACTTTGTACCTCTTTGGTTGGTGACTTTGCTTCAAGAATCCCCTTGAATCGGACTCGATTTGGTGGTTTTTCAAGTTCTTCGAGTTCTTGTCCTAGAGAGACGATTTCTTCAATTCTTCTTGATTGTGAGCGATTCGGGTCGATTCCTTTGAGGTAGAGGTTGCCCAGGAGGTAACCCAGCTATTCCCGAAGTTTCGCTGCAATCCGTGGAGTGTTTCGGGAGATCGGGCGATGGGAAGTTGAGTGTTGACCCGCAGGTTGGTTTTCTGGAAGGGGCGATCTAACTACCTAGGGGGCAATCTAACCGCCCTAGGCCTTCCAGGTGAGGGTTTTGATTTTGCCAGATTTTCCTTTGTGAGTTTGTTCGCCTTGATCAGAGGAGCGTTCAGGTGAAACATTGGGTCGTTTTCGTGCTATTTACTTGGAGTTCTTTGCTGGGTACAGGAGGTTAGACCGCCCCTGGTAGCTGGTACAACCGCTTCTAGGCCCATGGGTGAAGTTTTGGTTTTCGCCAAGATTTCTTGGTAGCTAGCTTGGCCTTGACCAGAGATCTCTGTTGGTGAAACCGTGGTGCATTTTGGTGCTCGGAAGAGGTGTTTCAGAGGATTTCTTGGTTGCCTGGTGGAGGTGGTCTAACCGCCCCCCATACCCGGTCTAACCGCCCCCTCTGAACAGCCGGCTCCCGAGTTGTTTCCACTGTCATGGGTAAGCAGGAGTTGAGGTTGCTGGTAGTGTTTGTTCCAAGGACTAGTAGCACTCCAGTGGATACGTGGTATTGGCAAACAAAAGGTAGAAGTGCGGAGCGTGTGATTTTGGGGGTCCGACCGAGCTAGTTCATGTTGTTGGAGTTTCAATCTCCATCTTTAAGAAATTTTTATTGTCTCCCATTCACTCCCCCCATCTCTGGTCGCCTAATCGGTCCTTCAAGAGCTCCTTTGTAGCATATGTATAGCTTTCCTTTTTGCATTTCTTGCATTTGGCATGGCATATGTAACATGATGTATAAGCATCCTTGTATCTTAGTTTGTGTGCATTTTGTATCATATGCATCGGTTAGGAAAAGCTTCTCCTAATATACATTGTTCACCATGGAATGATACTTATGTCTTTGTGAGCTTGTTTGGTAAGCTATGGCTAGTTTGGCTTAGCTCCTGATAATCTTGATTTATATCCATGGTCGAGGGCTATGTTTTTAAAAATGGTCACATGTATGCTCTTTTGTGAGTAAATGCCTTAATATGATCTTGACATGTTTTAGTGGCTTAGTTATGCTTAATTTGTGGTGAGATAGCCTATTTTGATCATATGGGGCCAAAGGCTCATTTGCCATCATAAATGTTTAGCCCTCGTGCTTTATCTTGTGGAGGGGCATAAGTTCCTTTTTGTCGCAAAGACATTTCATGTACCAATTAAGAATCTGAAAATGAAATGAAAATTGCTTGGAAAATGTGCTCCCATGACATATGTGCTTAATTTAATTTAATTTGGGTGCTAAGCCGTTGCATGATGTCTACCAATGAGACGTCTCATAAAAAGAAGTAGGCAGATGGCTCGGTGGCTTTGACATGACATGAGGTGCTTGTGGGTGTTTGTGATGGTCTTATGATTAGAATGGTTGTCCTAGCATGAAGTATGTGTGGCTTTGCCATTTTGACATGTTTTGATCATGTTTAGGACTTTGCTCATGAGAGGTGATTTTTTCACAAAATTGCCCAAATCCATCTTAGCTTCGTCCAATGGTTGTGAAACTTGGTGATCATGTAGTTGAGATCGATACGAAGCTATAGAGTATCTAACTTGCTCATTTCAACATGTGTAGTATCCTATGTTGAATTTTGGCTACTGGAGAAGCTCTAGGTTGAATTTTTTGCATTTTTGTCTTGATTCATGCATTGCCAACAAGGGGGAGAAGATTGAGCTTGAAATGGCTTGTTGGATGCATTTAGAAGGTTTTCATGTGGTTTCGAGCCATTTCTGGACTCTGGTGTACACCGGTCAGACCAGTTGAGGTCACCGGTTAGACCGGTCAGAGTGCTGGTCCTGTTCACATGTTGCACACCGGTCTGACCGGTGGTGTTTGAAGGACCAATATAGTGAACAAGAGGGGGGGAGTGAATGGGAGCCGATAAAAAATCTTCTCGAAGGAGATGGAGACTCCAACAAGACGAACACGGCTTCCAACACACGTCTCCGACTCACTACCCATGTTGGTCAAGCCCGCGCAGCCACTGGAGTGCTACTGGACATAGGAGACTCGTCTGAGCAAAAACTCACCAACTCGTCCAATGGAAACTTGCAAGGCTTGTTGCCTGTGCTGCACCGGTCAGACCGATTGCCTGCGCCGGTCAGACCGGTGACATCGATCAGAGTGCTGGGCCTGTTCACATGTTGCACACCGGTCTGACCGGCGGTGTTGACCGGTCTGACTGGTCAGGGCTGAGCTATTGCAGGTGCCCTATTTCAAGTGGTGTCTTGCATGCATTCGTCCAGGGGGAGTTGCATTGGTTTAGGGGGAGCTTGCATGTGTGCAAGACGAGCCGAGTCATGAGTGGCGATTGGCGGAGGCTACACCGAGTTCGCGGGGTTTCCGGTGGCTTACCAGAAAACCACTAGGTTCCTTGGTTGATCCACAAAGCCAAGACCGAAGAACCAAAAACGGAGGTGCAGCAGCTCCAAACCGGTCTAACCGGTGTGTGCCGGTCTGACCAGTGAGGAGCACCGATCTGACCGGTGTGCGCAGACGCAGTCCGGAATCTTCGAAGCGGAGGACACACTTCGGGATCGCATGGCTTGCGTCGAGGCTAAGCAGGGTGCGGTCGCCGGGCATCCGTCCGATGGAAGAAATCTGAAGACTTCCAAAACCGCCCTTGAGGGGCTTGTATCCCTAGTTATTAAGTAAGGGTAGTTTGGTCACTAGGGCGCCTCCATATATACTCTTTGAGGGATGGATGGCAGCCAACTCTTGCAACTCTAGTCACTTGCTTTTGTTATTTTCTCTTCCTATTTTCTCAGGATTTCCATAGGACTAGCTTGAGAGCTTAATGGTGAGATCTTGTGAGAGGTTTGGATGATCGGGCGGCAAGATAGACCTTGTATGAACTTCTTTGGTATGTATAGATGATTCGGCGTGGTTCCTCAAGGCTTTGTTGTGTTGTTCCCGGTTGTTCTTGGTGTTGATTTTCAGAGCCCTCTCTTGGTGGTTTTCTTGGTGTGTTTTCGGGACCTTGCTCTTGGGGATTCGATGAGGGAAATATGTATGAGCCCTTCGTGGTTCTTTTGCCTTTGATTCCCCTCCCTAATCCGTGAGTTAAGGGGCTCGATTTTGGGGTTTTCGGTGTTCTAGGGTTAGAGGAGTTCTTGGCGGGATTTCTTCGATTCCTGTTGATTTGAGAAGATTTGGTGGGCATAAAATTGGCTATGGACTCCTCATGTGGTGTTTCTACTATCCCCAAAGTCTTGTGCAAATTCGTCGAGTGATTCGAGAGATCGGGAGTTGGATTTGGGGGAGTTGACCCACGGCTGTTGTTCATCCCCAAGCGGTCTGACCGGTGTGTGACCGGTCTGACCGGTGTTTGTGACCTGTCTGACCGTTGTATGCCACTTGTGTGATTTGCCTCGAGTGAACTGCTTGACTCGTGTGTCTTTGGGTCGTGGTGCTGCTGGTTAGTTCTTGGTTTGTTCGGAGTTGTTTTGCAAGCCTTTGTGCAGGCTTTTCCTTCTGTGCAGGTTGTGTTTTGGGAGTGTTCTTGTTCCAGGGCCTAGAGAAGTCAATGAGGCTCTCTGGAACACTTGTTGTGCAACTGCTGTAGCCACCGGCCTGACCGGCTCTGTCCACCGGTCTGACCGGTGTCACCGGTCTGACCGACGCAAGCCGTCGGTCTGACTGGCACAGAACAGGCAGCAAGTCGTGCAAGTTTCCACTGTGCGTGTTGGTGTGTTTTGGCTCGAAAGGTTGTTTGTTGGTTCCTAGGTCCAGTAGGACTCCAGTGGCCGCGTGGGCTTGGCCAACTTGGGTAGTGAGTCGGATACGTGTGTTGGAAGCCGTGTTCGTCTTGTTGGAGTCTCCATCTCCTTCGAGAAGAATTTTTATCGTCTCCCATTCACTCCCCCCTCTCTGGTTCGCTGTATTGGCCCTTCAGATGGTATCAGAGCCAGTTATGGGTCTTGATTGACTCTAACCAGTCTAAATGCAAGGATGGCGTACCAGGAACAGGGTTTGGGTCGTCAACACTTCGATGTCAAGAACTACCAGATGTGGAGTAAGCATATTGCGGCGTTCCTCCACGGAAAGGGTCAGATCCTTTGGGATGTCACAGTGGACAATGGCTATGTCCAACCGATGAACTTTCTCGCTCAAGGTTCAAGAGACATGTTCGACGGCAACAATAAGGCGGTCGACTACTTATTTCGTGCTTTATGTGAGCCTGAGTTCAATCGGGTGCACACCGAGCACTTGGCTTGTAGAATTTGGTCGGTGTTGAAGGAAGCTCATGTTGGGAATGCCCAGGTTCAAGCTCGGATGTATGCGACTTACCAGAGACAATACGAGAACTTCACTCATCTCCTTGGCGAGTCCATTGATGCCTTGTTTCAGAGGTTCATGGTGGTTGTGAACTATATGAGGCCCAATGTGGATGTGCTCCCGTACGATGATCATGATAGAGCCGTCAAGCTCTTGCATTCGCTGGATTGTACGGTTTGGGGCTGAAAGTTCGAGGCCATTGTGGATTCGGAGAACTATGACACTCTGACTGTGAACGAGCTGTTCTCGAAGCTCAAATCGGCTGAGGTGGATAGGGGCACGACAGCCAAGATCGAGGGCCCGACTGACTCTCATAGTCTCGCCCTCGTCGGTGGTTCGAAAGGAAAGGCTAACACTTAACCATCCACCAAATTGTTCTCCTTGTCCTCTTTGATGTCTATGCCAGATGAGGAGTTCGACATGCTTGGAGAAGATGAACTGGTGCTGCTGACGGAGACGGTTCGAGAGGCTGCACGAGAACTGGGTGAACATGAGGAGGAATACGAGGACTTGCTTCCAGTGCAACAAGCTGGGACACTTCGTCGCTGAGTGCCCAGAGAAGGTCGAGAACAAGGACAGCTACAAGCACAAGTCGAGGAAACATGGCAAGTACCGGTCGAGGCATGACCACAAGAGCAAGCACAAGGACGAGCGATGATCGAGGAAGAAGGAGAGCCGAGGCAAGGCTCGAGCGATGGTCGAAGCGAGCGACATCGACTCCTGTTCCGCGTACTCCACCTCGAGCTCGAGCAACAGTGAAGATGAGGGTTATCGTCGCAAGGGAAAGAAGTCGTCCAAGAACCTGAGCGGGCTGAGCTGCTTCGCTACAGACTTCTGCACCATGGCACTGAGCTCCAGCAGCAAGAAGAGCACACAGAGCGACTCGGACTCTGACTCCGACGACGAGGTGCATGATGAACTTACCTTCTTGTGTCAGGAGAATGAACGGCTTGGCTTGTTGCTTGATAATCATGATGACATGCTTAGAGTGGCCAAGAAAATGAGGAAAGGTCTTAGGGCTTCACTTGAGGATGCTAGGACTAGAGTGGCTAAGTTAGAAACACAGAATTTGGATGCTAAGCTTGAAATTTATTCTCTGAAAGCTTCTCCTGTTGTTTCTAATGAAGTTGAATGTGCTGATTGACCTATCTTTCTAGGTGATCTTGCCTTGTTTAAGGAAAAGCTTGCCTCCAAGTGTGAGGAACTAGATGTGCTTAGGGTTGAAGTGGCTGAGCTTAAGTCTGGACCTGCTTTGCTAGGTGCTTGGACTTCTTGCCCTGTCTTGCATGGTAAAATTGATGAGATGCACGCTTACATTGTTCCTCTTGAGGCTAAACTGAAAGAACCAATTCCTACATCTTGCTCTACTTGTGAATTGCATGCTTTGAAGAATCTAGAACATGCACATTATGTTGATCCTATGCAGGATGAGAATGATGAGTTGAGAAAGTTGATGGGTTGGTTGTGTGGTCGTGAGCCTCAGTTGAGGATACTGATCGAGACGTACAAAGAGGCAGGATTGTGAGGGACTTGGGCAAACAAAGTTGGTGAGGGAACTGGAGAGAATATCCCAGAGCCACCAAAAATGCACCACAAAAATAATTTCGCTCCTAAACCTAACTATCTTAGGAACCGACTAGACACAACCCTAGCTCCACCCATGTTTCCTCCACAAACAAATGATTTCTAAAAGCCTATCAAGTTTGTGAGCACTTCGAGGAAAGTGTTCTTTGGGAAAGAGAGTGAGAAGGCTAGTGAGGAGAAACCGGTTTAGAAGCCGAGTGGAGAGAAACCAAGTGAGTAGCCCCAACCCAAGCCTAAGCATAAGCTTGTGAGGTTCCATTGTGGCTATTATGGGAGAGATGGCCATAAGGATGTGTTTTGCTTCAAGAGGAGGCGAGAGGAGAGAATGAAGAAGGAGGGGGCTAACAAGGACAAGTACCACCCTTCCAATGTTGTACCTGAGCCTCGTGTGCAGATGCCCAGGGCCAAGGTAGTGTTTGGATAGTTTCGGCTTGGGGAGAGCAAAAGGCTGTTGGAGGCGCTGCTGGCCGGGCTACACCAGTCAGACTGGTGAGAGGCACCGGTCAGACTGGTGCAGGCCTCGACAGGTAGCAGTTCGGGTTTCGTTCTCATACATGTGCGAGGTTTGGTTCTGGTGGTTGGGCTGGAGAGTTTGCAGGAGGTCAGTTTGCTAGGCGTTCTTCCCCTCGTGCTCAATACAGGGATGGGAGGAGTTGTAGCATTGAGTTGGAGAGGAGGGATGGTCTATGGCTTCCCTTTCGTGGTTTTGGTCCTCCTCCAGTTGGAGAGGGATGGTTCCCTCATAGTGGTTACCGTGGTGGTGTTCGTGGAGGTAGCTTTGGTAGGAAAGATGGTTTGGATTGTGCCAACCCCTCTTTTGAGCAAATGGCTCGGCACTGGTTTTACTCTTTTGGTACTAACCCCAGTGATGAGTCGTTTGTTCGCTCACGTGCTCGTTTTTCAATTTCAGGTGGGAGACTTGCAGAACATTTGGTTGATTGACTCCAGTTGTTTGAGGCATATGACCGGAGACAAGGGGTGGTTCTCAAGTCTCATCCCAGGGGTGACAAGGAGGTACATCACCTTTGGGAACAATGGGCGTGGGCGTGCGCTTTCAGAAGGTGAGATTAAGGTGAGTGACAAGATCACTCTAAGGCGTGTTGCTCTTGTTCAATCGCCTGGATACAATTTGCTTTTTGTGTCCCAGCTGTTGGATGAGGGTTTTTGTGACAACCCGCCTAGGAAAATAGCGTACTATCGCCTAAGACCGATCCACTTTGGTCATTAAGCCATAGTAAAGTATCATCCTGTCGTTGGTTGCCGGGTTAACGCCCGGTAAATCACTTGGACATCGAACAGAGGATCGACACATGCATTAAAACTCACGCGAAGGCGAGTCCAGAGTACAACATGAGTTAACATAATTTATTACGAACCATTGCTCATGACATGGAGTAAAGGTTCAGAGTTCGAAAATACAGCGGAAATAAATTAAACTATCGCAACGGTAGACATCACAGGAGGCCATCCGTGATGTCCTTACTTGTTGTCACCCTTCCGATCAATCATACATGCAACAACAGTTTTGAAAGCAAGGCTGAGTATACTAATACCCAGCAAGACTTAACCGTCGGGTGATGACTACATCACCAACCTCTAGACATGAAAGGCTTTTGGCCGGTGGAGTGTCTTTTGCTAAACAGCTGCTAAGAGTAGATCCTTACCTTCAATCTTTTAGCACAAGTTCTAGTTGATTACCCTTTCTAAGTGTGCCAACTAATTCAATTAAGACATGGACAAGCAATTAATCCATCCAACCATATTTCTCGAGTTCCATCATTATGGGATATCATGGCCAGTTGATTAAGCAGTCTCGGATAATGGTGAGAGGCCGACAATCAATTGATTTAAACCTTGCAAGGTAAACCCAAACACACGGTAGGCTGCCCCCGCGAGAACAACTTTCCCAGGCCGTCCCCAAAAGTCTTCGGGTTGGGATTGAATCTTACAGTCCCTGGTGCAGGCTATCCGGCATACCCCGCGAGATACCCGGAGTCACCATACACCACCCTTCCCGGTAGCTAGCCGGTTAGGAGATTTCTCAAGAGTAGTAACGGTAGGATCCCGTGCCGCCTCATTAAGGTACTAGGCTTACCGGTCGCATTCCCGGCAAATGTTTGGTACGTTCAAAAGCTTAGCCCACATGACCACTAGACCGGAGCCCAATCCCATGCTCTTACCACATGAGCAATCCATTTAAGGATATCTTATGATTCCTATCTAGGAACCTATTCTCGCGAGTGACGAACATCACTCGACTTCTATCGGTCCTATAGCATAGCAGCTATCGACCTAGCATACTAGTGATAGAGCATAGGTACCTAAAGATCATGCATCTAGGGTTTCAAATCAGTTCCTCAAACGTAAATGCACAATCATAGCAAACATAATTGCATAATTTTAAAAGACGGGGTTAATGATCCGAGGCTTGCCTTCGATGGCAAGGTTGGCCTTGGGCCCTTCTGGACTTGGGTCCAGGTCTTGAGCTACGTTCACGCTCGGCAGCTCTTTGTCGGCACCTTCGTCTCCTCCTTCCGGCACGAGCGTACGTCTACTGGCGGAAAGATCTACACAAAGATGCAAATACAAGATTTAATCGGCGGTTTCACTTTAATCACTTACAAACCGCATTGATAATCACGGGGTGTATTTGTTGGGCACATTCACCTATATAAGAATACATTCAACATACTCTTCCATAAGGAACAATGTGCAACTCTTTATTAATTATTCTTTTTGATGGTGATTGTGTACATATACATGTAAATAATTCAATTTAAATTCACCAACAGTAGTGGGTAGGTATATTTAACCTTTTTAGCATGATTTGCAACCATCCTCAAGTTAACATGGGTGGTTTGGTGATTTCTCTTTTAGGAAGGTTATTGGTGGTACATGGGTTATTCTTTTATTTCACAATTGAATAAAGGTTTCTTTGTACTTGTCATTTCATGTGAAAGCTTTAATCCTTTTCCTTTCACAAGCAAAGATATGAATAATATTTTTATCCATGAATTAATTCCTTATCAGCAATGAGAATTAATTTTCTTTTAATTAAATTAGATAATACTTTCAAAAAGAGAAAGAATTAAATAAGGGCTTTTCTTCATTTAATCTCTCTTTAAAATTAAAAAGGGCTTTTAAGCTTTTTATTAAGCAATTAAATTACCAACAATTAAAGTAGTGTTTCTTAATCCTACTAGCACCTATACTGGTCCATTGGACCCACATGTGAGTGTTGGATGCTAGGAATTTAAATATTTTAGAAAATAACAAAGGACTAGCTAGTGATTCAATTTAAATGCATACAAAAATAAATAAGCATCAAAATGCTCCCAACTTTCTTGTGCATGCTCTCTGATCCTAAACAAGTCTAAAGAACTAGCATATACACCTAGGAACTTCACTGAACATGGTTTATTAATTTACAAAGGAAAACAGGCATAATTAGAGGATAAATATTTCTGGAAAACGAAAAACCATGATTAATTCATAAGATGTGTATTTTGGTATTACAAGACAGTGTGCACAAGTTGAGCTAAAAAACGTAAATATATTTAGCAAGAAAAATCATTTATGCAGATCTTCCGGAAATGGAAAAACATTTTTATAAAAAGATTTACATCATAACTTTGTGCAATTGTCGGCATAGGAGCTAGCCATGACCTAACACACAACATATCCAAAAATTATCTACAGAGGATTTATGGCTTTTGAGATATTGCAGATCTAGGATTTTCACATTTGTATTTTTCATGCAAAAACTAAAAGGAATTAGCTCAGGCCAGAATAACAAAAGTTGTGGGATAATTCACTTCGAATCCAACAAAATTGGTTTCACATTTTTCTGACTTTTCTGTGATTTTCTACGCAATTTATAATAATCAGGGAAAAGGCAAACACTATTGGAGTTACCCTTTTGCAAGGAGGACCCTGGAAAAATCTTTGTGTTCGCAATGTAGTCCCCGGGGCGCGGTGGCCGGCGAGGCTGGCCAAATTCCGGCGGCTCGCCGTGGGTCTTGGCCGGGGAAGGATGGGGAAGGGTCTAGGGGTGTCCTAAGCTTCGATTCGATGGGTTGGACGGGGTGGAGGGGCTGCCGGCGGCGCGCGCGGCGGCCGGTGAGTGCGGCCGCCGAGGCGGCGCGTTCGGCGAGGAGGACGGCGGGGTGGTGCGGTTAGGGGAGGGCGGTGGCACGAGTGAGTGCTAGAGAAGTTGTAGGATGGGTTAACTCGGCTTGTGGGCGGCTCGAGCTCGGAGCTCGCCGCGGCGGGCGCGAGGGACGCGGGGTGGGCGGCGCGGGCGGCGCGGGGGGAGGGGGGGTTAGCGTGTGGGAAATTAGCGGCGACCCCTTTAAGGTGATGCGCGGGCGGGGGGGGGAACGGGGAGAGGGCGGCACGGGCGGGGGCCGGACTACGGCGGTACGGTGACGGGCGGGCGGGCGGGCGCAAGGCGTACGGCGGCGCGACGTCCTAGGGGCGCGGGCGGGGGCGGCGCGAACTACGGGACTCCCTCGGTGTGCGTGCCACCTCGGGACGGAGCGGCCGCATTGGGAAGGCGCGGGGCGGCTCGGGTGCCGAGGCACGGCGGCGGGCGGGCGCGGGGGGCGCGCGGCGGCGCGGCGCCCGCGCGCGCACGGCGCGTGACGTCGCGACACGGCGCGGTGTCGACCTGCCTGATTTCGAACCGACCCTATTGGCAACAGTTTTTCTCCAGATTTCTGAATAGAAGTGTAACACATGATCAATAGGAAAGTTGTAGATCCAACTACCCTCTACAACTTTCAAAAAGGCCATATAGTGTTTTTCTCAACGGATTTTGTAGGAACGTCGTGCCAACTTTGAATGTCGGCTTGTTCTGGAAAACAGGAGGTACTGTCAGTTGATCAAGTTTTTCGCTAATTTCCACTAAAAATTTGAAATGCCAATCTACATGAAAGTTGTGTCCCTCAACAAGATGGACAAATTTCATAAAGGTAGATTTGAAGTGTTTAGGTGAATTTTGGAGAACGCGGCAAAAGTTCCGGACGACATTCGCTGACGTCAACTGTTAAGCCGGGTTTGACCGTGTCTTTGGCCAAGGGTCCACTACGGGTGTGTGTAGGCTTGGTCAAGGGGTTCATTAGGGTTCATTGGCGAGGTTTTCGGGTGATGACCCAGGTTGAACTAGGTTTGACCAGGGTTTGACTAGTTTGACTCGGCTAATCCGGTCATTAGCGTAAATGATAGTAATTAAAAACCTAGGGCGTCACAGTTTTGAAGTGTTGTTTCGGCCTGGTGGTTATCAGATTTTGGACTCTTGAGGGGATCTTGTCTGTATGGTCGTTCCCGAGGGTCAGGTGTTTCAAGCTGATTTTTCTCAGTCTTGTGGTGTTGAGCGTTGTTTCTTGGCTAGTTCTTCGAGTGAGTTGTGGAAGTGGCATAGGAAGTTGGGTCACTTGAGGTTTGACCTTTTGTCTTTCTTGAGTAAACTCAATTTGGTCCGAGGATTGCCACAGTTGAGGCTTGAGAAAGAGTTGGTTTGTGCGCCGTGTAGGCATGCCAAGATGGTAGCCTCTTCTCACCCGCCTCTCACCGATGTGATGGCTGAGCGTCCATGCGAGCTGCTCCATATGGACCTTGTTGGCCCAGCTCGTGTACGATCTGCGGGTGGGAAGTGGTACATCCTTGTTGTGGTGGACGACTACTCTCGGTATGCGTGGGTGTTCTTTCTCGAGGATAAGGGGGAGACGTTTGGTTTTGTTCGAGAACTTTTCTTGAGGTCGAGGAACGAGAGGCACAGAGATGCCATACGAGCAATCCGCGGTGACAATGGCTCAAAATTCAAAAACTCTCGTTTTGAAACCTTTTGCCAGGACTAGGGTCTTGAACACCAGTATACGCCTCCCCAGAATGGTGTTGTGGAAGGAAGAACAGAACCTTGTTTGAGATGGCTCGGATGATGCTTGATGAGCATAGGACTCTGAGAAGGTTCTGAGCTGAGGCGGTGAATACCGCATGCTATGTGTCGAACAGGATCTACCTCGTAGTGCATAAGAAGAAAACCTGCTATGATTTGATGCACGGTCGCACACCAAAGGTGAGTCACTACCATGTCTTTGGTTGCAAGTGCTTTATTTTTAAGAAAGGGAAGAAGTTGGATAAGTTTGAGGCTAGGTCGGTCGATGGTATTTTCTTTGGTTATGCATCTCACTCTAGAGAATATTGTGTGCTCAATCTTCAAACTAACAAAATCATGGAGACTTGCGAGGTAACCTTCGACAAGACACATCCACGTAGTCAGCTTGTCCTTGAGTGTGTTGGTGATGATGAACTTGGCGAGGAGATCTTTCAGGAGGAGCATGAGCTTGGGGATGATGAAGATGGCGGTGTGGTGCCCGCGGCTGAGCATGTACCTACTACTTCGACTACGGGGGTGGACGGCCCCTCTCCCACACCTACGACGACAAACCAAGATCAAGGAGAAGCTATTATTGAGGGATCACCCAGCTTCAAGGATCATCGGCGACATGAATGAACGCACTACACGGCCGAGGGGTCAGAACAATTCTCATTTCGCTCATGCTACATTTGTTGCCACCTTTGAGCCCAAAGACATTTGACACGCACTATCTAATCATAATTGGGTTAATTCGATGCATGAGGAGTTGGAGAACTTTGAGAGGAACCGTGTTTGGGAATTGGTTGACCCTCCCCCAGGGTGTAAGCCTATTGGGAAAAAATGGGTGTGGAAGAACAAAGAGGGAGAGAAAGGTGAAGTGGTGAGAAACAAGTCAAGACTTGAAGTCAAGACTTGTTGCTCAGGGGTTCAGTCAGAAGGAGGGGATCGACTACGAGGAGACCTTTGCTCCCGTAGCCCGTTTGGAGTGATTAGGATCCTTCTAGCCTTTTCCTTGGCTAAAGCATTCAAGTTGCACCAAATGGATGTGAAGAGTGCCTTCTTGAACGGTGTCTTGGAGGAAGAAGTTTATGTGAGGCGACCACCAGGGTTTGAGAGTGAGAAGTACCCCCATCGGGTGTACAGGTTGAGGAAGGCACTGTATGGGTTGAAGCAGGCGTCTAGAGCTTGGTATGGTAGGTTGAGGGGGTTCTTGTTCGAGAGAGGTTTTGAGATGGGGAAGGTCGATCAGACCTTGTTTCTACTTAGGCAGGGCAAAGATATCATGATTATGCAGGTGTACGTGGATAATATTGTCTTTGGTGGCTAGTCTAACTCTGTTGTTGCAAGGTTTGCAAGGGATATGAGCAGGGAATTTGAGATGAGCATGATGGGCGAGTTGCAGTTCTTCCTCATGCTACAAGTCAAGTAATCAAAGGAAGGAACATTTGTGCATCAAGCTAAGTACACCAAGGACATTGTGCGGAAGTTCAAGATGGAGGACTCCAAGGCTAAGACGACACCGATGAGTATGACTATAGCTCTTGATGCGGACGAGGAAGGTGAACACGTGGACCAGAAGGAGTACTGGAGCATGATCGGATCACTCCTCTACTTGACGAGGACGAGGCTGGACATCCAGTTCTCGGTATGTCCATGCGCTCGTTTTCAAGCGTCTCCGAGGACTTCGCATCGGCAAGCGGTGAAGGGAATTTTAAGGTACTTGCGTCACACTTCCGACTTCGGCCTTTGGTACTCTGCGTCCTCTTCTTTGGCACTCCGTGGTTTTTCAGATGCGGATTTTGCCGGGTGCCGGTTGGATAGGAAGTCCACTTCTGGGACTTGCCAATTTTTGGGGTCTTCTTTGGTGTCTTGGTCTTCCCGCAAACAATCGAGTGTTGCTCAATCCACAACCGAGGCGGAATATGTTGCCGCAGCTAGTTGTTGCTCTCAGCTCCTTTGGATCACATACACCATCAGTGACTTTGGTGAGGAGTATACCCATGTCCCACTTCAATGTGATAGCACCAGTGCCATGAGCATTGCAAAGAACCCAGTGCTCCTTTCCAAAACAACATAGAGAAAGGAAATATAGCTTTGATCCATATACCCACACATGACACCAAGTAGCCGATATTTTCACCAAACCACTAGATGAAGCAACTTTCACTCGTTTGCGGGGGGGGGGGCTTGGTGTTTGTTTGATTTCATGAGTTGGGTGTGCGGGAGCTCCTTTGTAGCATATGTATAGCTTTCTTTTATGCATTTCTTGCATTTGGCATGGCATATGTAACATGATGTATAGACATCTTTGTTTCTTAGGTTGCATGCATTTTGTATCATATGCATTTGTTAGGAAAAGCTTCTCCTATATACATTGTTCACCATGATGTGCTATGTATGATCGTGTGAGCTAGTTTGGTATGCTATGGTTAGTTTGGCTTAGCTCTTGATGATCTTGATTTATAATCCATGGTTGATGTCTACATTTTTTAAAATGTCACATATATGCTCTCTTATGTGTAAATTGTCACACCCGAGTTTACAAGGAAAACCGAGTGCATCTCATGTGTGCGCCAGGATCAATTTACACACACATGATAGACAAAACGAGTGTAATACCATTGCAGTAACAAAACGTTCAAGAGTTAAACTGATACAATATTCATTATTACACTCAGAGAGGTGGACTCGAAGGTCCAAACACGAACGATAACTAAACGACGAGCAGCTCCATCTTCGACTTCCACAGGCATGATGACTGGGGGATCCGCATGCCCTAGAACTCCTCGTAGTCTCTCCAGTACTCTTCCTCGCCTCCGCTGTTCTCCTCAGAACAGTGGTAAGCAGGGGTGAGCACACTTATGGTTGGTGCTCAGCAAGTGGGGGAAACAATGCAAGGCTATCAAGGATAGGCTATGGTTCACAGCGGTAAGCATTTTATAAGTTGGTCAAGTTTTATTAGCCAGCACCTAATTACTAGGTGTAAGTGTATACCAACCCACTTACCATTAAAAGAAACCTCAAACCAAATCCACCAACCCACGATTTACATTTATCTTCAAGTTTATTAATCATGTGAGGGTCCAAGCCGCTCATGACCGAGAGCACGGGTGATCGATCAGTTTTACACTCTGCAGAGGTTGTACACTTTACCCACAGTTCGTGCTCCCCATTTTGCCCGGGTTAGCTAGACCCTTAAACACTTCCAAGGTGAGTGTCTTGGGGTCCACTACGAAGCCTTTACAAAGGAAAGAAGAGAAACCAACGACGCAACGATTCTGACGGCGGAGCGGACCATAACCCTCCCTAATGGTCAGCACCTTAGCCAAGGCTGCTACCCCAAAAAGACCGGGCTATACCCCTTCAACTCCGGCCCCCTGTGCCCCTGTCGGAAAAGAGCTATCAGCTAACCCACTCTCCTAATTAATTGGCTAAGCCAGAGCCATGTGGACTGTGGTTGTACTGTTATCTTGGGTGGTTCTCCATGTTCCGTTTATATTTCAAGTTATCTTTTCTTAAGCATAAACGTATTACATCAACAGAACTCAGATATATATTGTAAACAAAGCATAACCATACCCATGCAAATCAAACTAAGCATTTATCTACCCAAGCATCTGTTAAACAGGGTTGATCAAGGTAATGAGGTAAAATATCTAGTCAAGTCCTTAACTAGGTGTTTGCCCATCAAGTTTATGCATCACAACAGGAATAGTAAACTTTGTTTAACATGGAGTGACATAGGTTCAAAAAGATAATGCAGAGGGGGAAAGCCACTTGCCTTCCTCTACAAGTTGGGTAAAGTCTTCTTCGAAAACAGGCTCTTCCTGATCGCCTCCGATGGGGAGCTCAGACGAAACAGGCACGATATCTACGAGTCAAACATGAACAACAAACAATAAATAAACAGGACACCAAACAGTAACAAAACTGGTAAATTTTTTGTTCAAATAATTCTACTCGTTGAGACGATCATTTCGGTATATAAAACGCTAAATTCGGAGTTAAAACGAGAAAGATATGATTAAAACAAGATACAGGGACCTATCTGCAGTAAAACTAAATTTACTGGGCCTTTTATAAATAAAACCAGGGGCTAAAACATAATTTCATATAAAAACTGAAGGGCTTAAGTGTTATTTCTCAAGAAAAGGACGCCTAACACTATTAACTAGGGTAGACAGGGGCCTAACTACAAAATCCAGGACCCATCTGTAAGAGTTCTTATAGGCGGGAGGACCGGCATGCGAAACTGTGAAAACTTAGGGGTTTTTAAAAGAAAACGCCAAAGCGGCACCGTGGATCTTGGATCCAACGGCTGAGGGAGCCGTGGACCCAGTCGTGGGCGCGGTCCACAAGCCCACGGTGGACCGGTCTTTAAACGCGAAGGGGTACGCACCCTAGACCGTCCATGGCAGATCCAAGGGCCCTGGACGCTCGCGTGCGGGATGCGGCGGCGACGTCGCCGGAGACAGGGGCGGCGCGGCGGTGCCTCGCGGGGGAACTCGCCGGCGCACCCTATCTTGCTGCTCAGGGCGCTATTTCGTGCGCGCGCGGGCTCTACGCGTAGCTAGGGAGCACGCGAGCAAGCCTAGGGGGTTAGGGGGATGCCGCGGGCATCCACGGTGGCCGGCGCCGGAAGGGGGCGGAGCGGCTGCTCCGGCGAGCTCGTGAGCGCGCTGTTGCGCACAAAAGGGAGGGAAAACGGGCTGGGGTTATTGCTCATCGTTCAAAGGAGAGGCAGGCGAGCTCGAAGGTGAAGAAGATGCAACGGCGATGGAGCTTGGCAACGGCGGCGGGTCGGGCGGCGCTCCGGTGTGATTGGGGGTGTGGCTCCTACGGCCCCGGGGACGAGAACCTGCAGCAACCCGAGCTTGATGAGCCCCTGGTGAACCCAAGAAGAAAGAAAGAAGGGCGGCGGAGATTGTCCTTCACCGGCGGCGACGAATTCACGTCAGCGGTGGCTGGAACCCGAGGTGGCGATGCTGGGGAATTGATGCTCGAGCGCGTGGAGTGGTGTGCTGCGGGTGCAAAGGGGAGTGCAGGAGCTCGAGCGCGTGCTTAAATAGCAGCAGGGAGAGAAAGGAGAAGAGATGGAAGGGAGACCATCGGCCGGCGTCCTTGCCATTGATGGCCGGCGGGCGATCCGGCACGATTGGCAATAGAGAGGGGAAATGGCAAGGAAACGGAGGGGAATTTGATTAGGAGAGTTATTGGCTTAATTGGCTTGTTCAAGCAGCAGGGGAAAGGAAAGGGAGATGGCGGGAATCGCGGCTGCGGCGGCAGGCCGGCGAAGCAAAGGAGAAGAAGAAAGGAAGGGGGAGGGAGGAAGATGACTGGTGGGACCCAGCCGTCAGCGAGAGCAGAGAAAAGGAAAAAGATAGAGATGGCATGGACCAGTGCGGGGAGGGGCTCGTGGGCTGCTGGGCCGCTTGGGCCGAAAGGTAAGAAGGGTTTGCTTTCCTTTTTTTTCTTTTTTTTTCAAACTCCTTTTAAAACAACTTTTCTTTTCAAATTCAAACCAAATTCTTTCAAACTTTTTCTCAAAAATTTTATAAACTTTTTAGAAACCACACAAGCAACCAAAACCATGCAAAGCCAACTGATGATGCACAATCACTTGTTGTCTCTATATTAATTAAATTATGTTTAATATTTTAGAGCTCAATTGTAAATGGCAAATTTAAATTTTAAATCCTTAGGGCTAATTAACAGTTGCTAGGTAATTTTTAGTGATGAAATTTTAGGGTGTCACAAATCCTACCCCCTTAAAGAGAATCTCGTCCCGAGATTCAGAAGATTTAGAGAACAGCTGAGGAAAGTCTTCCTTAAGTTCATCCTCTCTTTCCCAAGTTGCTTCTTCCTCGGTATGGTGACTCCTTTGTACTTTACACATCCCGATGATTTTACTCCCGGTAACCCTTTCTGATGTATCCAAGATCTTAACAGGGTATTCCTTGTATGTCAAGTCATTCTCCATTTGAATATCCTCTAACTATACCGGTTCTATCTTAACCTCACTTGTACATTTCTTCAACTGTGATACATGGAACACATCATGAACTCCCGACAACTGTGCTGGCAACTCCAACTGGTAAGCTACTTCTCCCTTCCGGTCCACAATCTTGAAAGGTCCGATGAATTGAGGTGATAACTTCCCTCTGACATTAAACCTTCGTAAACCCGAATAGGCGACACTCTGAGGTATGCATAATCACCGACTTCCAAAATCACCTCTCTTCTTCGAGGATCAGCATAACTCTTCTGACGTGACTATGCTGCTTTAAGATTCTCTCTTATGATTTCAACTTGTTTTTCCGCTTCCCATATGCTATCCGGTCCAAAGAGTTGACTCTCACCAGTCTGGTTCCAGAACAACGGTGTTCTACACTTCCTTCCATACAGAGCCTCAAAAGGTGCCATTTTAATCTTTGGAGCGATAACTTGTTGTTATAAGCAAACTCTGCATAAGGCAAACTCTTATCCCAACTGCCACTGTTCTTCAACGCACAAGCTCTCAACATATCCTCAAGAATCTGATTTGTTCTCTCTGTCTGCCCATCTGTCTGAGGATGGTATGCTGAACTGAAGTTTAACTTTTTATCCATCGATTCATGCAGCTTCTGCCAAAACCGAGAAGTAAACTGTGTGCCTCTATCTGACACTATCTTCTTCGGTACCCCGTGCAAACACACTATCCTTGAATTATACAATTAAGCCAGCTTAACTCCTGTATAAGTCGTCTTCACTGGGATAAAGTGTGCTACCTTGGTTAATCTATCCACAATAACCCATATAGAGTCATACCCATCACGAGTACGAGGTAAGCCCACTATGAAATCCATACCAATTTCTTCCCATTTCCACTCAGGTACGTTTAGAGGTTGAAGCAATCCTGCTGGCCTTTGATACTCAGCCTTCACTCTTTGACACACATCACACAAAGCTACATGAGCTGCTACATCTTTCTTCATTCCATACCACCAGTATCTCTGTTTCAAGTTTTGATACATCTTGGTACTCCTAGGACGAATAGAGTAAGCTGAATCGTGTGCTTCCTTCAAGATAGTTTCTCGTAACTCCTTAATCTCAGGTACACAGATTCTGTTCTTAAACCATACTGTTCCTTGCTCATCTTCTCTGAAATCCAGAACTTTGCCCAACTTAATCAACTTCCTGTACTCTGCAATCTTGTCATCAGTCAACTGTCCTTTCTTAATATCCTGTTCAAGTGTCGATTCGATTTCCAATGTCAAGGTCTCACTTGAAGTGACTATTCCCAAGTTGAGTTGTGCCATCTCCCAACATAACTCCTGAGGTAGCAGGTGTCCTATCAGCATGTTAGTCTGTCCTTTCTGAGGACCATGTGTGGTTCGAGGACCGGTGGATGGTCGCTTCCTTGTGTGATGAGTGATTGACAACGTTGTGTGGACTGATTCTTGGCTAAGTATTGCAAGTGCAGGTTGCGGCTTGACTCGTGTTGGTGCAGATGAAGAACAAGCGCGAAAGGTCGTCGCTGGTGAGGCCTCCAGGTGTGGAGAAGACAAGTAGGCTTCGTTTGAGGGACCCGGTGGCCAGCGGGGTCAAGTGCGGGCCGCATGGTGGCATGAACGACAAGATGATGTCGTGGACGGTTTCTTGGTTGAGCCTCAAAACCAAGGTCGAGCCGGGACTACGTGGGAGCCAAGTCATGAGTGGAGATTGGCGGAGGCTACACCGAGTTCGCGGGGTTTCCGGTGGTTCACCGAGAAAACCACCGGGTTCCTTGGTTGATCCACAAAGCCAAGGCCGGAGAACCGAAGACGGAGGCTGCGGCGGCGCGGACCCGTCGTGGGCCGACCGGTGGGGTCCGGCCGGGTGCGGCCGGTGTGCGACGACGCGGTCCGGAATCTTCCGAAGCGGAGGACACGCGTCGGGATCGCATGGCTTGCGTCGAGGCTACGCGAGGGTGCGGTCGCGGGGCATCCGTCCGATGGTGAAGACATCAAGAATTCCAAATCCGCCCTTGAGGGGCTTGTATCCCTAGTTAGTAGAGAAGGGCATTTTAGACATTCGGTTGCCTCCATATAACCCAAGAGGTGAGAGGATGGCAGCCAACTCTTGGAACCCTAGCTCATTTGTTCTCCCATTTTCCTTCCTATTTTCCTTAGTTTTTCAATAGGACTAGCAAGAGAGCTTCACGGAGAGATCTTGTAGAGAGGGATGGATGATCGGGTGGCTTGCTAGACCTTGTACGAACCTTTGTTTCATGTATAGATGATTCGGCATGGTTCCTCAAGGTTTGGATGTGTTTTCCCTGGTTGTTCTTGGTGGTGATTTTCGGAGCCCTCTCTCGGTGATTTCTTTGGGTTGTTTTCGGGACTTTTCTCTTGGGGATTTGATGGGGGAAATTTGTGGGAACCCTTCGTGGTTCTTTGGGCTGTGATTCCCCTCCCAAATCCGTGAGTAAAGGTGCTCGATTTTGGGGTTTCTTGAATTCTTGGGTTGGAAGTGCTCTTGGCAAGGATTTGCGATTTCGGGAGTTGTAGGAAGTTTGAGACCGTAATTTTTGGGGCATAACCTCTCCTTGGGGTATTCATCATCTCCCCAAAATTTCGTCTCAAGACTCCAAGTGGTTTGGGAGATCCTTTGATCTAAAGTTTGGGGCGATTTCGCGGGCAGTTTTACGGGGTCGTCCGGGTGATCCGGTCACCTGTGCCGGGTGACCCGAAGGTGGTAGGTTGAGCCGGTCACTTGTGCTCGGGTGACCGGTGCGGCTGTAAGGCTCGGGGTGACCGGTCACTTGTGCTTGGTTGACCCGTAGGTCTCGGCCTTCTTCGTTGATTGCTCATGTTCTTTCGCGTTTGCTTCCGCCTTGCTTCCTAGCCTTTCAAGCTTTGTTCCTAAGGGATCAAGGGAGGTTTGTGTGTGCTTCCGCGTGTTTGTGTGTGACTCGGAGTTGCGATTGGGATATAGGCCGAGTTCTTTTGAGAAAGCATTTTTAGCGGCTCCCATTCACTCCCCCCCTCTCTGGTTCGCCGTATCGGTCCTTCAAGTGGTATCAGAGCCGGTTCGGGTCTTTGTTGACTCTAACCAGTCTAAGATCTAAGGATGGCGTACCAGGAACGGGGTTCGGGTCCTCCATACTTTGATGGCAAGAACTACCAGATGTGGAGCAAGCGGATGGGTGCGTTCCTCCGCAGAAAGGGTCAGCTGCTTTGGGATGTCACGGTGGACACAGGCTATGTCCAGCCGATGGATTTCCTTGCTCCAGGGTCGAGGGACAGATTCCACGCCAACAATAAGGCGGTCGACTACTTGTTTCGTGCTTTGTGTCGGCCGAGTTCGATCGGGTGCACACCGAGCACTTGGCTTGTAGGATTTGGGCGGTGTTGAAGGAGGCTCATGTTGGGAACGCCCGGGGTTCGGGCACGGTTGTATGCGACCTACGGAGAGAGTACGAGAACTTCACTCATCTCCCCGGTGAGTCCATCGATGCCTTGTTTCGAGGTTCATGGTGGTGGTGAACAACATGAGGGCCAATGTGGACGTGCTCCCGTACGATGATCATGATAGAGCGGTCAAGCTCTTACACTCTTTGGATCGTACGATATGGGGCGGAAAGTTCGAGGCCATAGTCGAGTCGGAGAGGTATGATACTCTGACGGTGAACGAGCTGTTCTCAAAGCTCAAGTCGGCTGAGGTGGATAGGGGCATGACGGCCAATCTCGAGGGACCGACTGATTCCCATAGTCTTGCCCTCGTTGGTGGTTCCAAAGGAAAGACTAACTTTAACCCATCCACCAGGATGTTCTCGTTTTCCTCTTTGATGTCTATGCCAGATGAGGAGTTTGATGACCTTGGAGAGGATGAGCCGGCGCCGTGGACGAGGCGGTTCGAGAGGCCGCACGAGAACCGCGTGAACATGAGGAGGAACACGAGGACTTGCTTCCGGTGCGGCAAGCCGGGACACTTCGTCGCCGACCGCCCGAGAAGGCCGAGAACAAGGACGGCTACAAGCACAAGCCGAGGATGAACGATGGCAAGTACCGTTCGAGGCGCGACCACAAGAGCAAGCACAAGAACAAGTACAAGGACGAGCGACGATCGAGGAAGAAGGAGGGTCGAGGCAAGGCCCGAGCGATGGTTGGAGCGAGCGACGTCGACTCCAGTTCCGCGTACTCCACCTCGAGCTCGAGCGGCGGCGAAGACGAGGGAGATCGCCGCAAGAACAAGAAGTCGTCCAAGAACCGAGCGGGGCCGAGGCGCTTCGCGAGAGATGGCTTCTGCACCATGGCGTTGAGCTCCGGCAGCAAGAAGAGCACATAGAGCGACTCGGACTCTGAGTCCGACGACGAGGTGCGTGATGAACTTCCCTTCTTGTGCCAGGAGAATGAGAGGCTTGGCTCTTTGCTTGATAACCGGGATGACATGCTTAGAGAGGCCAAGAAAATGAGGAAAGAGCTTAGGGCATCACTCGAGGATGCTAGGACTAGAGTGGCTGAGCTAGAGACACAGGTGCTTGATAGCAAGCTTGAGATTGATTCGCTTAAGGCTAGTCCTGTTGTTTCTGATGAGAATGATTGTGCTGATTGCTCCATATTCCTTGCTGATCTTGCTTTGTTTAAGGAGAAGCATGCCTCCAAGTGGCGTGGTTCTTGATGGTGGTTTTCCGTCTCTTTGATGTTGATTTTCGGAGCTCTTTTTTAAGTGGTGTTTTGAGAACGATTTCTTGGGGTTTTTGGTGGGTGTCACGTATGAGGTTCTTGTGCCTCTTTGGCTGGTGACTTTGCCCCCAAATCCCCTTTGAATCGGACTCGATTTGGTGGTTTTTCGAGTTGGGCGAGTTCTTGACCTAGAGAAGCGATTTCTTCGATTCCTCTTGATTGTGAGCGCTTCGGGTCGATTCCTTTGAGGTAGAGGTTACCCAGGAGGTAACCCAGCTATCCTCGAAGTTTGGCTGCAATCCGTGGGAGTGATTCGGGAGATTGAGCGCAAGGAATTTGAGGTTTGACCCGCGGGTTCCTGTTCGGAAGGCGGCTCCAACCGCCCGTTGTGGGCGGTCTAACCGCCCGGGGTGTTTCCGGGTCAAAGTTTTGTTTCGTCGGATTTTCCTCTCGTGAGTTCGTTCGCCTTGACGGGGGGAGGGGAGTGTCCGGGGTGAAATTTGGGGTCGTTCGTGCAGTTTGCTAGTGTTCTTGGTTGGAGTTCGTTGCTGGGCACAGAGGTTAGACCGCCCAGGTAGCCGGTCTAACCGCCCCTAGGCCCTTGGGTGAAGTTTTGGTTTTCGCCAAGATTTTCTCGGTAGCGCATGGCCTTGACCGAGAGATCTCCGTTGGTGAAACCGTGGTGTGTTTTGGTGCTCGGAAGAGGCGTTTCGGAGGATTTCTTGGTTGCCAGGTGGAGGCGGTCTAACCGCCCCCTATACCCGGTCTAACCGCCTCCGGTTAGCCGCTTTCGAGTTGTTTCCGCTGTCGGTGCGTGTGTGTTGTAATTGCTGGTAGAGTTTGTTCCTAGGGACCGCAGGCGACTCAGTTGGCTACGTGGTTTTGGCAAACGGGAGGTAGAAGTGCTGAGCGTGTGATTTCGGGGTCTGACCGAGCTAGTTCGTCTTGTCGGAGTTCCAATCTCCTCGAGAAGAATTTTTATCAAGCCCTCATTCACTCCCCCCTCTCTCGGTCGCCTTATCGGTCCTTCAAGTGGTATCATAGCCGGTTCGGGTCTTTGTTGACTCTAACCAGTCTAAGATCCAAGGATGGCGTACCAGGAACGTGGTTCGGGTCCTCCACACTTCGATGGAAAGAACTACCAGATGTGGAGTAAGCGGATGGGTGCGTTCCTCCGCGGAAAGGGTCGATCGGATGTCAGCCGTGGACACAGGATATGTCCAGCCGATGGATTTCCTTGCTCCAGGGTCGAGGGACAGATTCGACGCCAACAATAAGGCGGTCGACTACTTGTCTGTGCTTTGTGCTGCCCTGAGTTCGACGGTGCACACCGAGCACTTGGCTTGTAGGATTTGGGCGGTGTTGAAGGAGGCTCATGTTGGGAACGCCCAGTTCGTGCACGGTTGTATGCGACCTACCGGAGAGAGTACGAGAACTTCACTCATCTCCCCGGTGAGTCCATCGATGCCTTGTTCCAGAGGTTCACGGTGGTGGTGAACAACATGAGGGCCAATGTGGACGTGCTCCCGTACGATGATCATGATAGAGCGGTCAAGCTCTTACACTTTTTGATCGTACGATATGCGGAAAGTTCGAGGCCATAGTCGAGTCGGAGAGGTACGACACTCTGACGGTGAACGAGCTGTTCTCGAAGCTCAAGTCGGCCAGGATAGGGGCATGACTGCTGGCCGAGGGACCGATCGACTCCCATAGTCTTGCCCTTGTTGGTGGTTCCAAAGGAAAGACTAACTCTAACCCATCCACCAGGATGTTCTCGTTTTCCTCTTTGATGTCTATGCCAGATGAGGAGTTTGATGACCTTGGAGAGGACGAGCTGGCGATTGCTTGACGAGGCGGTTCGAGAGGCCGCACGAGAACCGCGTGAACATGAGGAGGAACACGAGGACTCGCTTCCAAAGGCGGCAAGCCTGGACACCTCTGTCGTCGACCGCCCGGAGAAGGCCGAGAACAAAGGACAGCTACAAGCACAAGCCGAGGAAGAACGACGACAAGTACCGGCTTCGAGGCGCGACCACAAGAGCAAGCACAAGAACAAGTACAAGGACGAGCGACGATCGAGGAAGAAGGAGGGCCGAGCAAGCCCGAGCGATGGTGGGAGCGAGCGACGTCGACTCCAGTTCCGCGTACTCCACCTCGAGCTCGAGCAGCAGCGATGACGAGGGAGATCGTCGCAAGAACAAGAGGTCGTCCAAGAACCTGAGCGGGCTGAGCTGCTTCGCGAGAGACGGCTTCTGTACCATGGCGCTGAGCTCCGGCAGCAAGAAGAGTACACAGAGCGACTCGGACTCTGAGTCCGACGACGAGGTGCGTGATGAACTTCCCTTCTTGCGCCAGGAGAATGAGAGGCTTGGCTCTTTGCTTGATAACCGTGATGACATGCTTAGAGAGGCCAAGAAAATGAGGAAAGAGCTTAGGCTTCACTCGAGGATGCTAGGACTAGAGTGGCTGAGTTTAGAGACACAGGTGCTTGATAGCAAGCTTGAGATTGATTCGCTTAAGGCTAGCCCTGTTGTTGTTGATGAAAATGATTGTGCTGATTGCTCCATATTCCTTGCTGATCTTGCTCCTCAGCGAAGGAGAAGCATGCCTCCAAGTGTGAGGAACTAGATGTGCTTAGGGCTGAAGTGGCTGAGCTTAAGTCTAGACCTGCTTTGCTAGGTGCTTGCACTTCTTGCCCTGTTTTGCATGCTAAGATTGATGAGTTGCATGCTTACACTAGTTCGCTCGAGGCTAAATTGAAGGAACTCATGCCTACATCCTCGCCACTTCTAGAAATGCATGCATTGAAAAAATTGGAGCTTGCACATTATGTTGATCGTTTGCAGGATGAGAATGATGATTTGAGGAAGTTGATGGGTTGGTTGTCCGGTCACGAGCCTCAGTTGAGGATGATGATCGAGGCCTTTAAGAGGCAAGATGGTGAGGGGCTTGGAGCAAACAAGGTTGGTGAGGGAAGTGGAGAGAATATCCCAGAGCCACCAAAAACCCACCACAAGAATGAGTTCCCTCCAAAACCCAACCATCTTAGGAACCGACTAGACACAACCCCAGCTCCACCTATATTTCCTACACCCACAAATGATCTCCAAAAGCCCATCAAGTTTGTGAGCACTTCGGGGAAAGTGTTCTTTGGGAAAGTGAGAGAGAAGGCAAGTGAGGAGAAATCGGTGGAGGAGTTGAGTGGAGAGAAACCAAGCGAGCAGCCCCAACCAAGCCAAAACCTAAGCTTGTGAGGTTCCGTTGTGGCCATTGTGGGAAGGAGGGTCACAAGGATGAGTTTTGCTTCAAGAGGAAGCGGGAAGAGAGGATGGCAAAGGAGTGGGCGAATAAGGATAGGTACAACCCCTCCCATGGTGTACCTAAGCCTTCGTATGCCACCGCCTGTGGGTAAGGCCGTGGTGAGAAGTGTTCCCGCATGGGGAGATGCGAGTTCCCTGCACTCGAGGAGTCGTTCGGGGAGGGGGCGGTCGACCGGCCTGGCTAGGCGGTCGTATCGGCCCAGCCCAGAGGGGGCGGTTAGACTGGCTCCTGCTAGGCGGTTTAACCGCCCCCCCAGAATTCCGGGGCGGAGTGGTTTTCGAGGTGGTGAGTCGAGAGGTTTCTGTGTCCGGAGGTGGAGTTACCGGTGGTTGGTCCGGAAAGACAAGCAGTGGCCGCTGTTAGGCATTCTCCCTGAGGTCACTACGGATGGGAGGAGTCGTAGCTTTGAGAAGGAGAGGAGGGACGCTCCACGGGTTGTCTTCCGTGGTTTTGGTCCTCCTCCAGTGCTGAGGGTGGTTTCCTCGGAGTGGTTACCGAGGTGGTGTTCGTGGAGGTAGCTTTGGTAGGAGAGATGCTTTGGTTGGTGCTAACCCCACTTTCGAGCAAAATGGCTCGGCACTGGTTTTCCTCTTGGTACTAACCCCAGTGTTGAGTCGTTTGTTCGCTCACGTGCTTGTTTTTGAATTTCGGGTGTGGGAGACTTGAAGAACATTTGGTTGATTGACTCCGGTTGCTCGAGTGCATATGACCGGAGACAGGGGTGGTTCTCAAGTCTCGTCCTGGTGGTGACGAAGAGGTACATCACTTTGGGGACAATGGGCGTGTGCGTGTGCTTTCAGAAGGTGAGATAAAAGTGAGTGACAAGATCACTCTGAGGGCGTGTTGCTCTTGTTCAATCGCTGGGGTACAATTTGCTTTCTCGTGTCTCAGCTTGTTGGATGAGGGCTTTGAGGTGTTGTTTCGGCTGTGTGGTTCTCGGATTGTAGACTCGAGGGGACCTTGTTTGTATGGTCGTTCCCGAGGGTCAGGTAAGCTGTGCTGATTTTTCTCAGTCTTCGGGTGTTGAGCGTTGTTTCTTGGCTGGTTCTTCAGAGAGCTTTGTGGAAGTGGCATAGGAAGTTGGGTCACTTGAGCTTTGACTCTTCGTCTCGCTTGAGTAAACTCAATTTGGTCCGGAGGATTGCCACGTTTGAGGCTTGAGAAAGAGTTGGTTTGTGCTCCGTGTAGGCATGCCAAGATGGTGGCCTCTTCTCACCCGCCTCTCACCGATGTGATGACTGAGCGTCCATGAGCCGCTCCATATGGACCTTGCTTGGCCCAGCAACAAAGGGACCGAAGGGTGGGAAGTGGTGGCGGTCCTTGTTGTGGTGGACGACTTTTCTCGGTATGCATGGGTGTTCTTCTTGAGGAGAAGGGGGAGACGTTTGGTTTTGTTCGAGATCTAGTCTTGAGGTTGAGGAACGAGAGGCACGGAGATGCCACGAGCTATCCGCGTGATGGGCATTTGCCTTGAATTCAGAACTCTCATTTTGAAACCCGTTTGTCATGACTTAGGTCTTGAGCATCTTGGCTGAGTCCGTATACGCCTCCCCAGAATGGTGTTGTGGAAAGGAAGAACAGACCTTGTGCGAGATGGCTCGGACGATGCTTGATGAGCATAGGACTCGAGGAGGTATTGGGCTGAGGCGGTGAATACCGCGTGCTATGTGTCGAACAGAATATACCTCAGAGTGCACAAGAAAAAGACATGCTATGAGTTGATGCATGGTCGCACACCCAAGGTGAGTCACTTCCATGTCTTTGGTTGCAAGTGTTTCATTCTGAAGAAAGGCAGGAAGTTGGATAAGTTTGAGGCTAGGTCTGTCGATGGCATTTTCTTTGGTTATGCATCTCATTCTAGAGCATATCGTGTGCTCAATCTTGAAACTAACCAAATCGTGGAGACTTGCGAGGTAACCTTCGACGAGACAGAGCCACGTAGTCAGCTTGTCTTTGAGTGTGCAGGTGATGATGAGCTTGGCGAGGAGATCTTTCAGGAGGAGGAGCATGAACATGGTGATGATGAAGATGGCGGTGCCGTTCCCCCGGCTGGACATGTACCCACTACTTCGACTACGATGATGGATGGACCCTCTGCTACACCTACGACGACAAATCAAGAACGAGGAGAAGCTGATGTTGAGGGGGAGGTAGCTTCGAGGCGAGAACCTCCCCGACGAGTTCAAGTGGATCACCCAGCTTCGAGGATCATCGCTTACATGAATGAACGCACTACACGGTCGAGGGTTCGAAATACCCCATTTTGCTCATGCTGCGTTTGTTGCTTCTTTTGAGCCCAAAGACATTGGACACGCACTATCTCTGATCACAATTGGGTTAACTCAATGCATGAGGAGTTGGAGAACTTTGAGAGAAATCAGGTGTGGGAGCTGGTTGACCCTCCCCCAGGGTGTAAGCCGATTGGTACAAAGGGTGTGGAAAAACAAAGAGGGAGAGAAGGGTGAGGTTGTGAGGAACAAGTCGAGACTTGTTGCTCAAAGTTCAGTCGTAAGGAGGTGATCGACTACGAGGAGACCTTGCTCCCGTAGCCCGTTTGGAGGCGATTAGGATCCTTCTAGCCTTTTCTGTGGCTAAAGGGTTCAAGTTGCACCAAATAGATGTGAAGAGTGCTTTTCTGCGAATGGAGTGTTGGAGGAAGAAGTGTATGTGAGACAGTCCCTCCGGGTTTGAGAGTGAGAAGTACCCACCGGGTGTACAAGTTGAGGAAGGCGCCGTATGGGTTGAAGCAGCGCCTAGAGCTTGGTATGGCAAGTTGAGGGGGTTCTTGCTCTGAGAGAGGTTTTGAGATGGGGAAGGTCGATCAGACCTTGTTTTTGCAGAGGCAGGGCAGATATTCTGATTGTGCAGGTGTACGTGGATGATATTGTCTTTGGTGGCTCGTCTAACTCTCTTGTTGCGAGGTTTGCAAAGGATATGAGCAGTGGAGTCTGAAATGAGCATGATGGGTGAGTTGCGCCTCTTCCTTGGGCTACAAATCAAGCAATCAAAGGAAGGAACATTTGTGCACCAGGCTGGAGTACACCAAGGACATTGTGAGGAAATTCAAGATGGAGGACTCCAAGGCTAAGACGACGCCGATGAGTACGACTACGGCTCTTGATGCGGACGAGGAAGGTGAACACGTGGACCAAGGAGTACCGGAGCATGATCTCGGTCACTTCCTCTACTTGACGGCGACGAGGCCGGACATACAAGCCTCTGTGTCTGTGCGCTCGTTTTCAAGCGTCTCCGAGGACTTCGCATCGGTAAGCAGAAGCGAATTTTCAGGTAATGGTGTCACACTCCTGACTTCGGCTTTGTACTCAAGGCCCTCTTCTCTTTGGCGCTTCATGGCTTTTCGTACGCGGATTTTGCCGGTTGGTTGGATAGGAAGTCCACTTTGGGATTTGCCAGTTTTTGGGTTCTTCGTTGGTGTCTTGGTTCCTTCGTAAGCAGTCGAGTGTTGCTCAATCCACGACCGAAGCCGAGTATGTTGCCGTCGTTAGTTGTTGCTCTCAGCTCTCCTTTGGATCACCCACCATGAGTGATTTTGGTGAGGAGTACACCCATGTCCCACTTCACTGTGATAGCACCAAGCATAAGCGTTGCAAAGAACCCAGTGCTCCATTCCAAAACCAAACACATAGAAGTGAGGTATCATTTCCTGAGAGACAACATAGAGAAAGGGAAGATAGCCTTGATCCATGTACCCACACATGACCAACTAGCCGATATTTTCACCAAACCCCTAGATCAAGCAACTTTCACTCGTTTGCGGGGGGAACTTGGTGTATGTTTAATTTCTTGAGTTGGGTGTGTGGGGGCTTTCTTTTGCCGGTGGTGTCGAGCCCGTTTTGCCTCCTCGAGGAGCCGGTTTGTAGCATATGTATAGCTTTCCTTTGTGCATTTCTTGCATTTGGCATGGCATATGTAACATGATGTATAGGCATCCTTGTATCTTAGATTGCATGCATTTTGTATCATATGTATCGGATAGGAAAGCTTCTCCTATATACATTGTTCAACAAGTAGTTACTATATGTTCTTGTGAGCTTGTTTGATATGCTATGGTTAGTTTGGTTAGCTCTTGATGATCTTGTTGAATGATTCATGGTTGATGGCTAATTTTTGAAAAATGTCATATACATGCTCTCTCATGCGTAAATGCCTATATATGATCTTGACATGTTTTAGTGGCTTTGCTATGCTTACTTTGTGGTTGGATAGCTAGTTTATTGATCATATGGAGCCAAAGGCTCGCTTGCCATCATGAATGTTTAGCCCTCTTGCTTAATCTTGTGGAGGGGCATGGGGTTCCTTTTTGTCGCAAAGACATTTCATGTACCATTTACAAATCTGAAAATGAAATGAAAAATGCTTGGAAAAATATGTTCCCATGTCATATGTGCTGAAATTAATTTGCTTTGGGTGCTAAACTGCTGCATGATGCCTACCAATGAGAAGTCTCATACATAGAAGTAGGCACATGGCTCGGTGGCTTTGACATGACATGAGGTGCTTTTGGGTGTTTATGATGGTCTTATGATTAGAATGGTCGTCCTAGCATGAAGTTTGAGTGGCTTTGCCATTTTGATATATTTTGCTCATGTTTAGGTATTTGCTTGTGAGAGAGTAACTTTTCAAAATTACTCAAATCCTTTAGCATTGTCCAATGGTTATGAAACTAAGATCACGTAGTTAAGGTCCTTACGAACTCCGTCTAGCATCTAACTTGCTTATTTGGACTTTATGTAGCTCCTTGTATGAATTTTAATATTCGAGAAGCTATTTGTTGCAAGTTTTTGCATTTTTGCCTTGATTCACATTGTCAACAAGGGGGAGAAGTTTGTGCATGTTTTGGGCACTGGAGTGTTTGGAAGGTGTTCCAATTGTTTCGGGCAATTTTTAAGCGCTTGGTGCAGGCCGTTTCTTCGCTGGCGGTCTAACTGCCCCCAGGCGGTCAAGTCGTGTGCAGAGGCGGTCTAACCGGGTTCCCCTGGGCAGGCGGTCTAACCGCTCCGGGCAGTGTGAGCTTGGTTTGCTCTTTGTCATGCATTTCCAAGTGACCTTTCTTGCATTGATGCATGTGTTCGGTGGGGAGTGTGGCCGTGGCTCGCAGGGAGCTGCATTTGTGCATGGGGAGCTCTTGTGTGTTCGAGTTTTGCTTTGGTGGTTTGCGCTCTTTGCTTGAGCTGCGTTTTGTCTCGGATGTGTCGAGCCGTTGCCCTTGCCCAAGGGGTCCGAGACTTGTCTTTTTCAAGTGATCTTGCTCTTTGCCTTTCTTTGGCTTTCGATCGCTGGTTGGGGCTTTATTTTGTTTCTTTTCTTTCCTTTTTCTTATGTTATCATGTGAGTAGAATTTCAATGCACTCATCAAGGGGGAGATTGAGGACCATGTGTGGTTCGAGGACCGGTGGATGGTCGCTTCCTGGTGTGATGAGTGATTGACAACGTTGTGTGGACTGATTCTTGGCTACGGCTTCCGTCCACTTCAAGACCACGCTGTCGCCTTCAACCGAGGTGACACCTTCGTTCGGCGCACACGGGTACGCACGATGGCGCGGGCCCTCCGGCCCCGCTCTAACCATGCAGCCCAACCAGGGACGAGGCCTCGTGGCAGCTTCCCCTGAAGTTGTCACAGAGCGAACTCGCCGGCAAGTTCGGCGAAAGCTCGCTCTTCGACCACCACGCGGCTTCGGGCTCGAGGTCCGTCTCCAGCTCGAACCCGACGTCGCCATGGGCCATCGCATGCGAGCCGGGCCGCTCGACCATCGCGAGAGGCCCCCTCACCACGCAAGCACTCCGCGCGTGGCCCACGCAGCCCCCGGCAGGCCCGCACGGGGGCTCCCCCCCCGCGGCGGGCCGGCAGGAGCCGTGCGGTACAACCTCGGACTCCGACGCCATCCCGCACGCGTCTCGGACTCCCGACCCTCTTTCGAGGTTCTACTCGAGCCCGGACTACGAGTTCGACTTCGGGTCGGACCTCGAGGGCCGGGAGTCGAAGACGACTCCCACCGAGCTTCCCTTGTCGGGGGGCCGGCCCTCGGGGACGGTACATAAAATCAACGCCGAGCCGGAAGATACGTCTGCGACCGGGCCCGCAAGCCCGGCCCGGCCACGGCAAGGGAGACTCACGCCTACGTCGCCTACATCGACTCGCTACCGTTCCGTGGAGGGAACGCCACCAACCCGGCGGACTCGAATACACCAACCGCGGTGGCACCCTGCGAGTCCGGCTTGGGTACCCCCGATCGCCAAGTCTTCATGGGCTGTGGCGGGAAACCCGAGACCTTCGGGCACGGGCGAGGACAAGTACACGGAGGACATCTCCGCCGGACGAGCGGTGCGGGGCACCGCAGACGAGAGCCGCCGCCAACGGGGACGTTCGGCCGCGAACGTAACGGGAAGCGCGGCGGGCGACGTCGCCGGCTCGTGGGACCCCCACCGCAACCTTGCGAACTCTCGAGGCGGTGCGAGAGGCGAGTTCACACCACTTCGGGCGTATTGCCTCATGTCGATCACAACGATGCGACCGGGAAGCTCGGGATACGCGCGGCAGAGGGTATTGGAGAGGCGGGGGCATCGCCAAGCTCGCCGAAGAAGCCTACTTCATGCGGGTCGACAACGAAGGTCAACCAACCTCCCTCCGGCTAAACCTCGCGACAACGAAGCTAAGTCGCGGCGCCAGCGACCGCGGTCCCAACCGTACTCAAGTACCTCGAGCGTGTCGGGAGGGGAAGGGGGAAAGGAGGGGGGGGGGAGAGAGGGGGGAGGGGGATGGGGACGACCGGCCTGAGCCAAGCCGCGCCGCTCCCCCCCGGCGGACCCCCTCCTCGAGGGCCAGGCACCGAGAGTCGTCCCCACCCGCGCTCTGCTTGGTGGCGGCGGCGGCGACCCGGCCGGCGGCGGCGGCCGGGCGGCGGCCCCCATGGGGCACGGGGAGAGGCTGGAGGCGGCGGCGGCGCGGGGCGAGCCGGGGGCCCGCCGGCGCCGACGGGGGGGACGCGGGGCGAGGGGGGGACGCAGGGGGGAAGAGAGGGCGGCGGACGAAGGCAACCACTGCCGCGAGGGCGACGGCTTCCCCGCCTTCTCACCACGAGCCCCGCAACTTACTCCTCGACCGACAAGTTCCAAGCCTCGCGGGGATCACCAAGCACGATGCGAAGCAAGATCCTATCCAAAGGGGCTCGGAGTGCTGGCGCCCTCTCCATCGAGAACGGCGGCGGCAACAGGCGACACCAAAATGCCTCTACTTCGCCTTACGTCTAGGGACCAAGCACCACCACATGCGCGCGAACCGCCGGGACAAGCACTCGATGCGATGAGGGGACCGGTCCCCCGAAGGGCGTAAAGAAACTTCTGCGGCGTCAGGCGGGCCGCCATTGGCCGTTCGAGGTGCACGCGGGCACGCGGTAAGCGGGGAGCAGGGGTGAGACCCTCCGAAGTACATGCGCGCTTCTTGACGGTGCGGCCCCCGTGGGCTCGACGTCCGCAGAGCAAGAGGTGTCGACCTCTTCGAGGACGGCCTCTGCATCGCCGCACCTTCGAGGACTTCGGTCGTCGCCGCCCCGAGTCCATCCCCACCTCAAGGACATGATCACGTCTGGGCGGATGAAGAGGAAAGGTCAAGGTAGCTCCAGACCTTGCCATGATCAAGGTGAAATCGGTGGTGGAGACCCTCCGCAAGCACATGCGCCGCCGACAAGTGCGCCACCGTCGTCGACGGCCACCGAAAGGAGGTCATCGACCTCTCCGCAGACGGCCCCCACCATCGCCGCACCTTCGAGGACTTCGGTCGGCCGCCGCCCAGGTCCATCCCCCGACCTCAAGGACATGATCACGCTCCGGGCGGATGAAGAGGACACACACCGCCATACGACGCCATCCGGCGCAAGTCCAAGGCAATCCGTAAAGGCAGAACAATGCAACCGAAGGTACAACAACAACAAAACAACCATTATATACGAGGTCCCAAGCGGGAAGCGGAAGCGAAAAGCGGCGGATCACCTCGCAAAGGGACGGCAAGTCAAGGCGGCCGCAGCAACAACAACAACTACTACTACTACTCGGGTCCCAACGCAAGCGCAAGCACGGAGACAACACCGTCGCGGCTATCCGGCGCCTATGAAAAGGGAACTGAGAAGAACTCGGGCGGGTTCAAAGACTGCTAAAGGAGAAGTGCCGTGGCATCCAAACGGCAATCACACTGCAGAAGCGGTTGCTACCAACTCGAGGCACGCACTCAAGGACACGCCGAGCCACCGCACCCTCACGACCAAAAGGGCAAGAAGAAGGACGGCGACAACAACGACTTCCAAGAACCCGAGAAGACCGTCAACGTCCTCTTCGGCGGACCGCCCAGCGGGAGGGAGCGAAGGGATACCCGTCGTGAAGTGATGTCCATCGAGCCGGCGGTCCCCGCCCCTCTCGGGTGGTCGAAGGTACCCATCACCTTCTCCCGCGCGGATCAATGGACCAGCTTCTCTGAACCAGGACGGTTCCCCCTCGTCCTGAAGCCAATGGTGGCGGGCTCCAAGCTCAACAAGGTGCTCATCGATGGTGGAAGCGGGCTCAACGTCCTCTTCACCAAAACCTTGAAGAAAATGAAGCTCGACGTCACCCCCATGCTCACCAAGAGCAGCACGCCCTTCTACGGCATCGTCCCCGGAGCAACGCGGCTATCCCCCTTGGGCTCGGTGGTGCGCCGATTACCTTCGGGGCGTCTCGGGACAACTACCGCACCGAGTACATCAAGTTCGAGGTTCCGGATTCAAGACCCTCTTACCACGCCATCCTCGGCCGGACGGCCATCGCCAAGTTCATGGCGGTGCCCCACTACACCCTACTTGGTACTCAAGATGCCAAGTCAGCACTCCCTCCTCCAGGGGACTTGAAGATCTCCCACGATACGGAAGCCGTGGTGATCGCTTCCACAAACCAAGTACCCAACGCAATGATGGAGGTCTACACCGCGTCAAAGAAGCTTGCTACAGGAACGACATCAGGAAGACGCGCCAACAAGCCCGGCCACCGAGGAGGACCGTCAAGACGGTCGGCCACCAGAACGGGCGACCCCAGCCAAGACCACACATGACGACCCCAAATAGGAAGATGCGCTCATCGCTTTCTTCGGGCTAACCGCGACATCCGCGGGAAGCGGACAGCCGGGGAGCCGGGGCCCGATGAGCACGCCAAAACGCGACCCAAGGCCACCCCCAAGCGACAACACCCCCGACGTCGCGCAAGACGACGGACGGATGCCACTCAGAAGGAGCTCCCGCCAAGCTACTCGCGACGGGCTTCATCGGAGAAGTCTTCCATCTGAGTGGCTCGCCAACCCCGCCCCCGCCCGCAAGAGAACCGAACGAGGGAGGACGCGCGCGACACGCGGAGCCCAACAAGCACGCCCCCAGACCCCCGCGAGTGGATTGATCAAGTCATCGACTCCACGGCGAGCTGCGACCCCGCTCCGCCTCCTCGAGCGCTACCCGGGCACCACCAGACGCAACAAGGAGGAAGACCGGAGAAAGGTAACGTTCATCACCCGTTTGGCGGCGCTACACGACCACGTCATTCGGGTTGAAAGGGGAAAATAACGGGCCATCGGCGGGCACACTTCAGCGGCAACTCAACAAGAACGTCGAGGCTTACGTGGATGACATGGTTGTCAAAACCGAGGACTCCGGAACCCTCATCGACGACCTTGAAGAGACCTTCGCATCGCAACGCGAGTACCTTTGGGAAGCTCAACCCGAACAAGTGCGTCTTCGACGTCCCTTTGGGCAAACTACTCGGCTTCATCATCGGCCCGGCGCGGCATTGAAGCCAACCCCGAGAAGATCTCCACCATCACCGACGGAAAGCTCCCACGAGCATCGAAGGACGTCCGAAGGCGACGGGGTGCATGGCGGCGTTGAACAGATTCATCTCGAGGCTAGGAGAACGGGGTCTCCCCTTCTTCAAACTACTCAAGCACCATGAGAAGTTCGTGTGGACTCCAGAGGCGGATCAAGCCCTTGCCCAGCTCAAGGACTTCCTGTCAAAACCGCCAATCCTCACGGCTCCTCACAAGGGCAAGGCCGGCCTCTTGCTCTACCTAGGCTGCGACTACTCACGTGGTCGATGCGCCATCGTTGTCGAGCGGCGGGGAAGACGGCCACGCCCTCGGTCCAGCGCCCAGTCTACTTCGTCAGCGAGGTTCTATCAGAGTCCAAGGCTCGCTACCAGCCCGTGCAGAAGCTCCTGTACGCTCTACTCATCACCTCGCGGAAGCTACGACACTACTTCTAGGAGTACTCGGTCTCCGTCGTCACCGACTACCCGCTCGGTGACATCCGAGGAACCAAGACGCCCACGGGAGAATCTCCAAGTGAGGGCATCGAGCTCGGCGCCCTCACTATCGACTTCAAGCCACGCACGGCCATCAAGTCGCAAGCACTAGTCGACTTCATGGCAGAGTGGCGGGAGAACATTGCCTACTCCCACCGTGCGGCCGAGCATTGGGTGATGTACTTTGATGGCTCACTCAACCTCGAGGGCGCGGGCGCGGGGTACTCCGATTTCTCCAACGGGCGAACAACTCAAGTACGTCTGCCCGGATCTTTCGGAAGGTCTCAAACAATGAGCCGAGTACGAAGCTCTCCTACACGGGCTTCGCCTCCGCTTCCTTGGGCATCAAGCGGATACTAGTCTACGGCGACTCCGCAGTGGTCATCAACCAAGTCAACAAGTCTTGGGACCGCAACAAGGAGAACATGGACGCCTACTACCTAGAAGTCCGCAAGCTCGAGAACAAATTCTATGGTCTCGAGTTCCATCACATCGTCCGCGACAACAACGTTGCAGCGGACGTCCTCTCGAAGCTTGGATCCACCCGCGCTCAAGTACCAGCGGGCGTCTTTGTCCATGAGCTTCACGCGCCATCCATCCCGGAGCCGGCGCCACCGACCACTGCCCTAGCACCCGGTAGGAAAGGCGGGGAGGTCATGATGATCGACGTGGGTGGAGGCAACCCTTCATCGACTACCTAAGCAAGCGGGAAGGTCCCCTTCGACAAGAACGCGGGGAACAACTCGTCGCCGCGCAAGTCTACGTCCTCGTCGGAGACAAGCTTTACAAGCGGGGCGCATCATCTGGAGTACTCATGAGGTGCGTCCCCTGTGAAGAAGGCAAGGACATCTTGGAGGAGATCCATAAGGGGCGTGCGGCAACCACGCGTCTTCACGCACGGTCGGCAAAGCCTTCCGAGGCTTTTTGCGGCCACGGCCTTGGGCGATGCCGAAGAACTCGTCGAAGGTGCCAAGGATGTCGGTGCTTCTCGCCAAGCGACAACACGTCCCGGCCTACAAGCTAGTCACCATACCGCCACACGGCCCTTTACTCTTGGGGGCTCGACATGATTGGGCCACCCCAGCACGCGCCATGAGGTTCAACGAAGTGCGGTGGCTATCGACAAGTTCACCAAGTGGATCGAGGTCAAGCCGGTCACATGCCCCCGAGGCGACGAGTACTCGACTTCCTGGATGAACTCGTACACCGCTACGGGCTACCCAACCGCATCATCACAGACCTAGGGTCCAACTTCAACAACCACCAGTTCTGGGAGTATTGCGAGAACAGCGGGATTGACGTTCGATACGTCTCAGTCGCCCATCCACGGGCCAACGGACAAGTCGAGCGCGCCAATGGGATGGTGCTCGACGCCCTCAAGAAGCGGCTACACAATGCCGCTAACTCCAAAGGGGGCAAGTGGATCAAGGAACTACCCAATGCACTCTGGGGGCTGCGGACTCAACCATCCAAGCCAACGGGGCAATCCCCCTACTTCCTGGTCTACGGCTCTGAAGCCATCCTCCCTGCCGACGTCATATGGAACTCGCCAGCAGTGGAGCACTACGATGAAGGCGTCTCAGAAGACAGCAGACGAGTTGACATCGACAGCCTCGAAGAAGCTCGCTGCGTTGCCCTCGTCCAATCAGCAAGGTACCTGGAGGGTACCCGACGCTACCATGATCGCAACGTCAAGGAACGCTCCTTCAACGTTGGAGATCTTGTCCTCCGCCGTATCCAGAACACGGAAGGACTTCACAAGCTCAGCTCCCCAGGAAGGCCCTTCACCGTGGCCAAGGTGGCCGAGGCCGGGCTCCTACCGCCTCCAAACACTTGAAGGCGAAGACGTCAACAACTCGTGGAACATCGACCAACTCTCTGTCGATTCTACGCCTAGTCTACACGACTACTCGGGGGTCCAAGTCCAATCGACTACATCAACGCCCCCACGGCCGCGGCGACCCTCGGGTCACGGCCCCGGTCTCCGGACTTCTCCTCTCCGGGGATCCGGCCCGCGCGGCTACCTACGGACCACGGGGGCTGCGACGAGCGTCAAGGACTCTAGCAGCGGTCTACCAAGAGACCACACCCCAAGATCCAGCCCCGCGCGGCTAGTTACGGATCTACGATCCAGCCTACACGGCTACCTACGGATCACCTGCTGCAAGCGGCCCCCCGCTCCGGCTCTACTCGGTAATGGCGGCCTCCGGGTCCAGGCGACTACTTTGTAACTACGGCCCTGGCCTCCCAGGTGTACTTCTTCAGTAATAAAGATTGATCGTTCATCAGCTTATTTACTGCCTACTCCCTACAACGGGACTACTGAAGTCGAGTACCACTACTCGCACTCACTCCACGATGGGCGCTCCGCACTCTGAGATCGCGGTTACGAGTACTCATTGCTGGAAAAATTTCTTTCATTGATACTTGATACAATTCATTACAAGTGTTTTCCTGTACAACTATGGCTACTAGCTACCTATTACAGGGCTATTTGGAGGTTCGAAACTTCTCGGCTACACCTTTCCGCGATGGGAGCCATCTGCTCCGACGGCTACGCATCTTGCTCATCGGAGCGGTTGGCGGCACTACCCCCGGCGACCACCTCCACTGGGGCCTTCGGGAAGTATGACTTCATGAAGGCCAAGACTTGTCTTGGGATCGACTTGGCCATATGCTTGACGTAGGCGGCCAACCGAATTGGAGCTTCATGAAGTCGATCCACCGGAGGGCGTGCGGGGGCCGCCCGGGTGCGGCACCAGGAGCCTCGCGATCGGGAGGGCGGCTTCCTCCAACTCTTTCAACTGGGCTCGCAACGCCTCGCGGTCCTCGTTCAATTTACGCAAAGATTTGTAGCGATTGACGAGATCACTGTCGAAGCAATCCGCGGCTCCATGTGCTTCTCGCACTCGAAGGCGAGTTCCTTGTAGTCGAGCTCGAGTACCTGGCGGGCTTCTTGCTCCCGGTAGAAGAGGTTCTTCATGCTCACCTCCGAGGCCTTGAGCTGCTCCACCTGGCCCTCAAGCTGCCGCAAAAACGACAATGCAACGACGGGTCAGACGCTTCTCGACTTCCAACAAGTACTTGACAAATCGAAGGATATACCTTTATTCTTGTTGCGGAGACCCTTGTTCTTCCGCACCAAGTCGTCGCCCTTCGCCTGCAGCTCCATGACGTCGTTGTGGTACTTGGCGAAGGCGGCGTCGAGCTTCGACTGCATGGCAGCCGCGTGCTTCCGCGACTTCACGAGCTGCTCCTCCAGCGCCTCTGCTCGGAGCACGGTGTCGCCATACCCCTGCAGCAGGTTTGACTTGTCGCGGGATCGCTCCGCGACGTCCTGCACAAGACAACTCAAGTCATGACGAGTACTCAACGGCATAAGGATTGACTACTCGGAAGGTTACGGCTACTTACCTTCATCCATTGCTCGGCTCGACGGATCGCCTCCAGGTGCTTGGCTACCGTCGCCGGCTCGACGAGGTCATCTGCAAGAAGTTCTATCCCGCCGCGGCTACTCGAAGTAGCCTCCGTCATCAGCGCAGAGCCGATGGGCTCCGCGTCTTGAATCTCAGGGGAGCGGATCGCCACCTCCAGAGCAACCTCTGGCGACGTGGTGGCCGCCTCTCCCCCGGCGGTCTTCTCGACAACCTCCGCCACAGGCTCGGGGGCTTCTTCTGTAGCCTCCGGGGCCCCTGGTGTCAACTCCTGCATCGGCACCCCCGCAGGGATGTCACCACCTTCAGCGCCTGTCAACAAAACGACATGCGCATTAGTGCCTACAGCTACTCCTGGAGCTTCGCAGCTTCACGAAGGGTACTCACCTTCGACTACACTCGCCTCCGGCAGCGGCGCTTCGGTAGCCGGGGGCTCGGTCGCGGCTTGGGCATCGGGAGCGGCCTCCTCGACGGGCGGCGCGACTTCTTCCGCCACCGCTGATGAGGGCTCGTCCCCATCCCAGCTCAGATCCGTGGATTTTCTGCAGAAATATTCACGGAAGATCGTCAGACAAGATCAACTACTCCAGCAAGTACTACTCGCGGGGATGTGGTACTTACAAGCTTGACCTTACAATGGTCACGGCCGGAGCACCGAGGATGCTGGCAATATCAACCAGTCCACCCTCGGTGGGCGTCTCCTCTTCCGCCCCTGCGGCTTCTGCCTCCTCCACGACGGCGGCGGCCGGCGCAAATGTCTCCTGCGCTCCCGCGGCCTCCATCTCTCCAACGGCGGCGGCCGTGGGTACTCTGCTCTCCTCTGGAGTAGGGGGCTGGCGCTCCAGTTGCGCCAGAAGTTCTTCAACAGTGGGGGCTGGACTACGGCTTCCAGCCGGTTCCCCCACTGTATCCCACACGCCCTCGTCGCCCTCTTCGACGGGCTCCGCTGGCGGCACCTCCTGCGTACAAGGAATATTACTCGTCAGCAAAAGTACTCGAACGACGGGTACTCGACTACACTCGCTCAAGACGACTTACCTCTCGAGGCGTGGTCTCCGAGACCTTCAGCTTCTTCGTCACCCGCTTCCTAGCGGGGTTGCGCGGCTTCCGTGGCGGCGCAGCAAGGCTAGCCTCCAGGCTAGCCGAAGGGTCTTGCACCAGCGGAACGTGAGGCAAGCCCGGGCGGCTAAACCTCGACCGCAGCTGGAAGTGGTCCTGCAGCGTCTCTTGGTCTTCGTCCTCCTCATCGGAGGTATCTTCCACGATGACGGGGTCGTCATCTTCACCGACTTCTCGGCGCTCCTTCATCTTCCCCTCAACCGGGATCTCGATCCCGCTCGGTGGTGGTTGCGGCTCGGAGATGAACCGCCTCACATCATCCTGCGCAAGACACAAGACGTCAGCACTACTACTACTCACTACTCGACGAGGGGAGTACGACTACTCACCTCCTTGGGCGGGCGCGCGGCGGAGTACTCCTCGACTGGGCACGCCGTATACGGCGGCATGTCCTTGAAGATCCGCGACAACCGCTCGACGATGTCATTGTCGTCCAACTCGCCTCCTGGCATCCGCGACGAGTCCTCGTCGCTAGTGTACTCGAAGCCCAGGGTCTCCCGAGCCATCAGCGGGCTGGATCTGCGCTTCATGAAAGCGAAGGCCACGTGCTCGGCCCTCGGTCCGCCTCCCCCGAGCACTTTAATGCGTGCTAGCAGCTCCGGGAGTTGGATTCCCTCTTGCATGGTGGGCTCCGTGTTCCACCACTCACGGTGCCTCGGCTGCCTCCCGCTCGGCTTCGGCAGTCCAGGGTGGTGGTTTGTGATGTAGAACCACCTGGCTTTCCAATCCGCGTTGAAATCGACAAGCTTGTAGGCCAAGTACTGCTCCGCGGCATCCTCCATCAGCTGGATGCTGGCTCCTCCGACTACTCTGGGATTTGTAGCACTTGGTTGCGGCTTGACGCGGAAGAACTTCCGGAAGAGCACCCAGTGCGGCTTGATTCCGAGGAAGGCCTCGCAGAAGTGGACGAAGACCGGCGTGTGGAAGATGCCGTTGGGATTCAGGTTCAGGTACTTGACGCCGTAGTACCCGAGCAGCCCTTTGAAGAAGTCGCTGGCTGGGAGCGCAAGACCGAGCTCCACGAACCGCGAGAACATCGGGATCTCGTCCTCGGCTTTCTCCATCGGATACGGATCTCCCGCGGCGGATCTCCACATATCGACTTCCTTCTCCACGATGAATCCCTTGTTCGGCGGGGGTCGGCGAGCCCCTCCGTCTTCACCTTCGATTTTTTCCACTTGCGGCTCGGATCAGCGCGCGGTGGCGACATGGGCGGCGCCGCTCCGGTGGCAGCCGCGGCGGCCTCCTCGCGGCTCCTCTTCTTTCCGGTGTCCTTGGACGTCTTGGACGACGACGGCTTCATCCTCCAAGTACAAGGCGTCTTCACTCGCATCCGCTCGGGGGCTACCCTAGAGGCTTCGGGTGGCAGTGCGCTCGGATCTACTACGGCGGCAGCAGGCGCTGGTAGTGGATTTGCTTCAAGATGCAGATGGAATGACTGCGGCTTGAATGGGTGAAAACCATAAGGGATTTTGCTTCTATTTATAAGCCACATCGGCTCCGCAACGGGCGGCTTGATAGGTCCGCGTGCGGCTGAGTCAGCAGCTGCGCGTGACTCTTCGTATTCTACTAGTCGACGCGCCTCACCTCGGGGGCTCGGCTACTTCTACTCGACTACCTGGGAAGCGGCTAGTCTCAAGAGCATCTCAGGACACATTCTCCAAGAAGACCCTTCAATTCGAGAGGAAGTACTCGACTCAAGGCTCGGGGGCTCCGTGTCACGTGTCCTTCGGTTTTTTCTCTCCGGATTTTTCGGGATTTTCTTGCCAAGATTTCAGATGAACCCTCAGCTACAGCCCGCGGCTTGCGGCTCGAGGGCTACTCCATGTGAAGCGCGGTTTTGCAAACTGCACCTCCATACCAGCTTCGGCTTCAAGACAAGACAGGCAGTTTTGGAAGATCTTCGAAGGCAGTTTTCGAGGACGCTTGGAACTACTCGAGAAGACTTCAAGATTGCTCAAACATCGTCTGGAGTACATTCCAGCCTCGGGATGCTTCGACTACTCTTGAGGACTTTTGACTTGTAGTACTCAGGGACGCTTGAGGACTACTCGTTAAGGCCGTCAAGACTACTTGAAGCTATCCTTCTCGACTACAAAGTACTCGGGGGCTTGTCGTACGGACCTCCCTGGGCCCACTACCTTGGTGGGTACCAGGACCGACTACTCGGTGGGCCCCTGGGACTACCCGGCTTGCGCTACACGGCACCTAGAGGCGTGGAGCACAAGGACTACACAGGAGTAGTACTCGGTTAGGGAGTTGTACATGTTCCGCACTGTATAGAGGACTCCTAGACGTACTCGACTAGTACTCTTTCCCTACTCCGACTTGTAACCCTGCCTCCCGGACTATATAAGGCGAGGCAGGGACCGATCTCTAGCATCCAATCTCCTCTCATACAACTCACGGCGCACCATTGCACCATCTTGTAATCGTGCCCTATCAATCCAGAGCTACGCAGCATACAGGACATAGGGTATTACGCACCTCGCCGCCCGAACCTGTCTAAATTGTGTGCCACGTGTCTCTTCCTTGGAGTTACCGATCTCGGCGAGTCACAATCATCTACTCCGGTACTCCCCGTAGTAGGTTGCCGGTCTAAAACACCGACAGTCTCCTCTTTTCCGCTAGGAGAGATCATCCGCAACCCCGACGCCGCGGGAAGGTGCGTGCCCATTCCCGAGGGGCGCGAGCTCCTACAGGACATTCACGCGGGGATCTGTGGCCACCACGCCGCGCCCCGCACCCTCGTCGGCAACGCGTTCCGCCAGGGCTTTTACTGGCCTACCGCGGTCACGGACGCCCGGCGAGATCGTGCGCACCTCGCGAAGGGTGCCAGTTTTACGCCCGCAAGACCAACTTGCCCGCCCATGCCCTGCAAACCATCCCCGTGACATGGCCATTCGCCGTGTGGGGGCTGGACATCGTCGGGCCCCTGCGGAAGGCGCCCGGGGGCTTCACCCACTTGCTGGTCGCAATCGACAAGTTCTCCAAGTGGGTGGAGGTGCGCCCCATCACGAATCTAAGGGCAGAGCAGGCGGTAACATTCTTCACCGACATCGTCTACCGCTTTGGAGTACCAAACTCCATCATCACAGACAATGGGTCCCAGTTCACGGGCAGGAAGTTTTTGGAGTTCTGCGACAAATTCCACATCCTCGTGGATTGGGCGGCTGTGGCACACCCGCAGACCAACGGCCAAGTAGAGCGTGCCAACGGCATGATCCTACAGGGCCTTAAGCCCAGAATTTTCGACCAGCTCAACAAATCTGGGCGAAAATGGCTCCAAGAACTACCAGCGGTTGTGTGGAGCCTAAGGACCACCCCGAGCGAGCCACCGGGTTCACCCCGTTTTCCTAGTCCATGGCGCGGAGGCCGTCCTCCCCACGGACTTAGAATACGGATCGCCCGGGGGTTCGAGGCTATGACGAGGATGCTAACCGAGCGAGCCGCCGAGGACTCGCTTTGGACCGAATTTGGACGAGGCACGCCTCGTAGCCTTAATGCATTCCGCAAGGTATCAACAGTCCCTAAGACGCTACCAAGCACGCAAGATACGTCGACGGGACTTCAGTGAAGGGGATTTGGTCCTAAGGCTGTGCCAAGACAACCGAGGGCGCCATAAGCTATCGCCCCCATGGGAGGGACCCTACGTCATGGTGAAGGTACTCAAGCCCGGCACATACAAGCTGGCCAACGAGGACGGTGAAGAACTCACCAACGCTTGGAACATCCAACAGCTACGTCGCTTCTACCCTTAGCTAGGATTTCCAAGTGTTTTTGTTGTAAAAACCGTACGACCAACGCCCCAGTTGGTAGACAACTATGTAAATGCTTCAAGTCTAATTAAAGGGCAACTCGGCTTTCCCCTGAAACCCAAGTTACCCTCGGGGGTACTGCGGGGGGCACCCCCCCAAATGGTCCCATTTTCGCGCAAAAATAAAAACAACTCACACGCGCTAAGTTTGTTTCCTACTTCAACCTCGAGCAACGATTCGAACAGGACGCAGGCGGCCTAGCGGAAGGAGCGCGCGAGTCAGAGATAGCCTACACCGCGAGGATACGGCCCTTCTCTCTCGCCTCCAACCCAGCAGGCCCCCAGCGAAAATCGAACTCCCCTAAGTAAAATCTACTCAGGAAGAAGGAGAAACAAAAAAGCGCAATAAGCAAAAGACTTCATTTCGTATCATCAAATGTTTACGATTGAGATAATGTGCTTATTTACAAAGGCCCCATGACCAGAATACTGATGCTCGAACAAAAAACGGACCTAGCGCCCAACTGTTTTCAGTCGGAAGGAGCGACAGCGTCAGCGGCGTCCGGGAAAAGGAACTCCTCGAAGGCCTCGGCGAGCGACCCGGCGGCGTCGGCGGCGACCGCATCCACACGCTCCATCGCCACCTCGTCCTCGACGCCCTCGGGAACAATGTAGCCCTCCGCCAGTGCCTCGAAGTTGACCTCGTAGTGGGACCGCACCACTCCGAGGGCCTTCTGGACGCCCAGATGCAACGCCTGGCGCATCCGCTCGATGACGTGACCGCCAAGGGCGCGCAGGCGGCTGGCCAGCGAGCTGCCGGCCTGTGCTTCGCCCTCCTCCACGGCACGGCAGGTCTCGAGGGCCGCACCACACAGCTCCCGCAGCTCCTGCTCGGAGGAGTTGTAGGAAGCCTGCAACGCCTCGGCCCGCTCAGCTGCGTGCCCCAGAGCAGTGCGCAAGCCTGGAATCGCCAAGACAGGAAAGAAATCAGGAAGGGGGAAGCGAGCCCTCTAACAGAAAAACCAACAAGGCAAGAGCCAAGCAGCAGCTCACCTTCGACTTGCCTCCTCTCCGTCTCGAAGTCGCGGCGCACGGCCTCCACCGTCAGCTCGAGGCGCTTGACGGTCTCGCCTTGTTCCTGGAGGGCCAGCTCCTGATTGGCGTTGGTAATGCTGAGCATAATCGCCTCGCCCTCGACCTTGGAGAACGCGGTGTTCCGCTCCTCCAGCGACTTCTACGCCGCCTCACGCGCGACGCGCTCCTGCTCCAGCGCCGCCGAGGCGTCGACGAGGGCGGCTTGCTCCTGCTGGAGCCGCCCCTCGGCTCCTTGGCGGGCGGTGTGCTCTTGCTGAAGCCGCTCCTCGGCGATGGCGAGCGCCGCGACCTTGGCGTCGAAGGCGGCCTTCAAATCGTCGGCCTCCTTGGCCGCGCTCCGGCCGCGCGCCCGCTCCTCGGCCTGGCGCTGCTGCGCTTGCGCCCCCTCGAGCGACGAGCGGAGCTCCCGGTTCTCGCCACGGACGTTGGCCACCTCCGCCTCCCAGTTGGTGGCCAGCGTCCGCGTCTTCTCCAAGTCCGAGCGCGCCTGCCACGGAGCCTCATCACGATCGATGAGGGCTGTGCAGACCCGCTTGAGGCTCGAGCGGTGCGCTGGGTCCTGCCTCAAGCTCTCGGGGAGCTCGTCGCGCCACGCCATGGCCTGGTACGCCAGCCAGCTGTCCGGCGTCTTGGGGGCGTCAGCAAGCGCGTCGAAAGCGCTGCACCGCTCCCGGAGCTGGTGGACCTCGGCGTTCACCGGGTCGAAGGCGTCGTACTTGTCATGGACGCGGCGCTCGAGCTCCTGGCACCCACAAATCAAAACCCATAAGCGCTGCGACACGGAGGCAGCACGCAAAAACGAGAGATGGAAGAAAAACAAGCAACCATGCCCCACCTGGAAGACGCGCCATGCAGGGCCGCCATGGACCTGCAGTGCTTCGTTCAGCGCGCGGTTGAGCGTGGCGCCGTGGCTCCGAATCTCTCCCCCGAGCTCCTGCCCCCCCTGGCGTCGGCAAACGCAGGGGGATCGTCAACAGCACCCTCCACCTGGGCGAAATGGCCGGCGCGGGAGGACGAGGCCTCGGCGCCGTGTCCTCGGCCCCCCGCCACCATGTGACCCTCGTGCCGCCTCACGAGGGCCCCCTCCTGGGGCTCGGGGGAGCGTGTGGGGAGGCTAGCCCACTGATCCCACCCGGGCGACGGGGAGTCGTCATCCGGGACCTCCACCACCTCCACCCGGAGCCCGAGAGGCGGGCACCGGCCCCTCGCGCCGCCTCCACCGGCGCCTCCACTTGCGCCTCCGTGGCCGCGGGCGCCGTCGTGGCGCCGCGGCCACCACCTCCGGCTGTGCGCGCTGCGTCCACGGGCGCCGCCATGGGTTGCGCCCGCTCCGCCTCGTCTACGGCCCGGCGCCACGGGCCGCGCCTCCGCAGGCGGCAACCTCCGCGGGCTGCACCTCCACCACGGCCGCCGCGCGGGCCCCGCGTCCCCATGACGGCCGGCGCCGGCCGCTCCTCGACGACCTCGGCCCGCGCCGCGGCGGGTCGATCGCCGGCCGGGGCCTCGAAGCCTCGGCCCGGGCTTTGCGAGCTCTCGCCCGCCGCCGTGCTTGTCCCCCGGCCTCGACGCCCTCGACGAGCGCCGCCGGGTGGGGATGGACGCGTCCGTCCTCAGCACCTTGGCCGGTGCGAGGGGAGGCACGGTCGGCACCACCCTGCGCAGGCACAAACAGAGAGTTAGAACGCCTGATCATCAACAAATCAAACCAAGTAAAGGATCGAGCTCCTTACCTCGGAGAGGAGAAGGCACGTTTCCTTTTCCTCGAGGCCTCAGCGGATGAGGCCGGCGCGGCTGGCACGCCCGCCGCCGCGCCCCCGACGGCGCCGCTACGCGCGCGGGCACGCTCGCCCCGCGTGCGCACGCCCGCGCCGTCGCGCCTCCCCGACGACGTTGCCACGTGCGCGGGCACGCTCGCCCCGCGCGCGGGCGCGCTCACCCCGCGCGCGCGGGCACGCCGAGCGCGCGCACGGGCTCGCTCGCCCGGGGCGCGCCTGCGGCGCGCGGCCGGCGCCTCGCGGCGCGTGCCGCCCCTGCCGTCGATTGCCCGGCGGCGGGCGCCGCCGCGCCCGCCCAAGGCGATGCCGCCCTTGCCGCCGGCACCGGCTCTCGGCGACGGGGGCGCGGGGCTCCCACCTATCGGAGGGGCCCTCCCCCTCGGCCTCTTCCTCTTCGTCCTCCTCTCCGAGGACGAGTAGTCCTCGGTCCCCGGGGGAGGAGAGCCCCCGGTTCTTCGCGCGCGGTGCTCCGCGTTCCGCCGGTCGCGGCGCTCTTGATGTCGCCTCGCGCGCTCCCTCCGCGCGCGCGCTCGCTCCCTGCTCCCGCTGGCGCGCGCCGCCCGGCCAAGCGCGCGGAGTCGGGGGTGGGCGGAACGGACTTTGAGGCAGTAAAGCTCACCAGCTGCATACAGGAACATCAAGGACACGTCAGGAGGCAGAAGCAACACCAAGAACTAAAACAAAATCAAGAATCAAACTCCCCAGCGGGCCGGTGGGGAGCATCTCGAGGTCCCATGGGGTCCGGTCCGGATGCATCGGCATCCGGGTGTCGACAGCGCTCCGCGCCCGGGTGAGCGCATATGGCCGCTCGAGGGGCGTCGGGAGCATCCGCGACCTCGCCAGATCGACGGGGTTGGCCGCCTCTGTCATCTTGAAGATGCAAAGCGGCCTCTCCATCAGGGGCACGACCCGCCGGTGATGGAGGAAGGCGAGGACGCCCATCGCGGTCAGCCCCTCGCGCCGCCGGGGCCGCGGGGGCGGCCGGGGACCGAGTCCTGCCGCCTCCGTCTTTGGGGCGTGGACACCCCGTAGCCCCAAGAGCTGGGCTTCTCCTTGAACACCCGACCGGTGTAGGGGGAGGGCGGGCTCGGCGTTGCGCAAGTAGAACCATCCCCGCTCCCAGCCAGCGTTGTTCGTCGTCATGGTGCAGGGGATGTAGACGTTCTTGAACTGCCCCCGCAGGGCAAGCGACATCCCGCCGGCGCGCACCACGCGGCGGGTCCTTGGCTCCGTCGTGGGCTGCGTGAAGAGCTCCGCCCGGAAAAGGTGTACCCAGAGCTCCCAGTTGACTGGGATCCCCAAGTACCCTTCGCAGACGCCCACGAACGTGGCCGCCTGCGAAATCGCGTTGGGCGCGAAGTTGTGCAACTCCACTTCGTAGTAGTGGCACAGCGCCCGCATGAAGCGGCTCGCCGGCGCATTGAAGCCTCACTCGTGGTAGCGGATAAAGCTCACCATGTAGCCTTCCGGCGGGTTGGGCGCGCGGTCCCCAGCCGGCGGCACTATCCACTCCGCCGAGCGGCCATCCTCGTTCGCCGCCAGCTGGCCGGCGGTGACCAGCTCGCCAAGGGCCAGCTGGGTCACCGACGACCTCTCCCAGGAGTACGTGTCCAGGATAGTGAAAGGCTGAGGCGGCGCCATGAGGAAGGACAAAGGAAAGCGAGAGCGGATGACGAGAAACGGAAGAAGAGCTCTAATGGCGACACCGCACGGTGGCAAAGACGAGGCGAAGACGAAGGCGCAGGGGGCTGAAATGGTGAGGCGTTAAGGTAAAAAACCGTCGTCTTCCCCTCCCCTCAGATTTATAAGCCGCGGGCGAGCTCTCCGGGGCGGATGTCCCGCGCGCATTAACTGCAGGGAATCTTCTCTTCACGCCGACGAACGGGCCCCACCACGCCCGCGGCGGCCACATCACCGCGGACGGGCCATCATCACGGCGAAGACCCGCGGGGACCGAGGCGAGCGGTCACGTCCGCCGCCACGCCGCCCACTACGCGCGCGCGCGTGGCCGCGCGCCTAAAAAGGAGCGCCGCGTTGCAAAACCGCAGCCTCGGCGCGAGGCATTTAATGACCCGGTCCCTTGCCAAGTAAGGAGAACCCTCGAGCGGGGCGAACCCCGGCTCGAGACAAAAACGGCCCCCTCGAAGGGACATCGACGTGAGAAGGCCGCCGGGGGCCTCGCTGGAAGTAAAGCGAGGCACCGCGGGCACCCATGCCACGCAAAACCCTCGAGCGGCGCGAGACCTCAGCCCAAGACGATAACAGCCCTCGAAGGGACATCGGCGTGAGAAGGCCGCCGGGGCTCGCTTGAAGTAAAGCGAGGGCACCGCGGGCACCCATGCCACGCAAAACCCTCGAGCGGCACGAGCCCCCGGCTCAAGACGATGTCGACCCTCGAAGGGACATCGACGTGAGAAGGTCGCCGGGGCACCGCTTGATGTAAAGCGGGCACCGCGAGCACCCATGCCACGCAAAACCCTCGAGCGGCACGAGCCCCCGGCTCGAGACAATATCAACTCTCTGAAAAAGGGCACATGCGTGAGAAGGTCGCCCAGGGCCTGCTTGAAGTAAAGCAGGCACCGCAAGCACCCATGCCACGCTGTGCCACCAACCCAGCGCCTCGAGGGGCTGGCTCGCCCAGACCCCTCGACGGCCGCAAACGCTAAAGACGGGGCCGTCCAGGCACGGCCCCGTGCGGCCCTGCGATCGGAGGTTCGAGCCCGACCCTCGACGGGTTCGAACAGGCGCCACAGATCGCAGAGTCAGGGACGACGGGGGCACGCGCATTCGAGCCGTTCCTCGAGCCCGTCGGCTCGAGGGTGCCCCACATGTCGTGTTCGAGAGCCAGCGATGGCAGCTAGCCGGGGGATCCCACCGAGGGAGAGCTTCCACGCCCTCGGTCCCTATCGAACGGGACCGAGCCCCACCTAGCAAACCCACGCAAGCGCTTCCATGGACGTGTCTCTGGACCACGCAGCCTACCCTTATCGAACGGGGCATGGGCGTCCACTCGAACCACCCGCTAGCAGCTCGACGAGGAATCCGCAATTCGCGACCCGCTCGATGGGGGTTGCGGAAACCTCACCCTCCGTCCCGCGGAGGGACGGCGAGGGCGCGTAAGAAAACAAGTCGTAAAGCTCTACCCGATCACCTCGAACGGGCCCAGGCTCGGGGGCTTAACGCACGGCTACACCTCCTTGGCCTGCACCCGCCGGAGACAGCGCCAGCAGCGCGTGCGTCACCGAAGCCGGCTGAGACACTGTCGATGCCGGTTGAAACATGTGCCGCGCCATCTGACCAGTTCTCGCGGTTAACCCCTGCAGGAGCACCCACACTCCTGCAGGGCTTCGGGGCTAGACCCGCGGGTCCGCTAACGCGGCCCCACGGAAAGCATTCGCAAAACAAGGAGGGAAGAACGTCCTATCAGTAGGTTCCAGCATCTGCGGGAGCCTCAATGGCAAACCCGCAGATGCTCGGGGGCTACTGTCGGGGACAGCCCTAGGGGTCCCCTTAAACCACCGGGAAATCCCCACTTAAAACCCGCAACAAAGAAAAACACGCTTAGCCTAACCATGCAGGTGCCTAACCATGCAGGGTACGGCCCACGCTGGGAAGGACCTCAACCGCCGACCAAGACAACCCTCTCGAAGATCCCCTCGAGCAGGCTTCGCCCCGCTCGAGGATGCATGCCTCCCTCGGGCGAGCTCCGTCCCGTTCAAGGGGGTGCGCTCCCCTCGAGCGGGCTCTGCCCCGATCGAGGGTCCGCTCCCCCTCGAGCAGACTCCGCCTCGCTCGAGGGTTCGCCTCGCCCTCGATCAGAGACCGCTTCGCTCGAGGGCGCCCCTCACGCGTGCGCCGGCCCCCGTACACTGGCATTTAACGCCCTGACACCGGCGGGACGGCGCCATCATGCGCCGGGGCTCGTGCCCGGCGCCGCCGCACCAACTCCCCGGGGAGGAGCCCATCCCCATCACCGTGGGGAGGGACCGTGCGGCGCGGCCGGTGTCGGTCCCGTGACGCCGCGCGCCGCGCCCGTGCGGCTAACGCGCCGAGCCCTCGAAGGGGGCGCGGCGCACCCTCGATTCACTTTCTTGTGACCCTACAGGGTTTGGTGGAGGCGCTAGACCGGTGGAACACCATCCCTGCCACTGTAACAAAGATGGGCTGCCGTCCCCGCGCGTGCAGGCGCACGCCAGGCGCTGTAGCAACAACCCCAGCACTGTGAAGCGCGTCGGGAAGGGACGCCGTTCTACCTACTCATGTGCCCCGTACAGGCCAACGTCAGCACCTCCCTCGAGCCTATCAGAGGACATCGCCACCGTCCGCCGCCCTTCTACCCTCGAACCGCCACTGTTCGGGTACAAGGTAGGCCATCATGGCCAGATCGCTGCAAGGATCGTCCGGACGGCCGCCCACTCTACAGCGTAGCACGTCGTGTTTCCCCACGTAGCTAGATAGCGCGGCGCGCATGTAATCCGCCTCCCCCTTGATCTATAAAAGGGGGGGGGGGGCGAACCCCCAGCCGCAGGGGGGACAGGACCAGAAGCATACGAGACAAGAACACATCGCACACCACGTACTCATTCTCCAATTCTCCCACAATATCTTCAGCCACTCCTCCAGGGACTTGGAAGCCGCCCTTCCTCTCCCGCCTTGCTTGTAGCAGCCCCACTACAGGCACCCCCGGTGCTAAGTAATATAGTGCCTCGAGCATGCCTCCGCTGGACGTACGGCCCCCTCGGCCAGAACTAGGATAAAAACTCTGTGTCACTTGTTACTTAGCATCGACCATTGAGGGATAAACCTCGGCGCTTTCTACTGGTTAGTGTCGGGACCATATTCCGCACCGACAAACGGTACTTGCCATCGTTCATCTTCGTCTTGTGCTTGTAGCTGTCCTTGTTCTCGGCCTTCTCCGGGCAGTCGGCGACGAAGTGTCCCGGCTTGCCGCACTGGAAGCAAGTCCTCGTGTTCCTCCTCATGTTCACGCGGTTCTCGTGCAGCCTCTCGAACCGCCTCGTCAACAGCGCCAGCTCGTCCTCTCCAAGGTCATCAAACTCCTCATCTGGCATAGACATCAAAGAGGAAAACGAGAACATCCTAGTGGATGGGTTAGAGTTAGTCTTTCCTTTGGAACCACCAACGAGGGCAAGACTATGGGAATCAGTCGGTCCCTCGAGCTTGGCAGTCATGCCCCTATCCACCTCAGCCGACTTGAGCTTCGAGAACAGCTCGTTCACCGTCAGAGTATCATACCTCTCCGACTCGACTATGGCCTCGAACTTTCCGCCCCATATCGTACGATCCAAGGAGTGTAAGAGCTTGACCGCTCTATCATGATCATCGTACGGGAGCACGTCCACATTGGCCCTGATGTTGTTCACCACCACCGTGAACCTCTGAAACAAGGCATCGATGGACTCACCGGGGAGATGAGTGAAGTTCTCGTACTCTCTCGGTAGGTCGCATACAACCGTGCTCGAACACGCGGGCGTTCCCAACATGAGCCTCCTTCAACACCGCCCAAATCCTACAAGCCAAGTGCTCGGTGTGCACCCGATCGAACTCGGCCGACACAAAGCACGAAACAAGTAGTCGACCGCCTTATTGTTGGCGTCGAATCCGTCCCCTCAACTGCGGAGCAAGGAAATCCATCGGCCGGACATAGCCCGTGTCCACCGTGACATCCCAAAGAAGCTGACCCTTTCCGCGGAGGAACGCACCCATCCGCTTGCTCCACATCTGGTAGTTCTTGCCATCGAAGTGTGGAGGACCCGAACCCCGTTCCTGGTACGCCATCCTTGGATCTTAGACTGGCTAGAGTCAACAAAGACCCGAACCAGCTCTGATACCACTTGAAGGACCGATACGGCGAACCAGAGAGGGGGGGAGTGAATGGGAGCCGATAAAAATTCTTCTCGAAGGAGATGAAAACTCCAACAAGACGAACGCGGCTTCCAACACACGTCTCCGACTCACTACCTAGGTTGGTCAAACCCACATAGCCACTGGAGTGCCAATGGACCTAGGAACCAACACGCAACCTTCCGACCCGAGAAACGCAGCGGAAAAACCAATCCTCGATCTTACAGACCTACACCGGTCAGACCGGTGAGCACCACCGGTCAGACCGGTCCCTGCTGGTGAAACTGAGCAACTTCCACTAAGTGGCTCTACACCGGTCAGACCGGTGAGACACACCGGTCAGACCGATGGCGACACGAAAGCCCCCAAGGCACCAAACGGAGCCAACCGACCACCAAACGGACCCAAACTCGAAACAGCAGCAACACGGGACAACAACGAACTCACCAAGATGTTCACCCAAGCAAAAACCCACAAGGGCTCGCACCGGTCAGACCGGTCAAGAGCACCGGTCAGACCGGTGTAGCACAGGCGACTCGGGATGAACAGCACCCGCGGGTCAACTCCCCCAAATCCAAATCTCGATCTCCCGAATCGCTCCACGGACTTGAACAAGACTTTGGAGATATCATGAACACCTCATGAGGAGTTCATAGCCAATTTTAATCCCACCAAAACTCGTCCAAAAAGGAGGAATCGAAGAAATCCCGCCGAAAGCACTTCCAACCCAAGAACTCAAGAAACCCCAAAATCGAGCACTTTTACTCACGGATTTGGGAGGGGAATCACAGCCCAAAGAACCACGAAGGGTTCCCACAAATTTCCCCCATCAAATCCCCAAGAGAAAAGTCCCGAAAACAACCCAAAGAAATCACCAAGAGAGGGCTCCGAAAATCACCACCAAGAACAACCGGAGAAAACACATCCAAACCTTGAGGAACCACGCCGAATCATCTATACATGAAACAAAGGTTCGTACAAGGTCTAGCAAGCCGCCCGATCATCCATCCCTCTCTACAAGATCTCTCCGTGAAGCTCTCTTGCTAGTCCTAAAGAAAACCTAAGGAAAATAGGTGGAAAATAGAAAACTAATGAGCTAGGGTTCCAAGAGTTGGCTGCCATCCTCTCACCTCTTGGGTTATATGGAGGCAACCGAATGTCTAAAATGCCCTTCTCTAACAACTAGGGATACAAGCCCCTCAAGGGCGGATTTGGAATTCTCGATGTCTTCGCCATCGGACGGATGCCCGGCGACCGCACCCTGCGTAGCCTCGACGCAAGCCATGCGATCCCAACGCGTGTCCTCCGCTTCGAAGATTCCGGACTGCGTTGTCACACACCGGTCAGATCGGTGCTCCTCACCGGTCAGACCGGTCCCCACCAGTCAGACCGGTCAGACCCACCGGTCAGACCGGTCTGGTGCTGTTGCGCCTCCATCTTCGGTTCTCCGGTCTTGGCTTTGTGGATCAACCAAGGAACCCAGTGGTTTTCTGGTGAACCACTGGAAACCCCGCGAACTCAATGTAGCCTCCGCCAATCTCCACTCATGACTCGGCTCCCACGTAGTCCCGGCTCGACCTTGGTTTTGAGGCTCAACCAAGAAACCGTCCACGACTTCATCTTGCTGTTCATGCCACCATGCGGCCCGCACTTGACCCCCGCCGGCCATCGGGTCCCTCGAACGAAGCCTACTTGTCTTCTCCACACCTGGAGACCTCACCGGCGACGACCTTTCGCGCTTGTTCTTCACCTGCACCAACACGAGTCAAGCCGCAACCTGCACCTGCAATACTTAGCCAAGAATCAGTCCACACAACGTTGTCAATCACTCATCACACAAGGAAGCGACCATCCACCGGTCCTCGAACCACACATGGTTCTCAGTATGGACCTCCCTGGGTCCACTACCTCGGTGGGTACCAGGACCGACTACTCGGTGGGCCCCTGGGACTACCCGGCTTGCGCTACACGGCACCTGAAGGCGTGGAGCACAAGGACTGCAGAGGAGTAGTACTCGGTTAGGAAGCTGTACATGTCCCGCACTGTATGGAAGACTCCTAGACGTACTCGACTAGTACTCTCTCCCTACTCCGACTTGTAACCCTGCCTCCCGGACTATATAAGGCGAGGCAGGGACCGATCTCTAGGATCACCTCAACACACCTCATTTCATACAACCCACGGCGCACTATTGCACCATCTTGTAATCGTGCCCAATCAATCCAGAGCTACGCAGTATACAGGACGTAGGGTATTACGCACCTCGCGGCCCGAACCTGTCTAAATTGTGTGCCACGTGTCTCTTCCTTCGAGTTACCGATCTCGGCGAGGCCACATTCATCTACTGCGGGTACTCCCCTTAGTAGGTTGCCGGTCTAAAGCACCGACAGCTGGCGCGCCAGGTAGGGGGCAACGTACGGCAACGACTGCGGCAACGTACGCTGGGAGTGGATCTACTTGAGATGGAATCGAAATGACTGTAGCTCGGATGGGTGAAAACCCTAAGGGTTTTGGCTCTATTTATAAGTGAAACCAGCTCCGCAACGGCCGGCTGGATAAGTCCACACGCAGCTGACTCAGCGGCTAAGCGTGACCCTTCGTATTCTACTAGTCGACGCGCCTCACCTCGGGGCCTCGACTACTTCTACTCGACTACCTGGGAAGCGGCTAGTCTCAAGAGCATCTCAGGACACATTCTTCAAGATGACCCTTCAATTCGAGAGGAAGTACTCGACTCAAGGCTCGGGGGCTCCGTGCCACATGTCCTTCGGTTTTTTCTCTCCAGATTTTTCGGGATTTTCTTGTCAAGACTTCAGATGGACCCTCAGCCAGAGCCTGCGGCTCAACCTCAGGCTCGGGGGCTACTCCATAAGCAGTGCGATTTTGCAAATCGCACCTCCATAACGGCTTCGGCTTCAAGACAAGATGGGCATTTTTTGAAGACCTTCGAAGGCAGTACTCGAGGACGCTTGGGACTACTCGAGAAGACTTCAAGATTGCTCAGACATCAGCTGGAGTACATTCCAGCCTCGGGATGCTTCGAGTACTCTTGAGAACCTTTGACTTGTAGCACTCAGGGACGCTTGAGGACTACTCGTCAATGTGACAACCCGCCCGGGAAAATACCGTACTATCGCCTAAGACCGATCCACTTTGGTCGTTAAGCAATAGTAAGGTATCATCCTGTCGTTGGTTGCCGGGTTAACGCCCGGTAAATCACTTGTGCATCGAACAGAGGATCGATACATGCATTAAACTCACGCGAAGGCGAGTCCAGAGTACAACATGAATTAACGTTTTATTACAGACCATTGTTCATGGCATAAGATAAAGATTCAGAGTTCGAAAATACAGCGGAAATAAAATAAACTAGCGCAACGGTAGACATCACAGGAGGCCGTCCGTGATGTCATCACTTGTGTCACCCTTCTGATCAAGCACACCTGCAACAACATTTTTAAAGCAAGGCTGAGTATGCTAATACTCAGCAAGACATAACCGTCGGGTGATAACTACATCACCAACCTCTAGACATGAAAAGCTTTTGGTCGGTGGAGTTTCTTTTGCTGGAAAGCCACTAAGAGCGGATCCTTACTTTCAATCTTTTAGCACAAGTTCTAGTTGATTACCATTTCTGAATGTGCCATCTAATTCAATCAAGAATTGGACAAGCAATTAGTTCATCCAACCATATTTCTCGGGTTCCATCATTATGGGATATCATGGCCAGTAGAATAAGTAGTCTCGGATAACGGTGAGAGGCCGACAATCTATTGATTTAAACCTTGCAAGGTAGACCCAAACACACGGTCGGCTGCCCCCGCGAGGACAACTCCCCAGGCCGTCCCCATAAATCTTCGGGTTGGGATCGAATCTTACAGTCCCTGGTGCAGGCTATCCGGCATACCCCACGAGATACCTGGAGTCACCATACACCACCCTTCCCGGTAGCTAGCCGGTAAGGAGATTACTCGAGAGTAGTAACGGTAGGATCCCGTGCCGCCTCATTAAGGTACTAGGCTTACCGGTCCCATTCCCGGCATATGCTTGGTACGTTCAAAAGCTTAGCCCACATGCCCACTGGACCGGAGCCCAATCCCATGCTCTTACCACATGAGCGATCCATTTAAGGATATCTTATGATTCCTATCTAGGAACCTATTCTCGCGAGTGATGAGCATCACTCGACTTTTATCGGTCCTATAGCATGGCAGCTATCGACCTAGCATACTAGTGATAGAGCATAGGTACCTAAGGATCATGCATCTAGGGTTTCAATTCAATTCCTGAAACGTAAGTGCACAATCATAGCAAACATAATTGCATAATTTTAAAAGGAGGGGTTAATAATCCGGGGCTCGCCTTTGCTGGCAAGGTTGGCCTTGGGCCCTTCTGGGCTGGGTCCAGGTCTTGAGCTACGTTCACGCACGACAGCTCTTTGTCGGCACCTTCGTCTCCTTCTGGCACGAGCGTACGTCTATCGGCGGAAAGATCTACACGAAGATGCAAATGCCAGATTTATTTGACGGTTTATACTTTAATCACTCACCAACCATTTTGATAATCAAGGGGTGTATCGGTTGGGCACATTCACCTAGATAAGAATATGTTTAGCATATTCTCCCACAAAGGAATAATATGCAACTCTTTATTAATTATTCTTTTTGATGGTGACTGTGTACATATATATGTAAATGATTTAATTTAATTTCATCAATAGTAGTGGGTAGGTACATTTAACCTTTTTAACATGATTTGAAACCACACTCAAGTTACATGGGTGGTTGGGTGATTTTTCTTTATTGCACATTTGAATAAAAGTTTTCTTTATACTTGTCATTTCATGTGAAGGCTTTTAATCATTTTCCTTTCACAATTAAAGATATAATTAATACTTTTATCCTTGAATTAATTTCTTATCAGCATCTAGAATTAATTATCTTTTAATTAAATTAGATAATATTTTCCAAAAAGGAAAAGAATTAAATAAGGGATTTTCTTTATTTAATTTCCCTTTAATGGAAAAAGGGTTTTTAAGTCTTTTATTAAACAATTAAATTACCAAAAATTAATGGGGTGTTTCTTAAGCCTACTAGCATCTACACTGGTCCATTGGACCCACATGTAAGTGTTGGAGGCTAGGAAATTAAATATTATGGAAAATAACAAGGGTTATTCTAGTGATTCATTTTAAATGTATACAAAAATAATTAAGCATCCAAGAGATCCAAACTTTCTTGTGGATGCTCTCTGGTCCTAAACAAGCTTAGAAAACCAACATGTTTGCATGGAATCTCTACTGAACTTGTTTTATTAATTTACCAAGGGAAACATGCATAATTCAAGAATAATTATTTCTGTTAATCCAAAATTCATGATTAATTCACAAGATGTGTATTTTGATATTATAAGACAGTGTGCACAAGTTGGGGTCAAAAACATAAATATATTTGACATGAAAAATCATTTATTCAGTTCTGCCAGAGATAGAAAAAACATTTTTATAAAAAGATTTACATGATAACTTTGTGCAATTTTTGGCATAGGAGCTGGCTATGATCTCATACACAACATATCCAAAAATAAGCTACAGAGGTTCTATGGTTTTTGAGATATTGCAGATCTAGGGTTTTCATATTTGTATTTTTCATGCAAAATTTAAAAGGAATCAGCTCAGGCTAGAATAGCAAAAGTTGTAGTATAAAACACCATGGATCCAAAAAAATTGGTTTCGCATTTTTCTGAATTTTCTGTGATTTTCTACACAATTTACAATAATCAGCAAATTGGATCTACTATTGGAGTTCACCTTTTGCGAATAGGTCCCTGGAAAGAAACGAAGTCTTGCAATGCGGCCCTTATGGCGGCCGGCCGGCGCGGGTTTCGCAATTCCGGCGAGCTCGCCGGCGCTTGCGGCCGGGGAAGGGGTGGAGAAGGGCTAGGGGTGTGCTAGGGCTCGATTTGCGCCGGTTTTGGGGGAGGCGGCTTGGCGCGCGCGCGCGGCCTCCGCGGCGGCGGCCGGCGGCGGCGGCCGCGCGCCCGGCTCCGGCGTGACCGGTGCCCGGCCGAGGCAAGGCGTGGCAAGGTCAGCCACTGCGGGGAGGCTAAGGGTGCTACTAGGCTCGTCGCTCGGGCGCGGTAGCGTGCGGACGCGCGGCTCGGCGGCGGTGGCCGAGAGGGCGGCGGCGGACGCTCGGGCGAGCGGCGAGAGGAGGGGGGAATAGGCGCACGCGACGTCGCTTGGGGGGGGCCTTAAAGGCGTGGCGCGGACGGGGAGACAAGGGGCAGCTCGGGCGGGTCGGACCACGGCGGTACGGCGGCGGGCGCACCGTACTACGGCGGGCGGGGGGGGTGTACGGCGGCGCGCGGTTCCGTGGCGTTCCCGTCGTTCGAGGCGTCGGGAGGCGTGCCACGGCCTTGGGAAGGTGCGGCCTGCCTCGGGAACACGCGTGGGCGGGCTCGGATGCCGAGGCGGCGGCGGCCCGTGGCGGGGCGCACGCGCGGCGAGCGCGGCGCGCCGGCGGGCGCGGCGTCGCGGCGTGGCCGCGCTCTGGCGCCTGTGCATTTCGGACTGCCCTGGTTCAAGCGCGTTTTTCTTCCAAAAATTGAGTAAAAGTGCACAAAGCAATAAATAGGAAAGTTGTAGATCCAACTACCCTCTACAACTTTCAAAAAGGCCATATAGTGTTTTTCTCAGCGGATTTTGCAGGAACGTCGTGTCAACTTTGAATGTCGACACGTTCCGGAAAACAGGAAAATCTGTCTTGCAAGGGGTTTTTCACAATTTTCCACCCAAAATTTGAAATGCCAATCTACATGAAAGTTGTGTCCCTCAACAAGATCTACAACTTTCATAAAGGTAGATTTTGAAGTGCTTAGGTGAATTTTGGGGAACGCGGCAAAAGTTCCGGACGACATTCGCTGACGTCAAAGGTCAAGCGGGTTTTGACCGTGTCTTTGACCAAGGGTTGACTACGGTTGTTTGTAGGCTTGGCCAAGGGGTTCATCGGGGTTCATTGGCGAGGTCTTTGGGTGATGACCCAGGTTGACCTAGGTTTGACCGGGGTTTGACTGGGTTTGACTCGGCTGATCCGGTCATTAGCGTTAATGACGGTAATTAAAGACCTGGGGCGTCACAGTCAAGGCCGTCAAGACTACTTGAAGCTATCCTTCTCGACTACAAAGTACTCGGGGGCTTGTCGTATGGACCTCCCTGGGCCCACTACCTCGGTGGGTACCAGGACCGACTACTCGGTGGGCCCCTGGGACCACCCGGCTTGCGCTACACGGCACCTGAAGGCGTGGAGCACAAGGACTGCAGAGGAGTAGTACTCGGTTAGGAAGCTGTACATGTCCCGCTCTGTATGGAAGACTCCTAGACGTACTCGACTAGTACACTCTCCTTACTCCGACTTGTAACCCTGCCTCCCGGACTATATAAGGCGAGGCAGGGACCGATCTCTAGGATCACCTCAACACACCTCATCTCATACAATCCACGGCGCACTATTGCACCATCTTGTAATCGTGCCCAATCAATCCAGAGCTACGCAACATACAGGACGTAGGGCATTACGCACCTCGCGGCCCGAACCTGTCTAAATTGTGTGCCACGTGTCTCTTCCTTCGAGTTACCGATCTCGGCGAGGCCACATTCATCTACTTCGGGTACTCCCCTTAGTAGGTTGCCGGTCTAAAGCACCAACAGTACTCACATATTCTATTCTCTCCCCATGAGGACCGGTTAACAGCACTGACCTCTTCCAACACTGAATAACTCCATCACAACTTCTTAACCTATCCATCCCAAGAATGACATCTATTCCCCATGATTTTATAACTACCAGATTAGCAAGAAAGTCTACCCCCATGATATTAATCTTTACTTGTGGGCATATATGACCAGTTTTCATTTCTCCACCCGGAGAGCTAACTATCAGTGGGTTCTTCATTGAGCTCATAGATAAGTTATATTTTGTCACAAATTGATCAGTTATGAATGAATGTGATGCTCCTGAATCAAATAATACTGTAGCGGGTACAGAGTTGACGAAAAACGTACCCAATACCACGCCGGCGTCATTCTGAGCTTGCTCCACTGATACATGATTAACCCGGCCACGCACATGATTCTGCTGGCCTCTCTTGCTAGGAGTCTGTGGAGTACGAGCCTGTGAAGATGACTGCCCAGTCCTGTTACCACTGTCCCTCTAAGGAGTTTGCATCACTCTTTTGGGACAATTGTTAGCATAATGCCCCAGCTCACCACACTTGAAGCATCCACCGGGCTGAACAGGGTTGGTGTTTCTGACAGGCGCCCCAGAGCTATTGTTAGGACGAGTCAGCTGAGGGGTAGGAGCTCTGGGTGTCTGAGAATTGAAGCGATGTGGCTGAAACAAACGCTGCAACTGCATGTTCTATGGGTACCTCCCACCATGACCACCAGGACGATACAGAGTCAGGCTCTGCTGAGAACTGAAACGAGGACGGGTATTGCTGCTAGACTGTCCATGCGACTGAAACTTGCGTTTCTGTTCACCCATTTCCTTTCACTTGCTTTCTAGCCCAATAGCCTTGTTCACCAGTGTCTGAAAGTCTGGGAAGCTGTGACTCTGCAGTTGATAATTTAAAGAACCAATCAAGCCATCCAGAAATCTTTCCTGCCTTTTTGGATCGGTGTTTACCTCATCCGGTGCATAACGTGACAGGTGAGTGAACTTATCCAGATACTCAGTCACTGACATATTGCCCTGCCTCAGTGACAAGAACTCCCTCTGCTTAAGCTTAATTACCCCTGAAGGGATGTGGTAAGTACGGAAGTTGTCACGGAACTCCTGCCAAGTGATGTTCTGCCTGTTGGGATGAGCAGTTGAATACGCATCCCACCAATCTGCAGCCTGTCCCACAAGTCTGCCAGCAGCATACAAGACCATTTCCCTGTCAGTGCATTGCACAATCTCCAACTTCTTAGTGATGGTTTTCAGCCAGTCATCAGCATCCAGTGGATCAGACGAGTGAGAAAACGTAGGTGGATGGTGGCTCATGAACTCCTTGTGCCTGTCCCTGGGTGGCGGAGGTGGCGGAGGAATCGGCTATGGTGGCTAGTTCTGTTGAGCTTGCATCTACTGCACAGTGTTGGTGTGGTTTTGAATCAATTGCATCTGCGCCGCAAGAAACTGCTGCATATTTGGATCCATTGCTTGATTGATCGGTTGGGGTGGTGCTGGATTCTTCTGGTTCGCAATATGAGCATGGATCACATGCGGTACATCTTGACCTCCTCCGGACCTGGTGTTTACCATCTGACCGTTAGAAAAATTATATTTCAGATAGATGTACTTGAATCAATGCATAAAAAGATAACTCAAAATGAAATAGCAGCATGTTCTTCAACTAGGACAGATTCTGTTGACCTCAAAGAATTATGTATAACTTTCTGTGTAATTATCCAAAGACCATGAATTTTTACCAGATTATGATGAACAAAATTATGGAACTATCCCAACTAGAATCACCTCATTTGGACATCTACAACTCGAGATAAAATTCAAACAGTGCAGCTGTATCAGCAGAAATTTACAGACTCTGACATGTTCATTACATTGTGCATAACTCCCAGAATATATACTGTATATCATTGAATTTTTGACAGAAAATCATCCTCTAAATTTGTGAACTAACTCAACTGGTTTCTTGTCATTTGGAGTTCTGTAGCTTGAGATATAAACAAAACATTACTGGTATGTCATATGACTGCGAAAACAGATTTGATCCATTTCAAACTTGCATAGGAGATTAAGCAATGACAACCGAATAAAAACCAGAACTAACTTTTAATTAACTTAACAAATTTCTGATTGGATAGTGGCCATCACGCCACCATACAATTCACAATCAAACAAAGATCCAACTCAAACATGTTTGCAACCAACATTCATTATTACAAGCAATACGTTCACACAGGAATGATATAGCGGAAAAGTAAATGGTAAAGGCAAGTATCCTAGGATCCTAGCCAAGATGAGTAGTAGCTTCAGCAGTGCCGTAACGGAGTCTCTTGCGCAGAGGGGAGGCTGTGGTATGATATGGCACAACTTCTTGAGGGAGTCGCTGTCCCGTCAGCTGTGCTTCCAAACGTGCAATCTTCGTCTGGGCAGCCTGCAACTCTTCGTGGTACCTGTCCATCTCAGTAGTTGCTCCCTTCAGATCAGTGTTCAAGGCAGCAGTCACACGTGCCAGGATATCGATGCGATCATCACCTCCAGCTGGCACTACAGTCTCCTCTGTGCCACTCGCACGACGAGGCACATGGCGATACTCCGAGTTGAACAGCCGTGCCCGCTTCGCATTGCAGATTGACCAGAGTGCCCTCCTCGCTGCATCATTCACTGCAGCATCATTCGTGGAGAAATGGGCTGTGCTGTGGCAAGATGAGCGGTACCTCCAGCCATCTGCATCATTCAAAGGCATCCGTATGTAGACTCTGCTGGTGTAGTAATCTCCTATCCCTAGTTCGCTGAAGTGTTTCGTCACATAGAGGGGCTTCATGGTATAACCCAGGTGCTGCAGAACCTCCCACAGAAGAATGCAAAACTGCCCATTCTCATCTTCCGTGGAATGTTTGTGATACACTGCCCCATGATAGCGAGGATCTTCATCTTCCTCTTCCTCCGGGTTTCCATTAGCATTGTTACCACCTTCATCATCTCCACTGACATCACTAGAATCGTCCGGGTCACCACCTTCACCATCAGGCACAGGATCAACATGTGCAGGGGGTGCCTCATCATTTGCCACAGGTGCTGGTGGAATCACAATGTCCCCATCAGCGTCTGCCTCCAGCACGGTGCCATCGTACAGCTGCGGCTGCTCCAATGGCTCCTCCTCCATCTCAACCTCCTCAGGATCTTCCTCTTCTGGTTCCGGCTGAACCTCCTCTGGGTTTTCCTCCATTTCAGCCCGAATCCTTAATTTCGTCCATTTCTAACTAAGGCTGAGACCTACAGTCATCACAGCTCTGGTACCACTTTGTCACACCCGATTTTACAAGGAAAACCGAATGCATCTCACGTGTGCGCCAGGATCAATTTACACACACCTGATAGACAAAACGAGTGTAATACCATTGCAGTAACAAAACGTTCAAGAGTTGAACCAATACAATATTCATTATTACACTCAGAGAGGTGGACTCGAAGGTCCAAACACGAACGATAACTAAACGACGAGCAGCTCCATCTTCGACTTCCACAGGCATGATGACTGGGGGATCCGCATGCCCTAGAACTCATCGTAGTCGCTCCAGTACTCATCCTCGCCTCCGATGTTCTCCTCTGAACAGCGGTAAGCAAGGGTGAGCACACTTATGGTTGGTGCACAGCAAGTGGGGGAAACAGTGCAAGGCTATCAAGGATAGGTTATGGTTCACAGCGGTAAGCATTTTATAAGTTGGTCAAGTTTTATTAGCCAGCACCTAATTACTAGGTGTAAGTGTATACCAACCCACTTATCGTTAAAAGAAACCTCAAACCAAACCCACCAACCCACGATTTACATTTATCTTCAAGTTTATTAATCATGTGAGGGTCCAAGCCGCTCATGACCGTGAGCACGGCTGATCGATCAGTTTTACACTCTGCAGAGGTTGTACACTTTAACCACGGTTCGTGTTCCCCATTTTGCCCGGGTTACCTAGATCCTTAAACACTTCCAAAGTGAGTGGCTTGGGGTCCACTACGAAGCCTTTACAAAGGAAAGAAGAGAAACCAACAGCCCGCAACAGTTATAGCAGCGAGCGGACCATAACCCTCCCCAATGGTCAGCACCTTAGCCAAGGCTGCTACCCCAAAAGGACCGGGCTATACCCCTTCAACTCCGGCCCCTTGTGCCCCTCTCGGAAAAGAGCTATCAGCTAACCCACTCTCCTAATTAATTGGCTAAGCCAGAGCCATGTGGACTGTCGTTGTACTGTTATCTTGGGTGGTTCTCCATGTTCCGTTTATATTTCAAGTTATCTTTTCTTAAGCATAAACTTATTACATAAACAGAACTGATATATATATTGTAAACAAAGCATAACCATACCCATGTAAAGAAAATGAAGCATTTATCTACCCAAGCATTTGTTAAACAGGGTTGATCAAGGTAATGAGGTAAAATATCTAGTCAAGTCCTTAACTAGGTGTTTGCCCATCAAGTTTATGCATAGCAATAGGAATAGTAAACTTTGTTTAACATGCAGTGACATAGGTTCAAAAAGATAATGCAGAGGGGGAAAAACACTTGCCTTCCTCTACAAGTTGGGTAAAGTCTTCTTCGAAAACAGGCTCTTCCTGATCGCCTCTGATGGGGAGCTCAGACGAAACAGGCACGATATCTACGAGTCAAACATGAACAACAAACAATAAATAAACAGTACACCAAACAGTAACAAAACTGGTAAATTTGCTGTTTAAATAATTCTACTCATTGAGACGATCATTTCGGTATATAAAACGCTAAATTCGGAGTTAAAATGAGAAAGATATGATTAAAACAAGATACAGGGACCTATCTGCAGTAAAACTAAATTTACAGAGCCTTTTATAAATAAAACCAGGGGCTAAAACATAATTTCATATAAAAACTGAAGGGCTTAAGTGTTATTTCTCAAGAAAAGGACCCCTAACACTATTAACCAGGGTAGACAGGGGCCTAACTACAAAATCCAGGACCCATCCGTAAGAGTTCTTATAGGTGGGAGGACCGGCATGCGAAACTGTGAAAACTCAGGGGTTCTGAAAAGAAAACGCCAAAGCGGCACCGTGGATCTTGGATCCAGCGGATGAGGGAGCCGTGGACCCAGCCGTGGGCACAGTCCACAAGCCCATAGTGGACCGGTCTTTAAACGCGAAGGGGTACGCGCCCCAGACCGTCCATCGCAGATCCAAGGGCCCTGGACGCTCGCGTGCGGGATGCGGTGGCGACGTCGCTGGAGACAGGGACGGCGCGGCGGTGCCTTGTCGGGAACTCGCTGGCACACCCCATCTTGCTGCTCAGGGCGCTATTTCGTGCGCGCGTGGGCTCTACGCGTAGCTGGGGAGCACGCGAGCAAGCCTAGGGGGTCAGGGGGGTGGCGCAGGCATCCACGGCGGCCGGCGCCGGAAGGGGGCGGAGCGGCCGCTCCGGCGAGCTCGTGAGCGCGTTGTTGTGCACAAAAGGAAGGGAAAACGGGCTGGGGTTATTGCTCATCGTTCAAAGGAGAGGCAGGCGAGCTCGAAGGTGAAGAATATGCGACGGCGGTGGAGCTTGGCAACGGCGGCAGGTCGGGCGGCGCTCCAGTGTGATCGGGGGCGCGGCTCCTACGGCCTCGGGGATGAGAACCTGCAGCAATCCGAGCTTGATGAGCCCCTGGTGAACCCAAGAAGAAAGAAAGAAGGGCGGCGGAGATTGTCCTTCACCGGCGGCGACAAATTCACGACGGCGGCAGCGGGAACCCGAGGCGGTGATGCTGGGGAATTGATGCTCGAGCGCGTGGAGTGGTGTGCTGCGGGTGCAAAGGGGAGTGCAGGAGCTCGAGCGCGTGCTTAAATAGCTGCAGGGAGAGAAAGGAGAAGAGATGGAAGGGAGACCATCGGCCGACATCCTTGCCATTGATGGCTGGCGGGCGATTCGGCACGATTGTCAATAGAGAGGGGAAACGGCAAGGAAACGGAGGGGAATTTGATTAGGAGAGTTATTGCCTTAATTGGCTTGTTCAAGCAGTAGGGGAAAGGAAAGGGAGACGGCGGGAATCGCGGCTGCGACGGCAGGCCGGCGAAGCAGAGGAGAAGAAGAAAGGAAGGGGGAGGGAGGAAGCTGACCGGTGGGACCCAGCCGTCAGCGAGAGCAAAGAAAAGGAAAAAGAAAGAGATGGCATGGACCGGTGCAAGGAGGGGCTGGTGGGCTACTGGGCCGCTTAGGCCGAAAGGTAAGAAGGGTTGCTTTCCTTTTTTTTCTTTTTTTTCAAACTCCTTTTAAAACAACTTTTCTTTTCAAATTCAAACCAAATTCTTTCAAACTTTTTCTCAAAAATTTTATAAACTTTTTACAAACCACACAAGCAACCAAAACCATGCAAAGCCAACTGATGATGCACAATCACTTGTTGTCTCTATATTAATTAAATTATGTTTAATATTTTAGAGCTCAATTTTAAATGGCAAATTTAAATTTTAAGTCCTTAGGGCTAATTAACAGTTGCTAGGTAATTTTTAGTGATGGAATTTTAGGGCGTCACATAAATGCCTTTATATGATCTTGACATGTTTTAGTGGCTTGGTTATGCTTAATTTGCGGTTGGATAGCTATTTTTTGATCATATGGGGCCAAAGGCTCATTTGCCATCATGATTGTTTAGCCCTCATGCTTTATGTTGTGGAGGGGCATAAGTTCCTTTTTGTCGCAAAGACTTTTCATGTATCAATTAAGAATCTGAAAATGAAATGTAAAATGCTTGGAAAATGTGCTCCCATGTCATATGTGCTTGTTTTAAATTTGTTTTGGGTGTTAAACCATTGCATGATGCCTACAATGAGAAGTCTCATATATAGAAGTAGGCACATGGCTCGGTGGCTTTAACATGAGATGAGGTGCTTGCGGGTGTTTGTGATGGTCTTATGATTAGAATGGTTGTCCTAGCATGAAGTTTGTGTGGCTTTACCATTTTGACATGTGTTGCTCATATCTAGGACTTTGCTCATGAGAGGGTAAATTTCTGCAAAATTGCTCAAATCCTTTTAGCCTTGTCTGATGGGTGTGAAACTTGGTGATCATGTAGTTGAGCTCCCTACGAACCTGTAGAGTATCTAACTTGCTCATTTGGACATGTGTAGCACCTTGTGATGAATTTTGTAAATTTGAGAAGCTATATGTTGAAACTTTTCACATTTTGGCCTTGATTCATGCATTGTCAACAATGGGGAGAAGTTTGTGCATGATTTGGGCACCTGGGAGCATTTGGAAGATGTTCCAATTGGTTCGGGCAATTTTTGAGCAGTTTGGTGCAGGGTCGGTCACATGGGGCGGTCTAACTGCCCCCCTGGCGGTCAGGTGTGTGGAAGGCGATTTAACCGCCCAGTGCAGGTAGTCTAACTGCCCTGGGCAAAGTAAGTAGGTCTTTGCTCTTTGTTGCATTCCCGTGTTGCATTGCTGCATTGGTTCAGGGAGAGCTTGCATATGTGTAGGGGGAGCTCTTTGTGTTGTTTGAGCTTTGGATTGGTGGTTTGCGCTCTTTGCATGAGCATGGTTTTGTCTCGGATGTGTCGAGCCGTTGCCCTTGCTTAAGGGGTCCGAGACTGGTCTTCTTCAAGTGATCTTTCTCTTTGCCTTTGTTTGGCTTTCGATCTCTTGTTGAGGTTTCTTTTAGTAGTGTCTTTTCTTTTTCCTCTTATCTCTAGTTACTAAATCTTGTGTGTTGTCAATGCACTTATCAAGGGGGATATCGAGGACCATGTGTGGTTCGAGGACTGATGGATGGTCTCTTCCTAGTGTGATGAGTGATTGACAACGTCGTGTGGACTGACTTTGGCTAAGTATTGCAGATCCAGGTTGTGGCTTGACTGGTGTTGGTGCAGGTGAAGAACAAGCGCGAAAGGTCATCGTCGGTGAGGCCTCCAGGTGTGGAGAAGACAAGTAGGCTTGGTTCGAGGGACCCGGTGGCCAGCGGGGTCAAGTGCAGGCCGCATGGTGGCAAGAACACCGAGACGAAGTCATGGACGGTTTCTTTGTTGAGCCTCAAAATCAAGGTTGAGTCGGGACTATGTTGGAGCCGAGTCATGAGTGGCGAGTGGCGGAGGCTACACTGAGTTCGCGGGGTTTGTAGTGGTTCACAAGAAAACCACTGGGTTACTCGGTTGAGCCACAAAACCGAGGACGATTACTCGACGAGGAGGTGTGGCCACCTAGGCCAGTTCAACTGCCCAGGAGGGGCGGTCTGACAGCCCTAGTCGCTGGCGCCGAGAAGCTTCGAACCGGAGGACACGTGTCGGGATCGCAAGGCTTGCGTCGAGGCTAAGTAGCTTGCGGTCGTTGGGCATCCGTCCGATGGAGAAAATCTGAAGACTTCCGAATTCTCCCTTGAGGGGCTTGTATCCCTAGTTATTAAGTAACAGTAGTTTAGTCTTTTGGGTTCCTCCATATATACGAGGGGATGGATGGCAGCCAACTCTTTGTACCCTAGTTCATTTGTTTTCCCATTTTTGTTCTTATTTTCTCTAGTTTTCGTAGGACTAGATTGAGATCTTCATGTGAGATCTTGAGAGAGGGATGGATGTATGGGTGGCAAGCTAGACCTTGTATGAACCTCCATGGTATGTATAGATGATTCGACGTGGTTTCTCAAGTTCTTGTGTTGCCTTACCGTCCTCCTTTTTGTTGATTTTTGGAGCTCTTTGTTGTGATTTTCGTGGTGGGGTTTTGAGGATGAGTTCTTGCGAGATTCTTCTTGGGTGTCACATATGAGGACTTTGTACCTCTTTGGTTGGTGACTTTGCCCCAAGAATCGCCTTGAATCGGACTCGATTTGGTGGTTTTTTGAGTTGCTCAAGTTCTTGCCCTAGAGAGACGATTTCTTCGATTCCTCTTGACTGTGAGCGATTCAGGTTGATTCCTTTGAGGTAGAGGTTTCCCAGGAGGTAACCCAGCTATTCCTGTAGTTTCGCTGCAATCCGTGGAGTGTTTCGGGAGATCGGGCAATGGGAAGTTGAGGGTTGACCTGCGGGTTGGTTTTCTGGAAGGGCGGTCTAACCACCTATGGGGGGCGGTCTAACTTCCCTGGGCCTTCCAGGTGAAGGTTTTCATTTTGCCGGATTTTCCTCCGTGAGTTTGTTCGCCTTGATCAGAGGAGCGTTCAGGTGAAATCTTGGGTTCTTTTTGTGTTGTTTGCTAGGAGTTCTTGCTTAGAGTTCTTTGCGGGGTACAGGAGGTTAGACCGCCTCTGGTAGCCGGGCTAACCACCCCTAGGCCCTTGGGTGATGTTTTGGTTTTCGCCAAGATTTCCTGGTAGCTAGCTTGGCCCTGACCAGAGATCTCTGTTGGTGAAACCGTGATGCGTTTTGGTGCTCGGAATAGGTGTTTCGGAGGATTCCTTAGTTGCCTGCTGGAGGCGGTCTAACCGCCCCACATACCCGGTCTAACAGCCTCCCTCTGAACAGCCGCCTCTCGAGTTGTTTCCACTGTCGTGGGTGCATAGGGATTGAGGTTGCTGGCAGTGTTTTGTTCCTAGGACTAGTAGCGCTCCAGTGGTGGCTATGTAGTTTTGGCAAACGGAAGGTAGAAGTTTGGAGCATGTGATTTTGGGGGTCCGACCGAGCGAGTTCATCTTGTTGGAGTTTCAATCTCTTTCTTGAAGAATTTTTATCGGCTCCCATTCACTCCCCCCTCTCCGGTCGCCTAATCCATCCTTCAGGATCTCCTTTGTAGCATATGTATAGCTTTCCTTTGTGCATTTCATTCATTTGGCATGGCATATGTAACATGATGTATTGGCATCCTTGTATTTTAGTTTGCATGCATTTTGTATCATATGCTTCGCTTAGGAAAAGCTTCTCCTATATACATTGTTCACCATGGAATGACACTTATGTCTTTGTGAGCTTGTTTGATAAGCTATGGTTAGTTTGGCTTAGCTCTTGATAATCTTGATTTATATCCATGGTCGAGGGCTATGTTTTTGAAAATGGTCACATGTATGCTCTCTTGTGAGTAAATGCCTTAATATGATCTTGACATGTTTTAGTGGCTTAGTTATGCTTAATTTGTGGTTGGATAGCCTATTTTGATCATATGGGGCCAAAGGCTTGTTTTCCATCATGAATGTTTAGCCCTCATGCTTTATCATGTGGAAGGGCATAAGTTCCTTTTTGTCGCAAAGACATTTCATGTACCAATTATGAATCTGAAAATGAAATGAAAATTGCTTGGAAAATGTGCTCCCATGTCATATGTGCTTAATTCAATTTAATTTGGGTGCTAAACCGGTGCATGATTTCTACCAATGAGACGTCTCATAAAAAGAAGTAGGCACATGGCTCGGTGGCTATGACATGACATGAGGTGCTTGTGGGTGTTTGTGATGGTCTTATGATTAGAATGGTTGTCCTAGCATGAAGTATGTGTGGCTTTGTCATTTTGTCATGTTTTTATCATGTTTAGGACTTTTGCTCGTGTGAGGTAATTTTTTCGCAAAATTGCCCAAATCCAGCTTAGCTTCGTCCAATGGTTTTGAAACTTAGTGATCATGTAGTTGAGATCGATATGAAGCTATAGAGTATCTAACTTGCTCATTTGGACATGTGTAACATCCTATGTTGAAGTTTGTCTATTTGAGAAGGTTTAGGTTGAATTTTTCGCTTTTTTGGCTTGATTCATGCATTGCCAACAAGGGGGAGAAGTTTGAGCTTGAAATGGCTTGCTGGATGCATTTAGAAGGTTTTCAGGTGGTTTCGAGCCATTTCTGGACTCTGGTGTTCACCGGTCTGACCGGTTGAGGTCACCGATCTGACCGATCAAAGTGCTAGTCCTGTTCACATGTTGCACACTGGTCTGACCGGTGGTGTTTGAAGGACCGATACTTCGAACCAGAGAGGGGGGGAGTGAATGGGAGCCGATAAAAATTCTTCTCGAAGGAGATGGAGACTCCAACAAGACGAACATGGCTTCCAACACACGTCTCCGACTTACAAGCCAAGTTGGTCAAGCCCACGCAGCAACTTGAGTGCCACTAGACCTCGGAACCAACAAGCAGCCTTCCAAGCCAAAACTAACCAACTCACACAGCGGAAACTTGCACGGCTTGCTGCCTGTCCTGCACCAGTCAGACCGATGGCCTACGCCGGTCAGACTGGTGACCCGGTCAGACCGGTGGACAGAGTAGGTTAGGCCAGTTTCTACAGCAGCCGCACAACAAGTGTTCTAGAGAGCCTCAGCGACTTCTCTAGGCCATGGAACAAAAAGACCCCCAAAACACAACCTGCACGAAAGGAAAACTCTACACAAAGACTAGCAAAACAACTCCAAAAAGACCAAGAACAAACCAGCAGCACCACGGCCCAAAGACACACAAGTCCAGCAGTTCACCCGAGGCAAATCCCACAAGTGGTTTGCACTGGTCAAACCAGTCAAGAACACCGGTCAGACCGGTGTAACCTGGGCAGTTCGGGATGAACAACACCCGCAGGTCAACTCCCCCAAATCCAAACCTTGGTCTCTCTCGAATCGCTCCACAGACTTGAGCAAGACTTTGGGGATAGTAGGAACACCTCATGGGGAGTCCATAGCCAAGTTTATGTCCACCAAAACTTGCCAAATAAAGAGGAATCGAAGAAATCCGTCCACGAACTCCTCTAACCCTAGAACACCGAAAACCCCACAATCAAGCCCCTTAACTCACAGATTTGGGAGGGGAATCAAAGGCAAAACAACCATGAAGGGTTCACACATATTTCCCCATAAAATTCCCAAGAACAAGGTCCCGAAAACACACCAAGAAAACTAGCAAAAGAGGGCTCCGAAAATAACCACCAAGAACAACCGGGAACAACACAACAAAGCCTTGAGGAACCACGCTGAATCATCTATACATACCAAGGAGGTTCATACAAGGTCTAGCTTGCCGCCCGATCATCCAACCCTCTCACAAGATCTCACCATGAAGCTCTCAAGCTAGTCCTGTGGAAATCCTAAGAAAATAGGAAGGGAAAATAGGAAAACAAATGAGCTAGGGTTTCAAGAGATGTCTGCCATCCTCTCACCACTTGGGTTATGTGGAGGCAAGCCAAAAGTCTAAAATTCCCTTACTAGCTAATTAGGGATACAAGCCCCTCGAGGGCGAAATCGGAAATCTTTGTCATCGCTCCATCAGATGGATGCCCGGCGACCGCAATCTGCTTAGCCGCAACGCAAGCCTTACGATCTCGACGCGTGTCCTTCGCTTCGATGTCTCCGGACTGTGTCGTCGCACACCGGTCAGACCAGTGCTCCTCACCGGTCAGACCGGTTAGACCCACCAGTCAGATCGGTCTAGAGCTGCTGCAGCTACGTCTTCGGTTCTTCGGTCTTGGCTTTGTGGATCAACCAAGGAACCCAGTGGTTTTCTGGTGAACCACTGGAAACCCCGCGAACTTGGTGTAGCCTCCGCCAATCACCACTCATGACTCGGCTCCCACGTAGTCCTGGCTCGATCTTGGTTGTGAGGCTCAACCAAGAAACCGTCCAGGACTTCATCTTGATGTTCATGCCACCATGCGGCCCGCACTTGACCGCGCTGGCCACCGGGTCCCTGGAACGAAGCCTACTTGTCTTCTCCACACCTGGAGGCCTCACCGGCGATGACCTTTCGCGCTTATTCTTCACCTACACCAACACCAGTCAAGCCGCAACCTGCACCTGCAATACTTAGCCAAGAATCTGTCCACACAATGTTGTCAATCACTCATCAGACCAGGAAGCGACCATCCACCGGTCCTCGAACAACACATGGTCCTCCATCTCCCCCTTGATGAGTGCATTGACAAGAACCACATAAAGTTACAAGAGAGAAAAGAAAAAGAAAAGAAACGAATAAAAAGAAACACTGACAAGCGATCGAAAGCCAAAGAAAGGCAAAGGGCAAGATCACTTCAAGAAGACAAGTCTCGGACCCCTTTGGCAAGGGCAACGACTCAACACATCAGAGGCAAAACTATGCTCAAGCAAAGAGTGCAAACCACCAAACCAAAGCTCGAAAAACGACAAAGAGCTCCCCCTGCACACATGCAAGCTCCCCCTGAACCAATGCAACTCCCCCGGGACGAATGCATGCATAACACCACTAGAAACAGGGCAGCTGCAACAACTGAGCCCTGACCGGTCAGACCGGTCAACACCACCGGTCAGACCAGTGTGCAACTTGTGAACAGGACCAGCACTCTGACCGGTCAGACCGATGACCTCGACTGGTCAGACCGGTGCACACCAGAGCCCAAAAAAAGCTCGAAACCACCTGACTATCTTCTAAATGCATCAAGCAAGCCATTTCAAGCTCAAGCTTCTCCCCCTTATTGACAATGCATGAATCAAGCCAAAAATACAAAACTTTCAACCTAGAGCTTCTCAAGTAGACAGAATTCAACATAGGATGCTACACATGTGCAAATGAGCAAGTTAGATACTATATAGCTTCGTATTGACTTCAACTACATATCATACCAAACAAGCTCACAAAGACATAAATATCATTCCATGGTGAACAGTGTATATAGGAGAAGCTTTTCCTAACCAATGCATATGATACAAAATGCATGCAGTCTAAGATACAAGGATGCCTATACATCATGCTACATATGCCATGCCAAATGCAAGAAATGCATAAAGGAAAGCTATACATATAGTATAAAGGTGCTCCCACACACCCAACTCAAGAAATCAAACACACACCAAGCCCCCCCGCAAACGAGTGAAAGTTGCTTGATCTAGGGGTTTAGTAAAAATATTGGCTAGTTGGTCATGTGTGGGTACATGGATCAAGGTTATCCTTCCTTTCTCTACGTTGTCTCTCAGAAAATGATACCTCACTTCTATGTGCTTGGTTTTGGAATGGAGCCCTGGGTTCTTTAAAACGCTTATGGCACTGGTGCTGTCACATTGAAGTGGGACATGGATATACTCCTCACCAAAGTCACTCATGGTGTATGTGATCCAAAGGACCTGAGAGCAACAACTAGTAGCGGCAACGTACTCTGCTTCGGTAGTAGATTTTGAGGACCATGTGTGGTTCTAGGACCGGTGGATGGTCGCTTCCTTGTGTGATGAGTGATTGACAACGTTGTGTGGACTGATTCTTGGCTAAGTATTGCAGGTGCAGGTTGTGGCTTAACTGGTGTTGGTGCAGGTGAAGAACAAGTGCGAAAGGTCGTTGCCGGTGAGGCCTCCAGGTGTGGGGAAGACAAGTAGACTTCGTTCGAGGGACCCGGTGGACAGTGGGGTCAAGTGCGGACCGCATGGTGGCATGAACAGCAAGATGAAGTCGTGGACATTTTCTTGGTAGAGCCTCAAAACCAAGGGCGAGCCGGAACTACGTGGGAGCCGAGTCATGAGTGGAGATTGGCTACACCGAGTTCGCGGGGTTTCCGATGGTTCACCAGAAAACCACTGGGTTCCTTGGTTGATCCACAAAGCAAAGACCGAAGAACCGAAGACGGTGCAGCAGCAGCGCCAGACCGGTCTGACCGGTGGGTCTGACCGGTCTGACCGGTGGGTACCGGTCTGACCGGTGTGGAGCACCAGTCTGACCGGTGTGCGACGACGCAATCCGGATTCTTCGAAGCCGAGGACACGCGTCGGGATCGCAAGGCTTGCGTCGATGCTAAGCAGGTTGCGGTCGCCGGGCATCCGTCCGATGGAGAGAGCTTCAAGTCTTCCAAAACCACCCTTGAGGGGCTTGTATCCCTAGTTGTTAGATAAGGGTATTTTAGACTTTCGGTTGCCTCCATATAACCCAAGAGGTGAGAGGATGGCAGCCAACTCTTGGAACCCTAGCTCATTTGTTTTCCTATTTTCCTTCCTATTTTCCTTAGGTTTTCCATAGGACTAGCAAGAGAGCTTCATGGAGAGAAGTTGTTGAGAGGGATGGATGATTGGGCGGTAGACCTTGTATGAACCTTTGTTTCATGTATAGATGAATCGGCGTAGTTCCTCAAGGTTTGGATGTGTCTTCCTCGGTTGTTCTTGGTGGTGATTTTCGGAGCCCTCTCTTGGTGATTTCTTTGGGTTGTTTTCGGGACCTTTCTCTTGGGGATTTGATGGGGGAAATTTGTGGGAACCCTTCGTGGTTCTTTGTGCTGTGATTCCCCTCCAAAATCCGTGAGTAAAGGTGCTCGATTTTGGGTTTTCTTGAGTTCTTGGGTTGGAAGTGCTCTTGGCAGGATTTCCTTGATTCCTCCTTTTTGGACGAGTTTTGGTGGGATTAAACTTGGCTATGGACTCCTCATGAGGTGTTCCTAATATCCCCAAAGTCTTGTTCAAGTCCGTGGAGCGATTCGGGATATCGAGGTTTGGATTTGGGGGAGTTGACCCGCGGGTGCTGTTCATCCCGAGCTGCCCAAGCTACACCGGTATGACTGGTGCTCTTGACCGGTCTGACCGGTGCAACCCTCAGTGGGATTTTGCTCGGGTGAACGTCTTGGTGTGTTCGCTGTTGTCCTGTGGTGCTGCTGTTTCGAGTTTGGGTCAGTTTGGTGATCGGTCTGACCGGTGTGTCTCACCGGTCTGACCGGTGTAGAGCCACTTAGTGAAAGTTGCTCAGTTTCACCAGCAGGGACCGGTCTGACCGGTGGTGCTCACCGGTCTGACTGGTGTGGGTTTTTAGACTCGAGGTTTGGTGGTCCGCTGCGTTCTCGGGTCGGAAGGTTGTGTGTTGTTCCTAGGTGCAGTGGCACTCCAGTGGCTACGTGGGCTTGGCCAACTTGGGTAGTGAGTCGGAGACGTGTGTTGGAAGCCTTGTTCATCTTGTTGGAGTTGCCATCTCCTTCGAGAAGAATTTTTATCGTCTCCCATTCACTCCCCCCTCTCTGGTTCGCCATATCGGTCCCTCAAGTGGTATCAGAGCCGGTTCGGGTCTTTATTGACTCTAACCAGTCTAAGATCCAAGGATGGCGTACCAGAAACAGGGTTCAGGTCCTCCACACTTTGATAGCAAGAACTACCAGATGTGGAGCAAGCGGATGGATGTGTTCCTCCGCGGAAAGGGTCAGATTCTTTGGGATATCAGGGTGGACACAGGCTATGTCCAGCCGATGGATTTCTTGCTCCAGGATCAAGGGACAGATTCGACGCCAACAATAAGGCGGTCGACTACTTGTTTCGTGCTTTGTGTCAGCCTGAGTTCGATCGGATGCGCACCGAGCACTTGGCATGTAGGAGTTGGGCGGTGTTGAAGGAGGCTCATGTTGGGAATGCCCAGGTTCAGGCACGGATGTATGCGACCTACCGGAGAGAGTACGAGAACTTCACTCATCTCCTCGGTGAGTCCATCGATGTCGTGTTTCAGAGCTTCACAGTGGTTGTGAACAACATGAGGGCCAATGTGGACGTGCTCCCGTACGATGATCATGATAGAGCGGTCAAGCTCTTACACTCTTTGTTTTGTACGATTTAGGGCGGAAAGTTTGAGGCCATTGTGAAGTCGGAGAAGTATGACTCTCTGACAGTGAACGAGCTGTTCTCGAAGCTCAAGTCGGCTGAGGTGGATAGGGGCATGACTGCCAAGCTCAAGGGACCGACTGATTCCCATAGTCTTGCCCTCGTTGGTGGTTCGAAAGGAAAGGCTAACACTAACCCATCCACCAGGATGTTCTCTTTTTCCTCTTTGATGTCTATGCCAGATGAGGAGTTCGACGAGCTTGGAGAGGACGAGCTGGCGCTCTTCACAAGGCGGTTCGAGAGGCTGTACGAGAACTGAGTGAACATGAGGAGGAACACGAGGACATGCTTTCAGTGCGGCAAGCCGGGACACTTCGTCGCCGACTGCCTGGAGAAGGCCGAGAACAAGGACGGCTACAAGCACAATCCGAGGATGGACGGCAAGTACCGTTCGAGGCGCGACCACAAGAGCAAGCACAAGAACAAGTATAAGGACGAGCGACGATCGAGGAAGAAGGAGAGCTGAGGCAAGGCCCGAGTGATGGTTGGAGCGAGCGACGTCGACTCTAGTTCCGCGTACTCCACCTCGAGCCCGAGCAGCAGTCAAGACGAAGGTGATCGTCGCAAGAACAAGAAGTCGTCCAAGAACCTGAGCGGGCTGAGCTGCTTCGCGAGAGACGGCTTCTGCACCATGGCGCTGAGCTCCGATAGCAAGAAGATCACACAGAGCGACTCGGACTCTGATTCCGACGACGAGGTGCATGATGAACTTCCCTTCTTGCGCCAGGAGAATGAGAGGCTTGGCTCTTTGCTTGATAACCGTGATGACATTCTTAAAGAGGCCAAGAAAATGAGAAAAGAGCTTAGGGCTTCACTCGAGGATGCTAGGACTAGAGTGGCTGAGCTAGAGACACAGGTGCTTGATAGCAAGCTTGAGATTGATTCCCTTAAGGCTAGCCCTGTTGTTTTGGATGATGTTGATTGTGCTGATTGCTCCATCTTTCTTGCTGATCTTGCTTTGTTTAAGGAGAAGCATTCCTCCAAGTGTGAGGAACTAGATGTGCTTAGGGTTGAAGTGGCTGAGCTTAAGTCTAGACCTGCTTTGCTAGGTGCTTGCACTTCTTCACTGTTTTGCATGCTAAGATTGATGAGATGCATGCTTACACTAGTTCACTTGAGGCTAAATTGAAGGAACCCATGCCTACATCATGCTCTACCTGTGAAATGCATGCTTTGAAAAATTTGGAACTTGCACATTATGTTGATCGTTTGCAGGATGAGAATGATGACTTGAGAAAGTTGGTGGGTTGGTTGTCTGGTCATGAGCCTCAGTTGAGGATGATGATCGAGGCGTTTAAGAGGCAGGACGGTGAGGGACTTGGGGCAAACAAGGTTGGTGAGGGAAGTGGAGAGAATATCCCAGAGCCACCAAAAACCCACCACAAAAATGATTTCCCCCCAAAACCTAACCATCTTAGGAACCGACTAGACACAACCCCTGCTCCACCCGTGTTTCCTACACCCACAAATGATCTACAAAAGCCTATCAAGTTTGTGAGCACTTCGGGGAAAGTGTTCTTTGGGAAAGAAAGTGAGAAGGCTAGTGAGGGGAAACCGGTGGAGGAGTTGAGTGGAGAGAAACCGAGTGAGCAGCCACATCCCAAGCCTAAGCCTAAGCTTGTGAGGTTCCATTGTGGCTATTGTGGGAGAGATGGCCATAAGGATGAGTTTTGCTTCAACAGGAAGCGAGAGGAGAGAATGGCAAAGGAGTGGGCCAACAAGGACAAGTACCACCTTTCCGATGGTGTACTTGAGCCTCGTGTGCAGATACCCAGGGCCAAGGCGAGTGTGAAGACAGTTCGCGCTTGGGGAGAGCGGAAGGCTGTTGGAGGTACTGCTGCCCAGGTCACACCGGTCAGACCGGTGTGGAGCACCAGTCAGACCGGTGCAGGCCTGGACAGGCAGCGGTTTGGGTTTCGTGCTCGTACAGGTGCGAGGGTTGTTTCTGGAGGTCGTGGTTCTGGTGGTTGGGCTGGAGAGTTTGCAGGTGGTCAGGTTGCTAGGCGTTCTTCCCCTCGAGTTTACTACGGGGATGGGAGGAGTCGTAGCTTTGAGAAGGAGAGGAGGGACGGTCCACGAGTTCTCTTTCGTGGTTTCGGTCCTCCTCCGGGCAGAGAGGGGTGCTTCCCTCAGGGTGGTTACTGTGGTGGTGTTCGTGGATGTAGCTTTGGTAGGAGAGATGCTTTGGTTGGTGCTAACCCCACTTTCGAGCAAATGGCTCGGCACTGGTTTTACTCTTTTGGTACTAACCCCAGTGCTGAGTCGTTTGTTCGCTCACGTGCTCGTTTTTGAATTTCAGGTGGGAGACTTGAAGAACATTTGGTTGATTGACTCCGGTTGCTCGAGGCATATGACCGGAGACGGGGGGGGTGGTTCTCAAGTCTCGTCCCGTGGTGACAAGGAGGTACATCACTTTTGGGGACAATGGGCGTGGGCGTGTGCTTTCGAAGGTGAGATCAAAGTGAGTGACAAGATCACTGCGAGGTGTGTTGCTCTTGTTCAATCGGCGGGGTACAATTTGCTTTCTGTGTCCCAGTTGTTGGATGAGGGCTTTGAAGTGTTGTTTCGGCCAGGTGGTTCTCGGATTTTGGACTCTCGAGGGGACCTTGTCTGTATGGTCGTTCCCGAGGGTCAGGTGTTTCGTGCTGATTTTTCTCAGTCTTCGGGTGTGGAGCATTGTTTCTTGGCTGGTTCTTCGAGTGAGTTGTGGAGGTGGCATAGGAAGTTGGGTCACTTGAGCTTTGACCTTTTGTCTCGCTTGAGTAAACTCAATTTGGTCCGAGGATTGCCACGGTTGAGGCTTGAGAAAGAGTTGGTTTGTGCGCCGTGTAGGCATGCCAAGATGGTAGCCTCTCGCTCACCCGCCTCTCACCGATGTGATGAGCGAGCGTCCATGCGTCTTTGCTCCATATGGATCTTGTTGGCCCAGCTCGTGTGCGATCTGCGGGTGAGAAGTGGTATGTCCTTGTTGTGGTGGACGACTATCCTCGGTATGTGTGGGTGTTCTTTCTTGAGGATAAGGGGGAGACGTTTGGTTTTGTTCGAGATCTAGTCTTGAGGTTGAGGAACGAGAGGCACGAAGATGCCATACGAGCTATCCGCAGTGATAATGGCTCGAAATGCAGGAACTCTCGTTTTTAAACCTTTTGCCATGAGTTGGGTCTTGAGCACCAGTATTCGAGTCCGTATACGCCTCCCCAGAATGGTGTTGTGGAAAGGAAGAATAGGACCTTGTGCGAGATGGCTCGGATGATGCTTGATGGGCATAGGACTCCGAGGAGGTATTGGGCTGAGGCGGTGAATACCGCGTGCTATGTGTTGAACAGGATATACCTCAGAGTGCACAAGAAAAGACATGCTATGAGTTGATGCATGGTTGCACAACCAAGGTGAGTCACTTCCATGTCTTTGGTTGCAAGTGTTTCATTCTGAAGAAAGGCACGAAGTTGGATAAGTTTGAGGCTAGGTCTGTCGATGACATTTTCTTTGGTTATGCATCTCATTCTAGAGCATATCGTGTGCTCAATCTTGAAACTAACAAAATCGTGGAGACTTGCGAGGTAACCTTCGACGAGACAGAGCCACGTAGTCAGCTTGTCTTTGAGTGTGCAGGTGATGATGAGCTTGGCGAGGAGATTTTTCAGGAGGACGAGCATGAACATGGAGATGATGAAGATGGCGGTGCGGTGCCCCCGGCTGAACATGTACCCACTACTTCGACTACGGTGATGGATGGACCCTCTACTACACCTACGATGACAAAATCAAGAACAAGGATAAGCTGATGTTGAGGGGGACGTAGCGTCGAGGCAAGAACCTCCCCGGCGAGTACAAGTGGATCACCCAGCTTCGAGCATCATCGGCGACATGAATGAACGCACTACACGGTCGAGGGTTCGAAACAATTCCCATTTTGCTCATGCTGCGTTTGTTGCTACTTTTGAGCCCAAAGACATTGGACATGCACTATCTGATCACAATTGGGTTAATTCTATGCATGAGGAGTTGGAGAACTTTGAGAGGAATCAGGTGTGGGAGTTGGTTGACCCTCCTCTAGGGTGTAAGCCGATCGGTACAAAGTGGGTGTGGAAGGACAAAGAGGAAGAGAAAGGTGAGGTTGTGAGAAACAAGTCGAGGCTTATTGCTTAGGGGTTCAGTCAGAAGGAGGGGATTGACTACGAGGAGACCTTTGCTCCTATAGCCCATTTGGAGGCGATTAGGATCCTTCTAGCCTTTTCCGTGGCTAAAGGGTTCAAGTTGCACCAAATGGATGTGAAGAGTGCTTTTTTGAATGGTGTGTTGGAGGAAGAAGTGTATGTGAGGCAGCCTCCGGGGTTTGACAGTGAGAAGTTTCCCCACCGGGTGTACAAGTTGAGGAAGGCGCTGTATGGGCTGAAGCAGGCGCCTAGAGCTTGGTATCGTAGGTTGAGGGGGTTCTTGTTTGAGAGAGGTTTTGAGATGGGGAAGGTCGATCAGACCTTGTTTCTGCTGAGGCAGGGCAGAGATATCCTGATTGTGCAGGTGTACGTGGATGATATTGTCTTTGGTGGCTCGTCTAACTCTCTTGTTGCATGATTTGCAGATGATATGAGCAGGGAATTTGAGATGACCATGATGGGCGAGTTGCAGTTCTTCCTCAGGGTACAAATCAAGCAATCAAAGGAAGGAACATTTGTGCACCAGGCTAAGTACACCAAGGACATTGTGCGAAAGATGGAGGACTCCAAGGCTATGACGACGCCGATGAGTACGACTACAGCTCTTGATGCGGACGAGGAAGGTGAACACGTGGACCAGAAAGAGTACTGGAGCATGATCGGGTCACTCCTCTACTTGACGGCGACGAGGCTGGACATACAGTTCTCGGTGTGTCTGTGCGCTCATTTTCAAGCGTCTCCGACGACTTCGCATCGGCAAGCAGTGAAGCGAATTTTCAGGTACTTGCGTCACACTCCCGACTTCGGCCTTTGGTACTCCGCGTCCTCTTCTTTGGCGCTTCATGGTTTTTCAGACGCGGATTTTGCCGGGTGTCGGTTGGATAGGAAGTCCACTTCTGGGACTTGCCAGTTTTTGGGTTCTTCTTTGGTGTCTTGGTCTTCTCGCAAGCAATCGAGTGTTGCTCAATCCACTACCGAGGCCGAGTATGTTTCCGCTGCTAGTTGTTGCTCTCAGCTCCTTTGGATTTCATACACCATGAGTGACAGAACCAGTGCCATAAGCGTTGCAAAGAACCCAGTGCTCCATTCCAAAACCAAACACATAGAAGTGAGGTATCATTTCCTGAGAGACAACGTAGAGAAAGGAAAGATAGCTTTGATCCATGTACCCACACATGACCAACTAGCTGATATTTTCACCAAACCCCTAGATCAAGCAACTTTCACTCGTTTGCGGGGGGGGAACTTGGTGTGTGTTTGATTTCTTGAGTAGGGTGTGTGGGAGCTCTCTTTGTAGCATATGTATAGCTTTCCTTTGTGCATTTCTTGCATTTGGCATGGCATATGTATCATGATGTATAGGCATCCTTGTATCTTAGTTTGCATGCATTTTGTATCATATGCATTGGTTAGGAAAAGCTTCTCTCATATACAATGTTCACCATGGAATGAGATATATGCCTTTGTGATCTTGTTTGGTATGCTATGTTTAGTTTGGCTTAGCTCTTGATGATCTTGATGAATAATCCATGGTTGATAGCTATGTCTTTTGAAAATGTCACATGTATGCTCTCTCATGTGTAAATGCCTTTATATGATCTTGACATGTTTTAGTGGCTTGCCTATGCTTAATTTGTGGTTGGATAGCTAGTTTATTGATCATATGGAGCCAAAGGCTCATTTGCCATCATGAATGTTTAGCCCTCTTGTCTTATCTTGTGGAGGGGCATAAGTTCCTTTTTGTCGCAAAGACATTTCATGTACCAATTATAAATCTGAAAATGAAATGAAAAATGCTTGGAAATGTGCTCCCATGTCATATGTGCTGTATTCAATTTGCTTTGGGTGCTAAACCGTTGCATGATGCCTACCAATGAGAAGTCTCATACATAGAAGTAGGCACATGGCTCGGTGGCTTTAACATGACATGAGGTGCTTGTGGGTGTTTGTGATGGTCTTATGGATAGAATGACTGTCCTAGCATGAAGTTTGTGTGGTTTTGCCGTTTTGATATGCTTTGATCATGTTTAGGATTTTGCTCATGAGAGGCAAGTTTTTCGCAAAATTGCCAAAATCCATCTTAGCTTCGTCCAATGGTTGTGAAACTTGGTGATCATGTAGTTGAGATCGATACGAAGCTATAGAGTATCTAACTTGCTCATTTGGACATGTGTAGCATTCTTTGTTGAATTTTGTCTATTTGAGAAGCTCTAGGTTGAAAATTTTGCATTTTTTGGCTTGATTCATGCATTGCCAACAAGGGGGAGAAGTTTGAGCATGAAATGGCTTACTGGACGCATTTAGAAGGTTCTCAGGTGGTTTCGAGCCATTTCTGGGCTCTGTTGTACACCGGTCTGACCGGTGAGGAGCATCGGTCTGACCGGTGTGAGTGCTGGTCCTGTGCACATGTTGGGCACCGGTCTGACCGGTGGTGGTGACCGGTCTGACCGGTGTGAGCTGAAGTTGCTGCAGCTGCCCTATTTTCAGCTGGTTTGCGTGCATTGGTTCAGGGGGAGCTTGCATGTGTGCAGGGGGAGCTCTTTGTGGTGTTTGAGCTTTGTTTTGGTGGTTTGCGCTCTTTGCTTGAGCCTTGCTTTGTCTCGGATGTGTCGAGCCGTTGCCCTTGCCTAAGGGGTCCGAGACTTATCTTCTTCAAGTGATCTTGCTCTTTGCCTTTGTTTGGCTTTCGATCGCTTGTTGGAGTTTCTTTTTGTTCGTTTCTTTTCTTTTTCCTTTCTCTCTTGTTACTTTCGTGTGGGTGTTGTCAATGCACTCGTCAAGGGGGAGATTGAGGACCATGTGTGGTTCGAGGACCGGTGGATGGTCGCTTCCTTGTGTGATGAGTGATTGACAACGTTGTGTGGACTGATTCTTGGCTAAGTATTGCAGGTGCAGGTTGCGGCTTGACTGGTGTTGGTGCAGGTGAAGAACAAGCGTGAAAGGTCGTCGCCGGTGAGGCCTCCAGGTGTGGGGAAGACAAGTAGGCTTCGTTCGAGGGACCCGGTGGCCAGCGGGGTCAAGTGTGGGCCGCATAGTGGCATGAACAGCAAGATGAAGTCGTGGACGGTTTCTTGGTTGAGCCTCAAAACCAAGGTCGAGCCGGGACTGCGTGGGAGCCAAGTCATGAGTGGAGATTGGCGGAGGCTACACCGAGTTCGCGGGGTTTCCGGTGGTTCACCAGAAAACCACTGGGTTCCTTGGTTGATCCACAAAGCCAAGACCGAAGAACCGAAGACGGTCTTTGCGGCGGCGCGGCACCGGTCTGACCGGTGGGTACCGGTCTGACCAGTGAGGAGCACCGGTCTGACCGGTGTGCGACGACGCAATCCGGAATCTTCGAAGCGGAGGACACGCGTCGGGATCGCAAGGCTTGCGTCGAGGCTAAGCAGGTTGCGGTCGCCGGGCATCTGTCCGATGTAGAGAGCTTCAAGTCTTCCAAAACCGCCCTTGAGGGGCTTGTATCCCTAGTTGTTAGAGAAGGGTATTTTAGATTTTCGGTTGCCTCCATATAACCCATGAGGTGAGAGGATGGCAGCCAACTCTTGGAACCCTAGCTCATTTGTTTTCCTATTTTCCTTAGGTTTTCCATAGGACTAGCAAGAGAGCTTCATGGAGAGATCTTGTTGAGAGGGATGGATGATCGGGCGGCTTGCTAGACCTTGTATGAACCTTTGTTTCATGTATAGATGATTCGGCGTAGTTCCTCAAGGTTTGGATGTGTTTTCCTCGGTTGTTCTTGGTGGTGATTTTCGGAGCCCTCTCTTGGTGATTTCTTTGGGTTGTTTTCGGGACCTTTCTCTTGGGGATTTGATGGGGAAATTTGTTTGAACCCTTCGTGGTTCTTTGGGATGTGATTCCCCTCCCAAATCCGTAAGTAAAGGTGCTCGATTTTGGGGTTTCTTGAGTTCTTGGGTTGGAAGTGTTGTTGGCGGGATTTCCTTGATTCCTCCTTTTTGGACGAGTTTTGGTGGGATTAAACTTGGCTATGGACTCCTCATGAGGTGTTCCTAATATCCCTAAAGTCTTGTTCAAGTCCGTGGAGCGATTCGGGAGATCGAGGTTTGGATTTGGGGGAGTTGACCCGCGGGTGCTGTTCATCCCGAGCTGCCCAGGCTACACCGGTCTGACCGGTGCTCTTGACCGGTCTGACCGGTGCAACCCTCGGTGGGATTTTGCTCGAGTGAACGTCTTGGTGTGTTCGCTGTTGTCCTGTGGTGCTGCTGTTTCGAGTTTGGGTCAGTTTGGTGATCGGTCTGACCGGTGTGTCTCACCGGTCTGACCGGTGTAGAGCCACTTAGTGAAAGTTGCTCAGTTTCACCAGCAGGGACCGGTCTGACTGGTGGTGCTCACCGGTCTAACCGGTGTGGGTTTGTAGACTCGAGGTTTGGTGTTCCGCTGCGTTCTCGGGTCGGAAGGTTGTGTGTTGGTTCCTAGGTCCAGTGGCACTCCAGTGGCTACGTGGGCTTGGCCAACTTGGGTAGTGAGTCGGAGACGTGTGTTGGAAGACTTGTTCATCTTGTTGGAGTTCCCATCTCCTTTGAGAAGAATTTTTATCAGCTCCCATTCACTCCCCCCTCTCTGGTTCGCCGTATCGGTCCCTCAGATTGTGCAACACTCGACTATCTGCGGGAAGACCAAGACACCAAAGAGGAACCCAAAAACTGGCAAATCCCAGAAGTGGACTTCCTATCCAACCGACAACCAGCAAAATGCGCATCCAAAAAACTATGAAGAGCCAAAGAAAAGGACGCGGAGTACCAAAGGCCGAAGTCGGGAGTGTAACGCAAGTACCTGAAAATTCGCTTCACCGCTTGCCGATGTGAAGTCCTCGGAGACGCTTGAAAACGAGCGCACAGAGATACCGAGAACTGGATGTCCGACCTCGTCGCCGTCAAGTAGAGGAGTGACCCGATCATGCTTCGGTACTCCTTCTGGTCCACATGTTAACCTTCCTCATCCGCATCAAGGGCTGTAGTCGTACTCATCGGCGTTGCCATAGCCTTGGTGTCCTTCATCTGGAACTTCCTCACAATGTCATTAGTGTACTCAGCTTGGTGCACAAATGTTCCTTCCTTTGATTGCTTGATTTGTAGCCCGAGGATGAACTGCAACTCGCCCATCATGCTCATCTCAAATTCCCTACTCATAGCCTCTGCAAACCATGCTACAAGAGAGTTAGACGAGCCACCAAAGACAATATCATCCACGTACACCTGCACAATCAGGATATCTCTGCCTTGACTAAGTAGAAGCAAGGTCTGATCGACCTTCCCCATCTCAAAACCTCTCTCGAACAAGAACCCCCACAACCTACCATATTAGGCTCTAGGCACCTGCTTCAACCCATACAGCGCCTTCCTCAACACGTACACCGGGGGGGGTACTTCTCACTCTCAAACCCCGGTGGCTACCTCACATACACTTCTTCCTCCAACACACCATTCAAGAAGGCACTCTTCACATCTATTTGGTGGAGCTTGAACCCTTTAGCCATGGAAAAGGCTAGAAGGATCCTAATCGCCTCCAAACGGGCTACGGGAGCAAAGGTCTCCTCGTAGTCAATCCCCTCCTTCTGATTGAACCCCTGAACAAAAAGCCTTGACTTGTTTCTCACCACTTCACCTTTCTCTCCCTCTTTGTTCTTCCACACCCATTTTGTCCCAATCGGCATGCACCCTGGGGGAGGGTCAAACAATTCGCAAACCTGATTACTCTCAAAGTTCTCCAACTCCTCATGCATCAAATTAACCCAATTTTGATCAGATAATGTGTGTTCAATGTCTTTGGGCTCAAAGGTGGCAACAAATGCAGCATGAGCAAAATGAGAATTGTTTCGAACCCTTGACTGTGTAGTGTGTTCATTCAAGACGCCGATGATCCTCGAAGCTGGGTGATCCACTTGTACTCACCAGGGAGGTTCTCACCTTGGTGCTACCTCCCCCTCAATAGCAACTTCTCCTTGATCTTGGTTTGTTGTCGTAGGTGTGGGAGAGGGGCCGTGTGATGCCCAGGTTTTTAATTAGCGTTATTAGCGCTAATGGTCGAATCAGCCGAGTCAAACCGGCTGACATTGGTCAAACATAGGTCAACATTGGCCATGACCTCGAAAACTGAGCCGACAAACCCTATTGACCCCCTTGACCAAGTTGACACACCCTTGTGGTCAACCCTTGGTCAAAGACACGGTCAAACCCCGCTGAAACCCCAATGTCGATGAACGTCCTCCGGAACTTTTGCCGCGTTCTCCAAATTTCACCTAAACACTTCAAAATCTACCTTTATGAAAGTTGTCCAGCTTGTTGAGGGACACAACTTTCATGTAGATTGGCATTTCAAATTTTGAGCGGAAAAGGATGAAAAAGTTGGTCAATTGGCAGTACCTCCTGTTCACCGAGACATGGCAGCATTCAATGTTGGCAAGCCGATTCTGCAAAATACGTTGAGAAAAACACCACACGGCCTTTGTGAAAGTGGTAGAGGGTAGTGATATCTACAACTTTCCTATTCATCTCTCAGTCCACTTTATTTGCAAAAATTCGAGTTATTGTCAGTCAAATAGTGCCAGTCCAACATTTTCAGGAGGCCGCGACGCGCCGCGTCGCGAGCGCCGGCGCTGTGCCACCGTTCGCCCGCCCGCGTGCACACGCTAGGCCGCGCCTCGGGCCGCCGCAGCCTCGGTGCTCGTGCTCGCGCGCACCTTCCCCGGCCGTTGCACGCGCCGAGGCCGCCTCGAAGTCCCCCCCCCCCCCCCGCGCGCGCGCGGGCCGTGCGCCGCGTCGGACCGGCCGGGGGGGGCGCCCGATGGACCACCGGTCTGTTCGCGTGCCCCGGCCGTGAACTCGCCGAAGCAGGAGGCACAGCGGCCAGTGCCGGTCGCCGCCACTACACGCCATCGCCGGTAGCACCTCCACCTCGACCAAACCCTCAAACCGATGCATGGTGAGCCCCTAGCCATCCTCCTCCCTTTCCCCAGCCGATTCCGGCGCCGGAGCAGCGGAATTTGGGCCGGCGCCGCCAGCAACCATGCCTAAGGACCCAATTGCAAGCGGCCAGCTCTTTCCAGGGAGTTTTACGCGAACCAGGGGCCTGGGTGTAAATCTGAAAAGTTTTCCAGGGGCTTCTGTGCAAAACTGTAACTTCAATAGTGTATCCAGTTTGCAGAAACTTGTAAATTGCGTAGAAAATCGTAGAAAATTCAGAAAAATACAAACTCAATTTTGTTGGTTTCGTGGTGAAGAATATTACAACTTTTGTTATACTCACATGGTCTGGTTCTTGACATTTTTAGCATGAAAAATAGGAATGTGAAAAGCCTAGATTTGTAATATCTCAAAATCTATAAATCCTCTGTGTCCAATTTTTGGATATGTTGTGTATCATGACATGACTAACTCCTGTGCACAAATTTATGAAGTAAATCGGTTTATATAAATTGTTTTCCCATTATGCAGAATCTGCCTAGATGATTTTTGTTGCTAAAAATATTTATGTTTTTGTGCCCAACTTGTGCATGTTGTCTTGTTATGCCAAGACACACATCTGGTGAATTAGTCATAAGTTTTTGATGATCAAAAATATTTATTCTTCATTTGTGCATGTTTTCCTTTGTAAATCAATGAAGCAAGATCAGTAGAGATTCTAGGTGTGTTTGCTGGTTCTTTAGGCTTGTTTGGGACCAGAGAGCATGTATGAGGAAGATTGGAGCATTTTGATGCTTATTTATTTTTGTATGCAATTAATTTGATTGCTAGCTAGTCTTTTGTTAGTTTTTCCAAAGTATTTAATTTCTAGCTTCCTAAGCTTTGTATGTGTGTTTAGAGGCCTAGCTTGGGCATGTTAATGCTCCGGAAGCCCTTTACTAATTTTTTTGTGGTTTGTTATTTAAATAAAAGCTTGGAAGCCTTTTATAGTTTAATGATGGATTAAATTAGAAAAATTCCTTTTAATTCTTTTCCTCCTTTTGTGAAGTAATGTCAAACTTAATTAAAAGGCTAAGAACGCACCCTTGCTGATAAGGAATTAATTTATAAATAAATATCTTTGTACACACCTTTACTAGTGAGAGGTAAAAGGAATAAACCTTCACATGAAATATCAAGTATAAAAAGAACATTAATTCAAGTGTGTAATAAAAGAATGAAACACATAACAATAATAACCTTCATAAAAGGAATATATTATTTAATTATTTGTTAAGGTGAATATGACCAACAAGAGTTGGATAAGATAAATAAACTGTCACATTACCTGAACCCTGCATTGCATTCCGTGTAGATCTTCCTGACGGTGACTACTCACTCGTCCCGGAATCTGAGGAAGGAGAAGCGGAAGCTTCGCTGCAGTATGTGGAAGTACTCGACGACACCGAGGGTGCTCGGGCTAACTTAGCTGACGAAGGCAAGCCCCGGTGCATTTGACCCAGTTTTCAAATTTTGTTATTCAACTATCTATGGATGTTTGTGCATTTAAGTTCAGGAGTTGTATGGAACCTTAGATGCATGATCCCTGGGGACCTGTGTCCTTACTAGTATGATAGGTCGTTAGCTGCTAAGCTATAGGACCGTTACAAGTCGGGTGATCATGTCACTCGCGAGAATAGGTTCCTAGATAGGAATCATAAGATCTCCTTAAATGGATTGCTCATGTGGTAAGAGCATGGGATTTGGGCTCCGGTCCAATGGCTATTGTGGGTTAAGTGTTTGAACGTGCTAAGCACTTGTCGGGAATGAGACCGGTAAGCCTAGTACCTTAATGAGGCGGCAAGGGATCCTACTATTACTACTCTTGGGATACGTCTCACGGCTAGCTACCGGTGGTGTACGGTGAGTCCGGGTGCCTCGCGGGGTATGCCGGATAGCCTACACCAAAGACTGTAAGATTCGATCCCGACCCGAAGAGTTTTGGGAACTGCTTGGTGGTTGTCCTCGCGAGGGGCATCCCACCGTGTGTTTAGGTCTACCTTGCAAGGTTTGAATCAATCGATTGTCGGTCTCTCACCGTTATCTGAGACTACTTACTCCACTATCCATGAGATCCCTCATGATGGAAGTTGTTGAATACTATGTTTGATTAATTGTATTGTACAACTTGTCTGTACTAGCTGGCTAATTTAGTAAAGATTAAACCCACTAGAACTTGTGCTAAAATCTCGAAAGTAAGGACCTACTTTTTGTTACTTTTCAGCAAAAGAAACTCAGTGGCCAAAAGCCTTTCATGTATAGAGTTGTTGAAGTAGTTATCACCGACGGGTAAGTCTTGCTGAGTATTAGTATACTCAGCCTTGCTATAATATGTTGATCCAGGTAATGCTTTCGGTGATGTGTGGCCCAAAGAGATCCCGCCCGGCTAGGAGCTGGAGTGGGTGGAGGATGACGACTAAAGGCATCATGGCTGGCCTCCCGTGGTGTTCTCGCTTTCCGCTTAGTTAATTCCGCTGTTTTGAAAAACTCTGAACTACATCGTGATGACAAACTTCGGTTTGTAATAATTAAACCCTTCGGGGTAGATTTCGGATGTTAATTATGTTGTATCTCTGGACTTGCCTTCGTGTGAGTTTCAATGCATATATGTCGATCGTTGTTGCTATTTAAGTGATTTACCAGGCGTTAACCCGGTGACTAACGACTGGATGATACTTTATTACTGCTTAATGACCAAAGTGGATTGATTTAGGCGGTAGTACGGTATTTTCCTGGGCGGGTTGTCAAAGGCCGTTCATCACCGTAGTCAAAGTAGTAGGTCCATGCTTAGCCGTGGGCTCCACACCGCCATCTTCATCGTCTCCATGTTCATGCTCCTCTTGAAAGATCTCCTCACAAAGTTCATCATCACCTGCACACTCAAAGAGAAGCTAACTACGTGGCTATGTCTCGTCGAAGGTTACCTCGCAAATCACCACGTTTTGGTTAGTTTCAAGATTGAGCACACGATATGCTCTAGAGTGAGATGCATAACCAAAGAAAATACCATCGACCGACCTAGCCTCAAACTTATCCAACTTCTTCCCTTTCTTAAGAATGAAACACTTGCAACCAAAGCCATGGAAGTGACTCACCTTGGGTGTGCGACCGTGCATTGACTCATAGCAGGTTTTCTTCTTATGCACTCTGAGGTAGATCCTGTTCGACACATAGCACGCGGTGTTCACCGCCTCAGCCCAGAACCTTCTCGGAGTCCTATGCTCATCAAGCATCATCCGGGCCATCTCACACAAGGTTCTGTTCTTCCTTTCCACAACACCATTCTGGGGAGGCGTATACGGACTCGAAAACTGGTGTTCAAGACCCAAGTCATGGCAAAAGGTTTCAAAACGAGAGCTTCTGAATTCCGAGCCACTGTCACTACAGATTGCTCGTATGGCATCTCCGTGCCTCTCATTCCCCAACATCAAGACAATATCTCGAACAAAACCAAACCTCTCCCATTACTCACCAAGAAAGAACACCCACGCGTACCGAGAGAAGTCGTCCACCACAAGGACGTACCACTTCCCACACGCAGATCGCACACGAGCTGGGCCAACAAGGTCCATATGGAGCAGCTCGCATGGACGCTCAGTCATCACATCTGTGAGAGGCAGGTGAGAAGAGGCTACCATCTTAGCATGCCTACAAAGTGCACAAACCAACTCTTTCTCAAGCCTCAACCATGGCAATCCTCGGACCAAATTGAGTTTACTAAAGCGAGATGAAAGGTCAAAGCTCAAGTGACCCAACTTCCTATGCGACTTCCACAGCTCACCTGAAGAACCAGCCAAGAAACAACGGTCAACACCATAACACTAAGAAAAATCAGCTCGAAACACCTGACCGTCGGGAACGACCATACAGACAAGATCCCCTAGAGAGTCCAAAATCCGAGAACCACTAGGTCGAAACAACACCTCAAAACCCTCATCCAACAGCTGGGACACAAAAAGCAAATTGTATCCAAGCGAATGAACAAGAGCAACACGCCTTAGAGTAATATTGTCACTCACCATAATCTGACCTTCTAAAAGCACAAGCCCACGCCCAATGTCCCCAAAGGTGATGTACCTCTTTGACACCACCGGGACGAGACTTGAGAACCACACCTTATCTCCGGTCATATGCCTCGAGCAACCGGAGTCAATCAACCAAATGTTCTTCAAGTCTCCCACTTAAAATTCAAAAACAAGCATGTGTGCGAACAAACGAATCAGCACTGGGGTTAGTACCAAAAGAGTAAAACCAGTGCCGAGCCATCTGCTCAAAAGTGGGGTTAGCACAATCCAAACCATCTTCCCTATCAAAGCTACCTCCACGAACACCACCATGGTAACCACTATGAGGGAACCAACCCTCTCTACCTGGAGGACCAAAACCATGAATGGGAACCATGGACCGTCCCTCCTCTCCAACTCAAAGCTACGACCCCTCCCATCCCCGTATTGAGCACGAGGGGGAGAACGCCTAGCAAACTGACCTCCTGCAAACTCTCCAGCCCAACCACCAGAACCATGACCTCCAGAACCAAACGTCACACCTGTACGAGCACAAAACCCGAACTGCTGCCTGTACAAGCCTGCACCGGCCTGACCGGTACCCCTCCCCGGTCTGACCGGTGTAGCCCGGCCAGTAGCACCTCCAACAGCCTTTCGCTCTCCCCAAGCCGGAACTGTCCTCACACTAGCCTTGGCCCTGGTCAGCTGCACACGAGGCTCAAGTACACCATTAGAAGGGTGGTACATGTCCTTGTTATCTCATTCCTTCGCCATTCTCTCCTCTTGCTTCCTCTTGAAGCAAAACTCATCCTTATGGCCATCTCTCCCACAATAGGCACAATGGAACCTCACAAGCTTAGGCTTAGGCTTGGGTTGAGGCTGCTCACTTGGTTTCTCTCCACTGGGCTTTCCACCGGTTTCTCCTCAGTAGCCTTCTCACTCTCTTTCCCCAAGAACACTTTCTTTTAAGTGCTCACAAACTTTATAGGCTTTTGGAAATCATTTGTTTGTGGAGGGAACACGGGTGGAGCTGTGGTTGCGTCTAGTCGGTTCCTAAGATGGTTAGGTTTAGGAGGGAATCATTTTTGTGGTGGGTTTTTGGTGGCTCGGGGATATTCTCTCCACTTCCCTCACCAACCTTGTTTGCCCCAAGTCCCTCACCATCCTGCCTCTTGTATGTCTTGATCATTATCCTCAACTGAGGCTCGTGACTAGACAACCAACCCATCAACTTTCTCAGCTCATCATTCTCATCCTGCAAACGATCAACATAATGTGCAAGTTCCAAATTCTTAAAAGGATGCATTCCACATGTAGAGCAAGATGTAGGAATTAGTTGTTCAACTTAGCCTCAAGAGAAATAGTGTAAGCATGCATCTCATCAATTTTACCATGCAAGGCAGGGCAAGAAATGCAAGCACCTAGCAAAGCAGGTCTAGACTTAAGCTCAGCCACTTCAACCCTAAGCACATCTAGTTCCTCATACTTGGAGGCATGATTTTCCTTAAACAAGGCAAGCTCAGCAAGGAAAATAGGACAATCAGCACATTCAACTTCATCAGAAACAACATGTGAAGCTTTCAGAGAGTCAATTTCAAGCTTAGCATCCAAAATCTGTGTTTCTAACTCAGCCACTCTAGTCCTAGCATCCTCAAGCGAAACCCTAAGCTGTTTTCTCAGTTTCTTAGCCTCTCTAAGCATGTCATCATGATTATCAACCAACAAGCCAAGCCGTTCATTCTCTTGACGCAAGAAGGGAAGTTCATCACGCACCTCATCGTCGGAGTCAGAGTCCGAGTCGCTTTGTATGCTCTTGTTGCTGCCGGAGCTCAGCGCCATGGTGCAGAAGCCGTCTCTAGCGAAGCAGCTCAGCCCGCTCAGGTTCTTGGACAACTTCCTGCTCTTGCAATGATCACCTTCATCTTCACTGCTGCTTGAGCTCGAGGTGGAGTACACGGAACTGGAGTTGACGTTGCTCTCTCCAACCATCGCTCGGGCCTTGCCTCGGCTCTCCTTCGTCCTCGATCGTCGCACGTCCTTGTGCTTGTTCTTGTGCTTGCTCTAGTGGTCATGCCTCGACCGGTACTTGCCATCTGTCCTTGACTTGTGCTTGTAGCCATCCTTGTTCTCGACCTTCTTCGGGCAGTCGGCGACGAAGTGTCCTGGCTTGCCGCCACTGGAAGCATGTCCTTGTGTTCCTCCTCATGTTCACCCGATTCTCGTGTAGCCTCTCAAACCTCCTCGTCAGCAACGCCAGCTCGTCCTCTCCAAGCGCGTCGAACTCCTCATATGGCATAGATATCAAAGAGGACAAAGAGAACATCCTGGTGGATGGGTTAGTGTTAGCCTTTCCTTTCGAACCACCAACGAGGGCGGCACTATGAGAGTCAGTCGGGCCCTCGATCTTGGCTATCTGAAGGACCGATTAGGCGACCAGAGAGGGAGTGAATGGGAGCCGATAAAAATTCTTCTCAAAGGAGATTGAAACTCCGACAAGATGAACCCACTCGGTCGGACCCCCAAAATCACACGCTCCACACTTCTACCTTCCATTTGCCAACACCACGTAGCCACTGGAGTGCTACTGGTCCTAGGAACAAACTCTACCAGCAACCTCACCACACACGCACCCACGATAGCGGAAACACCTCGAAAGTCGGCTGTCCAGAGGGGGGTGGTTAGACCGGGTATAGGGGGCGGTTAGACCGCCTCCACCTGGTAACCAAGAAATCCTCCGAAACACCTCTTCCGAGCACAAAAACGCACCACGGTTTCACCAACAAAGATCTCTGGTCAAGGCCATGCTAGCTACCAGAAAATCTTGGCAAAAACCAAAACTCCACCCAGAGGCCTAGGGGCGGTTAGACCGGCTACCAGGGGCGGTCTAACCTCCTGTACCCAGCAATGAACTCCAACCAAGAACACTAGCAAACAGTATGAGAACGACCCGAAATTTCACCCGGACACTCCTCTGATCAAGGCGAACAAACTCACAGAGGAAAATCTGGCGAAACAAAACTTCGACCTGGAAACACCCAGGGCGGTTAGACCTGTAACGCCCCAGGTTTTCAATTAACCTTTAACAGCCGGTCAATTGGTCAACCATGGTCAAACCTAGGTCAATCTGGGCCCTCACCTCAAAAAACTCACTAACCCACCCTAGTGACCCTAAATGAATAGTAAACACACTTGTGGGGCCAACCCATGGTCAAAGGTTGGGTCAAACCCCTTGCCACCCCAGTGTCCACAGGTGTCTGCCGGAACTTTTGCCGCGTTCTCCAAAATTCACCTAAACACTTAAAATTCTACCTTTATGAAAGTTGTAGATCTTGTTGAGGGACACAACTTTCATGTAGATTGGCATTTCAAATTTTGAGGGGAAAAACTTGAAAAATCAAGTGCAAGGCAAAAATCACTGTTTGCCAAAACAGGTTGACATTCAAAGTTGGCATTCAAATATTTTTAAATCTAGGCAGAAAAACCTTATAGCCTTTGTAGAAAATGTTGTTGGTAGCTAGATCTACAATTTTGGTATTCATCACTTGGTCCGGTTCTATTCAAATTTTTGGAGAAAAATTGACTTGAACAGGGCACCAACAAAAGGGTTTGGGCCAGAGCGTGCCACGCCGAGACGTCGCGCGCGCCCGCGCGCCGCCGTCGCCGCCCGCCGCCGGCCCCGCTCCGGCTTCCGCGCCGCGCCTCCCGAGGCCGCGCTCGGCCCAAGGTGTGCTTTGCCCGAGCTAACCCGCGCCCCAACATGTCTCCCCCGCCCTAGGTTGCGCCGAATCTGCTCCAACCGCGCCGCCGTACGAGCGCACGCCGCGGACCGCCGGTCCGTCGGCGGTGTCGCCGCCGTACGCGCGCCGCCCGAGCCCCGTAGCACGGCCGGGGAGCATCTTGCGCCGTCATCCTTCGTCACCCCGAGCTCGAGCGCATATATAAACTCCCCCTCGCGCCACTCCGCGCGCCGCCGCGTGATCCTCCCCGCCATTGCCGCCGCCGCTCGGTGCTAGCTCCTTCCGCCCGTGCTCGTCGCCGGCCGGCCCGCTCGGTAGCCTCCTTAGGTCCTGGTGAAGCTCCGGCACTCGCTTGTTTGCCGGCATTCCACCTCCACACCGCCGTTCGCCGGCCGCCGCGGGTACCGCCGGCCGGCCGCCGCCGGAGCTCGCCGCCGCCAACTCCCCACCTCCCCCTCCGGTTCCCTCGCCACCCCTAGGTGAGCATGTGGTCCCTCACGGCCGCTTGCCGGCCGGGATCACCGCCGGCTCGCCGGAATGGCCGGACCCGCGCCGCTCCCCCGCGGCCGGGGACCCAATTGCAACAATTCAAGTTTTGTTAGGGTGCTTAGGGTCAAAAGTAGGGCTTAGTTGTGAAGAACCCTAACTAGCTTTTCTTACAGATTGGTCCAGAGCCTTAGAAAATTCCTAGAAATTCACAGAAAAATCAGAAAATTCCCAAACCAATTTTGTAGGGTTCAGGATGATAAATCCCACCTCTTTTGTTATATACTCATGGCTAGATTCCAAATAGTTTTAGCAGGAAAAATACAAATGTGTTAAATCTAGATCTGTCATAACTTGAAATCCATAACTCCTCTGTAGCCCAATTTTGGATATGTTGTGTGTTAGGATATGACTAGATGCTGTGCCAACAATTGCACAAAGTTATGCAGTAGATCTTGCTAGATAAATTCTTTTCCATTCCGCAAGAATCGCTTAGATGATTTTTCCTGTTAAATATATTTATGTTCTTGAGCTCAACTTGTGCACACTATCTTGTAATGCCAAAATACACATCTTGTGAATTAATCATGATTTTTGGATTAACAGAAATAATTATTCTTGATTTATGCATGTGTTCCTTTGTAAATTACTAAACCAAGTTCAGTAGAGCTTCCATGTGAACATGCTGGTTTTTTGGACTTGTTTAGGACCAGAGAGCTTGAACAAGAAAGTTTGGAGCAAATTGATGCTTATTTATTTTTGTATGCATTTACTTTGAATCACTAGCTAGCTTTTTTATTTTCCATAATATTTAATTTCCTAGCATCCAACACTTACATGTGGGTCCAATGGACCAGGATAGGTGCTAATATGCATTTGAAACACTTCTTAAATTTTTGGTAAATTAATTGTTTAATAAAAAGCTTAAAAGCCCTTTAATATTAAAGGGAAATTAAATAAAGAAAAATCCCTAATTAATTCTTTTTCCTTTTTGAAAAGTATTATTTAATATAATTAACATATAATTAGTTACCATCACTGATAACAAATTAATTCATAAATAAAAATATTAATTACACCTTTGTTGGTGAAGATAAAAGGAAGTGAAGCTTTCACATGAAATGATAAGCTTAATAAAAACCTTTATTCAAATGTGGAATAAAAAGAGTAACCCATGTACAACCAATAACCTTCCTAAAAGAGAAACATTAGATGAATGCTTGATAAGGTAAACATGACCAACCCAGAGTTGGATAAGACAACAAACTATCACATCACCTAAGGTGCATTGCATTCCGTGTAGATCTTCCGGACGAAGATTACTCCCTTGTCCCGGAAACCGAGGAAGGAGGAGCGGAAGCGTCGCTGCAGTACGTGGAAGTACTCGACACCGAGGGTGCCCAAGCTAAACTAGCTGACGAAGGCAAGCTCCGGTGCATCTAACCTAGTTTTAAAGTTCTTTATTCAATTATGTATGAATGATTGTGCATTTACGTTCAGGAGTTGAATGAAACCCTAGATGCATGATCCATAGGTACCTTTGTCCCTACTAGCATGATAGGTCGATAGCTGCTAAGCTATAGGACCGTTACAAGTCGGGTGATGACCTCACTCGCGAGAATAGGTTCCTAGATAGGAATCACAATTTATCCTAAATGGATTGCTCACGTGGTAAGAGCATGGGATCTGGACTCCGGTCCAGTGGTTATGTGGGTTAAGTTTTTGAATGTACCAAACATTTGCCGGGAATGGGACCGGTAAGCCTAGTACCTTAATGAGGCGGTGAGGGATCCTACCGTTACTACTCTTGGGATTCGCTCTCACGGCTCGCCACCGGTGGTGTATGGTGACTCCGGGTATCTCGCGGGGTATGCCGGATAGCCTGCACCAAAGACTATAAGATTCGATCCCGACCCGAGGATTTCTGGGGACGGCCTGGGAAAGTTGTCTTTGCGGGGACAGCCTACCGTGTGTTTGGGTCTACCTTGCAAGGTTTAAATCAATCGATTGTCGGCCTCTCACCGTTATCCGAGACTACTTACTCCACTAGTCATGTGATCCCTAATGATGGAAGTCGATGAACTTTATGCTTGATTAATTGTATTGTACAACTTTGTTTGTACTAGTTGGCTAATATAGTAAAGGTTAAACCTACTAGAACTTGTGCTAAAATCTTGAAAGTAAGGACCTACTCTTTGTTACTTTTTAGCAAAAGCAACCCAGTAGACAAAAAGCCTATCATGGTCTAGATTTGGTGAAGTAGTTATCACTGACGGGTAAGCCTTGCTGAGTATTAGTATACTCAGCCTTGATATAATGTGTTGATCCAAGTAATGCCTTCAGTGATGTGTGGCCCGGAGAGATCCCGCCCGGTTGGGAGCTGGAGTGGGTGGAGGACGACTACTGAAAGCATCATGGATGGCCTCCCGTGGTGTCTTCGCTTCCGTTAAATTATTCCGCTGCTTTTCGAAAACTCTGAACTATTTCATCGTGACAAAAACTATGGTTTGTAATAAATAAACCCCTTCAGGGTACGAAATTGGATGTTAATGTTGTTGTATCTCTGGACTTGCCTTCGAGCGAGTTTTAATGCATATATTCGATCCTTGTTGCTTTTCAAGTGATTTACCGGGCGTTAACCCGGCAACTAACGACATGATGATACTTTATTATTTCTTAATGACCAAAGTGGAACGGTCTTGGGCGATAGTACGGTATTTTCCTGGGCGGGTTGTCACAGTTGGCATCAGAGCTTATATGCTCCAAAGATTAATTAATAGACCTTAATCAAATGGTTTTTGAATAAAATATGCCAAGATTTTCTGATTTTCCAAAATACGTTGGTCCGCTAAGGATAAACTAGAGCGAGAGGCCCTAGAGGGAATTTTGGGTTCTTTCAGGTGGCTTAATTAAACTTATGGTTTATTTTGCTAACTTCCAGCACATTACTTACGTCAGACTTACTTCATGCACAACCATACTAGTTCATCACGTTTTGCCATACATGGTGGTACCACAGGGAAGTCCTGTGAGGGACTAGTGAGACCTATTCCAATGGGTGTCACGTCGCGTCTGAGTCTCGTCACGTTTTGCCATACGTGATGGTACCACGGGAAAGTCCGTGAGGGATGAGTGAGGCCTATTCCAATGGGCACTCACATCGCGTCAGAGTCTTAAATAGGACGCTGTCTATGCAGCGGCTTAACGCATGAATGCCGTTTCTATAGTGAACGGTAATGCATGTGGACGCTTTCGTGACGTGCTGGCACGAAAGGTTCGTTTTCTGCAGGTACATAACAGCGCTTCGTTAGTTGTTAAGCAAGTACCGTATAGCTCTCGACTAGATATTATAGGAAGAGACGAATAAAAGCCTTGCCACCGGCGCTAACTTCGATTTTTGGCTTGATTGCCATGTGAGGTCGGATAGGACGTCTGCGTGCATGTTAAAAATCAAAACAACTAAAATGGACCCAAAAAATCGAATTTCCCTATCTTCTCTAAGGACGATTATGCTAGTGTGTGCTTTAATAAAACTAGAAGTACCTCTCATACGTAGCCGTCATGCTGCCGAAATTTTCAAAAAAAAATTTGTTTACCATGTGCTAGGTTAATTAAACCAAACTGTTAAAAATAATTTCTCCTCAACTAGTTATCTCGTAATAGCAAGTCTCAATCCTAGTTCGTTGGGTTGGTTCACACTTCCCTAGGCACATCCAGGTTAAGGACCATTCACCTTGTTTCCTTGATCGATGCTCAACCTTAAAAAGCTTAATTAAAAGTATTAAAGGTTTAATTTAAAACTTGGGAAATTTTTGAGGTTTCTGGATATTTGGTTATGAATTTTTATTCACAGTTGCCAGAACTTCACCATTTGACATGCCGTTCTCTTTGAGATCTGACATGAGTTACATTTGTGTACAGATGGATTTCCCCGTGTTCCACCAGTTCGACGCTGACGGTACGATCCGTACCAACGGGTTGCACTGGGAGGGTTTTCCGCGCCTTGCGTGGGAAGCACTCAGCGCCGCAGGCTACCTCACCCCACCGACTTATGAGGTGAAGGAGTTTGAGCGCTTTGGCGTTCCCCGCTGTAGAGTGATCATTACTGTTCTGCCACACCCAGACCACGCCGACTGGTTTGACTTGAGCTTTATCTACTGGGGATTTATCACTCATGAGTCCGTTGAGTCAGCCGCCCTCAGAGTGTTGACAGACTTCTGTGACCACAACCCCACCGTGGTAGCTCTCTCTCCGTTTGGACTGTTTCCTGCTGTGAGTCCTCACGACCCAGCATGGTTGGACCGTATGGACCACCAACGGGAGCTACTGACCCTAGCAGAGCTGTTGGATGTTACCCAGACGCTTGCCCGTTGTCTGAACGTGGTTTTCACACTTCAGGGGCTGCGCTATAACACCGCAGCGATTATTGCACAGCGCTTGGAGGCATCTAGGCGCGATTGGGAGCAGTTTTCAGCAGCACACCAACAGCTGAACTTCACGCTTACTCAGGTGCAACAGGAGAATGACAGGCTGCGTGCTAGGAGGTTCCAGTTGGAGCTTGAGAGAGGTGATCGCTTGCAGAGGATCGTAGAGTTGGAGGAGGAGAACCATGCACTAGAGGAGGATGCCGACGCACACGAGATCGAGAGGCTGACACTACTGCAGGACATTGCTGATATGCAGCAGCAGGTGCAGGAGGCCGAGGTACAGGTGGCAGCTTTGCAGGCTATAGTGGCCTTACGGCCCATCGCCCCCAGTATGGGCACACCCGGAGGAGCGAGGGCCGTGTCCGGCCCGGATCGACGAGCCGGGCGGGACCACCGCTACCGACTCCCCCAGCTTCGCCTTCGTACAGTGGTGCTTCAGTGGGCAACTAGGTTGCCGACAGCAGGAATAAGAAGGAGATCGATCCGATCGAGTTGTCTTGAGATGTTTAGAGTAGTGGCTTGACAACACATCTTCGTGCCAAGTAACTGCTTGTATCGTGTCATGTCATGTTGTTTCAAATTCGAGTTGTAATGTCTTTGAACCTTGTTCTATCGTATTGTAATAATGAATGCTTATGCATGTTGCTTTAAGTAAAATTCGTTGTCATTCAAATTTGAAACCTTCTTGTGTATGCTTACCAGATCCTTGGATAAACCGTTGCACATGACCACACTTGTCAGCTTTGCTTTTCCACTTGAAAAGCGTTGGTAAACCAAAGCATTTCTAAACGCATCACTCGTTGCCAGCGACAAGTGCTCGTTCGTATACCACCTTCGTTGGTATCCGAAATAACGACGATCGTTCGAGGGTAATTATGAGCCGTGCAATTGAGTAATCGCAGTCCTAACCGTGTTGAGAAAAACAATTCTATGAATCTTGATGACTATGGAATGTTGTGGATTGTTGCTGCCATCATTGTTTAAAGTGCTAATGAGATGTGTTTATGCATGATCGTGCTTGTCAACATTTGGAGTAAGCTTTTGGTTATCTCACTAATAAAGCTCACTTTTTAGATGGTGGGAACCACGCGCAGCTCTCCCAACGGTTTCGGAGCAAGTGGTAGTGGTGACTTGCCACCACCCCCGCCCATGACACCGACGGAGGCCTTCATGGCCACCCAAACTGAAGTGCTGCGCCAGATCCTGCAAACGCAGCAACAGATCGCCCAGCAGATGAACCGAGGGCCGCCACACGGGACCAATCACGAGGGGCCTAACCAGGTCACTACGTACGCCCAGTTCATCGCTATGAAGCCGCCAACCTTCGCTAAAACAGAAGACCCCCTGGAAGCTAAGGCTTGGGTCAAGGCCATAGAGGCAAAATTCTCTGCCTTTGTGTTGCCTTGCTCCGAGGAGAACAAAGCGAACTTCGCAGCGCTGCAACTGCAAGGGGAAGCTTTGATGTGGTGGGACCACTTCAAGTCAATGCAGTGAGGGCAAGCTGTGACTTGGGATGAGTTCAAGCAGGCTTTCAAGAGCCACCACATTCCCAAGGGACTGATGGATAGGAAGATGAGGGAGCTGTTGGTCCTCCGTCAGGGATCTGACTCAGTGTACCGCTATGCTCAGAAGTTTAATAGCTTGTGTCAGTATGGTGGGCATCATGTTGATACTGATACCAAGAAGACAGAGAGGTTTCGTGACGGGCTTGATGGCAAGCTGTATGAGCGCCTGAATCTGCTCGAGCCCGCAAACTTCCATGAGCTAGTGAACAAGGCTATCTCTCAGGAGGATGCTATGAAGAAAGCCCACGGGGACAACAAGAGGATGTCCAGCTTCACCCCAGGCAGCGGAACGAGCAAGAAGTTTCGCTTTGTGAAGAAGGAAGCTCCAGGCCCATCCCAGCAATCATCAACTGGACGCTGGACGATGAAGCCACCTCAGGGCAAACCTGCCGGGAGCTTCCAGTTCCGTCGTGCCCAGCAGCAGGCTCCAAAGCCTAATGCACCTCCCCGCGATTGTGGAGATCGTCGTTACTACAACTGTGGCCAGCCAGGGCACTACATCAATGAGTGTCCCAAGCCCAGGCAGATCAAGCCCAACCCGCAGAATCAGGGTACGGGAAGCAAGCCTACCACTCCGGCCAAGAAGCCTATGGTGCAAGTGCGCCAAGGCAAGCTGAACTTCACTACAATGAGTGACATTCCAGCAGGAGCTTCAGTACTCACGGGTACATTCTCTATCAATAACACTCCTGTTAAGGTTTTATTTGATTCGGGAGCAACCCATAGTTTCATAAATGAGAGCCTACTAGACAAATTGGGTCTAAAAGGAGTACAAACCAAATCTGCTTATAAAATTACCACACCAGGTGGAAACATCACGTCTCAATTAGTGACTTTTGAAGTTCCTTTGAGACTAAGAAGTAGGGTTATTCGATCTAATCTCATAACCATCAAATTGGGAAGCATGGATGTTATCTTGGGTATGGAATGGATGAATCAACATAAGGTGATTCTAGATATATCAGATAGGGTCGTAGAGATCAACTCTCCTACGGTCGGGCACACTACCTTGTACCTACCTTTCCGGGATGGTACCGACTCCTGCGCCTATGTGACCATTATCTCCTCTCTTGATGAAATTCCAGTAGTGTGCGGGTACCCGGATGTCTTTCCCGATGAGTTGCCTGGTATGCCACCAGACAGATATGTCGAGTTTGTGATCGAACTCCAGCCCGGTACCGCACCCATATCTAAAAGACCTTATCGCATGCCACCCAAAGAGTTAGCGGAACTAAAGACCCAACTCCAAGAATTGTTGGACAAGGGTTATATTCGCCCGAGCTCTTCTCCTTGGGGTTGCCCTGCCCTCTGTCAAAAAGAAAGATGGTAGCTTGAGAATGTGCGTAGATTATCGACCGCTCAATGCAGTCACCATCAAAAACAAATACCTGCTTCCTCGAATTGATGTTCTTTTTGATCAATTGGCTGGTGCCAAAGTCTTCTCTAAGATCGATCTTCGTTCTGGCTACCACCAAATCAAGATTCGACCTTGCGACATTCCTAAAACCGCTTTTCCCACTCGTTATGGTCTTTACGAGTTCTTGGTTATGTCTGTCGGACTCACTAATGCCCCCGCCTACTTCATGTACCTCATGAACTCTGTGTTCATGACGGAGCTCGATAAATTTGTCGTGGTCTTTATTGATGATATTCTCATCTATTCTAAGAGCAAGAAAGATCATGCCAACCATCTCCGAGTTGTCCTTCAGCGTTTGCGAGATCACAAGCTTTATGCTAAGTTCTCCAAATGCGAATTCTGGTTGAAAAGTGTGAAATTCTTAGGGCACACCATTTCCCACGATGGTATCTCCGTAGATCCTAGCAAAGTTCAAGAGGTGATGGATTGGAAACCACTCAAGTCCGTACACCAAATCTGCAGTTTCCTAGGATTGGCGGGGTACTACCGTCGATTCATTCCTGACTTTTCTAGAATCGCAAAACCCATGACCGAATTACTCAAGAAAGGAGTGAAATTCGTGTGGAGTGAAGCATGTGAGAAAGCTTTTCACACTCTCAGGCAACATCTAACTTTAGCCCTAGTGCTAGCTCAACCCGATAATTCCAAACCGTTTGAAGTCTTCTGTGACGCATCAGGCACGAGTCTTGGCTGTGTCCTTATGCAATAAGGCCGAGTCATTGCCTATGCTTCACGGGCACTTCGACCCCATGAGCTCAATTATCCTACCCATGATCTTGAGTTGGCTGCTGTTGTTCATGCCCTCAAGATATGGAGACATTATCTAATGGGTAATCATTGCAATATCTTCACTGATCACAAGAGTCTCAAATACATCTTCACCCAATCAGAATTGAATATGAGACAAAGAAGATGGCTTGAGTTGATTAAAGATTACGATCTAGAAGTGCACTATCATCCCGGCAAAGCAAATGTTGTTGCGGATACTCTTAGCCGCAAAGATCATTGCAACCACCTAGAGTTGGAGCCAGTCAGTGAACCATTGTGTGAAGAAATGAGAAGGCTCAACTTAGAAGTGGTACCGCAAGGAATTCTTTATGCCTTGTCGGCAGAGTCAAATCTTTATGACAGAATTGTCACTGCCCAGCGCGATGATGCAGATATTCAAACCATCAGGCAGAAACTAGCAGAAGGAGACCCCAAGTATACTTGTTTCCAGAAGGATCACCAGGATGTGGTCTGGTTTGGAAAACGTTTAGTCGTCCCCGTTGACCCAGAAATTAAGAAAATCATTCTAGATGAAGATCATAGGTCCAAATTCTCTATTCAACCCAGTAGTACCAAGATGTACCAAGATCTGAAGCAGAACTTTTGGTGGTCCAATATGAAGGTGGATGTAGCCAAGTATGTAGCCGAGTGCGATACTTGCCACCGGATGAAAGCAAGTCACTTGAAATCGGCAGGAGTACTCCAACCCCTGTCGATACCTATGTGGAAGTGGGACGATATTAGTATGGATTTCATTGTGGGTTTACCCCTAACCCCTAGAAAGAAAGACTCCATCTGGGTAATTGTGGATAGACTCACCAGGACCGCTCACTTCATTGCCGTGCACACCACTTACTCTGTACAACAATATGCAGAGTTGTACGTGGATCACATAGTTCGTTTGCATGGAATCCCAAAAACTATAATCTCTGATAGAGGGACTCAGTTTGTAGCCCGTTTTTGGGAACAATTGCATGAGTGTTTGGGAACTCAGCTGATCCGCAGTTCCAGTTATCATCCGCAGACCGATGGTCAGACGGAGAGGATAAATCAGATTTTGGAGGACATGTTGAGAGCAAGCATCTTGCACTTTGACAAGAGTTGGGACAAGTGTTTGTCCTTGGCAGAGTTCTCTTACAATAACAGCTATCAAGCCAGCTTGAAAATGGCACCGTTCGATGCTCTATACGGACGTAGATGTCGTACTCCGCTGAATTGGTCAGAGGCCAGAGAGAGAACACTCTTTGGACCAGAATTAGTTAAAGAGGCCGAAGAAAGGGTGCAAGTGATAAGAGAAAATTTGAAGATGGCACAGATGAGGCAAAAGAGTTACCATGACAAGGGAACCGCACCTCGACACTTTGAAGTGGGAGATTATGTGTATTTGAAGGTATCCCCCACCAATGGTGTGCAAAGGTTCGGAGTCAAGGGAAAGTTAGCCCCGCGCTACATTGGACCATATGAAGTTATAGAAGTGTGTGGACCCGTGGCTTACCGTATCCAATTGCCAGAACGGTTTTCCGCAGTTCACAATGTGTTTCATGTAACTCAGTTGAAGAAGGGAATGCCTGTTCCGAAGAATGAGATCATCACGGAAGCTAATGCTTGGATCGAGCCGGATTTCTCGCTCGTCGAGCATCCATTGAAAGTACTAGACCAAAAAGAGCGAAAGACCCGAAGGCAGACCGTGCAAATGTACAAGATCCAATGGAGCCATCACACGGAGGAAGAAGCCACATGGGAGACGGAGGATTATATTAATACCAAGTATCCGGGCTTCTTACAGTCCCGAAACTGTGAGTCCTTCTCCCCCTCTCTTCGTTGTCAATCGAATCTCGGGATGAGATTCCGTTTAAGGGGGGTAGGCTGTGACGCCCCAGGTTTTTAATTAACCTTTAACAGCCGGTCAATTGGTCAACCGTGGTCAAACCTAGGTCAGCCTGGGCCCTCACCTCGAAAACTCACTAACCCACCCTAGTGACCCTAAATGAATAGTAAACACACTTGTGGGGCCAACCCATGGTCAACGGTTGGGTCAAACCCCTTGCCACCCCAGTGTCCACAGGTGTCTGCCGGAACTTTTGCCGCGTTCTCCAAAATTCACCTAAACACTTAAAATTCTACCTTTATGAAAGTTGTAGATCTTGTTGAGGGACACAACTTTCATGTAGATTGGCATTTCAAATTTTGAGGGGAAAGACTTGAAAAATCAAGTGCAAGGCAGAAATCCCTATTTGCCAAAACAGGCTGACATTCAAAGTTGGCATTCAAATATTTTCAAATCTAGGCAGAGAAACCCTATATAGCCTTTGTAGAAAATGTTGTTGGTAGCTAGATCTACAACTTTGGTATTCATCACTTGGTCCAGTTCTATTCAAATTTTTGGAGAAAAATTTACTTGAACAGGGCACCAGCAAAAGGGTTTGGGCCAGAGCGTGCCACGCCGCGACGTCGCGCGCGCCCGCGCGCCGCCGTCACGCGCCGCCGCCGGCCTTGCTCCGGCTTCCGCGCCGCGCCTTCCGAGGCCGCGCCCGGCCCAAGGTGTGCTCCGCCCGAGCCAACCCACGCCCCAACACGTCTCCCCGCCCTAGGTTGCGCCGAATCCGCGCCGGCCCGCGCCGCCGTACGTGCGCACGCCGCGGACCGCCGGTCCGTCGGCGGTGTTGCCGCCGTACGCGCGCCGCCCGAGCCCCGTAGCACGGCCGGGAGCATCTTGCGCCGTCATCCTTCGTCACCCCGAGCTCGAGCGCTTATATAAACCCCCCTCGGGCCCCTCCGCGCGCCGCCGCGTGCTCCTCCTCGCCATTGCCGCCGCCGCTCGGTGCTAGCTCCTTCCGCCTGTGCTCGTCACCGGCCATCCGCTCTGGTAGCCTCCTTAGGTCCTGGTGAAGCTCCAGCACTCGCTTGTTTGCCAGCATTCCACCCCCACGCCGCCATTCACCGAGCCGCCGCGGGTACCGCCGGCCGGCCGCCGCCGGAGCTCGCCGCCGGCCAACTCCCCCACCTCCCCTCCGGTTCCCTACCACCCCTAGGTGAGCATGTGGTCCCTCACGGCCGCTTGCCCGGCCGGGATCGCAGCCGGCCCGCCGGAATGGCCGGACCCGCGCCGCTCCCCTGCGGTCGGGGACCCAATTGCAACGATTCAAGTTTTGTTAGGGTGCTTAGGGTAAAAAGCAGGGCTTAGTTGTGAAGAACCCTAACTAGCTTTTCTTACAGATTAGTCCAGAGCCTTAGAAAATTCCTAGAAATTCACAGAAAAATCAGAAAATTCCCAAACCAATTTTGTAGGGTTCAGGATGATAAATCCCACCTCTTTTGTTATATACTCATGGCTAGATTCCAAATAGTTTTAGCAGGAAAAATACAAATGTGTTAAACCTAGATCTGTCATAACTTGAAATCCATAACTCCTTTGTAGACCAATTTTGGATATGTTGTGTGTTAGGATATGACTAGATGTTGTGCCAAAAAATTGCACAAACTTATGCAATAGATCTTGCTAGATAAATTCTTTTCCATTCCTGCAGTAACTGCTTAGATGATGTTTCCTGTTAAATATATTTATGTTCTTGATCTCAACTTGTGCACACTGTCTTGTAATGCCAAAATACACATCTTGTGAATTAATCATGATTTTTGGATTAACAGAAATAATTATTATTGATTTATGCATGTGTTCCTTTGTAAATTAATAAACCAAGTTCATTAGAGATTCCATGTGAACATGCTGGTTCTATAGACTTGTTTAGGACCAGAGAGCTTGCACAAGAAAGTTTGGAGCAAATTGATGCTTATTTATTTTTGTATGCATTTACTTTGAATCACTAGCTAGCTTTGTTATTTCCATAATATTTAATTTTCTAGCATCCAACACTTACATGTGGGTCCAATGGACCAGATAGGTGCTAATATGCATTTGAAACACTTCTTGAATTTTTGGTAAATTAATTGTTTAATAAAAAGCTTAAAAGCCCTTTAATATTAAAGGGAAATTAAATAAAGAAAAATCCCTAATTAATTCTTTTTCCTTTTTGAAAAGTATTATTTAATATAATTAACATATAATTAGTTATCATCACTGATAAGAAATTAATTCATAAATAAAAATATTAATTACACCTTTGTTGGTGAAGATAAAAGGAAGTGAAGCTTTCACATGAAATGATAAGCTTAATAAAAACCTTTATTCAAATGTGGAATAAAAAGAGTAACCCATGTACAACCAATAACCTAGTTGACGAAGGCAAGCTCCGGAGCATCTAACCTAGTTTTAAAGTTCTTTATTCAATTATCTATGAATGATTGTGCATTTACGTTCAGGGATTGAATGAAACCCTAGATGCATGATCCATAGGTACCTTTGTCCCTACTAGCATGATAGGTCGATAGCTGCTAAGCTATAGGACCGTTACAAGTCGGGTGATGACCTCACTCGCGAGAATAGGTTCCTAGATAGGAATCACAATTTATCCTAAATGGATAGCTCACGTGGTAAGAGCATGGGATCTGGACTCCGGTCTAGTGGTTATGTGGGTTAAGTTTTTGAACGTACCAAACATTTGCCGGGAATGGGACCGGTAAGCCTAGTACCTTAATGAGGCGGCGAGGGATCCTACCGTTATTACTCTTGGGATTCGCTCTCACGGCTCGCCACCGGTGGTGTATGGTGACTCCGGGTATCTCGCGGGGTATGCCGGATAGCCTGCACCAAAGACTGTAAGATTCGATCCCGACCCGAGGATTTCTGGGGACGGCCTGGGAAAGTTGTCCTTGCGGGGACAGCCTACCGTGTGTTTGGGTCTACCTTGCAAGGTTTAAATCAATCGATTGTGGGCCTCTCACCGTTATCCGAGACTACTTACTCCACTAGTCATGTGATCCCTAATGATGGAAGTTGATGAAATTTATGCTTGATTAATTGTATTGTACAACTTTGTTTGTACTAGTTGGCTAATGTAGTAAAAGTTAAACCTACTAGAACTTGTGCTAAAATCATGAAAGTAAGGACCTACTCTTTGTTACTTTTTAGCAAAAGCGACCCAGTAGCAAAAAGCCTTTCATGGTCTAGATTTGCTGAAGTAGTTATCACCGACGGGTAAGACTTGCTGAGTATTAGTATACTCAGCCTTGCTATAATGTGTTGATCCAGGTAATTCCTTCAGTGATGTGTGGCCCGGAAAAATCCCGCTCGGCTGGGAGCTGGAGTGGGTGGAGGACGACTATTGAAAGCATCATGGATGGCCTCCTGTGGTGTCTCGCTTCCGTTAAATTATTCCGCTGCTTTTCGAAAACTCTGAACTATTTCATCGTGACAAAAACTATGGTTTGTAATAAATAAACCCCTTCAGGGTACGAAATTGGATGTTAATGTTGTTGTATCTCTGGACTTGCCTTCGAGCGAGTTTTAATGCATATATTCGATCCTTGTTGCTTTTCAAGTGATTTATAGGGCATTAACCCGGCACCTAACAACAGGATGACAGGATGACCAAAGTGGATCGGTCTTAGGCGATAGTACGGTATTTTCCTGGGCGGGTTGTCACAAGACCGCCCCACAAGCAGTTAGACCGCCTCTTCCAGAAGAACAGCCCGCGGGTCAAACCCTAACTTCCACGCGCCCGTTCTCCCGAATCACTCCACAGATCGCAGCAAAACTTCGGGATTAGCTGGGTTACCTCCTGGGCAACCTCTACCTCAAAGGAATCGACCCGAAACACTCACAATCAAGAGGAATCGACGAAATCGCCTCTCTAGGTCAAGAACTCGCCAACTCGAAAAACCACCAAATCGAGTCTGATTCAAGAGGGATTTGGGGGCAAAGTCACCAGCCAAAGAGGCACAAGAACCTCATACGTGACACCCACCAAAACCCGAAGAAATCGTTCTCAAAACACCGCCAACAAAGAGCTCCGAAAATCAACACAAAGAAGGACAGGAAAACCACCTTGAGGAACAACGCCGAACCATCTATACATACCATGAAAGGTTCGTACAAGGTCTAGCTTGCCACCCAAACATCCATCCCTCTCTCTAGATATCACATGAAGCTCTCAAGCTAGTCCTAGGAAAAACTAGGGAAAATGGAGAACAAAAATGGAAAAAACAAATGAGCTAGGGTTCCAAGAGTTGGCTGCCATCCACGCATTCAAGAGTATATATGGAGGCACCTAAAAGACTAAACTACCCTCACCTAACAACTAGGGATACAAGCCCCTCGAGGGCGGATTTCGAAGTCTTCGGAATTTCTTCACCGGACGGATGCCCAGCGACCGCACCCTGCTTAGCCTCGACACAAGCCTTGCGATCCCGACGCGTGTCCTCCGCTTCGAAGCATCTCGGCGCCGGCGGCCAGGGCGGTCAGACCGCCCCCCTGGCCGGTTAGACCGGCCCCAGGAGGTCTGACCGCCCCTCCTGGGCGGTTGAACCGGCCTGGGTGGCCGCACCCCCTCGTCGAGTCTTCGGCCTCGGTTTTGTGGCTCAACCGAGTAACCCAGTGGTTTTCTGGTGAACCACTGCAAACCCCGTGAACTCGGTGTAGCCTCCGCCAATCTCCACTCATGACTCGGCTCCCACGTAGTTCCGGCTCGCCCTTGGTTTTGAGACTCTACCAAGAAACCGTCCACGACTTCATCTTGCTGTTCATGCCACCATGCGGCCCGCACTTGACCCCACTGGCCACCGGGTCCCTCAAACGAAGCCTACTTGTCTTCTCCACACCTGGAGGCCTCACCAGTAAGACCTTTGAAGGACCGATACGGCGAACCAGAGAGGGGGGAGTGAATGGGAGCCGATAAAAATTATTCTCGAAGGAGATGGAAACTCCTACAAGATGACCACGGCTTCCAACACACGTCTCCGACTCACTACCCAAGTTGGCCAAGCCCACGTAGCCACTGGAGTGCCACTAGACCTAGGAACCAACACACACAACCTTCCGACCCGAGAACGCAGCGGAACTCCAAACCTCGAGTCTACAGACCAACACCGGTCAGACCGGTGAGCACCACCGGTCAGACAGGTCCCAGGTGGTGAAACTGAGCAACTTTCACTAAGTGGCTCTACACCGGTCATACCGGTGAGGCACACCGGTCAGACAGATCACAGCCTGAAAGCCCCCAAGGACTTGAACAAGACTTTGGGGATATTAGGAACACCTCATGAGGAGTCCATAGCCATGTTTAATCCCACCAAAACTCGTCCAAAAAGGAGGAATCAAGGAAATCCCGCCAAGAGCACTTCCAACCCAAGAACTCAAGAAACCCCAAAATCGAGCACCTTTACTCATGGATTTGGGAGGGGAATCACAGCTCAAAGAACCACGAAGTGTTCCCACAAATTTCCCCCATCAAATCCCCAAGAGAAAGGTCCCGAAAACAACCCAAAGAAATCACCAAGAGAAGGCTCCGAAAATCACCACCAAGAACAACCGGGGAAAACACATCCAAACCTTGAGGAACCACGCTGAACCATCTATACATACCATGAAAGGTTCGTACAAGGTCTAGCTTGCCACCCAAACATCCATCCCTCTCTCTAGATATCACATGAAGCTCTCAAGCTAGTCCTAGGAAAAACTAGGGAAAATGGAGAATGAAAATGGAAAAACAAATGAGCTAGGGTTCCAAGAGTTGGCTGCCATCCACGCATTCAAGAGTATATATGGAGGCACCCAAAAGACAAAACTACCCTCACCTAATAACTAGGGATACAAGCCCCTCGAGGGTGGATTTGGAAGTCTTCGGAATTTCTTCATCGGATGGATGCCCGGCGACCGCACCCTGCTTAGTCTTGACGCAAGCCTTGCGATCCCGACGCGTGTCCTCCGCTTCGAAGCATCTCGGCGCGGCGCCGGTGGCGGTCGGACCGCCCTCCACGGGCGGTTAGGACCGGCCCGGGAGATCCGACCGGCCCCGGGGAGGTCCGACCGCCCCTCTGGGCGGTTGAACCGGCCCGGGTGGCCGCACCCCCTCGTCGAGTCTTCGGCCCTCGGTTTTGTGGCTCAAGCCGAGTAACCCGGTGGTTTTACGGTGAACCACCGCAAACCCCGCGAACTCGGTGTAGCCTCCGCCAATCTCCACTCATGACTCGGCTCCCACGTAGTTCCGGCTCGCCCTTGGTTTTGAGGCTCTACCAAGAAACCGTCCACGACTTCATCTTGCTGTTCATGCCACCATGCGGCCCGCACTGGACCCCACTGGCCACCGGGTCCCTCAAACGAAGCCTACTTGTCTTCTCCACACCTGGAGGCCTCACCGACAAGACCTTTGAAGGACCGATACGGCGAACCAGAGAGGGGGGGAGTGAATGGGTGCCGATAAAAATTCTTCTTGAAGGAGATGGAAACTCCTACAAGATGAACACGGCTTCCAACACACGTCTCCGACTCACTACCCAAGTTGGCCAAGCCCACGTAGCCACTGGAGTGCCACTGGACCTAGGAACCAACACACACAACCTTCCGACCCGAGAACGCAGCGGAACACCAAACCTCGAGTCTACAGACCCACACCGGTCAGACCGGTGAGCACCACCGGTCAGACAGGTCCCTGTTGGTGAAACTGAGCAACTTTCACTAAGTGGCTCTACACCGGTCAGACCGGTGTGGCACACCGGTCAGATAGATCACAGTCTGAAAGCCCCGAAGGCACCAAACAGGCCAACCGACCACCAAACTGACCCAAACTCGAAACAGCAGCACCACGGGACAACAACGAACACACCAAGACGTTCACCCGAGCAGAATCCCACAGAGGGTTGCACCGGTCAGACCGGTCAAGAGCACCGGTCAGACCGGTGTAGCACAGGCGGCTCGGGATGAACGGCACCGCGGGTCAACTCCCCCAAATCCAAACCTCGATCTCCCGAATCGCTCCACGGACTTGAACAAGACTTTGGGGATATTAGGAACACCTCATGAGGAGTCCATAGCCAAGTTTAATCCCACCAAAACTCGTCCAAAAAGGAGGAATCAAGGAAATCCCGCCAAGAGCACTTGCAACCCAAGAACTCAAGAAACCCCAAAATCGAGCACCTTTACTCACGGATTTGGGAGGGGAATCACAGCCCAAAGAACCATGAAGGGTTCCCACAAATTTCCCCCATCAAATCCCCAAGAGAAAGGTCCCGAAAACAACCCAAAGAAATCACCAAGAGAGGGCTCCGAAAATCACCACCAAGAACAACCGGGGAAAACACATCCAAGCCTGGAGGAACCACGCTGAATCATCTATACATGAAACAAAGGTTCATACAAGGTCTAGCAAGTCGCCCGATCATCCATCCCTCTCAACAAGATCTCTCCATGGAGCTCTCTTGCTAGTCCTATCGAAAACCTAAGGAAACTAGGAAACAAATGAGCTAGGGTTCCAAGAGTTGGCTGCCATCCTCTCACCTCTTGGGTTATATGAAGGCAACCGAATGTATAAAAAACCCTTTCCTAATAAATAGGGATACAAGCCCCTCAAGGGCGGATTTAGAAGTCTTCATGTCTTCACCATCGGACGGATGCCAGGCGACCGCACCCTGCGTAGCCTCGACGCAAGCCATGCGATCCCGACGCGTGTCCTCCGCTTCGAAGTCTCCGGACTGCGACGTCGCACACCGGTCAGACCGGTGCTCTTCACCGGTCAGACCGGTACCCACCGGTCAGACCGGACCGGTCTGACCGGTCTGGCGCTGCTACAGCACCGTCTTCGGTTCTTCGGTCTTGGCTTTGTGGATCAACCAAGGAACCCAGTGGTTTTTTGGTGAACCACCAGAAACCCCGCGAACTCGGTGTAGCCTCCGCCAATCACCACTCATGACTCGGCTCCCACGTAGTCCTGGCTCGACCTTGGTTTTGAGGCTCTACCAAGAAACCGTCCACGACTTCATCTTGCTGTTCATGCCACCATGCGGTCCGCACTTAACTCCGCTAGCCACCGAGTCCCTCGAACGAAGCCTACTGGTCCTCTCCACACCTGGAGGCCTCACCGGCGACGACCTTTTGCGCTTGTTCTTCACCTGCACCAACACCAGTCAAGCCGCAACCTGCACCTGCAATACTTAGCCAAGAATCAGTCCACACAACGTTGTCAATCACTCATCACACGAGGAAGCGACCATCCACCGGTCCTCGAACCACACATGGTCCTCAATCTCCCCCTTGATGAGTGCATTGACAACACCCACATGAAAGTAACAAGAGAGAAAAGAAAAAGAAAAGAAACGAACAAAAAGAAACTCCAACAAGAGATCGAAAGCCAAACAAAGGCAAAGAGCAAGATCACTTGAAGAAGACAAGTCTCGGACCCCTTAGGCAACGGCAACGGCTCGACACATCCGAGACAAAGAAAAGCTCAAGCAAAGAGCACAAACCACCAAAGCAAAGCTTGAACAACCACAAAGAGCTCCCCCTGCACACATGCAAACTCCCCTGAACCAATGCACCTCCCCCTGGACGAATGCATGCAAACCAGCTGAAAACAGGGCAGCTGCAGCAACTTCAGCTCACACCGGTCAGACCGGTCATCTCCACCGGTCAGACCGGTGCCCAACATGTGCACAGGACCAACACTCACACCGGTCAGACCGGTGCTCCTCACCGGTCAGACCGGTGTACAACAGAGCCCAGAAATGGCTCGAAACCACCTAAAAACCTTCTAAATGCGTCCAGTAAGCCATTTCAAGCTCAAACTTCTCCCCCTGTTGGCAATGCATGAATCAAGCCAAAAATGCAAAACTTTCAACCTAGAGCTTCTCAAATAGACAAAATTCAACAAAGAATGCTACACATGTACAAATGAGCAAGTTAGATACTCTATAGCTTCGTATCGATCTCAACTACATGATCACCAAGTTTCACAACCATTGGACGAAGCTAAGATGGATTTGGGCAATTTTGCGAAAAACTTGCCTGTCATGAGCAAAGTCCTAAACATGATCAAAACATATCAAAATGGCAAAGCCACACAAACTTCATGCTAGGACAGCCATTCTAATCGTAAGACCATCACAAACACCCACAAGCACCTCATGTCATGTCAAAGCCACCGAGCCATGTGCCTACTTCTCTATATGAGACTTCTCATTGGTAGGCATCATGCAACGGTTTAGCACCCAAAGCAAATTAAATTTAGCAGAAATGACATGGGAGCATATTTTTCAAGCATTTTTTATTTCATTTTCAGATTGATACATGGTACATGAAATGTCTTTGCGACAAAAAGGAACTTATGCTCGTCCATAAGATAAAGCAAGAGGGCTAAACATTCATGATGGCAAATGAGCCTTTGGCCCCATATAATCAATAAACTAGCTATCCAACCACAAATTAAGCATAGCATAGCCACTAAAACATGTCAAGATCATATAAAGGCGTTTACACATGAGAGAGCATATATGTGACATTTTTCAAAAATAAAGGCGTTTACACATGAGAGAGCATATATGGATCATTCATCAAGATCATCAAGAGCTAAGCCAAACTAACCATAGCATACCAACCAAGCTCACAAAAACATATACAGCATCCCATGGTGAACAATGTATATAGGAGAAGCTTTTCCTATCCAATGCATATGATACAAAATGCATACAATCTAAGATACAAGGATGCCTATACATCATGTTACATATGCGATGCCAAATGCAAGAAATGCACAAAGGAAACTATACATATGCTACAACAGAGCTCCCACACACCCAACTCAAGAAATCAAACACACGCCAAGTTCTCCCCGCAAACGAGTGAAAGTTGCTTAATCTAGGGGTTTGGTGAAAATATCGGCTAGTTGGTCATGTGTGGGTACATGGATCAAAGCTATCTTTCCTCTCTCGACGTTGTCTCTCAGAAAATGATACCTCACTTCTATGTGCTTGGTTTTGGAATGGAGTACTGGTTTCTTTGCAACACTTATGGCACTGGTGCTATCACATTGAAGTGGGACAGGGTATACTCCTCACCAAAGTCACTCATGGTGTATGAAATCCAAAGGAGCTGTGAGCAACAACTAGCAGCGGCAACATACTCGGCCTCGGTAGTGGATTGATCATCACTCGATTGTTTGCGGGAAGACCAAGACACCAAAGAAAACCCCAAAAATTGGCAAGTCCCAGAAGTGGACTTCCTATCCAACCGACACCCGTCAAAATCCTCGTCTGAAAAACCATGAAGCGCCAAAGAAGAGGACACGGAGTACCAAAGGCCAAAGTCGGGAGTGTGATGCAAGTACCTGAAAATTCGCTTCACCGCTTGCCGATGCGAAGTCCTCGGAGACGCTTGAAAACGAGCGCACAGGCACACCGAGAACTGTATGTCCGGCCTCGACGCCGTCAAGTAGAGGAGTGACCCGATCATGCTCCGGTACTCCTTCTAGTCCACGTGTTCACCTTCCTCGTCCGCATCAAGAGTCGTAGTCATACTCATCGGCGTCGTCATAGCCTTGGAGTCCTCCATCTTGAACTTCCGCACAATGTCTTTGGTGTACTTAGCCTGGTGAACAAATGTTCCTTCCTTTGATTGTTTGATTTGTAGCCCGAGGAAGAATTGCAACTCGCCCATCATGCTCATCTCAAATTCCCTGCTCATATCATCTGCAAACCTTGCAACAAGAGAGTTAGACGAGCCACCAAAGACAATATCATTCACGTACACCTGCACAATCAGGATATCTCTGCCCTGCCTCAGCAAAAACAAGGTCTGATCGACCTTCCCTATCTCAAAACCTCTCTCAAACAAGAACCCCCTCAACCTACCATACCAAGCTCTAGGCGCCTGCTTCAACCCATACAACGCCTTCCTCAATTTGTACACCCGGTGGGGGTACTTCTCACTCTCAAACCCCGGAGGTTGCATCACATACACTTCTTCCTCCAACACACCATTCAGAAAAGCACTCTTCACATCCATTTGGTGCAACTTGAACCCTTTAGCCACGGAAAAGGCTAGAAGGATCCTAATCGCCTCCAAACGGGCTATAGGAGCAAAGGTCTCCTCGTAGTCAATCCCCTCCTTCTGACTGAACCCTTGAGCAACAAGCCTCGACTTGTTCCTCACAACCTCACCTTTCTCTCCCTCTTTGTTTTTCCACACCCACTTTGTACCAATCGGCTTACACCCTGGGGGAGGGTCAACCAACTCCCACACCTGATTCCTCTCAAAGTTCTCCAACTCCTCATGCATCGAATTAACCCAATTATGATCAGATAGTGCGTGTCCAATGTCTTTGGGCTCAAAAGTAGCAACAAATGTAGCATGAGCGAAATGGGAATTGTTTCGAAACCTCGACCGTGTAGTGTGTTCATTCATGTCGCCGATGATCCTCGAAGCTGGGTGATCCACTTGTACTCGCCGGGGAGGTTCTCGCCTCGATGCTACCTCCCCCTCAATATCAGCTTCTCCTCGTTCTTGATTTGTCGTCGTAGGTGTAGTAGAGGGTCCGTCCATCACCGTAGTCGAAGTAGTGGGTACATGTTCAGCTGGGGGCACCGCACCACCATCTTCATCGTCTCCATGTTCATGCTCCTCCTCCTGAAAGATCTCCTTGCCAAGCTCATCATCACCTGCACACTCAAAGACAAGCTGACTACATGGCTCTGTCTCGTCGAAGGTTACCTCGCAAGTCTCCACGATTTGGTTAGTTTCAAGATTGAGCACACGATATGCTCTAGAATGAGATGCATAACCTAAGAAAATACCATCAACAGACCTAGCCTCAAACTTATCCAACTTCCTACCTTTCTTCAGAACGAAGCACTTACAACCAAAGACATGAAAGTGAGTCACTTTGGGTGTGCGACCATGCATCAACTCATAGCATGTTTTCTTCTTGTGCACTCTGAGGTAGATCCTGTTTGACACATAGCACGCGGTATTCACCGCCTCAGCCCAATACCTCCTCGGAGTCCTATGCTCATCAAGCATCGTCCGAGCCATCTCGCACAAGGTCCTGTTCTTTCTTTGCACAACACCATTCTGGGGAGGCGTATACAGACTCGAAAACTGGTGCTCAAGACCCAAGTCATGGCAAAAGGTTTCAAAACGAGAGTTTCTGAATTCCGAGCCATTATCACTACGGATAGCTCGTATGGCATCTTCGTGCCTCTCGTTCCTCAACCTCAAGACTAGATCTCGAGCAAAACCAAACGTCTCCCCCTTATCCTCGAGGAAGAACACCCACGCATACCGAGAGTAGTCGTCCACCACAACAAGGACATACCACTTCCCACCCGCAGATCGCACACGAGCTAGGCCAACAAGGTCCTTATGGAGCAGCTCGCATGGACGCTCAGTCATCACATCGGTGAGAGGCGGGTGAGAAGAGGCTACCATATTGGCATGCCTACACGGCGCACAAACCAACTCTTTTTCAAGCCTCAACCATGGCAATCCTCGGACCAAATTGAGTTTACTCAAGCGAGACAAAAGGTCAAAGCTCAAGTGACCCAACTTCCTATGCCACCTCCACAACTCACTCGAAGAACCAGCCAAGAAACAACGCTCCACACCCGAAGACTGAGAAAAATCAGCACGAAACACCTGACTCTCGGGAACGACCATACAAACAAGGTCCCCTCGAGAGTCCAAAATCCGAGAACCACCTGGTCGAAACAACACCTCAAAGCCCACATCCAACAACTGGGACACAGAAAGCAAATTGTACCCCAGTGATTGAACAAGAGCAACACGCCTCAGAGTGATCTTGTCACTCACTTTTATCTAACCTTCTAAAAGCACACGCCCACGCCCATTGTCCCCAAAAGTGATGTACCTCTTCGTCACCACCGGGACGAGACTTGAGAACCACCCCCTGTCTCCGGTCATATGCCTCGAGCAATCGGAGTTAATCAACCAAATGTTCTTCAAGTCTCCCACCTGCAATTGAAAAATGAGCACGTGAGCGAACAAATGACTCAGCACTGGGGTTAGTACCAAAAGAGTAAAATCAGTGGCGAGCCATTTGCTCGAAAGTGGGGTTAGCACACATCAAGCCACCTTTCCTACCATAACTACCACCACGAACACCACGTCGGTAACCACTCCGAGGAAACCACCCCTCACTGCCTGGAGGAGGACCAAAGCCACGGAAGACAACCCGTGGACCATCCCTCCTCTCCTTCTCAAAGCTACGACTCTTCCCATCCCCGTAGTGAACTCGAGGGGGAGAATGCCTAGCACCCTGACCACCTGCTGTCTCTCCAGACCAACCACGAGCAACTCCACCTCCAGACCTAAAACCTCTTGACTCACCACCTTGAAAACCACTCCACCAAGAATTCTGGGGGGTGGTTGAACCGCCTAGCCAGGCCGGTCAAACCGCCCCCCTCTGGGCAGGGCCGGTCTGACCGCCTAGCCAGGCCAGTCTGACCGCCCCCTCCAGAACTGCTCCTCGGCTGTGGGAACTCGCATCTCCCCATGTCAGAACACTTCTCACCACAGCTTTACCCCTGGGTAGTGGCATGCGAGGCTTAGGTACACCATGGGAAGGGTTGTACCTATCCTTGTTCGCCCACTCCTTTGCCATCCTCTCTTCCCGCTTCCTATTGAAGCAAAACTCATCCTTGTGACCCTCTTCCCACAATAGCCACAACGGAACCTCACAAGCTTAGGTTTAGGCTAGGATTGGGGCTGCTCGCTTGGTTTCTCTCCACTCAACTCCTCCACCGATTTCTCCTCACTAGCCTTCTCACTCTCTTTCCCACAGAACACTTTCCCTGAGGTGCTCACAAACTTGATAGGCTTTTGGAGTTCATTTGTGGGTGTAGGAAATATGGGTGGCGCTGGGGTTGTGTCTAGTCGGTTCCTAAGATGGTTAGGTTTTGGGGGGAAATCATTCTTGTGGTGGGTTTTTGGTGGCTCTAGGATATTCTCTCCACTTCCCTCACCAACCTTGTTTGCCCCGAGTCCCTCACCATCCTGCCTCTTAAATGCCTCGATCATCATCCTCAACTGAGGCTCATGACAAGACAACCAACCCATCAACTTTCTCAAGTCATCATTCTCATCCTGCAAACGATCAACATAATGTGCAAGTTCCAATTTTTTCAAAGCATGCATTTCACAGGTAGAGCATGATGTAGGCATGGGATCCTTCAATTTAGCCTCAAGAGAACTAGTGTTAACATGCATCTCATCTATCATAGCATGCAAAACAGGACAAGAAGTGCAAGCACCTAGAAAAGCATATCTAGACTTCAGCTCAGCCACTTCAACCCTAAGCACATCAAGTTCCTCACACTTGGAGGCATGCTTCTCCTTAAACAAAGCAAGATCAGCAAGAAATATAGAGCAATCAGCACAATCAACATCATCTGAAACAACAGGGCTAGCCTTAAGGGAACCAATCTCAAGCTTGCTATCAAGCACCTGTGTCTCTAGCTCAGCCACTCTAGTCCTAGCATCCTCGAGTGAAGCCCTAAGAACTTTTCTCATTTTCTTTGTCTCTCTAAGCATGTCATCACGATTATCAAGCAAAGTACCGAGCCGTTCATTCTCCTAGTGCAAGAAGGGAAGCTCATCACGCACCTCGTCGTCGGACTCAGAGTCCGAGTCGCTCTGTGTGCTCTTCTTGCTGCCGGAGCTCAGCGCCATGGTGCAGAAGCCGTCTCTCACAAAGCAGCTCAGCCCGCTCAAGTTCTTTGACGACTTCTTGTTCTTGCGACGATCACCTTCATCCTCACTGCTGCTCGAGCTCGAGGTGGAGTACGCGGAACTGGAGTCGATGTCGCTCGCTCCAACCATCGCTCGGGCCTTGCCTCGGCTCTCCTTCTTCCTCGATCGTTGCTCGTCCTTGTACTTGTTCCTGTGCTTGCTCTTGTGGTCGCGCCTCGACCGGTACTTGCCATCGTTCCTCGGCTTGTGCTTGTAGCCTTCCTTGTTCTCGACCTTCTCCGGGCAGTCGGCGACGAAATGTCCTGGCTTGCCGCACTGGAAGCATGCCCTCGTGTTCCTCCTCATGTTCACCCGGTTCTCGTGCAGCCTCTCGAACCTCCTCGTCAACAGCGCCAGCTCGTCCTCTCCAAGGACATCGAACTCCTCATCTGGCATAGACATCAAAGAGGAAAAAGAGAACATCCTAGTGGATGGGTTAGTGTGAGCCTTTCCTTTTGAACCACCGACATGGGCGAGACTATGGGAATCAGTCGGACCCTCGAGCTTGGCAGTCATGACCCTATCCACCTCAGCCGACTTGAGCTTCGAGAACAGCTCGTTCACCATCAGAGTGTCATACTTCTCTGACTCCACAATGGCCTCGAACTTTCCTCCCCATATTGTACGATCCAAAGAGTGTAAGAGCTTGACAGCTCTATCATGATCATCGTACGGGAGCACGTCCACATTGGCCCTCATGTTGTTCACAACCACCGTGAACCTCTGAAACAAGGCATCGATGGACTCACCGGGGAGATGAGTCAAGTTCTCGTACTCTCTCCGGTAGGTCGCATACATCCGTGCCTGAACCTGGGCATTCCCAACATGAGCCTCCTTCAGCACCGACCAAATTCTACAAGCCAAGTGCTCGGTGTGCACCCGATCGAACTCAGGCTGACACAAAGCATGAAACAAGTAGTCGACCGCCTTATTGTTGGCGTCGAATCTGTCCCTCGATCCTGGAGCGAGGAAGTCCATCGGCTGGACATAGCCTGTGTCCACCGTGACATCCCAAAGGATCTGACCCTTTCCGTGGAGGAACGCACCCATCCGCTTACTCCACATCTGGTAGTTCTTGCCATCGAAGTGTGGAGGACCCGAACCCCGTTCCTGGTACACCATCCTTTGATCTTAGACTGGTTAGAGTTGTCGGGGACAGCCCTAGGGGTCCCCTTTAACAACCGGGAAATCCCCACTTAAAACCTACAACAAAACCAAACACACTTTGCCTAACCATGCAGGATACGGCCCACGCTGCAAAGGACCTCAACGGCCCACCAAGGCGGCCCTCTTGAAGATCCCCTTGAGCAGGCTTCGCCTCGCTCGAGGGTGCACGCCTCCCTCGAGCAGGCTCCGTCCCGTTCGAGGGGGTGCGCTCCCCTCGAGCGGGCTCCACCCCGCTCGAGGGCCCGCTCCCCTTCGAGCAGGCTCCGCCTCGCTCGAGGGTCCACCCCGCCCTCGACCGGGGTCCGCCTCGCTCGAGGGCGCCCCGCTCGCGTGTGCTCCGCCCCCCGTACACGGGCATTTAACGCCACGACACCGGCGGGACGGCGCCATCATGCGCCGGGGGCTCGCGCCCGGTGCCGCCGCACCAACTCCCCGGGGAGGGAGCCCATCCCCATCACTCGTGGGGAGGGGCGTGCGGCGAGGCCGATGTCGGTCCGTGACGCCGTGCGCTGCTCCCGGTACGGCTAACGCGCCGAGCCCTCGAAGGGGGCCGGCTTCACCCTCGATTTGCTTTCTTGTGACCCTACGGGGGTTGGGTGGCGGCGCTAGGCGGGAGGAACGCCATCCCCGCCCTTTGTTACGGCATGGCGGTGTCCCCGCGCGTGCGGGCGCACGCCCGGCGCGTAGCAACAACTCCAGTACGGTGAGGCGTATTGGAACGGGACACCGTTTTACCTACCCCTGTACTCCGTACGGGCCAACGTCAGCAGCTCCCTCGAGCCCATCAGAAGACATCACCGCCATCTGCAGCCCTCCTACCCTCGAACCGCCACTGTTCGGGTACAAGATAGGCCATGATGGCCGGATCTCTGCAAGGATCGTCTGGACGGCCGCCCACTCTACAGCATGGCACGCCACGCCCCTTCACGTAGCTAGATAGCACGGCGCGCATGTGATTCGCTCCCGCCTTGATCTATAAAAGGGGGACGAACCCCCCTGCCGCGGGGGGGAGGACGACGAAGGGAACACAGTCACAACACAACTGGAGACGAGCTGCGCCACGCACTTGCTCTCCAATTCTCCCACAACATCTTCAGCCACTACACCAGGGACTTGGAAGCCAGGCTTCCTCTCCCACCTTGCTTGTAGCAGCCCCACTACAGGCACCCCCGGTGCTAAGTAATATAGTGCCTTGAGCACGCCCGCGCTGGGACGTACGGCCCCCTCGGCCGGAACCAGGATAAAAACTCTGTGTCACTTGTTACTTAGCATCGACCATTGAGGGATAGACCACGGCGCTTACTGCGGTTAGTGTCGGGACCACATTCCGCACCGACAGTTGGCGCCCACCGTGGGGCAATCTGAGCGCCTAAGGTCAATCCGTCAACTCCCTCCATGGTGATCCGCACTGAGTACCGTGGTACACGCTACTGCATGGGCAGCTCGGACCCCCTCCCCGCCGGGTTCGAAATCCGGTTCGGGGGGCACGAACTTTCGGGCCACGGGGAATGGCTACCTCATGCGCCTCACCAACCGTGAGGAGCTCCGCGCGCGGCGCCGGGCCGGGCCCGCTCCGGTCCCCGCCGCACGCACCACCACGGCGCGGACGCCCGCGGGCGCGGATGCCGCGGGCCCGTCGACGCCACGATGCCGTCGCCGCTGCGGGCTACGTTCGCGCCGGGTGCGGTCGGAGCGACGGCGGGCCGGCGCGCCGCCTCTCGGCACGGCGCGCCCACCGCCACGACGACCGCCACCGCCCCAGCGGGACAGCGCGCGGTCTCCGTACCGCACATCCCCATTGGGTTGCGTGGTGCCACGTCGGCCTACAACAACAACGTCAACACCACGATGCGCAGGGTCCCGCCTGGCCGTCACGTCTTCGTCACCATGGACCCCGGCGCCTCGGTGGCTGACGAGTCGTCCCTGGGCTCCCTCGACGCGTTGCCGCCCGCCAACCGCCACGGGTACGCAGAATGGGACTTCTCCGGCGTGCCGGACCCAGTCATGTTCAGGCATTTCCTTGACGCTACGGATTACTGGTTCGGCTGCTCCGACGACTCCAGCACTGGGAGCTACGACCCCGCGCGGGAGTGCTACGCCGTCATCACCAACGACCCAGCCAATGCCGCTGGCATGGTGGGCGCCGGAGACGGGGAGATCACGCCTGCCCCAGGGATCGCCACACGCCTAGCCGCGGGGCCAAGCACTCTGTCGGGGGGCGACGCCGACGCGCGGCGGGCCCAAGCCCGCGAGCTCGAAGCCGGGCGGCGGAGGAGTGCGGACGGTGCGGGCGCTCCGCGCCTCGATGGGCGGGGAAGCCTCCTCTCGCGGCGAACGCGTGCGGGAGCTGGGCAGACAGGCCCGCGACCGCATCAACGCCGACAACCCTGACATGCTGCCGCGGGCAAGTCAGAAGCTCGTTGCCGCCGCAAAGCTGCTACGGGCCATGCCGGCACCCTCGACTCCTGAGGCACGAGACCTGCACCGCGAGGTGCAGACTCTCATCGAGCAAGCGGCCGTCCAGCAGGCCGAGAGCTCGGCGTCGCGCATCCGCCAACAAGGGGGATGCGCGGGGCGACGGGGCCGCACAAGGGGGCGAACCCTCGGTCCACGCGGGGAGGGGCGGCGGAGCGTCCGCCAACTCGGGACGCGCGGCGGCCAGGGAACGGCTCCTTGACATGCGCAGAGCTCTAGACGGTGACGCCCGCAACGTCATCAACGCCCGCCGCACGAGCAAGGCGGACGCGCGAGCAGCGGTGGGCTACCACCCTCGACGGGGCGGACGCTACGACAGCGGTGAGGACCGCTCCCCAACGCCGGAGCCCCCGGGGACCCGTGTGTTCAGCCGGGAGATCCGCGCGGCATCCTTCCCCCAGCGCTTCCGCCAGCCCTCGACCATTGTCAAGTACAATGGGGAGACGGATCCCCGCGTGTGGCTCAACGACTACCGCTTGGCTTGCCAGCTGGGCGGGGCAACCAGTGACGAGGTCATCATCCGCAACTTGCCCCTGCACCTCGGCGATGCGGCCCGGACATGGCTCGAACACCTGCCCGCCAGCCAAATCCACAATTGGGACGATCTGGTCCGCACGTTCATGGGCAACTTCCAGGGCACGTACGTGCGCCACCGGGAATTCTCGGGACTGCGCTCCCGCACGCGAAGCCCGGCGAGTCAGCGGCGGGACTTCATACGGCGCTTCTCCAAGCGCTGCACGGAGCTCCCAAGCGTGGCGCAGTCCGAGATCGTGCATGCCTTCCTCGAGGGCACCACGTGCAGGGACCTCATGCGGGAGCTGGGACGCAGCCTGCCCGCGGACTCCAACGAGCTGTTCGACATCGCCACCAGCTTCGCCTCAGGAGAGGAGGCCGTGGGAGCGATCTTCGACGGCAAGAAGGGCAAGCGCTCGGAGGGCGCGCCCGCGGAGGGCGCAAGTCCGGGGAGCCCCACCGCAACGACAAGCGGGGCAAGAAGGGAAAGAAGCCGCGCCGCGGGCGCGCGAGCAGGGGCGCGACGGCGGTAATGCCGAGGCCCTCGCTATGGACCCGGCTCGACGGGGCCCTCGACCGGCCCCTCGAGGCCTGAGGGTGTTTGACGACATGCTGAAGAAGCCATGTCCTTATCACAAGACTCCAGTAAATCACACTCTTGAGCAGTGCGACATGCTCAAGAAGTTCTATGGCCGCGCCGCCGCGAAGGAGGCAGAGGCCAAGAAAGACGGAGGAGATGGCGACGCCGGCGGTTTCCCCGCCGTAGAAAACGTGTTCCACATCTTTGGGGGGCCAACCGTCGACATGTCGACCCGCCAGCGCAAGAAGGAGCGGCACGAGGTCCTCGCCACGGATAAGGCGCCTCCCTCCTTCCTCAATTGGTCGGAGGACGCCATCACCTTCAGCCGGGAAGACCATCCGAACCGCGTCCCCAACCCGGGCCAGTACCCGCTAGTGGTCGACCCCATCATCAGGAACGCGCGGTTCTCGAAGGTCTTGATGGACGGGGGCAGCAGCCTCAACATCCTATACGCGCATACGCTGCGCTTGATGGGGATCAGGTTGGACCAGCTGCGGCCCAGCACGAAGCCGTTCCACGGCATCGCACCCGGCAAGCAGGTCCATCCCCTCGGGCAGATCGACCTACCGGTGTGGTTTGGCACCGCGAAGAATTTCCGCAAGGAGATCCTCACCTTCGAGGTGGTGGGGTTCAAGGGGGCCTACCACGCTATACTTGGGCGACCCTGTTACGCCAAATTCATGGTAGTCCCCAACTATACATACTTGAAGATGAAGATGCCAAGACCAAACGGCGTCATCACCGTCGGCTCGTCCATCGAGCACGCATTCGACTGCGACGTCGAGTGCGTAGAGCATGCAGAGGCGCTAGCGCTGGACGAAGCGCTGGTGACCACATTGGAGAAGATGGTCAACGATGACCTCGATTCCGCCGCCAAGCACACCGGCACGTTCGAGGCCGCGGAGCAGACCAAGGAGTTCCCCCTCGATCCTTCTGCTCCCGAGGGCAAGGCGTTGAGGGTCAGCTCCACCCTCGACCCAAAATAGGAAGTGGTGCTCGTCGACTTCCTCCGCGCCAACGCCGACATCTTCGCGTGGAGCCCCTCGGATATGCCAGGCATCCCGAGGGAGGTCGCCGAGCACTCCCTTGACATCCTGCCTCACGCCCGCGCCGTGCAACAACGGCTCCGCCGCTTCGACGAGGAGCGGCGACAGGCAATCGGAGCGGAGCTGCGGAAGCTTCTCGAGGCCGGGTTCATCAAGGAGGTGTTCCACCCGACGTGGCTAGCAAACCCCGTGCTTGTAAAGAAAAAGAATGGGAAATGGCGGATGTGTATAGACTACACCAGTCTTAATAAAGCATGTCCTAAAGTTCCTTTTCCTTTGCCATGCATTGATCAAATCGTTGATTCAACGGCTGGGTGTGAATTGCTTTGCTTCCTTGATGCTTACTCCGGATACCATCAAATAAAGATGAAGGAGTCCGACCAGCTCGCGACTTTGTTCATCACGCCGTTCGGGATGTTCTGCTACGTCACGATGCCATTTGGCCTCCGAAATGCAGGTGCAACGTACCAGCGCTGCATGCAGCATGTTTTCGGAGACCATATTGGGCGGACGGTGGAGGCGTATGTGGATGACATCGTCGTAAAGACCAGGGAGGCGGACGACCTGGTTGGCGACCTTGGCATCGCGTTCAGTTGCCTACGGGCAAATGGGGTCAAATTAAACCCCGAAAAGTGTGTCTTTGGAGTGCCGCGAGGCATGCTCCTGGGATACATTGTCTCTCAATGGGGAATCGAGGCCCACCTCGTCACGGTGGTCTCCTCTTTCCCGCTGGGGGAGCTCGTCTGCAACCCCGACGCCGCAGGCAGGATCGCCAAGTGGTCCGTAGAACTGATGGGCGAGACGCTTGCCTACGCCCCGCGCAAGGCCATCAAGTCTCAAATCTTGGCGGATTTCGTCGCTGAGTGGACGGATACACAGCTGCCGCCCCCGTAGATCCAAGCAGAGTGCTGGACTCTGTTCTTCGACAGCTCGGTGATGAAAACAGGGGCGGGCGCGGGCCTGCTCTTCGTGTCACCCCTTGGGGAGCACATGCGCTACGTAGTGAGCCTCCACTTCCCCGCGTCTAACAATATGGCTGAATACGAGGCCCTCCTCTGTGGCCTCAAAATCGCCATTGAGTTAGGCGTCAAGTGCCTCGACATGCGGGGGGACTCGCAGCTCGTAATCGATCAAGTCATGAAGAACGCGAGCTGCCATGACGACAAGATGGAGGCCTACTGCAAAGCCGTGCGAGCCCTTGAGGATAAGTTCTACGGCATCGAGCTCAACCATGTGCCCCGCTGGTACAATGAGGAGGCGGATGAGCTGGCCAAGATTGCGTCCGGGCGAATCACCGTTCCCCCGAACGTTTTCGCGCGCGACGTCGCTCAACCCTCGGTCGTCTTCGAGCCCCACCCCTCGAGTCACGCAGAACCCTCGGGGGCTCCCTCGAACCCAACGGGTGCGGAACCCATGGACGAGGACCCCTCGAACGAGGCGTACGTGCTCTCCCTCCTCGAGGGGTATGGCGCCTACGGAGATGACGTGATGGACATCGAGCCAGCTCCTGTCAAAGCGGACTGGCGTGACAAATACATCGCCTGGATGGCTCGGGGGGAACTCCCCGCGGACCGGGCCGCGGCCAGGCGCATCGCCAGGATGGCCAAGTCTTTTGCCCTCGTTGACGGCGAGCTGTACAAGCGCACCGCCTCTGGCATCCTGCAGCGGTGCGTGCCCATTCCTGAAGGGCGCGAGCTCCTGCGGGACATCCACGCCGGGATCTGCGGCCATCATGCAGCGCCTCGTACCCTCGTCGGCAATGCGTTCCGCCAAGGCTTTTACTGGCCTACCTCGGTTGCGGATGCCAGCGAAATCGTACGCACCTGTGAAGGATGCCAGTTCTACGCCCGCAAGTCCAACCTGCCCGCCCATGCCCTACAGACCATCCCCGTAACATGGCCATTTGCCGTGTGGGGGCTGGACATCGTTGGGCCCCTACGGTAGGCGCCCGGGGGCTTCACCCACTTGCTGGTCGCAACTGACAAGTTCTCCAAGTGGGTGGAGGTGCGCCCCATCACGAATCTAAGGGCAGAGCAGGCGGTAACATTCTTCACTAACATCGTCTACCGCTTTGGAGTGCCGAACTCCATCATCACCGACAATGGGTCCCAGTTCACGGGCAGGAAGTTTTTGGAGTTTTGCGACAAATTCCACATCCGTGTGGATTGGGCGGCTGTGGCACACCCACAGACCAATGGCCAAGTAGAGCGTGCCAACGGCATGATCCTACAGGGCCTTAAGCCCAGAATTTTCGACCAGCTTAACAAATCTGGGCGAAAATGGCTCCAAGAGCTATCAGCGGTTGTGTGGAGCCTAAGGACCACCCCGAGCAGAGCCACTGGGTTCACTCCGTTTTTCCTAGCCCATGGTGCGGAGGCCGTCCTCCCCATGGACTTAGAATACGGATCGCCCAGGGTTCGAGGCTATGACGAGGATGCCAACCAGCGAGCCCGCGAGGACTCGCTGGATCAGCTGGACGAGGCACGCCTCGTGGCCTTAATGCATTCCGCAATGTATCAACAGTCCCTAAGACGCTACCAAGCACGCAAGATACGTCGACGGGACTTCAGTGAAGGGGACTTGGTCCTAAGGCTACGCCAAGACAACCGAGGGCGCCACAAGCTATCGCCCCCATGGGAGGGACCCTACGTCGTGGTGAAGGTACTCAAGCCCGGCACGTATAAGCTGGCCAACGAGGACGGCGAAGAGCTCACCAACGCTTGGAACATCCAACAGCTACGTCGCTTCTACCCTTAGCTAGGATTTCCAAGTACTTTTTATTGTAAAAACCATATGACCAACGCCCCAGTTGGTAACAACTATGTAAATGCTTCAAGTCTAATAAAAAGGGCAACTCGGCTTTCCCCTGAAACCCAAGCTACCCTCGGGGGCTACTGCGGGGGGGCACCCCCCCCAAAAGTGGTCCCATTTTCGCGCAAAAACAAAAGAAACACGCACTAAGTTTGTTTTCTACTTCAACCCCGAGCAACATTTCGAACAGGGCGCAGGCGGCCTAGCGGAAGGAGCGCGCGAGACAGAGATAGCCTACGCCGCGTGGATATGGCCCTTCTCTCTCGCCTCCAACCCAGCAGGCCCCCCGCGAAAATCGAACTCCCCTAACTAGAATCTACTCAGGAAGAAGGAGAAACAAAAAGCATAGTAAACAAAAGACTTCATTTCAGCAAACGTTTATGTGAAAAAACAACTTGTTCATTTACAAAGGCCGCGAGGCCAGAATACTGATACACATAAAAATGGGCCTAGTGCCCAGCTGTCTTCAGGCAGGAGGAGCGGTGGCGTCAACAGCGTCCGGGAAGAGGAACTCCTCGAAGGCTTCGGTGAGCGACCCGGTGGCGTCAGCGGCGAGCGCGTCCACACGCTCCATCGCCACCTCGTCCTCGACACCCTCGGGAACGACGTAGCCCTCCGCCAGCGCCTCGAAGTTCACCTCGTAGTGGGATCGAACCACCCCGAGGGCCTTCTGGACGCCAAGACGCAGTGCTCGGCGCTTCCGCTCGGTGACGTGGCCGCCAAGGGCGCGCAGGCGACCGGCCGGCCGAGCCGCCGGCCCGTGCTTCGCCCTCCTCCACGGCTTGGCGAAGGTCTCGAGGGCCGCACCCCGCAGCTCCTACAGCTCCTGCTCGGAGGAGTTATAGGAAGCCTGCAAAGCCTCGGCCCGCTCAGCTGCATGCCCCAGAGCGGTGCACGAGCCTGGAGTCACCAAGACAAGAAAGAAATCAGAAAAAGGAGTGCAAAATCCCAAACGGAAAACCAACCAAACAAGAGTCAAGCAGCAGCTCACCTTCGACTTGCTTCCTCTCCGCCTCGAGGTCGCGGCGCACGGCCTCGACCGCCAGCTCGAGGCGCTTGACGGTCTCGCCTTGCTCCTGGAGGGCCAGCTCATTGTTTGCATTTGTGATGCTGAGCACAATCAGCTCGCCCTCGGCCTTGGAGGACGCAGTGTTCCGCTCCTCCAGCGACTTCTGCACCGCCTCGCGAGCGACGCGCTCCTGCTCCAGCACCGACCGGGCGTCGACGAGGGCGGCTTGCTCCTGGTGGAGCCGCCCCTCAGCCCCTTGGCGGGCGGTGCGCTCCTCGCTCGAAGCCGCCCTCGCGACGACGAGCGCCGCGACCTTGGCGTCGAGGGCAGCCTTCAAGTCGTCGGCCTCCTTGGCCCGCCGCCGGCGGCCGCGCGCCCGCTCCTCGGCCTGGCGCTGCTGTGCTTGCGCCCCCTCGAGCGACGAGCGAAGCCAACGGTTCTCGCCGCGGACGCTGGCCACCTCCGCCTCCCAGTTGGTCGCTAGCGTCCGCATCTTCTCCAGGTCTGAGCGCGCCTGCCACAGCGCCTCATCACGGTCGATGAGGGCTGTGTCACACCCGGTTTTAAAGGCAAAACCGAATGCATTGATCACGTGTGCGCCAGGATCAAGTTACACACACGCTTAGACATTATGAATACCAAAATCAGTGCCACACAAATAAAGAGTTATTACAAACCATAGTCTTAAACGAAACTTAAACAAACGAGTTCTCGCAGCGGACAAAATGCCTCCACAGGCAGCTGACTGAAGACTACGCACACCTAGAACTCCTGGAAATCCTCTGGAATGTCTTCAAAGTTCTCCCAGTCTGAGCAGCAAATCCGGGTATTGTAGATGCAAGAGAATAAACAAGCGTGAGCACATATCGTACTCAGCAAGGGGAAAAACAACATAACATGCGAGGCCATATGGTGGATGGCTAAGGTTCAAGCACTTTAGCATTTTAGTTGGTCAAGTTTTATTAGCAACCTGATTACTAAAAAGTGTAAGTTCATACCAACCCAATTAATAAGATATAAGCATAATAAATAAAGAAATAAACCACAAATTAGACATTAAAGTTCCATAATTTAATCATGTGAGTGTCCAGGCCGCTCTTGACCGTGAGCACGGCTAATCGATTAGTTTAACACTCTGCAGAGGTTGTACATCTTTACCCACAAGTAGCGTAAAAGCTCCAAAGAACTTTGGACCCCACCATGCGGTGTTTGCAAGACACCATATCACACTTCCGAGGTGTGATCGCATAGGGACGCTACATGGCCTTTACAAAGGTTCCTTAGCAAGTTATGACCCACAAGGTCCGGATCAGTTAGCAAGGTATAAAGTCCCCTAGCAGGTCAATACCCCACCATAAAAGAATAACTCACCCAACCCCTCGCTAGAGCGAGTCCATACCCCCACGGTACCGCCGATCCCTTGTCCTTATCGGTAAGACCATCCCAAGCTAAAGTTCCTAATTATTCAGCCAAGACCATTGCCCATTAGTTCTTGTGGTTGTACTGTTTTCCTGGGTGGTTCTCCATGTTCCGATTACACATTAAAGTGGTCTTGCAAAGTAAAAGATCATAAACGGAACATGAAATAACAAAATGTAACCAAGTAGATTAATACCAATTCCCAGTTGAGCATGCTAAGCAATAACTACCTCAAGATTAATTTAATTCCCGACATCAAGGTAAAGGTAGTCAAAAGCTAGGCATGATCCTTAATAGGTTCCCATCAAGTTAATGCAAGCGAAAAGTAAAAAAAACAGTGAATTTAACTGCATGTTATGTAGGACAAGCGGGCATGCATCAAGGAATACTTGCCTTCAACAAAGCCTTGCTGCTCAAACTCTTGCACGACCGGATCTTCAAATCCCTCGAACGAATCGCTCTCTACGATCCACAATCATCACATACAAGCATACAATAGAAATAAATAAGAAACAGTCACCAAACAGATCAAACAGATCTAAACAGTAGCATAAAACTAATCTACGCTTCGAGACGAACGCGTGGACATAAAGAACGCTAAAATCGGAGCTAAAACGACTAAGTTATGGGTTCGGGAAGGTTTAGGGACTAATCTGCGAAGATTTGAAAAGGTTTCGGGCTAAAATAAAGAAAAAGGACTAAACTGTAAGAAAACTTATACGGTGGAAGGGTATTTTTGTAAATAAAGAAATTCCAGGGGCTTTTCTGCAAAATTGCCAGGGCTGGCGGCGGGTTTGACCTAGTTGACCGGGTTGACCCGATCTAGATCCGTTGGATCTAGATCCGACGGTGGTGGTGACTCGCGGTGCGGCGGCTTAGATCCGGGCGGCCGGATCGTCATCCGAGCGGCCATGGTGACGCGCAAGCGGCGGGGCGGCGGCGCGCGCGCGGCCGGCGGCGGCGAGCGGCGGCGGGCGGCGGCGGGCTCGCCGGCGGGGACCGGATTTGGGGTCCCGGGCCACGAATCGAAGCGCGGACGGCACCTACTCGATGCGCGCGAGGCCGCGGAGCGATCTAGGGCGGCGGATCGGGCGACGGCGCGCGGCGGAGCGGCGGGTCGACGTGGCGGCGCGGCGTGCGGGCGGCGGCGCGGCCGGCGCTAGGGCGAAGAGGGGCTCGGGGTCGACAACGAGTGGCACCGGGGGTGCTCCTCACCTCCCCGGCGCGGCTCCGGGCGACTCCTTGGCGGCGGAGCGGCGGCGGCGGCGGGATTCCACGGCGGCGGCGGCGAGCTCCACACGGCGGCGGCGCGACTAGGGGTTCGGCGGGACGCGAGCAAGAGCTAGGGTGGCTCGGGTTGGGGTCCAAGGAGGCGGCGGCGGCCTTAAATAGCCCGGCGGGGCGTCCTTGGCGTGCGGGCCACGCGGAGGCGGCGCGGGCGCGGGTCGGACTCGGCGGCGCGCGGCGGCGGAGTCCGAAGCGGGCACGAGAGGGATGACGGGCGGGGCCGCCCGTCATTGGCCGGCGCGGTGGGAGGCGGGGGCGACGAGGGGGCCCGGCGGTCGGCGGCCGGCGCGGGCGCGGGGGCGCGGGCGCGGTGGCCGGGCGGCGTGCGCGGCAGGCGGGTTGGGCCGGCGGCCTGCTGCTGTCTCGGCTGGGCTAGGCTAAGAGGCTGGGCCGAAAGGGAAAAGGGGAAAAGGAAAAGGTTTTGGGATTTAGGAAGAGGCTCCAAACAATAGAATTCAAATTTGAATTTGAATTCCAAACAACCAAAATAATGCTCCAGCATGAATGCCACAAATAAATCCTATAGTTCATTAAATTTATTTTAGAAAAGTTTTAAATGCCTAAAATTAAATAAAACAACCTTATACTCCTTAAGCAATTAAATGGTTGCTAGCAAATTTTAATAAAGCCAAATTTTTAATAGAATTAGGGTGTTACAAATCCTACCCCCTTAAGAAGAATCTCGTCCTCGAGATTCGGACAGATTGGGAAAAAGATCTGGAAATTCTGCTTTCAGCTCATCCTCTCTTTCCCATGTTGCCTCATCCTCTGCATGATTACTCCATTGTACTTTGCACATCTTAATCACACTATTCCTGGTGATCCTGGTCATTGTTTCCAATATCCGAACGGGGTGTTCAACAATAGTAAGATCCTCTTCAACGTTTAGGTCATCCAAGGGTAACGGCTCCTTGTCATGAGGACCAAAACCCTTCTTCAGCTGAGAGATATGGAATACATCATGCACATCAGCTAGCTGGACTGGCAACTCCAATCTGTAAGCCACTTCTCCCACTCTCTCAATGATCTTGAAAGGTCCAATAAAGCGAGGTGACAACTTTCCTTTAACTCTGAATCGACGCAAACCTCTGATAGGTGATACCTTTAGGTACACATAATCGCCTTCCTGAAAAACCACATCCCTTCGTTTGCCGTCTGCATAACTTTTCTGTCTAGACTGAGCGATCCTCAAATTTTCTCTGATGATCTGAACTTGTTTCTCTGCTTCTCTGATGATATCTGCTCCAAATAACTGCCTTTCGCCTGTCTCACTCCAATATAACGGAGTTCTACACTTCCTTCCATATAGGGCTTCAAAGGGTGACATTTTGAGACTAGCTTGGTAGCTGTTGTTGTAAGAGAACTCAGCATACGGCAAGCTCTTATCCCAACTACAACCATGCTTAAGCGCACATGCTCTCAGCATGTCTTCTAGGATCTGATTGGTTCTCTCTGTTTGTCCATCCGTCTGCGGATGATAAGCTGAGCTGAAATTTAGCTTAGTATCCAGAGATTCATGCAACTTCCCCCAGAAACGAGAAGTAAACTGAGTACCTCTGTCCGACACGATCTTCTTTGGTACACCATGCAAACACACAATCCTGGACATGTATAGCTCTGCCAACTTAGCTCCTGTATAGGTAGTCTTTACCGGAATGAAGTGAGCTACCTTGGTCAAACGATCCACGATAACCCAAATCGAATCATAACCATCCCGGGTTCGGGGTAAACCCACTATGAAATCCATTCCGATCTCTTCCCACTTCCACTCAGGCACCTTCAAAGGTTGAAGCAACCCAGCGGGTCTCTGATGTTCAGCCTTAACCCGGTGGCAAGTGTCACACAAAGCCACATGAGCGGCCACATCTCTCTTCATTCCGTACCACCAATACCTCTGCTTGAGATCCTGGTACATCTTAGTGCGCCGGATGGATAGAGTAAGCCGAGTCGTGAGCTTCTCTCAAGATCTTCTCTCCGAGATCTCCTGTCTCCGGTACACACAACCGGTTCTTAAACCACACGGTTCCTTGCTCGTCTTCTCGTGAAATGCGGGGCTTCTCCTTGTTGCATACTCTCTTTAATCTTTTGTATTTCAAAGCATCCTCTAACCTGCCACTTGCGTATCTCTTGCTCCGAGTGGATCGTACTTCCAAAGTCACTCCTTCGCATGCGCAACCACTTTCAAGTTGAGCCTTTCAAACTCTTTTACCAACTCGTCAGGAAACTGAATGGTCATGGCCATATTAGTGTGGCCTTTCCGACTCAAAGCATCAGCAACCAGATTCGCTTTACCCGGATGATAGTGAATCTCTAGATCATAGTCCTTGATCAAATCTAACCAACGACGTTGTCTTAGATTAAGGTCCTTCTGAGTGAAGATATACTTCAGACTCTTGTGATCAGTATAGATCTGACACTTAGTTCCCATAATGTAATGTCTCCAAATCTTCAATGCATGAACCACTGCTGCTAACTCAAGATCATGCGTAGGGTAGTTCAACTCATGCTTCCTCAACTGACGAGATGCATAGGCTATAAAATGACCTTCTTGCATCAACACACATCCTAGACCTTGTCGAGATGCATCACAATATATGTCAAAGCTCTTTCGTATATCAGGCATTACTAGAACAGGTGCTGTGGTTAACCGCTTCTTTAACTCTTCGAAACTGGACTGACATGCACTGGTCCATTTGAATTCCCTGTCCTTCTCTAGCAATGTGGTGAGAGGCTTCACAATCTTAGAGAATCCTTCAATAAACCGATGATAATAACCAGCAAGTCCAAGGAAACTCCGAATCTCAGACACTGTACGAGGGGCTTCCCACTTCAACACATCACTAACCTTGCTAGGATCTACTGCAATACCTCCGTTGGTGATGATATGACCTAGAAAAGACACTTCCTTGAGCCAGAACTCACACTTGCTGAACTTCGCATATAACTCATGCTCTCTCAGCTTCTGCAACACAAGCCTCAAATGCTCCTCATGGTCCTCCTCATTCTTGGAGTAGATCAGAATGTCATCAATGAATACCACAACGAACTTGTCCAAATACTCCATAAAGATCTTGTTCATCAAGTACATAAAGTACGCGGGTGCATTGGTTAACCCAAAAGACATAGCTCGTGTACTCATAAAGTCCGTACCTGGTAGTAAAAGCTGTCTTAGGAATATCTGAAGGCCTAATCTTCAACTGATGATAACCAGATCGCAGATCGATCTTAGAAAACACTTTAGCTCCTCTCATCTGGTCAAACAAATCTTCAATACGTGGCAGAGGATACTTGTTCTTGATGGTAACATCATTAAGAGATCTGTAATCAACACACATCCTTTGTGTGCCATCTTTCTTACCCACAAAGATAACGGGTGCTCCCCAAGGTGATGAACTAGCACGAATGAACCCTTTACCCAATAATTCTTTAATGCGAGCTTTAAGTTCTTGTAATCGATCACTAGACATTCTATATGGGCGCTTAGAGATAGGAGCGATACCGGGTAAAAGATCAATAACGAACTCAACATCTCGGTCGGGGGCATACCCGGCAACTCCTCGGGAAACACATCGGGATAATCGCATACTACTCGTATGTCTTCCAAGGTCGCTCCGTCAAGCTTATTCACGGCAACGGCATTTGATGGTGCGGGATGCAACGCAAACTCAAACCTTTCACCACGTGGACTTGTAAGAAGGATTGACCTCTTAGCACACTGAATCACCGCATCACACGCGGTCAACCATCCCATTCCCAATATCACATCGATCCCCTTTGAATCAAAGATTATAAGATTGGCACGGAAATCTCTGCCCACAATCTTGAGATGGACATTATCACATTTATAGATAGCTTTCAATTCCCCCCCCAGGTGAGGTAACTAACATGTGGCGAGACATGGGACTGATAGGTAGATTATGTTGAGCTACGAACTGGGATGTAATGAAAGAATGGGATGCTCCAGAATCAAACAAAACTGAGGTAGGAGTAGAGTTGATTAGAAACATACCGAGCACTACTCTGGGGTTCTCCTGGGCGACATTAGCATCAACGTGCATCGCCTTGCCTCGTGCATAGCTCTGTTGTCCTTTGTTAGACTGCGGGGTTTGGCTTCCGCTCCTTGTCTGCTGCTGGCTCTGTACAGGAGTATGTGGAGGGTTCGTCTTTGGGCAAGCATTGGCATAGTGACCAAGCTCTCCGCACTTGAAGCAAGTAGTGGTAGCAGGATTGGGCGGTGCCACGGTCCTTACGGGTGTGCCAACTGGGGCTCTCTCGCCGACTCGCCGGGAAGGCGGGGCGGGGGAGTCCGAGGAACGGGACGCCCGAAACCGGCGGAGCGGCATCGCCGGAACCGCCGAGCGGGACGGCGGGACTGCTCGCTGCCCAAAGTTTCCACCCGGTCCCCCAAAGCGGAACGGGGTGTTCGGCGGTGGGTTGAAGCGCGGGCGAGACGCACTCCCAAAGCGCCCGCAGCCGGCGGCCTTCCTCTTCGCTCTCCCGAGCTCCTTGCGCTTGTGCTCCAAGCGGATAGCGGCATCAACTAGCTGCTGAAAGTTAGGAAAAGGATATGACATCAGCTGGTACTGCAGCGAACCAACCAATCCATCCAAGAACAGCTCCTGCTTCTTCCTATCTTCAGCAACCTCCTCAGCTGCATAGCGAGATAGCTCAGTGAACTTGTCTCTATACTCAGCCACTGACATTCCTCCCCGTTTTAGAGAAAGGAACTCCTTCTTCTTGATCTTCATGACTCCAGAGGGTATGTGATGGCTCCTGAAGTTGGTGGTAAACTCCTCCCAAGTGATAGTGTCTGGGGCGGCATGAGCGGCAGAGTACGCATCCCACCAAGCGGCTGCAGAGCCTTGAAGTCGTCTCCGGCATACGGGACCTTCTCTCTGTCGTCACACCGACGGGTAGTGAGCATCTTCGGTATTGTCTTGAGCCAATCTTCAGCTTCCGGTGGATCAGCGGCATGAGTAAACACGGGAGGGTGATGACTCATGAACTCCGGTGCTTGTTGCGAGGCGCGGGTGGCGGCACCGGCGGATTGTTGACCTGAGCTTGCAAGTTTGTCACAGTGGTGGTCAAGTTCTGGAGGAGCTGGGTCTGTGCCTCCAGGAACTGCTGCATAGCGGGATCCATTTGTACTGGCTGGGGTGCTCTTCCTGCTGGTTGATCAACACCTGATCCTGACCTGGTGTTCACCATCTAAGTGTTAGGGACATTATTTTAGATGATTGCACCAAGGTTTAAACTTAGGAGATAAGATAGCAATGATATTCAGATAAGACAGATTCTGTTGACTCCAAACAATCAGGCATAGCTCTCTGTACGAGTAACCAAAAATTATGGGTTTTGGACTGATAAAAGGTAATGAAATTACGAAACCACTCCAACTGGAATCACCTCAATCGGAGTTATGTAGCTCTGGTTATAAAATAAACAAGTCAGGTAGGTCGGCAGTGTTTAACAGATTCGTGAGGCTGTAATGTTTTAGTCATAACTCTCTGGTTTTCCACCCAAATATTCTGAATTTTTCACAGAAAATCAGCCATGCAATTCTTTAACTTTTCCAATTGGTTTTACTGCAATCGGAGTTTTGTAGCCCGAGATAAAATTAAAACAGTACTGCTGACTCAGAAAACTGTGCGAACAGATTTTTGGGATCTCGAATTTGCATTAAGGGAAAACTTAAGAGGACAAAAAGATTAAGATAGATAACTGATTGAGACTGAAAGATAACCCCCACAAACTTACTACTAAACCAATGTCGTTGTGGTCATCACTCCACAACATATTGCACTCAACCAAAAATCCAACTCATACATTAAGCACAAAATCAAGCATTCAACCACACCTCTAAACTAAACACACTTTACCGATCGTCTACTAGCGATTACAAAGAAATCCTATCCTTAATCTTAAACCTAAGGACTATCTTCTGCCATGGCATCTGTGCGAGCGTCAGGGGAGTCGTAGTGTGGCCTCTTGGGTGATGGGGAGGTACATCCTTCTGTGGCTTCATGGGCTTCCGGCTGCTCCCTGTTCAAAAGTGCAGCTTCCAAGGCACGCCTCTGCGTCTCCAGAGTGAAGATTTGCTGCTGTGCTGCATACAGTGTGTTGTTGGCATCATCCAATGCAGTGTTTACAGCTGCAAGTAGACCCCGGACATTGTTGAGCGTCCCTTCATAGGCTGGTGCTGGGGCAATGTAAGTCTTGGCTTCCCCACTTGCTCTGAAAGGTGTGTAGGGGCAGTGGGTATCCTTCAACCTGTCACGCTCCTTGTGAGAGAGCACATAGAGCGCCCTCCGAGCTGACTCTGCTATCCCAGCATCCATAGTAGTCCTGTGAGCCACATCATGATGCTTGGACACCTCCTTCACTCCACGGCATGGAATGTACTCCTCCAAGATGGCAGCAACCTCCCAATGGGGCTCGAACCACGGATGGGTCCATAGCTCACAATGGTAGATGGGGGCCTTATCATAGCCTAGGCGAAGTACCATTGCCCTCGGGTGGTCCGCCATGGGAATGCCTACTCCATCGGCTCCGTAATGGTACACTTCCCGGATCGCTTCCCTCTCTTCCTCCTCTTGCTCTTGTTCCCCCATCTCTTGATCCGAGGAATCTTCATCTTCTTCGGCGCTTGCTCCTCTAGGTTGGGTTGTTCGGCCTAGCTCATCCTCCTCTCGGGGACCACCTCCTCCGGATCTTCCTCATCATCGGGCACCATGATAAGGTTAGGGAAAACCACAGTGCCGGCTCCATCTCAATCTCCTCATCGGTATCTCCATCATGCAAGTCATGGTACGTTCTGTGGAGCATACGGTGGACTGCTCCAGCCCGAGAAGTCTCCAAGCTACGAACCATCTGTAGTGTAGTGCAGAATGAGAAAGATGGTAAGGCAAAAAGGACGAGAGCTAAGGCAAGCACAAGATAAAGAATGCGGACAGCTCAAGAGTGAAGCAAAAAGGCAAGAGTAAGGTTAGTAGAAATAAAGCAAGCATGTGTAAGAAAGCTTCTATGAGTATAAAATCCTTAATTCGACCATTTTCTATCTAGGCTAGCGTTCCTACAGTCAACACAGCTCTGGTACCACTCTGTCACACCCGGTTTTAAAGGCAAAACCGAATGCATTGATCACGTGTGCGCCAGGATCAAGTTACACACACGCTTAGACATTATGAATACCAAAATCAGTGCCACACGAATAAAGAGTTATTACAAACCATAGTCTTAAACGAAACTTAAACAAACGAGTTCTCGCAGCGGACAAAATGCCTCCACAGGCAGCTGACTGAAGACTATGCACACCTAGAACTCCTGGAAATCCTCTGGAATGTCTTCAAAGTTCTCCCAGTCTGAGCAGCAAATCCGGGTATTGTAGATGCAAGAGAATAAACAAGCGTGAGCACATATCGTACTCAGCAAGGGGAAAAACAACATAACATGCGAGGCCATATGGTGGATGGCTAAGGTTCAAGCACTTTAGCATTTTAGTTGGTCAAGTTTTATTAGCAACCTGATTACTAAAAAGTGTAAGTTCATACCAACCCAATTAATAAGATATAAGCATAATAAATAAAGAAATAAACCACAAATTAGACATTAAAGTTCCATAATTTAATCATGTGAGTGTCCAGGCCGCTCTTGACCGTGAGCACGGCTAATCGATTAGTTTAACACTCTGCAGAGGTTGTACATCTTTACCCACAAGTAGCGTAAAAGCTCCAAAGAACTTTGGACCCAACCATGCGGTGTTTGCAAGACACCATATCACACTTCCGAGGTGTGATCGCATAGGGACGCTACATGGCCTTTACAAAGGTTCCTTAGCAAGTTATGACCCACAAGGTCCCGATCAGTTAGCAAGGTATAAAGTCCCCTAGCAGGTCAATACCCCACCATAAAAGAATAACTCACCCAACCCCCTGCTAGAGCGAGTCCATACCCCACAGTACCGCCGATCCCTTGTCCTTATCAGGTAAGACCATCCCAAGCTAAAGTTCCTAATTATTCAGCCAAGACCATTGCCCATTAGTTCTTGTGGTGGTACTGTTTTCCTGGGTGGTTCTCCATGTTCCGATTACACATTAAAGTGGTCTTGCAAAGTAAAAGATCATAAACGGAACATGAAATAACAAAATGTAACCAAGTAGATTAATACCAATTCCCAGTTGAGCATGCTAAGCAATAACTACCTCAAGATTAATTTAATTCCCGGCATCAAGGTAAAGGTAGTCAAAAGCTAGGCATGATCCTTGATAGGTTCCCATCAAGTTAATGCAAGCGAAAAGTAAAAAAAAACAGTGAATTTAACTGCATGTTATGTAGGACAAGCGGGCATGCATCAAGGAATACTTGCCTTCAACAAAGCCTTGCTGCTCAAACTCTTGCACGACCGGATCTTCAAATCCCTCAAACGAATCGCTCTCTACGATCCACAATCATCACATACAAGCATACAATAGAAATAAATAAGAAACAGTCACCAAACAGATCAAACAGATCTAAACAGTAGCATAAAACTAATCTACGCTTCGAGACGAACGCGTGGACATAAAGAACACTAAAATCGGAACTAAAACGACTAAGTTATGGGTTCGGGAAGGTTTAGGGACTAATCTGCGAAGATTTGAAAAGGTTTCGGGCTAAAATAAAGAAAAAGGACTAAACTGTAAGAAAACTTATACGGTGGAAGGGTATTTTTGTAAATAAAGAAATTCCAGGGGCTTTTCTGCAAAATTGCCAGGGCTGGCGGCGGGTTTGACCTAGTTGACCGGGTTGACCCGATCTAGATCCGTTGGATCTAGATCTGACGGTGGTGGTGACTCGCGGTGCGGTGGCTTAGATCTGGGGCGCTGGATCGTCATCCGACGGCCATGGTGACGCACAAGCGGCGGGGCGGCGGCGTGCGAGGCCGGCGGCGGCGGCGGCGGGCGGGCGGCGGCGGGCTCGGCCGGCGGGGACCGGATTTGGGGTCCCGGGCCACGAATCGAAGCGCGGACGGCACCTACTCGATGCGCGCGAGGCCACGGAGCGATCTAGGGCGGCGGCTCGGGCGACGGCGCGGCGGAGCGGCGGGTCGACGCGCGGCGGCGCGGCGTGCGGGCGGCGGCGATGGCGCTAGGGCGAAGAGGGGCTCGGGGTCGACAACGAGTGGCACGGGGGTGCTCCTCACCTCCGGCGCGGCTCCCGGGGCGACCTCCTTGGCGGTGGAGCGGCGACGGCGGCGGGATTCCACGGCGGCGGCGGCGAGCTCCACACCGGCGGCGCGGCTAGGGTTCCGGCGGGACGCGAGCAAGAGCTAGGGCGGCTCGGGTTGGGGTCCAAGGAGGCGGCGGCGTCCTTAAATAGCCCGGCGGGGCGTCCTTGGCGTGCGGGCCACGCGGAGGCGCGCGCGGGCGCGGGTCGGACTCGGCGGCGCGCGGCGGCGGAGTCCGGCGGGCACGAGAGGGATGACGGGGGGGGGGCCCGCCCGTCATTGACCGGCGCGGGGGGAGGCGGGGCGACGAGGGGGCCCCGGCGGTCGGCCGGCCGGCGCGGCGCGGGCGCGGGCGCGGGCCGCCGGGCGGCGTGCGCGGCGGGGGCGGGTTGGGCCGGCGGCCGCCGCTCGTCTCGGGCTACGGGCTAGGCTAAGAGGCTGGGCCGAAAGGGAAAAGGGGAAAAGGAAAAGGTTTTGGGATTTAGGAAGAGGCTCCAAACAATAGAATTCAAATTTGAATCTGAATTCCAAACAACCAAAATAATGCTCCAGCATGAATGCCACAAATAAATCCTATAGTTCATTAAATTTATTTTAGAAAAGTTTTAAATGCCTAAAATTAAATAAAACAACCTTATACTCCTTAAGCAATTAAATGGTTGCTAGCAAATTTTAATAAAGCCAAATTTTTAATAGAATTAGGGTGTTACAGGCTGCGTAGACCCGCTCGAGGCTAGAGCGGCGCGCCGGGTCCTGCCTCGAGCTCTCGGGGAGTTCGTCGCGCCAGGCCATGGCCCGGTACGCCAGCCAGCTGTCCGGGGTCCTGAGGGCGTCAGCAAACGCGTCGAAAGCGCTGCATCGCTCCCGGAGCCGGTGGAGCTCGGCGTTCACCCGATCGAAGGCGTCGTATTTGTCGTGGGCGCGGCGCTCGAGCTCCTGGCACCCACAAATCAAAACCCGTAAGCGCTACGACACAGAGGCAGCACACAAAAATGAGAGAAAGAAGAGAACGAGCAACGACGCCCTACCTGGAAGACGCGCCATGCGGGGCCGCCATGGACCCTCAGCGCCTCGTTCAGCGTGCGGTTGAGCGCGGCTCCATGGCTCCGGAGCTCTCCCCAAAGCTCCTGCTCCCCCCGGGCGTCGGCTGTTGACGGTGAAAATCCGTCAACCTAGCCATGAGTTTACCTTCGGTGTTGGCATAACTTTTGTATCTTATTCATTGGTACTAACCCCCGTGGTATAACAAGTTCACGTGTGCATGTCGGTTTTGGAGTTTAATGTTTACGCAGGGATTTAGTGTTGAATGCAAGACTTTCGGGATAAGTTCATCAAGCACCTCATGACAAGACCTTGAAGTCTGAACAAGTCATGCAATGAAGCAAAATTAACTCCAAGAAGCCGGGGACTTGATCCGAGAAGACGACGGACTCCGGGGACTCGACCGGAAAAGTGCGCGAATCTTGCAAGACAAGGAGTTGAGTCCAATTCGGAGAGAAACCGACGACATGGACCTACATGCGAAGGGGGAAACATCCAGGAAGCAAGGGAACCGACCTCGGGCAAAGGAGCCCACGGGCTGGGCCTAAATGGGCCCAGGCCGGCCGGCCCAGTCCGGTCGGCCCAGGCCCATTTAGGGCCCAAATTCGTCCTCCTTTGCCCTAGCCGCCAATCGGGCTATTTATAGTCCCCTGACCGAGAGCCACGCAGAACGGAAGTCGTATTCCGCCGCCGAGGAGCAGAGAAGCTTGAGGGACACCAACTTGAAGATGAGGGTCGTGCTAGTTGTCTAGGGTTTCCCTGGCCGACGTGGGAACCTTGCATGGAAGACCACGTCGGAGCTCGGAGCGAGGATCAAGATCGAGGGAGGGCCCGGTGGTGATCTTGTTCATGTAATCATTCATGGTGAAGTTTGTAAGTGAATCGATTTCTAGCGATTAAGTGCCTTCTCGATGATTTTGTTTTCTTCTTGGTTTTGCTTCTTCTACGATCTAGTTTGCGGCTAGATTACATAGGGTGCTCTTGTAGCCGCGGTGGCTAGAGGTGCATACCGGACCGGCCAAGTGATTTCAACTTGTTCTATCGAACTCGCCCTAAGCTCCCCGCATGAATAGGGATACGTTGTGACAGAACGGGGGTCTCGAAAGGCGGATGTTTTCGGAGTCGGATGGGAAGGCCACGATTTAAAGATGCTTTTAATGAGATTCGCTTTGCTATCTTCATCTATCTTGTTTGGAGCTACAACATAAGCATGATCTAGATTCTCTAGATTGGTTATCTCTTGTTTTCTCTTGCTACCTCTTTAGTAGATTAGATTAGATTCGTTTTCTTTATGAGTTAGTAGATTAGATGCAACTTACCTTCATAAGATAGCTTACCTTGCTTTACTAGATTGAATCCTTGCGTTGCACATTGTTCCACGGATTCGATACCTTGGGTTCACCACTCGAGGGAAGAAGGGTCCCTTGACTACGACGGGAGACTTGTCCGCTTGCAAGTCACGAACGAACTTTGATACAACTATTAACCGTCAACAAGCCCCTTTTTTACGGCGCCGTTGCGGGGAACAAGCAATCAAGATCCGATCTAGTATCGCTTATCTTTCAGTTTTTCTTTTGATTTTCTTTTGCATCTCTTATGTTTGATCATCCTCAAAAAGAAAAAAAATTCAATCTAATCTAGTTTTGATTAACCCTAATTTTTCTTTTCTTTTTAGATTTTTGTTTTATTGCTAACCCTAACCGGAGATGGTTGGCTACCTCTCCAAGAAACCCAAAACTTTTTTGTGGATGATCCGGGGAAAACTTTACGAGGCAAAGGTGACGTGCAACACAAGCTAAAGGGGTGGAACCCCTAGATTCAAAAGTTGAAGTCGAAGGACCGTCAAAATCTCCAAGGGAATCACCACCTCCAAGTCCAAAGGAAGATCAACCTCAACCACCGGAGCGCTACGCACCCCGGACATCGTTGATCTACCTATCATAAACCTTCAAGACACCGGGAGGCCGTTCAAGATCAAGGTCTCAACTATCCGCACGACGATTGCGAGAGCTGAATGCATACGAGCCGGATTCCTTGAGTGGCATATCGGTTTACTCAAGAGGAGGATGGAGAAGATGGAGATGGAGAAAGAAGCTCAACACCTAAAGGCTGCCAAGGCAAGATCCACATGCAAGGAGTGTGAAGTGTTCATCGTGAGAAAGATGCTAGACGCAAGTGGGACAACTTTCCGGGCGCCCGATGGGTAACAAAGAAGAATATCCGAGACAACTCCAAGGTCCCAAGACGGCGAAGGCTACTCAAACTCATTCGGGAGAGATGAAGGATCACACTAGAGACCATGAAGATCACGACCGAAGGACCGGAGTTCGAGATGCCGAGCCACAAGGAAGATGTTGCATCCCTCAAGACCAAAGGACAAAGCCGACTCGTGAAGACCAAAAAAATTGACTAAGCCAAAGTGGGTACCCAAGATTGCAACGCCCGCAAAGAGCATTGATCCGGAGTAATCAAGTGAAGAAGTCTAGCCATGGACTATAAACGAAGCGCTAGGCGGGAGGCAACCCGTTTCGTCGAGTCAAGAATAAGCTACCGGGAGGACAACCCGATTCCAGGTTTTTCAAGTCTTTTTAAATATAATTCAGTTTTGAATTTTACTACACAAAACCTTAGACTTAGAATGGTTGAACAATATTAGAGGCATAATTCTTGGTTGAATATTTTGCTTGATCATAACCCCTTTACATGAACCATCCTATGTGATTGTTTGCTTCTTTTTCGAGAAACCACAACCAAAACCAAAAAATTTCAGAACCTTAATCAACCTTTCAACCTCATTATGGTGCTGAGGTTGACTTGTTTTTCATGCTAAAAACACACGAGTAGAGCCACGACTTGTATCTAGATGTTATTTAAATTTCAGCACGTGGTAGGACTCGCGTGAACCTAGAAACTTGATTTTTGGTTGGTTTAAAAATCCATATCCTCGGTTTCTCTAAGATTAGAATTTTTCTAAGCCTCACTTAATTTTACTTCATTCAAAATCTCTCTCATCTAATCAAAATTAGGACCTAAACCTATGCCCCCATGATCAAGCCGGGAAAAGCTTGCTCTCAACCAATGAAGGCAAACTGTACCGGTGAGACCGAAATCGACGTAATAAAAAAATATTTGCGACTTGCATTTGTTTTTAATGATGTAAAAACTTCTCTAAAATTATGTTCGAGCTCTTGCATGGCTCTAAAAAATATTTTTAAATTTCGAAATTAGAGGAGTGCTTAGCCTTAAAGGGAGGCAATCTAGTTAACCTAACCATGCATGCACCATGGTACATCACGGGATGCCCCTCCAACATATTTAAACCACATGCAAAATACAAGCATGGGGGGCAGCCAAGGCTTTATTTTGTAGGAATATCATTGATGCATGTGAGGCAAGGGAGTATGGAAGTGAGTCAAAGCGAAAGCATCAAGTGGAAGGAGCAATAATGCAAGCGAAGGAGTGGACGGGAACGTTTGGAAGGTGTACGCGATCACGAAGTAACATGAATGCACTAGAGAAGAACCGAGCTAAGAGGAGGAGAGAGGTAAGTCTTTCATCCAACTCTTTGTTCGTGTGCTCTAGTTTGTAGGCCGGAATCACCTTAGACTTAGCCATCCACCGCGTTTGTTTCGTGCAACAAATCACATCCTTAGTCCACTCAAAGTCCAGACTCCAAAATAATATTTGTGTACCTTGTTACCGGGTGAAAACCCCGGATATTTATTTGTGAGGGAGAGTGCTGCAATCGAAGAAGAAAACTACAAGTCTTTTCACCGAAGAAGAAGGGATCATCGTCGTCTAAGCCATCATCGACAACCTCTTCGAGGAGGCACTCGGTTTCCGGGTTTCCTTGGGGTATGGAGGAGGACACGGCACCGCCGAGGAGGAACCACACTCTTCTCCTTGGTGGCATGAGGGCCACACAAAACTCGTTTATTAGGTTTACCAAACTTCAATAACATATGGAGGAGCCGCCTGTCCAACCTCGCCACTTGACACGATCATCCGCTCCACCTCCATACGCTCCGCGGTATTCCGAGGGGTATGTCATCATGACGGAGGAGGAGAAGAAGCTCGCTCGCCTTAAGTAGAGGCTTGTAGAGAACGTCGACATCGACGACCAAGCTCTCCACATATTGGGTTTCACACAGGACACCGGTGCAATTCTTTAACGGAGTGTCGGCAAACACCCACAAGGAATTCGCCTAGGAAATTTTCGTGACCATGGCGCACACCCTTGATGAAGGAGTGCGAGTCTCTCATTCCGTTGGAGGGAGCCCACAAGAGGAGAAGAAGGAAGACACCGTCGGAAGGGTAACCTTGATCAACGATGCTATTTCTAGCACCTTGATGGGGTAATCTCCTTTCATCCATGGGTTGCAATCGATCTTGAGATGTGATCATACTTTGCTGGATTATCTATCTATCATCTTGTGCTGAAAATACTTTAATGCTTAAGGCTAGCAACCATGCCGTAAAGGGAGTAAGGCCTCAATGCTTCCTTGGATCCATTCAGCACAATCCCCGATAGAGTAGATTGGTTTTCATGATTCGAAATGATTGCATATTCTAGTATCGTAGACCCATGGGCGAGTGTCTCCTATTTTCAAAAGGGAGCTCCGGAACAAGTATGTGCATGAAGGCACATGGGAAGGCTTTTGGAGTATGATCACAGGAAGAGACCATCAACGAAGATATACCGTCCGGAACCCCATCATCCAAGTGTGTCACTTTTGTGCAAGTGGATTTTTGGGGAGAATAAGAGAGACATAGATAACCAACACGGAGTTGAATTGGATTTACTCGCAGCCAATCAACCCTACTCACCTATGATCAACCGGTGGTGTTGTGGCAACATCGGATTCGGGAGATCGGGTTGTTACCTCTCCATGTTGACTATCTCTTTAAAACCGGGTATTACAAGGAACCCAAATCATCTCCTACCCGGGACTTCCCTAGGAATATATGAAGAAAGGAAAATATAAGAGTGAAGATGAGAGAGGAGGCTTACAAGTGGCCTAGGTGAATTTGCCCCTTCCGGATTGAAGATTAAGACTTTTCTTGAGGGGAAGAAGATCGGTTAGAGGAAGGACTTCTTGTGCCGGCGAAAAAAAAAAATATATATAATAGAGAAGGATTAGGAGAAGGTTTTTCCACGACCCAAGAAGGAGGTGCACAACAAAATTATGTCCCACCATTGGGAGGAACCCCGACGTCGCCAAGTTACTACGGAGGTGTACCAATGCAAGCATGGGGGAGTGGTGCAGCCATACCCCCACCATTTTTGCGGTGCCCAACGTAGCCTTTGCGGAGCCATTTGCACACCTTCCTCAACCACAACAAAATGGAGCCACCATTGGAGGATACGCTGCAAGGAACATGCAAATTATTGCAGCCATCCAAACCAATGCAAACCAAATGGGTGAAGGAAATGCAAACGTCGCTTATGTGCTTGGACACCTTCACCTAGAACCGTCAGACAATTCATAGGAGGAGTGGTGCATTCCTATTACAAGTAAGGGTACAGCAACCAAGGCTATCAACATCAACCACCGACGGAAGATTAGAGAGAGGAGAAGCTTTAGTTATCTTTCCTTTACCCCCTTTTCTTTAATTTTCAGCTTGTTTGTGCCTATGTTTGCGTAGTATTTTCAGCTTTGCTTTAATTTTCAGTTTTTAGTTTAATTTTCAGAGTGTGTTTTAGTTTTTTATTTTCATCATGAATAATGTCGCCACCAAGTTTTTACCTTTGGTAAAGTTACAAAGTTTGTGCCATGATGATATATGATTATAATTGCTGCTTTGTTTATCTTTGTAATTGACTTATGCATGTTTGAACTAGTGCTCTCTTAAAAATACAAATCTGAAATTATCTAAATGCTAGCTTAATCTTCAGCGGAGGTTATGATTAAAATAAAGACCCATATTGTTTTATGTGCTCTCAAGTTATGAATAGATTAAAGATGTCTTTTATGCTCAAAAATACTGCTAACCTTGTCATAAATATCACTTGTGTGTTGCTCAACCTATCCAGAGCCTTATATATATTTGAGTGCATAAACTTTAGTGTACAAGATTTATTTTTGAGTGAGTTATTGCAGGCCATGATTTCTCTGGCCCGAGACTAAGAAGCTGGTCATTCCATTTTTGCGTATCTATCTTTTTGCTAGCCTTTTATCCGTGCATTGTGTATCCCCACATCGGAGATTTCACAAACCTCGCCGGATATCCAGCCTTAAACCAAATATCATCTTTTGTGATTACCTCCTTGACCACAACCTATCGTTGAGAATGGATCATCAATTCAAGGAAGATCGCAAGACGGTGCTAACATTGAAGATTTCAAGTATCTTTCCAAGGAAGAATACCCCGGTACCTACCTTATTTTTCGCCTCTTTGCTCGAGGACGAGCAACGTCTAAGCATGGGGGAGGAGGTAGGTACGGTGCAGTTTTAGAGTTCAAAAAGGGAGTATTTTAAAAAAAATATATAATGAAATAATGATGAAAAAAAAAATCGGCGATGTACGTGACTTCCAAGGTGAAGAAAGAAAAAAAACATATATATATAAGAAAGAAAGAAAGAAAGAAAAGAATGAGAAATATGAGAAAGAAAAAAAATATATATGAGCGTAAAGTGAACTCCCCGGTTCTCTAAGAGTGCATTCAAGGCTTCAAGTTAAAAAGATCCATTCTCATTTTCCAACCATGTGCAATCCGATAACGAGGACTTCCTTTGTGCCTCGGGATCACTCTTTGCCATTTGCACATGTCCACTCATCTAAAAGTGTGTGTATTTTTCTCTTTCCCCTCCTTGATTGAACATTATTTTCCAATGACCTTTTTGACGAGTCTCGGTAAGACCATGAGAAGCTTGTCTTGTTTTGACAACACCTCATTTATAAAATCTTGTTAGGACTAAACTTTCCCAAAGCTCCATATAAAGCCTACCACATATATATGAGAGGGAAAGGAGTAGAATATATAGGCTTGAGAGACAAGTGAGATGAGAGTTCATGAGCAATATACAAGATGATTTAAATTTGTGATCTTGGTTTAGCTCTTTTCTTTATCTCGTTCTTTATTTCAAAAATTGTGAGCATGTTAATACTTGTGGGATAAGCTTAATAAGAATCTACCCTCCGTAGAGGTGAAGGCTAGTACCTTATGGAACTTTAACGAATTAAACTTTTGAGAGCATTATGTTTTTTTTCATGTATGATCAAGTGCAAGGTTTAAACATTGTTTGGCAATGATGATATCCATTGAAGGCTTACTCGAGGACGAGCAAGGTTTAAGCATGGGGGAGATGTTGACGGTGAAAATCCGTCAACCTAGCCATGAGTTTAACTTCGGTGTTGGCATAACTTTTGTATCTTATTCATTGGTACTAACCCCCGTGGTATAACAAGTTCACGTGTGCATGTCGGTTTTGGAGTTTAATGTTTACGCAGGGATTTAGTGTTGAATGCAAGACTTTCGGGATAAGTTCATCAAGCACCTCATGACAAGACCTTGAAGTCCCGAACAAGTCATGCAATGAAGCAAAATTAACTCCAAGAAGCCGGGGACTTGATCCGAGAAGACGACGAGACTCCGGGGACCCGACCGGAAAAGTCTTGAATCTTGCAAGACAAGGAGTTGAGTCCAATTCGGAGAGAAACCGACGACATGGACCTACATGCGAAGGGGGGAAACATCCGAGAAGCAAGGGAACCGACCTCGGGCAAAGGAGCCCACGGGCCGGGCCTAAATGGGCCCGGGCCGGCCGGCCCGATCCGGTCGGCCCGAGCCCATTTAGGGCCCAAATTCGTCCTCCTTTGCCCTAGCCGCCAATCGGGCTATTTATAGTCCCCCGACCGAGAGCCACGCGAACGGAAGTCGTATTCCGCCGCCGAGGAGCGAGAGAAGCTTGAGGGACACCAACTTGAAGATGAGGGTCGTGCTAGTTGTCTAGGGTTTCCCCCGGCCGACGTGGGAACCTTGCATGGAAGACCACGTCGGAGCTCGGAGCGAGGATCAAGATCGAGGGAGGGCCCCGGTGGTGATCTTGTTCATGTAATCATTCATGGTAAAGTTTGTAAGTGAATCCGATTTCTAGCGATTAAGTGCCTTCTCGATGATTTTGTTTTCTTCTTGGTTTTGCTTCTTCTACGATCTAGTTTGCGGCTAGATTACATAGGGTGCTCTTGTAGCCGCGGTGGCTAGAGGTGCATACGGACCGGCCAAGTGATTTCAACTTGTTCTATCGAACTCGCCCTAAGCTCCCCGCATGAATAGGGATACGTTGTGACAGAACGGGGGTCTCGAAAGGCGGATGTTCTCGGAGTCGGATGGGAAGGCCACGATTTAAAGATGCTTTTAATGAGATTCGCTTTGCTATCTTCATCTATCTTGTTTGGAGCTACAACATAAGCATGATCTAGATTCTCTAGATTGGTTATCTCTTGTTTTCTTTTGCTACCTCTTTAGTAGATTAGATTAGATTCGTTTTCTTTATGAGTTAGTAGATTAGATGCAACTTACCTTCATAAGATAGCTTACCTTGCTTTACTAGATTGAATCCTTGCGTTGCACATTGTTCCACGGATTCGATACCTTGGGTTCACCACTCGAGGGAAGAAGGGTCCCTTGACTACGACGGGAGACTTGTCCGCTTGCAAGTCACGAACGAACTTTGATACAACTATTAACCGTCAACATCGGCAAACGCAGGGGGATCGCCAGCGGCCCCCTCCACCTGGGCGGGGTGGCCGGCGCGGGAGGACGAGGCCTCGACGCCGTGTCCTCGGTCCCCCGCCACCATGTGACCCTCGTGCCGCCTCACGAGGGTCCCCTCCTGGGGCTCGGGGGAGCGTGTGGGGAAGCTCGCCCACTGATCCCACCCGGGCGGTAGGGAGTCGTCATCCAGGACCTCCACCACCTCCGCCCGGGAATCGCCGGCGGGCGCCGGCCCTTGCGCCCCCACGGCGCGGGCGCTTGACGCGGCGCCGCGGCCACCACCTCCGGCCGTGCTTCCGCGACCACGGGCGCCGCCACGGGTTGCACCCGCTCCGCCTCCTCTCGCAGCCGGCGCCATGGAGCGCGCCTCCCTAGCGGCGACCTCCGCGGGCCGCGCCTCCGCCACGGCCGCCGCCGCGGCCCGCGTCCCCGCAATGGCCGGCGCCGGCGGCTCCTCGGCAACCGCCGGCCGCGCCATGGCGGGCCGATCCGCCGGTCGAGGCCTCGAAGCCTCGGCCGGGCTTTGCGAGCTCTCGCCCGCCGCCGTGCTTGCCCCCGCCCGTGACGCCCTCGACGAGCGCCGCCGGGTGGGGATGGATGCGTCCGCCCTCAGCACCTTGGCCGGTGCGAGGGGAGGAACAGTTGGTACCACCATGCGCAAGCACAAACAAAAGTTAGAATGCCTGATCGTCACAAACCCAAACCAAGCGAAAAAGCGAGCCCCTTACCTCGAAGAGGAAAAGGCACGTTTCCTTTTCCTCGAAGCCTCAGCCGGATGAGGCCGCGCGCGGCCGCGCGCGCCCGCCGCCGCGCCTCCCCGACGACGTCACCGTGCGCGCGGGCCCCGCCCCGCGCGCGAGCACGCTTGCCTCGCGGGTAGGCGCGCTTGCCGTGCGCGCCTCCGCGGCACGCGCCGGCACCCTCCGCGGCCCGCGCGGCCCCCGTTGTCGATTGCCGGCGGCGGGCGCCGTTGCGCCCGCCCCAGGCGATGCCGCCCTTGCCTCTTCCTCTTCATCCTCCTCCGAGGACGAGTACTCCTCGGTCCCCGGGGAGGAGAGCCCCAGTTCCTCGCGCCGTCGGTACTCCGCGTTCCGTCGCTCGCGGCGCTCTTGGTGCCGCCTCGCACGCTCCCTCTTGCGCGCCGCCCGCTCCTGCTCCCGTTGCTGCGCCGCCCGACCGAGCGCGCGGGAGTCCGGGGTGGCCAGAACGGACTTCGCGGCGGTGAAGCTCACCAGCTGCATACAGGAACGACAAAGACGCGTCAGGAGGCAGAGGCAACACCAAGAACTAAAGCGGAATCTAGAATCGAACTCACCAGCGGGCCGGTAGGGAGCATCTCGATGTCCCACGGGGTCCGGTCCGGGTGCGCAAGCATCTGGGTGTCGACGGCGTTCCGCGCCCGGGTGAGCGCGTACGGCCGCCCGAGGGGGGTCGGGACCATCCGCCACCTCGCCAGCGCGACGGGGTCCGCCTCCTCTGTCATCTGAAAGATGCAGAGCGGTCTCTCCATCAGAGGCACGACCCGCCGGTGATGGAGGAAGGCGAGGACGCTCGCCGCAGGCAGCCCCCGCGCCGTCAGGCTCCTCAGGGCGCCCAAAACCGACTCCTGCCGCCTCCGATGCTGGGGCGTGGACACCCCGTAGCCCCAGGAGCTGGGCTTCTCCTTGAACACCCGACCGGCGTAGGGGGGAGGCCGGGCTCGGCGTTGCGCGGGTAGGAACCATCCCCGCTCCCGGCCGGCGTTGTTCGTCGTCATGGTGCGGGGGATGTAGTCGTCCTTGAACCGCGCCCGCGCGGCGAGTGACATCCCGCCGGCGCGCACCGCGCGGCGGGTCCTCGGCTCCGTCGTGGGCTGCGTGAAGAGCTCCGCGCGGAAGAGGTGTACCCAGAACTCCCAGTTGACTGGGATCCCCAGATACCCCTCGCAGATGCCCACGAACGTGGCCGCCTGCGAGATCGCGTTGGGCGCGAAGTTGTGCAACTCCACGCCGTAGTAGTGGCACAACGCTCGCATGAAGCGGCTCGCCGGCGCGTTGAAGCCTCGCTCGTGGAAGCGGACGAAGCTCACCACATAGCCTTCCGGCGGGTTGGGCACGCGGTCCCCCGCCGGTGGCACTATCCACTCCGCCGGGCGGCCATCCTCGTTAGCCGCCAGCTGGCCGGCGGTGACCAGTTCGCCAAGGGCCAGCCGGGTCACCGTTGACCGCTCCCAAGCGTACGGGTCAAGGATCGTGAGGGGCTGAGGCGGCGCCATGAGGAAGGGCAAAGGATGCGAAGAACGAAGGACAGGAAGAGGAGGAAGAGCTCTAATGGCGAAGCCGCACGGTGGCAAGGACGAAGCGGGGAAGAAAGCATAGGGGGCTAAAATGGCGGAGCGCAAAGGTAAAAAACCGCCGTTTCCCCTTCTCCTCAGATTTATAAGCCGTGGGCGAGCTCTCCGGGGCGGATGTCCCGCACGCATTAACTGCAGGGAATCTTCTCTTCTCGCTGGCGAGCGGACCCCACCACTACCGCAGCAGCCACATCACCGCAAACGGGCCATCATCACGGTGAAGACTAGCCGGGGCCGTCGCAGGCGGTCACGTCCGCCTGCCCACGCCGCCCACGCGCGCGCGCGCGCGGCCGCGACGCCTAAAAAGGCGCGCCCGCGATGCGAAACCGCAACCTCTACTGTGGAGCATTTAATGGCCCGGTCCCTTGTAAAACAAGGAGAACTCTCGAGCGGCACGGACTCCTGGCTCGGGATAAATTCAGCCCTCGAATGGGAACAAGCATGAGAAGGTCGCCCCGAGGCCCGCTTGGAACAAAGCGGGCATCGCGAGCACCCATGCCACGTAGGACCCTCGAGCGGCACGAGCCCCTGGCTCAGGACAATGTCAACCCTCGAATGGGAACAAGCGTGAGAAGGTCGCCCCGAGGCCCACTTGTAACAAAGCGGGCATCGCGAGCATCCATGCCACGTAGGACCCTCGAGCGGCACGAGCCCCTGGCTCGGGACAATGTCAACCCTCTAAAGGGGCACAAGCGTGAGAAGGTCGCCACGAGGCCCACCTGAAACAAGGAAGGTACCACTGGCACCCATGCCACGCTGTGCTGCTGACCAACGCCTCGAGGGCTGGCACGTCCAGACCCCTCGACGGCCGCAAACGCAAAGACGGGGCCGCCCAGGCGCCGCCCCGCACGGCCCTACTGATCAGAGCTTCGAAGCCTGACCCTCGACGGGTTCGAACAGGCGCCCCAGATCGCAGAGTCAGGGACGACGAAGGCACACGCATTCGAGCCATTCCACGAGCCCATCGGCTCAAGGGTGCCCCACATGTCGTGTTCGAGAGCCAGTGAGGGCAGCTAGCCGGGGGATCCCACCGAGGGAGAGCTTCCGCGCCCTCGGTCCCTATCGTACGGGACCGAGCCCCACCTAGCAAACCCATGCAAGCGCTTCAATGGACGTGTCTCTGGACCACGCAGCCTACCCTTATCGAACGGGGCATGGGCGTCCACTCGAACCACCCGCTAGTAGCTCGACGAGGAATCGGCAATTCGCGACCCGCTCGATGGGGGTTGCGGAAACCTCACCCTCCGCCCCGTAGAGGGACGGCGAGGACGCGTTAAGAAACAAGCCGTAAAGCTCTACCCGATCGCCTCGAACGAGCCCAGGCTCGGGGGCTTGACGCACGGCTACACCTCCTTGAATTGCACCCGCCGGAGACAGTGCCAGCAGCGCGTGCGTCACCGAGGCCGGCTGAGATATTGCCGGCGCCGGTTGAAACATGTGCCACGCCCTCTGACCAGTTCTCACGGTTAACCCCTGCAGGAGCATCCATGCTCCTGCAGGGCTTCGGGGGCTAGACCCGCGGGTCCACTGACGCGGCCCCACGGAAAGCGTTCGCAAGACAAGGAGGGAAGAACGTCCTATCAGTAGGTTCCAGCATCTGCGGGAGCCTCAATGGCGAACCCACAGATGCTCGAGGGCTACTGTCGGGGACAGCCCTAGGGGTCCCCTTTAACAACCGGGAAATCCCCACTTAAAACCTACAACAAAACCAAACACACTATGCCTAACCATGCAGAATACGGCCCACGCTGCAAAGGACCTCAACGGCCCACCAAGGCGGCCCTCTTGAAGATCCCCTCGAGCAGGCTTCGCCTCGCTCGAGGGTGCACGCCTCCCTCGAGCAGGCTCCGTCCCGTTCGAGGGGGTGCGCTCCCCTCGAGCGGGCTCCGCCCCGCTCGAGGGCCCGCTCCCCTTCGAGCGAGCTCCGCCCTCGCTCGAGGGTCCGCCCCGCCCTCGACCAGGGTCCGCCTCGCTCGAGGGCGCCCCGCTCGCGTGCGCCTGCCCCCGTACACGGGCATTTAACGCCCTGACACCGGCGGGACAGCGCCATCATGCGCCGGGGCTCGCGCCCCGGTGCCGCCGCACCAACTCCCCAAGAGGGAGCCCATCCCCATCACTGTGGGGAGGGACTGTGCAGCGTGGCCGGTGTCAGTCCCGTGACGCCGTGCGCCTGCTCCAGTATGGCTAACGCGCCGAGCCCTCGAAGGGGGGCCGGCTTCACCCTCGATTTGCTTTCTTGTGACCCTACAGGGTTAGGTGGCGGCGCTAGGCCGGAGGAACGCCATCCCTGCCACTGTTACGGCATGGCAGCCGTCCCCGCGCGTGCGAGCGCACGCCCGGCGCCGTAGCAACAACTCCAAGACGGTGAAGCGTATTGGAACGGGACGCCGTTTTACCTACTCCCGTACTCGTACGGGCCAACGTCGCCAGCCTCCCTCGAGCCCATCAGAAGACATCACCGCCATCTGCCGCCCTCCTACCCTCGAACCGCCACTGTTCGGGTACAAGATAGGCCATGTGGCCGGATCGCTGCAAGGATCGTCCGGACGGCCGCCCACTCTACAGCATAGCACGCCACGCCCCTTCACGTAGCTAGATAGCGCGGCGCGCATGTGATTCGCTCCCTTCTTGATCTATAAAAGGGGGACGAACCCCCCTGCCGCGGGGGGGGGGGGGGAGGACGACGAAGGGAACACAGTCACAACACAACTGGAGACGAGCTGCGCCACGCACTTGCTCTCCAATTCTCCCACAACATCTTCAGCCACTACACCAGGGACTTGGAAGCCAGGCTTCCTCTCCCACCTTGCTTGTAGCAGCCCCACTACAGGCACCCCCGGTGCTAAGTAATATAGTGCCTTGAGCACGCCACTGCTGGACGTACGGCCCCCTCGGCCGGAACCAGGATAAAAACTCTGTGTCACTTGTTACTTAGCATCGACCATTGAGGGATAGACCACGGCGCTTACTACTGGTTAGTGTCGGGACCACATTCCGCACCGACAAGAGTCAACAAAGACCCGAACCTGCTCTGATACCACTTGAAGGACCGATTAGGCGACCAGAGAGGGGGGGAGTGAATGGGAGCCGATAAAAATTCTTCTCAAAGGAGATTGAAACTCCGACAAGATGAACCCACTTGGTCGGACCCCCAAAATCACACGCTCCACACTTCTACCTTCCGTTTGCCAACACCACGTAGCCACTGGAGTGCTACTGGTCCTAGGAACAAACTCTACCAGCAACCTCACCACACACGCACCCACAACAGCGAAAACACCTCGAAAGCCGGCCGTCCGCAGGGGGGGGGGCGGTTATAGCGGGTATAGGGGGCGGTTAGACCGCCTCCACCCGGTAACCAAGAAATCCTCCGAAACACCTCTTCCGAGCACCAAAACGCACCACGGTTTCACCAACAAAGATCTCTCGGTCAAGGCCATGCTAGCTACCGAGAAAATCTTGGCGAAAACCAAAACTCCACCCGAGGAGCCTAGGGGCGGTTAGACCGGCTACCGGGGGCGGTCTAACCTCCTTTACCCGAAGCAACGAACTCCAACTAAGAACACCTAGCAAACAAGATGAGAACGACCCGAAATTTCACCCAGACGCTCCTCTGATCAAGGCGAACAAACTCACAGAGGAAAATCCGGCGAAACAAAACTTTGACCTGGAAACACCCAGGGCGGTTAGACCGCCCCCCAGGCGGTTAGACTGCCTCTTCCAGAAAAACAGCCCGCGGGTCAAACCCTAACTTCCACGCGCCCGATCTCCCGAATCACTCCACGGATCGCAGCGAAACTTCGGGATTAGCTGGGTTACCTCCTGGGCAACCTCTACCTCAAAGGAATCGACCCAAAACGCTTACAATCAAGAGGAATCGACGAAATCGCCTCTCAAGGTCAAGAACTCGCCCAACTCGAAAAACCACCAAATCGAGTCCGATTCAAGAGGGATTTGGGGGCAAAGTCACCAGCCAAAGAGGCACAAGAACCTCATACATGACACCCACCAAAACCCCAAGAAATCGTTCTCAAAACACCACCAACAAAGAGCTCCGAAAATCAACACAAAGAAGGACGGGAAAACCACCTTTAGGAACAACGCCGAACCATCTATACATACCATGAAAGGTTCGTACAAGGTCTAGCTTGCCACCCAAACATACATCCCTCTCTCTAGATCTCACATGAAGCTCTCAAGCTAGTCCTAGGAAAAACTAGGGAAAATGGAGAACGAAAATGGAAAAACAAATGAGCTAGGGTTCCAAGAGTTGGCTGCCATCCACCCATTCAAGAGTATATATGGAGGCACCCAAAAGACTAAACTACCCTCACCTAATAACTAGGAATACAAGCCCCTCGAGGGCGGATTTGGAAGTCTTCGGAATTTCTTCATCGAACGGATGCCCGGCGACCGCACCCTGCTTAGCCTCGACGCAAGCCTTGCGATCCCAACGCGTGTCCTCCACTTCGAAGCATCTCGGCACCGGCGGCCAGGGCGGTCAGACCGCCCCCCTGGGTGGTTAGACCGGCCCGGGAGATCTGACCGGCCCTAGGCGGTGTGACCGCCCCTCCTGTGCGGTTGAACCGGCCTGGGTGGCCGCACCCCCTCGTCGAGTCTTCGGGCTCGGTTTTGTGGCCCAACCGAGTAACCCAGTGGTTTTCTGGTGAACCACTGCAAACCCCGCGAACTCGGTGTAGCCTCCACCAATCTCCACTCATGACTCGGCTCCCACGTAGTTCTGGCTCGCCCTTGGTTTTGAGGCTCTACCAAGAAACCGTCCACCACTTCATCTTGCTGTTCATGCCACCATGCAGTCCGCACTTGACCCCACTGGCCACCGGGTCCCTCGAACGAAGCCTACTTGTCTTCTCCACACCTGGAGGCCTAACCGGCAACGACCTTTCGCGCTTGTTCTTCACCTGCACCAACACGAGTCATGCTGCAACCTGCACCTGCAATACTTAGCCAAGAATCAATCCACACAACGTTGTCAATCACTCATCACACAAGAAAGCGACCATCCACCGGTCCTCGAACCACACATGGACACACGTCGGGATCGCAAGGCTTGCGTCGAGGCTAAGCAGGTTGCGGTCGCCGGGCATCCGTCCGATGGAGCGATGACAAGACTTCCAAAACCGCCCTTGAGGGTCTAGTATCCCTAGTTATTAAGTAAGGGTATTTTAGACTTTCGGTTGCCTCCATATAACCCATGAGGTGAGAGGATGGCAACCATCTTTTGGAACCCTACTTCATTTGCTTTCCTATTTTCCCTTCCTATTTTCTTAGGATTTCTATAGGACTAGCTTGAGAGCTTCATGGTGAGATTTTGTGAGAGGGTTGGATGATCGGGTGCCAAGATAGACCTTGTATGAACCTCCTTGGTATGTATAGATGATTCGGCTTGGTTCCTCAAGGCTTTGTTGTGTTGTTCCCGGATGTTCTTGGTCGTGATTTTCGGAGCCCTCTCTTGGTGGTTTTCTTGGGTTGTTTTCGGAAGCTTGCTCTTGGGGATTTGATGGGGGAAATTTGTGGGAACCCTTCGTGGTTCTTTGGCCTGTGATCCCCCCCAAATCTGTGAGTTAAGGGACTCGATTTTGGGGTTTTCGGTGTTCTAGGGTTAGAGGAGTTCTTGGAGGGATTTCTCCGATTCCTCTAGATTTGGCAAGTTTTGGTGGAGAAAATCATGGCTATGGACTCCTCATGAGGTGTTCCTATCATCTCCAATGTCTTGTTCAAGTCCGTGGAGCGATTCGGGAGATCAAAGTTTGGATTTGGAGTTGACCCGCGGGTGTTGTTCATCCCGAGATGCCCAGGCTACACCGGTCAGACCGGTGCTCTTGACCGGTCTGACCGGTGTGAGTCAATTGTAGGATTTGCCTCGGGTGAACTGCTTGACTTGTGTGCCTTTGGGTCTTGGTGCTGCTGGTCAGTTCTTGGTCTGTTTGGAGTTTTTTTGTTAGGTTTTGTGTAGGTTTTTCCTTCCTTACAGGTTGTGTTTTGGGGGTGTTTTTGTTCCAGGGCCTAGAGAAGTCACTGAGGCTTTCAGGAACACTTGTTGTGCGGTTGCTGCAGCCACTGGCCTGACCGGCTCTGTCCACTGGTCTAACCGGTGTCACCGGTCTGACCGGCGCAGGCCATCAGTCCGACCGGTGCAGCATAGGCAGCAAGCCGTGCAAGTTTCCACTATGCGTGTTGGTGTGTTTTGGCTCGGAAGGTTGTTTGTTGGTTCCTAGGTCCAGTGGCACTCCAGTGGCCTCGTGGGCTTGGCCAACTTGGGTAGTGAGCCGGAGACGTGTGTTGGAAGCCGTGTTCGTCTTGCTGGAGTCTCCATCTCCTTCGAGAAGAATTTTTATCCGGTTCATTCACTCCCACCCTCTCTGGTTCGTCGTATCGATCTTTTAAGCGGTATAAGAGCCAGTTCAGGTCTTTATTGACTCTAACCAGTCTAAGATCCAAGGATTGCATACCAGGAACGGGGTTCGGGTCCTCCACATTTCGATGGCAAGAACTACCAGATGTGGAGTAAGCGGATGGCTGCGTTTCTCCGCAGAAAGGGTCAAATCCTTTGGGATGTCATGGAGGACACAGGCTATGTCCAGCCGATGAACTTCCTTGCTCCAGGATCGAGGGACACATTCGACGCCAACAATAAGGCGGTCGACTACTTGTTTCGTGCTTTGTGTCAGCCTAAGTTCGATCGAGTGCACACCGAGCACTTGGCTTGTAGAATCTGGTTGGTGTCGAAGGAGGCTCATGTTGGGAATGCCTAGGTTCAGGCTCAAATGTATGCGGCCTACCAGAGAGAGTACGAGAACTTCACTCATCTCCCTGGTGAGTCCATCGATGCCTTGTTTAAGAGGTTCATGGTGGTTGTGAACAACATGATGGCCAATGAGGACGTGCTCCCGTACGATGATCATGATAGAGCAGTCAAGCTCTTACACTTTTTGGATCGTACGATTTGGGGTGGAAAGTTCGAGGCCATTGTGGAGTCGGAGAAGTATGACACTCTGACGGTGAACGAGTTGTTCTCGAAGCTCAAGTCGGCCGAGGTGGATAGGGGCATGACAGCCAAGCTCGAGGGCCCGACTAACTCTCATAGTCTTGCCGTCGTCGGTGGTTCGAAAGGAAAGTCTAACACTAACCCATCCACTAGGATGTTCTCTTTGTCCTCTTTGATGTCAATGCCAGATGAGGAGTTCGACGTGCTTGGAGAGGACGAGCTGGCGTTGCCGACGAGGAGGTTCGAGAGGCTGCACGAGAACCGGGTGAACATGAGGAGGAACACGAGGACATGCTTCCAGTGCGGCAAGCCATGACACTTCATCGCCGACTGCCCGGAGAAGGTCGAGAACAAGGATGGCTACAAGCACAAGTTAAGGACGGATGGCAAGTCCCGGTAGAGGTGTGACCACAAGAGCAAGCACAAGAACAAGCACAAGGACGAACAACGATCAAGGAAGAAGGAGAGCCGAGGCAAGGCCCGAGCCATGGTTGGAGCGAGCGACGTCGACTCCAGTTCAGCGTACTCCACCTCGAGCTCAAGCAGCAGTGAAGATGAAGGTGATTGTCACAAGAGCAGGAAGTTGTCCAAGAACCTGAGTGGGCTGAGCTCCGGCAACAAGAAGAGCACAAAGAACGACTCAGACTCTGATTCCGACGATGAGGTGCGTGATGAACTCCCCTTCTTGCGTCAGGAAAATGAACAGCTTGGCTTGTTGCTTGATAATCGTGATGACATGCTTAGAGAGGCTAAGAAAATGAGGAAAGAGCTTAGGGCTTCACTCGAGGATGCTAGGACAGGAGTTGCTGAGCTAGAAACTCAGAATTTGGATGCTAAGCTTGAAATTGACTCTCTGAAAGCTTCACCTGTTGTTTCTGATGATGTTGAATGTGCTGATTGCTCTATTTTCCTTGTTGATCTTGCCTTGTTTAAGGAAAAGCATGCCTCCAAGTGTGAGGAACTAGATGTGCTTATGGTCGAAGTGGCTGAGCTTAAGTCTAGATCTGCTTTGCTAGGTGCTTGCACTTCTCTCCCTGTCTTGCATGCTAAAATTGATGAGATGCATGCTTATACTGTTTCTCTTGAGGCTAAGCTGAAAGAACCAATTCCTACATCTTGCTCTACCTGTGAAATGCATGCTTTGAAGAATTTGGAACTTGCACATTATGTTGATCGCTTGCAGGATGAGAATGATGAGCTGAGAAAGTCGATAGGTTGGTTGTCTAGTCATGAGACTCAGTTGAGAATAATGATCGAGACATTCAAGAGGCAGGATGGTGAGGGACTTGGGGCAAATAAGGTTGGTGAGGGAAGTGTAGAGAATATCCCAGAGCCACCAAAAACCCACCACAAAATGATTTCCCTCCCAAACCTAACCATCTTAGGAACCTACTAGACACAATCCCACTCCACTCGTGTTTCCCCCACCAACAAATGATTTCCAAAAGCCTATCAAGTTCGTGAGCACTTCGGGGAAAGTGTTCTCTTGGAAAGAGAGTGAGAAGGCTAGTGAGGAGAAACATGTGGAGAAGTCGAGTGGACATAAACCAAGTAAGCAGCCCAAACCCAAGCCTAAACCTAAGCTTGTGAGGTTTCGTTGTGGCTATTGTGGGAGAGATGGCCATAAGGATGAGTTTTGCTTCAAGAGGAAGCGAGAGGAGTGAATGGCGAAGGAGTGTGCTAACAAGGACAAGTACCACCCTACCGATGGTGTACTTGAGCCTCGTGTGCAGATGCCCAGGGCCAAGGCGAGTGTGAGGACAATTCCGGCTTGGGGAGAGCGAAAGGTTGTTGGAGGTGCTGCTGGCCGGGCTACACCGGCCAGACCGGTGAGGGGCACCTGTCAGACCAGTGCAGGCCTGGAGAGGCAGCAGTTCGGATTTCGTGCTCGTACAGATGCGAGGTTTGGTTCTGGAGGTCGTGGTTCTGGTGGTTGGGCAGGAGAGTTTGCAGGAGGTCAGTTTGCTAGGCGTTCTCCCCCTCATGCTCAACATGGGGATGGTAGGATTGTTGACAGTGAAAATCCGTCAACCTAGCCACGAGTTTACCTTCAGTGTTGGCATAAGTTTTATACCTTATCCATTGGTACTAACCCCCGTGGTATAACAAGTTCACTTGTGCATGTCGGTTTTGGAGTTTAGTGTTTATGCAGGGTTTTAGCGTTGAAAGCAAGACTTCCGGGATAAGTTCATCAAGCACCTTGTGACAAGACCTTGGAGCCCGTACAAGTCATGCAATGAAGCAAAGTTGACTCCAAGAAGCCAGGGACTCAACCTGAGAAGATGACAAACTCCGAGGACCTAACCAGAAAAGTGTCGAATATTGTGGGACAAGGGGATACGTCCAACTCGGAGAGAAACTGACGACAAGGGCCTACATGCAGAAGGGGGAAGCATATAGAAGACTCGGGAACCGACACCACGCGAAGGAGGCAGGGAACTGGTCCTGTATGGGCCCAGGCCGGTCGGCCCAGGCCGGCGGGCCCAGCCTAGTCCAGACCCCAATCCCCCCATCCTTTGGCCTAGCTACCATTCGGGCTATTTATAGCCCTGGGGTCAAGAGCCATGCATCATCCAATTCGTCATCGACTGCGGAGGAGCAGAGCAGAGTAGAGAGCGACACCATCACGGAGAGGAGAGGGTCGAGCTAGTTGACTAGGGTCTCCCTAGCGGACATGGGAACCTTGCAAGGAATACCACGTCAGAGTTCCCGAAGCTAGAAGCAAGATCAAGATAGGATCCCAGTGGTGATCTTGTTTATGTATCATTGTATTAGTTGAATTATCAAGTTGAATCTATTTCTAGCGATCAAGAGTTTCTCTGATGATTTCGTTTTTCGATCGGCTTTGCTTATTCTAGATCTATTCTCGAGATAGATCACATAGGGTGTTCTTGTAGCCGCGGTGGCTAGAGGTACACGCCGGATCTTCCGAAAGAACTCGACTTGTCCTTGGACTCGCCCTAGACTACCCGCATGAGTAGGGATACGTTGTGACAGAACGAGGGTTCCGAAAGGCGGGCGTTTTCGGAGTCGGACGGGAAACCACAATTTAAAGAGGCTTCTAATAAGATTCGATTTGCTACTTCTTCTCTTGCTTGGAACTTCAACAAAAGGCTTAACCCGATCTCTCTAGATCGGTTTATCTACCCTATCTATCTTTGTTATCTCCGGTCTTTAGTAGATTAGATTAGTTTTGTGCTCTTTATCTATATGCATTAGGGTTTCACTTTACCGAAGATTGATGTTGATTGGCTTTACTAGATCATCTTTTGCGTCACATATTTGTTCCACGGATTCGATACCTTGGGTTCACCACTCGAGGGAAGAACGGTCCCTTGACTATGATGGGAGACTTGTCCGCTTGCAAGTCCAAACGAACTTTGATACAACTATTAACCGTCAACAAGCCCCTTTTTCTGGCGCCGTTGCTGGGAACAAGTGATCAAGATTTGATCTTTTATTGCCTTTTTGTGATTTTCAGTTTTCTTTTAGTGATTTGCATCTACTAAACTTTGATCATCCTCAAAATAAATCTAATCTTGTTTGTCTAACCCTAGTTTTCATAGATTTATTTTTACTTTCTAGTTTTTGCATATTTTGTTTATTGCTAACCCTAACAGAAGATGGACGGCTACCTCCCCAACAAACCCGATAATTTTGTGGATGATCCAGAAAAGCTTTACAAAAAAAACTTTACACATCAAGCTAAAAAGCTGGATTTTGTAGTTTCGAAGTCGGAAGACAAAGGATCGAAGGAATCTCTGAAGAATTCACCACCTCAAAGTCCTCGGGAGAATAGACTTCCACCGATGGGTGACCAACCGCAAGAGCGCAAGATTGGGGAGCTATGCACCCCAGACATCATCGACCTACCAATCTTGAATCTTGAGGAGATCGGAAGACCGTTCGAGATCAAGACCTCAACAATCCGCATGGTGCAACATTCACCCTTCACCAGTAAAGAGGATCCGAACCTTCACCTCCAAGCATTCATTCAACTATGTCAGACTTTCAACATGGATGGGGTGACTCAAGATCAAATGAGGGCAAGGCTTTTTCCGTTCTCACTACTTGGGAAGGCTTTACAATGGTTCCACTCTCAACCGGCGGAGACGGTGCAAAATTGGAACACGTTGATGAAGGCTTTCATGAAGGAATACTACTCGCCGGGTAAAACTCAAAGTTTGCGTAATAAGATTGCCACCTTTGTTCAATATCCTACGGAAACTATCTCAGAGGCATTTGAGCGCTTCAACGAGTACACTCGGGCGGTTCCACATCACATGTTCCCGAAGGAAGACCTCGTGAAAAAGTTCTATCAAGGACTCACCATGGCGTCAAGGACGATCATCGATGCATCGGCGGGAGGATCTAGCATCGTGCTTACACCGACGGAAGCTTTCATTCTATTCAAGAAGGTCGCGGATAATGAGACATGGGCGTCATCCGGGCGCCTACATCCGGTTCAACCCACAGGGAATGTCAAGGGAGTCTTGCAAGTGGAGAAGGAGAACATACTTGAAGGCAAGATTGATTCACTCATGAGGAGGTTGGAGAAGATGGAGATAGAAAAGAAAGAGGCTCAAGACTTGAAGGCCGCCGAAGCAAGATCCACATGCGAAGAATGCAGAGGGTACGGCCATGTCCACAAAGATTGTACGGAGGAAGCCAAAGTGCTTGACTACATGAGGAAGGAAGAATTGTCGAACTTCCGCTACGGGCAAGGTAGACCTCAATTCAATGCAAGATCATCCATTCCAAATTTGGTTATACTTCGTATACAATTGAAGGAATTCATGGACAAGCAAGCCAAGATCAACAAGGACACCGTCATCAAGTTCAAGAACATAGACAAGGTGTTGGAGAACATCGATAGCAAAGTGACGGAGGTCGGAAGCTCCAACCATCAAGTGCTCAACATGATGAAGATGCTCGAAACGCAAGTGGGACAACTTGTCGGGCACCTCACTAGTGATTAAGGGAAGCCTCTGGGACAATCTAAAGGTCCCAAATTGGCGAAGGCCATTCAAACACATTTGGGAAAGGAGACCGAAGATCTGGAACATCCCGCGGGAGCAAGGAAGCTTAAACCATCCGCCGAGGCGTAGGAAGTTGATAAGGAGAAAGTTACGGGGATCGTCACCGAAGAGCCCGAATTTGAGATGCCGGAAGAAGACACGAGAATACCACAACTCAAGCCACGCTACTTCCGAGGTAAACTTGACAACCACTTTGAGAAGTTTGTAGAGGTTGTGCGTATACTTAGCATCAACATGCCATTATTAGATGCCCTACAAGTACCTACATATTCTCGTTACTTTAAATACATACTTGCAAATAAATATGAGATAGCAACACTCAGGGTAGATCATGTCAAGATGTCCGAGGAGTGTAGTGCCGCTATTGCTAATGGGCTAGAGAAGCAAAAGGACCTCGAATGCTCTACAATTTCATGTTCCGTTGGTTCATTGATTTTTGAGAAGGCGTTATGCGACCTTGGAGCAAGTGTGAGCATCATGCCAAGGGATGTGTTTTAGAAGCTACGCCTACCATTGGAGCTAGGGGTATGTGTTTGGAGTTGGGAGATAACTCCATTCGCTATCCCTTGGGCATTGCCGAAGATGTACCTGTGAAGGTCGAACACCACTTCGTGGTGCTCGAGATGGGAGAGAGGGAGAAGCCGCCGCTCATCCTTGGGAGGCCTTTACTCAAGACCGTGGGAGCTACTATTGACGTTGACAAGGGGGAGATCATGTTCGATATTAACGGAGAAAGGAGTTCTTTCAAGTTCCGACCACGACTCGAGGCATGCAATATGAATGAAGTTAAAGATGTTCCACCTCATCGTCGCGTTGTTAAGGAAGAACCAAGGAAGAAGGAAGGGCTGAAAATAAGAAAGAGCCGAAGGAGAAGGACGTAAAGAAAATCAAGGAAGGTGTTGCATCCTTCAAGACAAAGGAAGAAAAGCCGCCTGTGATGACTAAAAAAATGACTAAGCCGAAAGATAAGCCCGTGCCCAAGATGGTGCGGAAGTGGGTACCCAAGATTGCAACGCCCGCAAAGAGCGTTGATCCTAAGTAATCAAGTGAAGAAGTCTAGCCATGGACTATAAACGAAGCGCTAGGCGGGAGGCAACCCGTTTCGTCGAGTCAACAATAAGCTACCGGGAGGACAACCCGATTCCAGGTTTTTCGAGTCTTTTTAATAATTTAGTTTTGAATTTTATTACGCAAAGACATTAGACTTAGAAGTGGTTGAACAATATTAGAGACATAATTCTTGTATGAATATTTTGCTTGATCATAAACCCTTTACTTGGACCCTCCTATGTGTTTGCTTGTTTCTTTTCGAGAAACCACAACCAAATAAATTCAGAACCTAACTCAACCCTTCATCCTTGTTATGGTGTTGTGGTTGACTTATTTTTCATGCTAAAAACACACGAGTAGAGCCACGACTTATACCTAGGTGTTAATTAAATTTCAGCACGTGGTAGGACTCGCGTGAACCTAGAAACTAAACTTTTGGTTGGTTTAAAAATCTATATCCTTGGTTTCTCTAAGATTAGAATTTTTCTAAGCCTCATTTAATTTTCTTTTATTCAAAATATCTCTCATTTAGCCAAAATTAGAACCTAAACCTATGCCCCCATGATCAAGCCGGGAAAAGTTTGTTCTCAACCAATCAAGGCAAACTATACCGGTGAGACTGATATCAACGTAGTCGGAAAACATTTTCGACTTACATTTGTTTTTAATGGTTTAAAACTTCTCTAAATTTATGCTTGAGTTCTTCCATAGCCCTGAAAATATTTTTAAAATTAGAGGAGTGATTAGCCTTAAACATACTTAGAGGGAGGCATTCTAGTTTAAGTTAATCATGCATGCGCCATTGGATGCTCTTTCATCAACTCTCATCAAGACCACATGCAAAGGACAAGCATGGGTGGGCAGCAAGCATAACTTTGCAGGAAATTCATGGTGACATGTGAAGCAAGTGGAGCAAAGGAGCATGGACATGACTCAAAGCATGAAGTGTCAAGTGGAAGGACCAATAATGCATGAAAAGGAGTGGACGAGAGCGTTTGGGTGGTGCAACTCGTGGAGCACGCGGGCAAGAAAGTCACGGAGGAGAAATGATTGTGCCAGAAAAAAATGGAGCCCTGGGGAGGCACGCGGCCACCCGGGCCGGTCTGCCCAGGACGGCCGGCCTCCCCTACAAAAGGAGCCCCCCGGCTCCCGTCTTCTGCAGGCAAGCATCCCTCTCCTTCCCCAGTTTGTGTGCTCAAGTTCTTGTGCCAAGAACCACCGTAGACATAGCCAACCTTCCTAAGCTTGATAGCTCAAACAATTCACACCCTTGATCCACTCAAAGTCCACATTTCGAAGTAAATTTTTAAGTGCCTAGTTACCGGTTGCAACCCGGAATTTTAGTGGAAAGAAGAGTGATGCAATCATGTGGAAGAAAACCACAAGTCTCTTCACCAAGAAGAAGGGGTCATCGTCATCCAAGCCATCTTCGACGACGTCTTCGAGGAGGCACTCGGTATCTGAGTCTCCTTGAAGCATGGAGGAGGACATGGCACCACCAAAGAGGAACGACGCTCTCCTCCTCGGTGGCATGAAGGCAACAAGGAGCACGTCCATGTGGTTTACCGAACCTCAAGGGTGTACGGAGGAGCCGCCCGTCCCACCTCGACGATCGACCCGTTCATCCGCGCCACCTCCATACACTCTGCGGTATTCCACATATGGCTTCATTATATTGTCGGAGGAGGAGGAGAAGAAACACTCTCATATTGAGAAGAGGCTTGTGGCCAACGTCGACTTCAACGATCAAGCACTCAACTATTTGGGTTTCGGCACGGACATATATTATATGTTGGGGCACCTTGGATGGGTGCAATTCTCCAACAGGGTGTCGGCAAACACGCACAAGGAGTTTGCCTTGGAAATCTTGATGACAATTGCGCCTATCCTTGATGATGGGGTGCAAAGTTTATCATTCCATTTGGAGGGAGTCCAACAAGTGGTTCCCTACGAATATGTTAGGGAGCTACTTTGGTTCCAAAAGGGAGCTCCGGAGAAAGTTGACGTGCCGGATGGCAAGTTAGATGGATTTTGGAATTTAATCTCCGGAGAAGCCCACCAACAACGCAACTGCATCCGTAACCCCATTATCCAAGTATTCCACTCTTGGATGAGCAAGAGGATATTGGGGAGGAAGAGGGAGACGAAGGTGACCGACACGGAGTTGAATTGTCTCTACTCGGCTTTAAGTGCCAAGCAGCCAATAGACTCCTCATACCTTATGATCAACCGATGGTGTTGCGAGGCAACATCAGGGTCGCGAGATATTGGTTTGGGGTGCTACCTCTCTATGTTGGCCATCTCCCTAATGCCAGGGATCACAAGAAACCCTGAACATCTTTTACGTAGGACCTCTCTCAGCCTTGAGTATTTGAAACAAGGTAAATATATTAGTGGAGATGAGACAGGAGGATTTCATGTGGCCAAGGTGAACCTACCCCTTCCAGACGCAAGGCTTAGGCTTTTCATTCAAGGGAAGGAAGATTGGTTGGAAGAGGGACTCCTTGTCCTAGCAAAGAAAAATAAGAGGAAGAATCGTTGAGGAGGGATCCTCCTCCGCACAAGCGGGTGGTGCACAACCCAACTATGTACCACCGTTTGGCGGGATTCCTACTACGCCAAGTTATTACGGAGGGCCACAAGTGCAAGCATGGGGGGGTGGTGCACCGCTACCCCCACCAAATTATGTGGTTCCCAACGTAACCTTCGCGGAGCCCTATGCTCAATATCCCCAACCACAACAAAGCATGGCCATAATTGGAGGATATGTTGCATGAAATATGCAAAACGTCGCAGCCATCCAAACCAATGCGGCTCAACTTGGTGAGGGCAATGCAAATATTGCCTATGAGCTTGGACGCCTTCACCTAGTGCAGCTGGATCAATTCGTTGGAGGGGATGTCCAACCCTACTACGAGCAAGGGTACAACTATCAAGATTATCAACACCAACCACCGGCGGAGGATTAGGAAGAAGGAGGAACTTTAGTTTTCTTTTCTTTTCCCTTTCTCTGTAATTTTCAGCTTGTGTTTGCTTGTGTTTGCGTAATATTTTCAGTTTTCATTTAAATTTCGGCAAGTGTGTTTGTTTATTTTCAGCATGTATTTCAGTTTGTTTTCACCATTAATAAAGACACCACCTTGTTTACATCATTGGGAAAGTTACAAAATTTGTGCCATGATGATATATGATTATAATTGCCGCTTTGTTTATCTTTGCAATTGATTTATGCATGTTAAAGCTAGTGCTCTCTTAAAACATGAATCTGAATTTATCTGAATGCTAGCTTAATGTCTAGCGGATGTTATGATTAAAATAAAGACCCATAGTGTTTTATGTGCTCTCAAGTTATGAATAGATTGAAGATGGTTTTTATGCCCAAAAATATCGCTAACCTTGTCATGAATATCACTTGTGTGTTGCTCAACTTATCCAAAGCCTAATATATATTTGAGTGCATAAACCTTAGTGTACAAGATTTATTTTTGAGTGAGTTATTGCAGGCCATGATTTCTCTGGCTCGAGACTAAGAAGCTGGTCATTACATTTTTGCATTATCTTTTTGCTAGCCTTTTATCTGTGCATTGTGTATCCCCACATTGGAGATCTCACAAACCTCGCCGGATATCCACCCTTAAAACCAAATATCATCCTTTGTGATTACCTCCTTGACCACAACCTATCATTGAGAATGGATCATCAATTCAAGGAAGATCGCAAGACGGTGCCAACATTGAAGAATTCAAGTATCTCTCCAAGGAAAAATATTTCCGGTACCTACCTTATTTATCACCTCTTTGCCCGAGGACGAGCAACGTCTAAGCATGGGGGAGGAGGTAGGTACGATGCAATTTTAGAGTTCAAAGGGGAGCAAATAAAATTTTTATGAGAAAGAAAAAGAAAAAATGAGAAAAAGAAAGAAAGAGATATATGAGAAAAAGAGAAAAAAATATGAGTATGTGTAAAAATAAAAATAAAGTGAACTCCCCGGTTCTCTAAAGTGCATTAGGAATTTCAAGGCTTCAAGATTAAAAGATCCATACTAACTTTCCAACCATGTGCAATCCAATAACGAGGGCTTCCTTTGTGCCTCGAGATCACTCTTTGCCACTTGCACAAGTCCACCTATCTCAAGTGTGTGTATTTTTCTTTTCCCCTCCTTGATATAACATTATTTTCCAATGACCTTTTTGATGAGTCTCGGTAAGACCATGAGAAGCTTGTTTTGTTTTGACAACATCTCATTTATAATATCTTGGTAGGACTAAACTTTCCCAAAAGCTCCATATAAAGCTTACCACACATATATGTTATGAGAGGGAAAGGAGTAGAATATATAGGCTTGAGAGACAAGATGAGATGAGAGTTCATGAGCAATATGCAAGATGATTTCAATTTGTGAACTTGGTTCAGCTCTTCTTCATCTAGTTCTTAAAATTCAAAACTTTTGAGATCTATTTAAATTTTGGGAGCATGTTAATACTTGCGGGATAAGCTTAATTAAGAATCTACCCTCCGTAGAGATGAAAGCTAGTACATTATGGAACTTTAACGAATTAAAATTGGTTTCTCATGAATGATCAAGTGCAAGGTTTAAACATTCATGGGCAACGATGATATCCATCGAAAGCTTACTCGAGGACAAGCAAGGTTTAAGCATGGGGGAGATGTTGACGATGAAAATCCGTCAAACTAGCCATGAGTTTACCTTTGGTATTGGCATAAGTTTTATACCTTATCCATTGGTACTAACCACCGTGGTATAACAAGTTCACTTGTGCATGTTGGTTTTGGAGTTTAGTATTTATGCAGGGTTTTAGCGTTGAAAGCAAGACTTCCAGGACAAGTTCATCAAGCACCTTGTGACAAGATCTTGAAGCCCGTACAAGTCATGCAATGAAGCAAACTTGACTCCAAGAAGCCAGGGACTCAACCCGAGAAGATGACAAACTCCGAGGACCTAACCAGAAAAGTGCCAAATCTTGTGGGACAAAGAGCTACGTCCAACTCGAAGAGAAACTGACGAAAAGGGCCTACATGCAGAAGGGGGAAGCATCTAGAAGACTCGGGAACCGACACCACGCGAAGGAGGCCGGGAACTGGGCCTGGATGGGCCCAGGCCGGTTGGCCCAGGCCGGCCGGCCCAGCCCAGTCGAGGGCAAAATTCCCCCTCCTTTGACCTAGCCGCCATTTAGGCTATTTATAGCCCCGGGGTCGAGAGCCACGCATCATCCAATTCGTCATCGGCCGCCGAGGAGCAGAGAAGAGAGGGACACCATCCCGGAGAGGAGAGGGTCGAGCTAGTTGACTAGGGTCTCCCCAGCCGACGTGGGAACCTTGCAAGGAAGACCACGTCGGAGTTCCCGGAGCTAGAAGCAAGATCAAGGTAGGATCCCGGTGGTGATCTTGTTTATGTATCATTGTATTAGTTGAATTATCAAGTTGAATCTATTTCTAGCGCTCAAGAGTTTCTCTGAAGATTTCGTTTTTCGATCGGCTTTGCTTATTCTAGATCTATTCTCGAGATAGATCACATAGGGTGTTCTTGTAGCCGCGATGGCTAGAGGTACACGCCGGATCTTCCGAAAGAACTCGACTTGTCCTTGGACTCGCCCTAGACTACCTGCATGATTAGGGATACGTTGTGACAGAACGGGGGTTCCGAAAGGCGGGCGTTTTTGGAGTCGGACGGGAAACCACGATTTAAAGAGGCTTCTAATAAGATTCGATTTACTACTTCTTCTCTTGCTTTGAACTTCAACAAAAGGCTTAACCCGATCTCTCTAGATCGATTTATCTACCCTATCTATCTTTGTTATCTCCAGTCTTTAGTAGATTAGATTAGTTTTGTGCTCTTTATCTAGATGCATTAGGGTTTCAGTTTATTGGAGATTGAAGTTGCTTGGCTTCACTAGATCATCTTTTGCGTCACACATTTGTTCCACGGATTCGATAACTTGGGTTCACCACTCGAGGGAAGAAGGGTCCCTTGACTACGACGGGAGAGTTGTCCGCTTGCAAGTCTGAACGAACTTTGATACAACTATTAACCATCAACAAGGATCCATAGCTTTGAGATGGAGAGGAGGGACAATCCATGGGCTTTCTTTCGTGGTTTTGGTCCTCCTCCAGGTAGAGAGGGTTGGTTCCCTCATGGTGGTTACCGTGGTGGTGTTCGTGGAGCTAGCTTTGGTAGGAAAGATGGTTTGGTTTGTGCTAACCCCACTTTCGAGCAAATGGCTCAGCACTGGTTTTACTATTTTGGTACTATCCCCAATGTTGAGTTGTTTGTTCGCTCACGTGCTCGTTTTTTAACTTCAGGTGGGAGACTTGAAGAACATTTGGTTGATTGACTCCGGTTGCTCGAGGCATATGACCGGAGACAAGGGGTGGTTCTCAAGTCTCGTCCTGGTGGTGACAAGGAGGTACATCACTTTTGGGGACAATGGGCATGGGTGTGTGCTTTCAGAAGGTGAGATTAAGGTGAGTGACAAGATCACTCTCAGGCGTGTGGCTCTTGTTAAATCGCTTGGATACAATTTGCTTTATGTGTCCCAGCTGTTGGATGAGGGTTTTGAGGTGTTGTTTCGTCCTGGTGGTTCTCGGATTTTGGACTCTCAAGGGGACCTTTATCTGTATGGTCGTTCCCGAGGGTTAGGTGTTTCGAGCTGATTTTTCTCAGTCTTCTGGTGTGGAGCGTTGTTTCTTGGCTGGTTCTTCGAGTTAGTTGTAGAAGTGGCGTAGGAAGTTTGGTCACTTGAGATTTGACCTTTTGTCTCGCTTGAGTAAACTCAATTTGGTCCAAGGATTGCCACGATTGAGGCTTGAGAAAGAGTTGGTTTGTGCTCCATGTAGGCATGCCAAGATGGTAGCCTCTTCTCACCCGCCTCTCACCGATGTGATGACTGAGCGTACATGCGAGCTGCTCCATATGGACCTTGTTGGCCTAGCTCGTGTGCGATCTGCGGGTGGGAAGTGGTATGTCCTTGTTGTGGTGGACGATTACTCTCGGTATGCGTGGGTGTTCTTTCTTGAGGATAAGGGGGAGATGTTTGGTTTTGTTCGAGATCTTATCTTGAGGTTGAGGAACGAGAGGCACGGAGATGCCATATGAGCAATCCGTAGTGATAATGGCTCAGAATTCAGAAACTCTCGTTTTGAAACCTTTTGCCATGTCTTTGGTCTTGAACACAAGTTTTCGAGTCCGTATACGCCTCCCCAGAATGGTGTTGTGGAAAGGAAAAACAGGACCTTGTGTGAGATGGCTCGGATGATGCTTGATGAGCATTGGACTCCGAGAAGGTTCTGGGCTGAGGCGGTGAACACTCCGTGCTATGTGTTGAGCAGGATCTACCTCAGAGTGCATAAGAAAAAAAAACATGCTACGAGTTGATGCACGGTCGCTAACCCAAGGTGAGTCACTTCCATGTCTTTGGTTGCAAGTGCTTTATTCTGAAGAAAGGGAAGAAGTTGGATATGTTTGAGGCTAGGTCGGTCGATGGTATTTTCTTTAGTTATGCATCTCATTCTAGAGCATATTGTGTGCTCAGTCTTGAAACTAACCAAATCGTGGAGATTTGCGAGGTAACCTTCAACGAGACACAGCCACATAGTCAGCTTGTCTTTGAGTGTGCAGGTGATGATGAGCTTTGCGAGGAGATCTTTCAGGAGGAGGAGCATGAACTTGGAAATGATGAAGATGGCGGTGTGGTGCCCCCGGCTGAACATGTACCTACTACTTCGACTACAATGGTTGACGGCCCCTCTCTTACACCTACGACGACGAATTAAGATCGAGGAGAAGCTACAGTTGAGGGGGAGGTAGCATAAAGGTGAGAACCTCCCCGGCGAGTACAAGTGCATCACCCATCTTCATGGATCATCGGCGACATGAATGAACGTACTACACGGTTGAGGGTTCGGAACAATTCTCATTTTGCTTATGCTGCATTTGTTGCCACCTTTGAGCCCAAAGACATTGGACACGCACTATCTGATCATAATTGGGTTAATTCGATGCATGAGGAGTTGGAGAACTTTGAGAGGAATCAGGTTTGGGAATTGGTTGACCCTCCCCCAGGGTGAAAGCCGATTGGTACAAAGTGGGTTTGGAAGAACAAAGAGGGAGAGAAAGGTGAAGTAGTGAGAAACAAGTTGAGGCTTGTTGCTCAGGGGTTCAGTCAGAAGGAGGGGATCGACTACGAGGAGACCTTTCCTCCTGTAGCCCGTTTGGAGGCGATAAGGATCCTTCTAGCCTTTTCCGTGGCTAAAGTGTTCAACTTGCACCAAATGGATGTGAAGAGTGCTTTCCTGAATGGTGTGTTGGAGGAAGAAGTGTATGTGAGGCAACCACCGGGGTTTGAGAGTGAGATGTACCCCCACCGGGTGTACAAGTTGAGGAAGGCACTTTATGAGTTGAAGCAAGCGCCTAGAGCTTGGTATGGTAGGTTGAGTGGGTTCTTGTTCGAGAGAGGTTTGGAGATGGGGAAGGTCGATCAGACCTTGTTTCTACTTAGGCAAGGCCGAGTTATCCTGGTTGTGCAGGTGTACGTGGATGATATTGTCTTTGGTGGCTCGTCTAACTCTCTTGTCGCAAGGTTTGCAGAGGATATGAGCAGGGAATTTGAGATGAGCATGATGGGCGAGTTGCAGTTCTTCCTCGGGCTACAAATCAAGCAATCAAGGGAAGGAACATTTGTGTACCAAGCTAAGTACACCAAGGATATTGTGCGGAAGTTCAAGATGGAGGACTCCAAGGCTATGACGACGCCGATGAGTACGACTACAGCTCTTGATGCGGACGAGGAAGGTGAACACGTGGACCAGAAGGTGTACTGGAGCATGGTCGGGTCACTCCTCTACTTGACGGCGACGAGGCAAGACATCAAATTCTTGGTATGTCTGTGCGCTCGTTTTCAAGCGTCTCCGAGGACTTCGCATCGGCAAGCACTAAAGCGAATTTTAAGGTACTTGCGTCACACTCCCGACTTCGGCCTTTTGTACTCCGCGTCCTCTTCTCTGACGCTTCATGGTTTTTCGGATGCGGATTTTGTCGGGTGTCGGTTGGATAGGAAGTCCACTTCTGGGACTTGCCAGTTTTTGGGATCTTCTTTGGTGTCTTGGTCTTCCCGCAAACAGTCGAGTGTTTCTCAACCCACTACCGAGGCAGAGTACGCTGCCGCTGCTAGTTGTTGCTCTTAACTCCTTTGGATCACATACACCATGAGCGATTTTGGTGAGGAGTATACCCATGTCCCACTTCAATGTGATAGCACCAGTGCCATAAGCGTTGCAAAGAACCCAGTGCTTCATTCCAAAACCAAGCACATAGAAGTGATGTATCATTTTTCTCAGAGACAACGTAGAGAAAGGAAAGATAGCTTTGATCCATGTACCCACACATGACCAACTAGCCGATATTTTCAACAAACCCTTAGATCTAGCAACTTTCACTCGTTTGCGGGGGGAGCGTGGTCTGTGTTTGATTTCTTGAGTTGGGTGTGTGAGACTCCTTTGTAGCATTTGTATAGTTTCCTTTGTGCATTTCTTGCATTTGGCATGGCATATGTAACATGATGTATAGGCATCCTTGTATCTTAGATTGCATGCATTTTGTATCATATACATTGGATAGTAAAAGCTTCTCCTATATAAATTGTTCACCATGGAATGCTATTTATGTCTTGGTGAGCTTGTTTGGTATGCTATGGTTAGTGTGGCTTAGCTCTTGATGATCTTGTTTAATAATCCATGGTTGATGGCTATGTTTTTGAAAAATGTCACATATATGCTCTCTCATGTGTAAATGCCTTCATATATTCTTGACATGTTTTAGTGGCTTGGTTGTGCTTAATTTGTGGTTGGATAGCTGTTTATTGATCATATGGGGCCATAGGCTCATTTGCCATCATGATGTTTAGCCTTCTTGCTTCATCTTGTGGAGGGACATAAGTTCCTTTTTGTCACAAAGACATTTCACGTACCAAATTTGAATCTGAAAATGAAAAGTAAAATTCTTGGAAAATGTGCTCCCATGTCATATGTGCTAAATTTAATTTGCTTTGGGTGCTAAACCGTTGCATGATGTCTAGCAATGAGAAGTCTCATATATAGAAGTAGACACATGGCTCGGTGGCTTTGACATGACATGAGGTGCTTGTGGGTGTTTGTGATGGTCTTATGGTTAGAATGGCTGTCCTAGCATGAAGTTTGTGTGGCTTTGCCATTTTGATATGTTTTGATCATGTTTAGGACTTTGCTCATGAGAGGCAAATTTTTCGCAAAATTGCCCAAATCCATCTTAGCTTCGTCCAATGGTTGTGAAACTTGATAATCATGTTGTTGAGATCGAAACGAAGCTATAGGGTATCTAACTTGCTCATTTGGACATGTGTATCATCCTATGTTGAATTTTGTCTATTTGAAAAGCTCTAGGTTGAAAGTTTTGCATTTCTAGCTTGATTCATGCTTTGTCAACAAGGGGGAGAAGTTTGAGCTTGAAATGGCTTGCTGGATGCATTTAGAAGGTGTTCAGGTGGTTTCGAGCCAATTCTGGGCTCTGTTGTGCACCGGTCTGAACGGTCAGAGTGCTGGTCCTGTGCACATGGTTAGCACCGGTCTGACCGGTGGTTGTGACCGGTCTGACCGGTGAGAGCTGAGTTGTTGCAGCTGCCCTATTTCAAGTGGTGTCTTGCATGCATTCATCCAGGGGGAGTTGCATTGGTTTAGGGGGAGCTTGCATATGTGCAGGGGGAGCTCTTTGTGGTTTTCTGAGCTTTGTTTTTGGTGGTTTCTGCTCTTTGCTTGAGCATAGTTTTGTCTCGGATGTGTCGAGCTGTTGCCCTTGCCTAAGGGGTCCGAGACATGCCTTCTTCAAGTGATCTTGCTCTTTGCCTTTGTTTGGCCTTCGATCGCTTGTTGGAGTTTCTTTTTGACTGTTTCTTTTCTTTTTATTTTCTCTCTAGTTACTTTATGTGGGTGTTGTCAATGCACTCATCAAGGGGGAGATTGAGGACCATGTGTAGTTTGAGGACCGGTGGATGGTCATTTCCCTATGTGATGAGTGATTGACAATGTTGTGTGGACTGATTCTTGGCTAAGTATTGCAGGTGCAGGTTGCGGCTTGACTGGTGTTGGTGCAGGTGAAGAATAAGCGCGAAAGGTCGTCGCCGGTGAGGCCTCCAGGTGTGGAGAAGACAAGTAGGCTTCGTTCGAGGGACCAGGTGGCCAGCGGGGTCAAGTGCGGGCCGCATTGTGGCATGAGCAACAAGATGAAGTCATGGACGGTTTCTTGGTAGAGCCTCAAAACCAAGGTCGAGCTGGGACTACGTGGGAGCCGAGTCATGAGTGGCGATTGGCAGAGGCTACACCGAGTTCGTGGGGTTTCCAGTGGTTCACCAAAAAACCACTGGGTTCCTTGGTTGATCTTTAAAGCCAAGACCGGAGAACCGAAGATGGAGATGCAGCAGCTCTAGACCGGTCTGACCGGTGGGTACCGGTCTGTCGGTGTTTTAGACCGGCAACCTACTACGGGGAGTACCCGAAGTAGATGAATGTGACTCGCCGAGATCGGTAACTCGAAGGAAGAGACACGTGGCACACAATTTAGACAGGTTCGGGCCGCGAGTTGCGTAATACCCTACGTCCTGTATGCTGCGTAGCTCTGGATTGATAGGGCACGATTACAAGATGGTGCAATAGTGCGCCGTGAGTTGTAGGAGATGAGGTGATCCTGAGATCGGTCCCTGCCTCGCCTTATATAGTCCGGGAGGCAGGGTTACAAGTCGGAGTAGGGAAGGAGTACTAGTCGAGTACGTCTAGGAGACTTCCGTACAGTGCGAAACGTGTACAGAGTCCTATCCGAGTACTACTCCTGTGTTGTCCTTGTGCTCCACGCCTTCAGGTGCCGTGTAGCGCAAGCCAGGTAGTCCCAGGGGCCCACCGAGTAGTCGGTCCTGGTACCCACCGAGGCAGTGGGCCCAGGGAGGTCCATACGACAAGCCCCCGAGTACTTTGTAGTCGAGAAGGATAGCTTCCAGTAGTCTTGACGGCCTTAACGAGTAGTCCTCAAGCGTCCCCGAGTGCTACAAGTCAAAAGTCCTCAAGAGTAGTCGAAGCATCCCGAGGCTGGAATGTACTCCAGCTGATGTTAGAGCAATCTTGAAGTCTTCTTGAGTAGTCCCAAGCGTCCTTGAAATCTGCCTTCGAAGGTCTTCAAGAAATGCCTTTCTTGTCTTGAAGCCGAAGTCTTCGTGGAGATGCGATTTGCAGAACCGCAATCCACATGGAGTAGCCCCCGAGCCTCGAGCCGCGGGCTCTGGCTGAGGATCCATCCGAAGTCTCGGCAAGAAAATCCCGAAAAATCCGGAGAGAAAAAACTGAAGGACACGTGGCACGGAGCCCCCGAGCCTTGAGTCGAGTACTTCCTCTCGAATTGAAGGGTCTTCTTGGAGAATGTGTCCTGAGATGCTCTTGAGACTAGCCGCGTCCCAGGTAGTCGAGTAGAAGTAGCCGAGCCCCCGAGGTGAGGCGCGTCGACTAGTAGAATACGAAGAGTCACGCACAGCCGCTGAGTCAGCCGCGCGTGGACTTATCCAGCCGCCCGTTGCGGAGGTGATTTGGCTTATAAATAAGAGCCAAAACCCTTAGGGTTTTTCACCCAAGTGAGCCGCAGCGATTCAACTTGAATCTTGAAGTAGATCCACTCCAGCTCCTGCTGCCGCCGTAGTAGATCCGAGCGCATCGCCACCCGAAGGGTTTAGGGTAGCCCCCGAGCGGATGCGAGTGAAGACTCCTTGTACTTGGAGGATGAAGCCGTCACCGTCGAAGACATCGAAGGCCGGAGGAAAGAAGAGGGGCCGTACAGAGGCCGCCGCGGCCGCCACCAGTGCGGCGCCGCCGCTGTCTCCACCGCGCGCTGATCCAAGCCGCGAGTGGAAAAAGTCGAAGGTCAAGACGGAGGACCTGCTGACCCTGTTGAACAGCGGGTTCATCAGGGAGAAAGAAGTCGACATGTGGAGATCCGCCGCAGGAGATCCGTATCCGATGGAGAAGGCGGAGGACGAGATTCCGATGTTCTCGCGCTTCGTGGAGCGCGGGCTTGCGCTGCCAGCAAGCGACTTCTTCAAGGGGCTGCTCGGGTACTACGGCGTCGAGTACCTCAACTTGAACCCCAACGGCATCTTCCACACGTCGGTCTTCGTCCACTTCTGCGAGGCCTTCCTTGGAATCAAGCCGCACTGGGTGCTCTTCCGGAAGTTCTTCCGCGTGAAGCCGCAGCCCAGTGCCTCCAACCCCAGAGTAGTCGGAGGGGCCGGGATCCAGCTGAGGGAGGACGCCGCGGACCAGTACCTGGCGTACAAGCTCGTGGACTCCAACACGGACTGGAAGACGCGGTGGTTCTACATCACCAACCACCACCCAGGCCTGCCGAAGCCGAGCGGACGGCAGCCCAGGCATCGGGAGTGGTGGAACACGGAGCCCACCATGCAGGAGGGGATCCAGCTCCCCGAGCTGCTAGCACGCATCCGGGTGCTCAGAGAAGCCGGACTGAGGGCCGAGCACGTGGCCTTCAGTTTCATGAAGCGCCGGATCTAGCCGCTGATGACGAGGGATACGCTGGGCTTCGAGTACACCGGCGACGACGACACGTCGCGGATGCCGGGGGGCGAGTTGGACGACAACGACATCGTCGAGAGGTTGTCACGCATCTTCAAGGACATGCCGGAGTACACGGCGTGCCCTGTCGAGGAATACTCCGCCGCGCGCCCGCCCAACGAGGTGAGTAGCCGTACCCCCCTCGTCGAGTAGTGAGCACTTGTAGCAGAGTTGCTGACGCCTTGTGTCTTCGCGCAGGATGATGTGAAGCGGTTTGTCTCCGAGCCGCAGCCGCCACCGAGCGGGATCGAGATCCCGGCGGAGGGGAAGGTGAAGGAGCGCCGTGAAGTCGGTGAAGGCGACGACCCCGTCATCGTGGAGGATACCTCCGATGACGAAGAAGACGAAGAGACGCTGCAGGACCGCTTCCAGCTGCGGTCGAGGTTTAGCCGTCCAGGCTTGCCTCATGTGCCACTTATCCAAGATCCTCCGGCTAGCCTGGAGGCTAGCCTTGCTGCGCCGCCGCGGAAGCCGCGCAACCCCACCAAGAAGCGGGTGGCGAAGAAGATGAAGGTCTCAGAGACCACGCCTCCGGAGGTAAGTTATCTTGAACAGAGTAGTCGAGTACCCAGTAGTCGAGTACGGTGTTTGACGAGTAGTCGTCCTTGTGTGCAGGAGGTGCCGCCAACGGAGCCCGTCGAAGAGGGCGACGAAGGCATGTGGGACCCGGTGGGGGAACCGGCTGGAAACCGAAGTCCAGCCCCCACCGTCGAAGAACTCCTGGCGCAGCTGGAGCGCCAGCCCCCTGCTCCAGAAGAGAGCAGAGTATCCGCGGTCGCCGCCGTTGGAGAGATGGAAGCCGCAGGGACGCAGAAGACGTCTGCGCCGGCCGCTGCCACCGTGGAGGAGGCAGTAGCCGAAGAGGCGGAGGAGGAGACGCCCGCCGAGGGTGGACTGGTTGACATCGCCAGCATCCTCGGTGCTCCGGCCGTGACTATCGTCCGGTCGAACTTGTAAGTACCACGCCTTCATGAGTAGTACTCGTTGCAGTAGTCGATGATTGCTTAACGATCTTCTGTGAATACTTGTGCAGAAAATCCACAGATCTGAGCTGGGACGGGGAAGAGCCCGCGACAGCGGAGGCAGGAGAGGCCGTGCCGCCCGTCGAGGAGCCCGCTCCCGAGGCCCAAGCCGCGACCGAGCCCCCGGCTGCCGAAGCGCCGCTGCCAGAGGCGATCGTAGTCGAAGGTGAGTACCCTTCCTGAAGCTGTAGAACTCCAGGGCGAGTAGTCGTAGGCACTGATGCGCGTGTTCCTTGTTGACAGGCGCTGAAGGAGGTGACATCCCTGCAGGGGTGCCCATGCAGGAGCTGACACCAGAGGCCCCGGAGGCCGCAGAAGGAGCCCCCGAGCCCGAGGGGGAAACCGTCGTGAAGTCCGCCGAGGGGGAAGCAGCTACCACGTCGCCAGGGGTTGCCCTGGAGGTGGCAATCCGATCCCCCGAGATCCAAGACGCGGAGCCGATCCGCTCGGCGCCGATGACGGAGGCTACGTCGAGTAGCCGTGGCGGGATTGAGCTGCTGGCCGACAATCTCGTCGAGCCGGCAACGGTAGCCCAGCACCTGGAGGCGATCCGACGGGCTGAGCAGTGGATGAAGGTACGTAGTCGTAGCCTCCTGAGTAGTCCATCCTTTGCGTAGAGTACTCTGCTTGACTTGAGCTTGTCTTGTGCAGGACGTCGCGGAGCGATCCCGCGAGAAGTCGAACATGCTGCAAGGCTACGGCGACACCGTGCTCCGAGCCGAGGCCCTGGAGGAGCAGCTCGTGAAGTCGCGGAAGCACGCGGCCGCGATGCAGTCGAAGCTTGACGCCGCCTTCGCCAAGTACCACAACGATGTGATGGAGCTGCAGGCGAAGGGCGACGACTTGGTGCGGAAGAACAAAGGCCTCCGCAACAAGAATAAGGGTATGTCCTTTGACTTGTCGGGTACTTGTTGGAAGTCGCATAGCCTCTGACCCGTTGTTGTGTTGTGTTGCAGAACTCGAAGGCCAGGTGGAGCAGCTGAAAGCCTCGGAGGTCAGCATGAAGAACCTCTTCTACCGGGAGCAAGAAGCCCGCCAGGTACTTGAGCTCGACTACAAGGAGCTCGCCCTCGAGTGCGAGAAGCATATGGAGCTGCGGATTGCCTCTGACAGAGATCTCGTCAACTGCTACAAATCTTTGCAGGGTTGAACGAAGATTGCGAGGCGCTCCGGCCCACCGAAGGACCTTGAAGAGGCTGCCCTCCCGATCACGAGGCTCCTGGTGCCGCACCCGGGCGGCCCCAAGATCGCTCCTCTGGCGGATCGACTTCGTGAAGCGCCGAGCCGGCTGGCCGCCTACATCAAGCACATGGCCATGTCGATCCCGAAGCAAGTACTGGCCTTCATGAAGTCGTACTTCCCGAAGGCTCCAGTGGAGGTGGTCGCCGGCGGGGTAGCCGCCAACTGCTCGGATGAGCAGTACGCAGAGCTGCTGGAGCAGATGGCTCCCATCGCGGAGCAGGTAGCCGAGAAGCTGAACCTCCAGTAGCCCTGCATAGGTAGCTTAGTAGCCATGATTGTACAGGAAACAGTTGTAATGAACTATTCATGTATCAATGAAATGGAATTTTTCCAGCAATGAGTACTCGTAACCGCGATCTCAGAGTGCGGAGCGCCCATCGTGGAGTAGGTGCGAGTAGTAGTACTCGGCTTTAGTAGTCCCATCGTAGGGAGCAAAGCAGTAAACAAGTTGATAAAAAGTCAAGCTTTATTACTGAAGAAGTACACCTGGGTGGCCAGGGCCGTAGTTACAAGTAGTCGCCTGGACCCGGAGGCCGCTTACAGCTAAGTGGCGCTGGAGCGGGTAGCCGCTTGCAGCTGGTGATCCGTAAGTAGCCGTGTAGGCTGGATCGCAGATCCGTAGGTAGCCGTGGGGCTGGATCTTGGGGTGTGGTCTCTTGGTAGACCGCTGCTAGAGTCCTTGACGCTCGTCGCAGCCCAGGGTCCGTAGGTAGCCGCACGGGCTGGACCTGGAGGAGAGTAGTCCGGAGACTTGGAGCCAAGACCCGGGAGGGTCGCTTTGCGGCAAGGGGTGTTGATGTAGTCGTGAAGACTTGAACCCTGGAGTAGTCGTGTAGACTAGGCGTAGAATCGACAGAGTTGGTCGACGTTCCACGAGTTGTTGACGTCTTCGCCTTCAAGTGTTTGGAGGCGGTAGGAGCCCGGCCCGATCACCTTAGCCACGGTGAAGGGGCCTTCCCAGGGGGGAGGGCGAGCTTGTGGAGTCCTTCCGTGTTCTGGATACGGCGGAGGACAAGATCTCCAACGTTGAAGGATCGTTCCTTGACGTTGCGATCATGGTAGCGTCGGATACCCTCCAGGTACCTAGCTGACTGGACGAGGGCGGCGCAGCGAGCTTCTTCGATGCTGTCGATATCAACTCGTCTGCTGTCTTCTGAGACGCCTTCGTCGTAGTGTTCCACTGCCGGTGAGTTCCATATGACGTCGGCAGGGAGGATGGCTTCGGAGCCGTAGACCGGAGAAGTAGGGGGATTGCCCCGTTGGCTTGGATGGTTGAGTCCGCAGCCCCCAGAGTGCGTTGGGTAGTTCCTTGATCCACTTGCCCCCTTTGGAGTTAGCGGCGTCGTGTAGCCGCTTCTTGGGGGCGTCGAGCACCATCCCATTGGCGCGCTCGACTTGTCCGTTGGCCCGTGGATGGGCGAGCGAGACGTATCCGACGTCGATCCCGCCGTTCTCGCGGTACTCCCGCGAACGGGTGGTTGTTGAAGTTGGACCCCGTGTCCGTGATGATGCGGTGGGGTAGCCCGTAGCGGTGTACGAGTTCATCCAGGAAGTCGAGTACTCGTCGGCCTTGGGGCATGTGACCGGCTTGACCTCGATCCACTTGGTGAACTTGTCGATAGCCACCGGTACCACTGTTGAATCCTCCCGGCGCGGTTGGCGGTGGCCCAATCATGTCGAGCCCCCAGCAGGCAAAGGGCCAGGTCGGCGGTATGGTGACTAGCTTGTAGGCTGGGACGTGTTGCTGCTTGGCGAAGAATTGACATCCCTGGCACCTTCTGACGAGTTCTTCGGCATTGCTCAGGGCTGTGGGCCAGTAGAAAACTCGCCGGAAGGCCTTGCTGACCAGCGTACGTGAAGACGCGTGGTTGCCGTAGACGCCCTTGTGGATCTCCTCAAAGATGTCCTTGCCTTCTTCACGAGGGACGCACTTCATGAGTACTCCGGAAGATGCGCCCCGCTTGTAAAGCTTGTCTCCGACGAGGACGTAAGACTTGGCGCGGCGGACGAGTTGTTCGGCCGCGTTTTTGTCGGAGGGGACCTTCTGCTCGCTGAGGTAGTCGATGAAGGGTTGCCTCCAGTCCACGTCGATCATCATGACCTCCTGCCCAGCTGGTGGATGGGCTGGGGCAGTGGTCGGTGGCGCCGGCTCCGGGATGGATGGCGCGTGAAGCTCATGGACGAAGACGCCCGCGGGTACTTGGGCGCGGGTGGATTCGAGCTTCGAGAGGACGTCCGCCGTAACGTTGTTGTCGCGGACGATGCGGTGGAACTCGAGACCATAGAACTTGTTCTCGAGCTTGCGGACTTCTAGGCAGTAGGCGTCCATGTTCTCCTTGTTGCGGTCCCAGGACTTGTTGACTTGGTTGATGACCACTGCGGAGTCGCCGTAGACTAGTAGCCGCTTGATGCCAAGTGAAGCCGCGAGGCGGAGCCCGTGCAGGAGGGCTTCGTACTCGGCTTCATTGTTCGAGACCTTCCGTGAAGATCGCGGGACGTACTTGAGTTGTTCGCCCGTTGGAGAGATCGGGGAGTACCCCTGGGCCTGCGCCCTCGAGGTTGAGTGAGCCGTCGAAGTACATCACCCAATGCTCTGGTCGCACGGTGGGAGTAGGTAGCTGGTTCTCCCGCCACTCTGCCATGAAGTCGACTAGTGCCTGCGACTTGATGGCGGTGCGCGGCTTGAAGTCGATGGTGAGGGCGCCGAACTCGACAGCCCACTTGGAGATTCTTCCAGTGGCGTCTTGGTTCCTCAGGATGTCGCCGAGCGAGTAGTCGGTGACGACGGAAACCGAGTACTCCTGGAAGTAGTGTCGTAGCTTCCGCGAGGTGATGAGTAGAGCGTACAGGAGCTTCTGCACGGGCTGGTAGCGAGCCTTGGACTTTGATAGGACCTCGCTGACGAAGTAGACCGGGCGCTGGACCGGATAGGCGTGGCCGTCTTCCTGCCGCTCGACAACGATGGCGATGCCGACCACGTGAGTAGTCGCGGCTAGGTAGAGCGAGGGCGCTCGCCCTTGTGAGGAGCCGTGAGGATTGGCGGCTTCGACAGGAAGTCCTTGAGCTGGGCAAGGGCTTGATCCGCCTCTGGAGTCCACACGAACTTCTCATGATGCTTGAGTAGTTTGAAGAAGGGGGAGACCCCATTCTCCTAGCCTCGAGATGAATCGTTCAACGCCGCCATGCACCCCGTCGGCTTCCGGAGCGTCCTTGATGCTCGTGGGAGCTTTCATCTTGGTGATGGCGGAGATCTTCTCGGGGTTGGCTTCAATGCCGCGCTGGCTAATGATGAAGCCGAGTAGTTTGCCCGAAGGTACGCCGAAGACGCACTTGTTCGGGTTGAGCTTCCAGCGGTACTCGCGTAGTGATGCGAAGGTCTCTTCAAGGTCGTTGATGAGGGTACTCGGAGTCCACGGTTTTGACAACCACGTCATCCACGTAGGCCTCGACGTTCTTGTTGAGTTGCCGCTTGAAGCGAGCCCGGATGGCCCGTTGATAAGTAGCGCCGGCGTTCTTCAACCCGAATGACATGGTCGTGTAGCGATGCACGCGCCAAACGGGGTGATGAACGCGATCTTCTCTCGGTCTTCCTCCTTGATTGCGATGCGGTGGTACCGGAGTAGCGGTCGAGGAAGCGAGAGCGGATCGCGGCCCGCCGTGGAGTCGATGACTTGATCAATCCGCGACAACCCGAAGGGGTCCTTGGGGCAGTGCTTGTTGAGGTCGGTGTAGTCGACGCACATCCTCCACTCGTTCGAGTTCTTCTTGCGGACGAGGACGGGGTTAGCGAGCCACTCGGGATGGAAGACTTCTCGATGAATCTGTGCCGCGAGTAGTTTGGCAAGCTCCTTCTTGATGGCGTCCCGTCCGTCGTCGGCAAAGCGTCGGAGGTGTTGTCGCTTAGGGGTGGCCTTTGGATCGACGTTGAGGCGGTTCTCAATCGGCTCCCCGGGCACTCCGGCATGTCCGTCGGCTTCCACGCGAAGATGTCGCGGTTAGGCCCGAAGGAAGCCGATGAGCGCGTCTTCCTATTTGGGGTCGAGGCCGGCCCCCGATGGTGGTGGTCTTCTTTGGGGTCGCTTTGTTCCGAGGTCGACCGAGGCTTGACGAGTACCTCCTCGGGTGGGCGAGGCTTGTTGGCGGCGTCGCCGACTTCTGCGGGATGTCGAGTTCGCTTGTAGCAAGCTTCTTCGACGCGGCGTAGACCTCCATCATTGGGTTGGGTACTTGGTTTGTTGAAGCGATCACCACGGCCTCCGTATCGCGGTCGTGGGAGATCTTCAAGTCCCCACGGAGGGAGAGTACACCGGCTGGACTTGGCATCTTGAGTACCAAGTAGGTGTAGTGGGGCACCGCCATGAACTTGGCGATGGCCGGTCTGCCGAGGATGGCATGGTAGGAAGTCTCGAAATCCGCGACCTGGAACTTGATGTACTCGGTGCGGTAGTTATCCCGAGATGCCCCGAAGGTAACTGGCAGTAGCACTGAGCCTAGTGGGATAGCCGCGTTGCCTGGGACGATGCCGTAGAAAGGCATGCTGCTCTTGTCGAGCATGGGGGTGACGTCGAGGTTCATCTTCTTCAATGTTTTGGTGAAGAGGACGTTGAGCCCGCTTCCACCGTCGATGAGAACCTTGTTGAGCTTGGAGCCCGCCACCGTTGGCTTCAGGACGAGAGGGAACCGTCCTGGTTCGGAGAAGCTAGTCCACTGGTCCGCGCGGGAGAAGGTGATGGGTACTTCTGACCACCTGAGAGGGGTCATAACCGCTGGCTCGATGGACATCACTTCACGACGGGTAGCCTTCGCTCCCGCCCTGGCCGGCGATCCGCCGAAGAGGACGTTGACGGTCTTCTCGGGTTCTTGGAAGTCGTTGTTGTCGCCGTCCTTCTTCTTGCCCTTCTGGTCGTGAGGGTGCGGTGGCTCCGGCGTGTCCTTGAGTGCGTGCCTGAGCTGGTAGCACTGCTCGGTAGTGTGATTGCCGTTCGGATGCCACGGGCACTTCTCCTTTAGCAGGTCCTTGAACCCACCAGAGCTCTTCTTCAAGTTCCCTTTCGCAGGGCACTGGATAGTCGCGACAGTGTTGTCTGGCTTGCGCTTGCGATTGGGACCCGAGTAGTTGCTGCTGTTGTTGTTGTTGTTGCTGCGGCCGCCTTGGTTTGCATTGCTGCCGCTGCCGCCACCCTAGCTCTGCTTGGACTTGCCGCGGATGGCGTCGTACTTGGCGTTGGCCTTGTCCTCTTCATCCGCCCAGGACGTGATCATGTCCTTGAGGTGGGGAATGGACTTGGGGCGGCGACGACCGAAGTCCTCGAAGGTGCGGCGATGGTAGAGGCCGTCCTGGAAGAGGTCGATGACCTCCTTGTCGGTGACGTCGACGACGGTAGCGCGCTTGTCGAAAAGCGGCGCATGTACTTGCGGAGGGTCTCGCCTTGTTCTCGCTTGATCATGGCGAGGTCCATGCGAGTACCCGAACGGCCCATGGCGCCCGCGAAGTTGCTTGTGAATTGTTCCTTCAGGTGGTCCCACTGGTCGATCGAGTGCTTGTCCAGCGACTCGAGCCATGTGAGCGGAGCACGGTCCGGACGAAGGGGAAGTAGAGGCATTTGGTGTCGCTGTTGCCGCCAGCGTTCTCGATGGAGAGAGCGTAGCATCGGAGCCACTGGATAGGGTCTGCGTCGCGTCGTACTTGGTGATCCCCAAAGGTTTGAACTTGTCGGGGAGGAAGCGAGGTTGCGAGCCGGGGTGAGAAGGCGGGGAAAGCCGTCGCCCTCGTAGTGGTCGACTTCTTCCGCCGCGGCTCCTCGATCTTCGGGCGGGCATCGTACGCCGCCGTGCGAGGCGCCGGAGGCGTGGTCGTTCGCGTGGCCTCGGCCGCCGCGACTACCGCCGCCTCCGGCCCTCCTATTGGCCCCATGGTTGGAGGCCGCCGCCGTCGCCGCCGCCGCCGTCCGGGTCGTTGCCGCCACCACCGGCCGGAGCGCGGTGGAGGACAACCTCTCGGTTGCCCTGGTCCTGAGAAGGTCCGCGGCATGGGAGCGGCGACGGTTTGGGTCGGCCCCGGTATGTCGCCTCGAGTACGGTTGGGGCCAGCGTTGCCGCTGCGACTAGTAGCTTCGTTGTCGCGCGGCTTAGCTGGGGGAGGTTGGCTGACTCTCTTGTCGACCCGCATGAAGTAGGCTTCTTCGGCGAGCTTGGCGATGACCTCTCCGGCGCGTATGCCCCGAGCACGACGTGCGATCGTTGTGATCGACATGAGGCATTGCTCGGGGGGTGGTGTGGACTCGCTCTCGGCGCCTCGAGAGCCTCCGCAAGGTTGCGGATGGGGAGGTTGTCTGCGAGCCGCCGGCGTCGTTCGGTTGCGCTTCTGTTACGTTCGCGCGGGCGTCCCTGTTGGCGTCGGTCTCGCCTGCAGGTGCATCAGCAGACAGCTCGTCTGCAGAGATGTCCTCCAGGTACTTGTCTGCGGCCGTGCCTGAGGTTCCCGGGGTGTCGCCGGCAGCCATGAAGACTTGGCGATCGGGGGTGCCAAGGCTGGACTCAGAGGGTGCCACCTCAGTGGGTGTGTTGGAGTCAGCCTGGGCCAGTGGTGTTCCCTCCTGGAACGGTAGTGAGTCGATGTAGGCCACGTAGCGTGAGTCTCCCTTTGCCAGGTCAGCGGGCTTGCGGTCCGGCCAGTAGACGTATCTGCCGGTCGGTGTTGATTTTATAACCAGCCCAGAGGCTGGCCCTGACAAGGGAAGCTCAGTGGAGTCGACTTCGGACTCGGACTCCTCAAGGTCCGACCCGAAGTCGAACTCGTAGTCCGGGTTCGAGTAGAACTCGGAGAGTGGGTTGGAGTCCGAGACGCGATCGGGGGTGGCGTCGGAGTCCGAGTTGTACTCGGTTACGGGCTCCTTGCCGGCCCGTCGTGGAGTGGGAGCCCCCGTGCGGGCCCGGCTGAGGACGCGGGGGCCACGCGCGGAGCGCCGACGTGGTGAAGGGACCGTCGCGATGGGCGAGCGGCGGCTCGCGAGCGATGGCCCATGGCGACGTCGGGTTCGAGTTGGAGACGGACTCGAGCTCGAAGTCAGCGTGCTGGTTGAAGAGCGAGATTTCGCCGAACTTGCCGGCGAGTTCGCCTGTGACGGCTTCGGGAAGCGTCACGAGGCCTGTCCTCGGGTTGGGTTGCATGGTCAGGCGGCGCTGGAAGGAGCCCGCGCCGTCAGCGGTGCAGACCCAGGCGCCGAAAACGAAGGTGTCGCCACGGTTGAAGGCGACAGTTGGCTTGATGTGGACGGAAGCCGTCGAGTTCGCCATGTGATCTCGAGCGAGAGCCCCTACGGCGCGCCGGTGTCGGTGTTTTAGACCGGCAACCTACTACGGGGAGTACCCGAAGTAGATGAATGTGACTCGCCGAGATCGGTAACTCGAAGGAAGAGACACGTGGCACACAATTTAGACAGGTTCGGGCCGCGAGGTGCGTAATACCCTACGTCCTGTATGCTGCGTAGCTCTGGATTGATAGGGCACGATTACAAGATAGTGCAATAGTGCGCCGTGAGTTGTAGGAGATGAGGTGATCCTGAGATAGGTCCCTGCCTCGCCTTATATAGTCCGGGAGGCAGGGTTACAAGTCGGAGTAGGGAAGGAGTACTAGTCGAGTACGTCTAGGAGACTTCCGTACAGTGCGAAACGTGTACAGAGTCCTATCCGAGTACTACTCATGTGTTGTCCTTGTGCTCCACGCCTTCAGGTGCCGTGTAGCGCAAGCCGGGTAGTCCCAGGGGCCCACCGAGTAGTCGGTCCTGGTACCCACCGAGGCAGTGGGCCCAGGGAGGTCCATACGACACGGTCTGACCGGTGAGGAGCACCGGTCTGACCGATGTGCGACGACGTAGTCCGCAATCTTCGAAGCGGAGGACACACGTCGGGATCGCAAGGCTTGCGTCGAGGCTAAGCAGGTTGCGGTCGCCAGGCTTCCGTCCAATGGAGCGATGACAAAGACTTCCAAAACCGCCCTTGAGGGGCTTGTATCCCTTGTTATTAAGTAAGGTTATTTTAGACTTTCGGTTGCCTCTATATAACCCATGAGGTGAGAGGATGGCAGCCATCTCTTGGAACCCTAGTTCATTTGCTTTCCTATTTTCCCTTCCTATTTTCTTAGGATTTCCATAGGACTAGCTTGAGAGCTTCATGGTGAGATTTTGTGAGAGAATTGGATGATCGAGCGGCAAGCTAGACCTTGTATGAACCTCTTTGTTATGTATAGATGATTCGGCATGGTTCCTCAAGGATTTGTTGTGTTGTTCGCGGTTGTTCTTGGTGGTGATTTTCGGAGCCCTCTCTTGGTGGTTTTCTTGGGGTGTTTTCGGGACCTTGCTCTTGGGGATTTGATGGGGAAATTTGTGGGAACCCTCCGTGGTTCTTTGGCCTGTGATTCCCCTCCCAAATCTGTGAGTTAAGGGGCTTGATTTTGGGGGTTTCGGTGTTCTAGGGTTAGAGGATTTCTTGGCGGGATTTCTTCGATTCCTCTTGATTTGGCAAGTTTTGGTGGACAAAATCATGGCTATGGACTCCTCATGAGGTGTTCCTACTATCCCCAAAGTCTTGTTCAAGTCCGTGGATCGATTCGGGAGATCGAAGTTTGGATTTGGAGGAGTTGACCCGCGGGTGTTGTTCATCCCGAGCTGCCCAGGCTACACCGGTCTGACCGGTGCTCTTGACCGGTCTGACCGGTGTGAGTCATTTGTAGGATTTGCCTCGGGTGAACTGCTTGACTCGTGTGTCTTAGGTTCTTGGTGCTGCTGGTCAGTTCTTGGTATGTTTGGAGTTGTTTTGTTAGGTTTTGTGTAGGGTTTTCCTTCCGTGCAGGTTGTGTTTTTGGGAGTGTTCTTGTTCCAGAGCCTAGAGAAGTCACTGAGCCTCTCTGGAACACTTGTTGTGCGGTTATTGTAGCCACCGGCCTGACCGGCTCTGTCCATCGGTCTGACCGGTGCAGCATAGGCAGCAAAACGTGCAAGTTTCAACTGTGTGTGTTGGTGTGTTTTGGCTCTGGAGGTTGTATGTTGGTTCCTAGGTCCAGTAGCACTCTAGAGGCTGCATGGGCTTGGCCAACTTGGGTAGTGAGTCGGAGACGTCTTGTTGGAAGCCGTGTTCATCTTGTTGGAGTCTCCATCTCCTTCGAGAAGAATTTTTATTGGCTCCCATTCACTCCATCAAGTGGTATCAGAGCCGGTTATGGGTCTTGATTGACTCTAACTAGTCTAAGATCCAAGGATGGTGTACCAGGAACGGGGTTCGGGTCCTCCACACTTTGATGGCAAGAACTACTAGATGTGGAGTAAGAAGACGGCGGCGTTCCTCTGCAGAAAGGGTCAGATCCTTTGGGATGTCACGGTGGACAATGGCTATGACATGTTCGAGGCCAACAATAAGGCGGTCGACTACTTGTTTCGTGCTTTGTGTCAGCCTGAGTTCGATCGGGTGAACACTGAGCACTGGGCTTGTAGAATCTTGTCGGGGTTGAATTAAGCACATGTTGGGAATGCCCAGGTTCAGGCTCGGATGTATGAGACTTACCAGAGAGAGTACGAGAACTTCACTCATCTCCCCGGCGAGTCCATCGATCCCTTGTTTCAGAGGTTCACGGTGGTTGTGAACTATATGAGGGCCAATGTGGACGTGCTCCCGTACGATGATCATGATAGAGCTGTCAAGCTTTTACACTCGCTGGATCGTACGGTTTGGGGCGGAAAGTTTGAGGCCATTGTGGAGTCGGAGAAGTATGACACTCTGACTATGAACGCGCTGTTCTCGAAGCTCAAGTCGGCTGAGGTGGTGTAACACCCTAATTTTACTAAAAATTTGGCTTTATTAAGTTTTGCTAGAAACCTTTATTTGCTTAAGGAATATAAGGTTTGCTTTATTTTCTTTTAGGCATTTAAAACTTTTCTAAAATAAAGTTAATGAAATATAGAAATTAATTGTGGCATTCATGCTGGAGCATTATTTTTGGTTGCTGGGATTCAAATTCAAATTTGAATTCTATTTGTTTGAAGTCTTTGCCTAATCCTTCTATCCTCTCCTATCTATTCTACCTTTCTCCCTATCCAGCCCAGCAGGCCACCGCACCCGCCTAGGCCGCCTAGCAGCCTAGCTACCCGCGCTCAGCAGCAGCCGCTTGCGCACCGGCCCAACCCAGCGACGGTAGCCAGCCCGCGCAAGCGGGCCCCCGGACCCGCTAACGGCTTCCGGCCCGGCCCGCTAATGGCTTCCGGCCCAGCCGGCCTGCCTAGCGCCGCAGCTGCAGCCGCTCCCCCCTCCGCGCCTGTGCCGCTGACCTAGGGGGCTTGATGTGGACGGAAGCCGTCGAGTTCGCCATGTGATCTCGAGCGAGAGCCCCTACCTGGCGCGCCAGCTGTCGGTGTTTTAGATCGGCAACCTACTACGGGGAGTACCCGAAGTAGATGATCGTGACTCGCCGAGATCGGTAACTCGAAGGAAGAGACACGTGGCACACAATTTAGACAGGTTCGGGCCGCGAGGTGCGTAATACCCTACGTCTGTCTTTGCGTAGCTCTGGATTGATAGGGCACGATTACAAGATGGTGCAATAGTGCGCCGTGGGTTGTAGGGGATTGAGATTGGATGCTAGAGATCGGTCCCTGCCTCGCCTTATATAGTCCGGGAGGCAGGGTTACAAGTCGGAGTAGGGAAGGAGTACTAGCCGAGTACGTCTAGGAGACCTCTATACAGTGCGGAACGTGTACAGAGTCCTATCCGAGTACTACTCCTTTGCTGTCCTTGTGCTCCACGCCTTCTGGTGCCGTGTAGCGCAAGCCGGGTAGTCCCAGGGGCCCACCGAGTAGTCGGTCCTGGCACCCACCGATGTAGTGGGCCCAGGGAGGTCCATACGACAGACCCACCTGTCATCCCCTAGCTCCGCCCCGGACTCTGCCGCCGCCGCCGAGTCCAAGCGAGGCACGCCTCCCCGTGCGTGGCCCGCACGCCAAGGGGCCTCCCCAGGCCTTTATAAGCCGGCCGCCGCCCCTGGAAGCCCCAACCCATGCCCTAGCCGCCGCCCTCGCTTCCTCCGCAAGCCGCCGGAACCCTAGCCCACCGCCGCCGAGGAAGCGGCGCCATCGCCGCTCTTTCGTCGCCGTGAAGCCACCCGGGAGCCGCGCAAGGAGGTAAGAGGCAGCCCCGAGCCGCTTGACGTCGAACCCATGCTCCGCAACGCCTTGGAGCCGTCGCCGTACTTGCGCCGCCGCTCCGCCGCGCCGAGCGCTCGCGCGGCGCGTCTCCGCCAAGACCGCCGCCCTAGATCCATTCGGCTTGTCCTACGCGCTTCGCGTAGAGGCCGTCCGCGTCCCAACCCGTTGCCGGGAACCCTAGATGAGTGTCTCACCGGCGACCCCGCCGCCGCTCGTCGCCGGCCGTTGCCGCCGCCGCCGCGTTCCGCCGCCCTTGCCGCTTGCAGCCGTGCACGGCCGTTAGATCTGGATCTAACGTGCCGGGACTTAGCCACCGCCTCGCAAATCACCACAGCCGCCAGATCTGGATCTATCGGGCCGAATTGAGTCAACCCCGGGTCAACAGGTCAAACCCTGCCGGCCCCGGCAGTTTTACGGAAAACCCCCAAGTTTTCCGGAATTCACAGATATACCCTTCTACCTTAGAAGTTTCCTTGTAGTTCAATCCTTTTTCTTTATTTTTGCCCAGAACCTTTTCAAATCTTTACACATTAGTACCTACACCTTCCCTAAGCCATAACTTGTTCGTTTTAGCTCCAGTTTTAGCGTTCTTTATGTCCACGCGTTCGTCTCGAAGCGTAGATTAGTTTTATGTTACTGTTTAGATCTGTTTGATCTGTTTGGTGATTGTTTCTTATTTATTCTTATTGTATGCTTGTATGTGATGATTAAGGACCGTAGAGAGCGATTTGTTCGAGGGATTTGAAGATCAAGTCGTGCAAGAGTTTGAGCAGCAAGGCTTTGTTGAAGGCAAGTATTCCTTGATGCATACCCGCTTGTCCTACATAATATGCACTTAAAATTCACTGTCTTTACTTTTCCGCTTGCATTAATTTGATGGGAGCCTATTAAGGATCGTACCTAGTCTTTTACTACCTTTACCTTGATACCGGGTTTATCAAATTAATCTTGTGGTAGATATTGCTTAGCATGCTCAACTGGGATTGGTATTAATCAAACTTGGTTACTTTTACTATTCTATGTTCCGTTTATGATCTTTACTTTACAAGACCACTTTAATATATTAATCAGAACATGGAGAACCACCCAGGAAAACAGTACAACCACAAGAACTAGTGGGCAATGGTCTTTGCTGAATAATTAGGAACTTTAGCTTGGAATGGTCTTACCTGATAAGGACAAGGGATCGGCGGTACTGTGGGGTATAGACTTGCACTAGCAGGGGGTTGGGTGAGTTATTCTTTTTATGGTGGGGTATCGACCTGCTAGGGGACTTTATACCTTGCTAACTGTTCCGGACCTTGTGGGTCATAACTTGCTAGGGAACCTTTGTAAAGGCCATGTAGCGTCCCTATGCAATCACACCTCGGTTTTGTGGTATGGTGCCTTGCAAACACCGCATGGTTGGGTATAAAGTTCTTTGGAGCTTTTACGCTACTTGTGGGTAAAGATGTACAACCTCTGCAGAGTGTTAAACTAATCGATTAGCCGTGCTCACGGTCAAGAGCGGCCTGGACACTCACATGATTAAATTATGGTACTTTAATGTTTAATTGCTGTTTTATTCTTTATTTTATGATGCTTATATCTTATTAATTGGGTTGGTATGAACATACACTCTTTAGTAATCAGGTTGCTAATAAAACTTGATCCACTAAAATGCTTAACTGCTTGAACCTTAGCCATCCACCATATGGACTTGCATGTTATGTTGTTCTCTCTTGCTGAGTACGTCATGTGCTCACGCTTGTTTATTCTCTTGCATCTACAATACCCGGATTGCTGCTCAGATTGGGAGAACTTTGAAGATATTTCAGGAGATTTCCAGGAGTTCTAGGTGTTGTCCGCTGCGAGAACTCGTTGTTTAAGTTTCGTTTAAGACTATGGTTTGTAATAACTCTTTATTCGTGTGGCACCATTTTTGGTATTCATAATGTCTAAGCGTGTGTGTAACTTGATCCTGGCACACACGTGATCAATGCATTCGGTTTTGCCTTTAAAACTGGGTGTGACAGAGTGGTATCAGAGCTGTGTTGACTATAGGAACGCTAGCCTAGATAGAAATGGTCGAACTAAGGATTTTATAATCATAGAAGCTTTCTCTTACATGGTTGCTTTACTTCTATTAACCTTACTCTTGCCTTTTTGCCTTACTCTTGAGCTATCTGCATTCTTTACCTTGTGCTTGCTTTAGCTCTCATCCTTTTTGTCTTACCATCTATCTCATTCTGCACTGCACTATAGATGGTTCGCAGTTTGAAGACCTCTCAGGCTGGAGCTGTCCATCAGTATGCCCCGCAAGAACAGTACAACGACTTCCATGACGGAGACACAGATGAGGAGATTGAGATGGAGCCTGTACCTATGGTCTTCCCTAACCTTATCATGGTACCTGATGATGAGGAGGATCCAGAGGAGATGATCCCAGAGGAGGATGAGCCAGCTGAACAGCCCAACTTAGGGGAGCAAGCGCCAGGAGAAGACCAGGATCACCTTGATAAAGAGATGGAGGAAGAAGAACAAGAGCAAGAGGAGGAAGCTGAGGAAGCGATCTGGGAAGTGTACCGCTACAGAGCTGATGTAGTAGGCATTCCCATGGAAGACCACCTGCGAGCTATGGTACTTCGCTTGGGCTATGATAAGGCCCCTGTCTACCATTGTGAGCTGTGGACTCATCTGTGGTTCGAGCCCAATTGGGAAGTTGCTGCCATCCTGGAGGAGTACATTCCATGCTGTGGAGTGAAGGAGGTGTCGAAGAATCATGATGTGGCTCAGAGGACTACTATGGATGCTGGTATAGCAGAGTTAGCTCGGAGGGCGCTCTATGTGCTCTCTCACAAGGAGCGTGACAGGTTGGAGGATACCCACTGCCATTACACACCTTTCAGAGCCAGTGGGGAAGCCAAGACCTACATCGCCCCAGCACCAGCCTATGAAGGAACGCTGAACAATGTCCGGAGTCTACTTGCAGCTGTGAACACCGCACTGGACGATGCGAACAACACTCTATATGCAGCACAGCAGCAGATTTTCACTCTGGAGACGCAGAGGCGTGCCTTAGAAGCTGCAATTCAGAACAGGGAGCAGCCGGATGCTCGTGAAGCCACAGAAGGATGTACCTCCCCGTCACCCAAGAGGCCACACTACCACTCCCCTGACACCCGCACAGATGTCATGGCAGAAGATAGTCCTTAGGTTTAAGTTAAGAATAGGATCTCTTTGTGATCGCTAGTAGACGATCGGTAGAGTGTGTTTAGTTTAGAGGTGTGGTTGAATGCTTGGTTTTATGCTTAATGTTTGAGCTGGATTTTTGTTTGAGTGCAATGTGTTGTGGAGTGATGGCCACAACGACATTGGTTTAGTAGTAAGTTTGTGGGGGTTAGCTTTCAGACTCAATCAATTATCTATCTTAATCCTTTTGTCCCTTTAAGTTTTCCCTTAATGCAAATCCGAGATCTTTAAATCTGTTCGCGCAGCTTTCTAAGTCAGCTGCACTGTTTTAATTTTATCTCGAGCTACAGAACTCCGATTGCAGAAAAACCAAGTGGAAAAGTTCAGAAATTTCGTGACTGATTTTCTGTGAAAAATTCAGAATATTTGGATGGATAATCAGAGAGTTATGACTGAAACATTACAGCCTCACGAATCTGTTAAACACTGCTGACCTACCTGACTTGTTTATTTTATAACCAGAGTTACACAACTCCGATTGAGGTGATTCCAGTTGGAGTGGTTTCGTAATTTCGTTACCATTTATCAGTCCAAAATCCATAATTTTTGGTTTCCGAAACTGAGAGTTGTGCCTGATTGTTTGGAGTCAACAGAATCTGTCTTATCTAAACATCATTGCTATCTTATCTTTCTGAGTTTAACCCTTGGTGCAATCATCTAAAGTAATGTCCCTAACACTCAGATGGTGAACACCAGGACAGGATCAGGAGTTGATCAACCAGCAGGAAGAGCACCCCAGCCAGTACCAAAGGATCCCGCTGTGCAGCAGTTCCTGGAGGCACAGACTCAGCTCCTCCAGAACCTGACCAACACCGTGACAAACCTGCAAGCCCAGGTCAATAACCCACCGGTGCAGCCACCGGCGCCTCGCAACAAGCACCGGAAGTTTATGAGTCACCACCCTCCTGTGTTCACTCATGCCACTAATCCACTTGAAGCTGAAGATTGACTGAAGACAGTGCTGAAGATGCTCACTACCTGTGTTGACGGTGTATTTTGGTGCACCTAGCATGTTCATTACACTTTGGTTTGGATTTGATTAAGGAGCTAACCCGCCACTAGGCATACTAATCATGTAACAAGTTCATCTTTGTGCGTGCATTTGGAAGTGTTGTGTTTATGTAGGAAAACATGGACATAAAGGACGGATTCGCAACAAGTTCAAAGGAGCATTTACAGAGTCTTGTTCGTGTTCATGAGCTTGATGAAATCACTTCCAATGGTGGCGAGGACCGAAGTGCTACGAGGAACACCCCCGAGGATTGAAGCGTAAAAGATCAAACTTCATGCGAAGAGAACCTCCATCTTGGAAGTGAGGATAACATCATCAAAATCATGCAAGTGGAGGGGGCAAAGTACATAAATGCATAAGGACCCACGGAGCAAAAGGGGCGACCGAACCGGGCCGAACTGGGCCCAGGCCGGTCGGCCCAGGCCGGCCGGCCCAGCCCAGTTCTGGCGCCGGTTCGGTCCCGTTTTCCTTGCACTCGAAGGATCTTCAACCCTAAAAGCCCCGAGGCGCCGCCAACACCGAGGGGGGAGTCATTCGCACCAGAAGGCCATCCACAAGCTAGAGAGAGAGGAGGAGGATCTCCGGAGGGAGATCAACCACCTCGAAGGAAGCACCCTCTCGTGGAGAAGAAGGAAGACACCGTCGGAAGGGAAACTGTGAAAACCCGCCCAGGAAAATACCGTACTATCGCCTAAGACCGATCCTCTTTGGTCATTAAGCAATAATAAAGTACCATCCTGTCGTAAGTTGTCGGGTTAACGCCCGGTAAATCACTTGAGAGCACAAGGATCGAATATATGCATTAAAACTCACTCGAAGGCGAGTCTAGAGATACAACCACATTCAAATCCAAATTCGTACCCCGAAGGGTTTAATTATTACAAACCATAGTTCTTGTCATGACGAAATAGTTCAGAGTTTTGAAAAGCAGCGGAAATTAACTAGTGGAAGCGAAGACACCACGGGAGGCCATCCATGATGCTTTCAGCAGTCGTCCTCCACCAATTCCTTCTCCCAGCCGGGCGGGATCTCTCCGGGCCACACATCACTGAAGGCATTACCTGGATCAACACATTATAGCAAGGCTGAGTATACTAATACTCAGCAAGACTTACCCGTCGGTGATAACTACTTCACCAATTCTAGACCATGAAAGGCTTTTTGGCTACTGGGTTGCTTTTGCTAAAAAGTAACAAAGAGTCGGTCCTTACTTTCAAGATTTTAGCACAAGTTCTAGTAGGTTTAATCTTTACTACATTATCCAACTAGTGCAAACAAAGTTGTACAATACAATTAATCAAGCATCATCTTCATCAACTTCCATCATTAGGGATCACATGACTAGTGGAGTAAGTAGTCTCGGATAACGGTGAGAGGCCGGCAATCGATTGATTTAAACCTTGCAAGGTAGACCCAAACACACGGTAGGTTGCCCCCGTGAGGACAGCTTCCCCGGCCGTCCCCATAAATCCTTGGGTTGGGATCGAATCTTACAGTCTTTGGTGCAGGCTATCCGGCATACCCCGCGAGATACCCGGAGTCACCATACACCACCGGTGGCGAGCCGTGAGAGCGAATCCCAAGAGTAGTAACGGTAGGATCCCTAGCCGCCTCATTATGGTACTAGGCTTACCGGCCCCATAACCGGCATGTGCTTAGTACATTCAAAAACATAACCCACATAACCACTGGACCGGAGCCCAGATCCCATGCTCTTACCACGTGAGCAATCCATTTAAGGATATAGTATGATTCCTATCTAGGAACCTATTCTCGCGAGTGAGGTCATCACCCGACTTGTAACGGTCCTATAGCTTAGCAGCTATCGACCTATCATACTAGTAGGGACCAAAGGTACCTATGGATCATGCATCTAGGGTTTCATTCAACTCCTGTACGTAAATGCACAATCATTCATAGATAATTGAATAAAGGATTTAAAACTAGGTTAGATGCACCGGAGCTTGCCTTCGTCAGCTAGGTTAGCCTGGGCACCCTCGGTGTCGAGTACTTCCACGTACTGCAGTGACGCTTCCGCTCCTCCTTCCTCGGTTTCTGGGACCAGGGAGTAATCTCCGTTCGGAAGATCTACACGGAATGCAATGCACGTTCAGGTGATGTGATAGTTTGTTGTCTTATCCAACCCTGGGTTGGTCATATTCACCTTAACAAGCATCTATCTAAGGTTTCTCTCTTAGGAAGGTTATTGGTTGTACATGGGTTACTCTTTGATTCCACATTTGAATAAAGGTTTTTATTAAGCCTTATCATTCGATGTGGAAGCTTCATTTCAGTTTGTCTTTACCAACAAGGTGTAATTGGTATTTTTATTTGTGAATTAACTCCTTATCAGTGTTGATAATTAAATTTCTTTTATTTATATTAAATAATACTTTCAAAAAGGAAAAGATTTGATTAAGGGTTTCTCTTTATTTTAATTTCCCTTTAATAATAAAAAGGGCATTTAAGCCATTTATTAATCAATTAAATTACCAAAAATTACATGAGTGTTTCTTAAGCCTACTAGCACCCATCCTGGTCCATTGGACCCACATGTAAATGTTGGATGCTAGGAAATAAAATATTGTGGAAAATAACAAAGGCTAACTAGTGATTCAACTTAAATGCATATAAAAATAAATAAGCATCAAAATCATCCAAATTTTCTTGTGCATGCTCTCTGGACCTAAACAAGCCTAAAGAACTAGCACATTCACATGGAAACCTTACTGAACTTGGTATATTAATTTACAAAGGAAAACATGCATAATTCAAGAATAATTGCTTCTGTTAATCCAAAATTCATGATTAATTCACAGGATGTGTCTTTTGGCATTACAAGGCAGTGTGCACAAGTTGGGCTCAGGAACATAAACATTTTTAACAAGAAAAATCATTTATGCAGATTCTGCAGAAAAGGAAAAACATTTTTATAAAAAGATTTACGTCATAACTTTGTGCAATGTTTGGCATAGGAGCTAGTCATGACCTGGCACACAACATAGACAAAAATTACCTACAGAAGATTTATATATTTTGAGATATTGCAGATCTAGGGTTTCACATTAGTATTTTTCATGCAAAAACTATAAGGAATTAGCTCAGGCCAAAATAACAAAAGTTGTAGAATAATTCACAACGGATCCAACAAAATCGGTCTTGCATTTTTCTGATTTCTCTACGATTTTCTATGCAATTTACAAGAATCAGCCAAAGGGTTTTACTATTTGAGTTGACCTTTTGCTGGGAGGCCCTCGGGAAGAATCTGCGTTTTGCAATGTGGTCCTGGGCGCGGCTGGCCGGCGCGGTGGAGTAAAATTCCGGCGAGGTTCGCCGGGATTTGGCTGGGGAAGGGTGGGGGAAGGGTCTAGGGACTACTATGGACCGATTTGATTTGGTTTTGGGGGTAGAGGTGGCCGGCGACGGGGTGTGCAGCGGCGCCGGCGGTTGCCAGCCGCGGTACGCGCGCGGAGCTCGCCTCCGGCGAGCCCTCAGCCGGAGCAGCAAGGGGGCGGCGCGGCGCGGCTTCAGTGGAGTAGGAAGGCGAGGGTTAGGGGCGCTGGAGACTGCGGGATGGACCGTGGCAAGGTGTGGCAGCGGCGGGCGCCAAATTCCAACGGCGAGCTTGGGAGGACAGGGAGGAGCAGGTGCGTCGCGGCCAGGGGCCGGCTCCCCTTTTTAAGGCGACATGCGCACCCCCCTAGGGACCAGCGGACGGCTGAGGATGCTCATGGGAACTCGCGCGCCGGACGACGAGGAAGGGACCGCCGGTCCATGGCGTGCTCGTATGGCGGCTCGGTTTTCCGCGGCGTTCCCGGTGTTCGAGGCGTCGGGAGGCGAGCCACGACCTCGGGACGACGCGGGCTACCCTCTACAACTTTTGTAAAGGTCGTCTAGTGTTTTTCTCGACGGATTTTGCAGGAACGTCGTGCCAACATTGAATGCCGCTCTATCTTGGAAAACAGGAGGTGCTGTCAGTCAATCGAGTTTTTCACCAATTTCCACCCAAAATTTGAAATGCCAATCTACATGAAAGTTGTGTCCCTCAACAAGATGGAAAACTTTCATAAAGGTAGATTTTGAAGAGTTTAGGTGAAATTTGGGGAACGCGGCAAAAGTTCCGGACGACATTCGCTGACGTCAACGGTTAAGCTGGTTTTGACCGTGCCTTTGGCCAAGGGTTGACTACGGGTGTGTGTAGGCTTGGTCAAGGGGTTCATTAAGGTTCATTGGCAAGGTTTTCGGGGTGATGACCGAGGTTGACCTAGGTTTGACCGGTGTTTGACTGATTTGACTCGGCTGATCCGGTCATTAGCATTAATGACGGTAATTAAAAACCTGGGGCGTCACAGAAACCATGATCAACGGTGCTATGTCCAGCACCTTGATGGGGTAATCTTCTTATTCGTCCATGGGTTGTAATCGATCTTGAGATGTAATCGCACTTTTTTGGATTATCTATCTATCATCTTGTGTTGAACATACGTTAATGCTTAAGGTTAGCTACCATGCTGTAAAGGGAGTAGAGCTCCAATGCTTCCTTGGATCCATTCAATACGCCGTGTCCATCATAGGTCTAGTCATGAATACCTTCGCGTAGTGACAGTACGAGAGGAGGGAAAGGGCGAAACTGTGGTCACAACCCCGATAGATTAGATTGGTTTTTATGTCTTTAAGCGATTGCATGCTCTAGTATCGTAGACCCGTGGGCGAGTGTCTTCTACCTTGATATCTTAATCATTCTCTCTAGTGTAGTTTAGTTGTTTTCTAGTATAATAATAGTTAGGGTTTTAGTAGCTAGTGTGTCGTTGTAGATTGAACGCTTGTAATCCCCTTGCTCCGCGGATTGACAAGAACCTTGGGAATCCCGTGGTGAAAAAGGTGTGGGGTCCATATGCTTGCGGATCGTAGAGGGATACGTCTTTTATCCGTCAACAAGCCCCTTTTTCTAGCACCGTTGCCGGGGAGCAAGTTAGTTTACATCGTTTGATTTGCATCTAACTTAGTTTTATATTTGGTTTATCTTTTATTTTCTATATCTAACACATATTATCTAGAAAAACCTTTGTTTTGCTTTTGTTTTTGTTTTTATCTTATTGTCTAGAATCGTTAATCAACCTGTGGAAGAACCGGAGAAATCACTAAGGGATTACGCTAGCCCTCGATGTGAAGACATAAAAGTACAAGAGTCGGATTCGAAGCTCGAAGCGACCAAGTATGAGATTAAATCCAAGATCATCGAGATGGTGGCGGCAAACCCGTTTAAAGCGATGGTTACGGAGAACCCATATAGACATACATAAGGGATTTCACGACGATATGCAACACGGTGCGTCAAGAAGGAGTTCCCGATGAATGGTTCAAATGGAATCTCTTTCCCTACTCACTTGCCGGCAATGCAAAGACATGGTATTCGGTTGCGTCCTTTGAAGTTGAAGGCAATTGGAACAAGTTGACAAAGAAGTTTTGCGAGAAGTTCTTTCCAATTAGCAAGGTTCAGCATCTAAGGAGGTAAGTGATCACTTTCATGCAAGGAGAAGAGGAAGGGATAGACCAAGCCTGGGATAGGTTTAATGGATTGATCGAACAAGGACCAAAACTCAGCTTCACCGGTGACGTACTCTTGCATACATTTTTTATTTCCCTAACCACTAGTTGCATGCAACACGTCGAAATGTGTGTAGGTGGGGATCTCATGGAGAAAACACTTACGGAAGCCGCCCAACTTCTACAAAAAGTTAGTAAAGTGGCTGCCATGCGAAGAGATTGGGAAACAAGACTTGCGGAAGAGCCGGAATATAATTCAAGGAAGAAGAAATGTGCTGATTTTTCTAAAGAGGCAACCCCGGAAGTCACAAAAGAGGAGGCAATCATGGAAAAGCTTGAACAAGAACACATCAAGTCAAGAACTACACCAAACGTCGACTTCACCGTACCAAATGAGACGAACAAGAGAAGCATGTCAAGCGCGAGCCACTAAGGGAGTTCGAACCATAGGATTGGATTCCTATTGATTACGGAGAAGTATTCGACAAGAGAAGACCGTTCCCTAACCAAAAGGGAATGACAAGAGCATTAGAAGTGGATTTCCCATCGGAAAAGAAAGCGGAAAATTCATACGTCCTTGAAACCACCGGTGAGATTTTTCAAAAGCTTTTTGGATATGATATAGTGGATCCGGAACATATTGCCGAGGTGAAGAGAATCATGGGGATCAAGCCCGAAGCATCACCATACGCTTGCCTCGCTGAAATCTACTCGATAGGATCCGAGGAAGAAGAGAAGATGACACCACACTTGAGTTGCGAGATCAACGGAGTTCAATGCAAAGCTTTATGCGACATCGGAGCCCAATTAAGTGTTCTATCTTGTAAAATTTACGATAAAGTTCAAGACCACAACCTAGACTTAGCTCCAACATCAACGAAATTAATTATGGGAGATGGTAGAACTATCAAACCTCTAGGTATTGCTTGCAACATAAAAGTAAAAATCTCTAGAAACTATATACCAACTGATTTCTTTGTTATTGATGCTTACCATAGTAATCATGATCATATAATCTTAGGTAGGCCTTTTCTTAAGTTGGTTGATGACGTGTTAGATGGCGGAGAAGGCAAAGTAACAATGAACCTTAATGGAACAAAGTACACATATAACTTTCTTTGTGCTTCTAAACACCTTACACCCTTTCCTCCCGAAGATGAAGAAGTAGAAGAGATAGATAGTCTTTGTTTTGTTGAAACCCTTAGAGACCCGCTGCAAAGAGCGATGGAAAATCAAATTAGTAATCAACAAGATGAAGAACTAGAGGAAGCAACAAAAGGCTTAGAGCCGCATGATGGTAGTGTGGAGGAAGAGAAATTCGAAGACATAGGAGAAATCAAACCCAAGGAGCCACAAGTGCCCGAGGTAGACCTTAAACCTTTGCCCAAGGGATTAAAGTATGAATTTTTGGGCCCAGACAAAACCTATACGGTCATCGTGAGTGACGAGTTGAGTCCCGAAGAAAATGAAGCGTTGCTGATTTTATTAAAAAAAACATAGGTATTAGCCCAGCCTTTTGCACTCATCGTATACCAATGGAAGACCAATGTAAGCCTGTAGTGGACCACCAAAGGAGGCTAACTCATGCCATGCGAGAGGTAGTAAAGAAAGAGGTTATCAAGTTACTTGATGCCAGAATCATCTACCCGGTTCCGCATAGCGAGTGGGTGAGCCCGGTACATTGTGTACCAAAGAAAGGAGGTTTGACCGTGGTGAAGAATGAGAAGAATGAATTGATACCGCAAAGAACCGTGACCGGGTGGCGGATGTGTATCGATTATCGTAAGCTTAACAAAGCGATGAAGAAAGATCACTTCCCCTACCGTTCATCGACGAGATGCTCGAGAGGTTAGCAAACCACGCTTATTTTTGCTTTCTCGATGGATACTCGGGGTTCATGCAAATTCCCATTCACCCGGAAGATCAACATAAGACAACGTTTACGTGCCCTTATGGAATGTTTGCATATAGGAGGATGCCCTTCGGCCTATGCAACGCTCCGGCCTCTTTTCAACGTTGCATGATGGCCGTGTTTTCGGAATTCATCGAATAAATTGTTGAAGTATTTATGGATGATTTTTCCGTTTACGGGAAAACGTTCATGGATTGCTTAGCGAACCTAGAAACGGTCCTTACGAGGTGTGCGGAGGTAGATTTGGTGTTAAATTGGGAAAAGTGCCACTTCATGGTTAAGCAAGGCATAGTGCTCGGACATGTCATATCCGAGAGAGGCATTGAAGTGGACAAGGATAAGGTAGAGACAGTTGAGCAACTCCCACCTCCTACGGATGTTAAGTCCTTAAAAAGCTTTCTAGGCCATGCTGGATTCTATAGAAGATTTATCAAGGACTTCTCGAAGATCACTAAGCCTTTAACACATCTCCTTCAAAAGGATGTGGCTTTCGACTTTGATGAGAAGTGCCTAGCGGCATTCCGGACCTTGAAAAATGAGTTGGTGAGTGCTCCCATCATCCAACCTCCAGATTGGAGCCAACCTTTCGAGATCATGTGTGACGCAAGTGACTACGCCGTAGGCGCGGTCTTGGGTCAAAGAAAGGAAGGCCGAGTTCACGCCATTTACTATGCTAGCAAAACTCTTAGTGGGGCACAATTAAATTATGCCACTACAGAAAAGGAGTTGCTAGCAGTGGTATTCGCTTTCGAAAAATTCAGATCTTACATCGTGAACTCGAAGGTCATTGTTTACACCGATCACGCAACCATAAAGTATCTCTTGGCTAAGAAGGAAGCTAAACCACGTTTGATTCGTTGGATCCTTCTTCTCCAAGAGTTTGATGTTGAAATTCGTGATAAAAAGGGGGTGGAAAATGTTGTGGCCGATCATTTGTCTAGGATGAATCGTGGACAAGATGATAAAGAGCCCATAGAAGATAAGATGAGAGATGACCACCTCTATAGAGTGCTTGATAAAGACACATGGATGATCGATATCATTCGAGCAATTCAGAATATGCCTCTCGACCATCTAGATAAAAACACTCAAAAGAAGATAATCTCCGAAAGTAGGAAATGTTCTTGGGATGCACCATACCTCTTCAAACTTGGCAATGATGGAGTAATGAGAAGATGTGTGCCAAGACAAGAAAGGGTAGAGATTTTGAGAAAGTGTCACTCGGCGGAGTACGGAGGACACTATAGCCATTTTCGGACCCAAGCAAAGGTATGGGCGAGCGGATTCTATTGGCCGGAGATGCATGAAGATACTAAAAGATATGTTGCATCATGCCCTGAATGCCAAAGAACCGGAAACATCTCTCAGAGAAATTCTATGCCTTTGAAATACAACTTATAAATTGACATATTTGATGTATGGGGTATAGACTTCATGGGGCCTTTTAAAAGCTCATTTGGATTTGAGTATACCCTAGTCATGGTTGATTATGTATCCAAGTGGGTAGAGGCAATACCATGTCGTAAAGCTTCCACGGAGGAGTCCATTACTACGATCAAGAACGTGATTTTTCCCCGTTTTTGTACACCGAGAATCTTGATAAGTGATGGAGTAACTCACTTCACTGGGAAGAATTTTAAAAAGTGCTTGTCCAAGTTGGGAATTGAGCATAGGGTCTCTACGGCCTATCACCCACAAACCAACGGACAAGCGGAGACGTCAAATAGGCAATTAAAAAGCATACTCAACAAAACCATTGAGAAAGGAGGCAAATATTGGTCAAAGAAATTAGACGGAGCTTTATGGGCTTACCGAACGGCGTTTAAAACACCGATAGGCATGACCCCTTATCAATTCGTCTACGAAAAAGCTTGCCACCTTCCGGTTGAGTTGGAACATAAAGCCTATTGGGCGATTAAAGAGATGAACCTTGATCTCGATGCCGCGGTGGTGAACGAAGAATCCAAATAAGCGAGCTAGAGGAGTTGAGGTTGAAAGCATATGAAAACGCAAGCATATACAAGGAGAGAATCAAAAGGTGGTATGATAAAAGATTAAAGAAAAAAGAATTTAAAGAAGGAGATAAGGTCCTCCTCTACAATTCGAGGTTTAAAACCTTCGGAAAAGGGAAATTGCAAAGCAAATGGGACGGACCTTATGTTGTGCATTCGGTGTTCTCCAACGGAGCGGTAACCATTATGGATATAAATGGCGATCAATTTGTGGTGAATGGTCAGCAGCTTAAGGTTTACTACGAACCCGACGTCGTGCCCCTTCACCATGTTGACGTCTTCACCATGGAGGAAGAGACCGAACGCCCCGCCTAGGACGAAAAATAAGGCATCAACTTTTGTAAATAGTTTTTCTTTTAGTTCTATGGAGTTTTTCGCAAAGATTTACTGGGCCAACTTTTTCCCATGGGCTAAGGAAGAAAAAATAGGGCGGTGTGCAAAAACCCGGACCGGCCCGCCCCCGGCGGGGGTGGGCCGGTCGGCCTAGGCCGACCGGCCTAGAGGGCTCCGGCGGCCGATGACGCAGAATTTCGCCTGAATTGCTCCTTTTTGACTTCCCTGTTTGGTCAGAAAATTTTAAGAGAAGTGTAAAAAAGGAAAATAAGGTACCGAGGGCTTTTCTCCCAGGACTATATATTTGGCCGAATTGGGAGCTCGAGGATCAAACCTTTCAAGCAATATTTTGCACCCTTGTAGCAGCCATTGTGCCCCCAAAGAGCTTAGAGTTGAAGCTAGAAACCAAGAAGCCATCGATGGAGGAGGCGATGCGATGCGAGCTCAAGCTACCCGTCAAGAGGACCGCACGCATCCGTTGCGGAGGGCGTGTCCCGACCGGAGCTCTTGCATCCCGTCGAAGGAGAGAAGGTCCCTACGCCCGTTCGAAGGTCGGCACGCATCCAAGGCATCAAGCGCAAAGACTACAAGGAGGCGTTGCCAGAGCCTAAGGATTATGGGGGTAGCGACTACTCTGACGATCGCAGCCCGAGCTCGTGGGCGGCCGCCGGAAGAGATGATGACGATTGGGATGAGCAGCCCAAAGAGAGGACTCCCGAAGGCCCCAGCGGCGACGGCAACGATGGCAACGAGAGCGGCAATGACAATGGAGGTGGCAATGACGGTGGTGACGACGGTGGAGACTATGGCGATGAAGACCCCTTTGGATTACATCCGATGTGTTGTCGAACTTGCCGTCAATCCATCGGGGATCTCTACACGTCGGCCGATGAATGTCTCCAAGCCATGGAAGCGATGAAGCAGCGTATGGAGGATTTGGAGCACGTAGTTGGAGACAATTTCAAGTTCCTTAACCGTAACGTGCGCAAACTTTTCGGCATGGTTGGAAACATGAGAGGCAAGTGGTGCAATACTTGCTTGAAGTACCACTAGGTCTAGTTTTCCCCTTAGGATTTTTGTAAGATACGACGAGGACGTCGTATGTTTTAAGCGTGGGGAGAGCTAGCTTGCTAGCCTTAGCTTTTGAACTTCAAGTTTAGGTTCGGTTTAATCTTCGTGTGAGAGTCTTAGACTTTTAATGAGTCTTAGCGTTTTAATGAGTCTTTAGTTATTGAGTGTGTTTTAAAATTTTTGCAAATGTCTTAAATTAGTGTTGAGTCAAAGAAAATCAAATAAAAAGAGTCTATATATATATCTTTGTATATTGCTTATCTTTATTCACTTGTTTGTTTAATCTTCGATTCTTGATATATGAACACAAGTATGTGGTCTGAAAAACATCTACCGTGTTGCTTAGTGGAATTGCTACTACTTAAAGTATCCATACCACACTTCGATCTTGAGCTTCACATGTTAGTTGTGCTATGTTCAATGCTAAAAGTTAGAGGATTTCAGTTCTGAAAATTATCTTAAAACCCTTGTAATAAAGGTTAGCAAAACCTCTTTTTCCAAGTTGAGAGTAAGAAAAAATTTTCCTATCCAAAGCCAAGTTTATTTTTTTCGCTCCACCATAAGTGTGATTAGCACGATGAGTTAGGCTAGGACCCTTCTCTCTTGGTAAGTTTTAATTTCGAGCAATGATCATGTTCTTGTGCTTATCTTTTGTTGCTAGCCTCGTCATATATTCGGTAATGTGACTTTCGCAACGGAAGTCACGTACATCGCCGAATTCCATACCCAACCCTATACATCTCTTTTGTACATCGTATTCCTTGAACACAACCTATTTTCAAAGTTTCGTCTCGTCTCTAGCATGATTTAATTAAAATTTCAGATTGTATGCATGCAAGGAAAGAGAGAATTGAAAGCTTTGAAAAGTTGTCAAGAGGGAGAAAAATAAAGAGAAAAAGTATGTGTATGGAAAAGAAAGGAAAAAAATTATATGTGAATGAAAGAAGAAAAAGAAAAAAGATGAGGTTGCAATAAAGATATGAGAGGGATGGATCAAGTGAAAGAAAAGAAAAATAATGTGCAAGGAAGGATGTCACGTTGTTGAGAGACGAAACTTTCATTCTTTTTCCAACCATGTGCAATCCGACAACGAGGACGTCATCGGTGCCTTGTAGTCACAAATTTCTTTTGCCCTTGCACATGTCCACCATTCTAAATCTTCTCATCCTTGATATCCCTACATATGGTTAATTCTAATGATCATTGGCTTTGAGACGTAGACAACCATTAGAGGAAGTTCTTAGTTTGACAATACTTGTGTTGATTGCGCTAGCCCTACCTATAGTTCCACTTTACATGATATATGAGAGATTAATGGGAGGTGAGAGTTTTATAAAATTTGGTTAGGGTAGCCACTTCATATGATTGACTTGAGAGAGCTTGGAGAAAGGTTTTTGTCTAATACTTGTTGCAGGAATTTTTGTTTTGAAAATCATAAAAACCCTCTGATGGAAGCAAAGAAGTAAGCATGGTTGAGATTGAAAGCTTCGAGTGAAGAGTATGAGTTGTGGGGTAAAACTTGACGTGGTAAAACTTCTAAACGCCCATGTTTATGTTTGATTATCATTACTTTGTGTTTATGTATTAAAGATGAAGGGATTGACTAACTTTTGAAGAAGGATAAGTGGTATACGATTACAACGCTTTGGACGAAGTTCTTTTACGAGTACTTGCTCGAGGATGAGCAAGAGCTAAGCGTGGGGGAGATTGAAGGACCGATATGGCGAACCAGAGGGGGGGGAAGTGAATGGGAGCTGATAAAAAATTCTTCTCGAAGGAGATGAAAACTCCAACAAGATGAACACGGCTTCCAACACACGTCTCCGACTCACTACCCAAAATTGACCAAGCCCATGCAGCCACTGGAGTGCTACTGGACCTAGGAACCAGCACACAACCTTCCGACCCGAGAACGCAGCGAAACACCAAACCTCGAGTCTACAGACCAACACCAGTCAGACCGGTGAGCACCACCGGTCTGACCGGTCCCTGCTGGTGAGAGTTGGCAACTTCCACTAAGTGGCTTCACACCGGTCAGGCCGGTGCAACACACCGGCCGAGCCGGTCCAAGCCTCGAAAGCCCCCAAATCACCAAACAAAGCCAACCGACCACCAAACCGACCCAAACTCGAAACAAAGCAACACGGAACAACGGCGAACACACCCGGACGTTCACCCGAGCAAAAACCCACCGAGGGTTGCACCGGTCCCGGACCGGTCAAGAGCACCGGTCGGACCGGTGTAGCTCGGGCGGCTCGGGATGAACAAGCACCCGCGGTCAACTCCCCCAAATCCAAACCTCGATCTCCCGAATCGCTCCACGGACTTGAACAAGACTTTGGGGATATTAGGAACACCTCATGAGGAGTCCATAGCCAAGTTTAATCCCACCAAAACTCGTCCAAAAAGGAGGAATCGAAGAAATCCCGCCAAGAGCACTTCCAACCCAAGAACTCAAGAAACCCCAAAATCGAGCACCTTTACTCACGGATTTGGGAGGGGAATCACAGCTCAAAGAACCACGAAGGGTTCCCACAAATTTCCCCCATCAAATCCCCATGAGAAAGGTCCCAAAAACAACCCAAAGAAATCACCAAGAGAGGGCTCCGAAAATCACCACCAAGAACAACCGGGGAAAACACATCCAAACCTTGAGGAACCACGCTGAATCATCTATACATGAAACAAAGGTTCATAAAAGGTCTAGCAAGCCGCCCGATCATCCATCCCTCTCAACAAGATCTCTCCATGAAGCTCTCTTGCTAGTCCTATGGAAAACCTAAGCAAAATAGGAAGGAAAATGGGAAAACAAATGAGCTAGGGTTCCAAGAGTTGGCTGCCATCCTCTCACCTCTTGGGTTATATGGAGGCAACCGAATGTCTAAAATGCCCTTCTCTAACAACTAGGGATACAAGCCCCTCAAGGGCGGATTTGGAAGTCTTCATGTCTTCACCATCGGACGGATGCCCGGCGCCGCACCCTACGTAGCCTCGACGCAAGCCATGCGATCCCGACGCGTGTCCTCCGCTACGAAGTCTCCGGACTGCGTCGTCGCACACCGGTCAAACCGGTCCCCACCGGTCAGACCGGTCAGACCCACCGGTCAGACCGGTCTGGCGCTGCTGCAGCTCCATCTTCGGTTCTTCGGTCTTGGCTTTGTGGATCAACCAAGGAACCCAATGGTTTTCTGGTGAACCACTGGAAACCCCGCGAACTCGGTGTAGCCTCCGCCAATCTCCACTCATGACTCGGCTCCCACGTAGTCCCGGCTCGACCTTGGTTTTGAGGCTCTACCAAGAAACCGTCCTCAACTTCATCTTGCTGTTCATACCACCATGCGGCCCGCACTTGACCCCGCTGGCCACCGGGTCCCTCGAACGAAGCCTACTTGTCTTCTCCACACCTGGAGGCCTCACCGGCGACGACCTTTCGCGCTTGTTCTTCCCCTGCACCAACACCAGTCAAGCCGCAACCTGCACCTGCAATACTTAGCCAAGAATCAGTCCGCACAATGTTGTCAATCACGCATCACACAAGGAAGCGACCATCAACCGGTCCTCGAACCACACATGGACCTCAATCTCCCCCTTGATGAGTGCATTGACAACACCCACACGAAAGTAACAAGAGAGAAAAGAAAAAGAAAAGAAACGAACAAAAAGAAACTCCAACAAGCGATCGAAAGCTAAACAAAGGCAAAGAGCAAGATCACTTGAAGAAGACAAGTCTCGGACCCCTTAGGCAAGGGCAACGGCTCGACACATCCGAGACAAAGCAAAGCTCAAGCAAAGAGCGCAAACAACCAAAGCAAAGCTCGAACAACCATAAAGATCTCCCCCTGCACACATGCAAGCTCCCCCTGAACCAATGCACCTCCCCCTGGATGAATGCATGCAAACCAGCCGAAAACAGGGCAGCTGCAGCAACTTCAGCTCACACCGGTCAGACCGGTCATCACCACCGGTCAGACGGGTGCCTAAGATGTGCACAGGAACAGCACTCACACCGGTCAGACCGGTGACCTTGACCGGTCAGACCGGTGCACAACAGAGTCCAGAATTGGCTCGAAACCACCTGAAAACCTTCTAAATGCGCCAAGCAAGCCATTTCAAGCTCAAACTTCTCCCCGTTGTTGGCAATGCATGAATCAAGCCAAAAATGCAAAACTTTCAACCTAGAGCTTCTCAAATAGACAAAATTCAACAAAGAATGCTACACATGTCCAAATGAGCAATTTAGATACTCTACGGCTTCGTATCGATCTCAACTACATGATCACCAAGTTTCACAACCATTGGACGAAGCTAAGATGGATTTGAGCAATTTTGCGAAAAACTTGCCTCTCATGAGCAAAGTCCTAAACATGATCAAAGCATATCAAAATGGCAAAGCCACACAAACTTCATGCTAGGACAGCCATTCTAATCATAAGACCATCACAAACACCCACAAGCACCTCATGTCATGTCAAAGCCACCGAGCCATGTGCCTACTTCTATGTATGAGACTTCTCATTGGTAGGCATCATGCAACGGCTTAGCACCCAAAGCAAATTCAATTCAGCACATATGACATGGGAGCACATTTCCAAGCATTTTTCATTCCATTTTCAGATTTGTAAATGGTACATGAAATGTCTTTGCGACAAAAAGGAACTTATGCCCCTCCACAAGATGAAGCAAGAGGGCTAAACATTCATGATGGCAAATGAGCCTTTAGCCCCATATGATCAATAAACTAGCTATCCAACCACAAATTAAGCATAACCAAGCCACTAAAACATGTCAAGAGCATGTAAAGGTATTTACACAAGAGAGAGCATACATGAGACAATTTTTCAAAAACATAGCCATCAACCATGGATTATTCATCAAGATCATCAAGAGCTAAGCCAAACTAACCATAGCATACCAAACAAGCTCACAAAGACATATATCTCATTCCATGGTGAACAATGTATATGAGAGAAGCTTTTCCTAACCAATGCATATGATACAAAATGCATGCGATCTAAGATACAAGGATGCCTATACATCATGTTACATAAGCCATGCCAAATGCAAGAAATGCACAAAGGAAACTATACATATGCTACAAAGAGAGCTCCCACACACCCAACTCAAGAAATCAAACACACACCAAGTTCCCCCCGTAAACGAGTGAAAGTTGCTTGATCTAGAGGTTTGGTGAAAATATCGGCTAGTTGGTCATGTGTGGGTACATGGATCAAAGCTATCTTTCCTTTCTCTACGTTGTCTCTCAGAAAATGATACCTCACTTCTATGTGCTTGGTTTTGGAATGGAGGACTGGGTTCTTTGCAACGCTTATGGCACTGGTGCTATCACATTGAAGTGGAACATGGGTATACTCCTCACCAAAATCGCTCATGGTGTATGAAATCCAAAGGAGCTGAGAGCAACAACTAGCAGCGGCAACATACTCGGCCTCGGTAGTGGATTGGGCAACACTCGATTGTTTGCGGGAAGACCAAGATACCAAAGAAGAACCCACAAGCTGGCAAGTCCTAGAAGTGGACTTCCTATCCAACCGACACCCGGCAAAATCCGCGTCTGAAAAACCATGAAGCGCCAAAGAAGAGGACGCGGAGCACCAAAGGCCGAAGTCGGGAGTGTGACGCAAGTACCCGAAAATTCGCTTCACCGCTTGCCGATGCGAAGTCCTCGGAGACGCTTGAAAACGAGCGCACAGACACACCGAGAACTGTATGTCCGGCCTCGTCGCCGTCAAGTAGAGGAGTGACCCGATCATGCTCCGGTACTCCTTCTGGTCCACGTGTTCACCTTCCTCGTCCAACCGACACCCGGCAAAATCCGCGTCTAAAAAACCATGAAGCGCCAAAGAAGAGGACGCAGAGTACCAAAGGTCGAAGTCGGGAGTGTGACGCAAGTACCTGAAAATTCGCTTCACCGCTTGCCGATGCGAAGTCCTCGGAGACGCTTGAAAACGAGCGCACAGACACACCGAGAACTGTATGTCCGGCCTCGTCGCCGTCAAGTAGAGGAGTGACCCGATCATGCTCCGGTACTCCTTCTGGTCCACGTGTTCACCTTCCTCGTCCGCATCGAGAGCTGTAGTCGTACTCATCGGTGTCGTCATAGCCTTGGAGTCCTCCATCTTGAACTTCCGCACAATGTCCTTGGTGTACTTAGCTCCGGTGCACAAATGTTCCTTCCTTTGATTGCTTGATTTGTAGCCCGAGGAAGAACCGCAACTCGCCCATCATGCTCATCTCAAATTCCCTCGCTCATATCATCCGCAAACCTTGCAACAAGAGAGTTAGATGAGCCACCAAAGACAATATCATCCACGTACACCCGCACAATTAGGATATCTCCGCCGCCTCGGCAAAAAAACAAGGTCCGATCGACCTTCCCCATCTCAAAACCTCTCTCAAACAAGAACCCCCTCAACCTGCCATACCAAGCTCTAGGCGCCTGCTTCAACCCATACAACGCCTTCCTCAACTTGTACACCCGGTGAGGGTACTTCTCACTCTCAAACCCCGGAGGCTGCCTCACATACACTTCTTCCTCCAACACACCATTCAGGAAAGCACTCTTCACATCAATTTGGTGCAACTTGAACCCTTTAGCCACAGAAAAGTCTAGAAGGATCCTAATCGCCTCCAAATGGGCTACGGGAGCAACAGTCTTCTCGTAGTCGATCCCCTCCTTCTGACTGAACCCTTGAGCAACAAGTCTCGACTTGTTCCTCACAACCTCACCCTTCTCTCCCTTTTTGTCCTTCCACACCCACTTTGTACCAATCGGCTTACACTCTGGGGGAGGGTCAACCAACTCCCACACCTGTTTCCTCTCAAAGTTCTCCAACTCCTCATGCATCGAACTAACCCAATTGTGATCAGAAAGTGCGTGTCCAATGTCTTTGGGCTCAAAAGTAGCAACAAACGCAGCATGAGCGAAATGGGAATTGTTTCGAACCCTCGACCGTGTAGTGCGTTCATTCATGTCGCCGATGATCCTCGAAGCCGGGTGATCCATCTGTACTCGCCGGGAAGGTTCTCGCCTCGATGCTACCTCCTCTACAACATCAGCTTCTCCTCGTTCTTGATTTGTCGTCTTAGGTGTAGTAGAGGGTCCATCCATCACCGTAGTCGAAGTAGTGGGTACATGTTCAGCCGGGGGCACCACACCGCCATCTTCATCATCACCATGTTCATGCTCCTCCTCTTGAAAGATCTCTTCGCCAAGCTCATCATCACCTGCACACTCAAAGACAAGCTGACTACGTGGCTCTGTCTCGTCGAAGGTTACCTCGCAAGTCTCCACGATTTGGTTAGTTTCAAGATTGAGCACACGATATGCTCTAGAATGAGATGCATAACCAAAGAAAATGCCATCGACAGACATAGCCTCAAACTTATCCAACTTCCTCGCCTTTCTTCGAATGAAACACTTGCAACCAAAGACATGGAAGTGACTCACCTTGGGTGTGCGACCATGCATCAACTCATAGCATGTCTTCTTCTTGTGCACTCTGAGGTATATCATGTTCGACACATAGCACGCGGTATTCACCGCCTCAGCCCAATACCTCCTCGGAGTCCTATGCTCATCAAGCATCGTCCGAGCCATCTCGCACAAGGTCTTGTTCTTCCTTTCCACAACACCATTCTGGGGAGGCGTATACGGACTCGAAAACTGGTGCTCAAGACCCAAGTCATGGCAAAAGGTTTCAAAACGAGAGTTTCTGAATTCTGAGCCATTATCACTGCGGAAAGCTCGTATGGCATCTCCGTGCCTCTTGTTCCTCAACCTCAAGACTAGATCTCGAACAAAACCAAATGTCTCCCCCTTATCCTCGAGAAAGAACACCCAAGCATACCGAGAATAGTCGTCCACCACAACAATGACATACCACTTCCCACCTGCAGATCGCACACGTGCTGGGCCAACAAGGTCCATATGGAGCAGCTCGCATGGACGCTCAGTCATCACATCGGTGAGAGGCAGGTGAGAAGAGGCTACCATCTTGGCATGCCTACAAGGCGCACAAACCAACTCTTTCTCAAGCCTCAACCGTGGCAATCCTCGGACCAAATTGAGTTTACTCAAGCGAGACAAAAGATCAAAGATCAAGTGACCCAACTTCCTATGCCACTTCCACAACTCACTCGAAGAACCAGCCAAGAAACAACGCTCCACACCCGAAGACTGAGAAAAATCAGCACAAAACACCTGACCCTCGGGAACGACCATACAGATAAGGTCCCCTCGAGAGTCCAAGATCGAGAACCACCTGGCCGAAACAACACCTCAAAGCCCTCATCCAACAACTGGGACACAGAAAGCAAATTGTACCCCAGCGATTGAACAAGAGCAACACGCCTCAGAGTGATCTTGTCACTCACTTTGATCTCACCTTCTGAAAGCACATGCCCACGCCCATTGTCCCCAAAGGTGATGTACCTCTTTGTCATCACCGGGACGAGATTTGAGAACCACCCCCTGTCTCCGGTCATATGCCTCGAGCACCGGAGTCAATCAACCAAATGTTCTTCAAGTCTCCCACCTGAAATTAAAAAACGAGCAAATGAGCGAACAAACGACTCAACACTGGGGTTAGTACCAAAAGAGTAAAACCAGTGCCGAGCCATTTGCTCGAAAGTGGGGTTAGCACCAACCAAAGCATCTCTCCTACCAAAGCTACCTCCACGAACACCACCACGGTAACCACCCTGAGGGAACCACCCCTCTCTACCTGGAGGAGGACCAAAACCATGAAAGAGAACCCGTGGACCGTCCCTCCTCTCCTTCTCAAAGCTACGACTCCTCCCATCCCCGTAGTGAACTCGAGGGGGAGAACGCCTAGCAACCTGACCACCGCAAACTCTCCAGCCCAACCACCAGAACCACGACCTCCAGAAACAACCCTCGCACCTGTATGAGCACGAAACCCAAAACGCCGCTCGTCCAGCCCGCACCGGTCCGACCGGTGCACCACATCGTCCGACCGGGTGTGACACCGGCGCAGCGCCTCCAACAGACTCTTCCGCTCTCCCCAAGCCCGAACTGTCCTCACATTCGCCTTGGCCCTGGGCATCTGCACACGAGGCTCAAGTACACCATCGGAATGGTGGTACTTGTTCTTGTTGGCCCACTCCTTTGCCATTCTCTCCTCACGCTTCCTCTTGAAGCAAAACTCCTCCTTATGGCCATCTCTCCCACAATAGCCACAATGGAAGCTCACAAGCTTAGGCTTAGGCTTGGGATGTGGCTGCTCACTTGGTTTCTCTTCACTCATCTCCTCCACCGGTTTCCCCTCACTAGCCTTCTCACTTTCTTTCCCAAAGAACACTTTCCCCGAAGTGCTCACAAACTTGATAGGCTTTTGTAAATCATTTGTGGGTGTAGGAAACACGGTGGAGGCCGGGGTTGTGTCTAGTCGGTTCCTAAGATGGTTAGGTTTTGGGGGGAAATCATTTTTGTGGTGGGTTTTTGGTGGCTCGGGGATATTCTCTCCACTTCCCTCACCAACCTTGTTTGCCCCAAGTCCCTCACCATCCTCGCCTCTTAAACGCCTCGATCATCATCCTCAACCGAGGCTCATGACCGGACAACCAACCCATCAACTTCCTCAAGTCATCATTCTCATCCTGCAAACGATCAACATAATGTGCAAGTTCCAAATTTTTCAAGGCATGCATTTCACAGGTAGAGCATGATGTAGGCATGGGTTCCTTCAATTTAGCCTCAAGCGAACTAGTGTAAGCATGCATCTCATCAATCTTAGCATGCAAAGCAGGGCAAGAAGTGCAAGCACCTAGCAAAGCAGGTCTAGACTTAAGCTCAGCCACTTCAACCCTAAGCACATCTAGTTCCTCACACTTGGAGGCATGCTTCTTCTTAAACAAAGCAAGATCAGCAAGAAAGATGGAGCAATCAGCACAATCAACCTCATCCGAAACAACAGGGCTAGCCTTAAGGGAATCAATCTCAAGCTTGCTATCAAGCACCTATGTCTCTAGCTCAGCCACTCTAGTCCTAGCATCCTCGAGTGAAGCCCTAAGCTCTTTTCTCATTTTCTTGGCCTCTCTAAGCATGTCATCACGGTTATTAAGCAAAGAGCCAAGCCTCTCATTCTCCTGGCGCAAGAAGGGAAGTTCATCACGCACCTCGTTGTCGGAATCAGAGTCCGAGTCGCTCTGTGTGCTCTTCTTGCTGCCGAAGCTCAGCGCCATGGTGCAGAAGCCGTCTCTCGCGAAGCAGCTCAGCCCGCTCAGGTTCTTGGACGACTTCTTGTTCTTGCGACGATCACCATCGTCTTCACTGCTGCTCGAGCTCGAGGTGGAGTACGCGGAACTGGAGTCGACGTCGCTCGCTCCCACCATCGCTCGGGCCTTTCCTGGGCTCTCCTTCTTCCTCGATCGTCGCTCGTCCTTGTACTTGTTCTTGTGCTTGCTCTTGTGGTCGCGCCTCGACCGGTACTTGCCATCTGTCCTCGACTTGTGCTTTGTAGCTGTCCTTGTTCTCGGCCTTCTCCGGGCAGTCGGCGACGAAGTGTCCCGGCTTGCCGCACTGGAAGCAAGTCCTCGTGTTCCTCCTCATGTTCACGCGGTTCTCGTGCAGCCTCTCGAACCACCTCGTCAGGAGCGCCAGCTCGTCCTCTCCAAGCTCGTCGAACTCTTCATCTGGCATAGACATCAAAGTGGAGAAAGAGAACATCCTGGTGGATGGGTTAGAGTTAGCCTTTCCTTTGGAACCACCAATGAGGGCAAGACTATGGGAGTCAGTCGGTCCCTCGAGCTTGGCAGTCATGCCCCTATCCACCTCAGCCGACTTGAGCTTCGAGAACAGCTCGTTCACCGTCAGAGTGTCATACTTCTCCGACTCCACAATGGCCTCGAACTTTCCGCCCCAAATCATACGATCCAAAGAGTGTAAGAGCTTGAACACTCTATCATGATCATCGTACGGGAGCACGTCCACATTGGCCCTCATGTTGTTCACAACCACCGTGAACCTCTGAAACAAGGCATCGATGGACTCACCGGGGAGATGAGTGAAATTCTCGTACTCTCTCCGTAGGTCGCATACATCCGTGCTCGAACTCGGGCATTCCCAACATGAGCCTCCTTTAACACGGCCCAAATCCTACAAGCCAAGTGCTCGCCGTGCACCCGATCGAACTCGGCCGACACAAAGCACGAAACAAGTAGTCGACCGCCTTATTGTTGGCGTCGAATCTGTCCCTCGATCCTGGAGCGAGGAAGTCCATCGGCTGGACATAGCCTGTGTCCACCGTGATGTCCCAAAGGATCCGACCCTTTCCGCGGAGGAACGCACCCATCCGCTTACTCCACATCTGGTAGTTCTTGCCATCGAAGTGTGGAGGACCCGAACCCCGTTCCTGGTACGCCATCCTTGGATCTTCGACTAGTTAGAGTCAACAAAGACCCGAACCGGCTCTGATACCACTTGAAGGACCGATACGGTCAACTCCCCCAAATCCAAACCTCGATCTCCCGAATCGCTCCACGGACTTGAACAAGACTTTGGGGATATTAGGAACACCTCATGAGGAGTCCATAGCCAAGTTTAATCCCACCAAAACTCGTCCAAAAAGGAGGAATCAAAGAAATCCCGCCAAGAGCACTTCCAACCCAAGAACTCAGGAAACCCCAAAATCGAGCACCTTTACTCACGGATTTTGGAGGGGAATCACAGCCCAAAGAACCAGGAAGGGTTCCCACAAATTTCCCCCATCAAATCCCCAAGAGAAAGGTCCCGAAAACAACCCAAAGAAACCACCAAGAGAGGGCTCCGAAAATCACCACCAAGAATAACCGGGGGAAACACAACCAAACCTTGAGGAACCACGCCGAATCATCTATACATGAAACAAAGGTTCATAAAAGGTCTAGCAAGCCGCCCGATCATCCATCCTTCTCAACAAGATCTCTCCATGAAGCTCTCTTGCTAGTCCTATGGAAAACCTAAGCAAAATAGGAAGGAAAATGGGAAAACAAATGAGCTAGGGTTCCAAGAGTTGGCTGCCATCCTCTCACCTCTTGGGTTATATGGAGGCAACCGAATGTCTAAAATGCCCTCCTCTAACAACTAGGGATACAAGCCCCTCAAGGGCGGATTTGTAAGTCTTCATGTCTTCACCATCGGACGGATGCCCGGCGACCGCACCCTGCATAGCCTCGACGCAAGCCATGCGATCCCGACGCGTGTCCTCCGCTTCGAAGTCTCCGGACTGCGTCGTCGCACACCGGTCAGACCGGTGCTCCTCACCGGTCAGACCGGTCCCCACCGGTCAGACCGGTCAGACCCACCGGTCAGACCGGTCTAGCGCTGCGGTAGCTCCGTCTTCGGTTCTTCGGTCTTGGCTTTGTGGATCAACCAAGGAACCCAGTGGTTTTCTGGTGAACCACCGGAAACCCCGTGAACTCGGTGTAGCCTCCGCCAATCTCCACTCATGACTCGGCTCCCACGTAGTCCCGGCTTGACCTTGGTTTTGAGGCTCTACCAATAAACTGGCCACAACTTCATCTTGCTGTTCATGCCACCATGCGGCCCGCAGTTGACCCCGCTGGCCACCGGGTCCCTCGAACGAAGCCTACTTGTCTTCTCCACACCTGGAGGCCTCACCGTCGACGACCTTTCGCGCTTGTTCTTCACCTGAACCAACACCAGTCAAGCCGAAACCTGCACTTGCAATACTTAGCCAAGAATCAGTCCACACAACGTTGTCAATCACTCATCACACAAGGAAGCGACCATCCACCGGTCCTCGAACCACACATGGTCCTCATAGATGTTGACGGTGTATTTTGGTGCACCTAGCATGTTCATTACACTTTGGTTTGGATTTGATTATGGAACTAACCCGCCACTAGGCATACTAATCATATAACAAGTTCATCTTTGTGCGTGCATTTGGAAGTGTTGTGTTTATGAAGGAAAACATGGACATAAAGGACGGATTCGCAACAAGTTCAAAGGAGCATTTACGGAGTCTTGTTCGTGTTCATGAGCTTGATGAAATCACTTCCAATGGTGGTGAGGACCGAAGTGCTACGAGGAACACCCCCGGGGATTGAAGCGTAAAAGGTCAAACTTCATGCGAAGAGAACCTCCATCTTGGACGCGAGGATAACATCATCAAAATCATGCAATTGGAGGGGGCAAAGTACATAAATGCATAAGGACCCACGGAGCAAAAGGGGCGACCGAACCGAGCCGAACTGGGCCTAGGCCGGTCGGCCAGCCCAGTTTTGGCGCCGGTTCGGTCTTGTTTTCCTTGCACTCGAAGGATCTTCAACCCTAAAAGCCCCGAGGCGCTGCCAATACTGAGGGGGGAGTCATTCGCAGCAGAAGGCCATCCACAAGCTAGAGAGAGAGGAGGAGGATCTCCGGAGGGAGATCAACCACCTCGAAGGAAGCACCCTCTCGTGGAGAAGAAGGAAGACACCATCGGAAGGGAAACCATGATCAACGGTGCTATGTCCAGCACCTTGATGGGGTAATCTTCTTATTCGTCCATGGGTTGTAATCGATCTTGAGATGTAATCGCACTTTGTTGGATTATCTATATATCATCTTGTGTTGAACATACTTTAATGCTTAAGGTTAGCTACCATGCTGTAAAGGGAGTAGAGCTCCAATGCTTCCTTGGATCCATTCAATACGCCGTGTCCATCATAGGTCTAGTCATGAATACCTTCGTGTAGTGACAGTACGAGAGGAGGGAAAGGGGAAACCATGGTCACAACCCCGATAGATTAGATTGGTTTTCATGTCTTTAAGCGATTGCATGCTCTAGTATCGTAGACCCGTGGGCGAGTGTCTTCTACCTTGATATCTTAATCATTCTCTCTAGTGTAGTTTAGTTGTTTTCTAGTATAATAATAGTTAGGGTTTTAGTAGCTAGTGTGTCGTTGTAGATTGAACGCTTGTAATCCCCTTGCTCCGCAGATTGACAAGAACCTTGGGAATCCCGTGGTGAAAAAGGTGTGGGGTCCGTACGCTTGCAAATCGTAGAGGGATACGTCTTTTATCCGTCAACAAGCCCCTTTTTCTGGCGCCGTTGCCAGGGAGCATGTTAGTTTACATCATTTGATTTGCATCTAACTTAGTTTTATATTTGGTTTATCTTTTATTTGCTATATCTAACACATATTATCTAGAAAAACCTTTGTTTTGCTTTTGTTTTTGTTTTTATCTTATTGTCTAGATGGCGTTCGTTAATCAACCCATGGAAGAACCAGAGAAATCACTAAGGGATTACGCTAGCCCTCGATGTGAAGACATAAAAGTACAAGAGTCGGATTCGAAGCTCGAAGCGACCAAGTATGAGATTAAATCCAAGATCATCGAGATGGTGGCGGCAAACCCGTTTAAAGGGATGGTTACGGAGAACCCATATAGACACATCAGGGATTTCACACGATATGCAACATGGTGCGTCAAGAAGGAGTTCCCGATGAATGGTTCAAATGGAATCTCTTTCCCTACTCACTTGCCGGCAATGCAAAGACATGGTATTCGGTTGCGTCCTTTGAAGTTGAAGGCAATGGGAACATGTTGACAAAGAAGTTTTGCGAGAAGTTCTTTCCAATTAGCAAGGTTCAACATCTAAGGAGGAAAGTGATCACTTTCATGCAAGGAGAAGAGGAAGGGATAGACCAAGCGTGGGATAGGTTTAATGGATTGAACGAATAAGGACCAAAACTCGGCTTCACCGGTGATGTACTCCTGCATACATTTTTCTTTTCCCTAACCCCTAGTTGAATGCAACACGTCGAAATGTGTGCAGGTGGGGATCTCATGGAGTTAGTAAAGCGGCTGCCATGCGAAGAGATTGGGAAACAAGACTTGCGGAAGAGCTGGAATATAATTCAAGGAAGAAGAAGTGTGCTAATTTTTCTAAAGAGGCAACCCCGGAAGTCACAAAAGAGGAGGCAATCATGGAAAAGCTTGAACAAGAACACATCAAGTCAAGAACTACACCAAACGTCGACTTCGCCGTACCAAATGAGACGAACAAGAGATGCATGTCAAGCACGAAGGCACTAAGGGAGTTCGAACCAATGGATTGGGTTCCTATTGATTACGGAGAAGTATTCGACAAGAGAAGACCGTTCCCTAACCAAAAGGGAATGGGAAGAGCATTGGAAGTGGATTTCCCACAGGAAAAGAAAGCGGAAAATTCATACGACCTCGAAACCACCGGTGAGATTTTTCAAAAGCTCTTTGGAGATGAAATAGTGGATCCGGGACATATTGCCGAGGTGAAGAGAATCATGGGGATCAAGCCCGAAGCATCACCATACGCTCGCCTCGCTGAAATCTACTAGATAGGAACTGAGGAAGAAGAGAAGATGACACCACACTTGAGTTGCGAGATCAACGGAGTTCAATGCAAAGCTTTATGCGACATCGGAGCCCAAGTAAGTGTTCTATCTTCTAAAATTTACAATAAAGTTCAAGACCACAACCTAGACTTTGCTCCAACGTCAACGAAATCAATTATGGGAGATGGTAGAACTATCAAACCTCTAGGTATTGCTTGCAACATGAAAGTAAAAATCTCTAGAAACTATATACCAACCGATTTCTTTGTTATTGATGCTTACCATAGTAATCATGATCATATAATCTTAGGTAGGCCCTTTCTTAAGTTGGTTGATGCCGTGTTAGATGCGGAGAAGGCAAAGTAACAATGAACCTTGATGGAACAAAGTACACATATAACTTTCTTCGTGCTTCTAAACACCTTACACCCTTTCCTCCCGAAGATGAAGAAGTAGAAGAGATAGATAGTCTTTGTTTTGTTGAAACCCTTAGAGACCCGCTGCAAAGAGCGATGGAAAATCAAATTAGTAATCAACAGATGAAGAACTAGAGGAAGCAACAAAAGGCTTAGAGCCGCATGACGGTAGTGTGGAGGAAGAGAAATTCGAAGACACAGGAGAAATCAATCCCGAGGAGCCACAAGTGCCCGAGGTAGACATTGAACCTTTGGCCAAGGGATTAAAGTATGAATTTTTGGGCCCAGACAAAACCTATCCGGTCATCGTGAGTGACGAGTTGAGTCCCAAAGAAAATGAAGCGTTGCTGATTTTATAAAAAAACATAGGAAGGTGATTGGATATTCGATTAATGATCTCAAAGGTATTAGCCCAGCCTTTTGCACTCATCGTATACCAATGGAAAACCAATGTAAGCCCGTAGTGGACCACCAAAGGAGGCTAACTCATGCCATGCGAGAGGTAGTAAAGAAAGAGGTTATCAAGTTACTTGATGCTGGAATCATCTACCCGGTTCCACATAGCGAGTGGGTGAGCCCGGTATATTGTGTACCAAAGAAAGGAGGTTTGACCGTGGTGAAGAATGAGAGGAATGAATTGATACCGCAAAGAACCATGACCGGGTGGCGGATGTGTATCGATTATCGTAAGCTTAACAAAGCGACGAAGAAAGATCACTTCCCCCTACCGTTCATCGACGAGATGCTCGAGAGGTTAGCAAACCACGCTTATTTTTGCTTTCTCGATGGATACTCGGGGTTCATGCAAATTCCCATTCACCCGGAAGATCAACATAAGACAACGTTTACGTGCCCTTACGGAACGTTTGCATATAGGAGGATGCCCTTCGGCCTATGCAACGCTCCGGCCTCTTTTCAACGTTGCATGATGGACGTGTTTTCGGAATTCATCGAAGAAATTGTTGAAGTGTTTATGGATGATTTTTCCATTTGCGGGAAAACATTCATGGATTGCTTAGCAAACCTAGAAAAGGTCCTTACGAGGTGTGCGGAGGTAGATTTGGTGTTAAATTGGGAAAAGTGCCACTTCATGGTTAAGCAAGGCATAGTGCTCAGACATGTCATATCCAAGAGAGGCATTGAAGTGGACAAGGCTAAGGTAGAGACGGTTGAGCAACTCCCACCTCCTACGGATGTTAAGTCCTTAAGGAGCTTTCTAGGCCATGTCGGATTCTATAGAAGATTTATCAAGGACTTCTTGAAGATCACTAAGCCTTTAACACATCTACTTCAAAAGGATGTGGCTTTCGACTTTGATGAGAAGTGCCTAGCGGCATTCCGGACCTTGAAAAATGCGTTAGTGAGTGCTCCCATCATCCAACCTCCAGATTGGAGCCAACCTTTCGAGATCATGTTTGACGCAAGTGACTACGCCGTAGGCGCGATCTTGGGTCAAAGAAAGGAAGGCCGAGTTCACGCCGTTTACTATGATAGCAAAACTCTTAGTGGGGCACAATTAATTATGCACTACGGAAAAGGAGTTGCTAGCGGTGGTATTCACTTTCGAAAAATTCAGATCTTACATCGTGAACTCGAAGGTCGTTGTTTACACCGATCACGCAGCCATCAAGTATCTCTTGGCTAAGAAGGAAGCTAAACCACGTTTGATTCGTTGGATCCTTCTTCTCCAAGAGTTTGATGTTGAAATTCGTGATAAAAAAGGGGGTGGAAAATGTTGTGGCCGATCATTTGTCTAGGATGAATCATGGACAAGATGATAAAGAGCCCATAGAAGATAAGATGAGAGATGGCCACTGAAGGACCGATACGGCGAACCAGAGAGGGGGGGAGTGAATGGGAGCCGATAAAAATTCTTCTCGAAGGAGATCGAAACTCCAACAAGATGAACACGGCTTCCAACACACGTCTCCGACTCACTACCAAGGTTGGTCAAGCCCACGTAGCGGAAAAACACCACCATCCGACACACTGGACCTAGGAACCAACACACCACCATCCGACCCGAGAAACGCAGCGGAAAAACCAAGTCTCGAGTCTACAGACCCACACCGGTCAGACCGATGAGCACCACCGGTCAGACCGGTCCCTGCTGGTGAAACTGAGCAACTTTCACTAAGTGGCTCTACACCAGTCAGACCGGTGAGACACACCGGTCAGACCGATGGCAGCCTGAAAGCCCCCAAGGCACCAAACAGGCCAACCGACCACCAAACGGACCCAAACTCGAAACAGCAGCAACACGGGACAACAACGAACACACCAAGACGTTCACCCGAGAAAAAAAACCCACAAGGGCTCGCACCGGTCAGACCGGTCAAGAGCACCGGTCAGACCGGTGTAGCCTGGGCAGCTCGGGATGAACAGCACCCGCGGGTCAACTCCCCCAAATCCAAATCTCGATCTCCCGAATCGCTACACGGACTTGAACAAGACTTCGGGGATATCAGGAACACCTCATGAGGAGTCCATAGCCAAGTTTAATCCCACCAAATCTCGTCCAAAAAGGAGGAATCGAAGAAATCCCGCCGAAAGCACTTCCAACCCAATAACTCAAGAAAACCCCAAAATCGAGCACTTTTACTCACGGATTTGGGAGGGGAATCACAGCCCAAAGAACCACGAAGGGTTCCCACAAATTTCCCCCATCAAATCCCCAAGAGAAAAGCCCCGAAAACACCCCAAAGAAATCACGAAGAGAGGGCTCCGAAAATCACCACCAAGAACAACCGGGGAAAACACATCCAAACCTTGAGGAACCACGCCGAATCATCTATACATGAAACAAAGGTTCGTACAAGGTCTAGCAAGCCGCCCGATCATCCATCCCTCTCTACAAGATCTCTCCGTGAAGCTCTCTTGCTAGTCCTAAGGAAAACCTAGAGAAAATAGGTGGAAAATAGGAAAACTAATGAGCTAGGGTTCCAAGAGTTGGCCGCCATCCTCTCACCTCTTGGGTTATATGGAGGCAACCGAATGTCTAAAATGCCCTTCTCTAACAACTAGGGATACAAGCCCCTCAAGGGCGGATTTGGAATTCTTGATGTCTTCACCATCGGACGGATGCCCGGCGACCGCACCCTCGCGTAGCCTCGACGCAAGCCATGCGATCCCGACGCGTGTCCTCCGCTTCGAAGATTCCGGACCGCGTCGCCGCACACCGGTCGACCGTGCTCCTCACCGCCGAGCCGGTCCCCACCGCCGACCGGTCGGACCCACCGGCCGGACCGGTCCGGTGCCGCTCGCACCTCTGTCTTCGATTCTCCGGTCTTGGCTTTGTGGATCAACCAAGGAACCCAGTGGTTTTCTGGTGAACCACCGGAAACCCTGCGAACTCGGTGTAGCCTCCGCGAATCTCCACTCATGACTTGGCTCCCACGGAGTCCCGGCTCGACCTTGGTTTTGAGGCTCAACCTACAAACCGTCCATGACTTCATCTTGCTGTTCATGCCACCATGCGGCCCGCACTTGACCCCGCTGGCCACCGGGTCCCTCGAACGAAGCCTACTTGTCTTCTCCACACCTGGAGGCCTCACCGGCGACGACCTTTCGCGCTTGTTCTTCACCCGCACCAACACCCGTCAAGCCGCAACCCGCACCCGCAATACTTAGCCAAGAATCAGTCCACACAACGTTGTCAATCACTCATCACACAAGGAAGCGACCATCCACCGGTCCTTGAACCACACATGGTCCTCAATCTCCCCCTTGATGAGTGCATTGACAACACCCACACGAAAGTAACAAGAGAGAAAAGAAAAGAAAAAGAAATGAACAAAAAGAAAGCTCCAACAAGCGATCGAAAGCCAAACAAAGGCAAAGAGCAAGATCACTTGAAGGAAACAAGTCTCGGACCCCTTAGGCAAGGGCAACGGCTCGACACATCCGAGACAAAACAAAGCTCAAGCAAAGAGCGCAAACCACCGAAACAAAGCTCGAAAAACCACAAAGAGCTCCCCCTGCACACATGCAAGCTCCCCCTGAACCAATGCAACTCCCCCTGGACGAATGCATGCAAAACAGCTGAAAACAGGGCAGTTGCAGCAATTTCAGCTCACACCGGTCAGACCGGTCATCACCACCGGTCAGACCGGTGCTTAACATGTGTACAGGACCAGCACTCACACCGATCAGACCGGTGCTCTTCGCCGGTCAGACCGGTGTACAACAGAGCCCAGAAATGGCTCGAAACCACCTGAAAACCTTCTAAATGCATCCACTAAGCCATTTCAAGCTCAAACTTCTCCCCCTTGTTGGCAATGCATGAATCAAGCCAAAAATGAAAAACTTTCAACCTAGAGCTTCTCAAATATACAAAATTCAACATAGGATGCTACACATGTCCAAATGAGCAAGTTAGGTACTCTACGGCTTCGTATCGATCTCAACTACATGATCACCAAGTTTCACAACCATTGGACGAAGCTAAGATGGATTTTGGCAATTTTGCGAAAAACTTGCCTCTCATGAGCAAAGTCCTAAACATGATCAAAGCATATCAAAATGGCAAAGCCACACAAACTTCATGCAAGGACAGCTATTCTAACCATAAGACCATCACAAACACCCACAAGCACCTCATGTCATGTCAAAGCCACCGAGCCATGTGCCTACTTCTATGTATGAGACTTCTCATTGGTAGGCATCATGCAACGGTTTAGCACCCAAAGCAAATTTAAATTCAGCGCATATGACATGGGAGCACATTTCCAAGCATTTTTCATTTCATTTTCAGATTTGTAAATGGTACATGAAATGTCTTTGCGACAAAAAGGAACGTATGCTCCTCCACAAGATAAGTCAAGAGGGCTAAACATCCATGATGGCAAATGAGCCTTTGGCCCCATACGATCAATAAGCTAGCTGTCCAAACACAAATTAAGCATAGCAAGGCCACAAAAACATGTCAAGAGCATGTAAAGGCATTTACACATGAGAGAGCATACATGTGACATTTTTCAAAAGCATAGCTATCAACCATGGATTATTCATCAAGATCATCAAGAGCTAAGCCAAACTAACCGTAGCATACCAAACAAGCTCACAAAGACATATATCTCATTCCATGGTGAACAATGTATATGAGAGAAGCTTTTCTTAACCAATGCATATGATGCAAAATGCATGCAATCTAAGATACAAGGATGCCTATACATCATGTTACATATGCCATGCCAAATGCAAGAAATGCACAAAGGAAAGCTATACATATGCTACAAACCGGCTCCTCGAGGGGAGGCAAAACGGGCTCGACACCACCGGCAAAAGAGAGCTCCCACACACCCAACTCAAGAAATCAAACACACACCAAGTTCCCCCCGCAAACGAGTGAAAGTGGCTTGATCTAGGGGTTTGGTGAAAATATCGGCTAGTTGGTCATGTGTGGGTACATGGATCAAAGCTATCTTTCCTTTCTCGACGTTGTCTCTCAGAAAATGGTACCTCACTTCTATGTGCTTGGTTTTGGAATGGAGCACTGGATTCTTTGCAACGCTTATGGCACTGGTGCTATCACATTGAAGTGGGACATGGGTATACTCCTCACCAAAGTCACTCATGGTGTAGGTGATCCAAAGGAGCTGAGAGCAACAACTAGCAGCGGCAACATACTCGGCCTCGGTCGTGGATTGAGCAACACTCGACTGCTTGCGGGAAGACCAAGACACCAAAGAAGAACCCAAAAACTGGCAAGTCCCAGAAGTGGACTTCCTATCCAACCGACACCCGGCAAAATCCGCGTCTGAAAAACCATGAAGCGCCAAAGAGGAGGACGCGGAGTACCAAAGGCCGAAGTCGGGAGTGTGACGCAAGTACCTGAAAATTCTCTTCACCGCTTGCCGATGCGAAGTCCTCGGAGACGCTTGAAAACGAGCGCACAGACACACTGAGAACTGTATGTCCGGCCTCGTCGCCGTCAAGTAGAGGAGTGACCCGATCATGCTCCGGACTCCTTCTGGTCCACGTGTTCACCTTCCTCGTCCGCATCAAGAGCCGTAGTCGTACTCATCGGCGTCGTCATAGCCTTGGAGTCCTCCATCTTGAACTTCCTCACAATGTCCTTGGTGTACTTAGCCTCGGTGCACAAATGTTCCTTCTTTTGATTGCTTGATTTGTAGCCCGAGGAAGAACCGCAACTCACCCATCATGCTCATCTCGAACTCCCCGCTCATATCATCGCAAACCTCGCAACAAGAGAGTTAGACGAGCCACCAAAGACAATATCATCCACGTACACCCCGCACAATCGGGATATCTCTCGCCCGCCTCGGCAAAAACAAGGTCGCGATCGACCTTCCCCATCTCAAAACCTCTCTCAAACAAGAACCCCCTCAACCTCGCCATACCAAGCTCTAGGCGCCGCTTCAACCCATACGGCGCCTTCCTCAACTTGTACACCCGGTGGGGGGTACTTCTCGCTCTCAAACCCCGGAGGTCGCCTCACATACACTTCTTCCTCCAGGCACACCATTCGGAAAAGCACTCTTCACATCCATTTGGTGCAACTTGAACCCTTTAGCCACGTAAAAGGCTAGAAGGATCCTAATCGCCTCCAAACGGGCTACGGGAGCAAAGGTCTCCTCGTAGTCGATCCCCTCCTTCTAATCGAACCCCCGAGCAACAAGTCTCGACTTGTTCCTCACAACCTCACCCTTCTCTCCCTCTTTGTTTTTCCACACCCACTTTGTACCAATCGGCTTACACCCTGGGGAGGGTCAACCAACTCCCACACCTGATTCCTCTCAAAGTTCTCCAACTCCTCATGCATCGAATTAACCCAATTGTGATCAGATAGTGCGTGTCCAATGTCTTTGGGCTCAAAAGAGGCAACAAACGTAGCATGAGCAAAATGGGAATTGTTTCGAACCCTCGACCGTGTAGTGCGTTCATTCATGTCGCCGATGATCCTCGAAGCTGGGTGATCCACTTGAACTCGCCGGGGAGGTTCTCGCCTCGAAGCTACCTCCCCCTCAACATCGCCTTCTCCTCGTTCTTGATTTGTCGTCGTAGGTGTAGCAGAGGGTCCATCCATCATCGTAGTCGAAGTAGTGGGTACATGTTCAGCCGGGGGCACCGCACCACCATCCTCATCATCACCATGTTCATGCTCCTCCTCCTGAAAGATCTCCTCGCCAAGCTCATCATCACCTGCACACTCAAAGACAAGCTGACTACGTGGCTCTGTCTCGTCGAAGGTTACCTCGCAAGTCTCCACGATTTGGTTAGTGAAGGACCGATTAGGCGACCAGAGAGGGGGGAGTGAATGGGAGCCGATAAAAATTCTTCTCGAGGGAGATTGAAACTCCGACAAGACGAACTAGCTCGGTCGAACCCCCGAAATCACACACTCCGCACTTCTACCTCCCGTTTGCCAAAACCACGTAGCCACTGGAGTGCTACGGTCCTAGGAACAAACTCTACCGAAGAACCACAACACACACGCGAGCAACGACGAGCGGAAACAACTCGAAAGCGGGCCGACCGTAGGGGGCGGTTAGGACCGGTATAGGGGGCGGTTAGACCGCCTCCACCCGGTAACCAAGAAATCCTCCGAAACGCCTCTTGCAAGCACCAAAACTCACCCCGCTTCACCAACAAAGATCTGCGGTCAAGGCCATGCTAGCTACCGTAAAATCTTGGCGAAAACCAAAACTTCACCCAAGGGCCTAGGGGCGGTTAGACCGGCTACCGGGGGCGGTCTAACCTCCCGTACCCAACGAACGAACTCCAAACAAGAACTCCTAGCAAACCACACTAAAACGAGCCAAGATTTCACCGAACACTCCTGCGATCAAGGTGAACAAACTCACGAGAGAAAGGTCCGGCAGAATCAAACTTTCTTCGGAAAGGCCTAGGGCGGTTAAACTCGGTGCCGGGGGGCGGTTAGACCTCCCTCCCCCGAGCACAAAGATCCGAGTGAAAACCCAAGCAAACGGACTCGAAACGCTCCAAGATTTCAACCATACAATCCCCTGGTCAAGGCCAACATGCTACCGGAAGATCTCGGCCAAAATAAAAACTTTCTCCGGACGAGCCCGGGCGGTTAGACCGCCCCTCCTACGCGGTTAGACCGCCCTCCCCGTACGAACGGGAAAAGGGGAACCGCGGGTCAACCCTCAACTTTGCATCACCCGATCTCCCGATTCACCCAATGGATTGCGCCGAAACTTTGGGGATGCCCGGGTCACCTCATGGACGACCTCTCCCTCAAAGGAATTGCACCGAAACGCTCTCAATCATGGGGAATCGCAAATCTCGTGACCAAACCTCAAGAACTCGAGTTCCAACGAAAACCACCAAATCGAGTCCGATTCAAAGGGGATTTGGGGGCAAAGTCACCAGCCAAAGAGGCACAAGAACCTCATACGTGACACCCACCAAAAACCCCAAGAAATCGTCCTCAAAACACCGCCAAAAAGAGCTCCGAAAATCAACACCAAAGAGACGCGGAAAACCACCATGATGAGCAACGCCAAACCTTCTATACATGCCATGAATGGTTCGTACAAGGTCTAGCTTGCCACCCAAACATCCATCCCTCTCTCTAGATCTCACATGAAGCTCTCAAGCTAGCCTTCTAAAATCCTAAGGAAAATAGAGAACGAAAATGGAAAAACCAAATGAGCTAGGGTTCCAAGAGTTGGCTGCCATCCACCCCTCTAATGAGTATATATGGAGGCACCCAAAAGACTAAAACGCCCTTCACTAATAACTAGGGATACATGCCCCTCAAGGGCGGATTTGGAATTCTTGATGTCTTCACCATCGGACGGATGCCCGCGACCGCACCCCGCGTAGCCTCGACGCAAGCCTTGCAATCCCGACGCGTGTCCTCCGCTTCGAAGCTTCTCGCCGCGGCGGCCGGGCGGTCGGACCGCCCCCCCCCCCCCCCGGGCGGTTAGACCGGCCCGGGATCCGACCGGCCCCGGGCGGTCCGACCGCCCTCCCGGGCGGTTGAACCGCCCGGGTGGCCGCACCTCCTCGTCGAGTCTTCGGCCTCGCTTTTGTGGCTCAACCGAGTAACCCGGGGTTTTCTCGGTGAACCACCGCAAACCCCGCGAACTCGGTGTAGCCTCCGCCAATCTCCACTCATGACTCGGCTCCCACGTAGTCCCGGCTCGACCTTGGTTTTGAGGCTCTACCAAGAAACCGTCCACGACTTCATCTTGTCGTTCATGCCACCATGCGGCCCGCACTTGACCCCGCCGGCCACCGGTCCCTCGAACGAAGCCTACTTGTCTTCTCCACACCCGGAGGCCTCACCGCAACGACCTTTCGCGCTTGTTCTTCACCCGCACCAACACGAGTCAAGCCGCAACCTCGCACCCGCAATACTTAGCCAAGAATCAGTCCACACAACGTTGTCAATCACTCATCACACAAGGGAGCGACCATCCACCGGTCCTCGAACCACACATGGTCCTCAATCTCCCCCTTGATGAGTGCATTGACAACACACATGATTTGTAACCAAAGTTAAAAAGAAAAGAAAAGAAACAAATAAAAGAAAAACTCCAACAAGTGATCAAAAGCGAAAGAAAGGCAAAGAACAAGATCACTTGAAGAAGAACAAGTCTCGGACCCCTTAGGCAAGGGCAACGGCTCGACACATCCGAGACAAAACCATGCTCAAGCAAAGAGCAAAAACCACCAAAAGCACACAAGGCCACGAGCCAAAAACTCACACAAGAGCTCCCCCTGCACATATGCAAACTCCCCCTGAACCAATGCATGCAAGAAGGTCACTTGGAAATGCAAGACAAAAAGCAAACCAAGCTCACATCGCATAGGGCGGTTAAACCGCTCGCACAGCCGGTTAAACCGCCCCGGTCATGTGACCGCCCCCGGGGAGGTTAGACCGCCCCATGTGACCGCCCCGCAAAAACTTCTCTCGAAAATTGCCGAACCACTTTGGACACCTTCCATTAGCTCCCGTGTGCCCAAATCATGCACAAACTTCTCCCCCTTGTTGACAATGCATGAATCAAGGCAAAATGCAAAAACTTTCAACATATAGCTTCTCAAATATACAAAATTCATCACAAGGAGCTACACAAGTCCAAATGAGCAAGTTAGATACTCGACAGGTTCGTAATGACCTTAACTACATGATCATCAAGTTTCACAACCATTGGACAATGCTAAAAAGGATTTGAGTAATTTTGCGAAAAGTTACTCTCTCACAAGCAAATACCTAAACATGAGCAAAACATATCAAAATGGCAAAGCCACTCAAAATTCATGCTAGGACAGCCATTCTAATCATAAGACCATCATAAACACCCAAAAGCACCTCATGTCATGTCAAAGCCACCGAGTCATGTGCCTACTTCTATGTATGAGACTTCTCATTGGTAGGCAACATGCAACGGTTTAGCACCCAAAGCAAATTAATTTCAGCACATATGACATGGGAGCATATTTTCCAAGCATTTTTCATTTCATTTTCAGATTTATAAATGGTACATGAAATGTCTTTGCGACAAAAAGGAACTTATGCCCCTCCACAAGATGAAGCAAGAGGGCTAAACATTCATGATGGCAAATGAGCCTTTGGCCCCATATGATCAATAAACTAGCTATCCTAACACAAATTAAGCATAGCAAAGCCACTAAAACATGTCAAGATCATATAAAGGCATTTACACATGAGAGATCATATATATGACATTTTTCAAACATTAGCCATCAACCATGGATCATTCAACAAGATCATCAAGAGCTAAGCCAAACTAACCATAGCATATCAAACAAGCTCACAAGAACATATATAGCAACCCATGGTAAACATTGTATATAGGAGAAGCTTTTCCTATCCAATGCATATGATACAAAATGCATGCAATCTAAGATACAAGGATGCCTATACATCATGTTACAAATGCAACGCCAAATGCAAGAAATGCACAAAGGAAAACTATACATATGCTACAAAGGAGCTTCACCACCAACTTAGGAAACCAACCACACACACAAAGCTCACAAAAGACCGGCTCCTCGAGGGGAGGCAAAAAGGGCTCGACACCACCGGCAAAAGAGCAAAGGAGCACAAAACTCACAAGCTCCCCCTAAACACATGCACTAGGGCCAAAGAGCATACAAAGCTCACCCTACACACATGATATAGAGAAGGAGCAAAACAAACCAAGTGGCTTGACCAAGGCCACACACTCGAAGGTCACAAAGCACTTACCTTTATCATTTCTTCACAATTCACTCATCCTTGTCCACCATCCCCGAAAGTGATGCACCTACATGTCACCACCGGGTATGAGGCCGAAGAACCACCCCCGATATCAACCAAATGTTCTCCGGCCTCCCTCCCCGTAACTCAAAACCAAGAGCGAGAACGAGCAAATGACTCAACACCGGGGTTAGTCCCAAAAGTGTGAAACCGAGTGTCGGGCCATTTCCTCAAAAGTAGGGTTAGCAACATTCATCCTACCCCGCCTATCAATACGCCGATCCATCCCGTCAAACCTATCAAACCCGGAACCACCATGGGAACACCACTCCCGTCTCACCGAAGGAGTACGAGTACCACGAAAGGGAAAGCATGGTTCGTAGCCCCTCCGAGACTCAAACCGCGACCTCTCCCAAACTCGTATTGATCACGAGGTGGAGAACGTCCAGCAAACTCAACGCCACCAGAATCAAAGTGTCTACCATCTGCACCACGACCAAGGGAACTGAAACCACCAACATCACGACCTCGGAAACGAACCGCCCCGTAAATCGCGGGAGGGCCGGCCCCGACCGCCCTGTGCCGGGCCGTCGACCGCCCTTCCCCGGGCAGGGCCGGTCTGACCGCCTAGGCAGGCCGGTCTGACCGCCCTCTCTAGACCACCACTGCGGCTACGGGATTTCTCATATCCCCATGCCGGATCCTTACGCACAAAGCCCTTTCCCTTAGGCAGTGGCATACGAGGCTCAGGCACACCATGAGAAGGGTGGTACCTGTCCTTGTTCGCCCACTCCTTAGCCATTCTCGCCTCTCTCTTTCTCTTATAGCAAAACTCTCTCTTGTGACCATCCTTCCCACAAAACTCACAATGGAAAAGGATTGGTTTGGGCTTAGGCTTGGGGTGAGACTCTTCACTTGGTTTCTCACTAGGCTTTTCACTTGTCTTCTCACTCGGTTTTCTCTCGGTTGGTTTAGCTTGGATGCAAACTTGTCTTTGGGTGTGAGTTGTGGTGGAACTGAAACATTCCCAAATTTCCTTTCTCTCTCACCACTGCCCTCACCAACCTTATCCAATCCCAAAGCCCAACCATCAACGCGCTTACAGCTAGCAATCATCATACCAAGCTGAGGTTCTTGACTCGACAACCAACTCAGTGCTTCACGCAACTTATCATTCTCATCTTGCAAGCGACCAACACATTTTGCAAGATCCAAATTCTTCATAGCATGCATCTCACATGTAGAACAAGAAGTAGGAATAGGCACTTTCAAATCAGCCTCTAGCGAGCCAATGCGAGAACGAAGCTCAATAATTTTCTCATGCAAACCCGGGCAAGAAGTGCAAGCACCAAGCAAAGTGGGTCTAGATTGTAGCTCAGCCAATTCAACCCTAAGCACATCTAGTTCCTCACACTTGGAGGCATACTTCTCCCTAAGATCGACCAAGTCGGCTAGGAAAGCGAGCAATCAAGACAATCATTTTCATCGAAACAACGGGGCTAGCCTTAAGCGAATCAATTTCAAGCTTGCTATCAAGAACTCCGTGTTTCTAGCTCACCCACTCTAGTCCTAGCATCCTCGAGCAAAGATCTAAGCTCCTTCCTAAGCTTCTTAGCCTCTCTAAGCATGTGATCGCGATTATCAAGCAAGTCAACCAACTCCTCATTCTCCTTGCGCAAAGAAGAGAGCTCATCACATACCTCATCCTCGGAATCCAAGTCCGAGGCGTCCTTCTGGCTTCTCTTGCTGCTCGAACTGCGAGCCATGCCGCAGAGGTCGTCCTTGAGGCTTAGGCCCGTCACACAAAGGCCGTTGAGATACTTGCCAAGGTTCTTCTTCTTCTTCCTCTTCTTCTCATCCTCTTCGTCTTCATCACTCGAGCTTGAAGACGTGTCCTCGAATCGGACTCGATGTCGCTTGATCTCTTCATCTTCTCTCGAGACCGTGCCTTCTTCCCATGTCCATGGTCCTTCTTCTTGGACTTCTTCCTCTTGTCCTTGAACTTGTGCTTGTCGTGGTTGTTCACCTTCGGACACTCGGCGAAATAGTGTCCAGTCTTGCCGCACTTGAAGCATGTCCTCGTGTTCCTCCTCATGTTCACGCGGTTCTCGTGCAGCCTCTCGAACCGCCTCGTCAGGAGAGCCATCTCGTCCTCTCCAAGCACGTCGAACTCCTCATCTGGCATAGACATCAAAGAGGACAAAGGAAACATCCCGGTGGATGGGTTAGTATTAGCCTTTCCTTTCAAACCACCGACGAGGGCAAGACTATGGGAGTCAGTCGGTCCCTCGAGCTTGGCAGTCATGCCCCTATCCACCTCAGCCGACTTGAGCTTCGAGAACAGCTCGTTCACCGTCAGAGTATCATACCTCTCCGACTCGACTATGGCCTCGAACTTTCCGCCCCATATCGTACGATCCAAAGAGTGTAAGAGCTTGACGGCTCTATCATGATCATCGTACGGGAGCACGTCCACATCGGCCCTCATGTTGTTCACCACCACCGTGAACCTCTGAAACAAGGCATCGATGGACTCACCGGGGAGATGAGTGAAGTTCTCGTACTCTCTCCGTAGGTCGCATACAACCGTGCCTCGAACTCGGGCGTTCCCAACATGAGCCTCCTTCAACACCGCCCAAATCCTACAAGCCAAGTGCTCGGTGTGCACCCGATCGAACTCGGTCGACACAAAGCACGAAACAAGTAGTCGACCGCCTTATTGTTGGCGTCGAATCCGTCCCCTCGACCCCCGGAGCAAGGAAATCCATCGGCCGGACATAGCCCGTGTCCACCGTGACATCCCAAAGCGGCGACCCTTTCCGCGGAGGAACGCACCCATCCGCTTGCTCCACATCCGGTAGTTCTTGCCATCGAAGTGTGGAGGACCCGAACCCCGTTCTCGGTACGCCATCCTTGGATCTTAGACCGGTTAGAGTCAACAAAGACCCGAACCGGCTCGATACCACTTGAAGGACCGATTAGGCGACCGGAGAGGGGGGGAGTGAATGGGAGCCGATAAAAATTCTTCTCGAGGGAGATTGAAACTCCGACAAGACGAACTAGCTCGGTCGAACCCCCCGAAATCACACACTCCGCACTTCTACCTCCCGTTTGCCAAAACCACGTAGCCACCGGAGTGCTACCGGTCCTAGGAACAAACTCTACCAAAGCAACCACAACACACACGCGCAAAGAACGACAGCGGAAACAACTCGAAAGCCGCCGACTCGGAGGGGGCGGTTAGACCGGGTATAGGGGGGCGGTTAGACCGCCTCCACCCCGGTAACCAAGAAATCCTCCGAAACGCCTCTTGAAAGCACCAAAACTCACCCCGGCTTCACCAACAAAGATCTCCCGGTCAAGGCCATGCTAGCTACCGTAAAATCTTGGCGAAAACCAAAACTTCACCCAAGGGCCTAGGGGCGGTTAGACCGGCTACCAGGGGCGGTCTAACCTCCCGTACCCAAGAACGAACTCCAAACAAGAACTCCTAGCAAACCACACTAAAACGAGCCAAGATTTCACCGAACACTCCCTCCGATCAAGGTGAACAAACTCATAGAGAAAGGTCCAAAGAGAATCAAACTTTCTTCGGAAAGGCCTAGGGCGGTTAAACTCCGGTGCCGGGGCGGTTAGACCTCCCTCCCCCGAGCACAAAGATCCGAGTGAAAACCCAAGCAAACGGACTCGAAACGCTCCAAGATTTCAACCATACAATCCCTCGGTCAAGGCCAACATGCTACCGAAGATCTCGGCCAAAATAAAAACTTTCTCCGGACGAGCCCGGGCGGTTAGACCGCCCCTCCTACGCGGTTAGACCGCCCTCCCCGCACGAACGGGAAAAAGGGGAACCGCGGGTCAACCCTCAACTTTGCATCACCCGATCTCCCGATTCACCCAATGGATTGCAGCGAAACTTTGGGGATGCCTGGGTCACCTCATGGACGACCTCTCCCTCAAAGGAATTGCACCGAAACGCTCTCAATCATGGGGAATCGCAAATCTCGTGACCAAACCTCAAGAACTCGAGTTCCAACGAAAACCACCAAATCGAGTCCGATTCAAAGGGGATTTGGGGGCAAAGTCACCAGCCAAAGAGGCACAAGAACCTCATACGTGACACCCACCAAAAACCCCAAGAAATCGTCCTCAAAACACCGCCAAAAAGAGCTCCGAAAATCAACACCAAAGAGACGGGAAAACCACCATGATGAGCAACGCCAAACCTTCTATACATGCCATGAATGGTTCGTACAAGGTCTAGCTTGCCACCCAAACATCCATCCCTCTCTCTAGATCTCACATGAAGCTCTCAAGCTAGCCTTCTAAAATCCTAAGGAAAATAGAGAACGAAAATGGAAAAACCAAATGAGCTAGGGTTCCAAGAGTTGGCTGCCATCCACCCCTCTAATGAGTATATATGGAGGCACCCAAAAGACTAAAACGCCCTTCACTAATAACTAGGGATACATGCCCCTCAAGGGCGGATTTGGAATTCTTGATGTCTTCACCATCGGACGGATGCCCGGCGACCGCACCTCGCGTAGCCTCGACGCAAGCCTTGCAATCCCGACGCGTGTCCTCCGCTTCGAAGCTTCTCGGCGCGGCGGCCCGTGGGCGGTCGGACCGCCCCCCCGGGCGGTTAGACCGGCCCGGTGGATCCGACCGGCCCCGGGGCGGTCCGACCGCCCCTCCCGGGCGGTTGAACCGGCCCGGGTGGCCGCACCTCCCTCGTCGAGTCTTCGGCCTCGGTTTTGTGGCTCAACCGAGTAACCCGGTGGTTTTCCGCGTGAACCACCGCAAACCCCGCGAACTCGGTGTAGCCTCCGCCAATCTCCACTCATGACTCGGCTCCCACGTAGTCCCGGCTCGACCTTGGTTTTGAGGCTCTACCAAGAAACCGTCCACGACTTCATCTTGTCGTTCATGCCACCATGCGGCCCGCACTTGACCCCCCGCCGGCCACCGGGTCCCTCGAACGAAGCCTACTTGTCTTCTCCACACCCCGGAGGCCTCACCGCAACGACCTTTCGCGCTTGTTCTTCACCCGCACCAACACGAGTCAAGCCGCAACCTGCACCTGCAATACTTAGCCAAGAATCAGTCCACACAACGTTGTCAATCACTCATCACACAAGGGAGCGACCATCCACCGGTCCTCGAACCACACATGGTCCTCAGTTAGTTTCAAGATTGAGCACACGATATGCTCTAGAATGAGATGCATAACCAAAGAAAATGCCATCGACCGACCTAGCCCCAAACTTATCCAACTTCCTGCCTTTCTTCAGAATGAAACACTTGCAACCAAAGACATGGAAGTGACTCACCTTGGGTGTGCGGCCATGCATCAACTCATAGCATGTCTTCTTCTTGTGCACTCTGAGGTATATCCTGTTCGACACATAGCATGCGGTATTCACCGCCTCGGCCCAATACTTCCTCGGAGTCCTATGCTCATCAAGCATCGTCCGAGCCATCTCGCACAAGGTCCCGTTCTTCCTTTCCACAACACCATTCCGGGGAGGCGTATACGGACTCGAAAACTGGTGCTCAAGACCCAAGTCATGACAAAAGGTTTCAAAACGAGAGTTCCTGAATTCCGAGCCATTATCACTGCGGATAGCTCGTATGGCATCTCCGTGCCTCTCGTTCCTCAAACTCAAGACTAGATCTCGAACAAAACCAAACGTCTCCCCTTTATCCTCCAGAAAGCACACCCACGCATACCGAGAATAGTCGTCCACCACAACAAGGACATACCATTTCCCACCCGCAGATCGCACACGAGCTGGGCCAACAAGGTCCATATGGAGCAGCTCGCATGGACGCTCAGTCATCACATCGGTGAGAGGCGGGTGAGAAGAGGCCACCATCTTGGCATGCCTACACGGAGCACAAACCAACTCTTTCTCAAGCCTCAACCGTGGCAATCCTCGGACCAAATTGAGTTTACTCAAGCGAGACAAAAGGTCAAAGCTCAAGTGACCCAACTTCCTATGCCACTTCCACAACTCACTCGAAGAACCACCCAAGAAACAACGCTCCACACCCGAAGACTGAGAAAAATCAGCACGAAACACCCGACCCTCGGAACGACCATACGTACAAGGTCCCTTCGAGAGTCCACAATCCGAGAACCACCAGGCCGAAACAACACCTCAAAGCCCTCATCCAACAACTGGGACACAGAGAGCAAATTGTACCCCAGCGATTGAACAAGAGCAACACGCCTCAGAGTGATCTTGTCACTCACTTTTATCTCACCTTCTGAAAGCACACGCCCACGCCCATTGTCCCCAAAGGTGATGTACCTCTTCGTCACCACCGGGACGAGACTTGAGAACCACCCCCTATCTCCGGTCATATGCCTCGAGCAACCGGAGTCAGTCAACCAAATGTTCTTCAAGTCTCCCACCTGAAAATCAAAAATAGGCACGTGAGTGAACAAACGACTCAGCACTGGGGTTAGTACCAAAGGAGGAAAACCAGTGCCGATCCATTTGCTCGAAAGTGGGGTTAGCACCAACCAAAGCATCTCTCCTACCAAAACTACCTCCACGAACACCACTACGGTAACCATCATGAGGGAACCAACCCTCTCTGCCTGGAGGAGGACCAAAACCACGAAAGAAAGCCCGTGGAACGTCCTTCCTCTCCAACTCAACGCCACGACTCCTCCAATCCCCGTATTGAGCATGAGGAGGAGAACGCCTAGCAAACTGACCACCTGCACCCTTTCCAGCCCAACCACCGGAACCACGACCACCAGAAACAACCCTCGCACCTGTACGAGCTCGAAACCCGAACAACTGTCTGTCCAGGCCTGCACCGGTCTGACCGGTGCTCCACACCCCGTCCGACCGGTGTGACCCGGGCAGCAACACCACCTCGCAGCCTTCTTCTCTCCCCGGGCCCGAACTCGTCCTCACAATCGCCTTGCCCCCGGGCATCTGCATATGAGGCTCAAGTACACCATCGGAAGGGTGGTACTTGTCCTTGTTAGCCCACTCCTTCTCCATTCTCTCCTCTCGCTTCCTCTTGAAGCAAAACTCCTCCTTATGGCCATCTCTCCCACAATAGCCACAATGGAACCTCACAAGCTTAGGCTTTGGCTTGGGATGTGGCTGCTCACTTGGTTTCTCTCCACTCAAACCCTCCACCGGTTTCTCACCACTTGCCTTCTCACTCTCCTTCCCAAAGAACACTTTCCCCGAAGTTCTCACAAACTTGATAGGCTTTTGTAGATCATTTGTGGGTGTAGGAAACACGGGTGGAGCTGGGGTTGTGTCTAGTCGGTTCCTTAGATGGTTAGGTTTTGGTGGGAAATCATTTTTGTGGTGGGTTTTTGGTGGCTCCGGGATATTTTCTCCACTTCCTTCACCAACCTTGTTTGCTCCAAGCCCCTCACCATCTTGCCTCTTAAAGGCCTCGATCATCATCCTCAATTGAGGCTCATGACCGGACAACCAACCCATCAACTTCCTCAAATCATCATTCTCATCCTGCAAACGATCAACATAATGTGCAAGCTCCAAATTTTTCAATGCATGCATTTCACAGGTAGAGCAAGATGTAGGCATGGGTTCCTTCAATTTAGCCTCGAGCGAACTAGTGTAAGCATGCATCTCATCAATCTTAGCATGCAAAACAGGGCAAGAAGTGCAAGCACCTAGCAAAGCAGGTCTAGACTTAAGCTCAGCCACTTCAACCCTAAGCACATCTAGTTCCTCACATTTGGAGGCATGCTTCTCCTTAAATAAAGCAAGATCAGCAAGGAATATGGAGCAATCAGAACAATCATTCTCATCAGAAACAACAGGGCTAGCCTTAAGCGAATCAATCTCAAGCTTGCTATCAAGCACCTGTGTCTCTAGCTCAGCCACTCTAGTCCTAGCATCCTCGAGTGAAGCCCTAAGCTCTTTCCTCATTTTCTTGGCCTCTCTAAGCATGTCATCAGAGTTATCAAGCAAAGAGCCAAGCCTCTCATTCTCCCGGCGCAAGAAGGGAAGCTCATCACACACCTCGTCGTCGGACTCGCAGTCCGAGTCGCTCCGTGTGCTCTTCTTCTTCGCCGGAGCTCAACGCCATGGTGCGAAGCCATCTCTCGCGAAGCGGCCCAGCCCGCTCAGGTTCTTGGACGACTTCTTGTTCTTGCGGCGATCTCCCTCGTCTTCGCTCGCCGCTCGAGCTCGAGGTGGAGTACGCGGAATCGGAGTCGACGTCGCTCGCTCCAACCATCGCTCGGGCCTTGCCTCGGCCCTCCTTCTTCCTCGATCGTCGCTCGTCCTTGTACTTGTTCTTGTGCTTGCTCTTGTGGTCACGCCTCGAACGGTACTTGCCATCGTTCATCCTCGGCTTGTGCTTGTAGCCGTCCTTGTTCTCGGCCTTCTCCGGCGGTCGGCGACGAAGTGTCCCGGCTTGCCGCACCGGAAGCAAGTCCTCGTGTTCCTCCTCATGTTCACGCGGTTCTCGTGCAGCCTCTCGAACCGCCTCGTCAACAGCGCCAGCTCGTCCTCTCCAAGATCATCAAACTCCTCATCTGGCATAGACATCAAAGAGGAAAACGAGAACATCCTGGTGGATGGGTTAGAGTTAGTCTTTCCTTTGGAACCACTAACGAGGGCAAGACTATGGGAATCAGTCGGTCCCTCGAGCTTGGCAGTCATGCCCCTATCCACCTCAGCCGACTTGAGCTTCGAGAACAGCTCGTTCACCGTCAGAGTATCATACCTCTCCGACTTGACTATGGCCTCGAACTTTCCGCCCCATATCGTACGATCCAAAGAGTGTAAGAGCTTGACCGCTCTATCATGATCATCGTACGGGAGCACGTCCACATTGGCCCTCATGTTGTTCACCACCACCGTGAACCTCTGAAACAAGGCATCGATGGACTCACCGGGAGATGAGTGAAGTTCTCGTACTCTCTCTCCGTAGGTCGCATACAACCGTGCCTCGAACCCGGGCGTTCCCAACATGAGCCTCCTTCAACACAGCCCAAATCCTACAAGCCAAGTGCTCGGTGTGCACCCGATCGAACTCGGCGACACAAAGCACGAAACAAGTAGTCGACCGCCTTATTGTTGGCGTCGAATCCGTCCCTCGACCCCGGAGCAAGGAAATCCATCGGCCGGACATAGCCCGTGTCCACCGTGACATCCCAAAGCAGCTGACCCTTTCCGCGGAGGAACGCACCCATCCGCTTGCTCCACATCTGGTAGTTCTTGCCATCAAAGTGTGGAGGACCCGAACCCCGTTCCTGGTATGCCATCCTTGGATCTTAGACTGGTTAGAGTCAACAAACACCCGAACCGGCTCTGATACCACTTGAAGGACCGATACGGCGAACCAGAGAGGGGGGAGTGAATGGGAGCCGATAAAAATTCTTCTCGAAGGAGATCGAAACTCCAACAAGATGAACACGGCTTCCAACACACGTCTCCGACTCACTACCAAGGTTGGTCAAGCCCACGTAGCCACTGGAGTGCCACTGGACCTAGGAACCAACACACCACCATCCGACCCGAGAAACGCAGCGGAAAAACCAAGTCTCGAGTCTACGGACCCACACCGGTCGGACCGGTGAGCACCACCGGCCGACCGGTCCCTCGCCGGTGAAACCGAGCAACTTTCACTAAGTGGCTCTACACCGGTCGGACCGGTGAGACACACCGATCGGACCGATGGCAGCACGAAAGCCCCCAAGGCACCAAACAGGCCAACCAACCACCAAACGGACCCAAACTCGAAACAGCAGCAACACGGGACAACAACGAACACACCAAGACGTTCACCCCAGCCAAAACCCACAAGGGCTCGCACCGGTCAGACCGGTGTAGCCTGGGTAGCTCGGGATGAACAGCACCCGCGGGTCAACTCCCCCAAATCCAAATCTCGATCTCCCGAATCGCTCCACGGACTTGAACAAGACTTCGGGGATATCAGGAACACCTCATGAGGAGTCCATAGCCAAGTTTAATCCCACCAAATCTCGTCCAAAAAGGAGGAATCGAAGAAATCCCGCCGAAAGCACTTCCAACCCAAGAACTCAAGAAAACCCCAAAATCGAGCACTTTTACTCACGGATTTGGGAGGGGAATCACAGCCCAAAGAACCACGAAGGGTTCCCACAAATTTCCCCCATCAAATCCCCAAGAGAAAAGCCCCGAAAACACCCCAAAGAAATCACGAAGAGAGGGCTCCGAAAATCACCACCAAGAACAACCGGGGAAAACACATCCAAACCTTGAGGAACCACGCCGAATCATCTATACATGAAACAAAGGTTCGTACAAGGTCTAGCAAGCCGCCCGATCATCCATCCCTCTCTACAAGATCTCTCCGTGAAGCTCTCTTGCTAGTCCTAAGGAAAACCTAGAGAAAATAGGTGGAAAATAGGAAAACTAATGAGCTAGGGTTCCAAGAGTTGGCTGCCATCCTCTCACCTCTTGGGTTATATGGAGGCAACCGAATGTCTAAAATGCCCTTCTCTAACAACTAGGGATACAAGCCCCTCAAGGGCGGATTTGGAATTCTTGATGTCTTCACCATCGGACGGATGCCCGCGACCGCACCTCGCGTAGCCTCGACGCAAGCCATGCGATCCCGACGCGTGTCCTCCGCTTCGAAGATTCGGACCGCGTCGTCGCACACGGTCGACCGGTGCTCCTCACGGTCGGGGCCGGTCGGACCCACCCCGGTCGGACCGGGTCCGGTGCCGCCGCACCTCCGTCTTCGGTTCTCCGGTCTTGGCTTTGTGGATCAACCAAGGAACCCAGTGGTTTTCTGGTGAACCACCGGAAACCCCGCGAACTCAGTGTAGCCTCCGCCAATCTCCACTCATGACTTGGCTCCCACGGAGTCCCGGCTCGACCTTGGTTTTGAGGCTCAACCAACAAACCGTCCATGACTTCATCTTGCTGTTCATGCCACCATGCGGCCCGCACTTGACCCCGCTGGCCACCGGGTCCCTCGAACGAAGCCTACTTGTCTTCTCCACACCTGGAGGCCTCACCGGCGACGACCTTTCGCGCTTGTTCTTCACCTGCACCAACACCAGTCAAGCCGCAACCTGCGCCTGCAATACTTAGCCGAGAATCGGTCCACACAACGTTGTCAATCACTCATCACACAAGGAAGCGACCATCCACCGGTCCTTGAACCACACATGGTTCTCAGCCACCTCTATAGAGTGATTGATAAAGACACATGGATGATCGATATCATTCGAGCAATTCGGAGGATGCCTCTTGACCATCTAGATGAAAACACTCAAAAGAAGATAATCTCCAAAAGTAGGAAATATTTTTGGGATGCAGCATAGCTCTTCAAACTTGGCAATGATGGAGTAATGAGAAGATGTGTGCCAAGAGAAGAAAGGGTAGAGATTTTGAGAAAGTGTCACTCGGCGGAGTACGGTGGACACTATAGCCATTTTCGGACCCAAGCAAGGGTATGGGCGAGAGGATTCTATTGGCCGGAGATGCATGAAGATACTAAAAGATATGTTGCATCATGCCCCGAATGCCAAAGAACCGGAAACATCTCTCAAAGAAATTCTATGCCTTTGAAATACAACTTACAAATCGACATATTTGATGTATGGGGTATAGACTTCATGGGGCCTTTTAAAAGCTCATTTGGATTTGAGTATATCCTAGTCATGGTTGATTATGTATCCAAGTGGGTAGAGGCAATACCATGTCGTAAAGCTTCCACGGAGGAGTCCATTACTATGATCAAGAACGTGGTTTTTCCCCGTTTCGGTACACCGAGAATCTTGATAAGTGATGGAGGAACTCACTTCACCGGGAAGAATTTTAAAAAGTGCTTGTCCAAGTTGGGAATTGAGCATAGGGTCTCTACGGCCTATCACCCACAAACCAACGGACAAGCGGAGACGTCAAATAGGCAATTAAAAAGCATACTCAACAAAACCATTGAGAAAGGAGGCAAAGATTGGTCAAAGAAAGTAGACGGAGCTTTATGGGCTTACCGAATGACGTTTAAAACACCGATAGGCATGACCCCTTATCAATTCATCTACGGAAAACCTTGCCACCTTCCAGTTGAGTTGGAACATAAAGCCTATTGGACGATTAAAGAGATGAACCTTGATCTCGATTCCGCGGTGGTGAAACGAAGAATCCAAATAAGCGAGCTAGTGGAGTTGAGGTTGAAAGCATATGAAAACGCAAGCATATACAAGGAGAGAATCAAAAGGTGGTATGATATAAGATTAAAGAAAAAAAGAATTTAAAGAACGAGATAAGGTCCTCCTCTACAATTCAAGGTTTAAAACCTTTGGAAAAGGGAAATTGCAAAGCAAATGGGACGGACCTTATGTTGTGCATTCAGTGTTCTCCAACGGAGTGGTAACCATTATGGATATAAACGGCGATCAATTTGTGGTGAATGGTCAGCGGCTTAAGGTTTACTATGAACCCGACGTCGTGCCCTTCACCATGTTGATGTCTTCACCATGGAGGAAGAGCCCGAACGTCCCGCCTAGGACGAAAAACAAGGCATCAACTTTTGTAAATAGTTTTTCTTTTAGTTTTCTGGAGTTTTCGCGAAGATTTACTGGGCCAACTTTTTCCCATGGGCTAAGGAAGAAAAAATAGGGCGGTGTGCAAAAACCGGACCGGCCCGCCCCCGAGGCAGGGTGGGCCGGCCAGCCCAGGCCGACCGGCCTAGAGGGCTCCGGCAGCCGATGACGCCGAATTTCGCCCGAATTGCTCCTTTTTGACTTCCTTGTTTGGTCGGAAAATTTTAAGGGAAGTGTAAAAAGGGAAAATAAGGTTCCCAGGGCTTTTCTCTCAGGACTATTTATTTGGCCGAATTGGGAGCTCGAGGATCAAACCTTTCAAGCAATATTTTGCACCCATGTAGCAGCCATTGTGCCCCCAAGGAGCTTAGAGTTGAAGCTAGAAACCAATAAGCAATCGACGGAGGAGGCGATGCGATGCGAGCTCAAGCTACCCGTCAAGAGGACCGCACGCATCCGTTGCGGAGGGCGTGTCCCGACCGGAGCTCTTGCATCTCGCAACCCCGTCGAAGGAGAGAAGGTCCCTACGCCCGTTCGAAGGTCGGCACGCATCCAAGGCATCAAGCACAAAGACTACAAGGAGGCGTCGCCAGAGCCTAAGGATTATGGGGGTAGTGACTACTCCGACGATCGCAGCCCGAGCTCGTGGGCGGCCGCCGGAAGAGATGATGACGATTGGGATGAGCAGCCCAAAGAGAGGACTCCCGAAGGCCCCAATGGCGACGGAAACGATGGCAACGAGAGCGGCAACGACAATGGAGGTGGTGACGACGGTGGAGACTATGGCGATGAAGACCCCTTCGGATTACATCCGATGTGTTGCCGAACTTGCCGTCAATCCATCGGGGATCTCTACACGTCGGCCATGAATGTCTCCAAGCCATGGAAGCGATGAAGCAGCGTATGGAGGATTTGGAGCACGTAGTTGGAGACAATTTCAAGTTCCTTAACCGTAACGTGCGCAAACTTTTCGGCATGGTTGGAAACATGAGAGGCAAGTGGTGCAATACTTGCTTGAAGTACCACAATGTCTAGTTTTTCCCTTAGGATTTTTGTAAGATACGACGAGGATGTCGTATGTTTTAAGCGTGGGGGAGAGCTAGCTCGCTAGCCTTAGCTTTTGAACTTCAAGTTTAGGTTCGGTTTAATCTTCGTGTGAGAGTCTTTGAGTTTTAAAGAGTCTTAGCGTTTTAATGAGTCTTTAGTTATTGTGTGTTTTAAAATTTTTGCAAGTGTCTTAAATTAGTGCTGAGTCAAAGAAAATCAAATAAAAAGAGTCTATATATATATCTTTGTATATTGCTTATCTTTATTCACTTGTTTGTTTAATCTTCGATTCTTGATATATGAACACAAGTATGTGGTTTGAAAAACGTCTACCGTGGTGCTTAGTGGAATTGCTACTACTTAAAGTATCCATACCACACTTCGATCTTGAGCTTCACATGTTAGTTGTGCTATGTTCAATGCTAAAAGTTGGAGGATTTCAGTTCTGAAAATTATCTTAAAACCGTTGTAATAAAGGTTAGCAAAACCTCTTTTTCCAAGTTGAGAGTAAGAAAAAATTTTCCTATCCAAACCCAAGTTTATTTTTTTCGCTCCACCATAAGTGTGATTAGCACGATGAGTTAGGCTAGGACACTTCTCTCTTGGTAAGTTTTAATTTCGAGCAATGATCATGTTCTTGTGCTTATCTTTTGTTGCTAGCCTCGTCATATATTCGGTAACGTGACTTTCGCAACGGAAGTCACGTACATCGCCGAATTCCATACCCAACCCTATACATCTCTTTTGTACATTGTATTCCTTGAACACAACCTATTTTCAATGTTTCGTCTCGTCTCTAGCATGATTTAATTAAAATTTCAGAATGTATGCATGCAAGGAAAGAGAGAATTGAAAGCTTTGAAAAGTTGTCAAGAGAGAGAAAAATAAAGAGAAAAAGTATGTGTATGGAAAAGAAAGGAAAAAAATTATATGTGAATGAAAGAAGAAAAAGAAAAAAGATGAGGTTGCAATAAAGATATGAGAGGGATGGATCAAGTGAAAGAAAAGAAAAATAAAGTGCAAGGAATGATGTCACGTTGTTGAGAGACGAAACTTTCATTCTTTTTCCAACCATGTGCAATCCGACAACGAGGACGTCATCGGTGCCTTGTAGTCACAATTTTCTTTTGCCCTTGCACATGTCCACCATGCTAAATCTTCTCATCCTTGATATCCCTACATATAGTTAATTCTCATGATCATTGGCTTTGAGAGGTAGACAACCATTAGAGGAAGTTCTTAGTTTGACAATACTTGTGTTGATTGCGCTAGCCCTACCTATAGCTCCACTTTACATGATATATGAGAGATTAATGGGAGGTGAGAGTTTTATAAAATTTGGTTAGGGTAGGCACTTCATATGATTGACTTGAGAGAGCTCGGAGAAAGGTTTTTGTCTAATAATTGTTGCAGGAATTTTTGTTTTGAAAATCATAAAAACCCTCTGATGGAAGCAAAGAAGTAAGCATGGTTGAGATTGAAACCTTCGAGTGAAGAGTATGAGTTGTGGGGTAAAACTTGACGTGGTAAAAATTCTAAACGCCCATGTTTATGTTTGATTATCATTACTTTGTGTTTATGTATTAAAGATGAAGGGATTGACTAACTTGTGAAGAAGGATAAGTGGTATACGATTACAACGCTTTGGACGAAGTTCTTTTACAAGTACTTGCTCGAGGACGAGCAAGAGCTAAGCGTGGGGGAGATGTTGACGGTGTATTTTGGTGCACCTAGCATGTTCATTACACTTTGGTTTGGATTTGATTATGGAACTAACCCGCCACTAGGCATACTAATCATATAACAAGTTCGTCTTTGTGCGTGCATTTGGAAGTGTTGTGTTTATGTAGGAAAACATGGACATAAAGGACGGATTCGCAACAAGTTCAAAGGAGAATTTACGGAGTCTTGTTCGTGATCATGAGCTTGATGAAATCACTTCCAATGGTGGCGAAGACCGAAGTGCTACGAGGAACACCCCCGGGGATTGAAGCATAAAAGATCAAACTTCATGCGAAGAGAACCAACATCTTGGACGCGAGGATAACATCATCAAAATCATGCAAGTGGAGGGGGCAAAGTACATAAATGCATAAGGACCCACGGAGCAAAAGGGGCGACCGAACCGGGCCGAACTGGGCCTAGGCCGGCCGGCCCCGCCAAGTTTTGGCGCCGGTTCGGTCCCATTTTCCTTGCACTCGAAGGATCTTCAACCCTAAAAGCCCCGAGGTGCCGCCAATACCGATGGGGGAGTCATTCACACCAGAAGGCCATCCACAAGCTAGAGAGAGAGGAGGAGGATTTCCGGAGGGAGATCAACCACCTCGAAGGAAGCACCCTCTCGTGGAGAAGAAGGAAAACACCGTCGGAAGGGAAACCATGATCAACGGTGCTATGTCCAGCACCTTGATGGGGTAATCTTCTTATTCGTCCATGGGTTATAATCGATCTTGAGATGTAATCGCACTTTGTTGGATTATCTATCTATCATCTTGTGTTGAACATACTTTAATGCTTAAGGTTAGCTACCATGGCGGAAAGGGAGTAGAGCTCCAATGCTTCCTTGGATCCATTCAATACGCCGTGTCCATCATAGGTCTAGTCATGAATACCTTCGCGTAGTGACAGTACGAGAGGAGGGGAAGGGCGAAACCATGGTCACAACCCCGATAGATTAGATTGGTTTTCATGGCTTTAAGCGATTGCATGCTCTAGTATCATAGACCCGTGGGCGAGTGTCTTCTACCTTGATATCTTAATCATTCTCTCTGGTGTAATTTAGTTGTTTTCTAGTATAATAATAGTTAGGGTTTTAGTAGCTAGTGTGTCGTTGTAGATTGATCGCTTGTAATCCCCTTGCTCCGCGGATTGACAAGAACCTTGGGAATCCCGTGGTGAAAAAGGTGTGGGGTCCGTACAATTGCGGATCATAGAGGGATACGTCTTTTATCCGTCAACAACCTTGAGAAGGTCATGTATGCTGCAGGACGACTTCAAGGATCTGCAGCCTCTTGGTGGGATGCGTACTCTGCCGCTCATGCCGCCCCAGAAACCATCACCTGGGAAGAGTTTACCACCAACTTCAGGAGCCATCACATACCCTCTGGAGTCATGAAGATCAAGAAGAAGGAGTTCCTTTCTCCGAAGCAGGGAGGAATGTCAGTGGCTGAGTACAGAGACAAGTTCACTGAGTTGTCTCGCTATGCAGCTGAAGAGGTTGCAGAAGACAGGAAGAAGCAGGAGCTGTTCTTGGATGGATTAGCTGGTTCGCTACAGTACCAGCTGATGTCCTATCCTTTCCCCAACTTTCAGCAGCTAGTTGATGCCGCCATTCGCTTGGAGCACAAGCGCAAGGAGCTCGGAGAGCAGAAGAGGAAGGCCGCCAGCTTTGGGCAGATTGGGAGTGCCTCTCGCCCGCGCTTCAACCCACCGCCGAACACCCCGTTCCTCTTTGGGGGACCGGGTGGAAACTTTGGGCAGCAGCAGTCCCAACGCCCTGCTCAGCAGTTCCAGCAGTCTGCTAAGCAGTTTTAGCGTTCTGTTCCTCAGACTCCGCGCCCAGCTTCCCAGCAGAATCAGCAAAGAGCCCCAGTTGGCACACCTATGAGGTCCGTGGCACCACCTAATCCTGCCACCACTACTTTCTTCAAGTGCGGAGAGCTTGGTAACTATGCCAATGCTTGCCCAAAGAGGAACCCTCCACACACCCCAGTGTAGAACCAGTAGCAGACAAGGAGCGGAAGTCAGACCCTGCAGACCAACAAAGGACAACAGAGCTATGCACGAGGCAAGGCGATGCACGTTGATGCTGAAGCCGCTCAGGAGAACCTAGAGTAGTGCTCGGTATGTTTCTAGTCAACTCTACTCCTGCCTCAGTTTTGTTTGATTCTGGAGCATCCCATTCTTTCATTACATCACAGTTCGTAGCTCAACATAATATACCCATCAGTCCCATGTCTCGCCACATGTTAGTTACCTCACCTGGGGGGAATTGAAAGCCATATATAAGTGTGACAACGTCCATCTCAAGATTGTGGGCAGAGATTTCCGTGCCAATCTTATAATCCTGGATTCAAAGGGGATTGATGTGATACTGGGAATGGGATGGTTGACCGCGTGTGATGCGGTGATACAGTGTGCTAAGAGATCAATCCTTCTTACAAGTCCAGCTGGTGAAAGGTTTGAGTTTGCAGCAGATCCCGCACCATCAAACGCTAGTGCCGTGAATAAGCTTGATGGAGCAGCCTTGGAAGACATACGAGTGGTGTGTGATTACCCTGATATGTTTCCTGAGAAGTTGCTAGGTATGCCCCCTGACCGAGATGTTGAGTTCGTTATTGATCTTTTACCTGGTACTGCTCCTATCTCTAAGCGCCCATATAGAATGTCTAGTGATCAGTTACAAGAACTTAAAGCTCAGATTAAAGAATTAATGGGTAAAGGGTTCATTCGTGCTAGTACATCACCTTGGGGAGCACTAGTTATCTTTGTGGGTAAGAAAGATGGCACACAGAGGATGTGTGTTGATTACAGGTCTCTCAATGATGTTACCATCAAGAACAAGTATCCTCTGCCACGTATCGAAGACTTGTTTGATCATATGAGACGACCTAAAGTGTTTTCTAAGATCGATCTGCGATCTGGTTATCATCAGTTGAAGATTAGGCCTTCGGATATTGCTAAGACAGCTTTTACCACCAGGTACGGACTTTATGAGTACAAAGTTATGTCCTTTGGGTTAACCAATTCACCCGCCTACTTCATGTACCTGATGAACAAGATCTTTATGGAGTATCTGGACAAGTTTGTTGTGGTATTCATTGATGACATTTTGATCTACTCCAAGAATGAGGAAGAGCATGAGGAGCATTTGAGGCTTGTGTTGCAGAAGCTGAGAGAGCATGATTTATATGCAAAGTTCAGCAAGTGTCAGTTCTGGCTCAAGGAAGTGTCTTTTCTAGGTCATATCATCACCAACGGAGGTATTGCGGTAGATCCAAGCAAGGTCAGTGATGTGTTGAGGTGGGAAGCCCCTCGTACAGTGTCCGAGATCAGGAGTTTCCTTGGACTCGCTGGTTACTATCGTCGGTTCATTGAAGGATTCTCCAAGATTGTGAGCCCCTCACCACATTGCTAGAGAAGGACAGAGAGTTCAAATGGACCAGTGCGTGTTAGTCCAGTTTTGAAGAGTTGAAGAAGCGGTTAACCACAGCGCCTGTTCTAGTGATGCCTGATCTGCAGAAGAGCTTTGACATCTATTGTGATGCATCTCGACAAGGTCTAGGATGTGTGTTGATGCAAGAAGGTCACGTTATAGCCTATGCATCTCGATAGTTGAGGAAGCATGAGTTGAACTACCCTACGCACGGTCTTGAGTTAGCAGTAGTGGTTCATGCATTAAAGATTTGGAGACACTACATTATGGGAACTAAGTGTCAGATCTATACGGATCACAAGAGTCTGAAGTATATCTTCACTCAGAAGGATCTCAATCTTAGACAACATCGTTGGTTAGAGTTGATCAAAGACTATGATCTAGAGATTCACTATCATCCTGGTAAAGCGAATCTGGTCACTGATGCTTTGAGTCGAAAGGGCCATACTAACATGGCTATGATTATTCAGTTTCCTGATGAGTTGGTAAAAGAGTTTGAAAGGCTCAACTTGAAGTGGTTGCACATGCAAAAGGAGTGACTTTGGAAGTGCAGTCCACTCTAGAGCAAGAGATACGTAAGTGGCAGCTAGAGGATGCTGGAATACAGAAAATCAAGGAGAGTATGCAACAGGGAGAAGCCCCAGATTTCACAGAGGATGAACAAGGAACCGCGTGGTTCAAGAACCGGTTGTGTGTACTAGAGACAGGAGATCTCAGAGAGACTATCTTGAGAGAAGCTCACGACTTGGCTTACTCTATCCATCCATGCACTACTAAGATGTACCAGGATCTCAAGCAGAGGTATTGGTGGTACGGTATGAAGAGAGATGTGGCCGCACATGTGGCTTTGTGTGACACTTGTCACCGGGTTAAGGCTGAACATGAGAGACCCGCTGGTTTGCTTCAACCATTGAAGGTGCCTGAGTGGAAGTGGGAAGAGATCGGAATGGACTTCATAGTGGGTTTACCTCGAACCCGAGATGGTTATGATTCTATTTGGGTCATTGTGGATTGTTTGACCAAAGTAGCTCACTTCATTCCGGTGAAAACTACGTATACAGGAGCTAAGTTGGCAGAACTATACATGTCCAGGATTGTGTGTTTGCATGGTGTACCAAAGAAGATTGTGTCAGATAGAGGTACTTAGTTCACTTCTCGTTTTTGGGGGAAGTTGCATGAGTCTCTAGATACTAAGTTAAATTTCAGCTCAGCTTATCATCCATAGACAGATGGACAGACAGAGAGAACCAATCAGATCCTAGAAGACATGATGAGAGCATGTGCACTTAAGCATGGTGGTAGTTGGGATAAGAGCTTGCCATACGCTGAGTTCTCTTATAACAACAGCTACCAAGCCAGTCTCAAAATGTCACCCTTTGAGGCCTTGTATGGAAGGAAGTGTAGAACTCTGTTATACTGGAGTGAGACAGGCGAAAGGCAGTTATTTGGGGTAGGTATCATCAAAGAAGCAGAGAAACAAGTTCAGATTATTAGAGAGAACTTGAGGATTGCTTAATCTAGACAGAAAAGTTATGCAGATGGTAAACGAAGGGATGTGATCTTTCAGGAAGGCGATGATGTGTACCTAAAGGTGTCACCTATCAGAGGTTTGCGTCGATTCGGAGTTAAAGGGAAGTTGTCAACTCGGTTTATCGGACCTTTTAGGATCCTTGAGAGAGTGGGAGAAGTGGCTTACAGGTAGGAGTTGCCAGTCCAGCTAGCTGATGTGCATGATGTATTCCATATCTCTCAGTTGAAGAAGGGTTTTGGTCCTCATGACAAGGAGCTGTTACCCTTGGATGATCTAAACGTTAAAGAGGATCTCACTATTGTTGAACACCCTATTCGTATATTGGAAACTATGACAAGGGTCACCAGGAATAGTGTGATCAAGATGTGCAAAGTACAGTGGAGTAATCATGTAGAGGATGAGGCAACATGGGAAAGAGAGGATGAGCTGAAGGTAGAGTTTCCAGATCTTTTTCCCAATCTGTCCGAATCTCGAGGACGAGATATTTCTTAAGGGGGGTAGGATTTGTAACACCCTAATTTTACTAAAAATTTGGCTTTATTAAAATTTGCTAGAAACCTTTATTTGCTTAAGGAATATAAGGTTTGCTTTATTTTCTTTTAGGCATTTAAAATTTTTCTAAAATAAAGTTAATGAAATATAGGAATTAATTGTGGCATTCATGCTGGAGCATTATTTTCGATTGCTGGGATTCAAATTCAAATTTGAATTCTATTTGTTTGAAGTCTTTGCCTAAACCTTCTATCGTATTCTATCTATTCTACCCTTCTCCCTATCCAGCCCAGCTGGCCACCGCACCCGCCTAGGCCGCCTAGCAGCCTAGCTACCCGCGCTCAGTAGCAGCCGCTTGCGTGCAGGCCCAACCCAGCGACGGCCGCCGGCCCCGCGCAAGCAAGCGCCCGGCCCGCTAACGGCTTCGGCCCCGCCCGGCCCGCCTAGCGCCGCATCCGCTCCCCCTCCGTGCCTGTGCTGCTGACCTAGGGGACCCACCTGTCATCCCCTAGCTCCGCCCGTCTCCGCCCCGGACTCTGCCGCCACCACCGAGTCCAAGCGAGGCACGCCTCCCCGTGCGTGGCCCGCACACCAAGGGGCCTCCCTAGGCCTTTATAATCCGGCCGCCGCCCCTGGAAGCCGCAACCCGTGCCCTAGCCGCCGCCCTCGCTTCCTCCGCAAGCCGCCGGAACCCTAGCCCACCGCCTCCGAGGAAGCGCCGCCGTCGCCGCTCTTTCGTCGCCGTGAAGCCACCCGGGAGCCGCGCAAGGAGGTAAGATGCGGCCCCGCGCCGCTGACGTCGAACCCGTGCTCCGCAACGCCTTGGAGCCATCACCGGACTTGCGCCGCCGCTCCCGCGCGCCGAGCGCCCGCGCCGCCGCGTCTCGACAAGACCGCCGCCCTAGATCGATTTGCTGTCCTGCGCGCTTCGCGTAGAGGCCGTCCGAGTCCCAAACCGTGGCTAGGAACCCTAGATGAGGGTTTCGCCAGCGAGCCCGTCGCCGCTCGTCGGCCGGCCGGTGCCCCGCCGCCGCCGCGTTTCGCCGCCGCTGCCGCTTGGAGCCGTGCACGGCCGTTAGATATGGATCTAACGTGCCGGGACTTAGCCACCGCCCCACAAATCACCACAGCCGCCAGATCTGGATCCATCGGGCCGGATCGAGTCAACCCCGGGTCAATAGGTCAAACCCCGCCGGCCCCGGCAGTTTACGGAACCCCCCCCCCCCCCCCCCCAAGTTTTTCGGAATTCACAGATATACCCTTCCACCTTAGAAGTTTCCTTGCAGTTCAATCCTTTTTCTTTATTTTTGCCCAGAACCTTTTCAAATCTTTACAGATTAGTCCCTACACCTTCCCTAAGCCATAACTTGGTCGTTTTAGCTCCGATTTTAGCGTTCTTTATGTCCACGCGTTCGTCTCGAAGCGTAGATTAGTTTTATTCTATTGTTTAGATCTGTTTGATCTGTTTGGTGACTGTTTCTTGTTTATTCTTATTGTATGCTTGTATGTGATGATTGTGGACCGTAGAGAGCGATTCGTTCGAGGGATTTGAAGATCAAGTCGTGCGAGAGTTTGAGCAGCAAGGCTTTGTTGAAAGCAAGTATTCCTTGATGCATACCCGCTTGTCCTACATAACATGCATTTAAAATTCATTGTCTTTACTTTTTTGCTTGCATTAATTTGATGGGAACCTATTAAGGATCGTACCTAGTCTTTTACTACCTTTACCTTGATACTGGGTTTATCAAATTAATCTTGTGGTAGCTATTGCTTAGCATGCTCAACTGGGATTGGTATTAATCAAACTTGGTTACTTTTACTATTCTATGTTCCGTTTATGATCTTTACTTTACAAGACCACTTTAATATATTAATCTGAACATGGAGAACCACCCAGGAAAACAGTACAACCACAAGAACTAATGGGCAATGGTCTTAGCTGAATAATTAAGAACTTTAGCTTGGGATGGTCTTACTTGATAAGGACAAGGGATCGGCGGTACTGTGGGGTATAGACTCGCTCTAGCAGGGGGTTGGGTGAGTTATTCTTTTTATGGTGGGGTATCGACCTGCTAGGGGACTTTATACCTTGCTAACTGATCCGGACCTTGTGGGTCATAACTTGCTAGGGAACCTTTGTAAAGGCCATGTAGCGTCCCTATGCAATCACACCTCGGTAGTGTGGTATGGTGCCTTGCAAACACCACATGGTTGGGTCTAAAATTCTTTGGAGCTTTTACGCTACTTGTGGGTAAAGTTGTACAACCTCTGCAGAGTGTTAAACTAATCGATTAGCCGTGCTCACGGTCAAGAGCGGCCTGGACACTCACATGATTAAATTATGGAACTTTAATGTTTAATTGCTGTTTTATTCTTTATTTTATGATGCTTATATCTTATTAATTGGGTTGGTATGAACTTACACTCTTTAGTAATCAGCGCCCGGACCGATCCCCGTGGGACCTCGAGATGCTCCCCACCGGCCCGCTGGTGAGTGTGATTCCTGGCCCTATTTTTGTTCTTGGCGTTGCTTCTGGCTCCTGACGCGCCTTTGGCGTTCTTGCATGCAGATGGTGCAATTCAGCGCCGCGAAGTCCGTCCCGCCCACCCCTGACTCCCGCGCGCCTGGTCGGGCGGCGCAGCAACGGGAGCGGAGGCGCGCGGCGCGCAAGAGGGAGCGCGCGAGGCGGCATCGCGAGCGCCGCGAGCGACGGAGCGCGGAGTACCGGCGGCGCGAGGAGCTGGGGCTTTCCTCCCCGGGGACCGAAGAGTACTCGTCCTCGGAGGAGGACGAAGAGGAAGAGGATGAGGGGGAGGGCCCCTCTGAGAGGTGGGAGCCTGCGCCCCCGTCGCCGGAGCCGGCTCTAGCGGCAAGGGCGGCTTCGCACCGGGGCGGGCGCGGCGGCGTCCGCCGCCGGTGCAATCGACAACGGGGGCGGCGCGCGCGCGCGGGGGGTGCCGGTGCGCGCGCGCGGCGCGCGCGGCAAGCGCACCGCGCGCGGGGGTGGGGCCCGCACGCGCGGTGGCGACGTCGGGGAGGCGCGGCGGCGGGCGCGCGGCCGCGTCGGCCTCATCCGCTGAGGCCTCGAGGAAAATGAAGCGCGCCTTTTCCTCTTCGAGGTAAGGGCCTCGTTCTTCTGCGGGGTCTGGTTTTCTGGCGGCCAGGCGTTTTGATTTTTCGCTCGTGCTTGTGCAGGGTGGTGCCAACCGGTGCCTCCCCCTCGCACCGGCTAAGGTGCGAGGGCGGACACGTCCGTTCCTACCCGGCGGCGCTCGTCGAGGGCGTCGCGGGCGGGGGCGAGCACGGCGGCGGCGGGCGAGAGCTCGCTAGGCCGGGGGCTCCGAGGCCTCGGCCGGCGGATCGACCCTGCCGCGGCGCGGCCGGCGGCCGTCGAAGCCGGCGGGCGCCGGTCGTGGCGGAGACGCGGCCGCGGCGGCGGCGCGTGATGGAGACCCGGCCCGCGGCGGGCGCCGCGACGGAGGCGCGGTCCGCGGCGCCGGCCGCGGCGGCGGCGAGCGGGTGGCGGCGGTCGAGGAGGGCGGCCGGCGCCCGTGGTGGAGGAGGCACGGCGGAGGCGGTGGCCGCGGCGCCGCGTCGGGCACCCGCAGCCGCGGAGGCGCAAATGGAGGCACCGGTGGAGGTGGCACAGGGGCTGGCACCAAATGCATCCATTGTACTGCTTTGGACCCAAAATGATTTTTGCAAGTGTTTTGGAACATCCGTCAACCTTCCGCATGTGAAAAGATGCAATACTTGTGTTTCGGGCTTGAGTGCACTATTTCGGGGTACCGATGTTGCGAAAATGGATTCACACCAAATGCATCGATTCAAATCCCTTGGACCAACAATGATGTTTTGCAGTGTTTTATAGCATTTCAAAAATCTTAATAATGTCAAAGGACACTAAACTTGTGTTTCGGGCATGAATGCACTATTTATGGGTACCGAAGTTGCAAAAAGGGTTCACACCAAATACTTGCATTCTACTCCCATGAACCTAACATGATGTTTGGGAGTGTTTTGGAGCATTTTGAAAACCTTCGGAACGTAAAGAGCTGCAAAACCTATGTATTGGTCATGAATGCACTATTTTGGGGTCCTGAACTTGCGAAAATGGTTTCGCACCAAATGCATCAATTGTATTGTCTTGGACCCAAAATGTTTTTCGGGGGTGTTTTGAAGCATTTCATAAACCTTCTTCATGTAAAAAGAAAGAAAACTTGTGTTTCTGTCACGAATGTACTATTTCGGGGCACCGAAGTTGCGAAAATCGTTTCCCGCCAAATGCATTCATTCTAATCCCTTGGACCTATAATGATGTTTGGCAGTGTTTTGGAGCTTTTTGGAAACCCTCAGAATGTAAAAAGAGACAAAACTTGTGTTTCAGACTATCGCACTATTTCGGGGTATCGAAGTTGCAAAAAATGGATTCCCACGAAATGGATCCATTCTACTCCATTGGACCAGAAATGATGTTTTGGAGTGTTTTCGGCATTTCACAAACCTTCGTTATGTAAAAAGATACAAAACTTTTGTTTCGGGAGTGAATGCACAATTTCGGGGTACCGAGGTTGCAAAAATGGTTTTACACCAAATGCTTGCATTCAACTCCCTTGGACCTTGAATGATGTTTGGGAGCGTTTTGGGGCATCCTGTAAATGTTTGAAATGTGAAAAACATGCAAAACTTGTGTATCAGGCATGAATGCACTATTTTAGGGTACCGAAGTTGCGAAATTAGTTTCGCACCAAATGCATCCATTGTACTGCTTTGGACCCAAAATGATTTTTTCAAGTGTTTTGGTACATCCGTCAACCTTCCGCATGTGAAAAGATGCAATACTTGTGTTTCGGGCGTGAGTGCACTATTTCGGGGTACCGATGTTGCGAAAATGGATTCACACCAAATGCATTGATTCAAATCCCTTGGACCAACAATGATGTTTTGCAGTGTTTTATAGCATTTCAAAAATCTTAATAATGTCAAAGGACACTAAACTTGTGTTTCGGGCATGAATGCACTATTTATGGGTACTGAAGTTGCAAAAAGGGTTCACACCAAATACATGCATTCTACTCCCATGAACCTAAAATGATGTTTGGGAGTGTTTTGGAGCATTTTGAAAACCTTCGGAACGTAAAGAGCTGCAAAACCTATGTATTGGGCATGAATGGACTATTTTGGGGTCCTGAACTTGCGAAAATGGTTTCGCACCAAATGCATCAATTGTATTGTCTTGGACCCAAAATGTTTTTCAGGAGTGTTTTTAAGCATTTCATAAACCTTCTTCATGTAAAAAGAAAGAAAACTTGTGTTTCTATCATGAATGTACTATTTCGGGGCACCGAAGTTGCGAAAATCGTTTCCCACCAAATGCATTCATTCTAATCCCTTGGACCTAAAAAGATGTTTGGGAGTGTTTTGGAGCATTTTGGAAACCTTCAGAACGTAAAAAGAGACAAAACTTGTGTTTCATACTTTATCGCACTATTTCGGGGTATCGAAGTTGCGAAAAATGGATTCACACCAAATGGATCCATTCTACTCCATTGGACCAGAAATGATGTTTTGGAGTGTTTTCGGCATTTCAGAAACTTTTGTTATGTAAAAAGATACAAAACTTTTGTTTCGAGAGTGAATGCACTATTTCGGGGTACTGAGGTTGCAAAAATGGTTTTACACCAAATGCATGCATTCAACTCCCTTGGACCTTGAATGATGTTTGGGAGCGTTTTGGGGCATTTTGTAAATTTTTGAAATGTGAAAAAGATGCAAAACTTGTGTGTCGGGCTTGAATGCACTATTTTACGGTACTGAAGTAGCGAAATTGGTTTCGCACCAAATGCATCCATTGTACTGCTTTGGACCCAATATGATTTTTGCAAGTGTTTTGCAACCTTCCGCATGTGAAAAGATGCAATACTTGTGTTTCGAGCTTGAGTGCACTATTTCGGGGTACCGATATTGCGAAAATGGATTCACACCAAATGCATCGATTCAAATCCTTTGGACCAAAAATGATGTTTTGCAGTGTTTTCTAGCATTTCAAAAATCTTAATAATGTCAAAAGACACTAAACTTGTGTTTCGGGCATGAATGCACTATTTATGGGTACCGAAGTTGCAAAAATGGGTTCACACCAAATACATGCTTTCTACTCCCTTGAACCTAAAATGATGTTTGGGAGTGTTTTGAAGCATTTTGGAAACCTTCGGAACGTAAAGAGCTGCAAACCTATGTATTGGGCATGAACGCACTATTTTGGGGTACTGAACTTGCGAAAATGGTTTCGCACCAAATGCATCAATTGTATTGCCTTGGACCCAAAATGTTTTTCGGGAGTGTTTTGGAGCATTTCATAAACCTTCTGCATGTAAAAAGAAAGAAAACTTGTGCTTCTTTCATGAATGCACTATTTCAGGGCACCGAAGTAGCGAAATTCGTTTCCCACCAAATGCATTCATTCTAATCCCTTGGACCTATAATGATGTTTGTTAGTGTTTTGGAGCATTTTGGAAACCTTCAGAATGTAAAAAGAGATAAAACTTGTGTTTCAGGCTTTAATGCACTATTACGGGGTACCGAAATTGCAAAAAATGGATTCATTCTACTCCATTAGACCAGAAATGTTGTTTTGGAGTGTTTTGGAACATCCATCAACCTTCCACATGTCAAAAGATGCAAAACTTGTGTTTCGGGCCTGAGTGCACTATTTCGGGGTACCGATGTTGCAAAAATGGATTCACACCAAATGCATCGATTCTAATCCCTTGGACAAAAAATGATGTTTTTGAATGTTTTCGAGCTTTTCAAAAACCTTAATAATTTAAAAAGACACTAAACTTGTGTTTCGGGCATGAATGCACTATTTATGGGTACCGAAGTTGTAAAAAATGGTTCACACCAAATACATGCATTCTACATCCTTGGACCTAAAATGATGTTTGGGAGTGTTTTAGAGCATTTTGGAAACCTTCGGAATGTAAAGAGATGCAAAACCTATGTATCGGGCATGAATGCACTATTTTGGGGTACTGAACTTGCGAAAATGGTTTCGCACCAAATGCATCAATTGTATTGCCTTGGACCCAAAATGTTTTCAGTAGTGTTTTGGAGCATTTCATAAACCTTCTACATGTAAAAAAACAAAACGTGTGTTTCTGTCATGAATGCACTCTTTCGGGGCACCGAAGTTGCGAAAATCGTTCCCCACCAAATGCATTCATTCTAATCCCTTGGACCTATAATGATGTTTGGGAGTGTTTTGGAGCATTTTGGAAACTTTCAAAATGTAAAAAGACACAAAACTTGTGTTTCAGGCTTTAATGCACTATTACGGGGTACCGAAGTTGCGAAAAATGGATTCACACCAAATGGATCCATTCTACTCCATTGGACCCGAAATGATGTTTTGTAGTGTTTTCTGAGGACCAGGAGCGTCCCGGTGGTCGATGGATGACCGCTCCTCAGTGATGAGTGATTGACAACGGGTGTTGGACTAACTCTTGGCTTAGTGTGCAGGTGTAGGTTGCGGCCTCTTTCGTGTTGTTGTAGGTGAAGAACGGGCGGGAAAGGTCTTCAGCCTTGAGGGGCCTCCGAGAGATGGAGAGACAAGTAGGCTCGGTTTGAGGGACCCGGTGGACAGCGGGACTGGGTGCGGGTCACATGGTGGTGACACAAGCAAGACGAAGTCATGGACAAGCGAGCCGGTGCACGGTGGCGGTCAAGTCAAGTGGTTTGGCGGGAGGCCGAACGGAGCACGCGGGGTTTGGTGGTTTGCCCACAAAACCATCGGAGGACGGTTTCTTGTTTGGGCCTCAAAACCAAGTCCGAGGGCCCAACACGACGGAGACGGCATCCGGGCGTGTCGGGAAGCTTTGAAGCGGAGGACACGCGGCGGGATCGCATGGCTTGCGTCGGGAGGACGCGGGGTGCGGCAAAGGCGTGGCCGTCCGATGGCAAGACCCACAAACATTACCTAAATGCCCCTGCGTGGGTTGTATCGCCAGTAGTTAAGTTAGGGGTAGTCGAGTCATTTACCACTCCGGCGGGACACGATATATAAGCCATGAGGGTGTGTGGATGGCTCTCTCTCTCCGCGACTTAGGGTTTCATTTCCTTCCTCCCTTTTCTCATTTTCGTAGCTATTTTTCTTCCTTTTTCTCTAGGCTAGCATGAGAGCTTCATGAGAGATTTGTTGAGAGGGATGGATGCTAGGGCGGCATGCTAGACCTTGTGAATCTTTCCTGGTTTGTATAGAAGATTCGGAGTTGTGTTTTTTGTGGTCTTTTTGTGCTTGTTTTTGGTGCCTTTGTTCTCGGTGTGATTCCGCGGATTTGAGTGGGTTTCTCCCCGGATTTCTTTGAGGGAAACATGGATGGATGTCTCGTGCATCTTTGTGATTGATTTTGTGCCCTCAAACGCCGGGAAACCACTTCGATTCGAGGATTTTCGTTCGGTGCTCTAGTTTTTGCTGGTGCTCAAAGGATTCGCGATTCCCGGTGATTTAGGGAGTTAGGAGGCAAGATTTTTGGGCTATAGCATCCTTGTGTGACGCTTTTCGAGTCCCCAAACCCTTATCTCCAGAGCTTCAACCGTTTGGGAAATCCGATGATGATTTGGGGGAGTTGACCTTCGAGGTCGGGCATTTTTCTGCTCTGTCTGTGCCTCGCGGACGGTCCGCGCTCTCCTGGCGGACGGTCCGCACCGCACGAGTTCATCCGGTGTTCTTCGTGTTCTTGCTCGTCTTTTGTTTCGATCCGTCGCGATTTTGAGTTTTGGTTGGATGGAGTTTCGGACGGTCCGCAGCAGCGGGCGGACGGTCCGCGGGTGCCTGGCGGACAGTCCGCGTGCTCCCCGCGGGCGGTCCGTTTTCTCGGGTTGCTTCTATTGGTTCTGTGTGATTTAATGGACGGTCCGCGACGTAGGGCCGGACGGTCCGCAGTGTTGGCGCGGACGGTCCGCGGCAACAGGCCGGACGGTGCGCGAGGCCAGTGCGATCGTATGATGATCTTTCTTCGTGGCAAGTTGTTGGATTTCATTGTGCTCGACAAGACCTATGCTATTCCGGTCAGCATCCATACTCTTATGGTGACCGATGCTGGTGCTAAGGCCAAGTATGAGGCAAATGCAAAAGTCGTTGATCACTTGGTCCGGAGCTTGTGTGATCCTGAGTTTGAGCGTGTTCGCCATTTGAATCTTGATTGGCAAATTTGGGAAAAGTTGTTGGTTGCTCACGGTGGTGATAACCATGTGAAGGCTCGCCTCTTTGTTTCTTACCGGATGCAATATGAGAACTTCACTCCACTTCCCGGTGAGGACATTGATGCGATGTTTCAGAGGTTGACCGCCATCATGAACAACATGAAAGCTAATGTTGAGGATTTTCCTTACACCGAGCATGATCAGGCTTTGAAGCTCTTGCATGTCTTGGACCCAAATGTTTCGGGTGCTAAGGTTGAGGCCATCAAGGAATCTAGGCAATATTTGACTATTGAGTTGGATGACCTCTTTTCTAAGCTCAAGTCGGCTGAGGTTGACAAGACGTTGCAATCCAAGCATGAGGGCTCGACTGACCATAGTCTTGCTCTTGTGGGTGGATCAAAGGGCAAATCTAACCCTTCCTGTCGACAGTTTTCCTTGTCTTCTCTTATGTATATTCCAGATGAGGAGTTTGATGTGTTGGGCGAGGAGGAACTGGCCTTGCTCTCAAGAAGGTTTGATCGGCTACACGAGAGTCGGAGGAATGCAAGGCGGAGCTCAGGGACGTGCTACAAGTGTGGCAAGCGTGGCCACTTCATCGCCGAGTGCCCGGAAGCGGAGGAGAACAAGTACAAGGTGAACGAGTACAAGGCACACCCGAGGCGTGAAGACAAGTACTCCTCCAAGGGCAAGCACTTCAACAAGTCCAAGAGCAAGGACAAGGACAAGCGGCGACCGAGCAAGAGCAGCTACAAGAAGAACAAGGCAAGAGAGATGGTGGCCGGTGCGAGCGACGTCGACTCAAGCTCAAGCGACGAGCAGTCAAGCTCAAGCAGCAAAGATGAAGATGACGGGAGGTGCAAGGGCAAGAAGAGTGCAAGCCGGAACCTCGGTGGGCTGAGCTGTGTGGCGCTTGAGGGCTTTTGTGGCATGGCCCATAGCTCAAGCAGCAAGAAGAGCGAGAAGGAAGACAGCGACTCCGACTCGGAGGATGAGGTAAATCGTGACCCCGACTCTTTGATTGCTGAGATCGCTAGGTTGAATGGCTTGATTGACAACCGTGATAGTGTGCTAAGAGATGCTAAGAAGATGAGGAAAGATCTTAGGGCTCAACTTGAGAATGCTAGTGAGAAAGTAGGAGAGTTAGAGTCCAAATTGCTTGAATTGAAACTTGAGAATGACTCTTTAAAACTTGCTCCTACTACTCCTGATGATGTTGAGTGTCTTGAGTGTGATGCATGGTTGAATGAGATCAAGTTGCTTAATGAGAAGAATGCTTCCACTTTGGCTAAACTAGATGCTCTTAGGACTGAATATGATGAGCTTAAGGCTAGACCTACTTTGCTTGGTGCTTGTAAATCATGTCCTACTATGCATGCTAAGTTTGTTGATGCTCGTTCTACCATTAGTTCTTTGGAAGCATCTTTGAAATCTCCTGTTGCAAATGCATGCTCTAGTTGTGATGAAGTTACTTTGCGCAATCTTGAACTTACTTCCCGTTTGGATGTCATCTATGAGGAGAATGACTATTTGAGGAAGGTGTTGGGTTGGTTGTCTGGGCAGGAACCTCAATTGAAAATCATGATTGAGGAGTTCAAGAGAGCTGATGGTCGTGGTTTGGGGTTTGAGAAGTTGGGTGAGAAAGTGGGAGAGAACAGTGGGGAGAGTGTGTATGAGAAGTGTGTTGAGTCTGACCCCAAGTTTGAGGTGATCGAAGACATCCAAGTCCCACTTCCAAAAGCACCCAAGAAATCTTTCACATCAAAGCCCAACCACCTTTGCAACAAGCTTGACACAACCCAAGATCCACCCAAATTCCCACCTAAGACAAATGACTTCCAGAAACTGGTGAGGTTTGTGAGTGAGAAGGGTTAGAAGCCTAGAGAGAAGCCAGAGCCAAAATCAAAACCCATCCCCTTCAGGTGTGAGTATTGTGGCAAGGAGAGGCATCTTGCAGAGTTTTGCTACAAGAGGAAGAGGAATGAGAGGCTTGCTAGGGAGCAAGCAAACCAGGACAGGTATCGCCAGCCTCATGGTATTCCTGAGCCTAGAGTGCCACTTCCACGGGGTGTGGGAAGTGTGAGGAGTGTTGGCAGGTTCCCACAGAGAGGTGGTGGTGAGAGGTTTGCTAGGAGAGATGATGGTGTGCGTGCTGGTGAGAGATTTGGTCGGGCTCGTGGCGGTTTTGCTAGACGTCCCCCTACTCGTCCTCAATACGGGTTTAGGGGAGATGATCGCAGCTTTGGGTTCCAGAGAAACTACGGACCACGTTTTCCCCCTCGTGGTGCTCGTACTCCTTCCATGGGACATGGGAAGCTTGGTGGCAAGGGAATGATGTTTGCTAACCCCTCCTTTGAGCAGATGGCTCGACATTGGTTCAACTTTCTTTGTGCTAACCCCAGTGTCGAGTCGTTAGCTCATTCTCGTTCTTGTTTCTGACTACAGGCAGGAGGCTTGGAGGACATTTGGTTAATCGACTCCGGGTGTTCTCGACACATGACCGAAGATAAGAAGTGGTTCTCCAGCCTCACCCCAGTGAAGGAAAAGTTGTACATCACATTTGGGGACAATGGACGAGGAAGGGTGATTTCTGAGGGTGTTGTGCATGTGAGTGACAAGGTAACGTTGAAGAGAGTGGCTCTTGTGAAGTCTTTGGGTTTCAATTTGCTTTCGGTTTCTCAGTTGCTTGATGAGGGTTTTGAGGTGCGTTTCAAGTCTGGTGAGTCTCTTTTGCTTGATTCTCGAGGTGATCTTGTCTGTATGATCATCCCCGAGGGTCAGATTTTCAGGGCCGATTTCTCTCGTTCTTTGGGTCCTGCTCGCTGTTTTATGGCTGGTCCTTCTTTTGATTTGTGGAAATGACATAGGCAGTTGTGACACTTGAGCTTTGATTTGGTTTCCCGCTTGAGTGGTCTTGACCTTGTCCGAGGATTGCCGAGGTTGAAGCTTGAGAAGGATTTGGTTTGCGCTCCGTGTAGGCATGGCAAGATGGTAGCCACTCCCCATCCACCCCTGACCGATGTCATGACCGAGCGTCCGACAGAGCTGTTGCATATGGACCTTGTTGGGCCAACTCTAGTTCACTCGGTGGGTGGGAAGTGGTATGTCCTTGTTGTGGTGGACGATTACTCTCGCTATGCCTGGGTGTTTTTCTTGGAGGATAAGAGTGAGACATTTGGCTTTGTTCGAGATCTGATCGTGAGGTTGAAAAACGAGAGGCATGGGAATGCTATTCGAGCCATCCGCAGTGATAACGGCTCAGAGTTCAAGAACTCTCGTTTTGATGCCTTTTGTCGTGATCTAGGTCTTGAACATCAGTATTCGACCCCTTATGTGCCCCCTCAAAATGGAGTCGTGGAAAGGAAAAATCGGACTCTTTGTGAGATGGCTAGGACGATGCTCGATGAGCACGGGACTCCTAGGAGGTATTGGTGAGGCGGTCAATACGGCTTGTCATGTCTCTAACAGGATTTTATTGCGAGCTTTCAAGAAGAAGACCTGTTATGAGCTGATGCATGGTCGGGAACCCAAGGTGAGTCATTTCCGAGTTTTTGGCTGCAAGTGCTTTATTCTTAAGAAGGGAAAACTCGACAAGTTTGAGGCTAGGTCTAGTGATGGTATTTTCTTTGGATATGCTAACCACTCTAGAGCTTATAGGGTGCTTAACCTTGAGACTAACAAAATCATGGAGACTTGCGAGGTAACCTTTGACGAGACAATGCCATTTACCTCTCTTAGCTTTGAATGTGCAGGTGATGAGGAGATGGCCAAGGACCTCTTTGAAGATGAGAAGGATGAAGCTGGAGACGATGATGGGGAGAACCATGCGCCTGAAGCTGAGTGTGTACCCACTACTTCCCCTACGACCACTATGGAGCGTGGACCGTCTACTTCATGGACAACGACAGTGCGACAAGAAGACCAGGCGAGAGAAGCTGAAGTTGAGGGGGAGGTAGTCTCGAGGCGTGAGGCTCCCCGGCGGATTCAAGAAGTGCATCCCCTGTCGAAGATCATTGGGGACATCGATGAACGTACTACACGGTCAAGGTCCAGGAATTCCTCTCATTTCGCTCATGCTGCATTTGTTGCCACCTTTGAGCCCAAGGACATTGGACACGCTTTATCTGATGCAAACTGGGTTAATTCCATGCATGAGGAGTTGGAAAACTTTGAGAGGAACCAGGTGTGGGAATTAGTTGAACCACCTCCAAATTGCCATCCTATAGGAACAAAGTGGGTTTGGAAGAACAAAGAGGGAGAGAATGGGATGGTTGTGAGGAACAAGTCCAGACTTGTTGCTCAGGGGTTCAGTCAGAAGGAGGGGATCGACTATGAGGAGACCTTTGCTCCTGTGGCCCGTCTTGAGGCAATTCGGATCCTTCTAGCCTTTGCCGTGGCTAAAGGGTTCAAGTTGTTTCAGATGTACGTGAAGAGTGCTTTTCTGAATGGGGTCATAGAGGAGGAGGTGTATGTGAAGCAGCCACCTGGATTTGAGAGCGAGTTGTACCCACACGGGGTGTACGGGTTGAAAAGGGCTGTATGGGTTGAAACGGGCGCCCGTGCTTGGTATGGGAGATTGAGAGGTTTTACGGTGAGCGAGAGGGTTTGTGATGGGTACCGTGGATAGGACCTTGTTTCTCCTCAAGCATGGAAATGACTTGTTGATTGTTCAGATATACGTGGATGATATTGTCTTTGGTGGCTCATCACATAACCTTGTTGCCAAGTTTGCAGATGAGATGAGCAGGGAGTTCGAGATGAGCATGATGGGCGAGTTGCAGTACTTTCTTGGGCTGCAGATCAAGCAAGTAAAGGATGGAACATTCGTGCACCAGACCAAGTACAGGAAAGACATGCTGAGGAAGTTCCAGATGCAAGATGTGAAGCCGACGGAGAACCAGTGGACCAGCGGCAGTACAGGAGCATGATTGGCTCCCTCCTCTACCTCACGGCGACGAGGCCAGACATACAGTTCAGTGTGTGTCTGTGCGCTTGTTTTCAGGCTTCGCCGAGGACATCACATCGACAGGCCGTCAAGAAGATTTTCAGGTACCTACAGTCTGCCCCTGGTCTTGGCCTTTGGTATTCGTCCTTCTCGACTCTTTCTCTTCATGGTTTTTCCGATGCAGATTTTGCTGGTTGTCGAGTCGAGAGGAAGTCTACTTCTGGTACTTGCCAATTTCTTGGGTCTTCGTTGGTTTCATGGTCTTCCCGCAAGCAGTCTAGTGTAGCTCAGTCTAGCACCGAGGCGGAGTATGTTGCAGCCGCGAGTTGTTGTTCCTAGCTGTTGTGGATTTCATACACTTTGAGAGACTTTGGTGAGGAGTGCACCCAGATCCCACTTCTTTGTGATAGCACCAGTGCCATAAGCGTAGCCAAAAACCCAGTGCTTCACTCCAGAACCAAACACATAGAAGTGAGGTATCATTTCTTGAGGGACAATGTGGAAAAAGGAACCATTGTGTTGAGCCATGTCCCTACCCAAGATCAGCTTGCAGACATTTTCACAAAGCCTCTCGACCAAGCTACATTTGTGCGCTTGCGGGGGGAACTTGGGGTCTGTTGCCCTTTCTAGTTGTTTCTTGGGGGTTGCTTTTTGTACCATATGTATCATACCATATTTTATTTTGATGTATATACATGCTTTGCTTGATGTACAAATCATGGTAGGATAGTCATCTTGTTATATATCATGTTGCATTTGTATCATATTGCATTTTAGGATGATGAGCTTCTTTCATATGTCTTATTTGAGTCTCTTTGGCTATTTGTGAGATATTGGTCATATGTGTGGAGAAATGGTGATGTGAGGCTATGCTCTTGGAATATTTGAGATATATGTGTAGTGAGATAGCCCTTTTTGAAATAAATGCTAATCTTGACTAATTTTGGTGAAATGTGCTTCACTCATGTGTAGTAGTGTATCCATGTCACGTTTTGGTCTAAATATGCTTTCTATGCTTAGATTGTGCTTCGATGTCTTTTTCTTGCATTTGGGCCAAAGGCTGAATATCATTGTAAATCTTTAGCCTATGTTGCATTCATGGAGGAGCATAAGCTTCTTTTTGCTGCAAAGGCACTTAATGTACCATGAAATGATTTAATCTTGAAAAGAAGTGTGTAATGCTTGAAAAATGCTCCATTCATCATGTCTATGCTTAAAATGTCTTATCTTTCACATATGGGTGCAAAACATGTTGCATGATGTTCAGCAGTGGAGAAGTCTCCCCGAAGTGGACACATGGCTCATGAGCTTTGACATGACATGCTTTGCTTTATGGGTGTTTGCCATGATCTTTTGCTGAGAATTTGATATCCTTGTATGATCTTTTAATGGTATGCATGTTTGTGGCTCAAGTGTGACATGGATAGGCTTTTACATGTGAAGCGAGCCTTCTTTTGATAAAATTGCTTAAATCTGAAATTTCTACTTTGTCACATGCTTGTATTTTCATATATTACTTGTGGCAATGCTTTGACTATGCTATGATTCATATGTGTGATCTTTGTCTCATTTTTAGCCTTTGACACTAGATTTGGCCTATTTGAGAAGCTCATGTAGATGTTTATATGCTTTGCTTTGCATTTCTGCATTTTCACCTTGATTCATACATTGTCAACAAGGGGGAGAAGAGGTGAGTTTAATGAAAATTCAGAAGAGGTGAGCTAAATCTTGGAAGTTTGCATCCACATGTTCAGTGGGAGCTTGCATTTGCTCAGGGGGAGCTTTCTTGCTGATTTCAGTGTGGAGTTTGTGCTTTGCTTGGCTTGTGACTGAAGGACCAGATGGCGACTAGAGAGGGGGGAGTGAATAGGAGCCAGTAAAAATTCTTTCCAAAGAACCCGGCCTATACCCTAGTCAAACCCCGGTCACACACGAGCGATGGATCGAGTCACACACCAATCGCCAAGACCACGAGGTTATGGATCAACCTCTAGCCTTAGGAACGATTCCTTAAAGCACACGCGGAAGCACGAAAGAAGGAGGGGAGGGATCGAACCAAGAGGCAAAGCGCACAGGCTCTGGCGGACCGTCCGGCCAGGAGGGGCGGACCGTCCGCACTGGCCTCGCGGACCATCCGGCCTGAAGCCGCGGACCGTCCGCGCCAACCCTGCGGACTGTCCGGCCCTACGCCGCGGATCGTCCGTTAAAGCACACAGAACCAACAGAAGCGACCCGAGAAAAACAGACCGTCCGCCAAGGCCGGGCGGACCGTCCGCGTGGGTCGCGGACCGTCCGCTACTCAAGCTCGGAACGTCCGCAAACCGGCTGCAACAAAAACCAAAAGCCAAACCGGATCGAAAGCAAGGACGCGCAAGAACACGATGAACACGCAACGAACACGCCACACGCGGACCGTCCGCGACCACCCCGCGGACCGTCCGCGCCGCACGGACGGAGCGAAAAACCGCGCTCGACCTCGAAGGTCAACTCCCCCAAATCATCATCGGATTTCCCAAACGGTTGAAGCTATGGAGACAAGGGTTTGGGGACTTGAAAAAGCGTCACACAAGGATGCTATAGCCCAAAAATCTTGCCTCCTAACTCCCTAAATCACCGGGAATCGCGAATCCTTTGAGCACCACCAAAAGCTAGAGCACCGAACGAAAAACTACGAATCCAAATGGTTTCCGGCGTTTGAGGGCACAAGATCAATCACAAAGATGCACGAGACATCTATCCATGTTTCCCTCAAAGAAATCCGGGGGAGAAACCCACTCAAATCCGCGGAATCGCACCGAGAACAAAGGCACAAAAACAAGCACAAAAGACCACGAAAAACACAACTCCGAATCCTCTATACAAACCAGGAAAGATTCACAAGGTCTAGCATGCCGCCCTAGCATCCATCCCTCTCAACAAATCTCTCATGAAGCTCTCATGATAGCCTAGAGAAAATGGAAGAAAAATAGCTACGAAAATGAGAAATGGGAGGGAGGAAATGAAACCCTAAATCCCGGAGCGAGATAGCCATCCACACACACTCATGGCTTATATATCAGGTCCCGCCGGAGTGGTAAATGACTCGACCACCCCTAACTTAACTGCTGGCGATACAACCCACGTAGGGGCATTTAGGTAATGTTTGTGGGTCTTGCCATCGGACGGCCACGCCTTTGCCGCACCCCGTGTCCTCCCGACGCAAGCCATGCAATCCCGCCCGTGTCCTCCGCCTCGAAGCTTCCCGACACGCCCGGATCCTGTCTCCGTCGTGTTGGGCCCTCGGACTTGGTTTTCAGGCCCAAACCAAGAAACCGTCCGCCGATGGTTTTGTGGGCAAACCACCAAACCCCGCGTGCTTGGTCCGGCCTCCCGCCAAACCACTTGACTCGACCGCCACCGTGCACCGGCTCGATTGTCCATGACTTCGTCTTGCTCGTGTCGCCACCATGTGGCCCGCACCCGATCCGCTATCCACCGGGTCCCTCGAACCGAGCCTACTTGTCTCTCCATCTCCCGGAGGCCCCTCAAGGCTGAAGACCTTTCGCGCCCGTTCTTCACCTGCAACAGCACGAACTAGGCCGCAGCCTACACCTGCGCACTAAGCCAAGAGTCAGTCCAACACCCGTTGTCAATCACTCATCACTGAGGAGCGGTCATCCATCGACCACTGCGACGCTCCTAGTCCTCAATCTCCCCCTTGATGAGTGCATTGACAACACACAACGCGAAAAGAAATTCAGAGAAAAAGAGAAAGGAAGAAGAAAGAAAAACAAAGAAGCTCAACTCATGACCAAAACCAAAGAAAGGTGAAGAAAGGTCACAAGCCAAGCAAAGCACAAACTCCACATCGAAAACAGCAAGAAAGCTCCCCCTGAACAAATGCAAGCTTCCCCTGAACATGTGGATGCAAACTTCCAAATTTCAGCTCACCTCTTCTGAATTTTCATTAAGCTCACCTCTTCTCCCCCTTGTTGACAATGTATGAATCAAGGTGAAAATGCAGAAATGCAAGACAAAGCATATAAACAGCTACATGAGCTTCTCAAATAGGCCAAATCTAGTGTCAAAGGTGAAAAATGAGACAAAGATCACACATATGAATCATAGCATAGTCAAAGCATTGCCACAAGTAATATATGAAAATACAAGCATTTGACAAAGCAAAATTTTCAGATTTAAGCATTTTTACCAAAAGAAGGCTCGCTTCACATGTAAAAGCCTATCCATGTCACACTTGAGCCACAAACATGCATACCATTCAAAGATCATACAAGGATATCAAATTCTCAGCAAAAGATCATGGCAAACACCCATAAAGCAAAGCATGTCATGTCAAAGCTCATGAGCCATGTGTCCACTTCGGGGAGACTTCTCCACTGGTGAACATCATGCAACATGTTTTGCACCCATATGTGAAAGATAAGACATTTTAAGCACAGACATGATGGATGGAGCATTTTTCAAGCAGTATACACTTATTTTTCAAGATTAAATCATTTCATGATACATGAAGTGCCTTTGCGGCAAAAAGAAGCTTATGCTCCCCCATGAATGCAACATAGGCTAAACATTCACAATGATATTTGGCCTTTGGCCCAAATGCAAGAACAAGGCATCCAAGCACAATCTAAGCATGAAAAGCACATCTAGACCAAATTGTGACATGGATACACAACTACACACGAGTGGAGCATATTTCATCAAAAGCTAGTCAAGATTAGCATTTATTTCAAAAGAGGGCTATCTCACCACACATATATCTCAAGTATTCCAAGAGCATAGCCTCACATCACCATTTCTCCACACATATGACCAATATCTCACGAATAGCCAAAGAGACTCAAATATGGCATATGAAAGAAGCTCATCATCCTAAAATGCAATATGATACAAATGCAACATGATATATGACAAGATGGCTATCCTACCATGGTTTATACATCAAGCAAAGCATGTATATACATCAAAGTAAACATGGTATGATACATATGATACACAAAGGAAATCCCCCAAGAATCAACTAGAAAGGGCAACAAACCCCAAGTTCCCCCCGCAAGCACACAAATGTAGCTTGGTCGAGAGGCTTTGTGAAAATGTCTGCAAGCTGATCTTGGGTAGGGACATGGCTCCACACAATGGTTCCTTTCTCCACATTGTCCCTCAAGAAATGATACCTCACTTCTATGTGTTTGGTTCTGGAGTGAAGCACTGGGTTTTTGGCTACGCTTATGGCACTGGTGCTATCACAAAGAAGTGGGATCTGGGTGCACTCCTCACCAAAGTCTCTCAAAGTGTATGAAATCCACAACGGCTAGGAACGAAGAACTCGCGGGCCGCAACATACTCGCCTCGGTGGTAGACCGAGCTACACTAGGCGCTTGCGGGAAGACCATGAAACCGGCGAAGACCCAAGAAACCGGCAAGTACCGAAGTAGACTTCCTCTCGACTCGACAACCGGCAAAATCCGCATCGGAAAAACCATGAAGGGAAAGAGTCGAGGAGGACGAATACCAAAGGCCAAGACCGAGGGCGGACCGTAGGTACCCGAAAATCCTCTTGACGGCTCGTCGATGTGATGTCCTCGGCGAAGCCTCGAAAACGAGCGCACGGACACACGGCGGACCGTCATGTCCGGCCTCGTCCCGTCAAGTAGAGGAGGGAGCCGATCATGCTCCCGTACTCCCCCCCCGGTCCACCGGTTCTCCGTCCTCATCCGCATCCAAAGTGGCCGTACTCTCCATGGGAGTCGACATCGGCTTCACATCTTGCATCCGGAACTTCTTCGACATGTCTTTCGTGTACTTGGTCCGGTGCACAAATGTACCGTCCTTCACTTGCTTGATCCGCGGCCCCGAGAAAGTACCGCAACTCGCCCATCATGCTCATCTCGAACTCCCCGCTCATCTCATCCGCAAACTTGGCAACAAGGTTATGTGACGAGCCACCAAAGACAATATCATCCACGTATATCCGAACAATCAACAAGTCATTTCCATGCTTGAGGAGAAACAAGGTCCTATCCACGGTACCCATCACAAACCCTCTCGCTCAACGAAAAACCTCTCAATCTCCCATACCAAGCACGGGGCTCTCCGTTTCAACCCATACGAGCCCTTTTCAACCCGTACACCCCGTGTGGGTACAACTCGCTCTCAAACCCGGTGGTCGCTTCACATACACCTCCTCCTCTATGACCCCATTCAGAAAAGCACTCTTCACGTCCATCTGAAACAACTTGAACCCTTTAGCCACGGCAAAGGCTAGAAGGATCCAAATTGCCTCAATACGGGCCACAGGAGCAAAGGTCTCCTCATAGTCGATCCCCTCCTTCTGACTAAACCCCTGAGCAACAAGTTTGGACTTGTTCCTCACAACCATCCCATTCTCTCCCTCTTTGTTCTTCCAAACCCACTTGGTTCCTATGGGATGGCAATTTGGAGGTGGTTCAACTAACTCCCACACCTGGTTCCTCTCAAAGTTTTCCAACTCCTCATGCATAGAATTGACCCAGTTTGCATCAGATAAAGCATGTCCAATGTCCTTCGGCTAAAAGGTGGCAACAAAAGCAGCATGAGCAAAATGAGAGGAATTTCTGGACCTTGACCGTGTAGTGCGTTCATCGATGTTCCCAATGATCTTCGACAGGGGATGCACTTCTTGAATCCACCGGGGAGCCTCACGCCTCGAGACTACCTCCCCCTCAACTTCAGCTTCTCTTGCCTGGTCCTCTTGTTGCACCGTCGTTGTCCATGAAGTAGACAGTCCATGCTCCATAGTGGTCGTAGGGGAAGTAGTGGGTACACACTCAGCTTCAGGCGCATGGTTCTCCCCATCATCATCTCCAGCTTCATCCTTCTCCTCTTCAAAGAGGTCCTCGGCCATCTCCTCGTCACCTGCACATTCAAAGCCAAGAGAGGTGCATGGCATTGTCTCGTCGAAGGTTACCTCGCAAGTCTCCATGATTTTGTTAGTCTCAAGGTTAAGCACCCTATAGGCTCTAGAATGGTTAGCATATCCAAAGAAAATACCATCACTAGACCTGGCCTCAAACTTGTCGAGTTTTCCCTTCTTAAGAATAAAGCATTTGCAGCCAAAAACTTGGAAGTGACTCACCTTGGGTGCCCAACCATGCATAAGCTCATAACAGGTCTTCTTGAAAGCTCGCAATAAAATCCTGTTGGAAACATGACAAGCTGTATTGACCGCCTCGGCCCAATACCTCCTAGGAGTCCTGTGCTCATCGAGCATCGTCCTAGCCATCTCACAAAGAGTCCGATTTTTCCTTTCCATGACTCCATTTTGAGGGGGCACATAAGGGGTCGAATACTGATGTTCAAGACCTAGATCACGACAAAAGGCATCAAAACGAGAGTTCTTGAACTCTGAGCCATTATCACTGCGGATAGCTCGAATAGCATTCCCATGCCTCTCGTTCTTCAACCTCACGATCAGATCTCGAACAAAACCAAATGTCTCACTCTTATCTTCCAAGAAGAACACCCAGGCATAGCGAGAGTAATCGTCCACCACAACAAGAACATACCACTTCCCACCCACCGAGCGAACTCGAGCTGGCCCAACAAGGTCCATATGCAACAGCTCTGTCGGACGCTCGGTCATGACATCGGTCAGGGGTGGATGGGGAGTGGCTACCATCTTGCCATGCCTACAAGGAGCACAAACCAAATCCTTCTCAAACTTCAACCTCGGCAATCCTCGGACAAGGTCAAGACCACTCAAGCGGGAAACCAAATCAAATCTCAAGTGTCCCAACCGCCTATGCCATTTCCACAAATCAGAAGAAGGACCGGCCATCAAACAGCGAGCAGGACCCAAAGAACGAGAGAAATCAGCCCTGAAAATCTGACCCTCGGGGATGATCATACAGACAAGATCACCTCAAGAATCAAGCAACCGAGACTCGCCAGACTTGAAACGCACCTCAAAACCCTCATCAAGCAACTGAGAAACCGAAAGCAAATTGAAACCCAAAGACTTCACAAGAGCCACTCTCTTCAACGTTACCTTGTCACTCACATGCACAACACCCTCCGAAAGCACCCTTCCTCGTCCATTGTCCCCAAATGTGATGTACAGCTTTTCCTTCACTGGGGTGAGGCTGGAGAACCACTTCTTATCTCCGGTCATGTGTCAGGAACATCCGGAGTCAATCAACCAAATGTTCTCCAAGCCTCCTGCTTGTAGTTAGAAACAAGAACGAGAGTGAGCTAGCGACTCGACACTGGGGTTAGCACAAAGAAAGTTAAACCAGTGTCGAGCCATCTGCTCAAAAGAGGGGTTAGAAAACATCATTCCCTTGCCACCAAACTTCCCATGTCCCATGGGAGGAGTACGAGCACCACGAGGAGGAAAACGTGGTCCGTAGTTCCTCTGGAACCCAAAGCTGCGATCATCTCCCCTAAACCCGTACTGAGTACGAGTAGGGGGACGTCCAGCAAAGCCACCACGAGCCCGACCAAACCTCTCACCAGCACGCACACCATCATCTCTCCTCACAAACCTACCATTCTGAGCCCCAACTCTACCAACACTCTTCACACTTCCCACACCCCATGGAAGTGGCACTCTAGGCTCAGGAATACCATGAGGCTGGCGATACCTGTCCTGGTTCGCTTGCTCCCTAGCAAGCCTCTCATCCCTCTTCCTCTTGTAGCAAAACTCCGCAAGATGCCTCTCGTTGCCACAATACTCACACTTGAAGGGGATGGGTTTTGGTTTTGGCTCTGGCTTCTCTCTAGCCTTCTTACCCTTCTCACCCACAAACTTCACCAGTTTCTGGAAGTCATTTGTCTTAAGTGGGAATTTGGGTGGATCTTGGGTTGTGTCAAGCTTGTTGCAAAGGTGGTTGGGCTTTGGTGTGAAAGAGTTCTTGGGTGCTTTTGGAAGTGGGACTTGGATGTCTCCGATCACCTCAAACTCGGGGTTAGACTCAACACACTTCTCATACACACTCTCCCCACTGTTCTCTCCCACTTTCTCACCCAACTTCTCAAAACCCAAACCACGACCATCCGCTCTCTTTAACTCCTCAATCATGATTTTCAATTGAGGTTCCCGCCCGTACAACCAACCCAACACCTTCCTCAAATAGTCATTCTCCTCATAGATGACATCCAAACGGGAAGTAAGTTCAAGATTGCGCAAAGTAACTTCATCACAGCTAGTGCATGCATTGACAACAGGAGATTTCAAAGAAGCTTCCAAAGAACTAATGGTAGAACGAGCATCAACAAGCTTAGCATGCATAGTAGGACATGATTTACAAGCACCAAGCAAGGTAGGTCTAGCCTTAAGCTCATCATATTCAGTCCTAAGAGCATCTAGTTTAGCCAAAGTGGAAGCATTCTTCTCGTTAAGCAGCTTGATCTCATTCAACCATGCATCACACTCAAGGCATTCAACATCATCAGGAGTAGTAGGAGCAAGTTTCAAAGAGTCATTCTCAAGATTCAATTCAAGCAATTTGGACTCTAACTCTCCTACTTTCTCACTAGCATTCTCAAGTTGAGCCCTAAGATCTTTCCTCATCTTTTTGGCATCTCTAAGCACACTATCGCGGTTGTCAATCAAGCCATTCAACCTAGCGATCTCAGCAAGCAAAGAGTCGGGGTCACGGTTTACCTCATCCTCCGAGTCGGAGTCGCCGTCTTCCTTCTCGCTCTTCTTGTCGCTTGAGCTATGGGCCATGCCACAAAAGCCCTCAAGCGCCACACGGCTCAACCCGCCGAGGTTCCGCTTGCACTCTTCTTGCCCTTGCGCCTCTCGGCGTCTTCATCTTCGGGCCGCTTGAGCTTGACTCGCTCGTCGCTTGAGCTTGAGTCGACGTCACTCGCACCGGCCACCATCGCTCTTGCCTTGTTCTTCTTGTAGCCGCTCTTGCTCTGGCCGCCGCTTGTCCTTGTCCTTGCTCTTTGACTTGTTGAAGTGCTTGCCCTTGGAGGAGTACTTGTCTTCACGCCTTGGGTGCGCCTTGTACTCGTTCACCTTGTACTTGTTCTCCTCCGCTTCCGGGCACTCGGCGATGAAGTGGCCACGCTTGCCACACTTGTAGCACGTCCCTGAGCTCCGCCTTGCGTTCCTCCGACTCTCGTGTAGCCGATCAAACCTCCTTGAGAGCAAGGCCAGCTCCTCCTCGCCCAGCACATCAGGGCGTGTTTGATATGGGCCAAAAACCCCCAGCCAAGCCCACCACAGCCATCTTCCCGTGTTTGATTTCTTTGGCCGGCCTGGGAGCCTGGCCGCCGCGGTGCATTTCCCACTCTCTCTCCTGGCTCGCACCGCACGCTTCTAGGTTTCGTTTCTCCTCAGCCTGGCTCTGGCTGCGCGCTGCGCGGGCGAACCTTGTCGTCGGTGGGAGCTCTGGCGCGCTCGCGCGGGCTCGCGTGCGAGGAGTGAAACTTCCGCGCGGGAGGAGTGAAACTTCCATGGCCTACTTATACCGCTCCCTCCTACCTCCCTCACTTCTTCCCCTCCTCTCCACTCTCCGCTCCCGTTGAGGAACCGTCAACGAGGTAAGTTGCCGGCGCAGTCGTGTTATGGATCTGCGTTCTGGCGGTGTGGTTCTGTCGCGGGCTCCGGCGAGGTGGTGTTGCTGTTCGTGGATCTGCTTCCCCTTCCAGAAGCAGTCCCCGGGCTTCCTCTTCGTTCCCCGTGTAGATCTGCGTCCAGGCGGCGTGGTTCTATTGCGGGCTCCGGCGAGGCGGTGTTGCTGTTCGTGGATCTGCTTCCCCTTCCAGATCTGCTACCTCCTCCCCACCTCCACCGTTTCCAGCGAGCCTCGTTCCCCTCTTGCTCACTCGAGGTGAAATCCCTATTTTCCCCCATTTAATCAGTACGTAGTTCATTGTTTTGTTCAGATCCATGTCTTGTTTGTTGGTATTTATTCTTGCGCGATGATTCCTTGTCGATTTGTTTGATATTGTAGTACTGCAGTCGTGCCTTTTTCATGCTTCATTGTTACTGTTGGTGGATTTTTGCCGGTTTTTTTGATATTGTGAATGTTGTTGTTTGGGATATGAATGGTCGATGATGACTAGCTAATTGGCACAGGGAGGCATATCTAGTACTGCAGCCGTGCGTTTTTTCATTTGTGAATGATTGCAGTTACATTCAGAGGCCAGCCAGGGTCTACTAAAATTGCTTATACATATGTGAATGCATGTAGATGGATACAAATGCACAACATGCACTGATGGCTAGGCAAGCAGCAGGGATGGTTGTTGTTATGGTTTCCTTTGTAGTCAATAGGCTTAGAAGGATTAGTGAAGAAGAATCAATCCCTTATGGGCCTAGGACCGAGGGCCGAGAAGCATAGACAGAGCACACTCCAAATGATGTACAACTACAATGATGTTGAATGCATTGCCATGTTGCGCATGAAACGGGTCCCCTTCTTTTCTTTGTGCAACCCGCTTAGGAGTAGAAAACTTGTTCCCGAGACAGCTTGGATGTCCAAAGTGGAGGAGCAGGTGGCAATGTTTATACATGTGGTTGGACACAACCAGAGGTTTAGGGTAGTTCATCAATCCTTTAGGAGATCCATTGAGACTGTCAGTAGGGTCTTCCACCAAGTTTTGTATGCTATTGGTGAATTAAGGGCTGACATAATGCAAGGTACCAAAGCTACAAAACTCATGATGAAGTTGTGCATGAGTTCAATGAAGCCCTCAGGATGGGTACTGTGAGGTTGGTAAAAGGTATAACAAAGCCGGCTAAGAATGTGATGCCACTAATTAATGCATATGAGGGTAAGAATGTGATGATTAAAGGGCCTTGTTCTGGCAAGAATGTGATCATTGTAATTCTTGTGGTGCTGTTGTTTGGTCTTGGCAGTAGATTGCCTAACTGTTGCTCCTGTAAATGAAATTTGGGATGAATGGCCAATGATGACGTTTTTTCTTATTTCTACCTAAGTATGTTATGAAGGAGAACATTAAATTTGAGTCTGAGGCCAATTTCATGACTACAATCTATGTTGGTTAGTTATGTTATGAGATGATCCTCTACTTGTTTCTTCTCCTCTTCCTCTCATATGTAATTCTGTTGCTCTGGCCGGTCTGGGCTTGGACCGAATCAAACAACGTCCCGGTTTGGTAGTTGGCCTTGGGCCAGGTTGTCGGCTGCAATCAAACACAAAAAAGGCTTCGGCCTGGCTCAGTTTGGCCAAAACAATCAAACACGCTGCCTGGCCGTCTTTGGCCGGGTTATGGCTGGCCAGGGCCTGGCTGCCCAGCCAAGCCTTGCAGGGCCACGAAATCAAACACGCCCTCAAACTCCTCATCTAGAATGGACATAAGAGAAGACAAGGAAAACTGTCGACAGGAAGGGTTAGATTTGCCCTTTGATCCGCCCACAAGCGCAAGACTATGATCAGTCGAGCCCTCATGCTTGGATTGCAACTTCCTGTCAACCTCAGCCGACTTGAGCTTAGAAAATAGGTCATCCAACTCAATAGTCAAATACTGCCCAGACTCCTTGATGGCCTCAACCTTAGCACCCCAAACATTTGGGTCCAAGACATGCAAGAGCTTCAAAGCCTGATCATGCTCTGTGTACGGAAAATCCTCAACATTAGCCTTCATGTTGTTCACGATGGCGGTGAACCTCTGAAACATCGCATCAATGTCCTCACCGGAAGTGGAGTGAAATTCTCATATTGCATCCGGTAAGAGAAAAAGAGGCGAGCCTTCACATGGTTATCACCACCGTGAGCAACCAACAACTTTTCCCAAATTTGCCAAGCAAGATTCAAATGGCGAACACGCTCAAACTCGGGATCACACAAGCTCCGACCAAGTGATCAACGGCTTTTGCATTAGCCTCATACTTGGCCTTAGCACCGCATCGGCCACCATAAGAGTGTGGATGTTGACCGAATAGCATAGGTCTTGTCAAGCACAATGAAATCCAACGACTTTCCACGAAGAAAGATCATCATACGAGCCGCCCACTTGTGGTAACCCTTGCCATCGAAGTGCGGCGGACCGCCCCGCTCAACGTACGCCATCTTAGGATTCGGGACTTGTCAAAGTCGCAAAGAATCCGGCACCAAGCTCTGATACCAATTGAAGGACCAGATAGCGACTAGAGAGGGGGGGAGTGAATAGGAGCCGGTAAAAATTCTTTCCAAAGAACCCGGCCTATACCCTAGTCAAACCCCGGTCACACACGAGCGATGGATCGAGTCACACACCAATCGCCAAGACCACGAGGTTATGGATCAACCTCTAGCCTTAGGAATGATTCCTTAAAGCACACGCGGAAGCACGAAAGAAGGAGGGGAGGAATCGAACCAAGAGGAAAAGCGCACGAGCTCGCGACCGTCCGGCCAGAGGGGCGGACCGTCCGCACGGCCTCGCGACCGTCCGGCCGAGCCGCGGACCGTCCGCACCAACCTCGCGGACCGTCCGGCCCTACGCCGCGGACCGTCCGTTAAAGCACACGGAACCAACGAAGCGACCCGAGAAAAACGGACCGTCCGCCAAGGCCGGCGGACCGTCCGCGTGGGTCGCGGACCGTCCGCTACTCAAGCTCGGACCGTCCGCAAACCGGCTGCAACAAAAACCAAAAGCCAAACCGGATCGAAAGCAAGGACGCGCAAGAACATGACGAACACGCGACGAACACGCCACACGCGGACCGTCCGCGACCACCCCGCGGACCGTCCGCGCCGCACGGACAGAGTAGAAAACAGCTCGACCTCGAAGGTCAACTCCCCCAAATCATCATCAGATTTCCCAAACGGTTGAAGCTATGGAGACAAGGGTTTAGGGACTTGAAAAGCATCACACAAGGATGCTATAGCCCAGAAATCTTGCCTCCTAACTCCCTAAATCACCGGGAATCGTGAATCCTTTGAGCACCACCAAAAGCTAGAGCACCGAACGAAAAACTACGAATCCAAGTGGTTTCCCGGCGTTTGAGGGCACAAGATCAATCACAAAGATGCACGAGACATCTATCCATGTTTCCCTCAAAGAAATCCGAGGAGAAACCCACTCAAATCCGCGGAATCGCACCGAGAACAAAGGCACAAAAACAAGCACAAAAGACCACGAAAAACACAACTCCGAATCCTCTATACAAACCAGGAAAGATTCACAAGGTCTAGCATGCCGCCCTAGCATCCATCCCTCTCAACAAATCTCTCATGAAGCTCTCATGCTAGCCTAGAGAAAATGGAAGAAAAATAGCTACGAAAATGAGAAATGGGAGGGAGGAAATGAAACCCTAAATCCCGGAGGGAGAGAGCCATCCACACACACTCATGGCTTATATATCAGGTCCCGCCGGAGTGGTAAATGACTCGACTACCCCTAACTTAACTACTGGCGATACAACCCACGTAGGGGCATTTAGGTAATGTTTGTGGGTCTTGCCATCGGACGGCCACGCCTTTGCCGCACCCCGCGTCCTCCCGACGCAAGCCATGCGATCCCGCCGCGTGTCATCCGCCTCGAAGCTTCCCGACACGCCCGGATCCCGTCTCCGTCGTGTTGGGCCCTCGGACTTGGTTTTCAGGCCCAAACCAAGAAACCGTCCACCGATGGTTTTGTGGGCAAACCACCAAACCCCGAGTGCTCGGTCCGGCCTCCCGCCAAACCACTTGACTCGACCGCCACCGTGCACCAGCTCGATTGTCCATGACTTCGTCTTGCTCATGTCGCCACCATGTGGCCCGCACCCAGTCCTGCTGTCCACCGGGTCCCTCGAACCGAGCCTACTAGTCTCTCCATCTCCCGGAAGCCCCTCAAGGCTGAAGACCTTTCGCGCCCGTTCTTCACCTGCAACAGCACGAACTAGGCCGCAGCCTACACCTGCGCACTAAGCCAAGAGTCAGTCCAACACCCGTTGTCAATCACTCATCACTGAGGAGCGGTCATCCATCGACCACTGGGGCGCTCCTGGTCCTCAGTGACCTTTCTTTGCCTTTCTTTGGTTTTGGTCATGAGTTGAGCTTCTTTGTTTTTCTTTCTTCTTCCTTTCTTTCTTTCTCTGAATTTCATTTCGCGTTGTGTGTTGTCAATGCACTCATCAAGGGGGAGATTGAGGACCAGGAGCGTCCCGGTGGTCGATGGATGACCGCTCCTCGGTGATGAGTGATTGACAACGGGTGTTGGACCGACTCGTGGCTTAGTGTGCGGGGTGTAGGCCGCGGCCCGGTTTGTGTTGTTGCGGGTGAAGAACGGGCGCGAAAGGTCTTCGGCCTTGAGGGGCCTCCGGGATATGGAGAGACAAGTAGGCTCGGTTCGAGGGACCCGGTGGACGGCGGGGCCGGGTGCGGGTCACATGGTGGCGACACAAGCAAGACGAAGTCATGGACAAGCGAGCGGTGCACGGTGGCGGTCAAGTCAAGTGGTTTGGCGGGAGGCCGAACCGAGCACGCGGGGTTTGGTGGTTTGCCCACAAAACCATCGGAGGACGGCTTTCTTGGTTTGGGCCTCAAAACCAAGTCCGAGGGCCCAACACGACGGAGATGGGATCCGGGCGTGTCGGGAAGCTTCGAAGCGGAGGACACGCGCCGGGATCGCATGGCTTGCGTCGGGAGGACGCGGGTGCGGCAAAGGCGTGGCCGTCCGATGGCAAGACCCACAAACATTACCTAAATGCCCCTGCGTGGGTTGTATCGCCAGTAGTTAAGTTAGGGGTAGTCGAGTCATTTACCACTCCGGCGGGACCCGATATATAAGCCATGAGGGTGTGTGGATGGCTCTCTCTCTCTACGCGACTTAGGGTTTCATTTCGTTCCTCCCTTTTCTCATTTTCGTAGCTATTTTCTTCCTTTTTCTCTAGGCTAGCATGAGAGCTTCATGAGAGATTTGTTGAGAGGGATGGATGCTAGGGCGGCATGCTAGACCTTGTGAATCTTTCCTGGTTTGTATAGAAGATTCGGAGTTGTGTTTTTCGTGGTCTTTTTGTGCTTGTTTTTGGTGCCTTTGTTCTCGGTGTGATTCCGCGGATTTGAGTGGGTTTCTCCCCGGATTTCTTTGAGGGAAACATGGATGGATGTCTCGTGCATCTTTGTGATTGATCTTGTGCCCTCAAATGCCGGGAAACCACTTCGATTCGAGGATTTTCGTTCGGTGCTCTAGTTTTTGGTGGTGCTCAAAGGATTCGCGATTCCCGGTGATTTAGGGAGTTAGGAGGCAAGATTTTTGGGCTGTAGCATCCTCGTGTGACGCTTTTCGAGTCCCCAAACCCTTGTCTCCACAGCTTCAACCGTTTGGGAAATCCGATGATGATTTGGGGGAGTTGACCTTCGAGGTCGGGCGTTTTTCTGCTCTGTCCGTGCCTCGCGGACGGTCCGCGCTCTCCTGGCGGACGGTCCGCGCAGCACGAGTTCGTCCGGTGTTCTTCGTGTTCTTGCTCGCCTTTCGTTTCGATCCGTCGCGATTTTGAGTTTTGGTTGGACGGAGTTTCGGACGGTCCGCAGCAGCAGGCGGACGGTCCGCGGGTGCCTAGCGGACAGTCCACGTGCTCCCCGCGGACGGTCCGTTTTCTCGGGTTGCTTCTGTTGGTTCTGTGTGATTTAATGGACGGTCCGCGGCGTAGGGCCGGACGGTCCGCAGTGTTGGCGCGGACAGTCCGCGGCAACAGGCCAGACGGTCTGTGAGGCCAGTGCGGACGGTCTGCCCCTCCCCGGCCGGCGGTCCGCCGCAGCCCCGTGAGCTTTGCTTCTTGGTTCGATTCCTCCCTTCCTTTCTCATGCTTCCGCGTGTGCTTCAAGGAATCGTTCCTAAGGCTAGAGGTTGGTCCATAACCTCGTTGTCTTGGCGATTGGTGTGTGATTCGATCTATCGCTTGTGTGTGACCGGGATTTGACTAGGGCATAGGCCGGGTTCTTTGGGAAGAAATTTTACCGGCTCCTATTCACTCCCCCCCCTCTCTAGTCGCCATCTGATCCTTCATTTTCGAGCATTTCAAAAACCTTCATTATGTAAAAAGATACAAAACTTTTGTTTCGGGAGTGAATGCACTATTTCAGGTATCAAGGTTGCAAAAATGGTTTCACACCAAATACATGCATTCAACTCCATTGGACCTTGAATGATGTTTGGGAGCGTTTTGAAGCATTTAGTAAATGTTCGAAATGTGAAAAAGATGCAAAACTTGTGTATCGGGCATGAATGCACTATTTTAGGGTACCGGAGTTGTGAAATTGGTTTCGCACCAAATGCATCCATTGTACTGCTTTGGACCCAAAATGATTTTTGCGAGTGTTTTGGAATATCCTTCAACCTTCCGCATGTGAAAAGTTGCAAAACTTGTGTGTCGGGCTTGATTGCAATATTTCGGGGTACCAATGTTGTGAAAATGGTTTCACACCAAATGCATCCATTCTAATCCCTTGGACCAAAAATGATGTTATGGACTGTTTTCAAGCATTTCAAAAATCTTGATAATGTAAAAAGACACTAAATTTGTGTTCTGGGCATGAATTCACTATTTATGGGTACCGAAGTTGCAAAAAAGGGTTCAAACCAAATACATGCATTCTACATCCTTGGACCTAAAATGATGTTTGGGAGTGTTTTGGAGCATTTTGGAAACCTTCCGAACGTAAAGAGATGCAAAACCTATGTATCGGGCATGAATGCACTATGTTGGGGTACTGAACTTGCGAAAATGGTTTCGCACCAAATGCATCAATTGTATTGCCTTGGACCCAAAATGTTTTTGGGAGTGTTTTGGAGCATTTCATAAACCTCATGCATGTAAAACGAAAGAAAACTTGTGTTTCTATCATGAATGCACTATTTTTTGGGGCACCGAAGTTGCGAAAATCGTTTCCCACCAAATGCAGTCATTTTAATCCCTTGGACCTATAGTGATGTTTGGGAATGTTTTGGAGATCAAGTCGAAGTCCTTTGCAGTTTCGGTGCCTCTCTCCTCGTTGTTTGGTCACAACCAATCTTTGTCAGGTATAAAGCTAGTTATCCCTATTGTTTTACAGCAATTTATCCTTTGTTCTTGAACCTACTGTCGTGAAGAATGGGTCGTCCTTGTGATGATCCAAATCGGCACCTATCAAATTGCCTGATTCATCACGATGCATCAACTGTGATGCGCTTTCTATGATGATTTCAGAATCATCATAAATTCGTCACAGAAGGTTTTCAATGACGAATTTGGCTTGTTCCATGACAAAAATATTTTGTCATTGATGAACCCTTTGTACTCCTCCACTTTCAGATACGGCGTAGAGCTACATGCCGGAACCAACTGTTATAGACCGGAGGTGGCCGGTGCCCAAAGCGAGTGTCCTTATCACGTGCTTGCGCCCTTCTAGAATCAATACCCATAGGAGACTCCTCATGTTCCAATCTACCTCAGTAAAGATTCTGTGTCCTGGGATAGTCATTCGTAGAGCTCCCCTTTTGTTCCTTGGATTCGATACCCTTTGGAATACTCCTTAGGTGAAGTGCTAAAACGTGTATCCGTGCGCTTGCGGATTCGTTCGCACTCGTCAGTATACTGGGTGATTCTTAGACGCTCACACTATCTTAGCACCGTAGTGGTGACGTTAAGAAATACCAACATTATCTGCAGCAGTTCTTGTGCAGATTAAGTTCCTGGAAGCTCTGTGAAAATTTTTCCCAGACGTTCCAGAAAAAACACAGAGGTTCCGCATTTTGACAGTGAAGTTGCAGAAAAAGTTTGAATTTGTTTTGCAGTCCTATTGGTGCCCCCCCCCCCCAAGTGACAGCTTCTGCCTCTAACAGGTTCACTATCGCTTGTGACTGGTAGTTGTCTCTACGTAATTGTCGACCTTTGTTAAGTTTCGTTAGTCGCTTCCAGAACGACTCTTTCTTGTACTGATAAATGTGTATGGTCTAGTCTTTCTAATGCCTCTTTTGCCTCCAACGCAAGCAAGATGGAGAGTAAGCAAGCTACCTTGCTTGCATTGCATTCATTAAATGGTAGTTCCTGCCGGCAGAAATTGATTTGAATGATCATGTCTTCGACATCAATTTCAATCTGATATATGTCATTAAAACTATTGAGTTGTATGCACCAACCAGTTCAACCCAAAAGCTTATACTGATAGGGAAATGTGGGCAATTCATTTATACTCCAACCCCCCCCCCCCCCCCCCCCCCCCTCATGTGCAGGCTCCCCCAGGCTGCATACGTGGAATATTGGCGTGGACTGTAATTATTTTAATTAACGCGTCCACCAAGATTCGAACTCGAGACCCCTGACTCTGGTACCATATTGAGTTGCATGCACCAACCAGTTCAATCCAAAAGCTTAAGCTGATAGAGAAAGGTGGGCAATTCACTTATACTCCAACAGAATCAAATCTGTTTTGCCTTTGTTTATTTTTCGGATGATAAGGATGAGCTAGCTGATCCAAACATAATTTTCGAGGGGCAGTACAATGAAACCTCAAAATCTGATAAGGATATAAAATTGTACACTTGGGACAAATACATTAGGGAAAAAATTATATAAACTAACGGAATAAAGTGTCTATATATCTTAAACAAATTGTAGGAACTCATAGAACAAGTATTAATATTTAATCACATACAATAAGTTATATAAACTCACTAAATAAAAAATCGTACACTTGAAACAAATGCATTATGGATATATTATAACATGTAACCCACAAATCTGCATGGTTAACTAGTTCAATTTATAAGACAAACAAATAATCTAACACATTAATCTACATGCTTAACTAGTTCTTATCGATGATGGGCAAACCAAAATATTTATACATGGCCAACAAGTTGTTATAGAAAGAATAAAAAAATAAAAATTAGCAGTTAAAAATGAAATGAGTTTATATCAATTAATTATATAAAAGGTGAATAAATGAGTTAGCTATGTGAAGGAATGAGCTTATAAATTGAATACATTATTTTACACTGCCAACTGATAAGTCAATATAGAACAACCAAATATACTAAGTAACCAAAATTATCCATTATATTACTTTGAAATTTAATTTTGAAACCACAAAAATTATGTAGTAACAAAAGATACACATGGTCATAAGAACAAAACAGAGTAATGTAGAAGCACGAAAAAATAGCGCGCTATCTTCACGCTATAGCGCCACTATAGCGGCCAGAAACAAGTGTCGCGACGTTATTGCTCTTTTTCATGCTTTGTGACTTAAAGCATCTCCAATAGTTTGCCAAATCGGGTTGGCATTGTTGTTTTTTGGCAAAATCTGAAAACACCCCTCTAACAGTTTGGCAAAGGACTTAACAATTTGTGGCAACTTAGAAAAAACCTTCTTCTAGTAGTCTAGCGCGCTAAGATACACGCGCGTACTCAACTTGGCATCTGTGTTTCTCTCATGGATGATGAAAAGTGGGAGGGTGAAAAAAGAAATAGAGAATATAGAAGGGTTGTTGATGCAAATATATAAAAGATAAAGAATAGGTTGGTAAGTTAAAAATAGCAACCGGAGATGCATTCTTTTTACTTCACAAATCCTTCTAGGAGTTGGCAAATAGCAAGATTTGCCAAGTTAAAAATAGCAAACTCTTGGAGATACTCTTATACATTTACATAAGCAACCCTTATGCATTCTTTATTTCTTTTTTCACTCTCCCAATTGGCTTAATCCACTGGAGAAACACGGATGTAAGCCAACTAGACACGTGTATCTTTACGTGTTGGAGGTAGGTTTTTCTTAAGTTGCCAAATATTGACAAGTCCTTTGCCAAACTGTTGGAGAGATTGCTTTCAGCGTTTTAGCAAAAAAATCAAGAATGCCAACCTGATTTGGCAAACTGTTGGAGTTGCTCTCTATCTCAATTTGGCATCATCTAAATTTGGCAAAATAAGAAAAAAAATGGCTTCCAAAAGTTTGGCAAAACAACTTGGCATCTCAGGCCTCTCCACGCGTAAATATGTGTGTTGCGACTCTGGTTGCCATCGATGTTTCCCTCAATGTGGGAGGGTGAAAAAGAAATAAATAACATATAAGGGTTCTTGATGTAAGTTTTCAAGAGGTGAAATGCACAAACATAATTATGTTTCTCTCTCAGGGTTCCTGATCTAAGTTGGATCTGAGTTTGACATTTGAATTATACCAAACTGTTGGAGATGAACTCTTTTTTTATTTGACATATCTTTTTAGAAGTTAGTAAAACATAAGATATGCCAAGTAAAATATGCCAAATTGTTGGAGTTGTTCAACTCCAAGTGTTTGCCAAATTTTTCTTGGCAAATCTTGTGTTTTGCCAACTTGTAAAAAGATATGTCAAGTAAAAAAAGTTCATCTCCGACAGTTTCGCATAATCCACTTGCCAAATCCAGATCTAACTTACATCAGGAACCCTGAGGGAGAAACAAAGTTATGTTTCTACCCTTCCACCTCTTGAAAACTTAAATCAGGAATCCTGCGAAAATCAGGAATGCTGAGAAAAAACAAAATTATTTTTATACCCTTCCACCACTTCTAATTCAGGAGGATGCGTCGAGGATCGCTGCGCGCATATATACACGCGCAGAATCGGTTTTTCCCAACTTGGGATAAATGGCAACCTGAGATAGGGAACTGTTGGAGAAGATTTTTTTCTGTTTTTGCAAAAGAAGTAACGATAGCAACCAAAGATGGAGAACTGTTGGAATAGCTATTAGTACGTGCATACAGAAGTAACAAGCAATGAGACGTACTTCTTTCCATTTCAAATTGTATGTCATTTTGATATTTTAAAATTCATATATTTTGTTAGTCATTCATATACACTATATCTTGCTATGTAGCAAAAATTATGAATCTCAAAATATTAAAACGACTTACAATTTGAGTCAGGCTGCGTCTCACGTCGCTGCCCCCAGCCAAGATGCCTTGCACAAGGTACGTCGGCAGCTCGTGCTTCGTTACTGCTCTCTCCGTCACAAGTTCGTCGGCTCGAGGTTTCGCATTAGCCTTTTTACATGTCGTTTCAAATTTTCTATGTATTAAATTTTTCTATACATGTTAAAAAATTGCTGAAGATATATGCTGCCTAAATACATAATAAAAGAAAAGTCAATACTACTAATAATTTTTAACGGAGAGTATTACGCACTTTGACCTTTTCAACTCAAATGGCACACATTTTTTAGAGCATTACAACCTATAATTTAGAATGGAGAAAGTCTAAGCATTTTTAGGCAGATTTGTGATTTAAATCAATATTTTGAGAACTTTAGGGCCTTACTGACACTGATACAACTTTTAAAAAGCACTGATATATTCGACCCCATGAACAATATTGATAAGCCAACACAATTTACTTTTTACACATCATTTTCCCTATATCATTGAGGACAATTGGCTTTCCTAGTAAATAGCTAACCAAAGAATTGCATATTTGCATTAGTTACTCACCCTACAGCAAAGAGAAGGCAAGAATTGGCACTAAATTGCTTACTATCTCAGCTCTTGTGAAAAACTATAAGCTGAAAAAAGGCAGTCCATGTGCCTATTGTAAGCTTTCACTCTGGTTGTGTGAGAACCAGAAGCAAATCCAGGAGCATCAGTCCAACATTTCTTCATGGAGAAACAGCTGCTCGAGCTTCATCCATCCCCAGTTGAATTGACGGCATACATAACAAACATGGTGCTCATCCTTCTAACACATGGGATCTAGATTATACTGTAGAAATTGAGAGGCTTGTTTACCAATTGGAGCTCGCAGAGGATTCCAACGGTCAAAGATGATCCGGCCACCTCGCCCGATCCTGCCCTGGCATTGGAATGGTTGTGCAGTGGCTACCCCATCAATAGGTGGAGCTGGTGGTGGCCTGATGCCAGCTATCTCCAACTTTCCAAGATCAAGTGGTCTTGTGAACAGCATTACTGGCTCCTCAGGATCCTGCATTTCACAAATCTGGTCAACTTTGAAAGAAAATTACCACAACAACCAATCTTCTCAAAGTATGTTGTGAACTGAACATTGAGGCTTTTTCAAAACACATGAAGAAAGGACAGAGGTCACTTCAAAGATGCAACTGATGATAAAAAAAAGAAATAGCGTACCCTTTTGAATACCCAGGCAGTCTGCTGAAGCCTTCTCTTCAACTCGTGCTCATGTTTTAAACGTACTGATGAGATGACCGATAGCTTTTTATCAGGGAGCCGAGGGTGAAAATCAATTGTTTGTAAATATGGTTGCTCAGTACTTGTGCCATCCGAATCCGAATAATCGTCTTCACTTGATCCATATTGGGTAGAAACTTGCTGAAAGCCTGATAGTGCAACCCCGTCATCAACAAGTTGTGCTTCATGCTGAAGAAATCAAATTCTTGTAAATATGGGAGACAATACAAATAGTGTGACCCCAAACTAAGAAACCGGAGCAAGGGCTTCCAAACAAAGTTATATTTTCCAGTATCTTAGTATGTGCTCATAACAAGTCTTGCGATTTCCAATGATTTTGTTTGGGTAAAATTGTACTGAGGTAGATTACAGAAGGCCTAACCTTAGTCAGCTCAGAAAAATGTAAAATATTAAATTTAGAAACTACAGTCAGAAAACCATGCAAGACTATATCCCACCAAATATACAAAGTCTGGGTGACTTCCTTAGTTCATTTTGATATCAATTTTCTTGCTTATAAATCCAGACTTAGTTCCTTTGAAGGAGTTTTGGGTCGACCAAATGGCCCAATGAAATGAAACTTGCATCCCTACCATAGCCTATTAATCCTAAAACATATACTCCAGTTAACTTTAGTACTTCAGTCACAAAAGAGTGATGTTTTGGTCGCACTGTCAATTATCAACATATCACAACTTTGTTTGATAAGCAATTACTTTGTGTCTATCAAGTTAAACATTTCACTAGGAGCCAAAAAGCTTTAAGTCACTATTAGTCATCAGTTATAATCAGCAGATTATGAGATGAAACAGATATCCTAACCATGGTTTACAAAACAAATCATCAAAAGGCCCTTAAAAAACAAATAATCAACAGTTGGTTTTTTACAGGCAGCATCCTGTTTTGAGTCTAGTCATGATAAGAATTCAAAATCCAGATCAACTTCTGAAGTTCAATTAAATTTGTCTTTCTCAACATGTAAAACTCAAGTTAGAAGTTCATGCATGCATGTAAGAATAAAAACATGTTATGCAGTTACGTATAAAAGAGATGTGAGCAATTATGTTTCCAAGCAATCCATTTGTAGTGTTCTACCCTGTATTTCATTTGTATACATCGAAGGTGGATCTCACACTCCATGGCTTCACGTTTCTTCTCTTCCCTCTGTAATGGAAAACAATTAGTTTTACAGTTTATTATTTTCTCAAGACATTCTAAAGAACAATTCATGCATGAGCATACCTTAATCAAAGCCTCCACTAGTACCTTAGCTTGCTCTAGGTTTCGCCTCACCTGTTTGAATTTCACAACATACAAATGCAAGTAATCATTACTTAAGCATTACCTGCCGATCATTGTACAAGTAAAGGGGCATATGAAAGATTATACCATTGCGTTACAAGCACAACAGGACTATAAAACCATTACTAGCACACACAGCTCGTGTGCATTTATAAATGCAGCAAAAGCAAACACAGATGATGCCATAACTTGCAAACAAAATGTGAAATTTAACTGCATTTATAAACCCATTTTGAACAAAACATGCATTATCAACAAATTAAGTTTTCCTAAATAACATCAGAATATATACATCTGAAGAAGAGATGAAAAGGTAAGCAAAAGAATATCAAAATGATACCAAACACTTGGTAGAGACTTGAAGCACCTGCATAGCATGCACTTCAAAAAACAAAGCAACCTAATCTGAAAAAATAATGATCACACGAACTTATTATCGTTGTTGCACATACCAGGCGGAGTCTTTCGAATGATTGGGCACTATTTTCTCGATGTTGCATCTAAAAAGAGGTAATCAATAATCAGAATGGAGTATAAATAAGAAGTGTATCACACTAGGCAGATATATCAAAGAAGCCCTTTTAGATTTTAACATCCCAAAACCAACAGAAGGTTTACAATGATCATATCTGGTTTCTAAACACTGACCCTTCTTGTGTGAAGACGATGAGCCTTCTCTCTTGGTCTGAAGACATTGTATGGATTTGTATCACTTGTTGGTGGAGGCGGCTTTTACCAAAAAAGAAAAGAAAAATTAAAGAGTCACTCAAGAAGTTATGTCAAATAACAAAGCATACCCAAATAGGCTGGTTGTTCTTTTCTATTGGTTGTGATTTATAAAAGAGAAGAACATAATAACATTAAGAACATAATGATTAATAAAGGACAGAAAGTTTTCCTCTGACTTATCATAATTAAACAAAATCTTAATACTGAAACAGTAATTAATGTATAAGGAAGCCGCACAAAAATAGTCGAAGAACCAATTGTTCTGTTACTTCTTTTATTCTAGAACTCTGCTCTCGTTTACTTATTTAGAAAAGTGGGGGATGTGCCCGCAGGAAATAGCTGCGGATAAGTTAATTCTATTTATATTTCATTTGTGGTTCTTATTGAGTTGCATGCACCAACCAGTTCAACCCAAAAGCTTAAGCTGATAGGGAAAGGTGGGCAATTCACTTATACTCCAACACTCCCCCTCACGTGCAGGCTCCCCCAGGCCGCATACGTGAAATATTGGAGTGGGCTGTAATTATTTTAATTAACGCGCCCGCCAGGGTTCGAACTCGAGACCTCTGGCTCTGATACCATATTGAGTTGCATGCACCAACCAGTTCAACCCAAAAGCTTAAGCTGATAGGGAAAGGTGGGCAATTCACTTATACTCCAACAGTTCTAACAAAGGGCTGTCAGCATGTTAATATTCCAAGAGAGTAAAGAAAAAAGCCTGAGAAGCACTTCAAACAAGCTAGCCAAACATGGACAAAATCATGCATCTCAGAATCTAAGGTAGTGCACATAAGGCTAGTTCAGTAGTTCAAAAAAAAACTCCAAAGCAGCGCAACAAAAGAATGCACGAAAAAAATAGGCAGGGTACCAAAAGAAACTGTGCTAACCTGCAAATGCCTCAAAATAGGCTTTTGCCACCGCTCTCTCTGACACAAAAAAGTGAACACAGGTACAGTAAATAACACTAACACGTCAAGAAAACAGATTGCTGTCTACGATATAAAAAAGGTAATCTTTAAAAGAGTTTGCATACATAAGACAGATATACAGATAGATAGGAGTACAGAACTGCGAAAGCTGAAAACCATGACAAAATAAGACATGGGATGCAGCATGCATGACATATGAAAAGACCCAAATACATATACTATATTGTGAAGATGAGATGTACCTTTGCCTTCCAATAGCTGTATGCAGCCAGGAATACAACATATCGGACAGATAAGTACTGCAAAGACTGGATCAAAAACACCTTGTAAGCATAAGTTAGTATTGAAATAACTGTGAATTAGTTACAACATAGTAGCAGGATCCCTTTCAAAACATACTAAAAATTTAGGATGTGTTTGGATATAGCATAATCCTCTCTAATCCATACATATTGGGAGAAATTGACAAGGAAATTGGTCCATTTTCACACTCCAATCTGCATGTATTGGGAGGGAATGATTTTATCTAACAAGCCGTTAATAATTCAGCAAATTCGAGTTCTGGTTCTTAAATTAGTTTCCAACCACTACTATTTAAATGTTTAACATAATCAAGTCCACTAAATAATAATAAAATCACAAAAGTCGGGTAAAAACAGAAACAATGACAAATTCACTCATTAACAAATAATACAATGAAAATTGAAATATTAATTTTGGAAGGTCACATATAAATGATGTGGATTAAGTGGGGCTGTTATAGTGGCATAACAATACAAACTTATGTTTTTACTCAAAGCATAGACAGTCTCTACTTTGATCACAAATCCCTCCTATGCAACTTGTGCTTTTTGTCATGTGGCATCATAGCTTGATTAATTGATGCATCAGATGCAATATGGGCAACCACTTTGATCACAAATGAGAAATTAGATGCAATCTAGCAGCCTATATGCAGAAGCTCGATACACCTATCCCCTAGCACCAAATCAATCTCTAACACACCTAATTATTAGATAATATAGGTGTAAGGCACCACCATGTCACCTGCCGAGGAACTAGCGCTTTTCAGAGAAGTGCTCGCATTGCATGTACTGTTTAAGTGATAATTGCAGCACTGTAACAAAAATTTTATTTAATCTTTGCGATTAAAGAAATTATACTCCATTTATAGGGACCACTTGACTTATATGAAAATAAACTCAAGGAAACAAACTACAAGGTAAGTTGCACAGGTCCAGGACCCTTATCAGTAGTTAACAGTAACCACACTCATAATATTACACCCTCTCAGTGAAAAAGCTCATGTTTATTAACTATTTGTGGATATAAACTGTGAAAAAACCTGCACATATAACATGTCCTGATGGCATTTTTTTTGTAAATAGCGTGGGAACAATTTCAAATGTTTTTTTGGGTATTTTGTGGCTGAATTTTCATAACCTAAGACACTGGAAAATGAGGCCTGCCAGGCAACATAGAAATAAAAAGAAAAAAGGAAAGGAAAGAAGTGGGGTGGCCATGAAACTTTCCCTGAATTATGTTTAGATTCAATATTTAGCAAAACATGAATTGAACGAGGCAAGTTGCAATTCTCCCATGAAATTATTACCTCGAAGGAAGAATCAAGCTGCAAAATGACTGGAATTGGTCCAATCATAGTAGGTGTTATGATGCCAGCTCTTTCTCGAGCTTTGTGGTCCAACATTTCCAGCTTAAATAGAATGATCTCCAACCTGTAACATGTGATGTCACCTTAAATGTTTCAAACGGTACTTACAATTTCTTTTGGCAAGACTACACTTGCTCTACATGCAAGAATGCAATTTTATCACTAGTTTTCCCAAATCTGGTGATAGAACGGTCAACTTGAACTGTAGATGAGTGGATATAGTTAACAAGTGCCCTTTGAACTTCAAAATAGCTGCACTTTGACTATCAAAGAGAATTATAAACTTCATCAATGAGAAAGTTTGCAACATCCCATTGCTAAGAAAATATAAGCATTTATGTATGAACAAATCAATCTTGATCTTTGATTCATAACGTATGGAGTTATAATATGCTTGTTCTTTCTTTTATAAAGTATGGAGTTATAATAAGCAAAACACTACACATATACAACACAATAGTATATCTAGCTTCGCAGTATATTCCTTACATTTCGGGGTTAAGATTTTTCCGCTCATTGTTATAAGCTTCAAGCCAGTCTTCATCTTCATTGTCCAGGTCATACTCAATAAAATTACCCACTTCAGCTCTGGCTGCGAAGTGCAAATAGTAGTTACACTAAGAAGTAAAATCACTCAAGAGAACATATTATGTAATTTCAACTATTGAAATCACTAGAAATAAACCTCCTCTTCCACGTATGTATGTTGTGGGTTGCACAAAAGTACAAGTATAGTCCCTTTCGTATGTATCAACAACATCATACTGGGGTGTGGGTATTTCTTGGGCATTCTTCTTGTTAGGTGCTACATATGCCTGCAAAGCAGAGATTAGATCATATCTGCCAAACTATAGAGCGGTATCCTACACCTTATATGAACTACAAAACAAAAAGAAGGTTTTATAGGGCTGCATCCAAACAGCAGGGTGAAGAGAGATGACAATAGACGCAGTTGAGGACCATAAGATAGAACAACTTAAGTGGCATGCAAACAAACAAGCTTGCACAGCATGAGAAGCGTACAAAACTCAACTAATACTATTTAAAAAAAATGGCAGTTAGGGAGAAAATCATTCTCTCTACCCTTCTTCATGGAGATTGTTAGTGTATATATGTGTGAGTGGCCCATATGGCCTTGTACAGCCCATAGAGGACCATGTATAGCTAACTCTATATACCACCCTCTCTAGGATTGGAGGAATACACAGGAAATTATTCCCCAAACATGGTATCAGCTAGGGTTTCCTCTTCTCCCTCCTCTCTCCTTCCCTAAGCACCCTGCACACCCACCGGCGTCGCCTCTGCCATGGATGGCCGGCTGCCCTTCCCTCCTTTCTCCTCCCTCCCTCCTCTCTCCTCTGCTGGTGTCCTGGCCGCCGATTCCGCTGCCGGCGTTTCTGCCCATGGATTCGTGGTCATCCAGCCACCGCCGGAGCTTCCTTCCTCCTCTGCTCCGGTGGTCGGCGACAGCCCAAGTGGCGATTCGCCCGTCGGCACGCCCGCCGCCGACTCCCCTTTCCTTCCCCTGCCCTCTGACTCACCTGTCGATCTCGCCACGGCTGCTCTCCGCGCGGTGCTGCTGAGCGCGGGCGGCGCGGGTGAGCGCGTGGACGGCCTTGTGGCCGGCGGCCCGGAGGCGGCCGCGCACGAGCATGGCGTCCCGGAGGCGCCGGCCGCATGGGCCGGGCGGCACCGGACGGGGCACACGCCGGACCCGAATGCCCACACACCCGGCCCGGGTGGGCACGCGGCCGGCCGGGGTGGGCACGCGGCTTGGCCCGGCTCCAGGCCGCCGACGAAGCTCCCCTTTGCTTCGGGCGCAGCTCCTCTCCTCCTCTGCGTCGAACCCACGCCCGGCGCAATCCTCTGCACCCCCAACGCTCTGGCCCCTGCTTTGAGCGCCACAGCCCCTGGTGCGAACGCGGGCACCACTACTGGCATGCGTGGCCCCCCTTCGGCCACTGCTGCTGCGTCACCTCCTCCTCTAGGTGCCCATGCGCCTCTCGTCGCGGAGGGAGGAGGACCCCTGCTGCGCAAGGCCCCTGCCCCTGCGCTTGCAGTGGGTCTCCGCTCCTGGCCTCCTCTGTTCCAACACGGCCAGCTGCAGGAACCCCATCTCCAAGCGGTCCGTGCTCCGGACATGGGCCCAGGTGCCGACCTGCTGCTGCAGACGCTCTGCAGCGCCTCCCTGTCTTCCTTCGCGGCCGCTGACGGGGAAGTGCCACCTCTCTTTGCCGCGGCATCGCTGCCCGTCGTGCCTCCTCTGCCAGGCACTGCAGCCGCCGCGGCCCCTCCTACGGTCGCCGCCGCTACTCCGTGGTCGTCCACCGACAGCGACTCTTCTACACGCGCCAAGACGAGGCGCGCCGCTCTCCATCGAGACCACCAGGGCCGCTGACGTCGTCGCCCCTGCTCCATTGTTCCAGTCGACGTCCTCTCTTGTTGCTGATGCGCTCACTGTTGCCCTGGCCGTGGCCAAGGCCGCGTACGCAGAAGCCACATTGCTCCCGGCGAGTGCGGCTGCTGCCCTCCACGCCGACCCCTTCTCTGCAGCGGCCCCTGACGATGACCTCACCGCCGCCTTGGCCGCGGCTCATGGTGCACGTGAGCGAGCTGCGCGTGCGACCGCCGCGCCCCTCTCGGCGGTACTCGTTACACCGCCCGCCGCCGCCGCGCCGGCCGGGCATGCCATGGGCGTGGGAGCCTCCTCTGCTCCGCCTGTGGACGCTGCTGCCCCGCCTCCTATCGGCGCTGCTCCACTTCTCACTGGCGGGGCCTCCTTCTTCTGCGGGCTGGGCATGCCCCCTGAGGATGCACCACACGCCGCCGCAGCCTTCCTCCGGAGCACGACGCCCGTCGTCACCAATGTTTGCTCCGGCTCCGCCGCTCTCTATGGTGCCGCTACCACGACTACTTTCCCTGAGTCACACGAGGGTGGCGAAGGTCACGGTGGGCGTCGGCGGCGAAAGGGGCGTCATCGGCACACGTCTCCTCTTGTTGTTGCCGGTGTGCCTTAGCCATTCTTCAGCGACCCGTGGTCAGGGCGCATCTCGACCACTCCCACTCAGCCTCCAGCACAGGCTCTCAACACCATGGGGGTGACCTCTCATGTCCGCTCCGAGTGGATTGCCGACTCGGGTGCCTCCTACCATACCACCCCTGATGCTAGCCTCATGTCTTCTGTCCAACCACCACATCCCTCTTATCCGGCTTCGATCATGGTTGGTGATGGGTCTTGCCTTCCTGTCACCTGCGTGGGTTCTGCTCCTGGTCACTTTCGTCTTCCCAATGTCCTTGTCGCTCCTTAGATGATCCACAACCTCCTTTCTATTCGTCAGTTTACAACTGACAATTCTTGTTCGATTGAATTCGATCCTTCTGGCCTCACTGTGAAGGATTCTCTGTCTAGGCGTCCGCTCCTCCGGTGTGATAGCTCGGGACCCCTTTACACCCTTCGCCTTCCTGCTTCCGCTACCCCACCTTTGCCCTATTCCCAGGCAGCTGCTCTTGCTACCACTCCCTCTTCCACTACTTGGCACCGCCGGCTTGGTCACCCTAGCCGCGACGCTTTGGCTCAACTCAGTCGTAGTGCACCTCTTCCTTGCACTCAGGCCTCTGATGAGCATCTCTGCCATGCGTGTCAGTTGGGTCGCCATGTTCGTCTTCCTTTTTCTTCTTCGCATGCGACGCATGCCTTTGATCTTATTCACTGTGATCTGTGAACTTCTCCTATCCCTAGTATTTCTGGCTACAAGTACTACCTGGTCGTGGTCGATGATTTCTCTCACTACTCTTGGACTTTCCCTCTGCGTGCCAAGTCCGACACCTTCCCCACCCTCCTTCACTTCTTTGCCTGGGTGTCCACTCAGTTCGGTCTCACCATGAAGGCCGTCCAGTGTGACAACGGTCGTGAGTTCGATAACAACACCTCTCGCTCCTTCTTTCTCTCCTGAGGTGTTCAGCTGCGTATGTCTTGTCTATACACTTCTCAACAGAACGGCAAGGCTGAGCGCATGATTCGGACCATGCGTACACTTCTGATCCAGGCCTCCCTGCCCCCGCGCTTCTGGGCAGAGAGCCTCCACACCGCCACCTACCTTCTCAACCGTCTTCCTTCCACAGCTTCACCTGCACCGACTCCTCACCACGCTCTCTTCGGTACCCCTCCCACCTACGCTCACCTTCGTGTCTTCGGGTGCGCTTGCTACCCGAACCTTGCTGCCACTGCTCCTCACAAGCTCGCTCCTCGCTCGACACGTTGTGTGTTCCTCGGTTACTCCCCTGACCATAAGGGGTACCGTTGCTTTGACCTCACCTCTCGTCGGGTTCTTATCTCCCAACATGTTGTGTTTGACGAGTCGAACTTCCCCTACTCCACCTCCACACCTTCTCCTAATCCTGACCTTGAGTCTATGTTTTTTGACCCGGTGGTGCAGCCGCATGTTTCTGTTTTTCCTTTTCCAGCAGGTTCTTCTGGTACACCACCGGCTCTGGCTCCTCCGGCGGCGCCTGAGCCTCCTCTTGCACCACCCGCGATTCGGTGCCATTCACCTGACGTGGGCTTGGTGCCTTCGGCCGCGCCACGCGTGGCCCCAGTGTCACCGGTGCCCCTCGCCGCGCCACACGCGGCCCCGTGCCCCCCGGCGCCCCTCGCCGCGCCACACGCGGCTCCGACGCCTCCTCCCACGCCATGCTCGGCCCCGCCACCACCTGCACGCTACGCCGAGCCCGTGCAAGTGTTCCAGCGCCGTCCGGTGCCTCCACCGCTGCTACCTTCTCCGGCTCGTCCACCAGTGGTGCCTGTAGACTATGTGCCTCCTCTGCGCCATGTCTACGGGCGCTGCTCCACGGCTCCGCCTCCTCCACCACCGTCACCGGGACCTTCTCCGACTCCTCCACCGGCGCCCACACCGCCTCCGTCGCCGCCACCGCCGCCTCCCCCACGGCGCTCTCGGGTGGAGTCGGTCGTGTGCCACCCGCCGGTCATCCATCAGGATCCTCGTCACACCCATCCCATGGTGACCCGGCAGGCGGTCGGGGTTCTTCAGCCGCGGGCCCTCTCCGCCACCGAGGGGGAGCCGCGGCTTTCTCCGATCCCGACGTCGGTTCGTGAGGCTCTGGCAGATCCGAATTGGCGTCGCGCGATGGAAGAGGAGTACGGAGCTCTTCTTGCCAACCAGACTTGGGACCTTGTGCCACGTCCGTCGGGTTGCAATGTGGTGACCGGCAAGTGGATTTGGACCATCAAGCGTCGCGTTGATGGTACACTGGAGTGCTACAAGGCGCGTTGGGTCCTTCGAGGGTTCACTCAGCATCCCGGTGTGGATTATGACGAGACTTTCAGTCCAGTGGTGAAGCCTGCTACAGTGCGCATGGTTCTCTCTTTGGCTCTCTCTCGGTCTTGGCCCGTGCACCAACTCGATGTCAAGAATGCATTTCTTCATGGCACTCTGACCGAGACCGTCTACTGCAGCCAGCCAGTAGAGTTTGTGGACTCCAGTTGTCCGGATATGGTCTGCCGGCTGAACAAGTCTCTGTATGGTTTGAAGCAGGCTCCTCGGGCATGGTACTCTCGGTTTGCCACCTTCCTACTGACACTGGGGTTTGTTGAGGCTAAGTCAGATACTTCGTTGTTCATATATCACCATGCCGATGGGGTTGCCTACCTCCTTCTCTACGTTGATGACATTGTTCTGACTGCCTCCAGTCCACAGCTGCTTCAGCGGATTATAACCTCACTTCAGCAGGAGTTTGCCATGAAGGATCTTGGTTAACTTCACCACTTCTTGGGCGTGACAGTTGAGCCCCGTTAGACTGGTCTTCTCCTTCACCAGCGCTAGTATGCCCTGGATAGCTTGGAGTGTGCCGGGATGACTGATTGCAAGCCTTGCTCCACTCCTGTTGACACTCAGGCGAAGCTGTCTGCTACTCTGGGTGATCCTGTGGCTGATCCTACTGCTTATAGGAGTCGTGCTGGCGCCTTACAGTACCTCACTTTCACCAGGCCGGATCTCATCTACGCTGTCCAGCAGATCTGCCTCCATATGCATGATCCACGAGAGTCACACCTTGCTGCGTTGAAGCTCCTCCTTCGCTACGTCCGAGGCACTGTTGACTTTGGCTTGGTCCTCCACCGGTCTTCGTCTGCTGAGCTGGTCGTCTACACTAACACTGACCGTGCGGGGTGCCCGGACACGCGCCGCTCTACCTCAGGTTATGCCGTCTTCCTCGACGACAACCTGATCTCCTAGACGTCCAAGCGACAGCCAGTTGTCTCTCGCTCGAGTGCTGAGGCGGAGTACCGGACTGTTGCTAACAGCATGGCTGAGGCGTCCTGGCTCCGACAGCTCTTGGCTGAGCTTCACAACCCGCTCGCCAAGAGCACGCTCATCTACTGCGACAACGTCAGCGCCGTGTACCTCTCCACCAACCCGGTTCAACATCAGCGGACGAAGCATGTGGAAATTGACTTGCACTTCGTTCGTGACCGGGTGGCTACTGGAGATGTTTGGGTTATCCATGTACCGACCACCTCCCAGTTCGCTGACATCTTCACCAAGGGTCTTCCTTCCTCGACCTTCTCGGAGTTCCGGTCCAGCCTCAACGTAGCCAGTGGCTAGTTGTGGCTGCAAGGGGCTTTGTGTGTGAGCTTCTTTCTTTACTGGCCAGTCTTGTACACCGCTGCGCCGGTAGTCGAGACTGCGGGGGAGTGTTAGTGTATATATGTGTGAGTGGCCCATATGGCCTTGTACAGCCCAAAAAACCACTGCATATGTGTATATACCGATTTATCAATTGGAGTATGTAAACATACCTAAAATAGGGAGTAACTACGCCCGGGAGTAGAAAAAACTCGTCCGATTGCACAGACCCCGCAGTTGCAACTTCGCGGCTGAACCAATTGCAACTAGACCCAACCGAGTTGCAACTAGGTGCGAACCAGTTGCAACTGCACGCGAACCAATTACAACCACGAGACTAACTGATTGCAACTTTGACACTGCACTAATTGCAACTCGACGAAACTAATTACAACATATCTGACTTTGTTGCAACACTGGATATGAACCAATTACAACTAGACTCCTACTTGCAATCTAACGTGAACAAATTGAGCCCAGTTGCAACTGGATAAGTATTAGTTGCAACAAGGGTGATGATGATCCACATCTTAACTCTTTGGTATGTCAAGCCTTCATTCCTCATTATGGAGATAGGGTATCATTTTGGCCATCATACAGAGATAGAATTGTAAGTCATATTTATCAAGCAACTTTGAAATCTAAACTGATAGGCTGTCTTTCAATGTAACTAATCAATATGAGGTAACATTTAAAGAAATCATATCTAAGTAATAGGTCATAAGAGCTTTAAGTTTGAAATTTTAGTGTTCTTTGACTCCCTTATCGAATTTTACCATCAATACTGCATGACATTGTAATATCATATCTTAATAATAGGTCCTTGAGAGTTTAAGTTCGACATAAGTTATCTCACTTACTTCAGTGAGGTATCTTGAACCTCAGTAGGAACAATTTGTTAATAGTGAACCCTAGAGCCCCTTACAAAGGGGTGCATTGGTTTCGGGTCAACAAGCAAGGGGCCATCAATCTGTTGCTGAGGTGCTCACCCACAACACACATTATGGCAGCTCCAGATCCAGTGTTGGTGAAAATCGGATGGTAGACATGAAAAACCGAACCGTGCACACTGTGATGTTCTACCATTGCTGTCAGAACTCAAAACTGTCATTCCAATACTAGTCAAACGAGAGGGCTAAAGTATTCATTTTTAACTAGAAGCAAGCATGCATGCCTCCAGCAGCTCACGCAATGAGGCACCTTGACCAGGCCCGATCGAACACAACACTTGAGCTGCCGAACCGTGCCTGCAATCGCTGATTTTTTCTGAACAAAATCGACGCAACACTGGAGCTGCTCTTACAAGACCACCATGTTTAAGCCAATGAAAGACCAAACACGTCCCAAAATTCAGTCCATTTCTGGAAGCAACAATACAACGAGTCTCTAATCCAATCATAACTATGTGATCGCGCATTACCTCGCTGTCAGCCGCAGGCTCCGGTGCAGAGTACCGAGGCAAAGGAGGCGCGGCCCGGAGCGAGAACGTGGGGTCATCGTCCTCGAGCTCCCGCGAAAACCGGACGATTGGGAGCCGCCTGTGGATGTCCACCGGCCGCGGCCGGAACGAGGGACGGCTCATGGCCGCGACACCATTCCCTCACACCGAGAGCGTCCGCAGCAGCCCCGAGCCGCGGTAGGGGGGCTCGCGCGGGCGGAGCAATGGAAGTAGGATGCGGCGAGGCGACTGGGGAGCAGGCAGGAAGGGACGAGGCGAGTAGGATGCAGCAGGGCGGCTGGGGAGCAGGCAGGAAGGGGCGAGGAGAAGGGGCGGAGGAGGGGCTCTAGGGTTTGAAACGAGGCGGAGGAAGGAAGCAGGGCCGTAGGGGAGAGGCCGAGAGGGAGCTGGGACTGGGAGCGAGCGTTGCGGAGCGCAAAGTCGCGACTCGCGGGCGAAAGGCCGATACCGCGAAATTGGTTGAACTAGGGATTAGGCCTGCTAGCGGGGCGGGGTGGAACGGGGATTTCGGGGCGGGTCCACGCGTGGGGGTTCATCAGGATTGGTGGGAATGGGTAGTGAAGGCTAGCAGGGCGGGGCGGGGCGAGGCTGATGCAGATGCGGGTTGGGGCGGGTTGACCTCCCACGACGGGCGTAGGGGGTGTTGTGCGCACGCAGGCGCAGCTTCCCCTGCATGTGCTGCTTCTTTCCAATCAAACTCCTCCCTCCTCTGGTCTTGCTACTTCCTACTCGAATCCATCCTATTTCCCCGCCGGAGCATGGCGTCGTCCTACGTGGGCGCGCGCCTCCACGACCGCGGCTGCATCAGCGCCGCCGAATGCTGCCCTTTTGTCGCGCGCCCTCATCGGGAATCCGCGCGGCCGCACCAGTGCGGGGGTGGAGGAGAATCCGTGCGGACCTCCCACTGCTGCCGCAGGCAAGCGCGGGCAGCGTGGTGGGGTGGCGGGTGGGTGAGCGCGAACGGGGTCGGTGATGGGTTGAGCCCGGACATCCCGATGCGCGAGGACCGGGCCTTCCCACAGGAACACGAAGACGACATTGAAATGGTTCGCCCAGATCGGCAGCTCATGCACCCGCTGCAGCTCTCCGCCGGCGGCAGCGGCAGTGGCTCGGGCCGCCATCCTGCGCCTGCGCGTGCTCTGTGGTGGCGGCGGTGTTGAGGGACGCCTTCAGGCAACTTGAACCCGCGCAAATGGGGCGAGGTGGGGTGGGTTGTCCATTTTGCGGGGCGGGTTGGGTCGGCAAACCCGCTATCGTACCATTAGCTGCGGGTAGGGGCGGGTTAATCCCCGTTAGCAGGCCTACTAGGGATGTAAACGCTGGGGAACAGTCGGGAAAACACTCTAAATGTTCTTGTTTCTGTATTTTTTTGTCGGGAACAGGAACAACCGGATGGGAATACGAATTCGATATCACGGAATATCGCGAACAGAATATTTCGATCGCGAATATCTCGATTACGATCGGGAATCGGTAACACAAAACGGGAACATTAACGTGACCACTTCAACAAGTTAGATCAACGCAACAAATACAACCATGCGTAAATCCATATCCAAACAAATGGATGCACATAGCAGTACATAACAGTTCACAAGCTCATAGCAGTACACGACACATGCCAATCACGCACAAGCACACGTGATAGATCACGAAGTTGAAGCCCCTGAGAGCTAGCGGTTGTCGCCTCCAAAGTCGCCACTAGCACTACCACCGGCGGGATCCCGCTAGATCTTCGAATATCGACGGCGGCAGGGGAGATAGGATCTGGAGGAGGAAAAGGGACGGGGCCACGAGAGACCTGGGGGCGATGGCGGCTTGGGCTTGCTGGACAACACACGTCGGAGGTCCCTGGCCGCTTGGGGGCGGCGGCAGCTTGGGCTTGGCCGACGGATGTTAGGGGACGATGGAGCTTCCTAGCCGCTTGGGGGCGGCAACGGCTCGGGCTTGGCCGACGGCGGATGAGGAACGACCGAATGGAGGCGGTGACAATGGAATGGAGGGGGCGGTGGCGGGCTGGGTGAGGTGATGTGGATTTGGTGGGTAGGGTTTAGGGGAAAATAATTCTGTGAGCGCCGCGCGCATAAGCTGTGGGTGCGCACCCCCTCGTGGCCTGTGCGGATTGGTCGAGAGCGCGCGGCCCCCGCGCACCGCTATCGGCTCCCGCGCGCCTCCGCTCCCTCGCGTGCTGCTCGGCTAGGCGGAAGCGAGCCAGAGACAGGGAGCCTCGAACGGAAGCCAGGGAAGGAAAAGGAAGGACGCACGTGTACAGTATTGGAGTTCTTTTAAAATTATTTAACTCAAATATTTAGCTTAACAATTGAGTGTACATGTTTACCAATGTTCATGGATCTCATTTTGCTTCTGTGAAGCCAAAGTCTAGATGTAAAGTTACTAGAAATAAATTTCAAAAACAGCTAAATGATGTTGTTTCACACTTTACTTCTGTCTCCCTAAGTCTGGCGCCTAGTGCTGTAATCAATTTTTGGTGCTCTCTTAAAATTACTTAACTCCAACATCTAACTCAACAAATCTATACCAATCTATTAATTTTGGTGGTGTCGTTCACCACCACCCCCTAAAACCGTCGCCCGACCCGAGCGTTCGTTGCACCCACGTCGTAGCCCTCGCATCCCAATCCCGTCCCTGCTTCGCCGTCTGACAGCGGAGAAGGAGCTCGACACCTGGCTCCGGCTGAGCCCCACCTCCACGCCTACCTCCGGCCACCGCCGTTGGCCCAGAGAGAGAGAGGCGCCGGCTGGGAGATGATAGAGGGAATGCTGGCTGGAGAGGAAGGCGTCGAGGCCCGCCGGTCGCCATGGTCAGGATCCTGCCTCTGCGCCGAGGCCCGTCGGTCGCGGTCGTAGCTGCCAGACGACCACGGCGGGGATGAGGGACCGCGGTGTTGGGTCCGTCCGGGGGAAGAGGAGATCTGACCAGGACCACACCCACCCTGGACGAGCGCCGCTAGCTGTCGTCAACCTCGCCGCCTCGCGGCCGTGAGGTGGATACTGCAACCGCCAGATCCGGCCAGTGGGGAGGAGGAGTATTTGCGATGGTTACTTTCATTGTTCTTATTATTAATTATGAATTTCAAAAATTAAAATATGTATTTGCGATGGAAGAATGAGAAATGTCCAATGCCCGTGGCAATGCACGGGCACTTCGCTAGTGAGAGTACATGTTCATCAAAGTCTTAGGGTTTAGAGTTTTAGGGTCTTAGGGGTTCAGGGTTTAGGGTTTATGGTTTTAGGGGTTCAGAGTTTAGGGTTTATAATTTAGAGTTTTGGGTTTAGGGTTTTTTTAGTTTAGGGTTTAGGGTTTAATGCGCCAGAGTCAGAAGATAAGAGTAGAGTCTAAAATAACATCATTTAGCTGTTTTTGAAAATTATTTTTGAGTAAATTTGCATCTAAACTTTGGCTCACAATAGCAAAATGGAATCTATGAATATTGATAAACTTGTACTTTCATTTTTTGAGTTAGATGTTGGAGGTAAATAATTTTAAGATAGCTTAAAAAACTGATTGGAATTTTGGATAGCCTGGGCGTCATTCAGTTCGCCCCATCGAGCCGAGCAGTGGGCGTAGAGCGGACGAGCCGAACAAAGCAACAAACCGCGCGCGTGGGACGCGAGGGACCCGCTCGCTCGTCCAATAGCTAGATGCCACGAGGGGGGCACACCCCGTCCCTGGTGCGCGCGGCGCGCACAGAATAGATTGGTATAGATTTGTTGAGTTAGATGTTGGAGTTAAGTAATTTTAAGAGAGCACAAAAATTGATTACAGCACTAGGCGCCAGACTTAGGGAGACCGAAGTAAAGTGTAAAACAACATCAGTTAGCTGTTTTTGAAATTTATTTCTAGTAACTTTACATCTAGACTTTGGCTTCACAGTAGCAAAATGAGATCAATGACCATTGGTAAACATGTACACTCAATTGTTAAGCTAAATATTTGAGTTAAATAATTTTAAAAGAACTCCAATACTGTACACGTGCGTCCCTCCTTTTCCTTCCCTGGCTTCCGTTCGAGGCTCCCTGTCTCTGGCTCGCTTCCGCCTAGCCGAGCAGCACGCGAGGGAGCGGAGCCCCGCGGGAGCCGATAGCGGTGCGCGGGGGCCGCACGCTCTCGACCAATCCGCATAGGCCACGAGGGGGTGCGCACCCACAGCCTTGTGCGCGCGGCGCTCACGGAATTATTTTCCGGGTTTAGGAGGAGGTGGGTGGGAGTTTTTATTGCAGGTCGCAGCCGCATGCGCGTGGTGGTGGTGGGCCGGCGGGTGGAGGGGCAGCCACGGAGGCTTGGGTGGGCTGCATTCAGTAGTGGGCTGAAAATAATGTTGGCATTCAACTAGTACGGGAATACCGCCGGGAAATTTCCTGCTTAAATACGGGAACCGCGAATACAGTCGGGAAAACACCCAAACTGTTCTCTTTCTTGTAACTAGGGATGAAAGCGGTCGGGAACGGTCGCGAAAACACCCAAACCACTCCTGCTCCTGTTTTTGTTTGCCGGGAACGGGACGGGAACAACCGGACGGGAATACGAATTCGATATTACGGGATATCGAGAGCGGGATGTGACGATCGGGAATATGTCCGTAACGGTCGGGAGTCGATAAACAAAACGGGAACATCGACACATGATGTAACCACTTCAACCAATTAGCTCGACACAATAATTTCAATCATGCATAGCTTACATGCATACAGGCATACAGATGAACAATAATAAGATAGATCATAACTTAAATAGATCACTGTTCACTAACCACACCACTACACGGCTACAACAGTAAGCAATGAGGCAGTATCGGTAGTTCAGAAACCAGTTGCCTGTTGCCCTGTTGAACAACCGGACAGGCAGCAGCCCAGCAAGGCAGCAAGCAGCATTCAGTAGTTCACCAATCAGGCAAGTTCACAGTTCAGGCAAGGGGCAACACAGCCACAAGCAAAGTCACAAACTTACAAGTCCAAATAAAATAATAAAGGCAGTTTCAACTCTCAAGCACAGGCGCACAGACAGCCTCCAAAAGCCTCAAGTGAAGTGCAGGTGCAGCCATCTCTATATGTCAAAGAAGTCATCTTCTGCATTTCGCCCGTCCGCTTCATCATCACTATCCGTGACATCATCATCCTAAATCAAATAGGAGGCATCAAAGTTCATAGATAGCAAGAGAATACTCAATTTTTATATAAACACTTAAATATGACAGGATCAGTGGATCACATGAATCAAATTATGATAGCAAGCAGCAAACCATGACATAAAGAAAAATAAGGCAGCCATCAACAATCAGCAAACTTGGCACAAATACCTCAATTGTCAGCTTTGCACTAAGGGCCTCGATAACTTCAAGATCACCAACAGTCGAACCAACCTTCTTATCTGAAAATCAAACAAAGGAAAGACATATATCAGCAAGCATGATTATGAAACAATATTGTACAACAACTAAAATTGAGAAAATTTTCTAACCTCTTCTTCCTACAGCAACCCAATCCTTCAAGCATATCAAAGCTTCAACCATTTCAGGTTCAAGGCGGCTACGGAAAGGATCAACTACACGTCCACCAGCACTAAAAGCAGATTCAGAAGCAACCGTTGACACTTGTACATCCAGCAAGTCATGTTCTATTTTTGAAAGAACTGGGTACTCATCAGTCTGGTTCTTCCACCATGCTAAGATATCAAACTGACCACTAAGCCTTATAGGTGAATCTACCATATACTTCTCTAGCTCATTCATAGCATTTGCATCAGGCCCACTAAACTCATATAAGAAGTTCTCTAATTCATCATCTCCATTGTCCAGTAACAGATCAGTTGTATCTATATCATGATTTTCAGTTGCCCCACTTTTATGCCTTGAAGTCAAAGATGAAGGTGTAGAAGTAGCATAGAAATGGTCTAGTTTCTTGATGACATCAACAAGGTCATCAACATGAAGTTGAGCTGACATGCCATGAAATATTCTCATGTAAAACTCTATGAGCCTTTTCTTATATCCAGGATCTAGAAAGCAAGCAACAACAAGTGTTGTGGATGATTTCTTCCAATATTTTTCAAACTTTGTGCTCATAGACCTAGCCATTGCACTAATAGTGACATCTTGAGAAAGCGACCATTCATCTAGTAAAATCTTGATCTCACAAAAACCTCTATAGATCGAATAGATTTGCAGTGCGGTATAAAGTACCAGAAAACATTTCAGTGAGATCAAAGAATTTCTTCAAGCATTGGAACAATTTGAATGCCATGGCCCATTCACTAGGAGAAGGAGTGATTTTTTCATACCTACGGCGATCTGATGATTTCATCCTGATGAATGTATTTTTGTAGTACAAAGCATCTCGTAGCATCAAATAAGTTGAATTCCATCTAGTTGACACATCCAGTGAATGACCCTTGTTTGTATCCAGCCCACACTCAGTTGCACGCTTCATGAGCTCCTCCCACCGCAATGGAGATCCTTTGACAGCAAGAACGAGCTGTCTAATATTCTTAATTGTGGGTGTTATTACACTCAAACCATCCCTAGCAACTAAGTTTAGAATGTGACATGCACACCTCAGATGAAACAATAGCCCATCACATATCAAAGACGAAGAATTAGCCCTTAAATCAGATATGATGTCTTTCACTGCTACTTCATTTGCTCATGCATTGTCCAAGGTCAAAGCAAACAGTCTCTTGTCAATATACCACTTCACCATAAGTTCAGTAAACGTCTCGGACAACTTTCTACCAATGTGACGACCCTCTATGTGCACAAAGTTAACAATCCTTTTTTGGATACACCTGTCATCTATCCAATGCACAGTGACACACATGTATGACTTGTTTTGATTTGAAGTCCACATGTCCATAGTAGCACTAAACCAACAAGAGACAGATTTGAAGTAGTCATACAATTTTTCCTTTTCAGCTAAGAACATGTTCATAATTTCTTTTCTAATGGTAACCCGAGATCTGATTGGAAAGCTAGGACGCAAGGATTTAATGAACTAAACAAAAAATCATGCTTAGATATATTAAATGGGTACTCATGCATGACTATGGCCAAGTAAAACTTTTTCAAGCTAACCTCTTCATCATACTTGTATGGCACCATACTAGTGATGCCTTTCTCTGCATCTTTTCTTCTTTCAGTTGTTGCTGGCCCTTTGCTACACTATGTGCCACCCTCAGATGGGTCCAAAACCCAGTTGTTCCATAATTGCTTTCACATCTCCCCTTGTGCTTGCATCTTGGCCACTTGCAATGGGCCTAACGCTGAACATACATCTTCCCATTGTCCTCGATGACTAGCTTCTTCTTGGTATGGTGTTCCCATACATCAGATGTGCACCTCTTCTTCCTCTTTCCAGTAGGCTCATCTTCATCATCAATCACATGCTGATCACCCTCAATAATGATAGCATTTACAGTATCTGTTCCAGGCACATGCTCAACACTACCATTGCCCCCTACACCACCAACACCAGCTGCATCTAGAACACTACCACTGCCATTACCAGTACCGCCACCAACTACTTTAGCACCACTGCCACTGCCACTGCCACTTCCACCTCCACTTGGAAAAGAAGCTGCATTAGTTGTTGTTGCTGGGCTAGACACAGGAGTTGCACTAGACAGACATAAATCACTGGGGGACATTGACCTCTTAGATCCTGCAAAGAGAACAAACAAACTACTAGTGTCTCAGATTCAATATGCAAGTAACTTGGTTCGGTATTGCAATTTTACAAACTACTTGAACAATTAAACAGATACAAAATAGCTACTGCCTCTGCCTATGTATTGCAAATTTGCATTTAAGGGCTACATCACAAATTTGCAAATTGAACAATGGAGCCTCAGTACAGTACATCACAAATTCACAATGTATGAGAAGAGAAATGAACAAATTCATAATGTATGACAAGCACAAGCCCATGTAATAGATTCATTCATATCAGTAATGCACTAACTGTCTACTAAGGCACATCCACACATCCACAAATGAACAAATTAACACATCCACAGATGACAGATCTACTAAGGCACTAACTCTCTAACTACATGAACAAATAACGTCACTGATTCTGAGATTCAAGTACTTGTACCTAGTGTTGGCATACCAAGGGTGGTCTATGCACCACAACCGGCTTTGGCGGCTCAAGAACGGGCCGGCCCTTGGCTTTCAATTCTGACGAAGTAGCGGAATCAGAATCCGAACCTCCTCCTGGACCTCCTCCTCCGGCCGGTGGCGGCGTCATCTGTCGACGCCCGTCCGAGCCCTCCAGGTGCGGTGCGCCACCGCAACGGGATGGTTGTGGAGGCGTGCAATCATTGAGTAGAGCAGTGGAGGGGCCTGGCCTTGTGGGGTGGCGGCTGTGGCGGGATGGAAAATGGAGAGGGAGCACCGGAGCAGGGAGCCAGCCAGCCAGGGAGCACAAGCAGCCCTCGCCTCGCACTCGCGCCCTCGCTTGTTGCCTCGGCTGCTCACGCGTGGCACGCCGCCGTCACGAGAGGACTGGAGGACTGGAGGACTGGAGGATTGACCGATTGAGGCGGGGGCGGCTAGGGTTTCGTTTTTGTGCAGGTGTGCGGTGCACATGTGGCTGTATTGGGCTGGCTGGAGTTGGTTGGCGGGGTGGAGAGCGGTGGTGGTGGGCTGTATTGAGTATTGGGCTAAAACTGAGGTTCGCTGTTGATGTATACGGGAATATCGGCGGGATTTTTCCTACTCAAATACGGGAACAGTGAATACGGTCGGGAAACAGCCTCCCCTGTTCTTGTTCCTGAACCCACTGGTTTCCTATTTTTTTCCTGTTTTCCTGTTTTCCCTGCAAAAACGGGACACGGTCGGCTAACGCGGGATACAGTGTCGGTCGGTATGGGATTTTCCCGTTCCCGCTTTCATCCCTATCTGTAACCGCCGATTTCCCAAATGTTTTTTCCCGTTTTCCTGTTTTTCCTGGAAAAACGGGATGCAGTCAGTTTATGCGAGATACGGTGTCGGTCGGTACGGGATTTTCCCGTTCTCACTTACATCCCTACCTGTCGCCTAACGGTAGAAAGTTTCGCCTCCCGTCGTCTCGCGCAGGTGACCCTAGGCGACCAACCCTAGCTGCCGCCGTCGTCGCCCCTTCTCCAGCCTCCTCCTCCGTCGCGCCGCCGCCCAAGGGCACATCCGGATGGTCGTGAGGGCTCAATGAAGGTGGTGGTGCGGCCCTCTTCCCCCTCCATGGGGAATTCGCGGCGGCGCGCGACCGTTCGGGTCTCGGTGGGTCGGCGGCGGTGGGAGGCCACGAATCCAGGTAGCCCCGGACCGGATCTAGTGGCCTGCATGGCTGGGGTTGTGCTTCTAGGGTGTGGTGCTGAGGGGACTGGAGGAAGATGGCAACGATGACCAGCAGACCTCGGTAATGCAGATGCTAGCCGTGGTGGTTATGGCTGTGTCCTGAATGTGGTTGGCCGTGGCTGGTCGAGGCCAGGCCGTGGTTGACTGGCGGTGCTGGCCGAAGCCTGGCTATGGCCGGCCGTGGCCTGGCCATGGCTTGGCTGTGGTTGGCCGGTGGCTTCTCCTTCCTTGTCAACATTGTTAATCTGGTGTTGCCATGGTGGTAGGGCCAGAGAGGTTGGTTGGTGGTTGTTAGTGCCGAGGTGGTGCTTCGGGATGCGTTGGGCCTCTTCTGGTGGTTGTGTTGTGGAGGAGACGGGGAGTGAGCTAAAACCATGACCATGAGCGGGAGGCAGGCGTGGTGCTTTCGGGCGAAAGTCTTCACCGGTTGACAGTGGCCCTGATGGCAGCGCCCTTGGGGCATTGGTCTCCCCGCTGGGGGCATCATTGTGAGGCATTGTGCTCTCATCGCGTGGGTCTCTTAGGGTGAAGACCTTGTCCATCCGGACATGCGCTGGTGGCACCCCGACGTCGTGACCTTCTTGGAGGCGTCGTAGTTGGAGTCTTGTCGTTTGTGCTATTGTTGGTGGTGGTTGGCTGGAGATGTTGTGGGTTATGGGCTTGGTTCGTGTTGCTGCCAAGGTGCAGAAGATCCATGGAGATGGAAGGTTTGAGCTGTCATGCAAGGTGGAGTGGTGATCTCGGTGACGGTTGGGCGGAGGAGGTGCTCTCATTGCGGTCTAAGATATTTGAGTCCTTAGCAGAGGATTGTGAGGCGGTGGATGTGGTGAGGCCCTCACGCAGAGTTTCCACGATAAGTGGTTGCCATGGTACTGAGATGGGAGTATGTGCTGAGGCTTCTCTGGATCAGAAGGATCGATGATCATGTATGTGCAACTTTGAGTGTGACAGTTCCATGGTGGAGGAGCTCAGGGGGTCGTTTGAGCCTGTAGTGGGTTGCGCCTCGACATGGCACAATGTTGGTGACGACAACGCAGGTGTTGGCTACTTGTTTCGGTCTTCTCTCCCATGTGGTTGAGGATGGTGGTGTGTTGTGTCGGGTGCGTTTGTTTCTGTTATGGGTTTGTTCTTGTGGTGGTGTCTGCTTCGGCCTATTATGTACCGATGTTGTTTCTTCTTATATGGCATGCAATGCTCCTGCTTTAATTTCAAAAAAAATACGCATCCCATGAAGCGAATACGTATTGCAACCCTATATCTGTTTGACGAGAAAGCGGGGTAAAGGCGTCTAGGATCAGTTTTGCAAGGAGTAGATGTGCCAAACGAGGTACAAAAAGTTCCTGTTTGCGGTTGATTTTTGTCACCCTAGCTATGAGTTTACCTTCAATGTTAGCATTCATTTGGTATCCAAATTGATTATCCTAACCCGATTAATATATCATGTTCGCATTTGCATGTGGTTTTGGAGTATTTGTGTTTACGCATGATTATATCCTAAAAGGAGTAGTTTTGGATAAAGTTCACGAACCACATTCCGAGAGGATAGAGAAGCCCGAAACAAGTGTAGACATAAGATGAACAAGACTCCAAAAGGGACGAGAACCGAAGCATAAAGCGATAAAACTCTGGGGACCAAAGCAAAAGATGCAGAAGAGTGTGACAAATACCCTTATCTAATTCGCAGATAAAATGACGTCAAGGGACCACATGTAGATGCGTCGAAGCTCTAGAAGACACAAGAAGCATTGAGAAGAAAACCGGGGTCGAGATGGGCCCAGGTCAGTCGGGCAATGTTATATTATCATCTTATGCTCGGAGCTACAACAAAGGCATGATCTAGACCTCTCTAGATCGGTTATCTCTACGCTTTCTCTCACTACCTCTGGTGTTTAGTAGATTAGATGTTGTCAGATGGTGAGATCTGAACAGCCCACGGGGGTGTTAATCCCTATGGTTTATTTGTTTGGCGGGGAGGAGTCTAAGGCTAAGAACTCGAAGGTCGCACACGAGTACGCGGAACACAGAGAACACAATGAGTTTATTCTGGTTCGGGCCTCCGGAGAGTAATACCCTACGTCCAGTTGTCGGTGTAGATTGCTTGAGGATTGGTCTAGGTGAAGTTACAAGGGATTGCCTCATCCGCCTTATATTGGCCAGCGGATTAAGTCGGTTCCCAGACTCCTGGTCGATTACGACCAGGAGACCTAAGTCTACGTTACACATCATGCCATAGCCCGTCGATCTGCTTTGGGCGAAGTCCACCGAGGTTTTGTCTTGTATCGTACGCCAAGTCTTGAGGTCGTAGCGGATCAGGTCGTCTAGGGAATCTACTTGGAAGGTCTTCAGGAGGTCGTGTGGGTTGCCAACTAGGTCCATTGGGCCCACAAACAGGTCAACAGGTCTTCTAGTAGGCCGGACCCACTTGTCGGGGACGGTCGTGAGCCTGGTCGGTGGGGACCCAAGAGTACCCATGTCTCACAAGCCCCCGAGCGAGGTGTAGGAACAACGACCTTAGAAAGGTCATGACGAAGTCGTAGAGCTATCGACAGGCCGAATAGCATGCACGTCGGTCCAAAGAGAAAAAAGAACAAGTCAGCTTAGCAGCCGACCTGTTTGAAGTCTTTGCCAAACGAAGAGAGGTCGAGTGACGACCTATAGGAAGCAGGCTTCCAATAGATCAAAATGACGATGAAAAAATTCAGAGGGCATCAAAGATGCACTCATAGAGTAGTATCCGAGCATTGTGGAGGGCAGGATGGCTGGTATGATGATCCAAAAAAAGAAGAAAACGTAGGTTGAGTAACAACGTGATGAGAAACAGGTTTCCCAATCAGGTCGATACGACGAGGAAAACAAGAGGGCGTTGAAGACGCACTCGTAGAGTAGTCGCCGAGCATTGAAGCAGGCAGCATGACTGGTTTGATGCTCAAAAAGAGAAGAAAACTGAGTCATGTTCTTGATCGAACGAAGTGTAGAGACACCCAGATCTCCTAGCATAGCTTCAAGGAGTCTGGCAGGGCCGACCTCAGGGAGGCCTTGTAGGCGTGCCGACCTCGAAAAGGCCTTAAACAACAATGCCCAGTATCCGAGGATACCCAGCAAGGTCTTGAAAGGTGCGTCAAATGAAGAAATCGCTGATGATGTCATAGCTGTAGTTGCGATGTCCGTAGCTGGTCGATGATGAAATTGGCGAAATAACATCGATCTTTGATCGTATGGAGTGTAGAGACATCTAGATATCTTGCATAGCTGCAAAGAGTCTAACAAGGCCACTCGAGGCATGCCGACCTAAGGAAGGTCTCAAGTATTTAGCGCCCAAGCACCCAGAAGCACTTGGCAGGGACATCAGGCGCACACCCCACAGAGAGGCCTTCATTCCTGTCATAAAATCCTTGGTGTCCAGAGCAGGCTGGCAGGGCTAAAATCGCACACCGACCTCAGAAGGTCATGTATCCAGGACGCCCAACTAGGTTGGCAGGGCCATAATCATACAGAGGTGTTGCAAGACCTAAGTATTAAGGAACGCCAACCTCAAGGAGGTCGTTTTGGTGTCCAGACGACCAACATAGCTGTTGGCCACCCAGCGGAGCCGTGATACTAAGGTATTGTCGAACTTAGCAACAGGCACACCGACCACGGAGGCCCGACGAAAATTGTGGATCTCTTGTAATGCTTCTGATCTCCACGGTGTTGTTGATCTCCAGGCGCCCAGAAGGATCTGGTAGAACAGCGAGGCATGCCTACCTCGGAAGGTCTTCAATCGAACCTACGACCATTCTGCTCAGGAAACAAAAATATAGGCTGATTGGGATAGGTCCGTTTACATGCAGAGCCATAGTGGGTGCACTAGGACGCAGAGCCTGGCGGGTGCAAATAATAGACATTAGGTCGTAGAAGAAGGTTGTGAAGTCGTCGTCGAAGGGGGGAAAAGTTAGGTGCGGAGCCCTCTGACATAGGGTCAGGTTTTGTCTTGTAGCGTAGACTGTAGAATCACAGGTCAACAGTGGTCGGAGATGCTCTCGCCACCCAGCAAACGACAAGCTGCCCACTGATCGAGGGGGTTACTGTAGCCATGTGACCTCTGCGGCGGGGCTCGGGCATCATTGATGCGCAAACGACAAAAGACGTCGTGAGTCAGGAAAAGTAATGTCATCGCCTTTAATTGTGCATAGGTCACAGGTCCCATTATCACGTGGTAACAGAGTCATTACCTCGCCAGCTATCCGGGGCGTGGCGTTGGCTATAAATAGCACCTTTGAGGATGAAGGGGGCAAGCTCCGAGCGCCATTGATCTATGAGGCCGTAGTGTAGTATTTCCATCATGCCGCTGGCGAGTGTTCGTCCACCAGATTGAAGAGCTATGTTCTTGTAGATGCTTGGAGCTAGGAGAATTCTCGTGAAGTGTAGGCAACATCTCCATCCTATGATCCCAGCCTCTACGTGGTAAGGACGTCTTTGGTGAGCACCGGGAGCTCACTAGGGCTTGGATTTCAACGCCAAAGAGAAAGCTCTTGTCTCCATTCCAATAGTTGGAGTCGGGCGTGCCTTAGTTTGCGTGCCTTCCTGCAGCTGTCTCCCGCAAGGGCACCATCCAGGTCCTAGTGCTAGGAGAAGTCTCATGATGTGCTCTGCTTTGGTAGAGTAGGTCGTGATAACCGCTCTGGGTAGCTCAGGCCTTGTAGTATGTTTATCTTGTGTGCCGGGTTCTGGATCCAGTAAGGTCGTAGGTGGCTTGTACCTTCGGATTCTGGATCCGATAAGGTCGTAGGCTGCTATGTACCCTCGGATTCTGGATCCAGTGAGGCTATAGGTAGCTTGCATAGTCTTGGGTGGTCCATGTAATGCTCGCTCTCTTCTGCCATGTATTTGGTCGATTTGGCAAAGTGATTCGCCAAAGAACTATTAAATGATGGGGGGCTTGCGAATTGTGTTTGCCATCAGGATGACCTGATGTTGTCTTCACGTTTGGCTGACGACCTAAACTCAGATTTAGGTCGTAGCACTTGGTCTGTTAGCGAAAAATCCGCCTCAATCTTCTCGCGAACTTCTCGGGATAGAGCCGTTGGGGCGTATTGTACGGAGCAAGGAGCCGCAACGGATAGTTTCGGTGGACCCCTCTATAAATAGTGTGAGCCGGGGCGGGGCTGACCTCATTCCCTTCGTCTCCTTCCTCTCGCTCCCGTCGCCTTCTATCTCTCTCGTGCTACAGCGATCTTGGGACCGCTGTGCTCCTGCGCCCGCGCGACCAACTTCCACCTCCGACTAGACTCGTGCTAGCACCACCGCTTCACGCCATGCTCCTCTAGCATATGCACGTCAAATCCATGTGCCACATTAGATCCACAGCAAACCCTAACAGTGAGATGGCGGTGGAGGCGGCTTGCATCCCGGACCCGTAGGCGGTGTGGGTCCGGTCGACGATGACTGAGGCCAAGATCTAGGCGCTGGTGGACCGGGGGCTGCTCCGGCCGAAGACGGAGGTGGAGTGGAGGGCCGCTGCTGGGGAAGAGTTCCCGAGCGAGGATGTCAAGGAGCAGGTCGTCTTCGTATCCTTCTTCGAGCGCGGCTTCAACCTCCCGGCGGGAGACTTCTTCCGCGGCCTGCTGTACTACTACAGGCTAGAGCTGGTACACCTCGTTCCAAACTCCATCACTATAGTTTCGACCTTTATCCATTTTTGTGAGGCATATCTGGGGATACTGCCTCACCTCACATTGTGGAGATATTCTTTTGCATCAAAAGTACTAGCAAGAGGTCGGGGTCAGTGGGGGCTATAATGTTTAATTTGAGGTTAGGCCTCAAGGCAGAGTGGATAGACACCGACCTCCCCGACAACACCGCCGGGTGGAGGTCGGAGTGGTTGTACATTGCGGACCAGATTCCAGGTCTTCCGCGGTGAACTGGCCATAAGCCAGTGAAGATTAGCGAGTGGAACTAGGACTCCCCACCCGCGACCTCGAGGACCTCAAGGGGGTCCTGGAGCTTGTCAGTGACATGAAGAAACGAGGAGTGATGGGAGCGGTGGTGGCGAGGTCGTTCTGCTGGTGGATGATCCAGCCGATCAAGGACCGGGTCCACCCGGCATATGGGTACTCTGGGCAATCAGACCCCACACGCGAGGTGAACCGCAAGGTCTCCAAGGAGGAGATGGGGGCTAGAGTTTCTCAGATGTATTCTGGGAAGGTGAAGGTGAAGAAGTGCCCGAAGGCACACTCATTGAAGAGGCCAGTTGACCCGGTAAGATCCTGAGATCTGTATTTATGCCATTGTACTTTGCTTTCTTGATTTGATTAGGTTGTATAACATCTATGTCATCTATTTTGCAGATGCACGAGCTCCAGATGTGGGCCCAGCGCCTCTCCCTAAGGGGGAGCTACATCGGAGGAAGCTGAGGTTGGACAAGTACAAACCTCCAGCATGTCGTCTACTGGAGAATTATGAGTCTGACTCGTCGGTGGAGGCCGACGAAGACACTGATGCAGAGGATGGGGCAGACCCAGCTGCTGGCGTCGCGAAGTCCTGGCGCAGGACCAGGTCAACGGTTCCGAAGAAGTCTGCTTCGCCCGTTGCCGCTGCAATCTCTGCGGTGAAGGCCGCAGAGCAGAACAAGAAGAAGAGGAAGAGGAGGGCCGCATCTCCTCCGGCGGTCACTACTCCATCGATTCCGACGCCCTGCTCGCGGGAGGTCGAGTCAGAAGAAGAGGAGGAGGAAAAGGAGAAGGATGAGGCCATCGAAGAGTTGCCTGTCCCTGAAGACCAGGCAGCGAGGAGGTCGGAAAGTCCTGATGCCAAGAGGCAGCGGGAGCTGGTGCAGAAGACGTCGGAGGATGCCCTCCGACGTGGGTTGGAGGTGCATCGCAGTGCTGCGACGGCACAGGAGAAGATACCTGCGGCTATTAAGCCTCGGGTGTTTTGGCCGAAGACTCGACTTCCGGCCGTGACGAGGTACAAACTTGAGGGTTGATTCTGTCTTTATACTTTTTATCTGATCTTTGTCTTGACGAAGTATTTTGCCATGCAGGCCCGTGGCGAGGCCACAAGGGGTGCCGGTTGCCCCATCATCTCCCTCCCGCACGAGGTCGCCTGAGCCACAGGTCGTGGAAGAGCTGCTTGCGGATGATGTGCGCATCACTACCCCGCCACGAGGAATAGTGGAGGGCATGGTGACTTCACCGCCCGTGGCTAACACGAGGGCGGGTTCTCCCCCGCACACTACTGAGGGTATCGGGACCTTAGCTGGGGACATCGGGACGACGACCTCCACAACAATCATAGACGTCGACCCCATCAGGACAGTTCCTGGTGGGGCTGAGGATGTGGTCGGGGACCAGCCTCAGATCGACCTGGCGCCAGGAGGTCCAGAAACATCTGGCGCACAGGTACCTCCATCTTCATCTGCAAGCCCAAGGTTGCCATGGTGATCAATTAATAGGAATCACACCCCTTGGCAGGAGGATTGGTTCGAAGATAATGAGGACATACAAGTCTTGCAGACCAGCATTGTCACCATCAACAACGCACTCACGGTGAGTTACCCACAACTAGGGATGAAATCAGTCGGAAACGGTCGAACACGAAATCATAAATGTAGAAAAACGGTCGGAATGGAACGGTATTTTTCTACATTTATGAAAGTAAACTATTACAAAATAATGAAGAATGACATTAAAATTAATTGAATCTGACTAATTTTCATAATTCGGTAAAAATGGGAACAAAATCATAATTTAGTCATAATGTAGAAAAACGGTCAGAACGGAACGGGATATATCCCGACCGTTTTCAACCCTACCCACGACGCGTTACTATCACTTGCTTGTTTGCTGTTAAAAGGTTGCCGACGACCTGGTTGCTTTGTAACAGTCGCTAGCAGAGAGGGCCAAGGGCCGGGCTGACTTGCTAAAGCATGCGGAGGAGAAGGAACAACAGATTGTTGACCTTGAGCGAGAGCTCAAGGAGGCCCGTGAGGTGGCAGCCGCCGATAAGAAGAGGCTCGAGGATGAGCTTGCTGAGGAGAGGCGCAAGGCCGTGGAGGCCACTGCGCAGTTTAACACTGCAGCTACAGGTAGGTTTTAGTCTTTATCCCTTTTGAAAAAGAGGTCGTTAGCTGTCAGCTAACTGTTGTGTGCGCATATTTCCGTAACCGCGAGGAGGAGCTGAAGAACGCTCTGCCAACCTCCAGGAGCAAGGTTCGGGATCTGGAGGTGAAGGTCCGGGAGATCGAGGCTGGGGGCCTGGAACTCAAACGGGCGATGAAAGAAGCCACCGACAGTGAGTACGCCATATCTCAAAAGCTGGCTTATGAGACCGCAGCTCGTCGGGGCCTTGAAGCGGAGTTCGAAGTTGTTTTGAAGTCATTGCAGAGTGACCAAATCACCATTGCAGGGTATGAGGTGGAGCTGAGCGACCTCAAGGGTGCTTCCAATTATACAATGTCTTGCATACCTGTTCCAGAAGAAGGGGAGCAGCAGCAGTCCATCGTTGATCGCCTGGTAGACACTCCTAGCAGGCTGTTACTTTTGCTGAGGGCGACTGGCTTGGCGGCTGCAACCGATGCGCTGGTGAGAGTTAAGTCTCACTATCCTGAGGTCGACATGACCAAGATCAAGGGCGGTGCGGACACCACAAAAGACCTCCAAACCCTGGAGCTCGAAGTTGATGAAGCCGCCATTTAGGTGGCGGATGAAGGACCGATTAGGCGACCAGAGAGGGGGAGTGAATGGGAGCCGATAAAATTCTTCTCCTAAGAGAGAACTCGGCCTATACCCCAAATTCACAACTAAGGATTCCCACACGAGTTTGCCAAGGTCACGTAGTCACTACGGACGTACCAACCCTAGGAACAAACCCCAAACGATCCCAAAGCGGAAGCACGAAGCAAGAAGCAAAGGACTTAGTTGTCTTGAAGGAGCCCTGGCGGACAGTCCGCGGCCATGGGGCGGATGGTCCACGATCACCGTGCGGACGGTCCGCAACCCATGACGAACTGTCCATTAAACACGAACAGAACGACCCAACCAGCACCTCTACACGCGGACGGTCCGCGAGCAACTCGTGCCGCGCAGACAGTCCGCGACGTTCGGGCGGACGGTCCGCCAAACACCCTCCGGTCAAAAGAAACTAGCCAACCGGATCGAAACCAAAGCGCTCAAGAACACGCAACGAACACAAAGAACACCTGGACGAACTACTCCACGCGGACAGTCCACGAGCACCCCGCGGACGGTCCGCCAGGCACGGGAACAGCAGCCCAAACCTGAAACCGAAACCACCAAAGCTCCTACTCGTCCATGGATCTCCCAAGCGGCTGAAGCTCTTGAGGAAAGATTTGGGGAAGATGTGAAGGCTCCCTAGGGGATGCTATGCCCCAAAACTTGAGTCCTCAAACAACCTAAATCGCCGGGAATTGAAACGCCACCGAAACCAACCAAAAACCTAGGACCCAACCAAAATCCTTCAATCGGAGGCCGAACTCAGAGTTTGGGGGATCAAGATCAAGCACAAAGATGCACGAGGCAACTATCCATGATTCCCACCAACAAATTCGAACCCAAACACCTTAGAATCAAAGGAACAAGCCGCGTATGAAAAACTGACGGAAATAGCTTGAAAAGACATGAAAATCCAACGAGCTACATACCGGGAATGGACGCAACCATGAAAGCTTCCATTCACTCGGAAGTCAGATTCTTTACAAACAGAGGAAAAATCTAGCCCTAGAGAGCAAGGAAATGAGAAGCAGTCCGGATGGATGGTTTGCCTGGAAACCCTAGAGCTAATATATATGTGTCCCCTCCGGGCCAGGCAAAAGACCACACTACCCGTAGCACTTAAGTTGTGATACAACCCCTTAGGGGCAAATAGGTCATGTAGCACTCCTCTTCATCGCACGGCCACGTCATTGCCGCAGACCGCGTCCTCCCGACGCAAGCCCTGCGATCCCGCCACGCGTCCGCTGGCATCGAAGCTTCTCGGCGTGCCCGGATCCCGTCTCTGCACACCGAGCCTCTGGTCTTGGTTTTGTGGCTCAACCAAGTAACCTGACGGTTTTCTGGTGAACCGCCGCAAACCCCGCGTGCAGACTCCGGTCGTGAGCCGCTACCCTGCACCGGCTCCGGTCGACGACTTCGTCTTGCTTTTCTTGCCACCATGCGGCCCGCACTTGACCCCGCTGGCCACCGGGTCCCTCGAGTCAGGCCTACTTGTCTCTCCACTCCTCGGAGGCCCCGCAAGGCATAGACCTTTCACGGCCACTCTTCACTTGCACCAACACACATCAAGCCGCAACCTGCACCTGCAATACTCGGCCAAGAGTCAGTCCACACCACGTTGCCAATCATTCATCACAGCCAGGAGCGACCATCCACTGGTCCTCGGACGCTCCGGTCCTCAATCTCCCCCTTGATGAGTGCATTGACTACACACACAAGTAACTAATTCAGAGAAAAGAGAAAAAGAAAAGAAAACGAAAGAAAACTCAAGCAAGTGATCAAAAGCCAAACAAAAGCCAAGAAAGGATCACTTGAGTGAGAAAAATCTCGGTCCCCTAAGGCAAGGGCAACAACTCGACACAACCGAGATAAAATGCTCCAAAATTGCCGACTCCTCAAGGTGAGGCAAAAGGGCTCGACACCATCGGCAAAAGAGCACGACTAAAATTCAGGCAAAAAAGAGCTCCCAAATGCATGAATGCAAGCTCCCCCTGAACAAATGCATTTCCCCCAATTTTTCTTTCCTCGATGCAAACTCCCCATGGAATCATGAATTGGGTACTTTCCTCCCCGTTGTTGGTAATGCATGAATCAAGTCTACAAATACAAGCATGTGCTTCTCAAATATACAAAGAGCACTACAACATGCTAAAATTGAGACATAGACAAGCAAGATAGACACAATGTGAGTACAAGCATCGCCAACAAGATATAAAGGGACATATAAGCAAGTGATATAGCCATGATGAAAATGAAGAATTTTTCACAAAAATTTCCCTCTTATGAGCATAGGACCTAATCATGAGCAAAAAGAGCACATACAACATATAACTCACAAACTCATGCAAGGTCACAAATTCTCGTCACACGGTCATCACAAACACCTACAAGCTATCTCATGTCATGTCAAAGCCACCGAGCCATGTGTCCACTTCTAGATATGAGACTTCTCATTGGTGAACATCATGCAACGGTTTAGCACCCAAGATAAGAAATTTAATGCATTTATGACATGGAAGCAAAATTTTCAAGCATAGGCATCTCACATACCATTTTCATGATTTACAAGTTAGACATGGTACATGAAGTGCTTTTGCGGCAAAAAGAAGCTTAGGCTTCTCCACAAGGTAGCATGTAGGCTAAACATTCATGATGATAGATGGATCTTTGATCCCAAATGAAAAGAACATGGTTTCAAGCACAAACGAAGCAAGATATAGCCATAAGCACCCAAAATGAGCATGAGAGGCATTCTACTCACAAGAGAGGATCATATAGCATTTTTCTAAAAAGAAAGCCATCCACAAGCATATATATCCCAAAGCTATCAAGAGCATAGTTATACATCTCATGAGCATCACAAGCAAGATCATAACCTCATCTCTAGCATATCATGGTGATCAAAGCATATAAGAGAAGCACATCTCCAATGCATATGTTACAAATGCAGTCTATTGTACAAAGATGCAAGCATGATATGATACATATATGAAAATGCAACATGCATATGTACATCAACCCTCACAACCGAAACTCAAAAAGGAAAAATAATTCCAAGCTCTCCTCGCAATCGAGCAAATATAGCTTGGTCCAAAGGTTTGGTTAGGATATCGACAAGCTGCTTTTCTGTGGGTACATGGATGAGGTCTATGTTTCCCTTCTCAACATTATCTATCAGAAAGTGATACCTCACCTCTATGTGTTTGGTTCTGGAGTGAAGCACGGGATTTTTGGCAACACTAATGGCACTCGTGCTATCACACATGAGAGGTACATGGGAACACTCCTCACCAAAATCACTCAGCGTGTATGTGATCCAAAGCAGTTGGGAGCAACAACTAGTGGCAGCAACATACTCGGCTTCTGTGGTAGACTAAGATACACTAGACTGTTTGCGAGAAGACCAAGAAACAAGTGAGGAACCCAAAAACTGACAAGTCCCCGAAGTCGACTTCCTATCGACTCGACACCCCGCAAAATCGGCATCCAAAAAACCAAGAAGCGAAAGAGAAGAGGACGCCGAGTACTAAAGACCAAGCTCAGGAGTGTATCGAAGATACCTGAAGATCCGCTTGACGGCCTGCTGATGTGAAGTCCTCGGCGACGCCTGAAAATGAGCGCACAGACACACAGAAAACTGGATGTTCGACCTCGTCCCCGTCAAGTACAAGAGGGAGCCGATCATGCTCCGGTATTCCTTCTGGTCCACGGTCTCTCCGTCCTCGTCCGCGTAAAGCACTGTAGTCGTACTCATCGGTGTCGACAGGGGCTTCGAATCGTCCATCTTGAACTTATTGAGGATGCCCTTCGTGTACTTGGCTTGATGTACAAAGGTTCCCTCCTTCACCTGCTTGATCTGAAGCCTGAGAAAGAACTGCAATTCTCCCATCATAGACATCTCAATTCTTTGCTCATATCCTCTGCAAACCTTGCAACCAAAGAGTGAGACGAGCCGCCAAAGACAATATCATCGACGTATACCTGAACAATTAGGATATAATTACCGTGCCTGAGGAGAAAAAAAGTCTTATCTACCTTGCCCATCTCAAACCCCTTGCTAAACAAGAACCCCCTCAAACGGCCGTACCAAGCACGGGGAGCTTGTTTCAGCCCATACAACGCCGTTTTCAACCTATACACCTTGTGTGGAAACTCTACACTCTCAAAGCCCGGTGGTTCCTCACATAAACTTCATCCTCTAAAAACCCATTCAAGAAGGCACTCTTCCACATCCATTTGGTACAACTTGAACCCTTTAGCCACAGAAAAAGCTAGAAGGATCCTAATTGCCTCCAAACGGGCTACAGGAGCAAATGTCTCCTCGTAGTCTATCCCCTCCTTCTGACTATAGCCCTGAGCAACCAACCTCGACTTGTTCCCCACCACCTCACCATTTTCTCCCTCTTTGTTTTTCCACACCCATTTTGTCCCAATAGGTTTGCAATTTGGTGGTGGCTCCACTAACTTCCACACTTGGTTTCTCTCAAAGTTCTCTAACTCTTCATGCATTGCATTCACCCAATTAGGATCAGATAGAGCGTGTCCAATGTCTTTCGGCTCAAAGGTAGCAACAAAAGCTGAATGAGCAAAGTGAGAAGCATTTCTAGACCTCGACCGTGTCGTACACTCATTGATGTCGCCGATGATTACCAAGGGTGGATGATCAACTTGAACTCGCCTCGGTGCCTCTCGCTTGAGGCAACCTCCCCCTCAGCAGTTGCTTCCACTTGATCTTGCTGAATCGTAGGCGGTGTAGTGGATGGACCATCCTGCACCGTAGTCGTCGTAGTGGAAGTAGAGGGTACACGCGTGACTGGAGCTTCACCATCATCACCATCATCCTCTCCAGCATCATCCTCCTCGTCCTCAAAGATCTTCTTGCCAACTTCATCATCACCTTCACACTCAAAGACAGACAAATTGCATGGTTGTGTCTCGTCGAAGGTCACCTCGCAAGTCTCCATGACTAGGTTAGTATCAAGGTTGAGCACATGAAATGCTCTAGAATGACTAGCATAACCCAAGAAAATCCCATCGAAAGACCTCGACTCAAACTTGTCTAGCCTACCCTTCTTGAGAATCCAGTAAGACAACCAAAGGCCTTGGAAATGGCTCACTCTAGGTGCTCGCCGGGTATAGCTCATAGCACGTCTTGTTGAGAAGGCCCTCGGAAAAATCCGGTTCCCAACATGGCAAGCGATATTCATTGCTTAGCCCAATATCTCCTCACGGAGTCCTATGCTCATCAAGCGTCGTCGGAGCCATCTCCTGAAAGGGAACAATTTTTCCTCTCCAGCACACCATTCTGACAAGCCACATAGGGAGAAAACGGAGTGTTCGAGACCCAAAATCACGACAAAAGGTTTGAAACGAAGGTTTTTAAATTCACTACTGTTGTCGCTACGAATAGCTCGAACAACATCTCCATGTCTATCGTTCTTCAACCTCAGATCCCAGATCTCACAAAACCAAACGTCTCTCCCCTTGATAAAGAAGGCCAAGCATAGCGAGAATAGTCGTCCACAATCACAGGACATACCATTTCCCACACTGTAGAGCACACACGAGCTGGACCAACCAAGTCCATATGGAACAACTCGCATGGCCTCTCTGTCATAACGGATGTCAGAGGTGGATGAGAGGCGGCGACCATCTTACCATTCCTACACGGAGCACATACCAAATCCTTTTGGTATTTCAACTTTGGCAATCCTCGAACTAATCCTAGCCCACTCAAGCGTGACAACAAGTCAAAACTCAGGTGACCTAGTGTTGACAAAATCACACCTAGCGCCAAGCACACGGCCAATAGAACAAGGCGCTTCACACGTGAAAAGATCGCGAAGACGTCTTGAGTCGATTTTACTTTGAAAATTAACGAAAACAAAGTAGTTAAATTCCAAAGCTTGGAACTTGCCGGGTGGTACAGACAGTTCCATATTTACGGCTATAGAGCCAAATAAAGGATGACATATAGCTATAGAAAGCTATCTGCCCGTATGCAAAACTATTCGGGAGTGTAAAAAAGAGAAAAAGTAACATAGCCGAATAGATGACGTAAGCATGACGACGAATCGGTCTTTATTTGGATAAAGATGCACGTGCGCAAGACTTCGTGACCCGATCCCGTGGTGATCAACATTAAATAATAAATGAAGTAAAAGCGCGATCATAAATATGCCAATAAACAAGCATGCATAGATTCCAAAGCACTAGTCTACGCATGTCTAGGTACTAAAACCCGTCGGGTACGACACCAAGTGAATCTATCCACCGCATGATACAACTTGCTTGGGATCGTGCCACCCCTTCCCCAAACGGAGATCTATCCACGCATGATCACCGATCCAAATATGGAAAGCTAAAAGCATACAATATTTAAAGCATGAATTATGCACGTGTTTTACTCATAAAGAACATAGCCGAAACCAGCGAGTGAACGACCGATTGGGATCCATGAAGAAGGAACGAACATTACCAAATAAGATAAATCTATCAGATTGATTCGAAATCTAATCCATAGGATGATTAGCTCCAAAGCAACCCAAAAACACCATCTCACCAAGCGTGATACCCGAGATCTTTCAAGATTTATACAAGCTTTGGCAAGCTTGAACCATAACACGTAACAACCTAGATCGATTCGGTTTCGTATCAAAACATGTGATCCACGTGTTAATTTAGCCAAAAGCACGAACTTGATTCGCATAAGGATCATCAAAAGGGATAAATAGATCCAAACCCATCTAGATTGGACAAAGAGGTGTTACATGAATTTAAACATAAAGCAAAACCCAAAGCAACACGGGGTAACTTAATAGATCTATTGAATCTTGCCAAAATTCAATAGAGCCGATAACTAGCTTCAAGCTAGATCTTAGCCTACCGCATGGCTCGTGACCTAACAAGAAACCTTCTTGAACCAAGCTTGAATCTACCGCATGACACTAAGCATGGTAACAAGACTACTTGCATCATATCTAAATCCACCGCATGATACTAGATATGATACAAGGTTGCCGGTACTCACGGAGGTCGACGGATCGATGAACCCTCTCGAAGAACTCGACGACACGACAAATGGACTCTAGGGTTTGGCGTAAAGCCGGTTTGTATTGAGAATGATTTCGTATATTTGTTACATACATTCAGGGTTCATATTTATACTGCCAAGCACGACCTCGAATGGATTTGATACAATTTTATCTCTAAGCTTGATCGCTTATCCATCCATTCGTCAACTACTGCTCGGGCTACGTCACCACGCCTGTCCCGCAAAATCGACAACAACTTCCCTTCTTGAGACGACGGATAGCGAAGTAGCGGATTTTTACGCCGAATGCATGCGAAGAAACCTTCCTTCGGACGGATTTCTCACCGAGTTGGACCCACAAGTCGGACTCATACCAAATTTTGGTGTTAACACCTAGTCTCCTATGTCATTTCCAAAGCTCGTGTCGAAACACCGAAACGGACAAACGGCGAGAAGAGCCAACACCTTGGGGAAAGATTGGCTCGAAAATTTGACCCTCGGGGACGATCGTACACACAAGATCGCCTCGAGAATCCATTACGAAACCGGCAGGTTTGAAACGGACTTCAAAACCCTCATAAAGTTGGGAGACGAGAGAGAGAAGATTGTACCCCAAAGACTTGACAAGAGAAACACGCCTAATAGTCACGGACTCACTCACCTTCCACCGTGCCCAGAAAGCACTCGACCTTTCCCATTATCCCCAAAGTGGTCACTCCTTGGTCATCTTGCCCAGGGGTGAAATTTGAAGAACCACCATCGATCTCTAGGTCATGTGTCGAGAGCAAGCGAGGAGTCGATCAACCAAAAAACCCTCCATGCCTCACTTTGCAAAATAAAAAACGAGAGCGAGAGTGAGCAAAGGACTCGTACTTGGGGTTAGTACCAAACGAATCAAACCCGATTGCCTCTCCATTTGCTCAAACGTGGGGTTAGCAAAATCCATCCTATCTCTCCTAGGTGGAACACCCACACGTCCCCTTGGAGGACTACGCGTACCACGAAAGGGAAGCGGGATGATGCACGTAGCTCCTACGGGACCTAAAAGCTGCGATCGTTCCCCCATACGTATTGGCGATGAGCAAAGGAACGTCAATGAGCTCACACGCATGACAAACCCAACACGCCTACCACCTTCTCTATGCGGTGGATCACCTCGAGGCACAGCTCCCACGCCTCCCATGAGGATAAATGGTACGCACCATTCCCTCACCTCTCTTGGCACCAACCTAGGCTCGGGCACACCACGGGAAAGGGTGGTACCTATCCTTATTGGCCAACTCTCTAGCCAACCTCTCCTCACGCTTCCTCACGAAGCAAAACTCGACAAGGTGCCCATCCCTCCCACAATGCTTACAATGGAAGGGTTTTGATTTTGGCTTTGGTTTGGGTTCTCTTTGGGCTTTGGCTTCTCCTCACTCGGTTTCTCTCCCTCCTTCCCAAAGAACTCATTCCCCAAGACACTCTTGAACTTGATGGGTTTCTGGAAGTTGTCAATTTGTGGAGGAAACATGGGTGGAGCTGGGGTTGTGTCTAGTCGGTTCCTAAGATGGTTCGGTTTAGGAACAAAGGCATTTTTGTGGTGGATTTTCGGTGGCTCTGGGATATCTCCGATCTTCCCCTCATTCTCACCACTTCCTGTTAGGAATCGGATGCTCGTTAGCCTAAGAGGGGAGGGGGTGAATTAGGCAGCAAAACCTTAACCTATGGCTTCACTAATTTTACACAAAGATAAATTTAGAACATACTATCTAGATGTGCAACTAGGGTTGTTCTAGTGTGAAACTCCCATCCCAAAACAAGGTTTGCAACCTATAGCCATGCGCCCCAGCATGATACTACTCTAGGAAAGTAAGGCAAGCAAAGATTTCAATAGAGTAAATGCAGAAACGTAAAGGGGATGAGAGGGAAGCAAACTCTTGACACGCGATTTATCCGTCGTGGTATCGGTAAGTGCTTGAGCCACCCCTAGTCCACGTTGAAGCACTCACACAAGAGTATTGCTTCTAGGTCACCAGAATCTCTCCCAAGAGCACCACTTGACTCGCCACAAGGCTAGCCACAGTCACTTGCCAAGCTCCCTTGGTCACCCCTTGATACGCCTCCACTAAGGAGCTTTTCCACCAAGGAAGGCGTCTCCACGTCCCCCGCACAAATTGTCCTCGCCGCTCCACCAAGCGGAGGGTCGGTAGCGGTGCGCCGTGAGCCATTTAGGCCCCGAGGATTACGGCGAACCTTGGCCTAGCTTGGATTCACTCAGAATCACCTAACAAGGTTGGCACAACCTTGCACTCACTCGGCTCTAAGCGAAGCCTAGCACTAAGCACATACAAAGAGCATATGCAAGTCTAAGGATGAGCAATTAAGCACTTGGATGGATTGGATATGATCTTCAATGTGTCTTGAACTCTGCACTTCCACACGATCTGACAACCTCAAATGGGTGAGTGGAGGGGGTATAAATAGCCCGAGGCATCAAACTAGTCGTTGGCTAAAAATCGAAAAAGGTAGCGTCGAATGAAGCGATGCTAAGCTTTTCCCGGGGTGTCGATTCATCCGTGCCCCTCCCCCGTCACATAGCCGTTGAGGTTCTCACATTCCTTTGCTACGACGCTATGCAACGATGGTGCGTCGGATCTCCCAGTGTAAAGACCCGCATCCAAGTCGCCTTTGTTAGCTTCCACGCGACGGGTCGGATAGGCCGGCCGCTTCATCTTGACCAAGGCGTCGGATCATGCAGTGTCTTTGAAGGCTTCGTCTTGGCGCGTATACGGAATTAGCGGCGTCGGATAGATCAACGGTGTCCCCACTTAGGCAGAGTCGGATCATCAGAGTTAGCTGCGTCTTCCTTGCTCTTCCTGCAACTCATCGACGCTACTAAAAAGTGTTGTCGGTTCTCGACGGTACCTAGGGTTTCACCTTGTGTACCAACTCGTGGGAAGATTGCACGACGCTTGTTAAATTGATACCGTTGGTTCATCCGACGGTGTTTTTTCTTTTCCTTTTCTTACTCGGTTTTGACCCTTTGTTTTGGCATTTTGACATGTGGTTTTCTTGCATCCTTGGGACCTAGGAGTGTCTACAAAGACATGCTAAAACAATATGGTTAGTCCCAATGATCATGTTGTCATGAATCACCAAAATCAAATACGAACTTAATGGCATATGAGGCCATGTTGAAACACAATCTCCCCTTTTTGGTGATTTATGACAACACAACCAAAGCAAGCATAAAATTGCACAAATTGACAGAATTAGAACCACTTACACTTGCTTGGATGCTTACCATCATCCAAACACCCCCTAGATCAAACTTTCCCCTTTTTGATCTTATGTTCACATTCTCCCCCTTTGGTCTCATATCCTTGAAACCACTTGTAAGCTCAAACTACTAGCTTGCTTTGTTCTCACACATTCTCCCCCTTTGGAATAAAATCTCCAAAAAGTCCAAAGCAAGAGGGCTCCAAGAAAACTATCAAGTCCTAGCAAACATAGCTCAAGGAGAAATGTTAATGCAGAGAGAAACGCATAGACCACGATCCATATGTATGATATCAATGAAGATACCATATGTAAGAATGACTAAGTTGGATCACAAGCTCATGAGACTAACATGATACAAACTAAGCTCCCCCTAAGTGTGTGCACAAAAAGATAGTGTGAAAAACAAGTGCACAACTACAAACTTGTAAGACAAGGAAGCTTAGAGCATATCATGCAAGGAGAGTAGTTTAAAGGACAAGAGATAAACCAAATGGGTTCTTGTTACATTACTTGCGGATATCACTTGTAGTCTTTTGGTCATTGCATACCTCGGGGGATGATCCTCTACCTTGTTGGCACCACTTTGAGATGAGCCACTTGGAAATGATATCACTAGGTGACACCACTTGAAATAAGCTTGCATAGAAGACACTTGGGGTACCATAAGGATTAGGAATGTATGAGTACATTGCCTTTGAACTTATATAGAGACATAAGCTCGCAAGGAAATGACTCAATAGCATGAAGCTCATATTGCTATATTCACTCTTTTAGAGATGTTAGATCACATTGAGAGTGAAATAGCATTCTCTTAGAATGAAGTGCCGCACCGGAACGCGTCGCCAAGGGACTACATAAGATAGGCTTGAAACAATGTTAGTCCCATAACCAAACCATAGGATGAGCTCCCCCTAAATGTGTGCATTTAGTGTTTGAATCACCAACCAAATGTATGGACATTGTTTATGACAACAAAAGGGAAGGTAACCACTATAGCTTGCTCATATAAAGAGATATATATGAAAACATGCACCATGAAAGAACAAGTGCTTAAGCTTTCCTACACACTAATCAAACCATGTAGGTTGCTCATGGGTTAGCACATGACACAAACAATCAACCATATGTAAACATTGCAACAAATGCAACCTAAGCAAAGGCAATGGAGCTCTGATACATGAGATCAGTTCAACTTTCCATTACCTCAACGGGAACTTGGACAACACATGTCCAACTTGCAAGCTTGGCTTCTAGGCTTGAAAAATTGCATGGTTGTGTCTCGTCGAAGGTCACCTCGCAAGTCTCCATGACTAGGTTAGTATCAAGGTTGAGCACACGAAATGCTCTAGAATGACTAGCATAACCTAAGAAAATCCCGTCGGAAGACCTCGACTCAAACTTATCAAGCCTACCCTTCTTGAGAATGAAGCACCGACAACCAAAAGCCCTGAAATGGCTCACTCTAGGTGCTCGCCCGTGCATAAGCTCATAGCACGTCTTGTTCAAGAAGTGTGAGACATGGGTACCCCTGGGTCCCCACCGACCAGGCTCACGGCCGGCCCCGACAAGTGGGTCCGGCCTACTAGAAGACCCGCCGACCTGTTAGTGGGCCCAACCGGCCTAGTTGGTGGCCCACACGACCTCCTGAAGACCTTCCAGAAGATTCCTCTAGACGACCTAACCCAACACGACCTCAAGACTTGGCGTACAAGACAAGATAAGACCTCGGTGGACTTCGCCTAAAGCAGATCGACAGGATATGGCAAGAGTTGTAACTGACTAGAGATAGGTTTCTCTGTTGTAACTGACCTGGACTCCGGTCCACCGACCTTGTCCGTCGCCCAATATAAGGTGGGCAAGGGCGTCCTCTTGGGGACAACTCGCAGACCATCGACAACATGATCATCTTGACCAACCCTCAAGCAATCTACACCAGCAACTGGACGTATGGTTTTACTCTCCGGAGGCCCGAACCAGTATAAAATCGCCTTGTCCTTGTGTCTCGTCGTAATTTCCGTGTGCTACACTAGCATAACCATCGCGTTCTTAGCTCCCGATCTCCCCGCCGAACAAATAAACCACAGGGATTAACACCCCCATGGGCTGTCCAGATCTCACCATCTGATAGTTGGCGCGCCAGGTAGGGGTGATCGCAAGCTCTTCGTGTAGCGTGATGGCAGCTCGCTCCAGCGACCTCTTCGGCGACAACACGAGGGATATCTCCGCAGCGACCTGCTCGCTGCCACCCTCCAATCTGATCGCGAGGTCGACGTCTTCGTTCTGCAGACGGCATGCCAGAATTTTTTTTGCGACCATCCCATGTTATAAACGATGGCGAATAAACGACGACAAGTAAAGGAATCAAACCGCAGGAGACACGAGATTTAACGTGGAAAACCCTTGCGGGAAAAACCACGGGCGCTAGCCAGCAAGAACTTCACTATATCGGGAGTCAGGTTACAACGCCAACGGTGGCGGCTTACAAGAGAATGAATCAATCTCTCATGGAAAACCCTAACGGGTATTTATGACCCGTACCGTACCGCCGCCCCCCCGCACCCCCAGCCGCTCCGGCCCAAGCCTACTGGCGACGGGCATCCGCTTTGCTCCGTCAGAAGTCGGCCTTTCTCTTGGGAGACAGAATTTGGATCATAACTCAACATCTCACACCCTTTAAGGTGACTCGACAAGATTCAAGATTCAATCCGCTACATGCCGGCCTCCGGGCGCGGTACCCTAAATCGATCGACTGCCGGCCCTGGCCTAAGCGTTTACCGGTGTTGAATAATTTTTCCACGTCGGCATACATTGGTGCATCGACGACTCGGGCCAGTCATGTGTGCAAAACGCATAGTTTACGAAGATCGGCCGTGAGCCTTCGTGTATGTTGACTCCGTGTCCATCACGAGTAGTAGATTCCTACACACATCAACATGTGCTGGGAAAAATCAGTCTACATAAAGCTTACATGAAAGGATGATATACGACTCCTTGTGGCTTACAACTCGAGGACCGATAATGACTCCCAGTCTTCTGTGACGTCTCACGTACGGTAGCGACTACAGCACCATGCACCGTGTACCGTTGCCTCGGCAGACCTGCACTGCCAGCCTCTTCGGTGTCTGGCGTCCCAGAGGCCAGAGCTCTCCTCGACTACGCTCGCTGATTACGCCGAGCCACCTCGACAGCTCAGCATGATGTCAGTTTGCGCCAGCGACCACGACGACCTCCTCGACTACATATGTCTCGGCAAGCTAAGTGCCAGTTTTAAAATTTAATATTTTACAGCTTCAATTTTTTTTGTTGATCGTCTCGGATTTTCCGTGTCTCCGCGACCTTCGACGACCTGCTCTACATGTTTTTCTTGCTCTTCCGATCCCTCACCCTCGACATGCTCGGGGGCTTGGCCATGCCAATCTAAAGGTCGCCAGACTTGTGGGGTCCTACTTCTCCTATGTATGTTCTTCCTTTAACTGCTTGACTCTCGTTACGAAGATTCGATGTTGTGTGGTTGCAAAACCTGAGTCCCAGACTCCTCCCCGTGCGTCGGCTACATCTAAGCCTCCCCGCTGAGCATTGTAGAGGGGTGAAACACTTTGCAGCTTCAGAGCTTTCGAGTCCGCATAATGCGTGTTTGGCACGATAAGTGGAATGCCCTTTTTAAAAAACAAGACATAGCACAAGAATGTTCAGCTCCGGTCCCACATCTATATGTTTAGATCAGGCTAAGTTTTTATCGTATTTATATTCGATAGATTGATACACCGACCTGGTGTTTGTTTTATTTCACAGGACCAGCTCTTTGCTCCGTCGTCGCCGTCGTTAGGTCGCTAGACCTCTGTGGCGTCTCCATCGTCGTCAGCGTCAGGTCGCTAGACCTCTCTCCAAATCTGGCATCACCGTTGGCGAACCTACCTTGGGTGGCTCTGTGGTCATCAGATTGAGGTTGGCGGACCTCTCGGCGTCTTCGTAATCGCTCTCGTCAGGTCGCCAGACCTTCCTCCGGCTCCGTCTTCATCCTCGTCAGGTCGCTAGATCTCCTTATGGCTCCGTCGTTGCCTTCGCCAGTTTGGAAGACCTCCCCGGGATTTTACGTTGGGAATGAAGGCCTCTCCGTGGGTTGCGCGCCTGATGGCCCTGCCAAGTGCTTCCGGGTGCTTGGGCGCTACTGATTTGAGACCTTCCCGAGGTCGGCATGCCTCGAGTGGCTCCGCCAGACTCTATGCAGCTATGCAAGATATCTAGGTGTCTCTACACTCCATACTTTCAAGATCAACATTCCCATATGGCTTCACCGTCCACCGACCCCGGACATCGTAACTTCAGCTACGACATAATCGACGACTTCTTCATTTGACGCACCCTTCAAGATTCTACTGGGTATCCTCGGATACTGGGCATTGTTGATTTGAGGCCTCTCCGAGGTCGGCATGCCTACAAGGCCTCCACGAGGTCGGCCCTGCTAGACTCCTTGCAGCCATGCTCAGAGATCTAGGTGTCTCTACACTTCGTTTGATTCAAGACCATGCCATAGTTTTTCTTCTCTTTTTGGAGCATCAAACCAGCCATGCTGCCTGCTTCAATGCTCGGGGACTACTCTACGAGTGCGTCTTCGACGCCCTCTTGTTTTCCTCGTCGTACCGACCTGTTGGGAAACCCGTTTCTCATCATGTCGTTACTCGGCCTACTTTCTTCTCTTCTTTTTTGGACCATCATACCAGCCATCCTGCCCGCCATGATGCTTGGATACTACTCATGAGTGCATCTTCGATGCCCTCTGAATTTTTTCATTGTCGTTTCAATCTATTGGAAGCTTGCTTCTTATAGGTCATCACTCGACCTCTCTTCGTTCGGCAAGATTATAAACAGGTCGGCTGCTAAGCTGATTTGTTTCTCTTTCTTTTTGGACCGACCTGCAGGCTATTCGACCTGTCGATAGCTCTACGACTTCGTCATGACCTTTCTAAGGTCGCTACACATACACCTCACTCGGGGGCTCGTGAGACATGGGTACCCCTGGGTCCCTACCGACCAGGCTCACGGCCGTCCCCGACAAGTGGGTCCGGCCTACTAGAAAACCCATCGACCTGTTAGTGGGCCCAACCGACCTAGTTGGTGGCCCACACGACCTCTTGAAGACCTTCCAGAAGATTCTTCCAGACGACCTAACCCAACACGACCTCAAGACTTGGCGTACAAGACAAGACAAGACCTCAGTGGACTTCACCTAAAGCAGATCGACAAGATATGGCAAGAGTTTTAACTGACTAGAGATAGGCTTCTCTGTTGTAACCGACCTGGACTCCGGTCCACCGACCTTGTCTGTCGCCCAATATAAGGCGGGCAAGGGCGTCCTCCCAGGGACAACCCGCAGACCATCAACAACATGATCATCTCGACCAACCCTCAAGCAATCTACGCCAGCAACTGGACGTAGGGTTTTACTCTCTGGAGGCCCGAACCAGTATAAAATCGCCTTGTCCTTGTGTCTCGTCATAATTTCCGTGTGCTACACTAGCATAACCATCGCGTTCTTAGCTCCCGGTCTCCCCGCCGAACAAATAAACCACAGGGATTAACACCCCGTGGGCTGTCCAGATCTCACCATCTGACAAGAAGGCACTCAGAAAAATCCGATTCCCAACATGGCAAGCGATATTCACCGCCTCAGCCCAATATCTCCTCAGAGTCCTATGCTCATCAAGCATCGTCCGAGCCATCTCACAAAAGGAATGATTTTTCCTCTCAACCACACCATTCTGACAAGCCACATAGGGAGAAGAAAACTGATGTTCGAGACCTAAATCACGAAAAAGGTTTCAAAATGAGAGTTCTTAAATTCACTGCCATTGTCGCTACGAATAGCTCTAACAGCATCTCCATGTCTCTCATTCTTCAACCTCAAGATCAGATCCCTCACAAAACCAAACGTCTCCCCCTTGTTAGCCAAAAAGAAGACCCAAGCGTAGCGAGAATAGTCTTCCACAATCACAAGGACATACCATTTCCCACCCGCCGAGCACACACGAGCTGGACCGCCTTCTCAACAACGCGAGATCCTCCTCGCCCAGCACGTCGAACTCCTCATCTGGCATGGACACAAGGCAGGACAAAGAAAATTGTCTCGAAGACATGTTAGCATTAGTCCTTGAACCAGACACGAGAGCCAGACTATGGGGATCAGTCAGGTTCTCGATCTTTGCACACACCCCACGGTCCACCTCGGACGACTTGAGCTTGGAGAATTGCTCATCCACCATGAGGGTCTCATACTTCTCCGACTCTAGGATGGACTCGACCTTCCCACTCCACACGGTACAATCCAGAAAATGCAAGAGCTTGATAGCCCTATCATGGTCATCATACGGGAGCACAACCACATTAGCCCTTATGTTGTTCACGATCACCGTAAAACGCTGAAACATGGCATCTATGGACTCACCGAGGAGATGAGTGAAGTTCTCGTACTCTCTGGTAGGTCACAAAGAGACGAGCCTGAACCTGAGCGTTCCCGGCATGAGCATTCTTCAACTACTCCCAAATCCTGCACACCAAGTCCTCTGTCCGAACCCGTTCGAATTCCGATTCGCACAGAGAACGGTACAAGTAGTCGACCGCCTTGTTGTTGGCGTCGAACATGTCCCTCAATCCTGGAGCAAGGAAGTTCATCGGATGAACATAAGCTGTGTTCACCGTGACATCCCACAGGATCTGACCCTTGCCGCGGAGGAAAGCGGCCATCCGCCTTTCTCACATATGGTAGTTCTTACCATCAAAGTGTGGAGGACCCGAACCCCGTTCTTGGTACATCATCTTTAGATCTTAGACTGGTTAGAATCACGAAGATCCGTAACCGGCTCTGATGCCAATTGAAGGACCGATTAGGCGACCAGAGAGGGGGGAGTGAATGGGAGCCGATAAAAATTCTTCTCCTAAGAGAGAACTCGGCCTATACCCCAAATTCACAACCAAGGAATCCCACACGAGTTTGCCAAGGTCACGTAGTCACTACGGACGTACCAATCCTAGGAACAAACCCCAAATGATCCCAAAGCGGAAGCACGAAGCAAGAAGCAAAGGACTTAGCTGTCCTGAAGGAGCCCTGGCGGACAGTCTGCGGCCCTGGGGCGGACGGTCCGTGGTCACCGTGCGGATGGTCCGCGACCCACGACGGACTGTCCGTTAAACACGAACAGAACGACCCAACCGGCACCTCCACACATGGACGGTTCGTACCATGTCCTCAGACGGTCCGCGAGCAACTCGTGCTGCGGGGACAGTCCGCGACGTCCGGGCGGACGGTCCGCCAAACACCATCTGGTCAAAAGCAACTGGCCAACCGGATCGAAACCAAAGAGCTCAAGAACACGCGACGAACACAAAGAACACCTGGACAAACTACTCCATGTGGACAGTCCGCGAACACCCTGCGGACGGTCCACCAGGCACGGGAACAGCAGCACGAACCTGAAACCGAAACCACCAAAGCTACTACTCATCCATGGATCTCCCAAACGGCTGAAGCTCTTGAGGAAAGATTTGGGGAAGATGTGAAGCGTCCCTAGGGTATGCTATGCCCCAAAATTTGAGTCCTCAAACAACCTAAATCGTCGGTTATCGAAACGCCATCGAAACCAACCAAAAACCTAGGACCCAACCGAAATCCTTCAATCGGAGGCCGAACTCGGAGTTTGGGGGATCAAGATTGTGACACCCTAAAAATTCCATCACTAAAATCACTTAGCAACTTAAAATTAGACTTAAGGATTTAAAGAATTTAAATTGCTATTTAAATTGAGCTTTAAAATACTAAATGTAATTTAATAAACTTAGAGACAACAAGTGTTTGTGCATCATCAGTTGGCTTGCATGGTTTTTGGTTGCTTGTGAGGTTTCTAAAAAGTTTATAAAATTCTGGGGAAAAAGTTTGAAAGGTTTGATTTGAATTTGAAATGAAAATTTGTTTGAAAATGAAGTTTGAAAAAGAAAAAAAAAGAAAACCAGCGCCGGCTCCCTTTCAGCCCAGACGGCCCAAGCGGCCCAACCAGCCTCCCGCGCCGGCCCACTCCTCTCCTCTTCCCTTTTTCTTTTTTCCCCCGCGGCGCTGACAACCGGGGCCCGCCTGTCAGCCTCTCCCCCTCCCCCTTCCTTTCTTCTTCACCTCGCTGCCCACCCGAGCCCGCGCTGCCGCGCGATTCCTGCCGCACCCCGCCGCTTCCCTTCCTTCCCTCCCTACCAAGCCGGCCAATTAAGGCAATTAACCTTCCCCGCGATCAATTGGAACCGTTACCCTTCCATAAGCACCGAGCCGTGATGGCCGCGACCATCAATGGCAGGCGCCGCCGCTCGGGGTCCGCCCGTCTCCCCTCGCCTTCCTTCCTCTGGCCCTTTTTAAGCTCGCGCACGAACCCCTGCGCCTCCCTTTGCCTTTGCGACACGCTAGCGCACGCGCTTGAGCACTAATTTCCCCGCGCCGCTGCCTCGGGTTCCCGCCGTCGCCGTGCAAACGCCGCCGCCGGTGAAGGACCACCTCCGCCGCTCCTATTTTCTTATCCTCGGGTTCACCAGGAGCTTGACAAGCTCATGCGTCGTCGCAGTCTTCGTCCCCCGACGCCCGTGGCGGCCGCGCCCGAGCTCACCGAGCGCCGCCCGAGCCGCCGCCGTCATCGAGCCCCTTCACCGCCGCCTCCTCCCCCGCCCGTGAGCCCGCCTTCTTCCTCGCGCACGCGGTGAGCAAAACCCCCCGCCCCATTCCCCTTTGTTTCGCGCACGGCATCGTCTCCCCGGCTCGCCGGAGTAGCCGCGCCGCCCCCTTACGGTGCCGGCCGCCGGTGAGGCCCGATCGCCCCCCGACCCCATGGTCACGTGCGCAAGCGCCCGCGCAGCAAGTTGCCCCAACCCGTGGTCGAAGTGATGGCCGGGAGCACCGTCCGGGGCTAGCGCCGGCGAGCCCCCGCCGCGCGCCGCCGCACTCCGGCGTGCTCACCGCCGTGCCCGCTCGCGCACGTCCAGGGCCGTTGGATCTTGCGCGGATGGCCCAGATCAGATACCCCTTCGTTCAAAAGGGACGGTCCACCGTGGACCCGTGCACCGGGTGCACGGCGCGGTCCACGGCGCGCGCACGTGTCGTCAGCCGTTGGCTCTGAGATCCACGGTGCGGCTGCGGCCCTTTTCCTTAAGAGCCCCTGATCTTTTAAACTTTTGCAAGCCGGTCCTTCCACCTTTAAGAATCTTTACGGTTAGGTCCTGGTTTTTACAATCTAGCCCCTGTCTACCCTGGTTAATAGTGTTAAAGGTCCTTTTCACTCCTTTTTGCACTTAGACCCCTCTGTTTTATTTTGTAATGATGTTTTAGCCCTGATTTTATTTATAAAAAGCCCTGTAAACTTAGTTTTCTTGCAGATAGGCCCCTGTAAACTGTTTTAATCATATCTTTCTCATTTTAACTCTGTTTTTAGCGTTCTATATATCGAAATGATCGTCTCGACGAGTAGAATCTTTTAAACAACAAATTTACCAGTTTTGTTACTGTTTGGTGTACTGTTTTGTTTATTGTTTGTTATTCATGTTTGACTCGTAGATATCGTGCCTGTTTCGTCTGAGCTCCCTGTCGGAGGTGATCAGGAAGAGCCTGTCTTCGAGGAAGATTTCACCCAGCTTGTAGAGGAAGGCAAGTGGCTTTCCCCTCTGCATTATATTTTTGAACCTATGTCACTGCATGCTAAACAAAGTTTACTATTCATGTTGCTATGCATAAACCTAATGGGCAAACACCTAGATAAGGACTTGACTAGATGTTTTACCACTTTACCTTGATCAACCCTGTTTAAACAAATGCTTGGGGTAGATAAATGCTTAGTTGCTCTACATGAGTTTGGTTATGCTTTGTTTATGTTATACATCTCAGTTTCGCTTATATAATGTGTTTGTGCTTAAAACAAGATAACTTGATATATAATCGGAACATGGAGAACCACCCAAGATAACAGTACAACCACAGTCCACATGGCTCTGGCTTAGCCAAATAATTAGGAGAGTGGGTTAGCTGATAGCTCTTTTCCGAGAGGGGCACAGGGGGCCGGAGTTGAAGGGGTATAGCCCGGTTCTTTTGGGGTAGCAGCCTTGGCTAAGGTGCTGACCATTAGGGAGGGTTATGGTCCGCTCCACTGCTGTAACTGTTGCGGGCTGTTGGTTTCTCTTCTTTCCTTTGTAAAGGCTTCGTAGTGGACCCCTAGCCACTCACCTTGGAAGTGTTTAAGGGTCTAGCTAACCCGGGCAAGATGGGGAACACGAACTGTGGGTAAAGTGTACAACCTCTGCAGAGTGTAAAACTGATCGATCAGCCGTGCTCACGGTCAAGAGCGGCTTGGACCCTCACATGATTAATAAACTTGAAGATTAATGCAAACCATGGGTTTGTGGTTTGGTTGGAGGTTTCTTTTAAGGTTAAGTGGGTTGGTATGAACTTACACCTAGTAATTAGGTGCTTGCTAATAAAACTTGACCAACTTATAAAATGCTTACCGCTGTGAACCATAGCCTATCCTTGATAGCCTTGCATTGTTTCCCCCACTTGCTGAGCACCAACCATAAGTGTGCTCACCCTTGCTTACCGCTGTTCAGAGGAGAACGTCGGAGGCGAGGACGAGTACTGGAGTGACTACGAGGAGTTCTAGGGCATGCGGATCCCCCAGTCATCATGCCTGTGGAAGTCAATGATGGAGCTGCTCGTCGTTTAGTTATCGTTGTGTTCGGACCTTCGAGTCCACCTCTCTGGATGTAATAATGGATATCGTACTGGTTTAACTCTTGAACGTTTTATTACTGCAATGGTATTACTCTCGTTTTGTCTATCATGTGTGTGTAAATTGATCCTGGCGCACATGTGAGATGCATTCGGTTTTCCTTGTAAAATCGGGTGTGACAAAGTGGTACCAGAGCCGTGATGACTGTAGGTCGCAGCCTTAGTTAGAAATGGACGAAATTAAGGATTCATGTTCTAGAAAACCTTATCATGCTTCAAATCATCTTATTTACGCATTAAAAATCTAATTTAATTTTTGTTTATCATTTTAAACTGTCATTTTGATTTATTCTGTACTCTGAGATTGGTTTTGCTTTGACAGATGGCCAGAACCTACATGACCCCTCGCAAGAGCACTGGTGGGCGCTTTCCTTCTGGACAGCTGGCCCCTCGCCATCATCTTGATGATGTTGAGGAGGAACCGGAGGAGTTCCAGCCAGAGGTTGAGGTGGAGGAAGACCTAGAGGAGGTCCAGCCGGAACCAGAAGAGGAGGATCTTGAAGAGGTTGAGATGGAGGAGGAGGAGCCAGATGAGCCATTGGAACAGCCACAGCTGTACGATGGCACCGTGCTAGAGGCAGACGCCGATGGGGATATTGTGATTCCACCGGCGCCTGTGGCCAATGAGGAAGCACCCCCTGTACATGCTGATCCAGTGCCAGATGGTGAAGGAGGTGACCCAGATGACTCCAGTGATGACAGTGTGGGTGAGGATGATGGTGACAATGCTGTTGGCAACCCAGAGGAAGACGAGGATGAAAACCCCCGCTATCATGGAGCAGAATACCACAAACACTCTACTAAAGCTGAGAATGGACAGTTTTGCATTCTTCTGTGGGATGTTCTGAGGTACCTGGGATATACCATAAGGCCTCTCTATGTGACTAAGCACTTCAGTGAACCGGGAATGAGGGACTACTACACCTGCAGAGTCTACATCAGGAAGCCTCTGAATGATACAGAAGGATGGAGGTATCGCTCATCTCACCATAGCACAGCTCAGTTCTCCACGGATGATGCTGCGGTGAATGATGCAGCAAGGAGGGCACTCTGGTCGATCTGCAATGCAAATCGGGTGCAGTTGTTCCAATCGGAGTACCGCCATGTGCCTCGACGTGCAAGTGGCACAGAAGTGACTGTGGTGCCAGCAGGAGGCAATGATCGCATCGACGTCTTGGCACGGGTGACTGCTGCTCTGAACACAGATCTGGAGGGAGCAACTTTGGAGATAAACAAGTATCATGAAGAGTTGCAGGCTGCACAGGCGAAGATAGCACGTCTGGAAGCACAGTTGGCAGGACAGCGACTCCCTCAGGAAGTCATGCCATATCAGACCACAGCTTCCCCTCCGCGCAAGAGGCTCCGTTACGGCACCGATGAAGCTACTACTCGTCTTGGCTAGGATCCTAGGATACTCGCCCTTATCATTTACCTTTCGTTAGATCGTTCCTGCGTGAACGTAATTGCTTGTAATAATGAATGCTGTTTGCAAACATGCTTGAGTTGGATCTTTGCTTGATTGTGAATTGTATGGTGGAGTGATGGCCACTATGCAATCTGAATTGTTAAGTTAATTAAAGAATGGTTTGGGTTTTATCGGTTGTCATTGCTTAATCGCTTATGCAAGTTTGATTGGATCAAATCTGTTTTCGCAGTCACATGACATATCAGTCATGTTTTGTTTATAACTCAAGCTACAGAACTCCAAATGACATGAAACCAGTTGGGTTAGTTCACAAATTTAGAGGATGAATGTCTGTCAAAAATTCAATGGTATACAATACATATTCTGGGAGTTATGCACAAAGTAATGAACAAGTCAGAATCTGTAAATTTCTGCTGATATAGCTGTACTGTTTGAATTATATCTCGAGTTATAGATGTCCAAATGCGGTGATTCCAGTTGGGATGGTTCCATAATTTTGTACATCATAATCTGGTAAAAATTCGTGGTCATTGGATAATTACACAGAAAGTTATACATAATTCTTTGAGGTCAACATAATCTGTCGTAACTGAAGAACATGCTGTTATTTTATTTTGAGTTGTCCTCTTATGCATTGATTCAAGTACAACTATCTGAGATATGATTTTTCTAACGGTCAGATGGTAAACACCAGGTCCGAAGGAGGTCAAGACGTGCCACCTGTGATCCGGGCACATATCGCAAATCAGCAAAACCCAGCACCACCCCCACCGATTAACCAAGCAATGGACCTAAACATGCAGCAGTTTCTGGCAGCACAGATGCAACTGATTCAGAACCTTACCAACACAGTGCAGCAGATGCAAGCTCAACAGAACCAGCCACCACAGCCGATCCCTCCGCCACCCCCGCCACCAAGGGACAGGCACAAGGAGTTCATGAGCCACCATCCCCCTACGTTTTCCCACTCGTCTGATCCACTGGATGCTGACGACTGGCTGAAAACTATCACCAAGAAGCTGGAGATCGTGCAATGCACTGACAGGGAGATGGTCCTGTATGCTGCTGGAAGACTTGTGGGGCAGGCCGCAGATTGGTGGGATGCGTACTCAACTGCTCATCCCAACAGGCAGAACATCACTTGGCAGGAGTTCCGTGACAACTTCCGTACTTACCACATTCCTTCAGGGGTTCTCAAGCTTAAGCAGAGGGAGTTCTTGTCACTGAGGCAAGGCAATTTGTCAGTGACTGAGTATCTGGACAAGTTCACTCACTTGTCACGCTATGCACCTGATGAAGTCAACACTGATCCAAAGAGGCAGGAAAGGTTCCTGGATGGCTTGATTGGTCCTTTAAACTATCAGCTGCAGAGTCACATCTTCCCAGACTTTCAGACGCTGGTGAACAAAGCTATTGGGCTGGAAAGCAAGAGAAAGGAGATGGGTGAACAGAAACACAAGTTTCAGTCTCATGGGCAGTCTAGCAGCAACACCCGTCCCCGTTACAGTTCTCAGCAGAGCCTGACTCCATATCGTCCTGGTGGTCAAGCTGGGAGGTATCCACAGAACATGCAGCTGCAGCACTCGTTTCAGCCATAGCGCTTCAATCCTCAGACACCCAGAGCTCCTACCCCTCAGCTGAGTCGTCCTAGCAATAACTCTGGGGCACCTGTCAGAAACACCAACCCTGTTCAGCCTGGTGGATGCTTCAAGTGTGGAGAGCTGGGGCATTATGCTAACAATTGTCTCAAGAGGGTGATGCAAACTCCGCAGAGAGACAATGGAAACAGGACTGGGCAGCCATCTTCGCAGGCTCGTACTCCACAGACACCCAGCAAGAGAGGCCAACAGAGTCATGTGCGTGGCCGAGTCAATCATGTATCAGTGGAGCAAGCTCAGAATGATGCCGGCGTGGTATTGGGTACGTTTTTCGTCAACTCTGTACCTGCTATCGTATTATTTGATTCAGGAGCATCACATTCATTCATAGCGATCAATTTGTGGCAAAATATAACTTATCTATGAGCACAATGAAGAACCCACCGATAGTTAGCACTCCGGGGGAGAAATGAAAACCGGTCATATATGCCCACAAGTAAAGATTAATATCATGGGGGTAGACTTTCTTGCTAATCTGGTAGTTCTAAAGTCATGGGGAATAGATGTCATTCTTGGTATGGATTGGTTAAGGAGTTGTGATGGAGTTATTCAGTGTCGGAAGAGGTCAGAACTGTTAACCAGTCCTCAAGGGGAGAGAGTAGAATATGTGAGTGCACCCTCATCTAGCAAAGGAGTTGTGAACTCTGTTGAAGGCAAGGCCTTGGAGGATATAAGAATAGTGAATGAATTCCCTGATGTGTTTCCAGAGGATTTGCCAGGTATGCCACCTGATCGTGACATTGAATTTAGTATTGAACTTATACCTGGTACTGCTCCCATATCTAAGAGACCATATAGAATAGATGTTAAAGACCTAGCTGAATTAAAGAAACAAATCGAAGAACTACTTAGTAAAGGGTTTATCCGTCCTAGTTCATCACCATGGGGAGCCCCCACACTCTTCGTTGATAAAAAGGATGGATCTAGGAGGTTGTGTATAGACTATCGATCACTTAATGAGGTTACTATCAAGAATAAATACCCTTTACCTCGGATTGAGGATTTATTTGATCAGATGAGAGGAGCTAAGGCCTTCTCTAAGATAGATCTTAGATCGGGTTATCACGAGTTAAAAATCCGAGTGGAGGATATACCAAAGACAAGACATTCACATCTAGATACGGGTTGTATGAGTTCACTGTGATGTCCTTTGGTCTGACCAATGCACCAGATACTTTATGTATTTGATGAACAAGGTATTCATGGAGTATCTGGATAAGTTCGTTGTGGTATTCATTGATGACATATTGGTATTCTCTCGGAGTGAGGAAGAACATGAGGAACATCTGAGGCTTGTGTTACAGAAGCTACGGGAACATCAGCTGTATGCCAAGTTCAGCAAGTGTGCTTTCTGGTTGAAGGAGGTCTCTTTTCTCGGACACATCATTACAGATGGAGGCATAGCAGTCGATCCAAGCAAGGTTCGGGATGTATTGAACTGGAGTCCGCCTAAGAATGTGCCAGAGATCAGAAGCTTCCTTGGACTTGCAGGATACTATCGGAGGTTCATTGAAGGATTTTCTAAGATAGTGAAGCCACTTACCACTCTGCTCGAGAAAGGAAGAAAATTCAAGTGAGATGAGAAGTGTCAAGCTAGCTTTGAGGAATTGAAGAAGAGGCTGACCACAGCACCTGTGTTGATCATGCCAGACATACACAAAGGGTTCGATGTATACTGTGATGCCTCTCGGCAAGGTTTGGGGTGTGTGTTAATGCAAGAAGGAAAGGTAGTAGCTTATGCTTCAAGACAGTTGAGGAAACATGAGCAGAACTACCCTACTCATGATCTTGAGTTAGCTGCGGTTGTTCACGCATTGAAGATTTGGAGACATTACATGATTGGGAACAAGTGCAAGATCTTTACTGACCATAAGAGTCTGAAGTATATCTTTACTCAGAAGGATTTGAATTTGAGGCAAAGAAGATGGTTAGAGTTAATCAAAGATTATGATTTGGATATCCAGTACCATCCAGGAAAGGCCAATGTTGTGGCAGATGCTTTGAGTCGGAAGGGACAGACTAGCATGCTGATAGGACACCTGTTACCTCAGGAGCTATGTCGGGAGATGGCACAACTTAACTTGGGAATGGTTGCTTCGAGTGAGACTTTGACATTAGAAATTGAATCGACACTTGAGCAGGATATAAGGAAAGGACAGTTGACTGATAATAAGATTGCAGAATACAGGAAGTTGATTAAGTTAGGCAAAGTTTCGGAATTCAGAGAAGATGAGCAAGGAACTGTGTGGTTTAAGAACAGAATCTGTGTCCCTGAGATCAAGGAGTTGAGAGAAGCTATCTTGAAGGAAGCACATGATTCAGCTTACTCTATACACCCTGGAAGTACCAAGATGTATCAGGACTTGAAGCAGAGATACTGGTGGTATGGGATGAAGAAAGATGTAGCGGCTCATGTAGCTTTGTGTGATGTATGTCAAAGAGTGAAGGCTGAGTATCAAAGGCCAGCAGGATTGCTCCAGCCTCTGAAGGTACCTGAGTGGAAATGGGAGGAAATCGGTATGGATTTCATAGTGGGATTACCTCGTACTCGTGATGGGTATGACTCTATTTGGGTTATTGTGGATAGATTAACTAAGGTAGCGCACTTTATCCCAGTGAAGACGACCTATACAGGAGTGAAGCTAGCTCAGTTGTATAAATCAAGGATAGTGTGTTTGCACGGGGTACCGAAGAAGATAGTGTCAGATCGAGGCACACAGTTCACTTCACGGTTTTGGCAGAAGCTGCATGAATCGATGGATACGAAGTTAAACATCAGCTCAGCATACCATCCTCAGACAGATGGGCAGACGGAGAGAACAAATCAGATACTCGAGGATATGTTGAGAGCTTGTGCGTTGAAGAACAGTGGCAGTTGGGATAAAAGTTTGCCTTATGCAGAGTTTGCTTATAACAACAACTATCAGTCTAGCATCAAAATGGCACCTTTTGAAGCTTTGTATGGAAGGAAGTGTAGAACACCGTTGTTTTGGAATCAGACTGGTGAAAGACAACTCTTTGGGCCAGATAGCATACGGGAAGCAGAAAAGCAAGTTGAAATTATAAGGGAGAATCTTAAAGCAGCACAGTCACGTCAGAAGAGTTATGCTGATCCTCGGAGAAGAGAGGTGATTTTGGAAGTCGGTGACTATGCATACCTCAGAGTGTCACCTATTCGGGGATTACGAAGGTTTAATGTTAGAGGGAAGTTATCACCTCGATTTATCGGACCTTTCAAAATTTTGGAATGGAAAGGAGAAGTAGCATACCAGTTAGAGTTGCCAGCACAGTTATCAGGAGTTCATGATGTGTTTCATGTATCACAGCTGAAGAAATGTACAAGTGAGGTTAGGATAGAACCGGTACAGTTAGAGGATATTCAAATGGAGAATGACCTGGCATACAAAGAATACCCTATTAAGATCTTGGATGTATCAGAAAGAGTTACCAGGAGTAAGATCATCAGAATGTGTAAAGTACAGTGGAGTCATCATACTGAGGAAGAGGCAACTTCGGAAAGAGAGCATGAACTCAAGGAAGACTTTCCTCAACTATTCTCTAAGTCTTCTGAATCTCGGGACGAGATTCTCTTTAAGGGGGTAGGATTTGTGACACCCTAAAAATTCCATCACTAAAATCACTTAGCAACTTAAAATTAGACTTAAGGATTTAAAGAATTTAAATTGCTATTTAAATTGAGCTCTAAAATATTAAATATAATTTAATAAACTTAGAGACAACAAGTGTTTGTGCATCATCAGTTGGCTTGCATGGTTTTTGGTTGCTTGTGAGGTTTCTAAAAAGTTTATAAAATTCTGGGGAAAAAGTTTGAAAGGTTTGATTTGAATTTGAAATGAAAATTTGTTTGAAAATGAAGTTTGAAAAAGAAAAAGAAAAAAAAAGAAAACCAGCGCCGGCTCCCTTTCAGCCCAGACGGCCCAAGCGGCCCAACCAGCCTCCCGCGCCGGCCCACTCCTCTCCTCTTCCCTTTTTCTTTTTTTCCCCGTGGCGCTGACAACCGGGGCCCGCCTGTCAGCCTCTCCCCCTCCCCCCTTCCTTTCTTCTTCACCTCGCTGCCCACCCGAGCCCGCGCCGCCGCGCGATTCCTGCCGCGCTCCGCCGCTTCCCTTCCTTCCCTCCCTACCAAGCCGGCCAATTAAGGCAATTAACCTTCCCCGCGATCAATTGGAACCGTTACCCTTCCATAAGCACCGAGCCGTGATGGCCGTGGCCATCAATGGCAGGCGCCGCCGCTCGGGGTCCGCCCGTCTCCCCTCGCCTTCCTTCCTCTGGCCCTTTTTAAGCTCGCGCACGAACCCTTGCGCCTCCCTTTGCCTCTGCGACACGCTAGCGCACGCGCTCGACCACTAATTTCCCCGCGCCGCCGCCTCGGGTTCCCGCCGCCGCCGTGCAAACGCCGCCGCTAGTGAAGGACCACCTCCGCCGCTCCTATTTTCTTATACTCGGGTCCGCCAGGAGCTTGACAAGCTCGTGCTGTCGCAGGTCTTGGTCCCTGACGCTCGTGGCAGCCGCGCCCTGAGCTCACCGGAGCGCAGCCCGAGCCGCCGCCGTCATCGACGAGGACCAGGAGCGTCCCAGTGGTCGATGGATGACCGCTCCTCAGTGATGAGTGATTGACAACGGGTGTTGGACTGACTCTTGGCTTAGTGCGCAGGTGTAGGCTGCGGCCTAGTTCGTGTTGTTGCAGGTGAAGAACGGGTGCGAAAGGTCTTCAGCCTTGAGGGGCCTCCGGGAGATGGAGAGACAAGTAGGCTCGGTTCGAGGGACCCGGTGGACGGCGGGATCGGGTGCGGGCCACATGGTGGCGACACGAGCAAGACGAAGTCATGGACAATCGAGCCGGTGCACGGTGGCGGTCGAGTCAAGTGGTTTGGCGGGAGGCCGGACCGAGCACGCGGGGTTTGGTGGTTTGCCCACAAAACCATCGGCGGACGGTTTCTTGGTTTGGGCCTCAAAATCAAGTCCGAGGGCCCAACACGACGAAGACGGGATCCGGGCGTGTCGGGAAGCTTCGAGGCGGAGGACACGCGGCGGGATCGCATGGCTTGCGTCGGGAGGACGCGGGGTGCGGCAAAGGCGTGGCCGTCCGATGGCAAGACCCACAAACATTACCTAAATGCCCCTACGTGGGTTGTATCGCCGTAGTTTAGTTAGGGGTAGTCGAGTCATTTACCACTCCGGCGGGACCTGATATATAAGCCATGAGTGTGTGTGGATGGCGTTCTCTCTCCGCGACTTAGGGTTTCATTTCCTCCCTCCTCTTTCTCATTTTCGTAGCTATTTTTTCCTTCCATTTTCTCTAGGCTAGCATGAGAGCTTCATGAGAGATTTGTTGAGAGGGATGGATGCTAGGGCGGCATGCTAGACCTTGTGAATCTTTCCTGGTTTGTATAGAAGATTCGGGGTTGTTTTTCGTGGCTTTTCGTGCTTGTTTTCGTGCCTTTGTTCCCGGTGTGATTCCGTGGATTTGAGTGGGTTTGTCCCCGGATCTCTTTGAGGGAAACATGGATAGATGTCTTGTGCATCTTTGTGCTTGATCTTGTGCCCTCAAACGCCGGGAAACCACTTGGATTCGAAGTTTTTCGTTCGGTGCTCTAGCTTTTGGTGGTGCTCAAAGGATTCGCGATTCCCGGTGATTTAGGGAGTTAGGAGGCAAGATTTTTGGGCTATAGCATCCTTGTGTGACGCTTTTCAAGTGCCCAAACCCTTGTCTCCATAGCTTCAACCGTTTGGGAAATCTGATGATGATTTGGGGGAGTTGACTTTCGGGGTCGGGCGTTTTCTGCTCTGTCCGCACCTGGCGGACAGTCCGCGGGGTGCTGGCGGACGGTCCGCGCGGCTAGGGTTCGTCGCCTATTCGTCGTGTTCTTGCGCGTCCTTGCTTTCGATCTGGTTTGGCTTTTGGTTTTTGTTGCAGCCAGTTTGCGGACGGTCCGAGCTTGAGTAGCGGACGGTCCGCGGGTGGAGCGGACGGTCCGCCCGGCCTCGGCGGACGGTCCGTTTTTCTCGGGTCGCTTCTGGTGGTTCTGTGTGCTTTAACGGACAGTCCGCGGTGCAGAGTCGGACGGTCCGCGGTGTTGGCGCGGACGGTCCGCGAGAGCGGGCCGGACGGTCCGCGGGGCTGCGCGGACGGTCCGCCCCTCCTGGCCGGACGGTCCGCCAGAGCCTGTGTGCTTTGCTTCTTGGTTCGATTCCTCCCTCCCTTTCTAGTGCTTCCGCGTGTGCTTCTAGGAATCGTTCCTAAGGCTAGAGGTTGACTCATAACCTCGTGGTCTTGGCGATTGGTGTGTGACTCGATCCATCGCTCGTGTGTGACCGGGGTTTGACTAGGGTATAGGCCGGGTTCTTTGGAAAGAATTTTTACCGGCTCCTATTCACTCCCCCCCTCTCTAGTCGCCATCTGATCCTTCAATTGGTATCAGAGCTTGGTGCCGGATTCTTTGTGACTTTGACAAGTCTCGAATCCTAAGATGGCGTACGTTGAGCGGGGCGGTCCGCCGCACTTCGATGGCAAGGGTTACCACAAGTGGGCGGCTCGTATGATGATCTTTCTTTGTGGGAAGCTGTTGGATTTCATTGTGCTTGACAAGACCTATGCTATTCCGGTCAACATCCATACTCTTATGGTGACCGATGCCGGTGCTAAGGCCAAGTATGAGGCTAATGCAAAAGCCGTTGATCACTTGGTCCGGAGCTTGTGTGATCCAGAGTTTGAGCATGTTCGCCATTTGAATCTTGCTTGGCAAATTTGGGAGAAGTTGTTGGTTGCTCACGGTGGTGATAACCATGTGAAGGCTCGCCTCTTTGTCTCTTACCGGATGCAATATGAGAATTTCACTCCACTTCCCGGTGAGGACATCGATGCGATGTTTCAGAGGTTCACCGCCATCGTGAACAACATGAAGGCTAATGTTGAGGATTTTCCGTACACCGAGCATGATCAGGCTTTGAAGCTCTTGCATGTCTTGGACCCAAATGTTTGGGGTGCTATGGTTGAGGCCATCAAGGAGTCTGGACATTATTTGACTATTGAGTTGGATGACCTCTTTTCTAAGCTCAAGTCAGCTGAGGTTGACAGGAAGTTGCAATCCAAGCATGAGGGCTCGACTGACCATAGTCTTGCTCTTGTGGGCGGATCAAAGGGCAAATCTAACCCTTCCTGTCGACAATTTTCCTTGTCTTCTCTTATGTCCATTCCAGATTAGGAGTTTGATGTGTTGGGCGAGGAGGAGCTAGCCTTGCTCTCAAGGAGGTTTGATCGGCTACACGAGAGTCGGAGGAACGCAAGGCGGAGCTCAGGGACGTGCTACAAGTGTGGCAAGCGTGGCCACTTCATCGCCGAGTGCCCGGAAGCGGAGGAGAACAAGTACAAGGTGAACGTGTACAAGGCGCACCCGAGGCGTGAAGACAAGTACTCCTCCAAGGGCAAGCACTTCAACATGTCCAAGAGCAAGGACAAGGACAAGCGGCGACCGAGCAAGAGCGGCTACAAGAAGAACAAGGCAAGAGCGATGGTGGCCGGTGCGAGCGACGTTGACTCAAGCTCAAGCGAGGAGCAGTCAAGCTCAAGCAGCGAAGATGAAGACGCCGGGAGGTGCAATGGCAAGAAGAGTGCAAGCCGGAACCTCAGCGGGTTGAGCTGTGTGGCGCTTGAGGGCTTTTGTGGCATGGCCCATAGCTCAAGCAGCAAGAAGAGCGAGAAAGAAGACAGCGACTCCGACTCGGAGGATGAGGTAAATCGTGACCTCGACTCTTTGCTTGCTGAGATTGCTAGGTTGAATGGCTTGATTGACAATCGCGATAGTGTGCTTAGAGATGCCAAAAAGATGAGGAAAGATCTTAGGGCTCAACTTGAGGATGGTAGTGAGAAAGTAGGAGAGCTAGAGTCAAAATTGCTTGAATTGAAACTTGAGAATGACTCTTTGAAACTTGCTCCTACTACTCCTGATGATGTTGAATGTGTTGAGTGTGATGCATGGCTGAATGAGATTAAACTGCTTAATGAGAAGAATGCTTCCACTTTGGCTAAACTAGATGCTCTTAGGACTGAGTATGATGAGCTTAAGGCTAGACCTACTTTGCTTGGTGCTTGCAAATCATGTCCTACTATGCATGCTAAGCTTGTTGATGCTCATTCTACCATTAGTTCTTTGGAAGCGTCTTTGAAATCTCCTGTTGTCAATGCATGCACTAGCTGTGATGAAGTTACTTTGCGCAATCTTGAACTTACTTCCCGTTTGGATGTCATCTATGAGGAGAATGACTATTTGAGGAAGGTGTTGGGTTGGTTGTCTGGGCAGGAACCTCAATTGAAAATCATGATTGAGGAGTTCAAGAGAGCTGATGGTCGTGGTTTGGGTTTTGAGAAGTTGGGTGAGAAAGTGGAAGAGAACAGTGGGGAGAGTGTGTATGAGAAGTGTGTTGAGTCTAACCCCGAGTTTGAGGTGATCGGAGACATCCAAGTCCCACTTCCAAAAGCACCCAAGAACTCTTTCACACCAAAGCCCAACCACCTTTGCAACAAGCTTGACACAACCCAAGATCCACCCAAATTTCCACCTAAGACAAATGACTTCCAGAAACCGGTGAAGTTTGTGGGTGAGAAGGGTGAGAAGCCTAGAGAGAAGCCAGAGCCAAAACCAAAACCCATCCCCTTCAGGTGTGAGTATTGTGGCAAGGAGAGGCACCTTGCAGAGTTTTGCTACAAGAGGAAGAGGGATGAGAGGCTTGCTAGGGAGCAAGCGAACCAGGACAGGTATCGCCAGTCTCATGGTATTTTTGAGCCTAGAGTGCCACTTCCACGGGGTGTGGGAAGTGTGAGGAGTGTTGGCAGGTTCCCACAGAGAGGTGGTGGTGAGAGGTTTGCTAGGAGAGATGATGGTGTGCGTGCTAGTGAGAGGTTTGGTCGGGCTCGTGGTGGCTTTGCTGGACGTCCTCCTACTCATCCTCAGTACGGGTTTAGGGGAGATGATCACAGCTTTGGGTTCCAGAGGAACTACGGACCACGTTTTCCCCCTCGTGGTGCTCGTACTCCTCCCATGGGACATGGGAAGTTTGGTGGCAAGGGAATGATGTTTGCTAACCCCTCTTTTGAGCAGATGGCTCGACACTGGTTTAACTTTCTTTGTGCTAACCCCGGTGTCGAGTCGCTAGCTCACTCTCGTTCTTGTTTCGACTACGGGGAAGGAGGCTTGGAGAACATTTGGTTGATTGACTCGGATGTTCCCGACACATGACCGGAGATAAGAAGTGGTTCTCCAGCCTCACCCCAGTGAAGGAAAAGATGTACATCACATTTGGGGACAATGGACGAGGAAGGGTGCTTTCGGAGGGTGTTGTGCATGTGAGTGACAAGGTAACGTTGAAGAGAGTGGCTCTTGTGAAGTCTTTGGGTTTCAATTTGCTTTCGGTTTCTCAGTTGCTTGATGAGGGTTTTGAGGTGCGTTTCAAGTCTGGCGAGTCTCGTTTGCTTGATTCTCGAGGTGATCTTGTCTGTATGATCATCCCCGAGGGTCAGATTTTCAGGGCTGATTTCTCTCGTTCTTTGGGTCCTGCTCGCTGTTTGATGGCCGTTCCTTCTTCTGATTTGTGGAAATGGCATAGGCGGTTGGGAAACTTGAGCTTTGATTTGGTTTCCCGCTTGAGTGGTCTTGATCTTGTCCGAGGATTGCCGAGGTTGAAGCTTGAGAAGGATTTGGTTTGTGCTCCTTGTAGGCATGGCAAGATGGTAGCCACTCCCCATCCACCCCTGACCGATGTCATGACAGAGCGTCCGATAGAGCTGTTGCATATGGATCTTTTTGGGCCAGCTCGAGTTCGCTCGGTGGGTGGGAAGTGGTATGTCCTTGTTGTGGTGGACGATTACTCTCGCTATGCTTGGGTGTTTTTCTTGGAAGATAAGAGTGAGACATTTGGTTTTGTTCGAGATCTGATCGTGAGGTTGAAAAACGAGAGGCATGGGAATGCTATTCGAGCTATCCGCAGTGATAATGGCTCTGAGTTCAAGAACTCTCGTTTTGATGCCTTTTGTCGTGATCTAGGTCTTGAACATCAGTATTCGACCCCTTATGTGCCCCCTCAAAATGGAGTTGTGGAAAGGAAAAATCGGACTCTTTGTGAGATGGCTAGGACGATGCTCGATGAGCACAGGACTCCTAGGAGGTATTGGGCTGAGGCGGTCAATACGGCTTGTCATGTTTCGAACAGGATTTTATTGCGAGCTTTCAAGAAAAAGACCTGTTATGAGCTTATGCATGGTCGGGAACCCAAGGTGAGTCACTTCCGAGTTTTTGGCTGCAAATGCTTTATTCTTAAGAAGGGAAAACTCGACAAGTTTGAGGCTAGGTCTAGTGATGGTATTTTCTTTGGATATGCTAACCACTCTAGAGCCTATAGGGTGCTTAACCTTGAGACTAATAAAATCATGGAGACTTGCGAGGTGACCTTCGACGAGACAATGCCATGTACCTCTCTTGGCTTTGAATGTGCAGGTGATGAAGAGATGGCCGAGGACCTTTTTGAGGAGGAGAAGGATGAAGCTGGAGATGATGACGGAGAGAACCATGCGCCTGAAGCTGAGTGTGTACCCACTACTTCCCCTACGACCACTACGGAGTGTGGACCGTCTACTTCATGGACGACGACGGTACGACAAGAGGACCAGGCGAGAGAAGCTGAAGTTGAGGGGTAGGTAGTCTCGAGGCGTGAGGCTCCCCGGCGGATTCAAGAAGTGCATCCCCTGTCGAAGATCATTGGAAACATCGACGAACGCACTACACGATCGAGGTCCAGGAATTCCTCTCATTTTGCTCATGCTGCTTTTGTTGCCACCTTTGAGCCCAAGGACATTGGACATGCTTTATCTGATGCAAACTGGGTCAATTCTATGCATGAGGAGTTGGAAAACTTTGAGAGGAACCAGGTGTGGGAGTTAGTTGAACCACCTCCAAATTGCCATCCCATAGGAACCAAGTGGGTTTGGAAGAACAAAGAGGGAGAGAATGGGATGGTTGTGAGGAACAAGTCCGGACTTGTTGCTCGGGGGTTTAGTCGAAGGAGGGGATCGACTATGAGGAGACCTTTGCTCCGTGGCCCGTCTTGAGGCAATTCGGATCCTTCTAGCCTTTGCCGTGGCTAAAGGGTTCAAGTTGTTTCGGATGGAAGTGAAGAGTGCTTTTCGAATGGGGTTATAGAGGAGGAGGTGTATGTGAAGCGACCACCGGGGTTTGAGAGCGAGTTGTACCCACACGGGGTATACGGGTTGAAAAGGGCTCGTATGGGTTGAAACGGGCGCCCCGTGCTTGGTATGGGAGATTGAGAGGTTTTCTGTTGAGCAGAGGATTTGTGATGGGTACCGTGGATAGGACTTTGTTTCTCCTCAAGCATGGAAATGACTTGTTGATTGTTCAGATATACGTGGATGATATTGTCTTTGGTGGCTCGTCACATAACCTTGTTGCCAAGTTTGCAGATGAGATGAGCAGGGAGTTCGAGATGAGCATGATGAGCATGATGGTGCTCAAAGGATTCGCGATTCCCGGTGATTTAGGGAGTTAGGAGGCAAGATTTTTGGGCTATAGCATCCTTGTGTGACGCTTTTCAAGTGCCCAAACCCTTGTTTCCATAGCTTTAATCGTTTGGGAAATCCGATGATGATTTGGGGGAGTTGACTTTCGGGGTCGGGCGTTTTCTGCTCTGTCCGCACCTGGCGGACAGTCCGCGGGGTGCTGGCGGACGGTCCGCGCGGCTAGGGTTCGTCGCCTGTTCGTCGTGTTCTTGCGCGTCCTTGCTTTCGATCCGGTTTGGCTTTTGGTTTTTGTTGCAGCCGGTTTGCGGACGGTCCGAGCTTGAGTAGCGGACGGTCCGCGGGTGGCGCGGACGGTCCCGCCGGCCTCGGCGGACGGTCCGTTTTTCTCGGGTCGCTTCGGAGGTTTTGTGTGCTTTAACGGACGGTCCGCGGCGCGAGCCGGACGGTCCGCGGTGTTGGCGCGGACGGTCCGCGAGAGCAGGCCGGACGGTCCGCGGGGCCTGCACGGACGGTCCGCCCCTCCTGGCCAGACGGTCCGCCAGAGCCTGTGTGCTTTGCTTCTTGGTTCGATTCCTCCCTCCCTTTCTAGTGCTTCCGCGTGTGCTTCTAGGAATCGTTCCTAAGGCTAGAGGTTGACTCATAACCTCGTGGTCTTGGCGATTGGCGTGTGACTCGATCCATCGCTCGTGTGTGACCGGGGTTTGACTAGGGTATAGGCCGGGTTCTTTGGAAAGAATTTTTACCGGCTCCTATTCACTCCCCCCCTCTCTAGTCGCCATCTGATCCTTCAATCGAGCCCCTTCACTGCCGCCTCCTCTCCGCCTGTGAGCCCGCCTTTTTCCTCTGCACGCGGTGAGCAAAAACCCCCGCCCATATCCCCTTTGTTTCGCGCACGGCATCGTCTCCCCGGGCTCGCCGGAGTAGCCGCGCCGCCCCCTTACGGTGCCGGCTGCCGGTGAGGCCCGATCGCCCCCCTGACCCCATGGTCACGTGCGTAAGCGCCCGCGCAGCAAGTTGCCCCAACCCGTGGTCGAAGTGATGGCCGGGAGCGCCGTCCGGGGCTAGCGCCGGCGAGCCCCGCCGCGCGCCGCCGCACTCCGGCATGCTCGCCGCCGCGCCCGCTCGCGCACGTCCAGGGCCGTCGGATCTTGCGCGGATGGCCCAGATCAGATACCCCTTCGTTCAAAAGGGACGGTCCACCGTGGACCCGTGCACCGGGTGCACGGCGCGGTCCACGGGACGCGCACGCATCGTCAGCCGTTGGATCTGAGATCCACGGTGCGGCTGCGGCCCTTTTCCTTAAGAGCCCCTGATCTTTTAAACTTTTGCAAGCCGGTCCTTCCACCTTTAAGAATCTTTACGGTTAGGTCCTGGTTTTTACGATCTAGCCCCTGTCTACCCTGGTTAATAGTGTTAAAGGTCCTTTTCACTCCTTTTTGCAGTTAGACCCCTCTGTTTTATTTTGTAATTATGTTTTAGCCCTGATTTTATTTATAAAAAGCCCTGTAAACTTAGTTTTCTTGCAGATAGGCCCCTGTAAACTGTTTTAATCATATCTTTCTCATTTTAACTCCGTTTTTAGCGTTCTATATATCGAAATGATCGTCTTGACGAGTAGAATCTTTTAAACAACAAATTTACCAGTTTTGTTACTGTTTGTTGTACTGTTTTGTTTATTGTTTGTTATTCATGTTTGACTCGTAGATATCGTGCCTGTTTCGTCTGAGCTCCCTGTCGGAGGTGATCAGGAAGAGCCTATCTTCGAGGAAGATTTCACCCAGCTTGTAGAGGAAGGCAAGTGGCTTTCCCCCTCTGCATTATCTTTTTGAACCTATGTCACTGCATGCTAAACAAAGTTTACTATTCATGTTGCTATGCATAAACCTGATGGGCAAACACCTAGATAAGGACTTGACTAGATGTTTTACCACTTTACCTTGATCAACCCTGTTTAAACAAATGATTGGGGTAGATAAATGCTTAGTTGCTCTACATGAGTTTGGTTATGCTTTGTTTATGTTATACATCTCAGTTTTACTTATATAATGTGTTTGTGCTTAAAGCAAGATAACTTGATATATAATCGGAACATGGAGAACCACCCAAGATAACAGTACAACCACAGTCCACATGGCTCTGGCTTAGCCAAATAATTAGGAGAGTGGGTTAGCTAATAGCTCTTTTCCGAGAGGGGCACAGGGGGCCGGAGTTGAAGGGGTATAGCCCGGTCCTTTTGGGGTAGCAGCCTTGGCTAAGGTGTTGACCATTAGGGAGGGTTATGGTCCGCTCCGCTGCTGTAACTGTTGCGGGCTGTTGGTTTCTCTTCTTTCCTTTGTAAAGGCTTCGTAGTGGACCCCTAGACACTCACCTTGGAAGTGATTAAGAGTCTAGCTAACCCGGGCAAGATGGGGAACACGAACTGTGGGTAAAGTGTACAACCTCTGCAGAGTGTAAAAGGCGATCGATCAGCCGTGCTCACGGTCAAGAGCGGCTTGGACCCTCACATGATTAATAAACTTGAAGATTAATGCAAACCATGGGTTTGTGGTTTGGTTGGAGGTTTCTTTTAAGGTTAAGTGGGTTGGTATGAACTTACACCTAGTAATTAGGTGCTTGCTAATAAAACTTGACCAACTTATAAAATGCTTACCACTGTGAACCATAGCCTATCCTTGATAGCCTTGCATTGTTTCCCCCACTTGCTGAGCACCAACCATAAGTGTGCTCACCCTTGCTTACCGCTGTTCAGAGGAGAACGTCGGAGGCGAGGACGAGTACTGGAGTGACTACGAGGAGTTCTAGGGCATGCGGATCCCCCAGTCATCATGCCTGTGGAAGACAATGATGGAGCTGCTCGTCGTTTAGTTATCGTTGTGTTCGGACCTTCGAGTCCACCTCTCTGGATGTAATAATGGATATCGTACTGGTTTAACTCTTGAACGTTTTATTACTGCAATGGTATTACTCTCGTTTTGTCTATCACGTGTGTGTAAATTGATCCTGGCGCACATGTGAGATGCATTCGGTTTTCCTTGTAAAATCGAGTGTGACAAAGATGTAGCACAAAGATGCACGAGGCTACTATCCATGATTCCCACCAACAAATTCGAGCCCAAACACCTCAGAATCAAAGGAACAAGCCGCACACGAAAAACCGACAAAAATAGCTCGAAAAAGACACAAAAATCCAACGAGCTACAAACCGGGAATCGATGCAACCATGAAAGCTTCCATTCACTCGGAGGTCAGATTCTTTACAAGCAGAGGAAAAATCTAACCCTAGAGAGCAAGGAAATGAGAAGCAGCCTGGATGGATGGTTTGCCTGAAACCCTAGAGCTAATATATATGAGTCCCCTTCGGGCCAGGCAAAAGACCACACTACCCCTAGCACTTAAGTTGTGATACAACCCCTCAGGGCAAATAGGTCATGTTGCACTCCTCTTCATCGCATGGCCACACCGTTGCCGCAGACCGCGTCCTCCCGACGCAAGCTCTGCGATCCCGCCACGCGTCCGCCGGTATCAAAGCTTCTCGGCGCGTCCGGATCTCGTCTCCGCCTGTTGAGCCTCCGGTCTTGGTTTTGTGGCTCAACCAAGTAACCCGACAGTTTCTGGTGAACCACCGCAAACCCCACGTGCAGACTCCAGTCGTGAGCCGCTACCCTGCACCGGCTCTGGTCGACGACTTCGTCTTGCTTTTTTTTGCCACCATGCGGCCTGCACTTGACCCCGCTGGCCACCGGGTCCCTCGAGTCAGGCCTACTTGTCTCTCCACTCCTCGGAGGCCCCGCAAGGCATCGACCTTTCACGCTCACTCTTCACCTGCACCAATGCACATCAAGCCGCAACCTGCACCTGCAATACTCGGCCAAGAGTCAGTCCACAGCATGTTGTCAATCACTCATCACAGCCAGGAGCGACCATCCACCGGTCCTCAGACGCTCCGGTCCTCAGCGGAGAGCATCGACTTTAAAGGCGATGGTGGAGCCGGCGGCGAAGGTTGCGACGGCGGCAACAAGTAGTAGCTAGGAGCTATACCTCCCCCTCCCCTCATGACTTGTAAAAACTTCTAACGATATGTTGAAGAAAACCTTAACAAATTACTTGCCTTCTGCCTGCATGAGTTTGGTTGGTCTTGTAGATGATGACGTATTATGTTCTTGACTCGCTAACCACTACTCACGGAGAGGCTGGCCTACCGACCTCTTCAGCTCAGCGTGGAGGCTTACGAGAGATCGGCGCACGAGGGAGGAGCCAAGGGCTAAGGTCTGGCGACATTCCTGACCAAGCATACTCGTGGCGGCAGGAGGCTTCATACTCGTTTGCGACGATGTCCTTAGGTCGGGCGACCCTTAGGTTGGCTTTTTAGCCAAGACCCCGAGCATATTGAGGGGAAGGAATAAGGAAGACTTGGAACCCGCAGGTCTTGCGACCCAGATGTTGGCTTTAGCCAAGCCCCCGAGCATGTCGAGGGGAGGGGGGGTTATATTATGAGGAAGGAGGAGGTAGTGCTCGACTCATAGAAGATGACTACTTGAAATACTTATTTATTTAATCTGAAAAAGAGAGGTACAAAAGAGGGAGATACATAGCTTAAATTTAAAAACTAATCTATGGATAGAATCGTCGTAGATGCTCCACGTTCCAAGGGTTGGGTACTCCTTGCCCATCGCCCCACTGGAGTCGATATGTTGACGGGCTGATTACTTCCGTGACGATGAAGGGTCCCTCCCAAGGGGCAGAGAGCTTGTGCATGTCGTCGGTCTTCTGGATGCGTCTAAGGACGAGGTCGCCAACGTTGAAGGAGGTTTGCCTAACGTTGCGATCATGATAGCGACGTAGTTGTTGGTCATGACGAGCTTGTCTCATGATAGCGGTGAGTCTTTGTTCTTCGAGACTCCTTCCTCGTAGAACTATATCCGTGGAGCTCTGAAAGCGACGTCAGTAGTAAGTACGGCTTCTGATCCGTAGACCCAAAAGAAGGACGAAAAGCCTGTGGCCGAGCTGACTTGAGTCCTGAGACCCCAGATTACGTGAGGCTGCTCGGCTAACCATCTGATGGCATAGTTAGAGGCGTCGTCGTAGATACGGTCCTTGAGTGCTTGGAGCACCATGCCGCTGGCTCTTTCGACCTGGCCGTTGCACAGTGGGTGGGCGACTGAGGAGTAGTAGACGTCGATAAGGTTGTCCTGGCAGAAGTCCCAGAAGACCGAGCCAGTGAAAGCTTTGCCTAGGTCGGTGATGATCCTGTTAGGCACACCGAAGCGATGTGTTGACACAAAATCCGCACCCTGCGTCAAGCACACAGCAAGCCAGACAAGCTAGCTTCACACGCAAGCAGATTCCAAAGCGTGCCAGTCAATTTTCCCTGAAAATTAACAAAAGACAAAGTAGTTAAATACCAAAGCTTGGAACTTGCCGGGTGGTACCAGACAGTTCCATATTTACGGCTAGAAAGCCATGTGAGATGACATATATCTATGAGAAGCTATCTGCCAGCAAATTAGAAACCATTCGGGAGCTTTAAAGCACAAAATAGAACATAGTCGAATAGATGACGCAAGCATGACGATAGATCGGTCTTTATTTTAGACAAGATTGCACGTGCACAAAACCATAACCGATCCTCGAAAATAAATAACAATAAATAATAAATGAAGTTGATCATAAATATGTAATAAACACGCATGCATAGGCCCAAAGCACTAGTCTACCGCATGTCTAGATACTTCAAAACCCGTCGAGCATGAGGCCAAACAAGTTTATCCACCGCATGATACAACTTTTTGAAATCACACCACCAACCACAAATAGATCTATCCACCGCATGATACAATCTAGATATGGTAAGCTAAAAGCAGACATTGTTTAAAACATAACTTATAAACACGTTTTTACTCGTGAAAGCATAACCGAATACGGCTGAACAACCGAATCGGGGTCCATGGAGGAGGAACAAACATTGTCAAAGATGGCAAGACTATCAGATTGAATTAAAAATCTAATCCACCGGATGACTAGCTTTAAGACAACCAAAAAACCTGCATCTACCGCATGATACCCGGTTCTGTCAAGATTAACGCAAGATTAACAAGATTGAACCCGCAACATGTAACAACCTAGATTGGTTCGGTTTCGGCTATTTGACAAACACGTGATCCACGTGCCTTTCGAAGCAAGATATGAACGTGCAATGTGAAGATCACTAAACAAGATAAAGCCGATCCAAATCAATCTAAATTGGGCAAAAGAGTGTTACATGAATTTAAACATAAAGTAAAAACTCAAACAACACATGGTAACTTAATGAATCTATTAGATCTTGACAAAATCTAATAGAGCCGATAACTAGCTCCAAGCTAGATCTTAGCCTACCGCATGGCTCATGACCTAACAAGAAACCTTCTTGAACCAAGCTTAAATCCACCGCATGACACTAAGCATGGTAACAAGACTACTTGCATCACGATCTAAATCCACCGCATGATACTAGACATGATACAAGGTTGCCGGTACTTACGGAGGTCGACGGATCGATGAACCCTCTCGAAGAACTCGACGACACGACTAAAGGACTCAAGCGTTTGGCGTAAAGCTGGTTTGTTGTGAGAATGTTTCGATTACAATTACATACATCTAGGGTTCATATTTATACCCTGTCGTGGCATGACTCCTGGAGGACTACGCGTACAATATTTGATACCTAATTTATCGTCCAAATGTGAATGCTTATCCATCCATTCGTCCCTTCCGCTCGGGCCACGTCACCACGCAATCCCGCGAAATCAGCGCAAACAGTCCCTTTGCCGAACGGAAGCAAATTGCCGACCGCAAGCTCCTTTGCCGAATCTTTTAAAAGCGAATCTTTTAAAAGAAACCTTCCTTCTCCCGGACGGATTTTTCCACCAAGCTGGGCCCACAAATCAGACTCCTTCCTGTACCAAATTTTGGTGTTAACACGATGTTTGATATCTCTGATGAATTTGACTGCTTCTTCCGACGTTACTTTCGCAACAGGTCGGACTTCAATCCACTTGGTGAATTTGTCTATGGCGACCAGGATATGTTTATAGCCGCCCGGAGCGATACGGAATGGTCCTACAGCATCGAGACCCCACATAGCGAAGGGCCATGATGAAGGAATAGTGCGCAGGGCCTAAGCTGGCAGGTGCTGCTGTTTGGCAAAGAATTGGCATCCTTTGCATCGCTTGACGAGGTCTGTAACATCAGTAACGACTGTGGGCCAATAGAATCCAGATCGGTACGCTTTACCGACCAAGTTGGTGGATGCCGCGTGGCAACCACACTCGCCGCTGTGAATCTCAGCTAAGAGCTGTAGACCCTCTGATCGTAGGATACACTTCATCAAGATGCCAGTAGAGGCAGCTTTACTGTATAGGTCGGAACCAATCACGACATAGTTGGCACTTCACCGCGTGATGCATTCTCGCTCCGCTTTGTCGTCGGGGACAAGCTGGTCGACTATGAAGTCTATGAAGGGCTTGCGCCAATCATCCTCTTTTTTTGACATGAGCACATCACGAGGAGGTGCTGAATTCTTGTCGTTTGAAGACGGCTCTGGGTTATCAGGATCCAAGAGCTTGATTGAAGGCTTGCGTAGGTCTTGGACGAACACGCCTGCTGGGATGTAGCGAACATGGCCTCATATGCCATTTGTTCGGAGTTTGATTTTGGTGATTCATGACAACATGATCATTGGGACTAACCCTATTGCTTTAGCATGTCTTTGTAGATACTTCTAGGTCCCAAGGATGCAAGAAAACCATATGCCAAATTGAGAAGAGTCTACTTTTCTAGGGTCAAAACCGAGCAAGAAAAGGAAAAGACAAGACACCGTCGGATGAACCGACGGTTCCTCATTTACAAGCGTCGGTGCAATCGTCGGACGAGTTGGTACACAGGGTGAAACCCTAGGTACCGTCGGATGAACCGACGGTCCATTTTCTACATGCGTCGGACGAGTTGCAGAGGAAGAGCAAGGAAGACAGTAGCACCGGATGATCTAACGGTCTGAGTGGGGACCCCGTCGGTCTATCCGACGCTCAGTTTGAATTCATACAGAGACGCGCCAAGACGAAGCCTTCAGCACCGGATGATCCGACGCCTTGGTTAAGGCATAGCGTCGGTCTATCCGACGGTCTGTTGGAAGCTAACGCAGCCGACCCGGACGCGAGGCCTTCGGACGGGATGATCCGACGTGGCGTCGGAGCATAGCGTCGGAGCAGTTGTGTCAGAGAACCTCAACGGCTACGTGACGTGGGAGGGGCACCGGATGAACCGACGCCCTGGAAAAGCATAGCGTCGGATCATCCGACGGTACCTTTTTCGGTGGACGTTAGCCAACGGCTAGTTTGATGCCTTGGGCTATTTATACCCCCTCCACTCACTCATTTGAGGTTCTTTGGATTGTGTGGAAGTGCGAGAGGAGTTCAAGACACATTCAAGATCATATCCAATCCATCCAAGTGCTTAATTGCTCATCCTTAGACTAGTGCATGCTTTGTGTGTGTGCTTAGTGCTAGGCTTAGCTTAGAGCGAGTGAGTGCAAGGTTGTGCCAACCTTGTGAGGTGATTCTTGAGTGAATCCTGTTGTACAAGGTTCGCCGGAAGCCTTGGGGCCTAAGTGGCTCACCGGCAATCGTCATCGACCCTCCGGCTTGGTGTGGAGCGGCGAGGACACTTTGTGCGGGGGACGTGGAGACCCCCCTTCCTTGGTGGAGAAGCTCCTTAGTGGAGGCGGCATCAAGGTGACCAAGGGAGCTTGACAAGTGCCTAAGTGGCTAGCCTTTGTGGCGAGTCAAGTGGTGCTCTTGGGAGAGACTTGGTGACCGGGAAGCAATACTCTCGTGTGAGTGCTTCAACAACGTGGACTAGGGGTGGCTTAGTGCCTACCGATACCACGGGATAAATCACGTGTCAAGAGTTTGCTTCCTCTCATCCCCTTTACGTTTCTGCATTTACTCTATTGCAATCTTTGTTTGCCTCTACTTTCCTAGAGTAGTATCATGCTAGGATTGGCTATAGGTTGCAAACCTTCTTTTGGGATGGGAGTTTCACACTAGAACAACCGTAATTGCACATATAGATAGTATGTTCTAGTTTACTTTTGTGTAAAATTTAGTGAGCCATAGGTTAAGGTTTTTAGTTGCCTAATTCACCCCCTCCCCCTCTTAGGCTAACGGGCATCCGATTCCTCACAAGTGGTATCTGAGCCGGGACTCACTTCCTTCACAAGGAAACACCAATTCGATTGGTAAATTGTGAAAACCGGCTCATTGGAACGGTTAGGCTTCACCGCCTAGTGAGTTGCTCTATAGAGATATGAAAGGGGTGGATACCTTAGGTTTGGCTCCACATTTCGATGGCACGGGCTATCCTCGGTGGAAGGTTCTCATGGAGGCCTATCTCCAAGCAAGGGGCCTCGATGTTTGGAGAGTCACCGATGAGGGCATGAAAAATGGTACTAGAAAGGAAAAGCAATTTGATGTGATTGCTAAGAGTATCATTTTGTCCTCACTAGATGTAGGCGTTTTCAATAGAGTTTTTACTTGTGAAAATGCTCATGAGCTATGGAAAACCATCAAGGAGCAAAATGAGGGTTCAAAAGAAGTTGCTAATGAACGCTACGGTTGTCTCCTTGAGGAATTCAATAGCTTTAAGCAACTTGCTAATGAAAATGCCGAATCTATGTACTCACGCCTAAATGTGCTTGTCAATGAGATTAATGCCTTAGGTGTGAAGGACATCACGGACTTGAACATCAACCGCAAGATCCTTCAAAGTCTCCGGAAGCCCGACTATGACTTGGTGAAAGCAATCATCTACGAGAAGAAGCTCGAAGATTTGAAGCCATCGCATATCTTGAGCAAGATCATGGCACATGAGCTTCAACTCATGCCCAAGTCAAAGAAGGCGCCCCAAGAAAAGCCCCAAGAACCATCCTCTCCAACTACAAGCCATGCTCTCTCAAGCCGACAAGAGAAAATGTTGAGTAGGATGGCTACTCATGGAAGCTCAAGCGAAGATGATGGTGATGATGGTGACGATGGAGATTCCTCAAGTGATGAAGAGGTTGAATCCATGGTGGCCGAGTACGTGAAGAAGATCTTCAAGTATGTGAAGAAAGTCAACATGTACGGCTACAACATCCACTTGAGAGAAGGGCGTCATCATCAACACATCAAGTTCACCAAGATCAAGCACAAGCCCAAGAAGAAGGTGGTCAAGGAGAGAAGACCAAGGCAAGAAGCAACCTTCGTCATCCGCGAGTGGACAAGTGGTGGATCAAGTTCTTCTAGCTCAAGCGATGAATCAAGAAAGAACTTCACCACTCGCTTCATGCAAGGTCCTTCATCATCACACATGTGCCTTATGGCCAAAGGTATGGAAAGCAATGTAAGTGATGACGAATCCGACACCACCTCTCTCAATGATCTTGTTGAGCTAATCCATGAGCAAAAAGGAATGCTTGAACAACAAGCTAATGAAATCAAAGAACTCAATGCTCTCAATAATCTTAGTGACCCTTGCTACAAATTATGAACATTTGTTGTGCAAATTCAAATTGCTTAGCAAGGAGTGTGATGAGCTAAAATCTAAGCTTGAGAGCAATGAGACTAAAACAAGTAATTCCTTTGAGCTTGATGAAACATCTATCCCTTGTGCAATTCCTATCTCCAAGGTAGATGCTTCAACTTCTTGCATCGATTTAATTGATGAATCTTGCTCACCATCTTGCCATGAGAATGTTGTTGTAGAATCATGTGATTGTCTCATAGGCAAGGAAAATGATGAGCTCAAGCAAGAAGTGAAATGGCTCCGAGAGAGGTTGGCAAACTTGATGGGCAAGGGCAAAAACGATGAAGAACAAGTGGACATCTTTCAAGACATGAAGAGCCAAGTCCAACCTTCTCAAGATAACCGTGATCCCATGGTGAAGAAGCTTGAGAAGGGTGCAACCATGACTTGCTACAAGTGTCATGGAGAAGGGAACAAGTTCTACAAATGCCCTCAATTTGTCAAGAAGATGGACAAGGGCGCAAAGAAGAAATTGAAGCCCACCATCAAGAGCTCCCTCATCTACACCAAGCCCAACCGCAAGAACAAGACCAAGAGCAACACCTACGTCATCAAGAAGAAGGCTAATGGCAAGGTGGTTGCACACAAGGTTGGGAAGATGAAGGAAGAGCAAGGTAGGAACCAACCCATTTGGGTGCCCAAGGAAGTCATCACCAACATGAAGGGGCCTCAAATGGTTTGGGTTCCAAAGGCCACTTGAAGGCCTTGAAAGCGGGGACTTGGGAGGCTTGGCACAATCAAGATGAGAAGATTCAAGCCTATAAGCCAAGCTTGCAAATTGGACATGTGTTGCCCAAGTTCCCCGATTGAGGTAATGGAAACTAGTACCTATCTTTTGCATCATTGTAGCTCCATTGCCTTGTTTAGGTTGCATTTGTTGCAATATTTACATATGGTAGGTTGCTTATGTCATGTGCTAACCCATGAGCAATCTACATGGTTTGATTAGTGTGTAGGAAAGCTACACTTGTTCTTTCATGGTGCATGTTTTCATATATATATCTCCTTGCATCATCAGCAAGCTATAGGGTAAGCTTCCCTTTTGTTTTCATAAACAATGTGCATACATTTGGTTGGTGATTCAAACACTAAATGCACACATTTAGGGGGAGCTCATCCTATGGTTTGGTTATGGGACTAACATTGTTTCAAGCTTATCTTATGTAGTCCCTTAGCGACGCGTTCCGGTGCGGTGTTTCATTCTAAGAGAATGCTATTTCACTCTCAATGTGATCTAACATCTCTAAAAGAGTGAATATAGCAATATGAGCTTCATGCTATTGAGTCGTGTCCTTGCAAGCTTATGTATCTATATAAGTTCAAAGGCAATGTACTCATACATTCCTAATCCTTGTGGTACCCTAAGTGTCTTCTATTAAAGCTTCTTCCAAGTGGTGTCACCTAGTGATATCATTTCCAAGTGGCTCATCTCAATATGGCGCCAACAAGGTAGAGAGGATCAACCCCCGGAGGTATGCAATGATCAAAAGACTACAAGTGATATCTACAAGTGGTAATGTAACAAGAACCCATTTGTCTTATCTCTTGTCCCTTAATCTACCTCCTTGCATGATATGCTCTAAGCTTCCTTGTCTTTTAAGTTTGTAGTTGTGCACTTGTTTCTCACTACCCTTGTCTTGCAAGTGGTATTCTTTTTCCGCACACACTTAGGGGGAGCTTAGTTTGTATCATGCTAGTCTCATGAGCATGTGATCCACCTTAGTTATTCTCACTTGTGGTATCTTCATCGATATCATACATATGGATCATGGTTCATGCGGCTTTCTCCCTTGCATTTAACATCTCTCCTTTGAGCTATGGTGGCTAGATCTTGCTAGTTTCCTTGGACCCGTTTGCTTTGGACTTTTTGGAGATTTTATTCCAAAGGGGGAGAATGTGGGACCAAAGCAAGCTTGTGGCTTAAGCTTACAAGTGGGCTCAAGGATGCTTACAAGTGATTTCAAGGATATGAGACCAAAGGGGGGAGAATGTGAACATAAGATCAAAAAGGGGGAAGTTTGATCTAGGGGGAGTTTGGATGATGGTAAGCATCCAAGCAAGTGTAAGTGGTTCTAATTCTGTCAATTCTAGCAAATTTATGCTTGCTTTGGTTGTGTTGTCATAAATCACCAAAAAGGGGGAGATTGTAGCGAACATGGCCTCATATGCCATTTGTTCGGAGTTTGATTTTGGTGATTCATGACAACATGATCATTGGGACTAACCCTATTGCTTTAGCATGTCTTTGTAGACACTTCTAGGTCCCAAGGATGCAAGAAAACCATATGCCAAATTGAGAAGAGTCTACTTTTCTAGGGTCAAAACCGAGCAAGAAAAGGAAAAGACAAGACACCGTCGGATGAACCGACGGTTCCTCATTTACAAGCGTCGGTGCAATCGTCGGACGAGTTGGTACACAGGGTGAAACCCTAAGTACCGTCGGATGAACCAACGGTCCATTTTCTACATGCGTCGGACGAGTTGCAGAGGAAGAGCAAGGAAGACAGTAGCACCGGATGATCCGACGGTCTGAGTGGGGACCCCGTCGGTCTATCCGACGCTCAGTCTGAATTCATACAGAGACGCGCCAAGACGAAGCCTTCAAAGACCGGGATGATCCGACGCCTTGGTTAAGGCATAGCGTCGGTCTATCCGACGGTCCGTTGGAAGCTAACGCAGCCGACCCGGACGCGAGGCCTTCGAAGACCGGATGATCCGACGTGGCGCCGGAGCATAGCGTCGGAGCAGTTGTGTCCAGAGAACCTCAACGGCTACGTGACGTGGGAGGGGCACCGGATGAACCGACGCCCTGGAAAAGCATAGCGTCGGATCATCCGACGGTACCTTTTTCAGTGGACGTTAGCCAACGGCTAGTTTGATGCCTTGGGCTATTTATACCCCCTCCACTCACTCATTTGAGGTTGCTGGATTGTGTGGAAGTGCAGAGGAGTTCAAGACACATTCAAGATCATATCCAATCCATCCAAGTGCTTAATTGCTCATCCTTAGACTAGTGCATGCTTTGTGTGTGTGCTTAGTGCTAGGCTTAGCTTAGAGTTGAGTGAGTGCAAGGTTGTGCCAACCTTGTGAGGTGATTCTTGAGTGAATCCAGTTGTACAAGGTTCGCCGGAAGCCTTGGGGCCTAAGTGGCTCACCGGCAATCGTCATCGACCCTCCGGCTTGGTGTGGAGCGGCGAGGACACTTTGTGCGGGGGACGTGGAGACCCCCTTCCTTGGTGGAGAAGCTCCTTAGTGGAGGCGGCATCAAGGTGACCAAGGGAGCTTGACAAGTGCCTAAGTGGCTAGCCTTTGTGGCGAGTCAAGTGGTGCTCTTGGGAGAGACTTGGTGACCGGGAAGCAATACTCTCGTGTGAGTGCTTCAACAACGTGGACTAGGGGTGGCTTAGTGCCTACCGATACCACGGGATAAATCACGTTTCAAGAGTTTGCTTCCTCTCATCCCCTTTACGTTTCCGCATTTACTCTATTGCAATCTTTGTTTGCCTCTACTTTCCTAGAGTAGTATCATGCTAGGATTGGCTATAGGTTGCAAACCTTCTTTTGGGATGGGAGTTTCACACTAGAACAACCGTAATTGCACATATAGATAGTATGTTCTAGTTTACTTTTGTGTAAAATTTAGTGAGCCATAGGTTAAGGTTTTTAGTTGCCTAATTCACCCCGTCCCCCTCTTAGGCTAACGGGCATCCGATTCCTCACATGGGACTAGAGCTCCACGAGAGCCTAGTTTGGAAAGCACGTCGGCGGTGACATTGTTGTTGCATGGGACATGCTGGAATTCGATCCCCTCGAAATGGCCTTCGAGTTTACAAATCTCAGCGCAGTAAGCATCCGTCGTGTCCTCGATGCAAGTCCCACTCCTTGTTGACTTGCTCGATGACGACGTTGGAATCGCCAAAAGCCAGTAGTCGCTTGATGCCAAGGGACACTGCTATTCGGAGCCCATGGATCAGGGCTTCGTACTCTGCTCCATTGTTGGAGGCCTTGTAATGATTTTGCAGGACATACTTGAGCCCACTCCTTCGAGGTTGAGGGTGCCGTCAAAGTACATTATCCAGTGTTCAGGTCGCTCCTTGGGAGGGGACATCTGGATCTCTGTCCACTCAGATACAAAGTCTGCGAGGATCTGCGACTTGATCGCTTGCCTGGGGCAAAACTCGATTTCAAACTCTCCTAGCTCGACTGACCACTTGACGATGCGGCCGTTGGCGTCGCGGTTGCGGATGATCTCTCCCAAGGGGAACGAAGACGGGACCACGATCTTGTGAGCTTGGAAGTAGTGTCGAAGCTTTCTCGACATGATCAGGAGTGCATAGAGCAGCTTCTGAGGTTGTGTGTAACGTGTTTTAGCGTCGGCCGGGACCTTGCTCATGTAATACACAGGTCGTTGAACAGGGTAGGCCTGCCCTTCTTCTTCTCGCTCGGCGATGAGAACTGTGCTGACCACATTGGTGGTGGCAGAGATATAGAGTAGGAGTGTTTCCATCAGTATTAGAGGTGTCATAACTGGTGGTGTTGTCAAGGACTCTTTGAGAGCCTCGAAAGCTTTCTGGGCATCGTCGTCCCACACGAACTTGTCGTCCTTCTTCAATAGCTTGAAGAAGGGTAGTCCTTTTTCACCGAGCTTGCTGATCAAACGACCTAGAGCTGCCATCATACCGGCGAGCTTCATGACGTCTTTCTTGTTGGATGGCTTGGCCATTTTGCGTATAGCGTCGATCTTCACTGGGTTGGCCTCAATGCCTCGGTGCCCGACCATGAAGCCCATGAGCAGTCTGGAGGGGACACCGAAGACGCACTTTGTTGGATTGAGCTTCCACTGGAACTCTCGTAGATTGGCGAAGGTGTCGGAGAGCTCGGCGATGAGTTTGTCTTCCTCTGTAGTCTTGACGACCACATTGTCCACATAAGCTTCGACGTTCTTCCCAATTTGGGTCTTCAAGCACTTCAAGATTGCCTTCTGGTAGGTTGCTATGGCGTTTCTTAGGCCAAAGGTCATGACCTTATAGCAGTAGATGCCGTGGGGTGTTATGAACACTGTTTTGTCTTCGTCATAAAAATGCAGGGCTATCTGATGATACCCTGAGTAGCAGTTGAGGAAGCAGAGTAGGACGCTACCAGCCGTGGAGTCCACAAATTAATCTATACGAGGAACAGGAATGGATCCTTCGGGCAGTGCTTGTTAAGGTTGGTGTAATCGATACACATCCTTAATCCACCAGTTTTCTTTGGTACAAGAATCGGGTTTGCGAGCCAAACCGGGTGTTGACATTCTCTAATAAAACCTGCAGCTAAGAGCTTACAGACTTCTACTTCTATAGCTTGTTTTCTATCTTTCACAAATCGCCGGAGCTTTTGCTTGATAGGTCGAGCGGTCTTGTTGACTTCAAGTCTGTGCTCAGCCAGCTCTCTGGGGACTCCATGCATATCGGATGGACTCCATGCGAAGATGTCAGCGTTGTCCATGAGGAAGCTGGTGAGCGCGAGTTCCTATTTGGGGTCGAGGTCGGCCCCGATGACGACTTCCTTGGATGCGTCGGGCAGGCCGAGGCAAACCTTCTTGACGGCTGGACTTGGGTCCAAAGTCGTGCTTGTACGCTTCTGCTCTGGTACCTGAAGAGTAGTTTGGTCGATCTTGGCTGCTTGAGTAACCATGACCGTTGCTGCGGCTTTGATTGCTGAATCTTTGGAGAGTACGACGGTGGCGCTTTCACAATTGTAGGAGACCATGATGTCTCCGAGGACGGAAAGGATTCCGTTTGGCGCCGGCATCTGCATGATGAGGTAGGTGTGATGTGGTATAGCCATGAATTTGGCGAGCATAGGTCGACCAAAGATGGCGTGATAGGATGAGCGGAAGTCCGTGACCTCGAACGTCAGGTACTCCGTTCGGAAGTTCTCCTCCGTGCCGAACGTGACCAGCAGACATACACAACCTATGGGGTACGCAGCCTTCCTGGGCACAATCCCATAGAAGGGTTCATCACAAGCAGACATCTTGGTGAAGTCGAACTCCATCTTCTGCAGCATCCCTGTGAAGATGATGTTTAGGCTGCTGCCTCCGTCGATGAGGGTCTTAGGCAACCAGGCCCCATTGACTATGGGGTTCACGACTAGTGGATAGGTTCCAGGGTCAGGGATTTGAACCCAATGATCTTTCCTGGAGAAAGTGATTGGAAATTCAGACCACCGTAGAGGTCGCGGGTTTTCAGTGTTGACGTGCCCGATCTCCCTAGCGTTCGATCGAGTCTGTCGGTTGGTTTTGATCGCTTGTCGACCTCCGACGATGAAGTGGATCTCGCGGTTAGCTTTCTGGAATGCACCATTGGGGTTGCCCCCTTTGGGCGATGGCGGAGCTGTCCACTCTTTACGGTTGTTGTCTTGGCGGTTGTGGTCATCCTGGCGACGTCGATCATCGCGTCGGTCGTTGTGGCGATCATCGTGGTGATCGTCACGATGATCACTTCTGTCGCGCCTGTCGGTGCGGTCGTCACGACGGTAATCGTCGCGTCTGTCGTCGCGGTGATAGTTGCGGCGATAATCACGTTGATCCCTATCGTCATTGCGAGGATAGGGTCTACGGTCGCGGTAATCTCGTCGATCAGGTCGACGGTTACGATTGTCGAAGCGTTGACCACTATTGCGGTCGTCGTTGCTATTTCTCCTGGTCTTCTTGGAGGTAGATGGTACCCCAAGGGCACGCTTTAGCTGCTTGCACTCCCTCATGGTGTGCTTGGCGTCGCGGTGGAACTGGCACTGGTCGTCCATGACCATATTGAAGTCACCTTCAAGGAAGGTGGAAGGTCTTGGTGGATCTGCTACCTAGGCTTCACCGGATCGCTTGCGCGACCTGCTGCCTCTATCATCGTGGTCTTCTCCGTTGAAGTCGTGCATTACCGCATCTTGAGTGTCGACCACTTTGTCGATGTAGTCCATGAGGTCGCCAATGGTTTTGGCATCGGCTTCGTGGATCTTCTCGAACAACTTGATGTTGGTGATGCCCTTTTTGTAGTAGGCAATGACGTCATCGTCTTTAACACCTGCAAGGGTGTTGCGGTTCTCGAAGTAGCGGCTAGTGTACTCACGGAGAGTTTCATCACTTCTCATCCGTACTCTGGCAAGGTGGTGAGTATTGCTAGGACGATTGTAGTTTGCCTGGTAGTTGGTCGTGAATAGACGAGACAGAGTCACCCAGGAGGTGATGCACTTTGCTGGAAGATTGTCGAGCCACAGGAGTGGTGCCTTGCCCATCACGAGGGGAAAGTATCCATCCATGTGGTCTTCATTGTCTCCTGAGGCACGTGCCGCTATACTGTACATCTTGAGCCATATACCCAGGTCGGAGCGACCGTCATACTTCTCAATGGCTGGCTTGAAGTCTTTTGGGTATCTGATCGTCCGGAGACGTCGTGAGAAAGTTGGGAAATTGTTGACCGCTCCCGGGCTTGCGGATGGGGCATGAGCCGCAGGAATGACGTAGAGGTCGTCGGGAAGGCCGTTGTCCTGATCGTACTGAGAACGTCGCAGGAGTTCCTGGTCGTGCATGATCCGAAGATCTGTAGCTTGGATGGGGTTGTTGGCGTCAAGGGGGTCAGGGACCCCGTGCTCGCGATCGTAGTTAGCACATCGAGCTATCTCAACTTCATCTCTTACGCGGTGGCGCTGGCTTCCCTCAGCACGATTGATTTGGATCAGAGGAGGCGGAGCTCCGGTGTTGTGTCTTGGGTTCGAAGCGACATTTGCCTGAACATTGGTAGCATTGGCTGCATTGTTGGCGATGTTACTAGCAACATTGGCCTGGTCGTTTGCTGGGGCATTAGCCACAGGATTGGCTGCAGCGTTGGCTGCAGCGTTGGTAGCGGGGTGACCGGCTGTGCTATTTTGTTTTCCTCTCGTCCTTATTCAGCCACCAGGTCGAGGGGACCCTGGGTACGACGTCGCTGGCGAGGACGCTCCGATCTGCTTCTGCTTCGGGAGTAGGAACTTGCTGCGGATCTGCTGTATTCGGGACCTCTTTCCTCGATCTGAGCGGCTGCAACACGGACGTTGGCTTGGAGGCACCGGATCATTGGAGAATCTTCAAGGTGATTTAGGGCGGTGAGAGAGGCTCCCAAGTTGGTCTGCGGCGAGTTGTAAACTTCGAGTCCGTCGCGCTCGAAGTCCCTGAGGAGGTCTCACGCGCGCAGTCTGTTGGCACGAGGTGGATCATCTTGGCGTCGCTGCTGTGGGGCAAGCTGGTGCCACAAGTGCTTGTTGCGCGGCATTGGGGTTGGCTTGTCGGGCGTTGGGATTGACCTGCCTGACATTGGTGTTGACCTGTCCGGCATTAGCATTGACCTGTCCGACATTAGCCGGTTGTAGGCCTGCATCTGGAGCAGCGGCTATGATATCTTGTTGTCGTCGGACAACTCGAGCAGCGTTGGCGTTTTCACGCTCTTGACGTTGCGCATCTGTTTCTCCATCTTGTAGTGGTACATCTGCAGAGACGACCAAGATCTGGCGATCTAGAGTCTTGAACTCTTCTCCCGGATAGTTCGGGGAGGTCGTTGTGTGGGCGACCTGGAACGCAAGGCGGTCCGGAGACGACTCTTGGTTCAACCGGCGGCGGTGAGCCGCGGTGAGAGGTCGGCGAAGCTTCTTGAGGACATGGCACTGGCGTGCGGTGTGCTTGGAATTCTCGTGGATAGGACAGGGCTTGTCGAGGTGATTCCCGCAGCTTCCACGATCTTGAGGGTAGAGTCCAGATTCGATCTGGATCTTGCGCTTCATGTAGCGTGATGCTACGTGAGCGGTATTGCACAAGCCAAGAGGCATGCTGGAGGTCGAAGGAGTCATGCGAGGGCGTTTGACGCGCTCACAGACTTTGATTGTGTCAGAGAGCATACCCTCGACACGATAGATCCTGACGATCAGGTCGCTAGGAGTGGGTGGGTGGGTTTTCTTCGACAGATCTGTTTCGATCTATTGGTTGGTAGTGACCGCGTTGCCCTCGATGACGAGGCAGGCGGCTGGAGCGGTGGATGTCGCCGGCATCGAGCCAAAGCAGATGTCGACGGGGTTGGCAGTAAGTCTGCCATGCTCTTCAGGAAGATGACACCGTTGGTCGAAGCCATCGAGTTGCACGAAGAACCTTGACTCAGCCCCTACCTGGCGCGCCAACTGTCAGATGGTGAGATCTGAATAGCCCATGGGGGTGTTAATCCCTATGGTTTATTTGTTCGGCGGGGAGGAATCTAAGGCTAAGAATTTGAAGGTTGCACAGGAGTACGCGGAACACAGAGAACACTGCGAGTTTATACTGGTTTGGGCCTCCGGAGAGTAATACCCTACGTCCAGTTGTCGGTGTAGATTGCTTGAGGATTGGTCGAGGTGAAGTTACAAGGGATCACCTCATCCGCCTTATATTGGCCAGCGGATGAGGTCGGTTCCCAGACTCCTTGTCGATTACGACCAGGAGACCTAAGTCTACGTTACACATCATGCCATAGCCGGTCGATCTGCTTTGGGCGAAGTCCACCGAGGTCTTGTCTTGTCTCGTACGCCAAATATTGAGGTCGTAGCGAATCAGGTTGTCTAGGGAATCTTCTTGGAAGGTCTTCAGGAGGTCGTGTGGGTCGCCAACTAGGTCGGCTGGGCCCACAAACAGGTCGGCAGGTCTTCTAGTAGGCCGGACCCACTTGTCGGGGACGGCCGTGAGCCTGGTCTGTGGGGACCCAGGGGTACCCATGTCTCACAGATGCAAACCAATCTCCAAAAAGAAAGTGTTTCCGCTTATTAGATTGAATCTTGCATTGCACATGTTCCACGATTGATACCTTGGGTTAATACTTGAGGGAAAAGGAGATTATGATGACCTGTAAGCTTATGGTTAATCTTGGCGCATTGTTGAACCATCAACAAGCCCTTTTTCTAGCGTCGTTGTTGTTGACGCCTATTAACGTATACTTTTATATGTCAACTAAACATGGAAAAGGACTAAAAATTAATTAGAGCACCTTGTTAGGGTTTACACTAACATATTTCCAAGAGTTTTGGTGAAGTTGTGATTTGCAGGGACTAAACAGGAAAACAACAGAATTAGCGAGACATACGACTCTAAAGACGTGTCCCAATCAACTCATACAAAAGAGCAACCTAGAAGTAATTCAAAGGAAGAATCAAAGTACAACATTGCGAAGAGCTCGTCGAGATGATCGAAACGGATATATCATTTGCCATATTCGGAGTCCAGAATCAGAAGATATTCGTCGCAGAGAGGGGTTCGGTAAACGGGCATAACTCCCTCATCCGGACTCCGTTTGATGCGATTTAATACTTTTTGGAAACGGCACGATGACACGCACGAACCCGTCAAAGATGAGCCCAAGTGGGGTCCATCTTGGGGCCGGCCTGTCTCCCCCCTGTGCCGCCAAGGTCCATCTTGTGGAAGCTTCCTCCACCGCCTCCTAGGATCAATCTAAACCACTTGTTCAGGTTGGTTTGATCCTACGGTTCGTGATACCTCCTCATGACTATATAAATAGACCCCAGACCCCTGGGTCAAGCATCTTCTCATTAGCTATTTACAGAGCAAAAGTTAGGGTTTCATTTTAGTGAGAGATCCCTCTAGTTGTCTAGTTCATCTAGTTCTAGTTCTAGTTCTAGATCTAGTTCTTCTAGTTGTAAGATCAAGGACAGAGGTGAGGTGAAAGCTGGAGATCTGGACCTGTCAGATCTTCATCAATATTGTACATCTACAACAACTAGTTCGTTCTTCAGCAATCTCCAGGTTCTTTATTTATTAATTCTAAGTTCTCTAGTTATTTATTTGCATTCACTATTTACTTTAAGTTTATTTATTAGATTCCCGTTTGCATCAAGTGCTCTAGTCTTTGCAACGCTAGAGTAGTAATCTTTAGATTAGGCATCGTGCTTAGTCTAGTGGTTACCTGGAATTGCACCCAATCCCATGGATAGTTAGTGGTAGCCCCAGGTGGTGACAGCCCTGACGGCCGACGTATTCCACCATGTTCGGATTGGTGTTTGTAGGACCGTAGTTGGAGCTTCCTAGCCCCCTTCTCATCCCTTTCTGTGGCTAGTGTTATGATGTCCCAATATAAATAAACCCAAGAGTATCTCAGATTTTTTAGATCGATTAGAGGTTTTAGAAACAATCTCTCTCTCTCTCCCAACATCATCAAACTTTTCATAGGATGTTCTAAACTCTTTCTAGTACACTTCACGTCCCCCGTGGAAATCGATACTCTGGAATACTCCCGGGTGAAGGCTACATCGGTATCCGTGCGCTTGCGGATTTTTCTGTTTGCGTTAATAAATACCAACAAGCTTTCTGGCGCCGTTGCCAGGGAACGGTAGCTGTGTTAGTTTATAACCAAGTTCGTCCGTTTATCCTTTTTCTTTTTACCACCTTCCTCATACCACAGTCATGGATTCCACTCCTATTTATAAACTTTTCGCTCCAAAGGGCAAACTACTAGAGCCACGAAAATCATCACATCCTATTCTTACAGATGGCTACGAGATTCACCCTGCTTTTATAACAATGGTTCTGGAACAAACTTTCCGGGAAAAGAAGGCGAAAATCCATATGTTCACCTTCGAGAATTTGAGCAATTGTGTTCATGCTTGAATATTCCTGGCATGAAACATGAGACCCTAAAATGGAAACTATTTTTGTTCTCTCTTTCTGAGAGAGTGAAACAATGGTATGCTCATAATTCTAGAAGTGTGAACGGAAATTGGGAGGAACTTCGAGACAAATTTTGTTTGCTTTCTTCCCTACTTCTTAAATTATCACTCTTCGTCTTGAAATTTTTAATTTTAAACAAAAAGAGAAAGAAACCATAGGAGCATCTTGGGCAAGATTTTCAAATTTAATCCCATGTGGCCCAGATTTGTCTTTGCCTGACCAAGTCCTTTTACAACACTTCCATTATGGCCTTAGCAAAGAAGCTGCCCTATTCCTCGATACATCTTCTAGAGGATCATTTTCACATATGGCCGTTAGTGAGGGAAAAGTTATCCTTGACAAAATTTTTGAAAACACCCCATACACTGGCATCTACGATGAATTCCCTGAAGAAGAAGTCGAGACAAGCCCCAAACCATTAGAGGAGGAACATGCTACTGAATTAGAAATTCCAATTGACTCATCTAGTAATTTGGTTGTCGAGGAACCTCTCGAAAAGGGAACGCAAACCCAACTAGAGGATGATGAACCATCTCCTCTAGAGCTTCCCTTTGCATTTGAGGAAGATATCTTTGAAGATTATGGAAACACCTCAAATTTTCCTATTCAAGCGAGACCTCTAGAAAAGACCACTCCATCTGATCTGCAGGAAGAAACAGTTAGCATAGAACATATCAAAAGTCTTTCTGCAATTATGAGTTATGAATGGTTGACCGAAGCGGAGTTATCACCCGAGGTAGCTCGAATCATCTCCCCTTCAACCATTCTCTTATGCCAAATTAGAGGGCCTGCTAGAGAAGTCCACTACAATCCTTCAGTCGGGATAAACATAATTTTAAAGGAGTTAGCTGATACTCTTTATCCCGACACGTCCTTGACAGTTAACTCCATCCCAAAAACTTTTACATGGTCCAACAGGATTTATTCTTGAAAGCCAGGAAGTTTTAAGGACAGTTCCTGTTAGAATCAACAACTCTGAGATATATCTAGATTTTCATATTTATGACATCTCAGAGATTCCTCTCTTGATTTGCAGATCAATCATGAGGCTTCTACAGAAAAACCACTACAAGGTCATTTAGACTTCAATGTTGGGAATTCCACTATGACTATTCCTCTTGCCCGATCTACAAAAACAATAGTGGAACCCAAACCTAAGCAAGACCTTATTGAGGAGGCCTTAATGGCATCTTTAGAAGAAATGGCCCAACCATCCTTCGACATCGAACACTTCATTGAAGAAGAGGACGAGTTTGCAGAACCCATTGAGCTAGACCAAAATGAGAAACCTCCACCTCCTTCAATAGAGTTGAAACCTCTTCCTCCTGGTTTGAAATATGTCTTCCTACACAATAATTGACAAACCCTAGTAATCATCAGTGACAAACTTTCAAAAGAAGAAACACAAAAACTCGTCACTGTTCTTGAAAGACATAGATTAGCCATAAGCTACTCACTCGAAGACCTCAAGGGCATTAGTCCTGCTCTCTACACCCACCGCATCCCTATCGATCCTAATTGCACACCTTCAAGGGAGCCACATAACACCTAGCACACGGTACAAAATAAGATGAACACGCTTTTACAAAATTTTGGCAACATAACACCTATGCACAAGAGATACTCTATTATTACAGAAAGCATACCCTATCAAAATCTTTCTTAGAGAGCATATGGAAATTCTATTTTGGGTCCATTCTAGTTGTTTCGATTTTTAATATGCATGCAAGACGTCCTATTCGACCTCACAGGGCAATCGAGCCAAAAATCGAAGTTAGTGCCGGTGACAAGGCTTTTACTCGTCTCTCCCTATAATATCTACTTGAGAGCTATACGGTACTCACTTAGCGACTAACGAAGCGCTATTATGTACCTGCAGAAAATGAACCTTTCGTGCCAGCACGCCACGAAAGCGTCCCCATACATTACCGTTCACTATAGAAACGGTATCCATGCGTTAAGCCACTGCATAGATAGCGTCCAACCTCGGACACCCTCCGTTTGAATGGAGTGTATCCTTGCCTCACATACTTGACATGCAGAATGCTCACGTATGAAACACATGGCGACACTGAAGGATCAGATGGCGACTAGAGAGGGGGGGGGAGTGAATAGGAGCCGGTAAAAATTCTTCCCAAAGAACCCGGCCTATACCCTAGTCAAACCCCGGTCACACATGAGCGATGGATCGAATCACACACCAATCGCCAAGACCACGAGGTTATGGATCAACCTCTAGCCTTAGGAACGATTCCTAGAAGCACACGCGGAAGCACTAGAAAAGAAGGAAGGAATCGAAACAAGAAGCACTGCACACAGCTCCTGGCGGACTGTCTGGCCTGGCAGTGCGGACCGTCCGCGATGAACCGTCCGCGCCGACGTCGCGGACCGTCCGCCCCTCTCCGCGGACCGTCCGGGCCCTCTCCGCGGACCGTCCGTTAAACACACACGGAACACCGAAGCGACCCGAGAAAAACGGACCGTCCGCCGAGGCCGGCGGACCGTCCGCGCCACCCGCGGACCGTCCGCTACTCAAGCCCGGACCGTCCGCAACCGGCTGCAACAAAAACCAAAAGCCACACCGGATCGAAAACAAAGACGCGCAAGAACACGACGAACACGCGACGAACGAGGCTCCTCGCGGACCGTCCGCGACCCCCCGCGGACCGTCCGCGCGCGCGCACGCAACAAAGCAAACCCACGACCCCGAAAGTCAACTCCCCCAAATCATCATCGGATTTCCCAAACGGTTGAAGCTATGGAGACAAGGGTTTGGGGACTTGAAAAGCGTCACACAAGGATGCTATAGCCCAAAAATCTTGCCTCCTAACTCCCTAAATCACCGGGAATCGCGAATCCTTTGAGCACCACCAAAAGCTATAGCACCGAACGAAAACTCACGAATCGAAGTGGTTTCGCGGCGTTTGAGGGCACAAGATCAAGCACAAAGATGCACAAGACATCTATCCATGTTTCCCTCAAAGAGATCCGGGGACAAACCCACTCAAATCCACGGAATCACACCGGGAACAAAGGCACGAAAACAAGCACGAAAAGCCACGAAAAACAACCCCGAATCTTCTATACAAACCAGGAAAGATTCACAAGGTCTAGCATGCCGCCCTAGCATCCATCCCTCTCAACAAATCTCTCATGAAGCTCTCATGCTAGCCTAGAGAAAATGGAAGGAAAAAATAGCTACGAAAATGAGAAAGAGGAGGGAGGAAATGAAACCCTAAGTCGCGGAGAGAGAACGCCATCCACACACACTCATGGCTTATATATCAGGTCCCGCCGGAGTGGTAAATGACTCGACTACCCCTAACTAAACTACTGGCGATACAACCCACGTAGGGGCATTTAGGTAATGTTTGTGGGTCTTGCCATCGGACGGCCACGCCTTTGCCGCACCCCGCGTCCTCCCGACGCAAGCCATGCGATCCCGCCGCGTGTCCTCCGCCTCGAAGCTTCCCGACACGCCGGATCTCGTCTCCGTCGTGTTGGGCCCTCGGACTTGGTTTTGAGGCCCAAACCAAGAAACCGTCCGCCGATGGTTTTGTGGGCAAACCACCAAACCCCGCGTGCCCGGTCCGGCCTCCCGCCAAACCACTTGACTTGACCGCCACCGTGCACCGGCTCGATTGTCCATGACTTCGTCTCGCTCGTGTCGCCACCATGTGGCCCGCACCCAGTCCCGCTGTCCACCGGGTCCCTCGAACCGAGCCTACTTGTCTCTCCATCTCCCGGAGGCCCCTCAAGGCTGAAGACCTTTCGCGCCCGTTCTTCACCTGCAACAACACGAACTAGGCCGCAGCCTACACCTGCGAACTAAGCCAAGAGTCAGTCCAACACCCGTTGTCAATCACTCATCACTGAGGAGCGGTCATCCATCGACCACTGGGACGCTCCTGGTCCTCAATCTCCCCCTTGATGAGTGCATTGACAACACACAACACGAAATGAAATTCAGAGAAAGAAAGAAAGAAAGAAGAAAGAAAAACAAGGAAGCTCAACTCATGACCAAAACCGAAGAAAGGCGAAGAAAGGTCACAAGCCAAGCAAAGCACAAACTCCACATCGAAAACAGCAAGAAAGCTCCCCCTGAACAAGTGGATGCAAACTTCCAAATTTCAGCTCACCTCTTCTGAATTTTCATTAAGCTCACCTCATCTCCCCCTTGTTGACAATGTATGAATCAAGGTGAAAATGCAGAAATGCAACACAAAGCATATAAACATCTACATGGGCTTCTCAAATAGGCCAAATCTCGTGTCAAAGGCTAAAAATGAGACAAAGATCACACATATGAATCATAGCATAGTCAAAGCATCGCCACAAGTAATATATGAAAATACAAGCATGTGACAAAGCAAAATTTTCAGATTTAAGCATTTTTACCAAAAGAAGGCTTGCTTCACATGTAAAAGCCTATCCATGTCACACTTGAGCCACAAACATGCATACCATTCAAAGATCATACAGGGATATCAAATTCGCAGCAAAAGATCATGGCAAACACCCATAAAGCAAAGCATGTCATGTCAAAGCTCATGAGCCATGTGTCCACTTCGGGGAGACTTCTCCACTGGTGAACATCATGCAACATGTTTAGCACCCATATGTGAAAGATAAGACATTTTAAGCATAGACATGATGGATGGAGCATTTTTCAAGCATTCACACTTCTTTTCAAGATTAATTCATTTTATGGTACATGAAGTGCCTTTGCGGCAAAAAGAAGCTTATGCTCCCCCATGAATGCAACATAGGCTAAACATTCACCATGATATTCGGCCTTTGGCCCAAATGCAAGAACAAGGCATCCAAGCACAATCTAAGCATGAAAAGCACATTTAGACCAAGCTGTGACATGGATACACAACTACACATGAGTGGAGCATATTTCATCAAAAATTAGTCAAGATTAGCATTTATTTCAAAAAGGGCTATCTCACCACACATATATTTCAAATATTCCAAGAGCATAGCCTCACATCACCATTTCTCCACACATATGACCAATATCTCACAAATAGCCAAAGAGACTCAAATATGGCATATGAAAGAAGCTCATTATCCTAAAATGCAATATGATACAAATGCAACATGATATATGACAAGATGGCTATCCTACCATGGTTTATACATCAACCAAAGCATGTATATACATCAAAGTAAACATGGTATGATACATATGATACAAAAAGGAACTCCCCCAAGAAACAACTAGAAAGGGCAACAAACCCCAAGTTCCCTCCGCAAGCGCACAAATGTAGCTTGGTCGAGAGGCTTTGTGAAAATGTCGGCTAGTTGATCTTGGGTAGGGACATGTCTCAACACAATGGTTCCTTTCTCCACTTTGTCCCTCAAGAAATGATACCTCACTTCTATATGTTTGGTTCTGGAGTGAAGCACTGGGTTTTTGGCTACACTTATGGCACTGGTGCTATCACAAAGAAGTGGGATCTGGGTGCACTCCTCACCAAAGTCTCTCAAAGTGTATGAAATCCACAACAGCTGGGAACAACAACTCGCGGCGAAGCAACATACTCCGCCTCCGTGGTAGAGCGAGCTACACTAGATCGCTTGCGGGAAGACCATGAGACCAACGAAGACCCAAGAAACCGGCAAGTACCGAAGTAGACTTCCTCTCGACTCGACAACCAGCAAAATCCGCATCGGAAAAACCATGAAGGGAAAGAGTCGAGGAGGAAGAATACCAAAGGCTAAGACCAGGGGCAGACAGTAGGTACCTGAAAATCCTCTTGACGGCCTGTCGATGTGATGTCCTCGGCGAAGCCTGAAAACGAGCGCACAGACACACGCTGAACTGTATGACTGGCCTCGTCACCGTCAAGTAGAGGAGGGAGCCGATCATGCTCCTGTACTCCCGCTGGTCCACTGGTTCTCCGTCCTCATCCGCATCCAAAGTAGCCGTACTCCCCATGGGAGTCGACATCGGCTTCACATCTTGCATCTGGAACTTCCTCAGCATGTCTTTTGTGTACTTGGTCTGGTGCACAAATGTACCGTCCTTCACTTGCTTGATCTGCAGCCCGAGAAAATATTGCAACTCTCCCATCATGCTCATCTCGAACTCCCTGCTCATCTCATCTGCAAACTTGGCAACAAGGTTATGTGACGAGCCACCAAAGACAATATCATCCACGTATATCTGAACAATCAGCAAGTCATTTCCATGCTTGAGGAGAAACAAAGTCCTATCCACGTTACCCATCACAAACCCTCTGCTCAACAGAAAACCTCTCAATCTCCCATACCAAGCACGGGCGCCCGTTTCAACCCATACGAGCCCTTTTCAACCCGTATACCCCGTGTGGGTACGGCTCGCTCTCAAACCCCGGTGGTCGCTTCACATACACCTCCTCCTCTATGACCCCATTCGGAAAAGCACTCTTCACGTCCATCCGAAACAACTTGAACCCTTTAGCCACGGCAAAGGCTAGAAGAATCCGAATTGCCTCAAGACGGGCCACGGGGAGCAAAGGTCTCCTCATAGTCGATCCCCTCCTTCGACTAAACCCCCCGAGCAACAAGTCCGGACTTGTTCCTCACAACCATCCCATTCTCTCCCTCTTTGTTCTTCCAAACCCACTTGGTTCCTATGGGATGGCAATTTGGAGGTGGTTCAACTAACTCCCACACCCGGTTCCTCTCAAAGTTTTCCAACTCCTCATGCATAGAATTGACCCGAGTTTGCATCGGATAAAGCATGTCCAATGTCCTTGGGCTCAAAAGTAGCAACAAAAGCAGCATGAGCAAAATGAGAGGAATTCCTGGACCTCGACCGTGTAGTGCGTTCGTCGATGTTTCCAATGATCTTCGACAGGGGATGTACTTCTTGAATCCGCCGGGGAGCCTCACGCCTCGAGACTACCTCCCCCTCAACTTCAGCTTCTCTCACCTGGTCCTCTTGTTGCACCGTCGTTGTCCATGATGTAGACGGTCCATGCTCCAAAGTGGTCGTAGGGGAAGTAGTGGGTACATGCTCAGCTTCGGGCGCATGGTTCTCCCCATTATCATCTCCAGCTTCATCTTTCTCCTCCTCAAATAGGTCCTCGGCCATCTCTTCATCACCTGCACATTCAAAGCCAAGAGAGGTACATGGCATTGTCTCGTCGAAGGTCACCTCGCAAGTCTCCATGATTTTGTTAGTCTCAAGGTTAAGCACCCTATAGGCTCTAGAATGGTTAGCATATCCAAAGAAAATACCATCACTAGACCTAGCCTCAAACTTGTCGAGTTTTCCCTTCTTCAGAATAAAGCATTTGCAGCCAAAGACTCGGAAATGACTCACCTTGGGTGCCCGACCATGCATCAGCTCATAACAGGTCTTCTTCTTGAAAGCTCGCAATAAAATCCTATTGGAAACATGACAAGCCGTATTGACCGCCTCAGCCCAATACCTCCTAGGAGTCCTGTGCTCATCGAGCATCGTCCTAGCCATCTCACAAAGAGTCCGATTTTTCCTTACCACAACTCCATTTTGAGGGGACACAAAAGGGGTCGAATACTGATGTTCAATACCTAGATCACGACAAAAGTCATCAAAACGAGAGTTCTTGAACTCGGAGCCATTATCACTGCGGATAGCTCGAATAGCATTCCCATGCCTCTCGTTTTTCAACCTCACGATCAGATCTCGAACAAAACCAAAAGTCTCACTCTTATCCTCCAAGAAGAACACCTAGGCATAGCGAGAGTAATCATCCACCACAACAAGGACATACCACTTCCCACCCACCGAGCGAACTCGAGCTGGCCCAACAAGATCCATATGCAACAGCTCTGTCGGACGCTTTGTCATGACATCGGTCAGGGGTGGATGGGGAGTGGCTACCATCTTGCCATGCCTACAAGGAGCACAAACCAAATCCTTCTCAAGCTTCAACCTCGGCAATCCTCGGATAAGGTCAAGACCACTCAAGCGGGAAACCAAATCAAAGCTCAAGTGTCCCAACCGCCTATGCCATTTCCACAAATCAGAAGAAGGACCGGCCATCAAACAAAGCGGGACCCAAAGAACGAGAGAAATCGACCCCGAAAATCGACCCTCGGGGATGATCATACGGACAAGATCACCTCGAGAATCAAGCAAACGAGACTCGCCAGACTTGAAACGCACCTCAAAACTCTCATCAAGCAACTGAGAAACCGAAAGCAAATTGAAACCCAAAGACTTCACAAGAGCCACTCTCTTCAACGTTACCTTGTCACTCACATGCACAACACCCTCTGACAGCACCCTTCCTCGTCCATTGTCCCCAAATGTGATGTACATCTTTTCCTTCACGGGGGTGAGGCTGGAGAACCACTTCTTATCTCCGGTCATGTGTCGAGAACACCCGGAGTCGATCAACCGAATGTCCTCCAAGCCTCACCTCCCGCGTCGGGAAACAAGAACGAGAATGAGCTAGCGACTCGACACTCGGGGTTAGCACAAAGAAAGTTAAACCGGTGTCGAGCCATCTGCTCAAAGGAGGGGTTAGCAAACATCATTCCCTTGCCACCAAACTTCCCATGTCCCATGGGAGGAGTACGAGCACCACGAGGGGGAAAACATGGTCCGTAGTTCCTCTGGAACCCAAAGCTGCGATCATCTCCCCTAAACCCGTATTGAGGACGAGTAGGGGGACGTCCAGCAAAACCACCACGAGCCCAACCAAACCTCTCACCAGCACGCACACCATCCTCTCTCCTGACAAACCTCTCACCACCACCTCTCTGTGGGAACCTTCCAACACTCCTCACACTTCCCACACCCCGTGGAAGTGGCACTCTAGACTCAGGAATACCATGAGACTGGCGATACTTGTCCTGGTTCGCTTGCTCCCTAGCAAGCCTCTCATCCCTCTTCCTCTTGTAGCAAAACTCTGCAAGATGCCTCTCCTTGCCACAATACTCACACCTGAAGGGGATGGGTTTTCGTTTTGGCTCTGGCTTCTCTCTAGGCTTCTCACCCTTCTCACCCACAAACTTCACCGGTTTCTGGAAATCATTTGTCTTAGGTGGGAATTTGGGTGGATCTTGGGTTGTGTCAAGCTTGTTGCAAAGGTAGTTAGGCTTTGGTGTGAAAGAGTTCTTGGGTGCTTTTGGAAGTGGGACTTGGATCTCTCCGATCACCTCAAACTCAGGGTTAGACTCAACACACTTTTCATACACACTCTCCCCCTTTGTTCTCTCCCACTTTCTCACCCAACTTCTCAAAACCCAAACCACGACCATCGGCTCTCTTGAACTCCTCAATCATGATTTTCAATTGAGGTTCCCGCCGTACAACCAACCCAACACCTTCCTCAAATAGTCATTCTCCTCATAGATGACATCCAAACGGGAAGTAAGTTCAAGATTGCGCAAAGTGACTTCATCACAACTAGTGCATGCATTGACAACGAGGAGATTTCAAAGATGCTTCCAAAGAACTAATGGTAGAACGAGCATCAACAAGCTTAGCATGCATAGTAGGACATGACTTGCAAGCACCAAGCAAAGTAGGTCTAGCCTTAAGCTCATCATACTCAGTCATAAGAGCATCTAGTTTAGCCAAAGTAGAAGCATTCTTCTCATTAAGCAGTTTGATCTCATTCAACCATGCATCACATTCAACACATTCAACATCATCAGGAGTAGTAGGAGCAAGTTTCAAAGAATCATTCTCAAGTTTCAATTCAAGCAATTTGGACTCTAACTCTCCTACTTTCTCACTAGCATTCTCAAGTTGTGCCCTAAGATCTTTCCTCATCTTTTTGGCATCTCTAAGCACACTATCACGGTTATCAAGCAAGCCATTCAACCAAGCAATCTCAGCAAGCAAAGAGTCGGGGTCACGGTTTACCTCATCCTCCGAGTCGGAGTCGCTGTCTTCCTTCTCACTCTTCTTGCTGCTTGAGCTATGGGCCATGCCACAAAAGCCCTCAAGCGCCACACAGCTCAGCCCGCCGAGGTTCCGCTTGCACTCTTCTTGCCATTGCGCCTCCCGGCGTCTTCTTCTTCGGCCGCTTGAGCTTGATCGCTCCTCGCTTGAGCTTGAGTCAACGTCGCTCGCACCGGCCACCATCGCTCTTGCCTTGTTCTTCTTGTAGCCGCTCTTGCTCGGTCGCCACTTGTCCTTGTCCTTGCTCTTGGACTTGTTGAAGTGCTTGCCCTTGGAGGAGTACTTGTCTTCACGCCTCGGGTGCGCCTTGTACTCGTTCACCTTGTACTTGTTCTCCTCCGCTTCCGGGCACTCGGCGATGAAGTGGCCACGCTTGCCACACTTGTAGCACGTCCCTGAGCTCCGCCTTGCGTTCCTCCGACTCTCGTGTAGTCGATCAAACATTCTTGAGAGCAAGGCCAGCTCCTCCTCGCCTAGCACATCAAACTCCTCATCTGGAATGGACATGAGAGAAGACAAGGAAAACTGTCGACGAGGAAGGGTTAGATTTGCCCTTTGATCCGCCCACAAGAGCAAGACTATGGTCGGTCGAGCCCTCATGCTTGGATTGCAACTTCCGTCAACCTCGACCGACTTGAGCTTAGAAAAGAGGTCATCCAACTCAATAGTCAAGTAATGCCTAGACTCCTTGATGGCCTCAACCTTAGCACCCCAAACATTTGGGTCCAAGACATGCAAGAGCTTCAAAGCCTGATCATGCTCGGTGTACGGAAAATCCTCAACATTAGCCTTCATGTTGTTCACGACGGCGGTGAACCTCTGAAACATCACATCAATGTCCTCACCGGAAAGTGGAGTGAAATTCTCATATTGCATCCGGTAAGAGACAAAGAGGCGAGCCTTCACATGGTTATCACCACCGTGAGCAACCAACAACTTTTCCCAAATTTGCCAAGAAAGATTCAAATGGCGAACACGCTCAAACTCAGGATCACACAAGCTCCGGACCAAGTGATCAACGGCTTTTGCATTAGCCTCATACTTGGCCTTAGCACCGGCATCGGTCACCATAAGAGTATGGATGTTGACCGGAATAGCATAGGTCTTGTCAAGCACAATGAAATCCAACAGCTTCCCACAAAGAAAGATCATCATACGAGCCGCCCACTTGTGGTAACCCTTGCCATCGAAGTGCGGCGGACCGCCTCGCTCAATGTACGCCATCTTAGGATTCGAGACTTTTCAAAGTCACAAAGAATCCGGCACCAAGCTCTGATACCAATTGAAGGATCAGATGGCGACTAGAGAGGGGGGGAGTGAATAGGAGCCGGTAAAAATTCTTTCCAAAGAACCCGGCCTATACCCTAGTCAAACCCCGGTCACACACGAGCGATGGATCGAATCACACACCAATCGCCAAGACCACGAGGTTATGGATCAACCTCTAGCCTTAGGAACGATTCCTAGAAGCACACGCGGAAGCACTAGAAAAGAAGGAAGGAATCGAAACAAGAAGCACTGCACACAGCTCCTGGCGGACTGTCCGGCCTGGCAGTGCGGACCGTCCGCGATGAACCGCGCGGACTGTCCGACCTGCTACCGCGGACCGTCTGCGCCGACATCGCGGACCGTCCGGCCCTCTCCGCGGACCGTCCGTTAAACACACGAGAACACCAGAAGCGACCCGAGAAAAACGGACCGTCCGCCGAGGCCGGCGGACCGTCCGCGCCACCCGCGGACCGTCCGCTACTCAAGCTCGGACCGTCCGCAAACTGGCTGCAACAAAAACCAAAAGCCAAACCGGATCGAAAACAAAGACGCGCAAGAACATGACGAACACGCGACGAACAGGCTCCTCGCGGACCGTCCGCGACCCCCCCGCGGACTGTCCGCGCCGCGCAGACAGAACAGCAAACCCACGACCCCGAAAGTCAACTCCCCCAAATCATCATCGGATTTCCCAAACGGTTGAAGCTATGGAGACAAGGGTTTGGGGACTTGAAAAGCGTCACACAAGGATGCTATAGCCCAAAAATCTTGCCTCCTAACTCCCTAAATCACCGGGAATCGCGAATCCTTTGAGCACCACCAAAAGCTATAGCACCAAACGAAAACTCACGAATCGAAGTGGTTTCCCGGCGTTTGAGGGCACAAGATCAAGCACAAAGATGCACAAGACATCTATCCATGTTTCCCTCAAAGAGATCCGGGGAGAAACCCACTCAAATCCGCGGAATCACACCGGGAACAAAGGCACGAAAACAAGCACGAAAAGCCACGAAAAACAACCCCGAATCTTCTATACAAACCAGGAAAGATTCACAAGGTCTAGCATGCCGCCCTAGCATCCATCCCTCTCAACAAATCTCTCATGAAGCTCTCATGCTAGCCTAGAGAAAATGGAAGGAAAAAATAGCTACGAAAATGAGAAAGAGGAGGGAGGAAATGAAACCATAAGTCGCGGAGAGAGAACGCCATCCACACACACTCATGGCTTATATATCAGGTCCCGCCGGAGTGGTAAATGACTCGACTACCCCTAACTAAACTACTGGCGATACAACCCACGTAGGGGCATTTAGGTAATGTTTGTGGGTCTTGCCATCGGACGGCCACGCCTTTGCCGCACCCCGCGTCCTTCCGACGCAAGCCATGCGATCCCGCCGCGTGTCCTCCGCCTCGAAGCTTCCCCGACACGCCGGATCCCGTCTCCGTCGTGTTGGGCCCTCGGACTTGGTTTTGAGGCCCAAACCAAGAAACCGTCCGCCGATGGTTTTGTGGGCAAACCACCAAACCCCTCGTGCCCGGTCGGCCTCCCGCCAAACCACTTGACTTGACCGCCACCGTGCACCGGCTCGATTGTCCATGACTTCGTCTCGCTCGTGTCGCCACCATGTGGCCCGCACCCGATCCCGCCGTCCACCGGGTCCCTCGAAGCCGAGCCTACTTGTCTCTCCATCTCCCGGAGGCCCCTCAAGGCTGAAGACCTTTCGCGCCCGTTCTTCACCTGCAACAACACGAACTAGGCCGCAGCCTACACCTGCGCACTAAGCCAAGAGTCAGTTCAACACCCGTTGTCAATCACTCATCACTGAGGAGCGGTCATCCATCGTCCACTGGGACGCTCCTGGTCCTCAGACACACAACTTACAACCAGACGCGAAGATGGGATCCGTGGAATGGATCACTCCATCAACCCTCGCAATTCCCATGACGCGGCACAGCACATGTTAAAACACGTGGCTCATCTAGTTTGGTTGTGCAAGAAAGTAAGTCTGACATAAAGTAATGTGCTGGGAGTTAGCAAAATAAACCATAAGTTAACGAGCCACCTGAAAGAACCCAAAAATTCCATCTAGGGCCCCTCGGTCTAGTTTATCCTTAGCGGACCAATGTGTTTTGGAAAATCAAACAATCTTGGCAATTTTTATTCAAAAACCAGTGATTAAGGTAATTAATTAATCTCTGGTGCATATAATTGCTCTGATGCCAACTGTGACAACCCGCCCAGGAAAATACCGTACTACCGCCTAAAGTAATCCACTTTGGTCATTAGGCAATAATAAAGTATCATCTTGTCGTTAGTTGTTGGGTTAATGAGGACCATGTGTGGTTCGAGGACCGGTGGATGGTCGCTTCCTTGTGTGATGAGTGATTGACAACGTTGTGTGGACTGATTCTTGGCTAAGTATTGCAGGTGCAGGTTGCGGCTTGACTCGTGTTGGTGCAGGTGAAGAACAAGCGCGAAAGGTCGTCGCCGGTGAGGCCTCCAGGTGTGGAGAAGACAAGTAGGCTTCGTTCGAGGGACCCGGTGGCCGGCGGGGGTCAAGTGCGGGCCGCATGGTGGCATGAACAGCAAGATGAAGTCGTGGACGGTTTCTTGGTTGAGCCTCAAAACCAAGGTCGAGCCGGGACTACGTGGGAGCCAAGTCATGAGTGGAGATTGGCGGAGGCTACACCGAGTTCGCGGGGTTTCCGGTGGTTCACCGAAAAACCACTGGGTTCCTTGGTTAATCCACAAAGCCAAGACCGGAGAACCGAAGACGGAGGTGCGAGGAGGGCGGACCGGTCCGACCGGTGGGTCCGACCGGCTCCGGCCGGGTGGGGACCGGTCCGGCCGGTGAGGAGCACCGGCCGCCCGTGTGCGACGACGCGGTCCGAATCTTCGAAGCGGAGGACACGCGTCGGGGATCGCATAGCTTGCGTCGAGGCTACGCGAGGGTGCGGTTGCGGGCATCCGTCCGATGGTGAAGACATCAAGAATTCCAAATCCGCCCTTGAGGGGCTTGTATCCCTAGTTAGTAGAGAGGGGCATTTTAGACATTCGGTTGCCGCCTATATAACCCAAGAGGTGAGAGGATGGCAGCCAACTCTTGGAACCCTAGCTCATTAGTTTTCCTATTTTCCACCTATTTTCTCTAGGTTTTCCTTAGGACTAGCAAGAGAGCTTCACGGAGAGATCTTGTAGAGAGGGATGGATGATCGGGCGGCTTGCTAGACCTTGTACGAACCTTTGTTTCATGTATAGATGATTCGGCGTGGTTCCTCAAGGTTTGGATGTGTTTTCCCCGGTTGTTCTTGGTGGTGATTTTCGGAGCCCTCTCTCGGTGATTTCTTTGGGTTGTTTTCGGGGCCTTTCTCTTGGGGATTTGATGGGGGAAATTTGTGGGAACCCTTCGTGGTTCTTTGGGCGTGATTCCCCTCCCAAATCCGTGAGTAAAGGTGCTCGATTTTGGGGGTTTCTTGAGTTCTTGGGTTGGAGGTGCTCTCGGCGGGATTTCTTCGATTCCTCCTTTTTGGACGAGTTTTTGTGGGATTAAACTTGGCTATGAACTCCTCATGAGGTGTTCTTGATATCCCCAAAGTCTTGTTCAAGTCCGTGGAGCGATTCGGGAGATCGAGATTTGGATTTGGGGGAGTTGACCCGAGGGTGCTTGTTCATCCCGAGTCGCCTGTGCCCTACACCGGTCGACCGGTGCTCTTGGCGGTCCGACCGGTGCAAGCCCTTGTGGGTTTTTGCTCGGGTGAACGTCTTGGTGTGTTCGTTGTTGTCCCGTGTTGCTGCTTGTTTCGAGTTTGGGTCCGTTTGGTGCTCGGTTGACTCGTTTGGTGCCTTGGGGGCTTTCGGTCGCCACCGGCCTCGACCGGTGTGTCTCACCGGTCCGACCGGTGTAGAGCCACATAGTGAAAGTTGCTCGGTTTCACCGGCGGGGACCGGTCCGACCGGTGGTGCTCACCGGTCCGACCGGTGTGGGTCCGTAGACTCGAGGCTTGGTTTTTCCGTTGCGTTTCTCGGGTCGGAAGGTGGTGTGTTGGTTCCTAGGTCCGGTGGCACTCCGGTGGCTACGTGGGCTTGACCAACCTTGGTAGTGAGTCGGAGACGTGTGTTGGAAGCCGTGTTCATCTTGTTGGAGTTTCGATCTCCTTCGAGAAGAATTTTTATCGGCTCCCATTCACTCCCCCCCCCTCTCCGGTTCGCCGTATCGGTCCTTCAAGTGGTATCGAGCCGGTTCGGGTCTTTGTTGACTCTAACCGGTCTAAGATCCAAGGATGGCGTACCGAGAACGGGGTTCGGGTCCTCCACACTTCGATGGCAAGAACTACCGGATGTGGAGCAAGCGGATGGGTGCGTTCCTCCGCGGAAAGGGTCGCTTGCTTTGGGATGTCACGGTGGACACAGAGCTATGTCCGGACCGATGGATTTCCTTGCTCCAGGATCGAGGGATAGCTTCGACGCCAACAATAAGGCGGTCGACTACTTGTTTCGTGCTTTGTGTCAGCCTGAGTTCGATCGGGTGCACACCGAGCACTTGGCTTGCAGGATTTGGGCGGTGTTGAAGGAGACTCATGTTGGGAACGCCCAGGTTCAGGCACGGATGTATGCGACCTACCGGAGAGAGTACGAGAACTTCACTCATCTCCCCGGTGAGTCCATCGATGCCTTGTTTCAGAGGTTCACGGTGGTTGTGAACAACATGAGGGCCAATGTGGACGTGCTCCCGTACGATGATCATGATAGAGCGGTCAAGCTCTTACACTCTTTGGATCGTACGTTATGGGGCGGAAAGTTCGAGGCCATTGTCGAGTCGGAGAAGTATGACACTCTGACGGTGAACGAGCTGTTCTCGAAGCTCAAGTCGGGCCGAGGTGGATAGGGGCATGATCGCCAAGCTCGAGGGACCGACCGATTCCCATAGTCTTGCCCTCGTTGGTGGTTCGAAAGGAAAGGCTAACACTAATCCATCCACCGGGATGTTCTCTTTCTCCTCTTTGATGTCTATGCCAGATGAGGAGTTCGACGAGCTTGGAGAGGACGAGCCGACGCGCTCCGACGAGGCGGTTCGAGAAGCTGCACGAGAACCGAGTGAACATGAGGAGGAAGACGAGGACATGCTTCAAGTGCGGCAAGGCTGGACACTATTTCGCCGAGTGTCCGAAGGTGAACGACCCCGACAAGCACAAGTTCAAGGACAAGAAGAAGAAGTCCAAGACGAAGGATCATGGACATGGGAAGAAGACACGGTCTCGAGAGAAGATGAAGAGATCAAGCGACATCGAGTCTGATTCCAAGGACACGTCTTCAAGCTCGAGTGATGAAGACGAAGAGGATGAGAAGAAGAGGAGGAAGAAGAAGAACTTTGGCAAGTATCTCAACGGCCTTTGTGTGACGGGCCTAAGCCTCAAGGACGACTTCTGCGGCATGGCTCGCGGTTCGAGCGACAAGAGAAGCCGGAGAAGGACGCCTCGGACTTGGATTCCGAGGATGAGGTATGTGATGAGCTCTCCTCTTTGCGCAAGGAGAATGAGGAGTTGGTTGACTTGCTCGATAATCGCGATCACATGCTTAGAGAGGCTAAGAAGCTTAGGAAGGAGCTTAGATCTTCACTCGAGGATGCTAGGACTAGAGTGGGCGAGCTAGAGACACGGGTGCTTGATAGCAAGCTTGAGATTGATTCCCTTAAGGCTAGCCCCGTTGTTTCGGATGAGAACGATTGTCTTGATTGCTCTGTTTTCTGGTGACTTGGTCGATCTTAGGGAGAAGTATGCCTCCAAGTGTGAGGAACTAGATGTGCTTAGGGTTGAGTTAGCTGAGCTACAATCTAGACCCACTTTGCTTGGTGCTTGCACTTCTTGCCCTAGTTTGCATGAAAAAATTGCTGAGCTCCGTTCTCGCATTGTTTTGCTTGAGGCTGACTTGAAAGTGCCTATTCCTACTTCTTGCTCTACATGTGAGTTGCATGCTATGAAGAATTTGGATCTTGCAAAATGTGTTGGTCGCTTGCAAGATGAGAATGATAAGTTGCGTGAAGCGCTGAGTTGGTTGTCGAGTCAAGAACCTCAGCTTGGTATGATGATTGCTAGCTGTAAGCGCTTTGACGGTTGGGCTTTGGGTTTGGATAAGGTTGGTGAGGGCAGTGGTGAGAGAGAAAGGAAATTTGGGAATGTTTCAGTTCCACCACAACCCACACCCAAAGACAACTTTGCATCCAAGCCAAACCAACCAAGAGAAAAACCGAGTGAGAAGGCAAGTGAAATGCCTAGTGAGAAACCAAGTGAGAAGCCTTGTGAAGAGCCTCATCCCAAGCCTAAGCCCAGATCGATCCGTTTCCATTGTGAGTTTTGTGGAAAGGATGGTCACAAGAGAGCGTTTTGCTTCAAGAGGAAGCGTGAGGAGAGAATGGCAAAGGAGTGGGCTAACAAGGACAAGTACCACCCTTTCGATGGTGTACTTGAGCCTCGTGTGCGGTTGCCCGGGGCCAAGGCGAGTGTGAGGTCGGTTCGGGCTTGGGGAGAGCGGAAAGGTTGTTGGAGGTGCTTCTTTGCCCGTGCTACACCGGTCGGACGGTGTGGAGCACCGGTCGGACCGGTGCGGGCAGCCCGGACGGGCGGCGGTTGGGTTTCGTGCTCGTACGGGTGCGAGGGTTGTTTACGGAGGTCGTGGTTCGGTGGTTGGTCCGGGAAAGTTTGCGGGGAGGCCGGTTTGCTAGGCATTCTCCCCCTCGAGCTCACTACGGGGATGGGAGGAGTCATGGCTTTGAGAAGGAGAGGAGGGATGGTCCACGAGCTTTCTTTCGTGGTTTTGGTCCTCCTCCGGGCGAGAGAGGGTTGGTTCCCTCATGGTGGTTACCGTGGTGGTGTTCGTGGAGGTAGCTTTGGTAGGAAAGATGGTTTGGTTTTTGCTAACCCCACTTTTGAGCAAATGGCTAGGCACTGGTTTTACACATTTGGAACTAACCCCAGTGTTGAGTCGGTTGCTCGCTCTCGCTCTTGGTTTTGAGTTGCAGGTGGATCGTCCGGAGAACATTTGGTTGATATCGGGGGGTGGTTCTTCGGCCTCATATCCCGGTGGTGACATAGATGTACATCACTTTCGGGGATGGTGGACAAGGATGAGTGACTTGTGAAGAAATGATAAAGGTAAGTGAATTTGTGACCTTCAAGTGTGTGGCCTTGGTCAAGCCACTTGGTTCTTTTTGCTCTTTGCCCTATCTCATGTGTGTAAGGTGAGCTTTGTATGTTCTTTGGCCTTAATGCATGAGGTTAGGGGGAGCTTGTGAAGTTTGTGCTCCCTTGCTTTTTGCCGGTGGTGTCGAGCCCTTTTTGCCTCCCCTCGAGGAGCCGGTCGTTTGTGAGCTTTGTGTGTGGGAGCTCCTTTGTAGCATATGTATAGTTTTCCTTTGTGCATTTCTTGCATTTGGCATGGCATATGTAACATGATGTATAGGCATCCTTGTATCTTAGATTGCATGCATTTTGTATCATATGCATTGGTTAGGAAAAGCTTCTCTCATATACATTGTTCAACATGGAATGAGATATTTGTCTTTGTGAGCTTGTTTGGTATGCTACGGTTAGTTTGGCTTAGCTCTTGATGATCTTGATGAATAATCCATGGTTGATAGCTATGCTTTTGAAAAATGTCTCATGTATGCTCTCTCATGTGTAAATGCCTTTACATGCTCTTGACATGTTTGTGTGGCCTTGCTATGCTTAATTTGTGGTTGGATGGCTAGTTTATTGATCATATGGGGCCAAAGGCTCATTTGCCATCATGAATGTTTAGCCTTCTTGATTTATCTTGTGGAGGAGCATAAGTTCCTTTTTGTCGCAAAGACATTTCATGTACCATTTACAAATCTGAAAATGAAATGAAAAATGCTTGGAAAATATGCTCCTATGTCATACGTGCTGAATTTAATTTGTTTTTGTGCTAAACCGTTGCATGATGCCTACCAATGAGAAGTCTCATAAATAGAAGTAGGCACATGGCTCGGTGGCTTTGACATGACATGAGGTGCTTGTGGGTGTTTGTGATGGTCTTATGGTTAGAATAGCTGTCCTAGCATGAAGTTTGTGTGGCTTTGCCATTTTGATATGCTTTGATCATGTTAAGGACTTTGCTCATGAGAGGCAAGTTTTTCGCAAAATTGCCAAAATCCATCTTAGCTTCGTCCAATGGTTGTGAAACTTGGTGATCATGTAGTTAAGATCGATACGAAGCCGTAGAGTGTCAAACTTGCTCATTTGGACATGTGTAGCATTCTTTGTTGAATTTTGTCTATTTGAGAAGCTCTAGGTTGAAAGTTTTGCATTTTTGGCTTGATTCATGCATTGCCAACAAGGGGGAGAAGTTTGAGCTTGAAATGGCTTACCGGACGCATTTAGAAGGTTTTCAGGTGGTTTCGAGCCATTTCTGGGCTCTGTTGTACACCGGTCTGACCGGTGATGAGCACCGGTCTGACCGGTGTGAGTGCTGGTCCTGTACATATGTTAGGCACCGGTCGACCGGTGGTGATGACCGGTCGACCGGTGTGAGCCGAAAGTCTTTGCTTCTGTCTGTTTCATGTGGTTTCTTGCATGCATTCGTCCAGGGGAGTTGCATTGGTTCAGGGGGAGCTTGCATGTGTGCAGGGGGAGCTCTTTGTGAGTTTTCGAGCTTTGTTTTGGTGGTTTGCGCTCTTTGCTTGAGCTTTGCTTTGTCTCGGATGTGTCGAGCCGTTGCCCTTGCCTAAGGGGTCCGAGACTTGTTTCCTTCAAGTGATCTTGCTCTTTGCCTTTGTTCGGCTTTCGATCGCTTGTTGGAGTTTCTTTTTGTTCGTTTCTTTTCTTTTTCTTTTCTCTCTTGTTACTTTCATGTGGGTGTTGTCAATGCACTCATCAAGGGGGAGATTGAGGACCATGTGTGGTTCGAGGACCGGTGGATGGTCGCTTCCTTGTGTGATGAGTGATTGACAACGTTGTGTGGACCGATTCTTGGCTAAGTATTGCGAGGTGCGGGTTGCGGCTTGACTCGTGTTGGTGCGGGTGAAGAACAAGCGCGAAAGGTCGTCACCGGTGAGGACTCCGGGTGTGGAGAAGACAAGTAGGCTTCGTTCGAGGGACCGGTGGCCGGCGGGGGTCAAGTGCGGGCCGCATGGTGGCATGAACGAGCAAGAAGAAGTCGTGGACGGTTTCTTGGTTGAGCCTCAAAACCAAGGTCGAGCCGGGACTACGTGGGAGCCAAGTCATGAGTGGAGATTGGCGGAGGCTACACCGAGTTCGCGGGGTTTCGGTGGTTCACCGGAAAACCACCGGGTTCCTTGGTTGATCCACAAAGCCAAGACCGGAGAACCGAAGACGGAGGTGCGGCGGCACCGGACCGGTCCGACCGGTGGGTCCGACCGGTCGACCGGTGGGGACCGGTCGGCCGGTGAGGAGCACCGGCCGCCGGTGTGCGACGACGCGGTCCGGAATCTTCGAAGCGGAGGACACGCGTCGGGATCGCATAGCTTGCGTCGAGGCTACGCGGGGGTGCGGTTGCGGGCATCCGTCCGATGGTGAAGACATCAAGAATTCCAAATCCGCCCTTGAGGGGCTTGTATCCCTAGTTAGTAGAGAGGGGCATTTTAGACATTCGGTTGCCGCCTATATAACCCAAGAGGTGAGAGGATGGCAGCCAACTCTTGGAACCCTAGCTCATTAGTTTTCCTATTTTCCACCTATTTTCTCTAGGTTTTCCTTAGGACTAGCAAGAGAGCTTCACGGAGAGATCTTGTAGAGAGGGATGGATGATCGGGCGGCTTGCTAGACCTTGTACGAACCTTTGTTTCATGTATAGATGATTCGGCGTGGTTCCTCAAGGTTTGGATGTGTTTTCCCGGTTGTTCTTGGTGGTGATTTTCGGAGCCCTCTCTCGGTGATTTCTTTGGGTTGTTTTCGGGGCCTTTCTCTTGGGGATTTGATGGGGGAAATTTGTGGGAACCCTTCGTGGTTCTTTGGGCTGTGATTCCCCTCCCAAATCCGTGAGTAAAGGTGCTCGATTTTGGGGGTTTCTTGAGTTCTTGGGTTGGAGGTGCTCTCGGCGGGATTTCTTCGATTCCTCCTTTTTGGACGAGTTTTTGTGGGATTAAACTTGGCTATGAACTCCTCATGAGGTGTTCTTGATATCCCCAAAGTCTTGTTCAAGTCCGTGGAGCGATTCGGGAGATCGAGATTTGGATTTGGGGGAGTTGACCCGCGGGTCGTTGTTCATCCCGAGTCGCCGAGCTACACCGGTCTGACCGGTGCTCTTGACCGGTCTGACCGGTGCAAGCCCTTGTGGGTTTTTGCTCGGGTGAACGTCTTGGTGTGTTCGTTGTTGTCCCGTGTTGCTGCTTTGTTTCGAGTTTGGGTCCGTTTGGTGGTCGGTTGACTGTTTGGTGCCTTGGGGGCTTTCGGGCCGCCACCGGTCGACCGGTGTGTCTCACCGGTCGACCGGTGTAGAGCCACATAGTGAAAGTTGCTCGGTTTCACCGGCGGGGACCGGATCGACGCGGTGGTGCTCACCGGTCCGACCGGTGTGGGTCCGTAGACTCGAGGCTTGGTTTTTCCGCTGCGTTTCTCGGGTCGGAAGGTGGTGTGTTGGTTCCTAGGTCCAGTGGCACTCCAGTGGCTACGTGGGCTTGACCAACCTTGGTAGTGAGTCGGAGACGTGTGTTGGAAGCCGTGTTCATCTTGTTGGAGTTTCGATCTCCTTCGAGAAGAATTTTTATCGGCTCCCATTCACTCCCCCCCTCTCTGGTTCGCCGTATCGGTCCTTCAGTTAACGCCTAGTAAATCACTTAAATAGCAACAAGGATCGACATATATGTATTAAAACTCACACGAATGCGAGTCCAGAGATACAACATAATTATCATCCGAAATTTACCCCGAAGGGTTTAATTATTACAAACCAGAGTTTTTGACATAACACCATAGTTCAAAGTTTTCGAAACAGCGGAATTAACTAAGTGGAAAACGGAAACACCACAGGAGGCCAGCCATGATGCCTTCAGTCGTCATCCTCCACCCACTCCAGCTCCCAGCCGGGCGGGATCTCTCCGGGCCACACATCACCAAAGGCATTACCTGGATCAACATATTATAGCAAGGCTGAGTATACTAATACTCAGCAAGATTTACCCGTCGGTGATAACTACTTCACCAACTCTAGACATGAAAGGCTTTTGGCCACTGGGTTTCTTTTGCTGAAAAGTAACAAAGAGTATGTCCTTACTTTCAAGATTTTAGCACAAGTTTTAGTGGGTTTAAGCTTTACTACATTGTCCATTGTACCATACAATTAATCAAGCACGAAATATTCATCAAGTTCCATCATTAGGGACCTCATGGCTAGTGGAGTAAGTAGTCTCAGATAACGGTGAGAGGCCGACAATCGATTGATTCAAAACCTTGCAAGGTAGACCTAAACACACGGTGGGATGCCCCCGCGAGGACATCCACCACACGGTTCCCAAAAATCCTTGGGTCGGGATAAAAGGCCACAGTCTTTGGTGCAGGCTATCCGGCATACCACGCGAGGCACCCGGACTCACCATACACCACCGGTAGCTAGCCGTGAGACGCATCCCAAGAGTAGTGATAGTTAAATCCCTAGCCGTCTCATTAAGGCACTAGGCTTACTGGTCCCATTCCCGACAAGTGCTTAGTACGTTCAAACACTTAATCCACGATAGCCATTGGACCGGAGTCCACATCCCATGCTCTTACCACATGAGCAATCCATTTAAAGAGATCTTATGATTCCTATATAGGAACCTATTCTCGCGAGTGACATCATCACCCGACTTGTAACGGTCCTATAACTTAGCAGCTATCGACCTATCATACTAGTAAGGACACAGGTACCTAGGGATCATGCATCTAAGGTTCCATACAACTCCTGAACTTAAATGCACAAGCATCCATAGATAATTGTATTTCAATTTGAAAAGGTGGGTCATATGCACCGGGGCTTGCCTTTGTCAGCAAGGTTAGCCTGAGCACCCTCGGGGTCGCCGAGTACATCCACGTACTGCAGGGCAACTTCCGCTTCTCCTTCCTCGGCTTCCGGAACGAGTGAGTAGTCACCGTCAGGAAGATGTACACGGAATGCAATGCAGGGTTCAAGCGATGTGATAGATTATTTATCTTATCCAACCCTTGTTGGCCATATTCACCTTAACAAATAATTAATTATTACTTCCCTTTTCGTGAAGGCAATTATTGATACGTGTTTTATTCTTTTAATTAAACACTTAAGTAATGTTTCCTCTCATACTTGTTATTTCATGTGAGGCTTTGATACTTCACCTTCCATTTGTAAGGTGTGTACAAAGATAGTTATTTATAAATTAATTCTTTCAATAGCAAGGGTGTGTTCTTAGCCCTTAATTGAGTTTGACCACTTTTCACAAAAAGGGGTAAGAGGAGTAAAAGGCATTTTCCTAATTTAATCCAACATTAACCTATAAAAGGCTTCCAAGCTTTTATTAAATAATAAATCACCAAAAAAATTCAGCAAAGGGTTTCTGGAGCAGCAAAATACCCATGCTAGGCCTTTGAACATACATGTAATGCTTGGGCAACTAGAAATTTAATTACTTTGAAAATAGCAAAAGCAAGCTAGCAATTCGAGTTAAAAGCATACAAATATAAATAAGCATCCAAATGCTCCTAACTACCTCACACATGTTCTCTGGTCCTAAACCATCTTAGAAAACCAGCAAACACACCTAGAATCACTACTGATCTTGCTTCACCAAATTACAAAGTAAAACATGCACATATTAAGAATAATTACTTCCGATCAATCAAAAATTGTGATTAATTCACCAGAGGTGTATCTTGGCATAACAAGACAACATAAACACTTTTAGCTACAAAAATCATCTAGGCAGATTCTGCATAAATCGAAAACAATTCATATAAAAAGATTTACTTCATAACTTTGTGCAAGTTTTGGCACAGGAGCTAGACTTAACATCACACACAACATACCCAAAAATTGGATACAGGGGACTCATGGATTTTGAGTTATGGCAGATCTAGGTTTTTCACACTCCTATTTTTCATGTTAAAAATATCAAGAATCCGACTATGTGAGTATGACAAAAGTTGTAGTACTTTTCACAACGAATCCAACAAAATTGAGTTGGCATTTTTCTGAATTTTCTAAGATTTTCTACACATTTTACAAGTTTCAGCAAATTGGATATACTATTGAAGATGCACTCTTGCGACTAGACCCCTGGAAAGAATTGGGGCCAAGCAATTGGGTCCCTAGACCCTCGCCGGAATCCAGCGGCTCCGGCGGCTCTCCCGGCCGGGTAAGGGGCGGAGCTCGACCACATGCTCACCTAGGGTCGGATCGTGGCCGTAGTTGGGGCGGAGGAGTCACCGGCGTGGGCGCTCGGCGATGGCCGGCGGCGGCCGCGGCGGCTCGGGCTTTTATAGCCGAGGCCTCCGGTGTCGTCGCCGTGATGCCGGAGATGCCGCCGTAGCACGGGCATCTCGACCGGCGCACGTACGGCGGTGTGCCGCCGACGGACCGGCGGTCCGTGGCGCGCACCGGCCGGTGCGGCGCGGTCCATGGCGTGCGAGCAGCCGGGAGGATTCCCGGACCTCGGGGCGTGGCGCCCGGGGAAGGAGCATGGCCCGGAATGGCGAGGGCGCCTTGGGCGGCGTGGCCTCGGGCGCGGACGCGAGGAGGGCGGCGCGCGGGCGCGGGCCGACGGCGCTCTGACAGAAAATGTTTTGGTGAGCCCGTGTTCGAAAGCGAAAAATTCCAAATTTTTGAATACATCTGGACTAAACTTTGAATACGAAAGTTGTAGATCTAGCTATCCTCTACCACTTTCAAATAGGCTATATAGGGTTTTTCTCAATAGATTTTGTTAGAGAGGTTTGCCAACTTTGAATGCCACTCACTTGTCATGAACAGGAGGTACTGACCTTTGAGCAAGTTTTTCATGCCTTTCCACTCAAAATTTGAAATGCCCATCTACATGAAAGTTGTGTCCCTCAACAAGCTGGGCAACTTCCTTAAAGGTAGATTTTTAAGTGTTTAAGTGAATTTCGGAGAACGCGGCAAAAGTTCCGAAAGACATCTAGTGTCACTAGGGTTTGAGTGGGTTTGACCAAGTCCTTGACCATGGGTTGGTCCCACATGGGTGTCCACTAGATCAAAGGTGTCATTAGAGTTGGTTGGTGAGTTTTTCAATGTGCGGACCCAGGTTGACCGTGATTTGACCACTGTCAGCCGGGTTGACCGACGATTAGGGTTAATCAAAAACACCCTTCCACTCTCTTCATGTATTAGAGACTCACCAGCATCGAAGATCTTGCTCACTCGTGCACGACATAGACGTGTGAGGGATAGCCCATATTTCTAGTTTTATTCCTCACTTAAGAGAGTATCACCTGTAGAAATGGACTCGCACCACACATGTTCTAGACCAAATGTGGGATGGAATAACATCGGTTCATCCAGCATCGCTTCATCCCAGAAACAAGCACATGGTTTCGATACGATCAAAATGTATCTGATAAGTCAAGTATCTTAAATTTGATATAGTAAGAAGAAAAAACTAAGAAACAATGTGATAAAAAAATTGTATGATTAGTATGTTTCATTATGAATGTAATATTACCTTTTCTCGTAATTTCAATATTAATCTGATAACATATTCAAATCGTGAGTCATGAATATTTTTGTTTTCTATAAAAGAAAAATAAAGACCATCTTCTTATTGCGAGACTATACACGAATTATTTGATCTTGATAAAAAAGTTAGCTTTTGTTGTTCAAGTAACGTGTTATATAATTGTTTTTGAGATATTTCCGAAAAAAAGACGAGATACAGAGTATATCATTTATATCGTGCTATAAAAATAAGCGCGTCACATGCTCTATTTTGGCGGAATCCAAAAAAACAAACTCTGTTTTTGGCGGAATCCAAAAAAACAAACTCTGTTTTGGCCGATTCCGAAAAGAGAAAGCTATATTTTTGGCACAAAGCAAATAATTTCGCAACAGTCATCACCTAAATAGCGGGGGCCTTCCGATATGCTTGAGTTGAATCAGTCAGTTACTGCCTCCTCGTCTCCGCAATCCTCCAGGCTCAGGGTCACCGTAGGTCGTATCGATCCGAAGAGTCTGCGCCCCTACCGTGGTCCTTCCTCTGCACCTCTCACCGTCGGTTCGGTTGTCCCGGGCACCCGGCCATCCGTTGCCAGTCGTCCCCACCATCGGTCGCCATCGCCTCCGGTCGTTGCCGTTGCCGTCCATCACTTGTGCCTCTGGCCGCTGCTCTTGGCTAACCAGGACGATCTATGAGTGCTCCTGCAGGTCCGTTACTTTTGATCCCATCTCCCTAATCATGTAGTGTGCCTTTCTTTCATACAAGAATGGGACAATGTGCTGATTGATCTGATAGGTATTCACGCCCTTTATTGGAATCTGATGCGCAGATACTTTTAGGCTTTTCGCAATACCAGTTAGCCGTACTGTATATTGGCACTTGTATATTTATATAGAATTTTTGTAAGATCATAGTTGCGGATGATACAAGGTACCTCTGTTCTGACTCCATATGTATTGGCTTTTGGGCACAGGTAGTTTAGTAGGCAAAGTGAAATACACTAAATGGCACCAAGTAAGGCATGGATGGATTTAGTTGATGCACACAACTTTTAAATAATTATCTATATTTTTCATTACGAGGTCCAGTGCTTAATATGACTTTTTTCTCTTGTACTGACAGAACACTTGGCTGCAGTTTGTTCAGGTTCTCACTATGCAACGGGGTAGGTATGGAAATCTAATGCCTGCAGCATTGGCTAGATCACAGTATATGTCCTGGACTGCTTTGTCAACAGACTGCAAGGTGCGCCTATGCAAATACCAGTAGTGGTACAGCAATCGACAATAGCATTGATGAAGAAACCAATAGTGCTGCCACTTCAATCAAGAAAGCTACTACTTTCAGCAACAGTTTCCAAGTAACAGAAGGTAAATGATTCTATGTTATCCTGGTACAATTAGCTTCGTCATAAAGATGGATGTCTCAAGTGTTTACTAATAATATGTCGTTTCCAGTTAATCAAAGTAGCTCCACATTCCTACGGATGAACAAAACATGGAGATGCACGAGATACTCTGTTTGAAAGGGCAGCGAATGCAAATAAGACCAAAGGTGCAAATCTTACTTGTTTAGCAGATGCTAGTGATGACTCAGAAGATGAAGATGGTACAGCTGGCCGGCCTGAATGGATCAGGAGGGCAAATGAGTTTATAAGTTAGACTTCAACCCTAATCAAGCAGACTAGAAAATCCATCATAAATTCATTTTTTCCATTAATTGCTTCTATCCTGCAGGCAGGAACCAAGATGCTCTTGATCTAGGTAGGTCGCATGCTGGAAGGCAGAATGATGACAGAGCTATCAATCATGATAGGCGACATACTGGAAGGAGCAGTGATGAAGGCAGGGTTGTCGATCAAGGTAGGACGCACCACCATGGCACCCTGCTAGGAGTTGCATTCCTCAAAGTCATAAATATTTAATGCATTATATTATGGAAAATTACTCACGCCAACAACTCAGAGATGAGCACTACTTCTTTTTTTGCATATGAGTGCTAATAGCCAACATGACTCACCAGGATCAGATGTAAGCATGTTCACTCCAAAACATCAATTTTTCCTGATTTCTTTTTCCTGTGTTTGGGTTCTGATCAAACTTACATACTGTAGGGAACAAGAGATCACAATGAATATTAGAAGTAGGAAAAGTGAATGGTTCATGAGGATGTCAGCATTGCTTGAATATGTCTATGCTTTTTCTTGAAGCGGGAAAAAGTGGATGGTTCATGAGGAAAAGTGAATTTTCTCTGTACAGGATGGGCATTAAGTTAGCTTGTGTTATGTTCATGGCTTAGATTGGTTTTTCTCCATCTCAAAGGAACATATTGAACAGTTGAAGTACTGTGATGTTGAATTATGTTTATTATTGATAATTGATATATTTTACATGAATTCTTATGTGATCAAAAGATATATTATTCTTCTACCAAGTGCAAAGTGGTGGTTAACTCCCCACAAGTCACCGATGTCCAAATATTAGTCATAACAGTGTGATTTTTTATGCTGTGAAATTGGTCGTTAAAAATTTGTAGACCTAGAATGTTATTAGTGACAACAAAATTGTGGTCGTTGATCTAGAATGTTATTACTAAGAACTGGTCGTTGATCCCTCATGCAAGGTGGTGTAATAATATTAACGATGAAAATTGTAGTCGTTATTATTAGAAATGTGGTCGTTGCTAGTAAAGCATCAACGTCCACACATTGTGTCGTCGTTGTAAAGGTAACGACTGGAAATTGTATGTGGTCGTTAATAGTATTAACGACGGAGCTTTTAACGACCATGGACGATCACATTTTTGTGGTCGTTAATAAGTTTTGACGACCACATCTACACTTTTAACGACCACATATCCCGTCGTTAATACCCCTTCCTATCGTAGTGTCATCCGGGCGCTTACTTCCGGTTCAACCCATATGCAATGTTAAAGGTGTTTTGTAGGTGGAAATAGAGGAACTCCTTGAAGGGAAGATCGACTCACTCATGAGGAGGTTGGAAAAGATGGAGATAGATAAGAAAGAAGCTCAGGACCTAAAGGAAGCCGAAGTAAGATCCTCATGCGAGGAGTGTGGGGAGTACGACCATGTCTAAAGAAAATGTCCGGAGGAAGCAAAGGTGCTCAACTACATGAGGAAGGAAGATTTTCCAAACTTCAGCTACGGGCAAGGTAGACCTCAATTTAATGCAAGTTCGTCCATTCAAAATTCAGTTTTACTTCGTATACAATTGAAGGACTTCATGGTTGAGCAAGCTAAGATCAACAAGGACACCATCAATAAGTTCAAGGGTATGGACAAAGTATTGGATAGTATAGATGGCAAGGTGACGGAGGTCGGGACCTCTAATCACCAAGTACTCAACATGATGAGGGTGGTAGGCCAACTTGCCAAGCGCCTGACAGGTAATGAAGGAAGATTGTCAGGACAACCCCAAGGTCCCGAGACGGTGAAGGCCATTCAAACTCGTTCGGGAAGGGAAACTGAAGACCCTAAATATCCAGTTGGAGCTAGGAAATTCAAGCTAACCACCGAGGCAGAAACCGTTACTAAGGAGAAGGTGCCTACTCCTACTCTAGAGATTGTCACGGAAGAACCCGAGTTTGATATGTCGGGTCAAGACACAAAGATGCCTCCACTAAAGCCACGCTACTTTCAAGGTAAAATTGATAATCACTTTGAAAAGTTTGTGGAAGTGATGTGAAGGTTAAGCATCAACATGTCACTCTTGGACGCTCTACAAGTTTCGACATATTCTCGCTACTTCAAAGACATACTTGCTAACAAGAATGAGATGGCAACACTCGGGGTGGATCACATCAAGATGTCAGAGGAATGCAACACCGCTATTGCAAACCAAGGGCCCAAGAAGCAAAGTGACCCCGGATGTCGGACCATCTCATGCTAGATTGGCTCGATCATGTCTGAGAAGACATTATGCGACCTTGGAGAAAGTGTGAGCGTCACACCAAGAGATGTGTTCGAGAAGTTATGCCTAGCACTGGAGCCTACAGGCATGTGACTAGAGCTCGGTGACAACTCTATTCACTATCCTGTGGGAATCCTGAAGATGTGCCTGTAAAAGTTAGAGATCACATCATCCCTATCGACTTCATGGTTCTCGAGATGGGAGAGAGTGAGGACCAGGAGCGTCCCGGTGGTCGATGGATGACCGCTCCTCAGTGATGAGTGATTGACAACGGGTGTTGGACTGACTCTTGGCTCAGTGCGCAGGTGTAGGCTGCGGCCTAGTTCGTGTTGTTGCAGGTGAAGAACGGGCGTGAAAGGTTTTCAACCTTGAGGGGCCTCCGGGAGATGGAGAGACAAGTAGGCTCGGTTCGAGGGACCCGGTGGACGACGGGACTAGGTGCGGGCCACATGGTGGCGAGACGAGCAAGACGAGGTCGTGGACGATCGAGCCGGTGCACAAGTGGTTTGGCGGGAGGCCGGACCGATCACGCGGGGTTTGGTGGTTTGCCCACAAAATCATCGGAGGACGGTTTCTTGGTTTGGGCCTCAAAACCAAGTCCGAGGGCCTAACACGACGGAGACGGGATCCGGGCGTGTCGGGAAGCTTTGAAGCGGAGGACACGCGGCGAGATCGCATGGCTTGCGTCGGGAGAACGCGGGGTGCGGCAAAGGCGTGGCCGTCCGATGGCAAGACCCACAAACATTACCTAAATGCCCCTACGTGGGTTGTATCGCCAGTAGTTAAGTTAGGGGTAGTCGAGTCATTCAACACTCCGGCGGGACCTGATATATAAGCCATGAGTGTGTGTGGATGGCTCTCTCCCTCCGCGACTTAGGGTTTCATTTCCCCCCTCCTCTTTCTCATTTTCGTAGCTATTTTCTTCTCCATTTTCTCTAGGCTAGCATGAGAGCTTCATGAGAGATTTGTTGAGAGGGATGGATGCTAGGGCGGTATGCTAGACCTTGTGAATCTTTCCTGGTTTGTATAGAAGATTCGGAGTTGTGTTTTTCGTGGTTTTTTTGTGCTTGTTTTTGTGCCTTTGTTCTCGGTGTGATTCCGCGGATTTGAGTGGGATTCTCCCCGGATTTCTTTGAGGGAAACATGGATGGATGTCTCGTGCATCTTTGTGATTGATCTTGTGCCCTCAAACTCCGAAAACCACTTCGATTCAAGGATTTTCGTTCGGTGCTCTAGCTTTTGGTGGTGCTCAAAGGATTCGCGATTCCCGGTGATTTAGGGAGTTAGGAGGCAAGATTTTTGGGCTACAGAATCCTTGTGTGACGCTTTTCAAGTCCCCAAACCCTTGTCTCCATAGCTTCTACCGTTTGGGAAATCCGATGATGATTTGGGAGAGTTGACCTTTGAGGTCGGGCTGTTTTCTGTTCTGTCCGCGAGGGGCGGACGGTCCGCGAGGAGCGTGTTCTTCCCGTGTTCTTCGTGTTCTTGCTCGGTCTCGTCTTCGATCCGTCGTGGCTTTGAGTTTTCGTTGGGAAAGGTTTCGGACAGTCCGCAGCAGCGGGCGGACGGTCCGCGGGTGCCTGGCGGACAGTCCGCGTGCTCCCCGCGGACGGTCCGTTATTCGGGGTCGTCTCTGGAGGTTCTGTGTGCTTTATCGGACGGTCCGCGGCGTAGGGCCGGACAGTCCGCGGTGTGTGTGTGGACAGTCCGCGGTAGCAGGCCGGACGGTCCGCGTGACCAGTGCGGACGGTCCGCCCCACCTGGCCGGACGGTCCGCCAGAGCCTGAGTGCTTTGTTCCTTGGTTCGATTCCTTCCTTCTTTCTTTTGTGCTTCCGCGTGTGCTTTAAGGAATCGTTCCTAAGACTAGAGGTTGATCCATAACCTCGTTGTCTTGGCGATTGGTGTGTGATTCGATCCATCGCTTGTGTGTGACCGGGATTTGACTAGGGTATAGGCCGGGTTCTTTGAGAAGAATTTTTACTGGCTCCTATTCACTCCCCCTCTCTAGTCGCCATCTGATCCTTCAGAGAGGGAGAAGTTGCCACTCATCCTAGGAAGGTCATTCCTTAAGACCGTCGGGGTAATAATCAATGTAGGCAAGGGGGAGATCAAGTTAGACATCAATGGCATAACGAGTGCGTAAAAGTTTTGTCCACGTTTCAAGGTATGCAATATGATCAATGTGAAGTATGTTTCACCTCATCGTCGCATTAGCAAGGAAGAGACGAAGAAGGAAAAGAAGGGGATCACGGAAGTTGCTGCATCCGTCGATACCAAGAAACAAAGCTCGCCTGTGAAGACCAAAAAGATGACAAAGCTGAAGAATAAGCTTGTGCCCAAGCCAAGGATGGTGCAGAAGTGGGTACCCAAGATTGCAACGCCACCTCAGAGCGTTGATCCGAAGTGAAGAAAAAGAGAAGTGTAGCTATAGACTATAAACGAAGCACTTTGGAGGAGGTAACTTGTTCGCCGAGTCAAGAATAAGCTATCAGGAGGACAACCCGATCAAGAATAAAAGCTGCTGGGAGGGCAACCCTGAAGATTTTTCGAGTTTTAAAGTCAGTCATAGAATTTGCTACATAAGACATAGTTTAAACTCTTAAGTGGTTAAACAATTGGTTAGATACATTTTTTCTACTTGTTCATTTTATTTGGATTTTTCGATCATAAACCAATGACATGAGCCATCCTATGCTTTATTTGCCTATTATTGAGGAACTAGTACCAAAAATTCAGAACCTATTCGAGCTTTCCATCCTTTCCATGATGGTAGGTTCAGTTTGCTTTACATGTAAAAACACACGAGTAGAGCCACGCATTGTACTTAATTGCTTATAACTTTGATGCATGGTAGACTCGTGTGAACCTAGGAAATTCAGTTTTTGGTTTCACTTAATGCCGGTCTATCTAGTTAGAATTTTTCAAGGCCCATTTAGTTTTATTTGCTCAAAATCTCTCTCATTTTTGGCCAAAATAAGAACCTAAACCTATAACCCCATGGTCAAGTCGAAGGAGCTTGCTAGCAATTAATGAAAGCAAACGATCCAGGTGCAACCAAAATAAGTGTAGTCGGAAAGTTTTCGACTTACAAATGATTTTGATGCCCAAAAACTAAGTTAATTTTTAATTTTCGAAATTAGAGGAGTAATTTGCATCAAAACATGATGAAGGGATGGTTTTTGAGTTTGATTAACGTCTAATGTCCATTGATGCATCACGAGAAGGAAATAACTCACAAGTATCTTTGGCACATGAAAAGGACACGCATGGGGGAGGGGGCAGCAACACCTTGTTTTACAGGAAATTAATGGAAGCACTTGATGCAAAGAGGCAAGGAAGCGACATAGAGAAAAGAGTATGGGGCAAAAGTTTCATCATTCAAAACAAAGGAGTGGTTCACAACAATTGGACAGTGGAATCTCGTGGAGCATGAGGGCAGAAGACAATAAAGAGGCAAGGACCATGTGGGCAAAAAATTGGAGCAATCAGGCAAGGGAGGACCCTAGGCCGTCCAGCCTAGGCACTGTGTGTCAGCTGGCCTAGGCCTTTTTTCTTGGCCACCGACGCTCCCCTTCCTTTGGTAAGTGAAGGACTGATACGGCGAACCAGAGAAGGGGGGGAGTGAATGGGAGCCGATAAAAATTCTTCTTGAAGGAGATGGAGACTCCAACAAGACGAACACAGCTTCCAACACACGTCTCCGACTCACTACCCAAGTTGGACAAGCCCACGCAGCCACTGGAGTGCTACTGGACGTAGGAACCAACAAACAACCTTCCAAGCCAAAACTCACTAACACGGACAGCGGAAACTTGCATGGCTTGCTGCCTGTGCTGCACCGGTCAGACCGATGGCCTTTGCCAGTCAGACCGGTGACACCGGTCTGACCAGTGGACAGAGCCGGTCAAGCCGGTGGCTACAACAGCCGCACAACAAGTGTTCTAGAGAGTCTCAGTGACATCTCTAGGCCCTGGAATAAGAACACTCCCAAAACACAACTTGCACAGAAGGAAAATCCTACAAAAATCCTTGCAAAACAACTCCAAACAGACCAAGAACTGACCAGCAGCACCACAACCCAAAGACACACGAGTCAAGCAATTCACCAGAATCCCACAAGTGGCATACACCGGTCAGACCGGTCACACACACCGGTCAGACCGGTCAAGCCTAGGCAGCTCGGGATGAACAACACCTGCGGGTCAACTCCCGCAAATCCAACTCTCGATCTCCCGAATCGCTCCACGGATTTGCACAAGACTTTGGGGATAGTAGGAACACCTCATGAGGAGTCCATAGGCAACTTTATGCCCACCAAATCTTGTCTAATCAAGAGGAATCGAAGAAATACCGCCAAGAACTCCTCTAACCCTGGAACACCGAAAACCCCAAAATTGAGCCCCTTAACTCATGGATTTGCGAGGGGAATCAAAGGCAAAAGAACCACGAAGGGTTCACACATATTTCCCCATCAAATCCCCGAGAGCAAGGTCCTGGAAACAAACTAAGAAAACCACCAAGAGAAGACTCCGGAAATCACCACCAAGAACAACCGGGAACAACACAACAAAGCCTTGAGGAACCATGCCGAATCATCTATACATACCAAGGAGGTTCATACAAGGTCTAGCTTGCCGCCCAATCATCCAACCCTCTCACAAGATCTCACCATGAAGCTCTCAAGCTAGTCCTATAGAAATCCTAAGAAAATCAGAAGGAAAATTGACAAAGCAAATGAACTAGGGTTCCAAGAGATGTCTGCCATCCTCTCACCACTTGGGTTACATGGAGGCGAGCCGAAAGTCTAAAATACCCTTACTAGCTAATTAGGGATACATGCCCCTCGAGGGCAGTTTTGGAAGACTTCAGATTTTCTCCATCGGACGGATGCCCGGCGATCGGACCTTGCTTAGCCTTGACACAAGCTATGTGATCCCGACTCGTGTCCTCCGCTTTGAAGGCTCTGGACTGCGTCGTCACACACCGGTCAGACCGGTGCTCCTCACCGGTCAGACTGGTACCCATCGGTCAGACCGGTCTGGAGCTGCTGCATCTCCATCTTCGGTTCTTCGGTCTTGGCTTTGTGGATCAACCAAGGAACCCAGTGGTTTTCTGGTGAACCACTGGAAACCCCACGAACTCGGTGTAGCCTCCGCTAATCGCCACTCATGACTCGGCTCCCACGTAGTCCCGACTCGACCTTGGTTTTCAGGCTCAACCAATAAACCGTCCATGACTTCATCTTGCTATTCATGCCACCATGCGGCCCGCACTTGACCTCGCTAGCCACCGGGTCCCTCGAACGAAGCCTACTTTTCTTCTCCACACCTGGAGGCCTCACCGGCGACGACCTTTCGCGCTTGTTCTTCACCTGCACCAACACCAGTCAAGCCGCAACCTGCACCTGCATTACTTAGCCAAGAATCAGTACACACAACGTTGTCAATCACTCATCACACCAGGTAGCGACCATCCACCGGTCCTCGAACCACACATGGTCCTCAATCTCCACTTAACTAGTGCATTGACAACACCCACATAAAGTAACAAGAGAGAAAAGAAAACGGAAAGAAACGAATAAAAAGAAACTCCAACAAGTGATCGAAAGCCAAACAATGGCCAATAAAAGATCACTTGAAGAAGACAAGTCTCGGACACCATAGGAAAGGGCAACGGCTCGACACATCCGAGACAAACTATGCTCAAACAAAAAGCGCAAACCACCAAACCAAACCTCGAAAAACCACAAAGAGCTCCCCCTGCACACATGTATGCTCCCCCTGAACCAATGCAACTCCCCCTGGACGAATGCATACAAAACACCACTTGAAACAGGGCAGTTGCAACAACTCAGCCCTGACCGGTCAGACCGGTCGGACCACCAGTCAGACCTGTGTGCAACATGTGAACAGGACCAGCACTCTGACCGGTCAGACCGGTGACCTCGACCGGTCCGACCGGTGCACACCAGAGCCCATAAATGGCTCGAAACCACCTGAAAGCCTTCTAAATGCATCCAACAAGCCATTTCAAACTCAAACTTCTCCCCCTTGTTGGCAATGCATGAATCAAGCCAAAAATGCGAAAAAAATCAACCTAGAGCTTCTCAAATAGACAAAATTCAACATAGGATGCTACACATGTCCAAATGAGCAAGTTAGATACTCTATAGCTTCGTATCGATCTCAACTACATGATCACCAAGTTTCACCAGCATTGGACGAAGCTAAGATGAATTAGGGCAATTTTGCGAAAAAATTCACCTCTCATGAGCAAAGTCCTAAACATGATCAAAACATGTCCAAATGGCAAAGCCACACAAACTTCATGCTAGGACAACAATTCTAACCATAAGACCATCACAAACACCCACAAGCACCTCATGTCATGTCAAAGCCACCGAGCCATGTGCCTACTTCTATATATGAGACTTCTCATTGTTAGGCATCATGCAACGGTTTAGCACCCAAAGCAAATTTAAATTAGGCACATATGACATGGGAGCACATTTTCCAAGCATTTTACATTTCATTTTCAGATTCATATTTGGGCTATGGTAGCTAAGGTCTCCTCGTAGTCGATCCCCTCCTTCTGACTGAACCCCTGAGCAGCAAGCCTTGACTTGTTTCTCACCACTTCACCTTTCTCTCCCTCTTTGTTCTTCCACACCCATTTTGTCCCAATCGGCTTGCACCCTGGGGGAGGATTAACCAATTCCCAAACCTGATTTCTCTCAAAGTTCTCCAACTCCTCATGCATCGAATTAACTCAATTGTGATCAGATAGTGCGTGTCCAATGTCTTTGGGCTCAAAGGTGGCAACAAATGCAGCATCAGCGAAATGAGAATTGTTTCGAACCCTTAACCGTGTAGAGCGTAAATTCATGTCGTCGATGATCCTTGAAGCTGGGTGATCCACTTGTACTCGTCGGGGAGGTTCTCTCCTTGATGCTACCTCCCCCTCAACTTCAGCTTCTCCTTGATCTTGGTTTGTCGTCATAGGTGTAGGAGAGGAGCCGTCCACCACTGTAGTCGAAGTAGTAGGTGCATGTTCAGCCGGGGGCACCACACCGCCATCTTCATCATCTCCAAGTTCATGCTCCTCCTCCTGAAAGATCTCCTCGCCAAGCTCATCATCACCTGCACACTCAAAGACAAGCTGACTACATGGTTGTGTCTCGTCGAAGGTTACCTTGCAAGTCTCCATGATTTGGTTAGTTTCAATATTGAGCACACGAAATAATCTAGAATGTGATGCATAACCAAAGAAAATACCATCGACCGACCTAGCCTCAAACTTATCTAACTTCTTCCCTTTCTTAAGAATAAAGCACTTGCAACCAAAGACATGGAAGTGACACCTTGGGTGTGCGACCGTGCATCAACTCATAGCAGGTTTTCTTTTTATGCACTCTGAGGTAGATCTTGTTTGACACATAGCACGCGGTATTCACCGCCTCAGCCCATAACCTTCTCGGAGTCCTATGCTCATCAAGCATCGTCCGATCCATCTCACACAAGGTTTTGTTCTTCCTTTCCATAACACCATTCTGGGGAGGCGTATACGGACTCAAAAACTGGTGTTCTGGACCCAAGTCATGGCAAAAGGTTTCAAAACGAGAGTTTATGAATTCTGAGCCATTGTCACTGCGGATTGCTCGTACGGCATCTCCGTGCCTATCATTCCTCAATCTCAAGACAAGATCTCGAACAAAACCAAACGTCTCCCCCTTATCCTCGAGAAAGAACACCCACGCATACCGAGAGTAGTCGTCCACCACAACAAGGACGTACCACTTCCCACCCGCAGATCGCACACGAGCTGTGCCAACAAGGTCCATATGGAGCAGCTCGCATGGATGCTCAGTCATCACATCGGTGAGAGGCGGGTGAGAAGAGGCTACCATCTTGGCATGCCTACACGGCGCACAAACCAACTCTTTCTCAAGCCTCAACCGTGGCAATCCTCGGACCAAATTGAGTTTACTCAAGCGAGACAAAAGGTCAAAGCTCAAGTGACCCAACTTCCTATGCCACTTCCACAACTCATTCAAAGAACCAGCCAAGAAACAACGCTCAACACCAGAAGACTGAGAAAAATCAGCTCGAAACACCTGACCCTCGGGAACGACCATACAGACAAGATCCCCTCGAGAGTCCAAAATCCAAGAACCACCAGGCCGAAACAACACCTCAAAACCCACATCCAACAGCTGGGACACAGAAAGCAAATTGTACCCAAGCGATTGAATAAGAGCAACACGCCTCAGAGTGATCTTGTCACTCACCTTAAACTCACCTTCTGAAAACACACACCCACGCCCATTGTCCCTAAAAGTGATGTTACTCCTTGTCATCACCGGGACGAGACTTGAGAATCACCCCTTGTCTCCGATCATATATGTGACGCCCCAGATTTTCAGCTGGGTTTATCAACCCTAATGATCCGGTCAACCGCATTGACTTTGTCAAACGATGATCAACCTGGGCCATCACCCCGAAAACATCACCGACAACCCCTAATGACCCACGTTGGTCAACCCTAGTCAAAGACCCCTTGAACACCCTTTGTCCGCCTATGTTGCCCGGAACTTTTGCCGCGTTCTCCAAATTTCACCTAAACACTTCAAAATCTCCCAATGTAAAATTTGTGTATTTTGTCGAGGGACTCAACTTTCATGTTGAGTGGCATTGCTGGTTTGAAGTGCAAAATGGTGAAAAATGTAAGTCAACGCCTCTAGGTACTATTCACTAGCGCCCATAAAACAACAAAGTTTACTTGCAATTTGTGCAAAAATGGTTGAGAAAAACCATGTATGGCCTTTGTAGAAGTTGTAGAGGAATCAGAGATCTACAACTTTCCTATTTATGCCTTGGTCCACTTCTATAGCAAAAGTTGGAGAAAAACGCGCTTGAACAGGGCTACTTGGTTTTAGTCGCTGGAACTCAGCGCCCTCGAGCACTGGCCGCCCGACGCCGGCGCGCCAAGCCGCGTGCGCCCCCGTCGCGTTCCCCTGCGGGCCCGCACGACAAGGCCGGTCTTGGTCCACCGGTCCGCGCGCCGTGGGACCCCCCTTGCGCCGCACCGCCTTCCTCCCCCACTCCCCTTGCGCCACGCGCGCCGACCTTGCTGCCGCCCGGCCACTGGCGAAGCCACCGTACCCTGCGCACACGTCGCCGTCGTACCACGCCCATGCTGTGATCTTGCCGCCGTGGTGGACTCGCGAACTGCATCTCCACCTCGCCCGCGTGTATAAAAGGGCCGTCACCGCTCCCTTCGCGCTTGACCGAGCCGCCACAGTCCGCCATGGGCATCATCTCGGTGAACCTAGTGCTCCGGCCATTTCCTCAGCTACCCAAAGTCGTGAACCTCTTCTTTAGGTCTCCCTAGAGCAGACACTGGCGTAAGTTGGCTTTCACCACCCCTCTCCCCACCGGATTCTGTGCAGCCGCGACCGTCGCCGCGGGCCTCCGTCGGGCCCGCCCACCGACGCTGTTCCCTCAGCAAGAGAGCACCGAAACCAGGTCCCGGCAACCCCTAGAGCCTCCCCAGCCACTCGCCGGCCGAGCCCGCCGGCGAGGTCGCCGAGATTTCCCCCAAACCCCGCCGCCCAAGCTCCGAGGACTGCATTGCGAGGCCCAAGCTTTTTCCAGGGTGTTTTGTGCAGACCAAGGGCATAGCTGTGAGCTACCAAATCTTTCCAGGGGTCCCATCATAAAAAGAATCTTCCCTCCTTTAAGTGTTTTAGAAGTAACTTGTAAATTCATGATAAAATCGTAGAAAAATCCAAAAATTGCAATGAATGTATATACTTTTGAGCTCTAATTTTGTTGCATGAAAAATAGAAATCCCTTTTACCTAGATTTGTTGTTCTGCAAGTTCCATATGTGATATTGAGCAAGATTTTGGATATGTTGTGGATATTAGCATGAGTAGGTCCTGTGCCAAAATTTGCACAAAGTTACTGAAGGAATCTTTTTATATGATTTATCTTGTGTTATTGTCAAATCTGCCTAGATGATTTTTGTAGCTTAAAATATAATTATTTTTGAGCCCTACTTCTGGATATTGTCTTGTTATGCTAAAATGCACCTCTGGTGAATTTACCCTGATTTTATCTCTGCTAGAAAAATTAATTCCAAATTTATGCATGTTTTTAATCATAAATGTATAGATCAAGATCCATAAAAGCTCTAGGTGTGTTTGTTGGTTTCTTAGGCTTGTTTTACACCAAAGCATGTGTAGGAGAAAGTTTTGCTCTATTTATGTTATATTTATTTTTATGTGCATTAATCCTTTTATTGCAACTAGAAATTCCTTTATTTGTATATATTAATCTCAGTAGCTCCAACTTGTTGCTTGCTGTCCAAATGAGTGTTCCCTAGTCAGTAGGACCAGTGGGTACTGTTGGGCTAATTTTGAGGTTTGATTGGTTGTTTAAAAAGTTGGAAACTAGATTAATCTAGTGAGGGGAAAATAGGGAAATTCATTCTTTTTGTGCTTAAGCTCTATAAATGGATTAGTAAAATAGTGTGTGGCATGAAAGTGCATTGCCTTGCTGTTTTGCTTTTAAACTAATTAATCTTTTATAGATGTACACACAATCACCATAAAGGGAAGGCTAATTAAGCTTTTTGATTATCTTTTAAAAGGAAAATGATTAAATACTTTTGTTAAGGTGAATATGGCCAATAAAGGGATTCTTGTGGCTGTTTGCTACTGATTGTTAATTAAATTAAATTAATTTACTTGTATATATATGTACGCAATCACTATTAAAAAGTCTAGCTAATAAAGCATCGCAAATTGTACCTTTATAGGAAGAGTATGCTGAATGTATCATTATCTAGGTGAATGTGGTCAACCATGCACCCCATGGTTGCCAAAAGTTGTTTTGTGATGAATTAAATCAATTTGCCAATTAAGTCTTGCATTTGCATCCTCGTGTAGAAGTTCCCGACGGTAACTACACACTCGTGCCGGCTGACGAGGATGAGGGAGCGGGAGGAGACGTCCACTACGTGACCGTAGAGCAAGACCTAGACCAAAACCCGGAAGTTTGTGGGTCTGCTTGTGCTAACGAAGGAAAGCCCCGGTTGAATCATTAACCCATGTGTTTACTTTCAAGCTTCTGAATTTATCATTGTTATCTTATGTGCATTTACGTTCAGGAGTTGATTGAAACCCTAGTTGCATGATCCTTAAGTACCAATGATCTTTTACTAGCATATTAGGTCGCTAGTGGCTATGCTCTAAGGATCCGGTACAAGTCAAGTGATGTTCGTCACTCGCGAGAATAGGATCTCCTTTATGGAATCACCATATGTTTAAATAGATTGCTCATGTGGTAAGAGCATGGGATTTGGGCTCCGGTCCAATGGCTTCGTTGGTTAAGTATTTGAAAGTACTGAACACTTGTCGGAAATGGGCACGGTAAGCCTAGTACCTAAATGAGACGGTATGGGGTTTTACTATCACTACTCTTAGGGTTGCGGCCCCGGGCTCGCCACCCGAGTGCATGCGTGATGCTGGGTGACCTTAGTGGTGTAGCCCAGATAAACCTTGTACTTAAGACTGTGAGCTATTATCCCCAAACCGAAGAATGACGGGAACCACCTGGTTGGTGAACTCTTTGTGAGGGTACCTCCCGTGTGTTTGGGTCCACCTTGAAAGGTTTGAACCAATCGATTGTCGGGCTCTCACCATTATCTGAGACTACTTAATCGACTGGCCATGATATCCCTTTATGATGGAACTTTATGAAGATTATTACTGATTAATTGTTTGTACAACTTTGATTGCAATAGTTGCTCATCTAGTAATGATTACTACCACTAGAACATGAGCTAAAATGTGAAAGTAAGGATTCACTATTTAGTAGCTTTTTGGCAAACAAAACCACTAGCCAAAAGCCTTGCATGATTAGTATACTCAGCCTTGCTTTATAAATGTCGTTTCCAGGTAATGCATGTGATGTGTGGCCCGGAGAACTTCCACCCGGCTGGGAGCTGGAATGGGTGGATGACGAAGAGTGATTGCATCATGGACAGGTCTCCTGTGATGTGATCGTACCGTTTAGTTATCTTCCGCTGTTTTCAATAAAATCTGAACTATTGACTTTCATGTCAAAGAATTATGTTTGTAATAATGGACCCTACGGGGATTTGATGTTAATTTGTAAGGCACTCTGGACTCTCCTTCGTGGGAGTTTTAATGCATACATTCGATCCTCTCTGTGTTGTCAAGTGATTTACCGGGCGTTAACCCGGCAACACTCAACGGGATGATTCTATATTATCACTTAATGACCAAATGGAGTGGTTTAGGCGATAGTACGAAATTATCTCGGATGGGGTTGTCACAGTTGGTATCAGAGCATTCGTGTGCACCGGAGTGATTAGATTAATGCTAACCACGACCTCCAGAACCAAACCTTGCACCTGTACGAGCACGAAACCCGAAAAGGTGCGTGTCCAGGTCTGCACTGGTCTTGACCGTCGCCTCTCACCGGTCTGACAAGTGTAGCCCTGCCAGCAACGCCTCAACAGCTTTCCGCTCTCCCCAAGCCGGAACTGTCCTCACACTAGCCTTGGCCCTGGGCATCTGCACACGAGGCTCAAGTACACCATTGGAAGGGTGGTACTGTTCCTTGTTAGCCCACTCCTTCGCCATTCTCTCCTCTCGCTTCCTATTGAAGCAAACCTCATCCTTATGGCCATCTCTCTGAAGGACCGATACGGCGAACCAGAGAGGGGGGAGTGAATGGGAGCCGATAAAAATTCTTCTCGAAGGAGATGAAAACTCCAACAAGACGAACACGGCTTCCAACACACGTCTCCGACTCACTACCAAGGTTGGTCAAGCCCACGTAGCCACTGGAGTGCCACTGGACCTAGGAACCAACACGCAACCTTCCGACTCGAGAAACGCAGCGGAAAAACCTAACCTCGAGTCTACAGACCCACACCGGTCAGACCGGTGAGCACCACCGATCAGACCGGTCCCTGTAGGTGAACCTGAGCAACTTCCACTAAGTGGCTCTACACCGGTCAGACCGGTGAGACACACCGGTCAGACCGATGGCGACCGAAAGCCCCCAAGACACCAAACAGGCCAACCGACCACCAAACGGACCCAAACTCGAAACAAGCAGCACCACGGGACAACAACGAACACACCAAGACGTTCACCCGAGCAAAAACCCACAAGGGCTCGCACCGGTCAGACCGGTCAAGAGCACCGGTCAGACCGGTGTAGCACGGGCGGCTCGGGATGAACAAAGACCCGCGGGTCAACTCCCCCAAATCCAAATCTCGATCTCCCGAATCGCTCCACGGACTTGAACAAGACTTTGGGGATATCAGGAACACCTCATGAGGAGTCCATAGCCAAGTTTAATCCCACCAAATCTCGTCCAAAAAGGAGGAATCGAAGAAATCCCACCGAAAGCACCTTCAACCCAAGAACTCAAGAAACCCCCAAAATCGAGCACTTTTACTCACGGATTTGGGAGGGGAATCACAGCCCAAAGAACCACGAAGGGTTCCCACAAATTTCCCCCATCAAATCCCCAAGAGAAAAGCCCCGAAAACACCCCAAAGAAATCACGAATAGAGGGCTCCGAAAATCACCACCAAGAACTACCGGGGAAAACACATCCAAACCTTGAGGAACCACGTCGAATCATCTATACTTGAAACAAAGGTTCGTACAAGGTCTAGCAAGCCGCCCGATCATCCATCCCTCTCTACAAGATCTCTCCGTGAAGCTCTCTTGCTAGTCCTAAGGAAAACCTAGAGAAAATAGGTGGAAAATAGGAAAACTAATGAGCTAGGGTTCCAAGAGTTGGCTGCCATCCTCTCACCTCTTGGGTTATATGGAGGCAACCGAATGTCTAAAATGCCCTTCTCTACTAACTAGGGATACAAGCCCCTCAAGGGCGGATTTGGAATTCTTGATGTCTTCACCATCGGACGGATGCCCGGCGACCGAACCCTGTGTAGCCTCGACGCAAGCCATGCGATCCCGACGCGTGTCCTCCGCTTCGAAGATTCCGGACTGCGTCATCGCACACCGGTCAGATCGGTGCTCCTCACCGGTCAGACCGGTGCCCACCGGTCGACCGGCCGGTCGGACCCACCGGTCGGCCGGTCGGACCCCCGGCCGTCGAGCCGGCCCAGGCTTCTTTGCGGCTCCGTCTTCGGTTCTCCGGTCTTGGCTTTGTGGATCAACCAAGGAACCCGGTGGTTTTTCGGTGAACCACCGGAAACCCCGCGAACTCGGTGTAGCCTCCGCCAATCTCCACTCATGATTTGGCTCCCACGTAGTCCCGGCTCGACCTTGGTTTTGAGGCTCAACCAAGAAACCGTCCACGACTTCATCTTCTTGTTCATGCCACCATGCGGCCCGCACTTGACCCCCGCCGGCCACCGGGTCCCTCGAACGAAGCCTACTTGTCTTCTCCACACCCGGAGGCCTCACCGCGACGACCTTTCGGGCTTGTTCTTCACCCGCACCAACACGAGTCAAGACGCAACCTCGCACCGCAATACTTAGCCAAGAATCGGTCCACACAACGTTGTCAATCACTCATCACACAAGGAAGCGACCATCCACCGGTCCTTGAACCACACATGGTCCTCAATCTCCCCCTTGATGAGTGCATTGACAACACCCACATGAAAGTAACAAGAGAGAAAAGAAAAAGAAAAGAAACGAACGAAAAGAAACTCCAACAAGCGATCGAAAGCCAAACAAAGGCAAAGAGCAAGATCACTTGAAGAAGACAAGTCTCGGACCCCTTAGGCAAGGGCAACGGCTCGACACATCTGAGACAAAAGCAAAGCTCAAACAAAGAGCGCAAACCACCGAATCAAAGCTCGAACACCACAAAGAGCTCCCCCTGCACACATGCAAGCTCCCCCTGAACCAATGCACCTCCCCCTGGACAAATGCATGCAAGATACCACTTAAAACAGGGCAGCTGCAACAAAACAACCCTGACCGGTCAGACCGGTCCACACCACTGGTCAGACCGGTGTGCAACATGTGTACAGAACCAGCACTCACACCGGTCAGACCGGTGACCCTGACCGGTCGACCGGTGCACAACGAGAGCCCGAAATGGCTCGAAACCACCTGAAAACCTTCTAAACACATCCAGCAAGCCATTTCAAGCTCAAACTTCTCCCCCTTGTTGGCAATGCATGAATCAAGCCAAAAATGCAAAACTTTCAACCTAGAGCTTCTCAAATAGACAAAATTCACCAAAGAATGCTACACATGTCCAAATGAGCAAGTTAGATACTCTACGGCTTCGTATCGATCTCAACTACATGATCACCAAGTTTCACAACCATTGGACGAAGCTAAGATGGATTTTGGCAATTTTGCGAAAAACTTGCCTCTCATGAGCAAAGTCCTAAACATGATCAAAGCATATCAAAATGGCAAAGCCACACAAACTTCATGCTAGGACAGCCATTCTAATCATAAGACCATCACAAACACCCACAAGCACCTCATGTCATGTCAAAGCCACCGAGCCATGTGCCTACTTCTATTTATGAGACTTCTCATTGGTAGGCATCATGCAAAGGTTTAGCACCCAAAGCAAATTAAATTCAGCACATATGACATGGGAGCATATTTTCCAAACATTTTTCATTTCATTTTCAGATTTGTAAGTGGTACATGAAATGTCTTTGCGACAAAAAGGAACTTATGCCCCTCCACAAGATAAATCAAGAGGGCTAAACATTCATGATGGCAAATGAGCCTTTGGCCCCATATGATCAATAAACTAGCTATCCAACCACAAATTAAGCATAGCAAGGCCACAAAAACATGTCAAGAGCATGTAAAGGCTTTTACACATGAGAGGGCATACATGTGACATTTTTCAAAAGCATAGCTATCAACCATGGATTATTCATCAAGATCATCAAGAGCTAAGCCAAACTAACCGTAGCATACCGAACAAGCTCAAAAAGACATATATCTCATTCCATGGTGAACAATGTATATGAGAGAAGCTTTTCCTAACCAATGCATATGATACAAACTGCATGCAATCTAAGATACAAGGATGCCTATACATCATGTTACATATGCCATGCCAAAAGCAAGAAATGCACAAAGGAAAGCTATACATATGCTACAAACTGGCTCCTCGAGGGGAGGCAAAACGGGCTCGACACCACCGGCAAAAAGAGCCCCACACACCCAACTCAAGAAATCAAACACACACCAAGTTCCCCCCGCAAACGAGTGAAAGTTGCTTGATCTAGGGGTTTGGTGAAAATATCGGCTAGTTGGTCATGTGTGGGTACATGGATCAACGCTATCTTTCCTTTCTCAACGTTGTCTCTCAGGAAATGATACCTCACTTCTATGTGTTTTGTTTTGGAATGGAGCACTGGGTTCTTTGCAACGCTTATGGCATCGGTGTTGTCACATTGAAGTGGGACATGGGTATACTCCTCACCAAAGTCACTCATGGTGTAGGTGATCCAAAGGAGCTGAGAGCAACAACTAGCAGCGGCAACATACTCGGCCTCGGTCGTGGATTGAGCAACACTCGACTGCTTGCGGGAAGACCAAGACACCAAAGAAGAACCCAAAAACTGGCAAGTCCCAGAAGTGGACTTCCTATCCAACCGACACCCGGCAAAACCCGCGTTTGAAAAACCATGAAGCGCCAAAGAAGAGGACGCGGAGTACCAAAGGCTGAAGTCGGGAGTGTGACGCAAGTACTTGAAAATTCTCTTCACCGCTTGCCGATGCGAAGTCCTCGGAGACGCTTGAAAACGAGCGCACAGACACACTGAGAACTGTATGTCCGGCCTCGTCACCGTCAAGTAGAGGAGTGACCCGATCATGCTCCGGTACTCCTTCTGGTCCACGTGTTCACCTTCCTCGTCCGCATCAAGAGCCGTAGTCGTACTCATCGGCGTCGTCATAGCCTTGGAGTCCTCCATCTTGAACTTCCTCACAATGTCCTTGGTGTACTTAGCCTGGTGCACAAATGTTCCTTCCTTTGATTGCTTGATTTGTAGCCCGAGGAAGAACTGCAATTCGCCCATCCTGCTCATCTCAAACTCCATGCTCATATCATCTGCAAACCTCACAACAAGAGAGTTAGACGAGCCACCAAAGACAATATCATCCACGTACACCTGCACAATCAGGATATCTCTGCCCTGCCTCAACAAAAACAAGGTCTGATCGACCTTCCCCATCTCAAAACCTCTCTCAAACAAGAACCCCTCAACCTGCCATACCAAGCTATAGGCGCCTGCTTCAACCCATACAGCGTCTTCCTCAACTTGTACACCCGGTGGGGGTACTTCTCACTCTCAAACCCCGGAGGCTGCCTCACATACACTTCTTCCTCCAAGACACCATTCGAAAAGCACTCTTCACATCCATTTGGTGCAACTTGAACCCTTTAGCCACGGAAAAGGCTAGAAGGATCCTAATCGCCTCCAAACGGGCTACGGGAGCAAAGGTCTCCTCGTAGTCGATCCCCTCCTTCGACCGAACCCCCGGGCAACAAGTCTCGACTTGTTCCTCACAACCTCACCCTTCTCTCCCTCTTTGTTTTTCCACACCCACTTGGTACCAATCGGCTTACACCCCGGGGGGAGGGTCAACCAACTCCCACACCGATTCCTCTCAAAGTTCTCCAACTCCTCATGCATCGAGTTAACCCAATTGTGATCGGATAGTGCGTGTCCAATGTCTTTGGGCTCAAAAGAAGCAACAAACGCAGCATGAGCAAAATGGGAATTGTTTCGAACCCTCGACCGTGTAGTGCGTTCATTCATGTCGCCGATGATCCTCGAAGCCGGGTGATCCACCCGAACTCGCCGGGGAGGTTCTCGCCTCGAAGCTACCTCCCCCTCAACATCAGCTTCTTCTCGTTCTTGATTTGTCGTCGTAGGTGTAGCAGAGGGTCCATCCATCATTGTAGTCGAAGTAGTGGGTACATGTTCAGCCGGGGGCACCACACCGCCATCTTTATCATCACCATGTTCATGCTCCTCCTCCTGAAAGATCTCCTCGCCAAGCTCATCATCACCTGCACACTCAAAGACAAGCTGACTACGTGGCTCTGTCTCGTCGAAGGCTACCTCGCAAGTCTCCACGATTTGGTTAGTTTCAAGATTGAGCACACGATATGCTCTAGAATGAGATGCATAACCAAAGAAAATGCCATCGATAGACCTAGCCTCAAACTTATCCAACTTCCTGCCTTTCTTCAGAATGAAACACTTGCAACCAAAGACATGGAAGTGACTCACCTTGGGTGTGCGACCATGCATCAACTCATAGCATGTCTTCTTCTTGTGCACTCTGAGGTATATCCTGTTCGACACATAGCACGCGGTATTCACCGCCTTAGCTTATACCTCCTCGGAGTCCTATGCTCATCAAGCATCGTCCGAGCCATCTCACACAAGGTCTTGTTCTTCCTTTCCACAACATCATTCTGGGGAGGCGTATACGGACTCGAAAACAGGTGCTCAAGACCCAAGTCATGACAAAAGGTTTCAAAACGAGAGTTCCTGAATTCCGAGCCATTATCACTGCGGATAGCTCGTATGGCATCTCCGTGCCTCTCGTTCCTCAACCTCAAGACTAGATCTCGAACAAAACCAAACGTCTCCCCCTTATCCTCGAGAAAGAACACCCACACATACCGAGAATAGTCGTCCACCACAACAAGGACATACCACTTCCCACCCGCGAGATCGCACACGAGCCGGGCCAACAAGGTCCATATGGAGCGGCTCGCATGGACGCTCGGTCATCACATCGGTGAGAGGCGGGTGAGAAGAGGCCACCATCTTGGCATGCCTACACGGAGCACAAACCAACTCTTTCTCAAGCCTCAACCGTGGCAATCCTCGGACCAAATTGAGTTTACTCAAGCGAGACGAAGGTCAAAGCTCAAGTGACCCAACTTCCTATGCCACTTCCACAACTCACTCGAAGAACCAGCCAAGAAACAACGCTCCACACCCGAAGACCGAGAAAAATCAGCACGAAACACCCGACCCTCGGGAACGACCATACGGACAAGGTCCCCTCGAGAGTCCACAATCCGAGAACCACCCGGCCGAAACAACACCTCAAAGCCCTCATCCAACAACCGGGACATAGAAAGCAAATTGTACCCCGGCGATTGAACAAGAGCAACACGCCTCAGAGTGATCTTGTCACTCACTTTTATCTCACCTTCTGAAAGCACACGCCCACGCCCATTGTCCCCAAAGGTGATGTACCTCTTCGTCACCACCGGGACGAGACTTGAGAACCACCCCCTGTCTCCGGTCATATGCCTCGAACAACCGGAGTCAATCAACCAAATGTTCTTCAAGTCTCCCAACTGAAATTCAAAAATAGGCACGTGAGCGAACAAACGACTCAAAGATCGGGGTTAGTACCAAAGGAGGAAAACCAGTGCCGAGCCATTTGCTCGAAAGTGGGGTTAGCACCAACCAAAGCATCTCTCCTACCAAAACTACCTCCACGAACACCACCACGGTAACCACCCTGAGGGAACCACCCCTCTCTGCCTGGAGGAGGACCAAATCCACGCAAGAAAGCTCGTGGAACGTCCTTCCTCTCCAACTCAACACCACGACTCCTCCAATCCCCGTATTGAGCACGAGGAGGAGAACGCCTAGCAACCGACCACACCGCACCCTTTCCGGCCCAACCACCGAACCACGACCGGCGAAACAACCCTCGCACACGGACGAGCTCGAAACCCGAACAACCGTCCGTCCAAGCTCGCCGCACCGGTCCGACCAGGTGCCCCACACCGGTCCGACCGGGTGTGACACGGGCGGCAACACCACCTGCAGCCTTCTTCTCTCCCCAAGCCCGAACTGTCCTCACAATCGCCTTGCCCCTGGGCATCTGCATACGAGGCTCAAGTACACCATCGGAAGGATGGTACTTGTCCTTGTTAGCCCACTCCTTCTCCATTCTATCCTCTCGCTTGCTCTTGAAGCAAAACTCCTCCGTATGGCCATCTCTCCCACAATAGCCACAATGGAACCTCACAAGCTTGGGCTTAGGCTTGGGATGTGGCTGCTCACTTGGTTTCTCCCCACTCAAACCCTCCACCGATTTCTCACCACTAGCCTTCTCACTCTCCTTCCCAAAGAACACTTTCCCCGAAGTGCTCACAAACTTGATAGGCTTTTGTAGGTCATTTGTGGGTGTAGGAAACACGGGTGGAGCTGGGGTTGTGTCTAGTCGGTTCCTTAGATGGTTAGGTTTTGGTGGGAAATCATTTTTGTGGTGGGTTTTTGGTGGCTCCGGATATTTTCTCCACTTCCTTCACCAACCTTGTTTGCTCCAAGCCCCTCACCATCTTGCCTCTTAAAGGCCTCGATCATCATCCTCAACTGAGGCTCATGACCGGACAACCAACCCATCAACTTCCTCAAATCATCATTCTCATCCTGCAAACGATCAACATAATGTGCAAGCTCCAAATTTTTCAATGCATGCATTTCACGGGTAGAGCAAGATGTAGGCATGGGTTCCTTCAATTTAGCCTCGAGCGAACTAGTGTAAGCATGCATCTCATCAATCTTAGCATGCAAAACGAGGCAAGAAGTGCAAGCACCTAGCAAAGCAGGTCTAGACTTAAGCTCGGCCACTTCAACCCTAAGCACATCTAGTTCCTCACACTTGGAGGCATGCTTCTCCTTAAACAAAGCAAGATCGGCAAGGAATATGGAGCAATCGGCACGGTCATTCTCATCGAAACAACGGGGCTAGCCTTAAGCGAATCAATCTCAAGCTTGCTATCAAGCACCGTGTCTCTAGCTCGGCCACTCTAGTCCTAGCATCCTCGAGTGAAGCCCTAAGCTCTTTCCTCATTTTCTTGGCCTCTCTAAGCATGTCATCACGGTTATCAAGCAAAGAGCCAAGCCTCTCATTCTCCTGGCGCAAGAAGGGAAGCTCATCACGCACCTCGTCGTCGGACTCGCAGTCCGAGTCGCTCCGTGTGCTCTTCTTTGCGCCGGAGCTCAACGCCATGGTGCGGAAGCCATCTCTCGCGAAGCGGCCTCGGCCCGCTCGGTGTTCTTGGACGACTTCTTGTTCTTGCGGCGATTTCCCTCGTCGTCGGCTGGCCGCTCGAGCTCGAGGTGGAGTACGCGGAACGGGAGTCGACGTCGCTCGCTCCAACCATCGCTCGGGCCTTGCCTCGGCCCTCCTTCTTCCTCGATCGTCGCTCGTCCTTGTACTTGTTCTTGTGCTTGCTCTTGTGGTCGCGCCTCGAACGGTACTTGCCATCGTTCATCCTCGGCTTGTGCTTGTAGCCGTCCTTGTTCTCGGCCTTCTCGGGCGGTCGGCGACGAAGTGTCCCGCTTGCCGCACCGGAAGCAAGTCCTCGTGTTCCTCCTCATGTTCACGCGGTTCTCGTGCGGCCTCTCGAACCGCCTCGTCAACGGCGCCGGCCTCGTCCTCTCCAAGGTCATCAAACTCCTCATCCGGCATAGACATCAAAGAGGAAAACGAGAACATCTCGGTGGATGGGTTAGAGTTAGTCTTTCCTTTGGAACCACCAACGAGGGCAAGACTATGGGAATCAGTCGGTCCCTCGAGCTTGGCTGTCATGCCCCTATCCACCTCAGCCGACTTGAGCTTCGAGAACAGCTCGTTCACCGTCAGAGTATCATACCTCTCCGACTCGACTATGGCCTCGAACTTTCCGCCCCATATCGTACGATCCAAAGATTGTAAGAGCTTGACCACTCTATCATGATCATCGTACGGGAGCACGTCCACATTGGCCCTCATGTTGTTCACCACCACCGTGAACCTCTGAAACAAGGCATCGATGGACTCACCGGGGAGATGAGTGAAGTTCTCGTACTCTCTCCGGTAGGTCGCATACAACCGTGCCTGAACCTGGGCGTTCCCAACATGAGCCTCCTTCAACACCGCCCAAATCCTACAAGCCAAGTGCTCGGTGTGTACCCGATCGAACTTAGGATGACACAAAGCACGAAACAAGTAGTCGACCGCCTTATTGTTGGCGTCGAATCTGTCCCTCGACCCTGGAGCAAGGAAATCCATCGGCTGGACATAGCCTGTGTCCACCGTGACATCCCAAAACGGTCGACCCTTTCGCGGAGGAACGCACCCATCCGCTTGCTCCACATCTGGTAGTTCTTGCCATCGAAGTGTGGAGGACCCGAACCCCGTTCCTGGTACGCCATCCTTGGATCTTAGACTGGTTAGAGTCAACAAAGACCCGAACCGGCTCTGATACCACTTGAAGGACCGATACGGCGAACCAGAGAGGGGGGGAGTGAATGGGAACCGATAAAAATTCTTCTCGAAGGAGATGAAAACTCCAACAAGACGAACGCGGCTTCCAACACACGTCTCCGACTCACTACCAAGGTTGGTCAAGCCCACGTAGCCACTGGAGTGCCACTGGACCTAGGAACCAACACGCAACCTTCCGACCCGAGAAACGCGGCGGAAAAACCTAACCTCGAGTCTACGGACCCACACCGGTCGACCGGTGAGCACCACCGGTCGACCGGTCCCCTGCAGGTGAACTCGAGCAACTTCCACTAAGTGGCTCTACACCGGTCGGACCGGTGAGACACACCGGTCGACCGATGGCGACCGAAAGCCCCCAAGACACCAAACAAAGCCAACCGACCACCAAACGGACCCAAACTCGAAACAAGAAGCGGCACCACGGGACAACAACGAACACACCAAGACTTTCACCCGAGCAAAAACCCACAAGGGCTCGCACCGGTCGACCGGTCAAGAGCACCGGTCAGACCGGTGTAGCCTGGGCAGCTCGGGATGAACAGCACCCGCGGGTCAACTCCCCCAAATCCAAATCTCGGTCTCCCGAATCGCTCCACGGACATGAACAAGACTTTGGGGATATCAGGAACACCTCATGAGGAGTCCATAGCCAAGTTTAATCCCACCAAATCTCGTCCAAAAAGGAGGAATCGAAGAAATCCCACCGAAAGCACCTTCAACCCAAGAACTCAAGAAACCCCCAAAATCGAGCACTTTTACTCACGGATTTGGGCGGGGAATCACAGCCCAAAGAACCACGAAGGGTTCCCACAAATTTCACCCATCAAATCCCCAAGAGAAAAGCCCCGAAAACACCCCAAAGAAATCACGAAGAGAGGGCTCCGAAAATCACCACCAAGAACAACCGGGGAAAACACATCCAAACCTTGAGGAACCACGCCGAATCATCTATACATGAAACAAATGTTCGTACAAGGTCTAGCAAGCCGCCCGATCATCCATCCCTCTCTACAAGATCTCTCCGTGAAGCTCTCTTGCTAGTCCTAAGGAAAACCTAGAGAAAATAGGTGGAAAATAGGAAAACTAATGAGCTAGGGTTCCAAGAGTTGGCTTCCATCCTCTCACCTCTTGGGTTATATGGAGGCAACCGAATGTCTAAAATGCCCTTCTCTACTAACTAGGGATACAAGCCCCTCAAGGGCGGATTTGGAATTCTTGATGTCTTCACCATCGGACGGATGCCGGCGACCGCACCCCGCGTAGCCTCGACGCAAGCCATGCGATCCCGACGCGTGTCCTCCGCTTCGAAGATTCGGATCGCGTCGTCGCACACCGGTCGGACCGGTGCTCCTCACCGGTCGGACCGGTCCCCACCGGTCGACCGGTCGGACGGCCGTGCGAGGCTGCCTGCGGCTCCGTCTTCGGTTCTCCGGTCTTGGCTTTGTGGATCAACCAAGGAACCCGGTGGTTTTTCGGTGAACCACCGGAAACCCCGCGAACTCGGTGTAGCCTCCGCCAATCTCCACTCATGACTTGGCTCCCACGTAGTCCCGGCTCGACCTTGGTTTTGAGGCTCAACCAAGAAACCGTCCACGACTTCATCTTCTTGTTCATGCCACCATGCGGCTCGCACTTGACCCCCGCCGGCCACCGGGTCCCTCGAACGAAGCCTACTTGTCTTCTCCACACCCCGGAGGCCTCACCGGCGACGACCTTTCGCGCTTGTTCTTCACCTGCACCAACACGAGTCAAGCCGCAACCTGCACCTGCAATACTTAGCCAAGAATCAGTCCACACAACGCTGTCAATCACTCATCACACAAGGAAGCGACCATCCACCGGTCCTTGAACCACACATGGTCCTCACTCTCCCACAATAGCCACAATAGAACCTCACAAGCTTAGGCTTGGTCTTGGATTGAGGATTCACTTGGTTTTTCTCCACTCGGCTTCTCCACCGGTTTCTCCTCACTATCCTTCTCACTCTCTTTCCCAAAGAACACTTTCCCCGAAGTGCTCACAAACTTGATAGGCTTTTGGAAATCATTTGTTTGCAGAGGAAACACAGGTGGAGCTGGGGTTGTGTCTAGTCGGTTCCTAAGATGGTTAGGTTTAGGAGGGAAATCATTTTTGTGGTGGGTTTTGGTGGCTCAGGGATATTCTCTCCACTTCCCTCGCCAACCTTGTTTACCCCAAGTCCCTCACCATCCTGCCTCTTGTATGTCTCGATCATTATCCTCAACTGAGGCTCATGACAAGACAACCAACCCATCAACTTCCTCAACTCATCATTCTCATCCTGCAAACGATCAACGTAATGTGCAAGTTCCAGATTCTTCAAAGCATGCAATTCACAGGTAGAGCAAGATGTAGGAATTGGTTCTTTCGACTTAGCCTCAAGAGAAACAGTGTAAGCATGCATCTCATCAATTTTACCATGCAAGACAGGGCAAGAGGTGCAAGCACCTAGCAAACCAGGTCCAGACTTAAGCTCAACCACTTCAACCTTAAGCACATCTAGTTCCTCACACTTGGAGGCATGCTTTTCCTTAAACATAGCAAGATCAACAAGGAAAATAAGACAATTAGCACATTCAATTTCATCAGAAACAACAGGTGAAGCTTTTAGGGAATCAATCTCAAGCTTAGCATCCAAGTTCTGTGTTTCTAACTCAGCCACTCTAGTCCCAGCATCCTCAAGCGAGGCCCTAAGCTCTTTCCTCATCTTCTTGGCCTCTCTAAGCATGTCATCACGATTATCAAGAAACAAGCCAAGCCGTTCATTATCCTAACACAAGAAGGGAAGTTCATCACGCACCTCGTCATCGGAGTCAGAGTCCGAGTCGCTCTGTTTGCTCTTCTTGCTGCCGGAGCTCAGCTCCATGGTGCAGAAGCCATCTCTAGCGAAGCAGCTCAGCCAGCTCAGGTTCTTGGACAACTTCCCGCCCTTGTGATGATCACCTTCATCTTCACTGCTGCTTGAGCTCGAAGTGGAGTACGCGGAACTAGAGTCAATGTCGCTCGCTCCAACCATCGCTCGGGCCTTGCCTCGGCTCTCCTTCTTCCTCGATCGTCGCTCGTCCTTGTGCTTGTTCTTGTGCTTGCTCTTGTGGTCACGCCTCAACCGGTACTTGCCATCCGTCCTTGACTTGTGCTTGTAGCCATCCTTGGTCTCGACCTTCTCCGGGCAGTCGGCGATGAAGTGTCCCGGCTTGCTGCACTAAAAGCATGTCCTTGTCTTCCTCCTCATGTTCACCCGGTTCTTGTGCAGCCTCTCGAATCTCCTTGTCAACAATGCCAACTTGTCCACTCCAAGCACGTCGAACTCCTCATCTGGCATAGACATGAAAGAGGACAAAGAGAACATCCTGGGGATGGGTTAGTGTTAGCCTTTCCTTTCAAACCACCGATGAGGGCGAGACTATGAGAGTCAGTCGGGCCCTCGATCTTGGTTGTCATGCCCCTATCCACCTTAGCTGACTTCAGCTTCGAGAACAGCTCGTTCACGGTCAGAGTGTCATACTTCTCTGACTCCACAATGGCCTCAAACTTTTCTCCCCAAACTGTACGATCTAGCGAGTGTAAGAGGTTGACGGCTCTATCATGATCATCGTACGGGAGCACGTCCACATTGGCCCTCATGTTGTTCACAACCACCGTGAACCTCTGAAACAAGGCATCGATGGACTCGCCGGGGAAATGAGTGAAGTTCTCGTACTCTCTCCGGTAAGTCGCTTACATCCGAGCCTAAACCTGGGCATTCCCAACATGAGCTTCCTTCAACACCGACCAGATTCTACAAGCCAAGTGCTCGGTGTGCACCCGATCGAACTCAGGCTGACACAAAGCACGAAACAAGTAGTCGACCGCCTTATTGTTGGCGTCAAACATGTCTCTCGATCCTGGAGCGAGGAAGCTCATCAGCTGGACATAGCCATTGTCCACCGTGACATCCCAAAGGATCTGACCCTTTCCGCGGAGGAACGCCGCCATCCACTTACTCCACATCTGGTAGTTCTTGCCATCGAAGTGTGGAGGACCCGAACCCCGTTCCTGGTACACCATCCTTGGATCTTAGACTGGTAAGAGTCAATCAAGACCCGTAACCGGCTCTGATACCACTTGAAGGACCGATACGACAAACCAGATGGGGGGAGTGAATGGGAGTCGATAAAAATTTTTCTCGAAGGAGACAGAGACTCCAACAAGACGAACACGACTTCCAACACACGTCTTCGACTCACTACCCAAGTTGGCCAAGCCCACACAGCCAATGGAGTGCTACTGGACCTAGGTACCAACAAACAACTTTCCGTGCCAAAACTCACCAATACGCACGACGGAAACTTGCACGGCTTGCTTCCTATGTTGCACCGGTCAGACCGGTGGCTTGCGCTGGTCAAACCGGTGACACCGGTCAGAACGGTGGACTGAGCCGTTCAGGCCGGTGGCTACATCAGCCGCACAACAAGTGTTCCAGAGAGCCTCAGTGACATCCCTAGGCCTTGGAACAAAAACACTCCCAACACACAACCTGCACAGAAGGAAAACCCTACACAAAACCTTCCAAAACAAGTCCAAACAGACCAAGAACTGACCAGCATCACCACGACACAAAGACACACGAGTCAAGAAGTTCACCTGAGGCAAATCCCACAAGTGGCATACACCGGTCAGACCGGTCACACACACCGGTCAGATCGGTCAAGCCTGGGCAGCTCAGGATGAACAACACCCGCGGGTCAACTCCCCCAAATCCAACTCTCGATCTCCCGAATCGCTCCACGGATTTGCACAAGACTTTGGGGATAGTAGGAACACCTCATGAGAAGTCCATAGCCAAGTTTATGCCCACCAAATCTTTTCAAATCAAGAGGAATCGAAGAAATCCCGCCAAGAACTCCTCTAACCCTAGAACACTGAAAACCCCAAAATCGAGCCCCTTAACTCATAGCTTTGGGAGGGAAATCAAAGGCAAAAGAACCACAAAGGGTTCACACATATTTCCCCCATCAAATCCCCGAGAGCAAGGTCCCGAAAACACACCAAGAAAACCACAAAGAGAGGACTCCAAAAATCACCACCAAGAACAACCGGGAACAACATAACAAAGCCTTGAGGAACCACGCTGAATCATCTATACATACCAAGGAGGTTCATACAAGGTCTAGATTGCCGCCCGATCATCCAACCCTCTCACAAGATATCACCATGAAGCTCTCAAGTTGGTCCTATAGAAATCCTAAGATAATAGGAAGGAAAATTGACAAAGCAAATGAATTAGGGTTCCAAGAGATGGCTGCCATCCTCTCACCACTTGGGTTATATGGAGGCAAGCTAAAAGTCTAAAATACCCTTACAAGCTAATTAGGGATACAAGCCCGTCGAGGGCGGTTTTTGAAGACTTCAGATTTTCTCCATCGGACGGATACCTTTGATTTCCCTCCCAAAGCTATGAGTTAAGGGGCTCGATTTTGGGGTTTTCGGTGTTCTAGGATTAGAGGAGTTCTTGGCGGGATATCTTCGATTCCTCTTGATTTGAAAAGATTTGGTGGGATTAAACTTGGCTATGACCTCCTCATGAGGTGTTCCTAATATCCCCAAAGTCTTGTTCAAGTCTGTGGAACGATTTGGGAGATTGAGTTTTGGATTTTGGGGAGTTGACCCGCGGGTGCTGTTCATCCCGAGCTGCCCAGGCTACACCGGTTTGACCGGTGCTCTTGACCGGTCTGACCGGTGCCACCCTTGGTCGGTTTTTGCTCGGGTGAACGTCTGGGTGTGTTCGCTGTTGTCCTGTGTTGCTGCTGTTTCGAGTTTGGGTAGTTTCGTGGTCGGTTGGCCGGTTTGGTGCGTTGGGGGCTTTCAGGCTGTGACCGGACTAACCGGTGTGTCTCACCGGTCTGATCCGTGTGGAGCCACTTAGTGAAAGTTGCCCAGTTTCACCAGTAGGGACCGGTCTGACCGGTGGTGCTCACCGGTCTGACCGGTGTTGGTCTGTAGACTCGAGGTTTGGCGTTCCACTGCGTTCTCGGGTCGGAAGGTTGTGTGTCGGTTCCTAGGTCCAGTGGCACTCTAGTGGCTACGTGGGCTTGTCCAACTTGGGTAGTGAGTCGGAGACGTGTGTTGGAAGCCGTGTTCATCTTGTTGGAGTTTCCATCTCCTTCGAGAAGAATTTTTATCGGCTCCCGTTCACTCCCCCCCTCTCTGGTTCGCCGTATCGGTCCTTCAAGTGGTATCAGAGCCGGTTCGGGTCTTTATTGACTCTGACCAGTCTAAGATCCAAGGATGGCGTACCAGGAACGGGGTTCGGGTCCTCCACACTTCGATGGCAAGAACTACCAGATGTAGAGCAAGCGGATGGCCGCGTTTCTCCGCGGAAAGGGTCAGATCCTTTGGGATGTCACGGTGGACACAGGCTATGTCCAGCCGATGGACGTCCTCGCCCCAGGATCGAGGGACAGATTCGACGCCAACAATAAGGCGGTCGACTACTTGTTTCGTGCTTTGTGTCAGCCTGAGTTCGATCAGGTGCACACCGAGCACTTGGCTTGTAGAATTTGGACGGTGCTGAAGGAGGCTCATGTTGGGAATGCCCAGGTTGAGGCACGGTTGTATGCGACCTACCGGAGAGAGTACGAGAACTTCACTCATCTCCCCGGTGAGTCCATCGATGCCTTGTTTAGAGGTTCACGGTGGTTGTGAACAACATGAGGGCCAATGTGGACGTGCTCCCGTACGATGATCATGATAGAGCGGTCAAGCTCTTACACTCTTTGGATCGTACGATTTGGGGCGGAAAGTTCGAGGCCATTGTGGAGTCAGAGAAGTATGACACTCTGACGGTGAACGAGCTGTTCTCGAAGCTCAAGTCGGCTGAGGTGGATAGGGGCATGACAACCAAGATCGAGGGCCCGACTGACTCTCATAGTCTCGCCCTCATCGGTGGTTCAAATGGAAAGGCTAACACTAACCCATCCACCAGGATGTTCTCTTTGTCCTCTTTGATGTCTATGCCAGATGAGGAGTTCGACGTGCTTGGAGAGGATGAGCTGGCGCTCCTGACGAGGCAGTTCGAGAGGCTGCACGAGAACCGGGTGAACATTAGGAGGAACACGAGGACATGCTTCAAATGCGGAAAGGCTGGACACTATTTCGCCGAGTGTCCGAAGGTGAACAACCACGACAAGCACAAGTTCATGGACAAGAGGAAGAAGTCCAAGAAGAAGGATCATGAACATGGGAAGAAGGCTCGGTCTCGAGAGAAGATGAAGAGATCGAGCGACATTGAGTCCGATTCCGAGGACACGTCTTCAAGCTCGAGTGATGAGGACAAAGAGGATGACAAGAAGAAGAAGAACCTCGGCAAGTATCTGAACGGCCTCTGTGTGACGGGCCTAAGCCTCAAGGACAACTTCTGCGGCATGGCTCGCAGTTCAAGTAGCAAGAGAAGCCAGAAGGACGCCTCAGACTTGGATTCTGAGGATGAGGTATGTGATGAGCTCTCTTCTTTGCGCAAGGAGAATGAGGAGTTGGTTGACTTGCTTGATAATCGTGATCACATGCTTAGAGAGGCTAAGAAGCTTAGGAAGGAGCTTAGATCTTTGCTCGAGGATGCTAGGACTAGAGTGGCTGAGCTAGAAACACGGAGTTCTTGATAGTAAGCTTGAAATTGATTCTCTTAAGGCTAGCCCCGTTGTTTCGATGAGAATGATTGTGCCGATTGCTCGCTTTCCTAGCCGATTTGATCGATCTTAGGGAGAAGTATGCCTCCAAGTGTGAGGAACTAGATGTGCTTAGGGTTGAGTTGGCTGAGCTACAATCTAGACCCACTTTGCTTGGTGCTTGCACTTCTTGCCCTGGTTTGCATGAGAAAATTGTTGAGCTTCGTTCTCGCATTGTTTCGCTTGAGGCTAATTTGAAAGTGCCTATTCCTACTTCTTGTTATACATGTGAGTTGCATGCTATGAAGAATTTGTATCTTGCAAAATGTGGTGGTCGCTTGCAAGATGAGAATGATAAGTTGCGTGAAGCGCTGAGTTGGTTGTCGAGTCAAGAACCTCAGCTTGGTATGATGATTGCTAGCTGTAAGTGCTTTGATGGTTGGGCTTTGGGATTGGATAAGGATGGTGAGGGCAGTGGTGAGAGAGAAAGGAAATTTTGGAATGTTTCAGTTCCACCACAACCCGCACCCAAAGACAAGTTTGCATCCAAGCCAAACCAACCGAGAGAAAAACCGAGTGAGAAGGCAAGTGAAAAGCCTAGTGAGAAACCAAGTGAGAAGCCTTGTGAAGAGCCTCACCCCAAGCCTAAGCCCAGATCAATCCGTTTCCATTGTGAGTTTTGTGGAAAGGATGGTCACAAGAGAGCGTTTTGCTTCAAGAGGAAGCGTGAGGAGAGAATGGCGAAGGAGTGGGCTAACAAGGACAAGTACCACCCTTCCGATGGTGTACTTGAGCCTCGTGTGCAGTTGCCCAGGGCCAAGGTGAGTGTGAGGTCAATTCGGGCTTGGGGAGAGCGGAAGGCTGTTGGAGGTGCTTGTCGCTTGTGCTACACCGGTCAGACCGGTGAGGGGCACCGGTCAGACCAGTGCAGGCTGGACAGGCAGCAATTTGGGTTTTGTGCTCGTACAGGTGTGAGGGTTGTTTCTGGAGGTCATGGTTCTTGTGGTTGGGCTGGAGAGTTTGCAGGTGGTCAGGTAGGCGGTCTCCCCCTCGAGTTCACTACGGGGATGGGAGGAGTCGTAGCTTTGAGAAGGAGAGGAGGGACAGTCCACGGGCTTTCTTTCGTGGTTTTGGTCCTCCTCCAGGTAGAGAGGTTTGGTTACCTCATGGTGGTTACCGTGGTGGTGTTCGTGGAGGTAGTTTTGGTAGGAAAGATGGTTTGGTTTGTGCTAACCCCACTTTCGAGCAAATGGCTAGGCACTGGTTTTACACATTTGGAACTAACCCCAGTGTTGAGTCATTTGCTCGCTCTCGCTCCTGGTTTTGAGTTGCAGGTGGATGGCCCGGAGAACATTTGGTTGATATCGGGGGTGGTTCTTCGGCTTCATATCCCGGTGGTGACATGTAGGTGCATCACTTTCGGGGATGGTGGACAAGGATGAGTGAATTGTGAAGAAATGATAAAGGTAAGTGTATTTGTGACCTTAGAGTGTGTGGCCTGGGTCAAGCCACTTGGTTTGTTTTGCTCCTTCTCTATCTCATGTGTGTAGGGTGAGCTTTGTATGCTCTTTGGCCCTAGTGCATGTGTTTAGGGGGAGCTTGTGAGCTTTTGTGTTCCCTTGCTCTTTTGCCGGTGGTGTCGAGCCCTTTTTGCCTCCCCTCGAGGAGCTGGTGGTTTGTGAGTTTTGTGTGGGAGCTCCTTTGTAGCATATGTATAGCTTTCCTTTGTGCATTTCTTGCATTTGGCATGGCTTATGTAACATGATGTATAGGCATCCTTGTATCTTAGATTGCATGCATTTTGTATCATATGCATTGGTTAGGAAAAGCTTCTCTCATATACATTGTTCACCATGGAATGAGATATATGTCTTTGTGAGCTTGTTTGGGTATGCTATGGTTAGTTTGGCTTAGCTCTTGATGATCTTGATGAATAATCCATGGTTGATGGCTATGTTTTTGAAAATGTCACATGTATGCTCTCTCATGTGTAAATGCCTTTATATGATCTTGACATGTTTTAGTGGCTTTGCAATGCTTAATTTGTGGTTGGATAGCTAGTTTATTGATCATGTGGGGCAAAAGGCTCATTTGCCATCATGAATGTTTAGCCCTCTTGCTTCATCTTGTGGAGGGGCATAAGTTCCTTTTTGTCGCAAAGACATTTCATGTACCAATTATGAATCTGAAAATGAAATGTAAAATGCTTGGAAAATGTGCTCCCATGTCATATGTGCTGATTTTAATTTGCTTTGGGTGCTTAACCGTTGCATGATGCCTACCAATGAGAAGTCTCATACATAGAAGTAGGCACATGGCTCGGTGGCTTTGACATGACATGAGGTGCTTGTGGGTGTTTATGATGGTCTTATGATTAGAATGGCTGTCCTAGCATGAAGTTTGTGTGGCTTTGTCATTTTGATATGTTTTGATCATGTTTAGGACTTTGCTCATGAGAGGCAAGTTTTTCGCAAAATTGCCCAAATCCATCTTAGCTTCGTCCAATGGTTGTGAAACTTGGTGATCATGTAGTTGAGATCGATACGAAGCTGTAGAGTATCTAACTTGCTCATTTGGACATGTGTAGCATTCTTTGTTGAATTTTATCTATTTGAGAAGCTCTAGGTTGAAACTTTTGCATTTTTGGCTTGATTCATGCATTGCCAACAAGGGGGAGAAGTTTGACCTTGAAATGGCTTGCTGGACGCATTTAGAAGGTTTTTAGGTGGTTTAGAGCCATTTCTGGGCTCTATTGTTCACCGGTCTGACCGGTGGTGAGCACCTGTCTGACCGGTGTGAGTGCTGGTCCTGTGCACATGTTAGGCACCGGTCTGACCGGTGGTGATGACCGGTCTGACTCGTGTGAGCTGAAGTTGCTGCAGCTGCCCTGTTTTCAGCTGGTTTGCATGCATTCGTCCAGGGGGAGGTGCATTGGTTCAGGGGGAGCTTGCATGTGTGCAGGGGGGAGCTCTTTGTGGTTTTTCGAGCTTTGTTTCCGCGGTTCGCGCTCTTTGCTTGAGCTTTGTTTTTGTCTCGGATGTGTCAAGCTGTTGCCCTTGCCTAAGGGGTCCGAGACTTGTCTTCTTCAAGTGATCTTGCTCTTTGCCTTTGTTTGGTTTTCGATCGCTTGTTGGAGTTTCTTTCTGTTCGTTTCTTTTCGTTTTCTTTTCTCTCTTGTTACTTTCGTGTGGGTGTTGTCAATGCACTCATCAAGGGGGAGATTGAGGACCATGTGTGGTTCGAGGACCGATGGATGGTCGCTTCCTTGTGTGATGAGTGATTGACAACGTTGTGTGGACTGATTCTTGGCCAAGTATTGCAGGGTGCGAGGTTGCGGCTTGACCGGTGTTGGTGCGGGTGAAGAACAAGCGCGAAAGGTCGTTGCGGTGAGGCCTCCGGGTGTGGAGAAGACAAGTAGGCTTCGTTCGAGGGACCGGTGGCCGGGCGGGGGTCAAGTGCGGGGCGCATGGTGGCATGAACAGCAAGATGAAGTCGTGGACGGTTTCTTGGTTGAGCCTCAAAACCAAGGTCGAGCCGGGACTACGTGGGAGCCGAGTCATGAGTGGAGATTGGCGGAGGCTACACCGATTTCGCGGGGTTTCTAGTGGTTCACCAGAAAATCACTGGGTTCCTTGGTTGATCCACAAAGCCAAGACCGAAGAACCGAAGATAGTGCTGCAGCAGCGCCAGACCGGTCTGACCGGTGGGTACCGGTCTGACTGGTGAGGAGCACCGGTCTGACCGGTGTGCGACGACGCAGTCCAGAGACTTCGAAGCGGAGGACACGCGTCGGGATCGCATGGCTTGCGTCGAGGCTACGCAGGGTGCGGTCGCCGGGCATCCGTCCGATGGAGAAGACATGAAGATTTCCAAATCCGTCCTTGAGGGGCTTGTATCCCTAGTTATTAGGAAAGGGCATTTTAGACTTTCGGTTGCCTCCATATAACCCAAGAGGTGAGAGGATGGCAGCCAACTCTTGGAACGCTAGTTCATTTGCTTTCCTATTTTCACTTCCTATTTTCTTAGGATTTCCATAGGACTAGCTTGAGAGCTTCATGGTGAGATCTTGTGAGAGGGTTGGATGATCGGGCGGCAAGCTAGACCTTGTATGAACCTTTGTTGCATGTATAGATGATTCGGCGTGGTTCCTCAAGGTTTGGATGTGTTGTTCCCGGTTGTTCTTGGTGGTGATTTTCGGAGTCCTCTCTTGGTGATTACTTTGGGTTGTTTTCGGGACCTTGCTCTTGGGGATTTGATGGGGGAAATTTGTGGGAACCCTTCGTGGTTCTTTGGGCTGTGATCCCCCTCCCAAATCCGTGAGTAAAGGGGCTCGATTTTGGGGTTTTCCGAGTTCTAGGGCTTGTGGTGTTCTTGGCGGGATTTCTTCGATTCCTCCTTTTTTGACAACTTTTGGTGGGATTAAATTTGGCTATGGACTCCTCATGAGGTGTTCCTAATATCCCCAAAGTCTTGTTCAAGTCCGTGGAGCGATTTGGGAGATCGAGTTTTGGATTTTGGGGAGTTGACCCGCGGGTGCTGTTCATCCCGAGCTGCCCAGGCTACACCGGTCTGACCGGTGCTCTTGACCAGTCTGACCGGTGCAACCCTCGTTGGATTTTTGCTCGGGTGAACGTCTAGGTGTGTTCGTTGTTGTCCTGTGTTGCTGATGTTACGAGTTTGCGTCAGTTTGGTGGTCGGTTGGCCGGTTTGGTGCTTTGGGGGCTTTCAGGTTGTGATCGGTCTAACTGGTGTGTCTCACCGGTCTGACCGGTGTGGAGCCACTTAGTGAAAGTTGCCCAGTTTCACCAGCAGGGACCGGTCTGACCGGTGGTGCTCACCGGTCTGATTGGTGTTGGTCTGTAGACTCGAGGTTTGGTGTTCCGCTGCGTTCTCGGGTCGGAAGGTTGTGTGTTGGTTCCTAGGTCTAGTGGCACTCTAGTGGCTACGTGGGCTTGGCGAACTTGGGTAGTGAGTTGGAGACGTGTGTTGGAAGCCGTGTTCATCTTGTTGGAGTTTCCATCTCCTTAGAGAAGAATTTTTATCAGCTCCCATTCACTCCCCCTTCTTTGGTTCGCCGTATCGGTCCTTCAAAGAGTGTGAGACAAGTAACCCTTATCTAATTGGCAGAGAAAATGACGTCAAGGACCCACATGCAGAGGCGTGGAAGCTCTGGAAAGCACGAGAAGCATCGGGAAGAAAACCGGGGCTGAGGGCCGGTCAGGCCAGGTTGGCTAGCCCACCCCAAATCGGTGTCGGTTCTGCGCCCCCTTCAACCTACCACCCCCTCAAGCTATTTATAGCTGCCACACAAAGAGTCACAGATCAATTCATTCGTCAGTTGTCGCCGAGGAGCAGAGAAGCTAGAGGGACACCATTCCCGGGAGGAGGGTTGTGCTAGTTGTCCAAGGTTTCCCTAGTCGACATGGGAACCTTGCAAGGTTGACCATGTCATAGTTTCTGAGCGGGGATCAAGGTCGAGGTAGGATCCCTGTGGTGATCTTATATCATGTAATCATTCATGGTGAAGTTGTTTTGTGAATCCGATTTCTAGCGATCAAGTGCCTATCTTTATGATTTTGCTTTCTCTTGGTTTTGCTTCTGCCTCAATCTATTCTCGAGATAGATTGCTTGGGGTGCTCTTGTAGCCATGGTGGCTAGAGGTGCATACCGGATCTTGAAAGTGCACTTGGCCCCTAATTGTTTTGGTGAAAATGACAAACACAATTTGAGGTATTTAATGGATAAGTAAGATGTGTGTCAAATAAAAGAAAAAGAAAATTATGCTTTGACCAAAGAAAGACCCCCCAACTCATTTTCGGTGTTGAAAATCCAATTAAAACTTTAAATTTATTTTATTTTCAAAATTGAGTATAGGAAACACTGTACTATAAAGGGGGATGCGAATGCCTTGAGATGCTAAAAGTGCTTATGAGATGACACAAGAAACCTAGAGAGATACCGAGCCTACACGTACACTCATTGTTCTTTTCGCTAAAAGTGTAGTGCTTGTCGGTAGTACCGGCCCTAGGATGGTAGTACCGATATTGCTTCTCTGGGAGAGTTTTCGCCACCCTCGATAGTTTCGGGCCTAGGTCGGTACTACCGATATAGCTTCTCTGTTGCATTTTTTGGCAACCCTAGGTAGTACCGACCCGGGGTCGATAGTACCGATAAAACTCGTTTTTGCAAAGTAACAACTAGATTTGGGGGTGGGGTATTTATACCCCAACACCCCCTTCATTTTCTACTGACATAACACGAGACAAACACACCCAAGAGCATTCAGTCCTCTCCTCCTCTCCCTCCTAGAGCTAAGCTTTGATTCCTTTGAGCTAGGGCTTGAGTGAGGAAGTTATTCAAGGTGTGAGACTGAGAAGCTTTGAGTGACCCTTCCATCTCCTTCATCTCAAGAGCACTTGAAGCATCTCTAGGAATCAATTCACGTGTGTTACTCTTGAAGCTTGCTTCTAGATGGTTAGGCATCACCTGTTGAGTGCCCTCTTTGTGTGGAGCATCCAGGATTGTTTTATTTCCCCTCTCCTTTGTGGAGAATTCTTAGTGAGTACCAATCTTTATTTGCGGGGATTAGGTGAGGCAAGAGGCTCTTGGTGATAGCCCTCCCTTTATGGGATCCTCAACGGAGACATAGCTTCCTTGGTGGAAGTGAACTTCGGATTAACCCCTTGTCTCTTGCTTGTATAAGTTCTTCTAAATTTGCTAATCCTAGAAGCTTGTTTGTGCCCAATCTATATATTTGTTGTGTTCCTTTATATATCTTTGGTCGCAGGAGGTTCCTAGCATCTAAACTCAACTCTTGATTCGAGTAGAATTACTAGAATCGCTGTACATTTCAAATTTTTTTGTCTCCTCTGACATGTCGGTAGTACCTCCCTTTTGCTTGAAGTACCAAGCCCGCCCCTGTGCCAGAAGTATCGAGCGCCTCGTTAGTTCCAACACAGCGTCGGTAGTTCCGACATGTGAATTTAACCGCTACATTATTTCAAAAATTTGAAGTGATCTTATTCACCACCCCTCTAGGCATCACAAGGTCCTTTAAGATCTACCAAGTAGGTTCAACATGTTCCTCGTGAGCATGATCTTAGGTTCACCTACGAAGATAGGGAGGCATCATGACTAGGGTTGAAAACAGACATTTTTTATCACGTTCCGTTCCGACCATTTTTCTACATTATGCTTTTGTTCCCGTTTTTACCGAATTATGGAAAGTTGTGAGATTCAATTAATTTTAATGTCATTTTTCATTATTTTGTAGTAGTTTACTTTCATAAATGTAGAAAAATCTCGTTCCGTTCCGACCGTTTTTCTACATTTATGATTCTGTGTTCGACCTTTTTCGACTGTTTTCATCCCTAATCATGACAAGATGTCATCCCATGTGCGGTGGGTGCCTAGAGGGTTAGACCAAAGGTCACGATTTAAAGATGCTTTTTATGAGATTTGCAATGTTATATTCCCCTCTTATGCTCAAAGCTACAACAAAGGCATGATCTAGGCCTCTCTAGATTGGTTATCTATATGCTTTCTCTTGCAAGCTCTAGTGTTTAGTAGATTAGATGCAAACCAATCTCCCAAAAAGAAGTGTTTTCTTCTTATTAGCTTGAATCTTGTGTCGCACATGTTCTCCGGGTTGATACCTTGGGTTAATACTTGAGGGAAAAAGATACTACAATGATCTATAAGCTTGCGGTGAATCTTGGTGCCTTATTGAAATATCAACACTCCCGCACAGAAGTGGCTAGAAATCCCGCTTTCTAGAGGTATTCGGTTGGGAGGGGGAGGGGAGCAAAAAATCATCGCCCCCCGCTTCCTCGCAGATTTTTCCCTCATTTCCTTCATTTGCCCATGGGGGGGGGGGGGGGGGGGGAGGGGGCCCTTGCAAAGCTTTGGTCGGCACCGCTGGAGGTGGCGGCGCAAGGGAGCGCACGGGCTCCGGTGAGGGGAGGAGGGCTGGACAGATGGTGGCGGACCTGGAGGCCGGTGGATGAACAACGACAGTGAAACGAACCGGATTTCCGCGGACGGAAACCCCACCCTCTGCACCGCGGTGGTAGTCCCAGGAGGGCTACCACGTGCAATCCCCTGTCTCAGAAATACCAAGAATCCATACAACAAGAAATCAAATAGAGTACAACATTTATTTATTACATTAATAAGAGTACATCTCTTCGGCACATGCCGGGTACAAGTCCAACAGGACTGAATCAAATAGAAGAAAATCATCTTGTAGCAGCTCCATGTAAGCGCGGGAAACTCCATATCCGCAGGCAACTCGAGCGTAAGAAAAGCTCTAGTCCTCCCATCCGTCGTTTTCGAAGTCGTAGTCTGGCTCTGTGTAAGAGACACCAGAATCTACCCGGTAAGCGGGTAGGTCATATCAGCTTCCCAACAAAGAGGCAAAAGCGGTGTATGTTCTACTATGCAGGATATATCCCTACTCTGGCTGTAGAAGGCATAAGCAAAGCAGCGAAGCAACATTCAAGGTAAGCAGAGATATGTAGTGAGGTCAACACCTCGGGGAAGCACACACTCCCGAGGTCCACACCCCGCTTAAGGATTCCACACCAAGACACCAGATCACAACCACGATCCAGCTCCCAACTCTCATATGCGATGTGGGGCCCACCAGCTCCTATCCCCACATCTCAACGGCCAAAGCCTGGCTCACTCACTCGGGGGAGAGAAGAAGCACAAGAGAAGTATATCTAGCCAGAATAACAGATCTCAGGACAGTCCATAACCAGTGGACACGGACTATAGCTATAGGTTTAAACACTCTGCAGAGGTTGTACAATTGTACCCGCCCGAATAGGACCGAAACCGGCCGTCACCGGTTCTAGGCCCTACGATACGGCTGAAGGCCAAGTAAGTGGATAGTACCCTCCTGCGTCTCTGAGTCTGGCTCAGCCTCCGCTGTAGAGCTCATACTGCTAGCGAGAGGTCCCTCGAAGCTGTGGAACCCTTCCCTGGCCTCGCCGGGGAAAAGTCTTCTAAGGAGGAAAAGCCGTCTCCCAACACAATCACGTCGATCCGCCTACAGGAGGGGTGCTATCCACTATGAGTCTCACCCCGCACCTCGCCCATAACAAGGCGGGTGGTTTGTATGGTAAGAGTCCAAAGAAACATGCTTAGACTGACGATCGGTCCTTAAGGGCCGAGAGCGAGCACTCCCTATCTCCATACCATCTGACACGCCGCTCGGGTAAGAGGCCAGATCGCACTTTCAGAGATAGGCGTTCACAAGTAACCAAAAGGCCCGCTCCCACCAAAACACGTCAATGAGGCACGCACCCAGAGTGCACGCTAGAACACACCGAGATCACCCGCATCTCAAACCAAGCCCGGAATACCATCCATAATAAAGCAACAAAAAAATGGATAGTTGGTATATGGGAATAGCTAGGGGACTGTAGCTAGTCCCAAGGTAGGTAAAACAAGGAATCAGGATATAACAAATTATCAAGGCAAGGCTAATCACTGGCTATGCAATTCATCCAAGCAATGCATATAAAGTAAAGCACTAGCATTTAAATATCAACATGGGATCTACATGGTTGGGAGTGACATGACACCTTCGTTGCCGTTGGAGCAGTCGTTGTCCGGGGCAGTGTACTTTGGGTCCTCCGCGTCCTCCTGGTCGAAGCTCGGATCTGCGACACGAAATTCGACGTGCACGTAAGAAACCAGTACACATCTATGCATTAACTCCAAATAGAAATCTCTTTTTAGAAAACCCAAAAGAGCTCAAACTACGTACAAACAGCAAGGTTTCGAAGTTACGAAATTATAGAAATTAGTTTCATATTTTTCAGAACCTTCTATAATTTATGATTTTTCAAATGTTAAAATCATTTATAAAACATTTCTGAAATCATTTTGAAAATATAAAAGGATTTTTATTAAAAAGGGTGGTGACGTCAACATGACGTCAGCAGTTGATGGGTTTTTGTTGGGCCGAAAGTGGCCCAATGGGCTCGGCCCAGTTGGCCCAAGTGATCGAAGTCCAGATAGCCACTATGAATAACCAAATCAGAGCAACAAGGTTGAACGTGGGCCGCATTGGTGTTTGATGGGCCAAGGTCCATGCGCCAGCCCATTTAGGTTAGTTTACGCCGGAAGTTCAGATTCGGCCCCTGAACTCTTCAGGGTTCACAGGTTCAAATGCCTTCCCCCGCGCCGCCATCCACCAAGTGCTTGATGAAATGCCTCCGGCATCACGGGGCGATGGCGTGGAGGCATGGTCCTCGATTCGGCATTCACGACCAAGGCGCGGTGCGGCGTGACACCCAGGAGGTTAGAGCGTGCGGTGCGGCGTACGGCTCGGCCGACCCAAGGCTAGGCCGCGGCACAGCGCTAGGTTGCGCTGGCCAGGCTCGCACGCATGCACTCGTCCTCGTGCACCGCGCGTGGCGCATCCACCCGTAGCCGGGCGCGCCGCGGCCGCCGGCGCGGCGAGGTGCGGCGCCCTGCGCTAACACCTGCAAAAAACCAAGCTCGAGTCGAAGCCCGACATCCACACGGCAGTCTCCTCGCGCGGCGACGGCGAGCTCAGGGGCATGGATTGCCCAGGAGCTCCAGCTCGTCGCGGGCGGCCACACGTGCAGCTCGACTGGCCGGCGGCCAAGTATAGAGCGCGCGGTGGTTTGCACAGGCCACAGCCGTGCCTAAGCACGTGTGGGCTCGCCATGCCCGCTCAGCGCAGCCATCTGGAAAAGATGTCACGGCTCGACGGCCGGTTCATACACAGATTCCTCGCACGGTGACGGCGGGCTCAGGGGCATGAGTGGCCTAGGAGCACCACTTTGTCGTGGGGCGGCAGTCCTGTGGCTCGATGGCCAGCACTTAGGCATGTTCACATGGTGATGCGTCTCGACACTGCCGGAGCATCCAGGAAGACACCAAGGCGGGGGAGAGATAAAGACGGCTGCGATGGTGCTCACATTGGGTCAGCGGTGTAGTCGTTACTGGCTCGGTGTAGTCGTTCACGTCGACGTTGTAGATGTTCCCGGCGACGGCGCTCCCTCGGCTCCGGCTCCCTTGGACACGCACAGCTCCCGCCTCCACAGCCCGGCAGCTCCCGTCCCGGCGGCCCCGGCCCACGGACGGCCTCCGGTCTCCCCGGCGCGGCGCGGTGGCCGCGTGCCCTCCACCCTCTCCTCCACCTTCCCCTCCTTCCCCTCGTCTCCCCTCTCGACTGTGGAATAGAGGAAAGGGGGAAAACCCAAGTGGTTGGTGGGAGGCCAGCAGGGGCTCGGTCCCGGGATGTAGACGTTGGGTCAAAGCGGCCCGAGGGCAAAGATTCGGTGGCGCGCCCTGGTTGGCTGGCGAGGCGAGGGCTCCGATGTAGTGCCTTGGCTATGGATGCGACGGTGCCCCTGGCGTAGCCATGGGGGTATTGGGGTCTTTTTCCCCTGGGGAATTCCCAATGCTGGCTCACTAGCGCGACCCTGGGCTCGACATGCGTGCCAGCCGGCGGACTGACCGTCCCATCGCCCACGCGTGCGAGTGCGGCGCGGCGTGAGGTGATACGGTGCGGTGCGGCGCTGGGGAAAAGGTGAGGAAGAAGAGGATAGGGAGACTGGCGTGGGGGTCCCACACGTCAGAGAGAGATGAGGGAAAATGATAAGGCGCCGGTTGCTGGTCTGCGCCGTTAAGGGGGCCTGTTGGGCTTGCTGGGCCGGTGGGTTAGCTTCAAGGGAGATCCGGCTCGAGTTAGAGTTTAGAGCTTTGTAATTACTTGAACATAGTTTTTGAAAATAGTTTTAATATATTGTTTGAATTTGAGTTATATTCAAATTCAAACTTCACTAAAAAAACTCCAAATAAAATCCAATAAAACCCAACTCACCTACTTTACCATAATTTGAAATTATATTTTTATAAATGGGTTTAATTTGTGGAGAATTTAGGGGAGGGCTAGCAAGTTTGATTTAAAATTTGGTAGCACTCCAATTCAACCAAAAAGTTTTAAATTTTTGCAAAATTTTCACACCTAATTTCTAGTATGTTACATTCTCCCCTACCATCGAGAATCTCATCCTCGAGATTTAGGCTCCTTCTTCCTCCTCGAATAGGTGAGGGTACTCTTTTCTGAGATCGGCCTCCTTCTCCCAAGTCACTTCTTGCTCAGTGTGGTTACACCACAGCACCTTGCAGAAAGGAATGGTTGTTCTTCTTGTCTGTTTGACTACTCGATCCAGGATCTGCTCTAGGTGCTCAACATACTCAAGGGTATCTTGCAGGTCAAGAAACTCCGTGGGCACTTGCTTTTCTTCCGCCTTCTTCTCACTCTTCTTCAGTTGAGACACATGAAGCACAGGGTGCACTCCTGCCATTGTCTCGGGTAAAGCGAGCTGGTAAGCAAGACTTCCAATCCTCTTGGTGATTTGATACAACCCTACGTACCTTGGAGCAAGCTTCCCTTTCACTAATGAAGGACCGATACGGCGAACCAGAGAGGGGGGGAGTGAATGGGAGCCGATAAAAATTCTTCTCGAAGGAGATGAAAACTCCAACAAGACGAACGCGGCTTCCAACACACGTCTCCGACTCACTACCAAGGTTGGTCAAGCCCACGTAGCCACTGGAGTGCCACTGGACCTAGGAACCAACACGCAACCTTCCGACCCGAGAAACGCAACGGAAAAACCAAGCCTCGAGTCTACGGACCCACACCGGTCGGACCGGTGAGCACCACCGGCCGACCGGTCCCCGCCGGTGAAACCGAGCAACTTTCACTAAGTGGCTCTACACCGGCCGACCGGTGAGACACACCGGTCGGACCGATGGCGACTCGAAAGCCCCCAAGGCACCAAACAAAGCCAACCGACCACCAAACGGACCCAAACTCGAAACAAGAAGAACACGGGACAACAACGAACACACCAAGACGTTCACCCGAGCAAAAACCCACAAGAGCTCGCACCGTCGGACCGGCCAAGAGCACCGGCCGACCGGTGTAGCCTCGGGCACTCGGGATGAACAAGACCCGCGGTCAACTCCCCCAAATCCAAATCTCGATCTCCCGAATCGCTCCACGGACTTGAGCAAGACTTTGGGGATATCAGGAACACCTCATGAGGAGTCCATAGCCAAGTTTAATCCCACCAAATCTCGTCCAAAAAGGAGGAATCGAAGAAATCCCGCCGAAAGCACTTCCAACCCAAGAACTCAAGAAAACCCCAAAATCGAGCACTTTTACTCACGGATTTGGGAGGGGAATCACAGCCCAAAGAACCACGAAGGGTTCCCACAAATTTCCCCCATCAAATCCCCAAGAGAAAAGCCACGAAAACACCCCAAAGGAATCACGAAGAGAGGGCTCCGAAAATCACCACCAAGAACAACCGGGGAAAACACATCCAAACCTTGAGAAACCACGCCGAATCATCTATACATGAAACAAAGGTTCGTACAAGGTCTAGCAAGCCGCCCGATCATCCATCCCTCTCTACAAGATCTCTCCGTGAAGCTCTCTTGCTAGTCCTAAGGAAAACCTAGAGAAAATAGGTGGAAAATAGGAAAACTAATGAGCTAGGGTTCCAAGAGTTGGCTGCCATCCTCTCACCTCTTGGGTTATATGGAGGCAACCGAATGTCCGAAATGCCCTTCTCTAACAACTAGGGGATACAAGCCCCTCAAGGGCGGATTTGGAATTCTTGATGTCTTCACCATCGGACGGATGCCCGCGACCGCACCGCGCGTAGCCTCGACGCAAGCCATGCGATCCCGACGCGTGTCCTCCGCTTCGAAGATTCCGGACCGCGTCGCCGCACACCGGCCGACGGGTGCTCCTCACCGGCCGACCGGTCCCCACCGGCCGGACCGGTCCGGTGCCGCCGCACCTCCGTCTTCGGTTCTCCGGTCTTGGCTTTGTGGATCAACCAAGGAACCCGGTGGTTTTCTCGGTGAACCACAGAAAACCCGCGAACTCGGTGTAGCCTCCGCCAATCTCCACTCATGACTTGGCTCCCACGTAGTCCCGGCTCGACCTTGGTTTTGAGGCTCAACCAAGAAACCGTCCACGACTTCATCTTGTCGTTCATGCCACCATGCGGCCCGCACTTGACCCCCGCCGGCCACCGGTCCCTCGAACGAAGCCTACTTGTCTTCTCCACACCCGGAGGCCTCACCGGCAACGACCTTTCGCGCTTGTTCTTCACCCGCACCCGCCGCGAGTCAAGCCGCAACCCGCACCCGCAATACTTAGCCAAGAATCAATCCACACAACGTTGTCAATCACTCATCACACAAGGAAGCGACCATCCACCGGTCCTCGAACCACACATGGTCCTCAATCTCCCCCTTGATGAGTGCATTGACAACACCCACACGAAAGTAACAAGAGAGAAAAGAAAAAGAAAAGAAACGAACAAAAAGAAACTCCAACTAGCGATCGAAAGCCAAACAAAGGCAAAGAGCAAGATCACTTGAAGAAGACAAGTCTCGGACCCCTTAGGCAAGGGCAACGGCTCGACACATCCGAAACAAAGCAAAGCTCAAGCAAAGAGCACAAACCACCGAAACAAAGCTCGAAAACTCACAAAGAGCTCCCCCTGCACACATGCAAGCTCCCCCTAGACGAATGCATGCAAGAAACCACATGAAAAACAGACACGGCAAAGACTTTCGCTCCTCACACCGGCCGATCGGTCATCACCACCGGGCCGACCGGTGCCTAACATATGTACAGGACCAGCACTCACACCGGTCAGACCGGTGCTCTTCACCGGTCAGACCCGTGTACAACAGAGCCCTTAAAATGGCTCGAAACCACCTGAGAACCTTCTAAAAGCATCCACCAAGCCATTTCAAGCTCAAACTTCTCCCCTTGTTGGCAATGCATGAATCAAGCCAAAAATGCAAAACTTTCAACCTAGAGCTTCTCAAATAGACAAAATTCAACAAAGAATGCTACACATGTCCAAATGAGCAAGTTAGATACTCTACGGCTTCGTATCGATCTCAACTACATGATCACCAAGTTTCACAACCATTGGACGAAGCTAAGAAGGATTTTGGCAATTTTGCGAAAAACTTGCCTCTCATGAGCAAAGTCCTAAACATGATCAAAGCATATCAAAATGGCACGTACCCACACAAACTTCATGCTAGGACAGCCATTCTAATCATAAGACCATCACAAACACCCACAAGCACCTCATGTCATGTCAAAGCCACCGAGCCATGTGCCTACTTCTATTTATGAGACTTCTCATTGGTAGGCATCATGCAACGGTTTAGCACCCAAAGCAAATTTAATTCAGCACATATGACATGGGAGCATATTTTCCAAGCATTTTCATTTCATTTTCAGATTTGTAAATGGTACATGAAATGTCTTTGCGACAAAAAGGAACTTATACTCCTCCACAAGATAAATCAAGAGGGCTAAACATTCATGATGGCAAATGAGCCTTTGGCCCCATATGATCAATAAACTAGCCATCCAACCACAAATTAAGCATAGCAAGGCCACAAAAACATGTCAAGAGCATGTAAAGGCATTTACACATGAGAGAGTATACATGTGACATTTTTCAAAAGCATAGCTATCAACCATGGATTATTCATCAAGATCATCAAGAGCTAAGCCAAACTAACCGTAGCATACCAAACAAGCTCACAAAGACATATATCTCATTCCATGGTGAACAATGTATATAAGAGAAGGTTTTCCTATCCAATGCATATGATACAAAATGCATGCAATCTAAGATACAAGGATGCCTATACATCATGTTACATATGCCATGCCAAATGCAAGAAATGCACAAAGGAAAGCTATACATATGCTACAAACCGGCTCCTCGAGGGGAGGCAAAACGGGCTCGACACCACCGGCAAAAAGAGCCCCCACACACCCAACTAAAAAAATCAAACACACACCAAGTTCCCCCCGCAAACGAGTGAAAGTTGCTTGATCTAGGGGTTTGGTGAAAATATCGGCTAGTTGGTCATGTGTGGGTACATGGATCAAAGCTATCTTTCCTTTCTCGACATTGTCTCTCAGAAAATGGTACCTCACTTCTATGTGTTTAGTTTTGGAATGGAGCACTGGGTTCTTTGCAACACTTATGGCACTGGTGCTATCACATTGAAGTGGGACATGGGTATACTCCTCACAAAAATCACTCATGGTGTAGGTGATCCAAAGGAGCTGAGAGCAACAACTAGCAGCGGCAACATACTCGGCTTCGGTCGTGGATTGAGCAACACTCGACTGCTTGCGGGAAGACCAAGACACCAAAGAAGAACCCAAAACCGGCAAGTCCCGAAGTGGACTTCTTATCCAACCGACACCCGCAAAATCCGCGTCCGAAAAGCCATGAAGCGCCAAAGAAGAGGACGCGGAGTACCAAAGGCCGAAGTCGGGAGTGTGACGCAAGTACCCGAAAATTCGCTTCACCGCTTGCCGATGCGAAGTCCTCGGGAGACGCTTGAAAACGAGCGCACGTACACACCGAGAACCGTATGTCCGGCCTCGTCGCCGTCAAGTAGAGGAGTGACCCGATCATACTCCGGTACTCCTTCTGATCCACGTGTTCACCTTCCTCGTCCGCATCAAGAGCTGTAGTCGTACTCATCGGCGTCGTCATAGCCTTGGAGTCCTCCATCTTGAACTTCCTCATAATGTCCTTGGTGTACTTAGCCTGGTGCACAAATGTTCCTTCCTTTGATTGCTTGATTTGTAGCCCGAGGAAGAACTGCAACTCGCCCATCATGCTCATCTCAAACTCCCTGCTCATATCATCTGCAAACCTCGCAACAAGAGAGTTAGACGAGCCACCAAAGACAATATCATCCACGTACACCCGCACAATCGGGATATCTCTCGCCCTACCTCAAGAAAAAACAAGGTCCGATCGACCTTCCCCATCTCAAAACCTCTCTCAAACAAGAACCCCCTCAACCTCGCCATACCAAGCTCTAGGCGCCCGCTTCAACCCATACAACGCCTTCCTCAACTTGTACACCGGTGGGGGTACTTCTCACTCTCAAACCCCGGAGGTCGCCTCACATACACTTCTTCCTCCAAAGACACCATTCGTAAAAGCACTCTTCACATCCATTTGATGCAACTTGAACCCTTTAGCCACGGAAAAGGCTAGAAGAATCCTAATCGCCTCCAAACGGGCTACGGGAGCAAAAGTCTCCTCGTAGTCGATCCCCTCCTTCTGACTGAACCCCTGAGCAACAAGTCTCGACTTGTTCCTCACAACCTCACCCTTCTCTCCCTCTTTGTTTTTCCACACCCACTTTGTACCAATCGGCTTACACCCCCGGGGGAGGGTCAACCAACTCCCACACCGATTCCTCTCAAAGTTCTCCAACTCCTCATGCATCGAGTTAACCCAATTGTGATCGGATAGTGCGTGTCCAATGTCTTTGGGCTCGAAAGAAGCAACAAACGCAAGATGAGCAAAATGGGAATTGTTTCGAACCCTCGACCGTGTAGTGCGTTCATTCATGTCGCCGATGATCCTCGAAGCCGGGTAATCCACTTGAACTCGCCGGGGAGGTTCTCGCCTCGAAGCTACCTCCCCCTCAACATCGCCTTCTCCTCGTTCTTGATTTGTCGTCGTAGGTGTAGCGAGAGGGTCCATCCATCATCGTAATCGAAGTAGTGGGTACATGTTCGGCCGGGGGCACCACACCGCCATCCTCATCATCACCATGTTCATGCTCCTCCTCCCGAAAGATCTCCTCGCCAAGCTCATCATCACCGCACACTCAAAGACAAGCCGACTACGTGGCTCGTCTCGTCGAAGGTTACCTCGCAAGTCTCCACGATTTGGTTAGTTTCAAGATTGAGCACACGATATGCTCTAGAATGAGATCCATAACCAAAGAAAATGCCATCGACGTACCTAGCCTCAAACTTATCCAACTTCCTCGCCTTTCTTCGAATGAAACACTTGCAACCAAAGACATGGAAGTGACTCACCTTGGGTGTGCGGTCATGCATCAACTCATAGCATGTCTTCTTCTTGTGCACTCTGAGGTATATCCTGTTCGACACATAGCACGCGGTATTCACCGCCTCAGCCCAATACTTCCTCGGAGTCCTATGCTCATCAAGCATCGTCCGAGCCATCTCGCACAAGGTCCTGTTCTTCCTTTCCACAACACCATTCTGGGGAGGCGTATACGGACTCGAAAACTGGTGCTCAAGACCCAAGTCATGGCAAAAGGTTTCAAAACGAGAGTTCCTGAATTCCGAGCCATTATCACTGCGGATAGCTCGTATGGCATCTCCGTGCCTCTCGCTCCTCAACCTCAAGACTAGATCTCGAACAAAACCAAACGTCTCCCCCTTATCCTCAAGAAAGAACACCCACGCATACCGAGAATAGTCATCCACCACAACAAGGACATACCACTTCCCACCCGCAGATCGCACACGAGCTGGGCCAACAAGGTCCATATGGAGCAGCTCGCATGGACGCTCAGTCATCACATCGGTGAGAGGCGGGTGAGAAGAGGCCACCATCTTGGCATGCCTACACGGAGCACAAACCAACTCTTTCTCAAGCCTCAACCGTGGCAATCCTCGGACCAAATTGAGTTTACTCAAGCGAGACAAAAGGTCAAAGCTCAAGTGACCCAACTTCCTATGCCACTTCCACAACTCACTCGAAGAACCGACCAAGAAACAACGCTCCACACCCGAAGACTGAGAAAAATCAGCACGAAACACCTGACCCTCGGGAACGACCATACAAACAAGGTCCCCTCGAGAGTCCACAATCCGAGAACCACCAGGCCGAAACAACACCTTAAAGCCCTCATCCAACAACTGGGACACAGAAAGCAAATTGTACCCCAGCGATTGAATAAGAGCAACACGCCTCAGAGTGATCTTGTCACTCACTTTTATCTCACCTTCTGAAAGCACACGCCCACGCCCATTGTCCCCAAAAGTGATGTACCTCTTCGTCACCACCGGACGAGACTTGAGAACCACCCCCCGTCTCCGGGTCATATGCCTCGAACAACCGGAGTCAATCAACCAAATGTTCTTCAAGTCTCCCACCCGAAATTCAAAAATAGGCACGTGAGCGAACAAACGACTCAAAGACCGGGGTTAGTACCAAAGGAGGAAAACCAGGTGCCGAGCCATTTGCTCGAAAGTGGGGTTAGCACCAACCAAAGCATCTCTCCTACCAAAACCGCCTCCACGAACACCACCACGGTAACCACCCCGAGGGAACCACCCCCTCTCGCCCGGAGGAGGACCAAATCCACGCAAGAAAGCCCGTGGAACGTCCTTCCTCTCCAACTCAACACCACGACTCCTCCAATCCCCGTATTGAGCACGAGGAGGAGAACGCCTAGCAACCGACCACCCGCACCCTTTCCGGCCCAACCACCGAACCACGACCACCGAAACAACCCTCGCACCTCCGTACGAGCTCGAAACCCCGAACCGTCCGTCTGTGCCCGCACCGGTCCGACCGGTGCTCCACACCGTCCGACCGGTGTGACTCGGGCAGAACAACACCACCTGCGCAGCCTCCTTCTCTCCCCAAGCCCGAACTCGTCCTCACAATCGCCTTGCCCCCGGGCATGTGCATACGAGGCTCAAGTACACCATCGAAGGGTGGTACTTGTCCTTGTTAGCCCACTCCTTCTCCATTCTCTCCTCTCGCTTCCTCTTGAAGCAAAACTCCTCCTTATGGCCATCTCTCCCACAATAGCCACAATGGAACCTCACAAGCTTAGGCTTTGGCTTGGGATGTGGCTGCTCACTTGGTTTCTCTCCAATCAAACCCTCCACCGGTTTCTCACCACTAGCCTTCTCACTTTCCTTCCCAAAGAACACTTTCCCCGAAGTGCTCACAAACTTGATAGGCTTTTGTAGGTCATTTGTGGGTGTAGGAAACACGGGTGGAACTGGGGTTGTGTCTAGTCGGTTCCTTAGATGGTTAGGTTTTGGGGGGAAATCTTTTTTGTAGTGGGTTTTTGGTGGCTCCGGGATATTCTCTCCACTTCCCTCACCAACCTTGTTTGCCCCAAGCCCCTCACCATCTTGCCTCTTAAAGGCCTCGATCATCATCCTCAACTGAGGCTCATGACCGGACAACCAACCCATCAACTTCCTCAAATCATCATTCTCATCCTGCAAACGATCAACATAATGTGCAAGCTCCAAATTTTTCAATGCATGCATTTCACAGGTAGAGCAAGATGTAGGCATGGGTTCCTTCAATTTAGCCTCGAGCGAACTAGTGTAAGCATGCATCTCATCAATCTTAGCATGCAAAACGGGGCAAGAAGTGCAAGCACCTAGCAAAGCGAGGTCTAGACTTAAGCTCGGCCACTTCAACCCTAAGCACATCTAGTTCCTCACACTTGGAGGCATGCTTCTCCTTAAACAAAGCAAGATCAGCAAGGAATATGGAGCAATCAAGACAATCATTCTCATCGAAACAACGGGGCTAGCCTTAAGTGAATCAATCTCAAGCTTGCTATCAAGCACCGTGTCTCTAGCTCGGACCCACTCTAGTCCTAGCATCCTCGAGTGAAGCCCTAAGCTCTTTCCTCATTTTCTTGGCCTCTCTAAGCATGTCATCACGGTTATCAAGCAAAGAGCCAAGCCTCTCATTCTCCCGGCGCAAGAAGGGAAGTTCATCACGCACCTCGTCATCGGACTCGAGTCCGAGTCGCTCCGTGTACTCTTCTTCTTCGCCGGGAGCTCAACGCCATGGTGCAGAAGCCATCTCTCGCGAAGCGGCCTCGCCCGCTCGGTGTTCTTGGACGACTTCTTGTTCTTGCGGCGATCTCCCTCGTCTTCGCCGGCCGCTCGAGCTTGAGGTGGAGTACGCGGAATCGGAGTCGACGTCGCTCGCTCCAACCATCGCTCGGGCCTTGCCTCGGCCCTCCTTCTTCCTCGATCGTCGCTCGTCCTTGTACTTGTTCTTGTGCTTGCTCTTGTGGTCGCGCCTCGAACGGTACTTGCCATCGTTCATCCTCGGCTTGTGCTTGTAGGCGTCCTTGTTCTCGGCCTTCTCCGGGCGGTCGGCGACGAAGTGTTCCGCTTGCCGCACCGGAAGCAAGTCCTCGTGTTCCTCCTCATGTTCACGCGGTTCTCGTGCGGCCTCTCGAACCGCCTCGTCAACAGCACCAGCTCGTCCTCTCCAAGGTCATCAAACTCCTCATCTGGCATAGACATCAAAGAGGAAAACGAGAACATCCTGGTGGATGGGTTAGAGTTAGTCTTTCCTTTGGAACCACCAACGAGGGCAAGACTATGGGAATCAGTCGGTCCCTCGAGTTTGGCAGTCATGCCCCTATCCACCTCAGCCGACTTGAGCTTCGAGAACAGCTCGTTCACCGTCAGAGTATCATACCTCCCCGACTCGACTATGGCCTCGAACTTTCCGCCCCATATCGTACGATCCAAAGAGTGTAAGAGCTTGACCGCTCTATCATGATCATCGTACGGGAGCACGTCCACATTGGCCCTCATGTTGTTCACCACCACCGTGAACCTCTGAAACAAGGCATCGATGGACTCACCGGGGAGATGAGTGAAGTTCTCGTACTCTCTCCGGTAGGTCGCATACATCCGTGCCTGAACCTGGGCGTTCCCAACATCAGCCTCCTTCAACACCAAATGTACCGGTGGTTCGCGAAGCATCTGGCTTACCGGTCATCCCCCATTCCCGCCCAAATCCTACAAGCCAAGTGCTCGGTGTGCACCCGATCGAACTCAGGCTGACACAAAGCACGAAACAAGTAGTCGACCGCCTTATTGTTGGCGTCGAATCTATCCCTCGACCCTGGAGCAAGGAAATCCATCGGCCGGGACATAGCTGTGTCCACCGTGACATCCCAAAGCGAGTTGACCCTTTCGCGGAGGAACGCACCCATCCGCTTGCTCCACATCCGGTAGTTCTTGCCATCGAAGTGTGGAGGACCCGAACCCCATTCCCCGGTACGCCATCCTTGGATCTTAGATCGGTTAGAGTCAACAAAGACCCGAACCGGCTCGATACCACTTGAAGGACCGATACGGCGAACCGGAGAGAGGGGGGGGAGTGAATGGGAGCCGATAAAAATTCTTCTCGAAGGAGATGAAAACTCCAACAAGACGAACGCGGCTTCCAACACACGTCTCCGACTCACTACCAAGGTTGGTCAAGCCCACGTAGCCACTGGAGTGCCACTGGACCTAGGAACCAACACGCAACCTTCCGACCCGAGAAACGCAGCGGAAAAACCAAGCCTCGAGTCTACAGACCCACACCGGTCAGACCGGTGAGCACCACCGGTCAGACCGGTCCCTGCTGGTGAAACTGAGCAACTTTCACTAAGTGGCTCTACACCGGTCAGACCGGTGAGACACACCGGTCGGACCGATGGCGACCGAAAGCCCCCAAGGCAGCAAACAAGGCCAACCGACCACCAAACTGACCCAAACTCGAAACAGCAGCAATACGGGACAACAACGAACACACCAAGACGTTCACCCGAGCAAAAACCCACAAGAGCTCGCACCGGTCGGACCGGTCAAGAGCACCGGTCGAGCCGGTGTAGCTCGGGCGACTCGGGTTGAACGAAGACACCGCGGGTCAACTCCCCCAAATCCAAATCTCGATCTCCCGAATCGCTCCACGGACTTGAGCAAGACTTTGGGGATATCAGGAACACCTCATGAGGAGTCCATAGCCAAGTTTAATCCCACCAAATCTCGTCCAAAAAGGAGGAATCGAAGAAATCCCGCCGAAAGCACTTCCAACCCAAGAACTCAAGAAAACCCCAAAATCGAGCACTTTTACTCACGGATTTGGGAGGGGAATCACAGCCCAAAGAACCACGAAGGGTTCCCACAAATTTCCCCCATCAAATCCCCAAGAGAAAAGCCCCGAAAACACCCCAAAGGAATTACGAAGAGAGGGCTCCGAAAATCACCACCAAGAACAACCGGGGAAAACACATCCAAACCTTGAGGAACCACGCCGAATCATCTATACATGAAACAAAGGTTCGTACAAGGTCTAGCAAGCCGCCCGATCATCCATCCCTCTCTACAAGATCTCTCCGTGAAGCTCTCTTGCTAGTCCTAAGGAAAACCTAGAGAAAATAGGTGGAAAATAGGAAAACTAATGAGCTAGGGTTCCAAGAGTTGGCTGCCATCCTCTCACCTCTTGGGTTATATGGAGGCAACCGAATGTCTGAAATGCCCTTCTCTAACAACTAGGGATACAAGCCCCTCAAGGGCGGATTTGGAATTCTTGATGTCTTCACCATCGGACGGATGCCGGCGACCGCACCCTGCGTAGCCTCGACGCAAGCCATGCGATCCCGACGCGTGTCCTCCGCTTCGAAGATTCGGACCGCGTCGTCGCACACGGTCGACCGGGTGCTCCTCACCGGGCGCGCGGGCCGGTCCCCACCGGTCGACCGGTCGGACCCACCGGTCGGGACCGGTCCGGTGCCGCCGCACCTCCGTCTTCGGTTCTCCGGCCTTGGCTTTGTGGATCAACCAAGGAACCCGGTGGTTTTCTCGGTGAACCACCGGAAACCCCGCGAACTCGGTGTAGCCTCCGCCAATCTCCACTCATGACTTGGCTCCCACGTAGTCCCGGCTCGACCTTGGTTTTGAGGCTCAACCAAGAAACCGTCCACGACTTCATCTTGTTGTTCATGCCACCATGCGGCCCGCACTTGACCCCGCAGCCACCGGGTCCCTCCAACGAAGCCTACTTGTCTTCTCCACACCTGGAGGCCTCACCGGCAACGACCTTTCGCGCTTGTTCTTCACCTGCACCAGCGCGAGTCAAGCCGCAACCTGCACCTGCAATACTTAGCCAAGAATCAGTCCACACAACGTTGTCAATCACTCATCACACAAGGAAGCGACCATCCACCGGTCCTCGAACCACACATGGTCCTCAACTAAGAACCTCTTAGTTCCTCGAAGTGGTGTGACTTTCAGGTACACACGGTCTCCGACTGCAAAGGTCAATTCCCTTCTTCTCTTGTCGGCATAAATCTTCTGACAACTCTGAGAAATTCTTACGGAGACTTGCCATTCGAAGGGCCTCAAAGGGTGCCATTCGGAGACTTGCTTGAAAGCTGTTGTTGTAAGAGAACCCCGCAAACGGTAAGCTGCTCTCCCAATCAGTGCCGTAAGTGGTAAGCTGCTCTCCCAATCAGTGCCGTAAGTGAGCGCACAAGCTCGTAGCATGTCCTCTAGAACTTGGTTGACCCTCTCAGTCTGCCCGTCTGTTTGTGGTTGGAAAGCTATGCTGTAGCTAAGAGTGGTGCCCATAAGCTTGTGGAAGCTCTGCCAGAACTTGGTGACAAACTGGGGTTCTCGATTGGACACTATGCTCTTTGGTGCCCCGCATAACCTGAGTATGTGTTCTACGTACATGTTTGCCAAGCGTTCTATACCAATGTCACTTCACCAGCATGAAGTGTGCCACCTTGGTCAATCGGTCCACTATGACCCAAATTGAATCGTTTCCCCTTGGAGTCCGGGGTAGTCCCACTACGAAGTCGATGGAGATGTCCTCCCACTTCCAAATTGGAATTTCCAATGGCTTGAGCAAACCTACGGGCTTCTGGTGCTTGATCTTCACCCTGCTACAAGTGTTGCAACAGGCCATGTAGTGAGCTATATCTCTCCTCATGTCTTTCCACCAGTACCTTGTCTTCAAATCTTTGTACATCTTTGTGCTTCCAGGGTGGATTAAGTTCCTCGAGTCGTGGGCTTCTCTCATGATCGGCTCTAGGAGTGCCTTGTCTTACGGAACACAAATCCATTCCTTCAGCCACACTGTGCCTTGTTCATCCAAGCGGTAGTCTTTTGCTTTTCCTTCCTTCATCAGCTCCTGCGGAACTTTGATCTCTGCACACGACTTTTGAGCCTTTCTGACGACCATGTGTGGTTCGAGGACCGGTGGATGGTCGCTTCCTGGGGTGAGAGTGATTGATAACGTTGTGTGGACCGATTCTTGGCTAAGTATTGCAGGTGTAGGTTGCGGCTTCACTAGTGTTGGTGCAGGTGAAGAACAAGCTCGAAAGGTCATTGCCGGTAAGGCCTCCAAGTGTGGAGAAAACAAGTAGACTTCATTCGAGGGACCCGGTGTCCAGCAGAGTCAAGTGCGGGCCACATGGTGGCATGAACGACAAGATGAAGTCATGGACGGTTTCTTGGTTGAGCCTCAAAACCAAGGTCGAGCCAGGACTACGTGGGAGCCAAGTCATGAGTGGAGATTGGCGGAGGCTACACCAAGTTCGTGGGGTTTCCAGTGGTTCACCAGAAAACCACTAGGTTCCTTGGTTGATCCACAAAGCCAAGACCGAAGAACCGAAGACGGAGCTGCAGCAGCTCCACACCTGTGTGACCGGTGGGTCTGACCGGTGGGTACCGGTCTGACCGGTGAGGAGCACTGGTCTGACCAGTGTGCGACAACGCAGTACGGAATCTTCGAAGCGGAGGACACGTGTCGGGATCGCAAGGCTTGTGTTGAGGCTAAGCAGGTTGCGGTCACCGGGCATCCGTCCGATGGAGCGATGACAAAGATTTCCAAATTCGCCCTCGAGTGGCATGTATCCCTAATTAGTTTGTAAGGGTATTTTAGGCTTTTGGTTGCCTCCATGTAATCCAAGAGGTGAGAGGATGTCAGCCATCTCTTGGAACCCTAGTTCATTTGCTTTGTTATTTTCCCTTCCTATTTTCTTAGGATTTCCATAGGACTAGATTAAGAGCTTCATGGTGAGATCTTGTGAGAGGGTTGGATGATCGGGCGGCAAGCTAGACCTTGTATGAACCTCTTTGGTATGTCAAGATGATTCGGTGTGGTTTCTCAAGGCTTGGTTGTGTTGTTCCCATTTGTTCTTGGTGGTGATTTTCGGAGCCCTCTCTTTGTGGATTTCTTGGTGTGTTTTCGGGACCTTGCTCTTGGGGATTTGGTGGGGGATGTATGTGTGAACCCTTCGTGGTTTTTTCCCTTTGATTCCCCTCCCAAATCCTTGAGTTAAGGGGCTCGATTTTGGGGTTATCAGAGCTCTAGGGTTAGGGGAGTTCTTGGCGGGATTTCTTCGATTCCTCTTGATTTAGCAGATTTGGTGGACATAAACTTGGATATGGACTCTCCATGAGGTGTTCCTACTATCCCTAAAGTCTTGCGCAAGTCCGTGGAGCGATTCGGGAGATCGGGGTTTGGATTTGGGGGTGTTGACCCGCAGGTGCTGTTCATCCCGAGATGCCCAAGCTACACCGGTCTGATTGGTGGCTCTCACCAGTCGGACCGGTGCCGACCCCTATTGGGTTTTGCTCAGGTGAACGTTTGGGTCAGTTCTATGTCGTCCCGTGTTGCTACTGTTTGTTTGGGTCAGTTTGGAGCTCGGTAGGCCTATTTGGTGTTTTGGGGATTTCTGGCTGGGACTGGTCTGACCGGTGTGTTGCACCGGCCTGACCGGTGCAAAGCTGTTCTGTGGAAGTCGCCAGGTTTCACCAGCAGGGACCGATCTGACAGGTGGTGCTCACCGGCCTGACCGGTGTAGGTCAGTGAGGCTCGAGTTTTGTGTTCCGCTGCGTTCTCGGGTCTGTGAGGTTGGGAGTTGGTTCCTAGGTTCAGTAGCACTCCAGTGGCTGCGTGGTCTTGGCCAACTTGGGTAGTAAGTCGAAGACGTGTGTTGGAAGCCGTGTTCATCTTGTTGGAGCCTCCATCTCTATCGAGAAGAATTTTCATCAGCTCCCATTCACCCCCCCCTCTCTGGTTCGCCGTATCGGTCCTTCTAGTGGTATTAGAGCCGGTTACAGGTCTTGATTGACTCTAACCAGTCTAAGATCCAAGGATGGCGTATCAGGAATGGGGTTCGGATCGTCAACACTTCGACGGCAAAAACTACCAGATGTGGATTAAGCGGATGGCGGCGTTCCTCCGCGGAAAGGGTCAGATCCTTTGGGATGTCACGGTGGACAATGGCTATGTCCAGCCGATGAACTTCCTTGCTCCAGGATCAAGGGACATGTTCGATGCAACAACAAGGCGGTACTTGTTTTATGCTTTGTGTCAGCCTAAATTCGATCGGCTGCACACCGAGCACTTGGCTTGTAGAATCTGGTCGGTGTTAAAGGAAGCTCATGTTGGGAATGCCCAGGTTTAGGCTCAGATGTATGCTAATTACTGGAGAGAGTACGAGAACTTCACTCATCTCCCCCCGAGTCCATTGAAGCCTTGTTTCAGAGGTTCACGGTGGTTGTGAACAACATGAGGGACAATGTGGACGTGCTCCCGTACGATGATCATGATAGGGCTGTCAAGGTCTTACACTCGTTGGATCGTACGGTTTGGGGTGGAAAGTTCGAGGCCATTGTGGAGTCGGAGAAGTATGACACTCTGACTGTGAATGAGATGTTCTCAAAGCTCAAGTCAGCTAAGGTGGGTAGGCGCATGACAACCAAGATCGAGGGCTCGACTGACTCTCAAAGTCTCGCCCTTATCAGTGGTTCGAAAGGAAACGCTAACGCTAACCCATCCACTAGGATGTTCTCTTTGTCCTCTTTGATGTCTATGCCAGATGAGAAGTTCGACGTGCTTGGAGAGGACGAGCTGGCGTTGTTGACGAGGTGGTTCGAGAGGCTGCACGAGAACTGGGTGAACATGAGGAGGAACACGAGGACATGAAGGACCGATATGGTGAACCAGAGAGCGGGGGGGGGGAGTGAATGGGAGCTGATAAAAATTCTTCTCGAAGGAGATGGAGACTCCAACAAGACGAACACGGCTTCCAACACACGTCTCCAACTCACTACCCAAGTTGGCCAAGCCCACACAGCCACTGGGGTGCTACTGTACCTAGGAACCAACAAACAACCTTCCGAGCCAAAACTCACCAACACGCATAGCGGAAACTTGCATGGCTTGCTGCCTGTGCTGCACCAGTCAGACCGATGGCCTATGCCGGTCAGACTAGCGACACTGGTCAGACCGGTGGACAGAGCCGGTCAGGCCGGTAGCTACAGCAACCGCACAACAAGTGTTCTAGAGAGCCTCAGCGACTTCTCTAGGCCCTGAAGCAAAAACACCCCCAAAACACAACTTGCACGGAAGGAATACCCTACACAAAGCCTAGCAAAACAACTCCAAACAGACCAAGAACAGACCAGCAACACCACAGCCCAAAGACACATGAGTTCAGCAGTTGACCCAAGGCAAATCCCACAAGTGATTAGCACCGGTCAGACCGGTCAAGAGCACCGGTCGGACCGGTGTAACCTGGGCAGCTCTGGATGAACAACACCCGCGAGTCAACTCCCCCAAATCCAACTTCCGATCTCCCAAATCGCTCCACGGATTTGCACAAGACTTTGGGAATAGTGGGAACAACTCATGAGGAGTCCATACAAGTTTATGCCCACCAAATCTTGTCAAATCAAGAGGAGTCGAAGAAATCCCGCCAAGAACTCCTCTAACCCTAGAACACCGAAAACCCCAAAATTGAGCCCCTTAACTCACGTATTTGGGAGGGGAATCAAAGGCAAAAGAACCATGAAGGGTTCACACAAATTTCCCCCATCAAATCCACAAGAGCAAGGTCCCAAAAACACACTAAGAAAAACCACCAAGTGTAGGCTCCGAAAATCACCACCGAGAACAACCGGGAACAACACAACAAAGCCTTGAGGAACCACGCCGAATCATCTATAAATACCAAGGAAATCCTAAGAAAATAGGAAGGGAAAATAGCAAAGCAAATGAACTAGGGTTTTAAGAGATGGCTGCCATCCTCTCACCACTTGGATTATATGGAGGCAAGCCGAAAGTCTAAAATACCCTTACTTAATAACTAGGGATACAAGCCCCTCAAGGGCGGTTTTGGAAGTCTTTGTCATCGCTCCATCGGACGGATGCCCGGCGACCGCAACCTGCTTAGCCTCGACGCAAGCCATGCGATCCTGACGCGTGTCCTCCGCTTCGAAGTCTCTGGACTGCGTCATCGCACACCGTTTAGGCTGGTGCTCCTCACCGTTCAGACCGGTCAGACCCACCGGTCAGACCGGTGCGATGCTGCTGCACTTCCGCCTTCGGTTCTTCGGTCTTGGCTTTGTGGATCAACCAAGGAACCTAGTGGTTTTCTGGTGAACCACTGGAAACCCCGTGAACTCGGTGTAGCCTCTGCCAATCGCCACTGATGACTCGACTCCCACGTAGTCCTGGGTTGACCTTGGTTTTCAGGCTCAACCGAGAAACCGTCCATGATTTCATCTTGTTGTTCATGCCACCATGCGACTCGCACTTGACCCTGCTGGCTACCGGGTCCCTCAAACGAAGCCTACTTGTCTACTCCACACCTGGAGGCCTCACCGGCGATGACCTTTCGCGCTTGTTCTTCACCTGCACCAACACCAGTCCAGCCGCAACCTGCACCTACAATACTTAGCTAAGAATCAGTCCACACAATGTTGTCAATCACTCATCACAAAAGGAAGCAACCATACACCGGTCCTCGAACCACACATGGTCCTCAGGACATGCTTCCAGTGCGGCAAGCCGGGACACTTCATCGCCGACTCCCCGGAGGAGGTCAAGAACAAGGATGGCTACAAGCACAAGTCAAGGACAGATGGCAAGTACCGGTCAAGGCGTGACCACAAGAGCAAGCACAAGGGAAAGCACAAGGACGAGCGATGATCAAGGAAGAAGGAGAGCCGAGGCAAGGCCCGAGCGATGGTTGGAGCGAGCGACGTCGACTCCAGTTCCGTGTACTCCACCTCGAGCTCAAGTAGCAGTGAAGATGAAGGTGGTCGTCGTAAGGGTAGGAAGTCATCCAAGAACCTGAGCACTGAGCTGCTTTGCTAGAGACGGCTTCTGCACCATGGCGCCGAGCTCCGGTAGCAAGAAGAGCACACAAAGTGACTCGGACTCCGACTCCGACGACGAGGTGCGTGATTAACTTCCCTTCTTGCATCAGGAGAATGAACGACTTGGCTTGTTGCTTGATAATCGTGATGACATGCTTAGAGAGGCCAAGAAGATGAGGAAAGAGCTTAGGGCCTCGCTTGAGGATGCTAGGACTAGAGTGACTGAGTAAGAAACACAAAATTTGGATGCTAAGCTTGAAATTGACTCCCTGAAAGGTGCACCTGTTGTTTCTGATGAAGTTGAATGTGCTGATTGTCCTATTTTCCTTACTGATCTTGCCTTGTTTAAGGAAAAGCATGCCTCCAAGTGTGAGGAACTAGATGTGCTTAGGGTTGAAGTGGCTGAGCTTAAGTCTAGACCTGCCTTGCTAGGTGCTTGCACTTCTTGCCCTGTTTTGCATGGAAAAATTGATGAGAAGCATGCTTACATTATTTCTCTTAAGGCTAAGTTGAAAGAACCAATTCCTACATCTTGCTCTACCTGTGAATTGCATGTTTTGAAGAATGTGGAACTTGCACATTATGTTGATCGTTTGCAGTATGAGAATGATGAGTTGAGAAAGTTGATGGGTTGGTTGTCTGGTCATGAGCCTCAGTTGAGGATAATGATCGAGACATACAAGAGACAAGATGGTGAGGGACTTGGGGCAAACAAGTTTGTGAGGGAAGTGAAGAGAATATCCCAGAACCACCAAAAACCCACCACAAAAAAGATTTCCCTCCTAAACTGAGGACCAGGTGTGGTTCGAGGACCGGTGGATGGTCGCTTCCTTGTGTGATGAGTGATTGACAACGTTGTGTGGACTGATTCTTGGCTAAGTATTGCAGGTGCAGGTTGCAGCTTGACTGGTGTTGGTGCAGGTGAAGAACAAGCGCGAAAGGTCGTTGGCGGTGAGGCCTCCAGGTGTGGAGAAGACAAGTAGGCTTCGTTCGAGGGACCCGGTGGCCAGCGGGGTCAAGTGCGGGCCGCATGGTGGCATGAACAACAAGATGAAGTCGTGGACGGTTTCTTGGTTGAGCCTCAAAACCAAGGTCGAGCCGGGACTACGTGTGAGCCGAGTCATGAGTTGAGATTGGCCGAGGCTACACCGAGTTCGCGGGGTTTCCGGTGGTTCACTAGAAAACCACTGGGTTCCTAGGTTGATCCGCAAAGCCAAGACCGGAGAACCGAAGACGGAGCTGCAGCAGCGCCAGACCGGTCTAACAGGTGGGTCTGACTGGTCTGACCGGTGGGGACCGGTCTGACCGGTGAGGAGCACCGGTCTGACCGGTGTGCGACGACGCAGTCCGGAATCTTCGAAGCGAAGGACACGCGTCGGGATCGCATGGCTTGCGTCGAGGCTACGCAGGGTGCGGTCGCCGGGCATCCGTCCGATGGTGAAGACATCAAGAATTCAAAATCCGCCCTTGAGGGGCTTGTATCCCTAGTTAGTAGAAAAGGGCATTTTAGACATTCGGTTGCCTCCATATAACCCAAGAGGTGAGAGGATGGCAGCCAACTCTTGGAACCCTAGCTCATTAGTTTTCCTATTTTCCACCTATTTTCCTTAGGTTTTCTTTAGGACTAGCAAGAGAGCTTCACAGAGAGATCTTGTAGAGAGGGATGGATGATCGGGCGACTTGCTAGACCTTGTACGAACCTTTGTTTCATGTATAGATGATTCGGCGTGGTTTCTCAAGGTTTGGATGTGTTTTCCCCGGTTGTTCTTGGTGGTGATTTTCGGAGCCCTCTCTTGGTGATTTCTTTGGGTTGTTTTCGGGACTTTTCTCTTGGGGATTTGATGGGGGAAATTTGTGGGAACCCTTCGTGGCTCTTTGGGCTGTGATTCCCCTCCCAAATCCGTGAGTAAAAGTGCTCGATTTTGGGGTTTCTTGAGTTCTTGGGTTGGAAGTGCTTTCGGCGGGATTTCTTCGATTCCTCCTTTTTGGACGAGTTTTGGTGGGATTAAACTTGGCTATGGACTCCTCATGAGGTGTTCCTGATATCCCCAAAGTCTTGTTCAAGTCCGTGAAGTGATTCGGGAGATCGAGATTTGGATTTGGGGGAGTTGACCCGCGGGTGCTGTTCATCCCGAGCTGCCCAGGCTACACCGGTCTGACCGGTGCTCTTGACCGGTCTGACCGGTGCGAGCCCTTGTGGGTTTTTGCTCGGGTGAACGTCTTGGTGTGTTCGTTGTTGTCCCGTGGTGCCGCCGTTTCGAGTTTGGGTCCGTTTGGTGGTCGGTTGGCTTTGTTTGGTGTCTTGGGAGCTTTCGGGCTGCCATCGGTCTGACCGGTGTGTCTCATCGGTCTGACCGGTGTAGAGCCACTTAGTGGAAGTTGCTCGGTTTCACTCGCAGGGACCGGTCGGCCGGTGGTGCTCACCGGTCCGACCGTGTGTGTCTGTAGACTCGAGGTTTGGTTTTTCCGCTGCGTTTCTCGGGTCGGAAGGTTGCGTGTTGGTTCCTAGGTCCAGTGGCACTCCAGTGGCTACGTGGGCTTGACCAACCTTGGTAGTGAGTCGGAGACGTGTGTTGGAAGCCGCGTTCGTCTTGTTGGAGTTTTCATCTCCTTCGAGAAGAATTTTTATCGGCTCCAATTCACTCCCCCCCTCTCTGGTTCGCCGTATCGGTCCTTCAAGTGGTATCAGAGCCGGTTCGGGTCTTTGTTGACTCTAACTAGTCTAAGATCCAAGGATGGCGTACCAGGAACGGGGTTCGGGTCCTCCACACTTCGATGGCAAGAACTACCAGATGTGGAGCAAGCGGATGGGTGCGTTCCTCCGCGGAAAGGGTCAGCTTCTTTTGGATGTCACGGTGGACATATGCTATGTCTAGTTGATGGATTTCCTTGCTCCAGGGTCGAGGGACAGATTCGACGCCAACAATAAGGCGGTCGACTACTTATTTCATGCTTTATGTCAACCTGAGTTCGATCGGGTGCACACCGAGCACTTGGCTTGTAGGATTTGGGCGGTGTTGAAGGAGGCTCATGTTGGGAACGCCCAGGTTCAGGCACGGATGTATGCGACCTACCGGAGAGAGTACGAGAACTTCACTCATCTCCCCGGTGAGTCCATCGATGCCTTGTTTCAGAGGTTCACGGTGGTGGTGAACAACATGAGGGCCAATGTGGACGTGCTCCCGTACGATGATCATGATAGAGCGGTCAAGCTCTTACACTCTTTGGATCGTGCGATATGGGGCGAAAAGTTCGAGGCCATAGTCGAGTCGGAGAGGTATGATACTCTGACAGTGAACGAGCTGTTCTCGAAGCTCAAGTCGGCTGAGGTGGATAGGGGCATGACTGCCAAGCTCGAGGGACCGACTGATTCCCATAGTCTTGCCCTCGTTGGTGGTTCGAAGGGAAAGACTAACTCTAACCCATCCACCAGGATGTTCTCGTTTTCCTCTTTGATGTCTATGCCAGATGAGGAGTTTGATGACCTCGGAGAGGACGAGCTGGCACTGTTGACGAGGCGGTTCGAGAGGCTGCACGAGAACCGCGTGAACATGAGGAGGAACACAAGGACTTGCTTCAAGTGCGGCAAGCCAGGACACTTCGTCGCCGACTGCCCGGAGAAGGCCGAGAACAAGGACAGCTACAAGCACAAGCCGAGGATGAACGATGGCAAGTACCGTTCGAGGCGCGACCACAAGAGCAAGCACAAGAACAAGTACAAGGATGAGCGACGATCGAGGAAGAAGGAGGGCCGAGGCAAGGCCCGAGCGATGGTTGGAGCGAGCGACGTCGACTCCAGTTCCGCGTACTCCACCTCGAGCTCGAGCAGCAGTGAAGACGAGGGAGATCGTCGCAAGAACAAGAAGTCGTGCAAGAACCTGAGCGGCCGAGGCCGCTTCGCGAGAGATGGCTTCTGCACCATGGCGCTGAGCTCCGGCAGCAAGAAGAGCACACAGAGCGACTCGGACTCTGAGTCTGACGACGAGGTGCGTGATGAACTTCCCTTCTTGCGCCAGGAGAATGAGAGGCTTGGCTCTTTGCTTGATAATTGTGATGACAAGAGAGGCCAAGAAAATGAGGAAAGAGCTTAGGGCTTCACTCGAGGATGCTAGGACTAGAGTGGCTGAGCTAGAGACACAGGTGCTTGATAGCAAGCTTGAGATTTATTCGCTTAAGGCTAGCCCTGTTGTTTCTGATGAGAATGATTGTGCTGATTGCTCCATATTCCTTGCTGATCTTGCTTTGTTTATGGAAAAGCATGCCTCCAAGTGTGAGGAACTAGATGTGCTTAGGGTTGAAGTGGCTGAGCTTAAGTCTAGACCTGCTTTGCTAGGTGCTTGCACTTCTTGCCCTGTTTTGCATGCTAAGATTGATGAGATGCATGCCTACACTAGTTCGCTTGAGGCTAAATTGAAGGAACCCATGCCTACATCTTGCTCTACCTGTGAATTGCATGCATTGAAAAATTTGGAGCTTGCACATTATGTTGATCGTTTGCAGGATGAGAATGATGACCTGAGGAAGTTGATGGGTTGGTTGTCCGGTCATGAGCCTCAGTTGAGGATGATGATCGAGGCCTTTAAGAGGCAAGATGGTGAGGGGCTTGGGGCAAACAAGGTTGGTGAGGGAAGTGGAGAGAATTTCTCGGAGCCACCAAAAACCTACCACAAAAATGATTTCCCACCAAAACCTAACCATCTAAGGAACCGACTAGACACAACCCCAGCTCCACCCGTGTTTCCTACACCCACAAATGACCTACAAAAGCCTATCAAGTTTGTGAGCACTTCGGGGAAAGTGTTCTTTGGGAAGGAGAGTGAGAAGGCAAGTGGTGAGAAACCGGTGGAGGGTTTGAGTAGAGAGAAACCGAGTGAGCAGCCACATCCCAAGCCTAAGCCTAAGCTTGTGAGGTTCCATTGTGGCTATTGTGGGAGAGATGGCCATAAGGAGGAGTTTTGCTTCAAGAGGAAGCGTGAGGAGAGAATGGCAAAGGAGTGGGCTAACAAGGACAAGTACCACCCTTCCGATGGTGTACTTGAGCCTCGTATGCAGATGCCCAGAGGCAAGGCGATTGTGAGGACAGTTCGGGCTTGGGGAGAGAAGAAGGCTGCAGGTGGTGCTGCTGTCCAGGTCACACCGGTCAGACCGGTGTGGGGCACCTGTCAGACCGGTGCAGGCCTGGACAGACAGGTGTTCGGGTTTCGAGCTCGTACAGGTGCGAGGGTTGTTTCTGGTGGTCGTGGTTACGGTGGTTGGGGCTGGAAAGGGTGCAGGTGGTCAGTTTGCTAGGCGTTCTCCTCCTCGTGCTCAATACGGGGATTGGAGGAGTCGTGGTGTTGAGTTGGAGAGGAAGGACGTTCCACGGGCTTTCTTGCGTGGATTTGGTCCTCCTCCAGGCAGAGAGGGGTGGTTCCCTCAGGGTGGTTACCGTGGTGGTGTTCGTGGAGGCAGTTTTGGTAGGAGAGATGCTTTGGTTGGTGCTAACCCCACTTTCGAGCAAATGGCTCGGCACTGGTTTTCCTCCTTTGGTACTAACCCCGGTCTTTGAGTCGTTTGTTCGCTCACGTGCCTATTTTTGAATTTCAGGTGGGAGACTTGAAGAACATTTGGTTGATTGACTCCGGTTGTTCGAGGCATATGACCGGAGACGGGGGGGTGGTTCTCAAGTCTCGTCCGTGGTGACAAAGAGGTACATCACTTTTGGGGACAATGGGCGTGGGCGTGTGCTTTCGAAGGTGAGATAAAAGTGAGTGACAAGATCACTCGAGGCGTGTTGCTCTTGTTCAATCGCCGGGGTACAATTTGCTTTCGTGTCCCGAGTTGTTGGATGAGGGCTTTGAGGTGTTGTTTCGGCTGGTGGTTCTCGGATTGTGGACTCTCGAGGGGACCTTGTACGTATGGTCGTTCCCGAGGGTCAGGTGTTTCGTGCTGATTTTTCTCAGTCTTCGGGTGTGGAGCGTTGTTTCTTGGCTGGTTCTTCGAGTGAGTTGTGGAAGTGGCATAGGAAGTTGGGTCACTTGAGCTTTGACCTTTTGTCTCGCTTGAGTAAACTCAATTTGGTCCGAGGATTGCCACGGTTGAGGCTTGAGAAAGAGTTGGTTTGTGCTCCGTGTAGGCATGCCAAGATGGTGGCCTCTTCTCACACGCCTCTCACCGATGTGATGAGCGAGCGTCCATGCGAGCCGCTCCATATGGACCTTGTTGGCCCGGCTCGTGTGCGATCTGCGGGTGGGAAGTGGTATGTCCTTGTTGTGGTGGATGAATATTCTCGGTATGCGTGGGTGTTCTTTCTTGAGGATAAGGGGGAGACGTTTGGTTTTGTTCGAGATCTAGTCTTGAGGTTGAGGAGCGAGAGGCACGGAGATGCCATACGAGCTATCCGCAGTGATAATGGCTCGGAATTCAGGAACTCTCGTTTTGAAACCTTTTGCCATGACTTGGGTCTTGAGCACCAGTTTTCGAGTCCGTATACGCCTCCCCAGAATGGTGTTGTGGAAAGGAAGAACAGGACCTTGTGCGAGATGGCTCGGACGATGCTTGATGAGCATAGGACTCCGAGGAGGTATTGGGCCGAGGTGGTGAACACCTCGTGCTATGTGTCGAACAGGATATACCTCAGAGTGCACAAGAAGAAGACATGCTATGAGTTGATGCATGGTCGCACACCCAAGGTGAGTCACTTCCATGTCTTTGGTTGCAAGTGTTTCATTCGAAGAAAGGCAGGAAGTTGGATAAGTTTGAGGCTAGGTCTGTCGATGGCATTTTCTTTGGTTATGCATCTCATTCTAGAGCATATCGTGTGCTCAATCTTGAACTAACCAAATCGTGGAGACTTGCGAGGTAACCTTCGACGAGACAGAGCCACGTAGTCAGCTTGTCTTTGAGTGTGCAGGTGATGATGAGCTTGGCGAGGAGATCTTTCAGGAGGAGGAGCATGAACATGGTGATGATGAAGATGGCGGTGCGGTGCCCTCGGCTGAACATGTACCCACTACTTCGACTACGATGATGGATGGACCCTCTGCTACACCTACGACGACAAATCAAGAACGAGGAGAAGGCCGATGTTGAGGGGGAGGTAGCTTCGAGGCGAGAACCTCCCCGGCGAGTTCAAGTGGATCACCCAGCTTCGAGGATCATCGGCGACATGAATGAACGCACTACACGGTCGAGGGTTCGGAACAACTCTCATTTCGCTCATGCTGCATTTGTTGCTTCTTTCGAGCCCAAAGACATTGGACACGCACTATCTGATCACAATTGGCTTGATTCGATGCATGAAGAGTTGGAGAACTTTGAGAGGAATCAGGTGTGGGAGTTGGTTGACCCTCCCCCAGGGTGTAAGCCGATTGGTACAAAGTGGGTGTGGAAAAACAAAGAGGGAGAGAAGGGTGAGGTTGTGAGGAACAAGTCGAGACTTGTTGCTCAAGGGTTCAGTCAGAAGGAGGGGATTGACTACGAGGAGACCTTTGCTCCCGTAGCCCGTTTGGAGGCGATTAGGATCCTTCTAGCCTTTTCCGTGGCTAAAGGGTTCAAGTTGCACCAAATGGATGTGAAGAGTGCTTTTCGAATGGAGTGTTGGAGGAAGAAGTGTATGTGAGGCAGCCTCGGGGTTTGAGAGTGAGAAGTACCCCCACCGGGTGTACAAGTTGAGGAAGGCGGCGTATGGGTTGAAGCGGGCGCCTAGAGCTTGATATGGCGAGGTTGAGGGGGTTCTTGTTTGAGAGAGGCTTTGAGATGGGGAAGGTCGATCGGACCTTGTTTTTTTGGCGAGGCGGGCGAGAGAGAAATTCGATTGTGCGGGTGTACGTGGATGATATTGTCTTTGGTGGCTCGTCTAACTCTCTTGTTGCGAGGTTTGCAGATGATATGAGCAGGGAGTTTGAGATGAGCATGATGGGCGAGTTGCAGTTCTTCCTCGGGCTACAAATCAAGCAATCAAAGGAAGGAACATTTGTGCACCAGGCTAAGTACACCAAGGACATTGTGAGGAAGTTCAAGATGGAGGACTCCAAGGCCATGACGACCCAGATGAGTACGACTACAGCTCTTGATGCAGACGAGGAAGGTGAACATGTGGACCAGAAGGAGTACCGGAGCATGATCGGGTCACTCCTCTACTTGACGGTGACGAGGCCGGACATACAGTTCTCAGTGTGTCTGTGCGCTCGTTTTCAAGCGTCTCCGAGGACTTCGCATCGGCAAGCGGTGAATAGAATTTTCAGGTACTTGCGTCACACTCCCGACTTCGGCCTTTGGTACTCCGCGTCCTCTTCTTTGGCGCTTCATGGCTTTTCAGACGCGAATTTTGCCGGGTGTCGGTTGGATAGGAAGTCCACCTCTGGGACTTGCCAGTTTTTGGGTTCTTCTTTGGTGTCTTGGTCTTCCTGCAAGCAGTCGAGTGTTGCTCAATCCACGACCGAGGCCGAGTATGTTGCCGCTGCTAGTTGTTGCTCTCAGCTCCTTTGGATCACCTACACCATGAGTGACTTTGGTGAGGAGTATACCCATGTCCCACTTCAATGTGATAGCACCAGTGCCATAAGTGTTGCAAAGAACCCAGTGCTCCATTCCAAAACTAAACACATAGAAGTGAGGTATCATTTCCTGAGAGACAACGTTGAGAAAGGAAAGATAGCGTTGATCCATGTACCCACACATGACCAACTACCCGATATTTTCACCAAACCCCTAGATCAAGCAACTTTCACTCGTTTGCGGGGGGGATTTGTTGTGTGTTTGATTTCTTGAGTTGGGTATGTGGGAGCTCTCTTTTGCCGGTGGTGTCGAGCCCGTTTTTCCTCCCCTCGAGGAGCCGGTGGTTTTGTGAGCTTTGTGTGTGGGAGCTCCTTTGTAGCATATGTATAGCTTTTCTTTGTGCATTTCTTGCATTTGGCATGGCATATGTATCATGATGTATAGGCATCCTTGTATCTTAGATTGCATGCATTTTGTATCATATGCATTGGTTAGGAAAAGCTTCTCTCATATACTTTGTTCACCATGGAATGAGATATATGTCTTTGTGAGCTTGTTTGGTATCCTACGGTTAGTTTGACTTAGCTCTTGATGATCTTGATGAATAATCCATGGTTGATAGCTATGCTTTTGAAAAATGTCACATGTATGCTCTCTCATGTGTAAATGTCTTTACATGCTCTTGACTTGTTTTTGTGGCATTGCTATGCTTAATTTGTGGTTGGATAGCTAGTTTATTGATCATATGGGGCCAAAGGCTCATTTGCCATCATGAATGTTTAGCCCTCTTGTTTTATCTTGTGGAGGAGCATAAGTTCCTTTTTGTCGCAAAGACATTTCATGTACCATTTACAAATCTGAAAATGAAATGAAAAATGCTTGGAAATGTGCTCCCATGTCATATGCGCTGAATTTAATTTGCTTTGGGTGCTAAACCGTTGCATGATGCCTACCAATGAGAAGTCTCATAAATAGAAGTAGGAACATGGCTCGGTGGCTTTGACATGACATGAGGTGCTTGTGGGTGTTTGTGATGGTCTTATGATTAGAATGGCTGTCCTAGCATGAAGTTTGTGTGGCTTTGCCATTTTGATATGCTTTGATCATGTTTAGGACTTTGCTCATGAGAGGCAAGTTTTTCGCAAAATTGCCAAAATCCATCTTAGCCTCATCCAATGGCTGTGAAACTTGGTGATCATGTAGTTGAGATCGATACGAAGCCGTAGAGTATCTAACTTGCTCATTTGGACATGTGTAGCATTCTTTGTTGAATTTTGTCTATTTGAGAAGCTCTAGGTTGAAAGTTTTGCATTTTTGGCTTGATTCATGCATTGCCAACAAGGGGGAGAAGTTTGAGGTTGAAATGGCTTGCTGGACGCATTTAGAAGGTTTTCAGGTGGTTTCGAGCCATTTCTGGGCTTTGTTGTACACCGGTCTGACCGGTGAAGAGCACCGGTCTGACCGGTGTGAGTGCTGGTCCTGTACACATGTTACGCACCGGTCTGACCGGTGGTGATGACCAGTCCGACCGGTGTGGTGAAAAGCTGCGGCTTTTTCCTGTTTTCAAGTGGTTTGCATGCATTCGTCCAGGGGGAGGTGCTTTGGTTCAGGGGGAGCTTGCATGTGTGCAGGGGGAGCTCTTTGTGGTTGTTCGAGCTTTGTTTTGGTGGTTTGCGCTCTTTGCTTGAGCTTTGCTTTGTCTCGGATGTGTCGAGCCGTTGCCCTTGCCTAAGGGGTCCGAGACTTGTCTTCTTCAAGTGATCTTGTTCTTTGCCTTTGTTTGGCTTTCGATCGCTTGTCAGAGTTTCTTTTTGTTCGTTTCTTTTCTTTTTCTTTTGTCTCTTGTTACTTTCGTGTGGGTGTTGTCAATGCACTCATCAAGGGAGAGATTGAGGACCAGGTGTGGTTCGAGGACCGGTGGATGGTTCCTTCCTTGTGTGATGAGTGATTGACAATGTTGTGTGGACTGATGCTTGGCTAAGTATTGCAGGTGCAGGTTGCGGCTTGACTGATGTTGGTGCAGGTGAAGAACAAGCGCGAAAGGTCGTTGCCGGTGAGGCCTCCAGGTGTGGAGAAGACAAGTAGGCTTCGTTCGAGGGACCCTGTGGCCAGCGGGGTCAATTGCGGGCCGCATGGTGGCATGAACAGCAAGATGAAGTCGTGGACGGTTTCTTGGTTGAGCCTCAAAACCAAGGTCGAGCCGGGACTACGTGGGAGCCGAGTCATGAGTGGAGATTGGCGGAGGCTACACCGAGTTCGCGGGGTTTCCGGTGGTTCACCGAGAAAACCCCGCGGGTTCCTTGGTTGATCCACAAAGCCAAGACCGGAGAACCGAAGACGGAGGCTGCGGCGGCGCCGGACCGGTCGACCGGTGGGTACGAACGGTCCGGCCGGTGGGGACCGGTCCGGCCGGTGAGGAGCACCGGTCCGGCCGGTGTGCGGCGACGCGGTCCGGAATCTTCGAAGCGGAGGACACGCGTCGGGATCGCATGGCTTGCGTCGAGGCTACGCAGGGTGCGGTCGCCGGGCATCCGTCCGATGGTGAAGACATCAAGAATTCCAAATCCGCCCTTGAGGGGCTTGTATCCCTAGTTAGTAGAAAAGGGCATTTTAGACATTCGGTTGCCTCCATATAACCCAAGAGGTGAGAGGATGGCAGCCAACTCTTGGAACCCTAGCTCATTAGTTTTCCTATTTTCCACCTATTTTCCTTAGGTTTTCTTTAGGACTAGCAAGAGAGCTTCACGGAGAGATCTTGTAGAGAGGGATGGATGATCGGGCGGCTTGCTAGACCTTGTACGAACCTTTGTTTCATGTATAGATGATTCGGCGTGGTTCCTCAAGGTTTGGATGTGTTTTCCCCGGTTGTTCTTGGTGGTGATTTTCGGAGCCCTCTCTCGGTGATTTCTTTGGGTTGTTTTCGGGACTTTTCTCTTGGGGATTTGACGGGGGAAATTTGTGGGAACCCTTCGTGGCTCTTTGGGCTGTGATTCCCCTCCCAAATCCGTGAGTAAAAGTGCTCGATTTTGGGGTTTATTGAGTTCTTGAGTTGGAAGTGCTTTCGGCGGGATTTCTTCGATTCCTCCTTTTTGGACGAGTTTTGGTGGGATTAAACTTGGCTATGGACTCCTCATGAGGTGTTCCTGATATCCCCAAAGTCTTGTTCAAGTCCGTGGAGTGATTCGGGAGATCGAGATTTGGATTTGGGGGGGTTGACCCGCGGGTCTTTGTTCATCCCCGAGTCGCCCGGAGCTACACCGGTCTGACCGGTGCTCTTGACCGGTCTGACCGGTGCAAGCCCCTGTGGGTTTTTGCTCGGGTGAACGTTTTGGTGTGTTCGTTGTTGTCCCGTGGTGCTGCTGTTTCGAGTTTAGGTCCGTTTGGTGGTCGGTTGGCCTGTTTGGTGTCTTGGGAGCTTTCAGGCTGCCATCGGTCTGACCGGTGTGTCTCACCAGTCTGACCGGTGTGTGTCTGTAGACTCAAGGTTTGGTTTTTCCGCTGTGTTTCTCGGGTCGGAAGGTTGCGTGTTGGTTCCTAGGTCCAGTGGCACTCCAGTGGCTACGTGGGTTTGACCAACCTTGGTAGTGAGTCGGAGACGTGTGTTGGAAGCCGCGTTCGTCTTGTTGGAGTTTTCATCTCCTTCGAGAAGAATTTTTATCGGCTCCCATTCACTCCCCCCCTCTCTGGTTCGCTGTATCGGTCCTTCATAAACCTAACCATCTTAGGAACCGACTAGACACAACCCCAGCTCCACCCGTGTTTCCTCCAAAAACAAATGATTTTCAAAAGCCTATAAAGTTTGTGAGCACTTTGGGGAAAGTGCTCTGGAAAAGAAAGTGAGAAGGCAAGTGAGCAGATGTCGGGTGAGAAGCCTAGTCAGGAGAAACCGGTTGAGAAGCCGAGTGGAGAGAAACCAAGTGAGCAGCCCCAACCCAAGTCTAAGCCAAAGCTTGTGAGGTTCCATTGTGGCTATTGTGGGAGAGATGGCCATAAGGATGAGTTTTGCTTCAAGAGGAAGCGAGAGGAGAGAATGGCGAAGGAGTGAGCTAACAAGGACAAGTACCACCTTTCCAATGGTGTACTTGAGCCTCGTGTGCAGATGCCCAGGGCCAAGGTGAGTGTGAGGACAGTTCCGGCTTGGGGAGAGCGAAAGGCTGTTGGAGGTGCTGCTGGTCGGGCTACACCGGTTAGACCGGTGAGAGGCACCGGTCAGACCGGTGCAGGCCTGGACAGGCAGCAGTTTGTGTTTCGTGCTCGTACAGGTGCGAGGTTTGTTTCTGGAGGTCGTGGTTCTGGTGGTTGGGCTGGACAATATGCAGGAGGTCAGTTTGCTAGGCGTTCTCCCCCTCGTGCTCAATACGGGAATGGGAGGAGTCGTAGCTTTGAGTTGGAGAGGAGGGACGGTCCACGACTTTCCTTTCGTGGTTTTGGTCATCCTCCAGTTAGAGAGGGATGGTTCCCTCATAGTGGCTATTGTGGTGATGTTCGTGGTGGTAGCTTTGGTAGGAAAGATGGTTTGGATTGTGCTAACCCCACTTTTGAGGAAATGGCTCAGCACTGGTTTTACTCTTTTGGTACTAACCCTAGTGTTGTGTTGTTTGTTCGCTCACGTGCTAGTTTTCGAATTTCAGGTGGGAGACTTGAAGAACATTTGGTTGATTGACTTCGGTTGTTCGAGGCATATGACTGGAGACAAGGGGTGGTTCTCAAGTCTCGTCCCAGCGGTGACACGGAAGTACATCACTTTTGGGGACATTGGGTGAGGGCGTGTATTGTCAGAAGGTGAGATTAAGGTGAGTGACAAGATCACTCTTAGGCGTGTTGCTATTGTTCAATCGCTTGGATACAATTTGCTTTCTATGTCCCAGTTATTGGATGAGGGTTTTGAGGTGTTGTTTTGGCCTGGTGGTTCTCGGATTTTGGACTCTCGAGGGGACCTTGTCTGTATGGTCGTTCCCGAGGGTCAGGTGTTTCGTGCTGATTTTTCTCAGTCTTCTGGTGTTGAGCGTTGTTTCTTGGCTAGCTCTTGGAGTGAGTTGTGGAAGTGGCATAGGAAGTTGGGTCACTTGAGCTTTGACCTTCTGTCTCGCTTGTGTAAACTCAATTTGGTCCGAGGATTGCCACGGTTGAGGCTTGAGAAAGAGTTGGTTTGTGCGCTGTGTAGGCATGCCAAGATGGTAGCCTCTTCTCATCCGCCTCTCACCGATGTGATGACTGAGTGTCCATGCGAGCTGCTCCATGTGGACCTTGTTGGCCCAGCTCGTGTGCGATCTGTGGGTGGGAAGTGGTACGTCCTTGTTGTGGTGGACGACTACTCTCGGTATGCGTGGGTGTTCTTTCTCGAGGATAAGGGGGAGATGTTTGGTTTTGTTCGAGATCTTGTCTTGAGGTTGAGGAACGAGAGGCACAGAGATGCCATACGAGCAATCCGTTGTGACAATGGCTCAGAATTCAGAAACTCTCATTTTGAAACCTTTTGCCATGACTTGGGTCTTGAACATAAGTTTTCGAGTCCATATACGCCTCCCCAAAATGGTGTTGTGGAAAGGAAAAACAGAACCTTGTGTGAGATGGCTCGGACGATGTTTGATGAGCATAGGACCTTGAGGAGGTTCTAGGCTGAGGCGGTGAATACCGCGTGCTATGTTTCGAACAGGATCTATCTCAGAGTGCATAAGAAGACAACCTGCTATGAGTTGATGCACGGTCGCCGACCCAAGGTGAGTCACTTCCATGTCTTTGGTTGCAAGTGCTTTATCCTTAAGAAAGGGAAGAAGTTGGACAAGTTTGAGGCTAGGTCGGTCGATGATATTTTCTTTGGTTATGCATCTCACTCTAGAGCATATCGTGTGCTCAATCTTGAAACTAACCAAATTGTGGAGACTTGCGAGGTAACCTTCGACGAGACACATCCATGTAGTCAGCTTGTCTTTGAGTGTGCAGGTGATGATGAACTTGGTGAGGAGATCTTTCAGGAGGAGGAACTTGAACATGGAGACGATGAAGATGGCGGTGTGGTGCCCGCAGCTGAGCATGTACCTGCTACTTCGACTACGGTAGCATCAAGGCGAGAACCTCCCTGGCGAGTACAAGTGGATCACCCAGCTTCAAGGATCATCGGCGACATGAATGAACGTACTACACGGTCGAGGGTTCGGAACAATTCTCATTTGCTCACGTTGCATTTGTTGCCACCTTTGAGCCCAAAGACATTAGACACACACTATCTGATCATAATTGGGTTAATTCGATGCATGAGGAGTTGGAGAACTTTGAAAGAAATCAGGTTTGGGAATTGGTTGACCTCCCCCCAGGGTGTAAGCCGTTTGGGACAAAATGGGTGTGGAAGAACAAAGAGGGAGAGAAAGGTGAAGTGGTGAGAAATAAGTCAAGACTTGTTGCTCAGGGGTTCATTCAGAAGGAGGGGATCGACTACGAGGAGACCTTTGCTCCCGTAGCACGTTTGGAGGCGAATAGGATCCTTTTAGCCTTTTCCGTGGCTAAAGGGTTCAAGTTGCACCAAATGGATGTGTAGAGTGCTTTCTTGAATGGTGTGTTAGAGGAAGAAGTGTACGTGAGGCAGCCACCGGGGTTTGAGAGTGAGAAGTACCCCCACCGGGTGTACAAGCTGAGGGAGGCGCTATATGGGCTGAAGCAGGCGCCTAGAGCTTGGTATGGTAGGTTGAGGGGGTTTCTGTTTGAGCGAGGGTTTGAGATAGGAAAGGTCGATCAGACCTTGTTTTTACTCAGGCAGGGCAGAGATATCCTGATTGTGGAGGTGTACGTGGATGATATTGTCTTTGGTGGCTCGTCTAACTCTCTTGTTGCAAGGTTTGCAGAGGATATGAGCAGGGAATTTGAGATGAGCATGATGGGTGAGTTGCAGTTCTTCCTCAGGCTACAAATCAAGCAATCGAAGGAATGAACATTTGTGCACCAAGCTAAGTACACCAAGGACATTGTGAGGAAGTTCAAGATGGAGGACTCCAAGGCTATGGCGACACCGATGAGTACGACTACAACTCTTGATGCGGATGAGGATGGTGAACACGTGGACCAGAAGGAGTACCAGAGCATGATCGAGTCACTCCTCTACTAGACGGTGACGAGGCTGGACATCCATTTCTCAGTATGTCTGTGCGCTGGTTTTCAAGCATCTGCGAGGACTTTGCATCGGCAAGCGGTGAAGCGAATTTTCAGATAATTGCGCCACACTCCCGACTTCAGCCTCTGGTATTCTGCGTCTTCTTCTTTGGCTCTTCATGGTTTTTCAGACGCGGATTTTGCCGGGTTTCGGTTGGATAGGAAGTCCACTTCTGGGACTTGCCAGTTTTTGGGATCTTTTCTTTGGTGTCCTGGTCTTCCCGCAAACAGTCGAGTGTTGCTCAATCCACTACCGAGGCAGAGTATGTTGCCGCTGCTAGTTGTTGCTCTCAGCTCCATTGGACCACATACACCATGAGTGACTCTGGTGAGGAGTATACCCATGTCACACTTCACTGTGGTAGCACCAGTGCCATAAGTGTTGCAAAGAACCCAGTGCTCCATTCCAAAACCAAGCACATAGAAGTGAGGTATCATTTTCTGAGAGACAACATAGAAAAAGGGAACATAACCTTGATCCATGTACCCACACATGACCAACTAGCCGATATTTTCACCAAACCCCTAGATCAAGCAACTTTCACTCGTTTGCAGGGGGAGCTTGGTGTGTTTTTGATTTTTGAGTTGGGTGTGTGGGAGCTCCTTTGTAGCATATGTATAGCTTTCATTTGTGCATTTCTTGCATTTGGCATGGCATATGAAACATGGTGTATAGGCATCCTTGTATCTTAGATTGCATGCATTTTGTATCATATGTATTGTTTAGGTAAAGCGTTTCGTATATACATTGTTCACCATGGAATGATATTTATGTCTTTGCGAGCTTGTTTGATAAGCTATGGTTAGTTTGGCTTAGCTATTGATAATCTTGATTTATATCCATGGTTGATGGCTATGTTTTTGAAAAATTGTCACATGTATGCTCTTCTGTGAGTAAATGCCTTTATATGATCTTGACATGTTTTAGTGGTTTGGCTATGCTTAATTTGTGGTTGGATAGCTTATTTTGATCATATGGGGCCAAAGGCTCATTTGCCATCCTGAATTTTGAAGGATCGATTAGGCGACCAGAGAGGGGGGGAGTGAATGGGAGCCGATAAAAATTCTTCTCGAAGGAGATTGAAACTCTGACAAGATGAACCCGCTCGGTCGGACCCCCAAAATCACACGCTCCGCACTTCTACCTTCCGTTTGCCAACACCACGTAGCCACTGGAGTGCTACTAGTCATAGGAACAAACTCTACCAGCAACCTCACCAGACACGCACCCACGACAGCGGAAACACCTCGAAAGCCGGCTGTCTAGAGGGGGCGGTTAGACCGGGTATAGGGGGCGGTTAGACCGCCTCCACCTGGTAACCAAAAAATCCTCCGAAACACCTCTTTCGAGCACCAAAACGCACCACGGTTTCACCAACAAAGATCTCTGGTCAAGGCCATGCTAGCTACCAGAAAATCTTGGCGAAAACCAAAACTCCACCCAGGGGCCTAGGGGCGGTTAGATCGGCTACCAGGGGCGGTCTAACCTCCTGTACCCAGCAACGAACTCCAACCAAGAACACCTAGCAAATAGCACGAGAACGACCCGAAACTTCACCCAGACGTTCCTCTAAACAAGGCGAACAAACTCACAGAGGAAAATCTGGCAGAACAAAACTTCGACCTGGAAACACCCAGGGCGGTTAGACCGCCCCCTCCAGGCGGTTAGACCGCCTCTCCCAGAAAAACAGCCCGCGGGTCAAACCCTAACTTCCTCGCGCCCGATCTCCCGAATCACTCCACGGATTGTAGCGAAACTTCGGGATTAGCTTGGTTATCTCCTAGGCAACCTCTACCTCAAAGGAATCAACCCGAAATGCTCACAATCAAGAGAAATCGACGAAATCGCCTCTCTAGGTCTAGAACTCACCCAACTCGAAAAACCATCAAATCGAGTCCGATTCAAAGGGGACTTGGGGGCAAAGTCACCAGCCAAAGAGGCACAAGATCCTCATACGTGACACCCACCAAAAACCCCAAGAAATCGTTCTCAAAAACCTGCCAACAAAGAACTCCGAAAATCACCACAAAGGAGGACGGGAAAACCACCTTGAGGAACAACGCCGAACCATCTATACATACCATGAAGGTTCGTACAAGGTCTAGCTTGCCACCCAAACATCCATCCCTCTCTCTAGATCTCACATGAAGCTCTCAAGCTAGTCCTAGGAAAAACTAGGGAAAATGGAGAACGAAAATGGAAAAACAAATCAGCTAGGGTTCCAAGAGTTGGCTGCCATCTGTCGTATGGACCTCCCTGGGCCCACTGCCTCGGTGCGTAGCAGGACCGACTACTCGGTGGGCCTCTGGGACTACCCGACTTGCGCTGCATGGTACCTGACGGCGTGAAGCACAAGGACTATAGAGGAGAAGTACTCGGTTAGGAAGTTGTACATGTCCCACACTGTATGGAAGACTCCTAGACGTACTCGACTAGTACTCTCTCCCTATTCCGACTTGTAACCCTGCCTCCCGGACTATATAAGGCGAGGCAGCGACCTTTCTCTGATCATCTCATCTCACGGCATACAATTGCACCATCTTGTAATCGTACCCAATCAACCCAGAGCTACGCAGCATACAAGACGTAGGGTATTACGCACCTCGCGGCCCGAACCTGTTTAAATTGTGTGCCACGTGTCTTTTCCTTCGAGTTACCGATCTCGGCGAGGCCACATTCATCTACTTCGGGTACTCCCCTTAGTAGGTTTCCGGTCTAAAACACCGATAGCTGGCGCGCCACGTAGGGGATCTCGCCCGAGATCACATGGCGAACTCGACGGCTCCTGTCTACTTCAAGCCAACCGTCGCCTTCACACGCGGCGACACCTTAGTTTTCGGCTCTTGGTTCTGCAATGCTGATGGCGCGGGGTCTTTCCAGCGCCGCCTCACCATGGCGCCCAACCCGGAGACCGGCTTCGTGACGCTAACTGAAGTTGTCACAGGCGAACTCACCGGCAAGTTCGGCGAAATTTCTCTTTTCGACCAACACGCTGACTTCGAGCTCGGGTCCGCTTCCAACTCGAACTCGACGTCTCCATGAGCTATCGCATGCGAGCCGGCTGCTCAGCCATCGCATGTGGTCCCCCACCCAGTGAGCGGTCCACGCGTGGCCCATGCAACCCCTGCAGGGCCCGCACGGGGGCTCCCTCTTCGCGCCGGGCCGGCAAGGAGCCCGTACCCGAGTACAACTCGGACTTCGACACTGCCCCCGTCCACGCTTTGGACTCCAACCCCCTCTCCGGTTTCTACTCGGATTCCGCATAGGAGTTCTACTTCGGGTCGGACCCAGAGGATCCCGAGTCCGAGGACAACGCTACTGAGCATCCCTTATCAGGGCCAGCCTCTGGGCTGGTTATAACATCCACACCTGCCGGAAGATTCGTCTACTGGCCAGACCGCAAGCCCGCGGACCTGATAAGTGGAGACTCACGCTACGTCGCCTACCTCGACTCGCTCCCGTTCCAGGAGGGAACACCACTTGCCCGGGCTGACTCGTACACTCCAACCGAAGTGGCGAGCTCTGAGTCCAGCCTTGGCAACCCCGATCGTCAAGTCTTCATGGCTGCCGGCGACACCCCCAGACCTTCAGGGACGGCTCAAGACAACTACCTCGAGGATATCTTTGCAGACGAGCTGTCTGCTGATGCGCCTGCAGACGAGACCGCCGCCGACCGGGAGGCTCGACGTGAGTGTAACAGGAAGCGCAACGAACGGCGCCGGCGTCTCAGAGACAACCTCCCTATCCGCAACCTTGCAGAAGCTCTCGAGGCGGTCGAGAGCAGAGTACACACTACCCCCGAGCAGTGCCTCATGTTGATCACAGCGATCACACGCTAGGCTCAGGGTACACGCGCCGGAGAAGTCATCGCCAAGCTTGCTGAAGACGCCTACTTCATGCGGGTCGACAACAAGGTCAACTAGCCTCCTCCCGCCAGGAACCGCGACAACGAAGCTACAAGCCGCAGTGCTGACCTCGGCCGCAATCGTACTCGAGCCGAGCTCCTGGCTCAGCCCAACCGTACTCACAGGGTGGCAACAACAACCGTGAGGTCGTTCCTCACCGCGCTCCTGACGGTGGCGGCCGTGACCCTGACGGCGGCGGCAGCGATGGCGGAAGCTCCAACCAAGGAGCCAACAGGAGAGCCGGCGGCGGCGGCAACCGCAGCGGTCGAGACCACACGAACAGCCACGCCTCCAGTGCGTCACAGGGCGGCTATGACGCCTGCCAGAAGATTGAGGAGCTGCAGCGGAAGAAGTCAGCCACTCCAGGCGACAACGACGGCTTCCCCGCCTTCTCACCTCGACTTCGCAACTTGCTCCTCCCCGACAAGTTCAAACCTTTGGGGATCACCAAGTACGACGCGAAGCAGGACCCCATCCAGTAGCTCAGGTGCTATGCCCTCTCCATCGAGAACGCTGGCGGCAACAACGACACCAAGTGCCTCTACTTCCCCTTCGGCCTGGACTAAGCTCCACTCACATGGCTCGAGTCGCTGGACAAGCACTCGATCGACAAGTGGGACCTCGTTCATCTCCTGCAACGATTTGTAGCAGTTGACGAGGTCACGATCGGAGGCAATACGAAGCTCCATGTTCTTGTCACACTCGTAGGCAAGATCCTTATAATCTAACTCGAGTACCTGGCGTGCCTCCTGCACCCGGTAGAAGAGATTCTTCAGATCCGTCTCTGAAGTCTTCAACTGCTCTACCCGGGTTTCAATCTCTGCAAACAACAAGGAAAAGCGGGTTAGACTACCTCTCGACCTCCAACAAGTACTCAACAAGACAAGTGGTGTACCTTTGTTCTTGTTGAGGAGCGACTTGTTCTTCCGCACCAAGTCGTCGCTCTTCGCCTGCATCTCCTGGATGTCGTTGTGGTATTTGGTGAAGGCGGTATCAAGCTTGGACTGCATGGCGGCCGCGTGCTTCCAGGACTTCACGAGTTGGTCCTCCAGCGCCTCAGCCCGAAGCACCGTGTCGCCGAAGCCTTGAAGCATGCTGGACTTCTCGCGGGATCTCTCTACGACGTCCTGCACAGACAACATATGTCAGATGGGTACTCAACGCTAAAGGATTGACTACTCAAGAGTTACGACTACTCACCTTCATCCACTGCTCGGCTTGGCGGACCGCCTCCAGATGCCGAGCCACCGTTGCCGGGTCGACCAAGTCGTCCGCCAACAATTCGACCCCGCCGCGACTACTTGTGGCGGCTTCGGTCATCGGTGCAGAGCGGATGGGCTCTGCGTCTTGGATCTCCGGGGAGCGAATGACCACCTCCAGAGCAGTTCCAGGCTCCGCGGTGGCGTCCTCTCTCCCGGTCGTTGCGGCGGCCTCTCCGGCGGCCACCTCCATCAGCTCGGGGACTCCTCCAGTAGCCTCCTGAGTTTCTGGTGTCAAGTTCTCCACAGGCACCGCCAATGGGATGTCGTTCCCCTCGGCCTCAGTGCCTGTCAACAAGAAGACAAGCGCATCAGCATTATCTGACGACTACGACTACTCTTCGGGGATACTACAGCCTCAGCAGAGTACTCACCTTCGACTACGCTGGCTTCAGGCAATGTAGCCTTAGCAGCCGGCGCTTCGGGCTCCGCCTGAGGGGCGCGAGCGGACTCCTCAGCGGGCGGTGCGGCTTCTTCTTCCGCCACCACTGCAGAGGGTTCATCCCCCTCCCAGGACAGATCCGTCGACTTCCTGCAGAGTACACAAGCCGGTTGTCAGTCAAGCACGACTACCACATCAAGTACTACTCGGGAAGATTCAACACTTACAAGCTTGACCGGACCACCGTCACGGCGGGGCGCCAAGGATGCTGGCGATGTCCCCCAGTCCAGCCTCGGCGGGCGCCTCCTCTTGCGCCTCGCGGCCGGCGCGTTCGCGGTAACGGCGGTGGGTGCGGCGCTCTCTCGCGCTCGCGGCCACCACTTCTTCCGCAGCAGTAGCTGCGGGCTCTGTGCTCTCCTGAGGAGCAGGGGGCTGGCGCTCCATCTGCGCAAAGAGTTCTTCAACATTGGGGGCTGGGCTACGACTCCCAGCGGCCTCCCCCACCGTGTCCCACTCACCTTCGTCGTCCTGATCAACGGGCTTTGTAGGCGGCAACTCCTGCAAATCAATGAAACTTCTTCATCAACAAGTGAACTCAAGACAGTAGTACTCGACTACACTACTCAAGACGGCTTACCTCTGGGGGTGTGGTCTCAGTGACCTTCAACTTCTTCGACACGCGCTTGCGGGACGCATTGCGCGGCTTCCGCGGCGGCGCGGCCAGACTAGCCTCTAGGCTAGCCGGCGGATCCTGAACAAGAGGAACGTGAGGCAAGCCAGGACGGCTGAACCTCGACCGCAGCTAGAAGCGGTCCTGCAGCGTCTCCTCGTCATCGTCCTCGTCGGACGTGTCCTCCACGACAACGGTGTCATCTCCTTCACCGACCTCACGCCGCTCCTTGGCCTTGGTCTTCCCCTCCTCTGGGATCTCGACTTCCTGAGGGGGTGGCGGCGGCTCGGAGACAAACTTCTTCAACTCGTCCTGCAAGACACAACTCATCAGCGCGACTACTCACACGGAATGGGTACTCGACACTGGATACTGCTACTTACCTCCTTTGGCGGGCGCGCGACAGAGTACTCTGGGACGGGGCACGCCGTGTACGGCGGCATGTCCTTGAAGATCCGCGCCAGCCTATCGACAATGTCGTCGTCGTCGACTTCGTCTCCAGGCATCTGCGACGTGTCGTCGTCACCGGTGTACTCGAACCCCAGGGTCTCGCGAGTGCGCTTCATGAAGCTGAAGGCCACGTGCTCGGCCCTCAGCCCGGCTTCTCTTAGCGCCTTGATCCGCGCCAACAACTCTAGGAGCTGGATCCCCTCCTGCATCGTCGGCTCCGTATTCCACCACGGGCTGCTTCCCGCTCGGCTTCGGCAACCCTGGATGGTGGTTCGTGATATAGAATCACTTGGCCTTCCAGTCTTGGTTGGAGTCGATGAGCTTGTATGAGAGGTACTGCTCGGCGGCGTCCTCCTGCATCTGGATTCCCGCCCCTCCGACTACCCGCGGGTTGCTGGCGCTTGGTTGCGGCTTCACCCGGAAGAACTTCCGGAACAAGATCCAATGGGGCTTGATCCCTAGAAAAGCTTCGCAGAAATGTACGAAAATGGCAGTGTGAAATATACCTTTGGGGTTGAGGTTGAGGTACTCGATGCCGTAGTACCCCATGAGCCCCTTGAAGAAGTTGCTTGCCGGGAGCGAGAGCCCGCGCTCCGCGAATCGCGCGAACATTAGGATCTCATCTTCATTCTTCTCCATCGGGTACGGATCCCCAGCGGCGGCCCTCCACATGTCCACCTCCTTCTCCCGGATGAATCCGCTGTTGAGGAGGGCTAGCAGGTCTTCGGTCTTCGCCTTCGACTTCTTCCATTTGCGGTTCGCATCTGGCCACGGTGGAGACATCGGCAGTGATGTCCCCGCGGCAGATCCGACAGCTTCGTCACGGCTCCTCTTCTTTCCGCTGGCGGCCTTCGCGGTCTTGGAAGGAGATGGCTTCATCCTCCAAGAGCACGGGGTCTTCACGCGCATTCGCCGGGGGCTACCGCGGTGGCTCTCTCTGGCGGCGCGCTCGGATCTACACTTCACTCAGCAGAGGCCGCACGCACTGGTGGTGATTTTTGGCCAAGATGTGTTTGGAATGGCTACAGCTGCGTGGGGAGAAAAACCCTAAAGGCTTTGGCTTCTATTTATAAGTCAACGTGGCCCCAACGGCTGGATGGATAAGTTTGCGCTCGGCTGACTCAGCGGCCACGCGTGACTCTTCAACTTCAACTAGTCGACGCGCCTCACCTCGGGGGCTCGGCTACTTCTACTCGACTACCTGGGAAGCGACAAGACTCAGGAGCATCTCAGGACACATTCTACAAGATGATCCTTCAATTCGAGAGGAAGTACTCGACTCAGGGCTCGGGGGCTCCGTGCCACGTGTCCTTCGGTTTTTTCTCCGGATTTTTCGGGATATTCTTGCAAAACTTCAGATGGACCCTCAGCCAGAGTCTACAACTCAACCTAAGGCTCGGGGGCTACTCCATATGGAGTGCGATTTTGCAATCGCACTCCCATATCAGCTTTGGCTTCAAGACAACACGGACATTTTGAAGACCTTCGAGGGCAGCACTCGAGGACGCTTGGGACTACTCGAGAATACTTCAGGATTGCTCAAACATCAGCCGGAGTACATTCCAGCCTCGGGATGCTTCAACTACTCATGAGGACTTTTGACTTGTGGTACTCGGGGACGCTTGAGGACTAGTCGTTAAGGCCATCAAGACTACTTGAAGCTATCCTTCTCGACTACAAAGTACTCGGGGGCTTGTCATATGGACCTCCCTGGGCCCACTGCCTCGGTGGGTACCAGGACCGACTACTCGGTGGGCCCTTGGGACTACCCGACTTGCGCTACACGGTACCTGACGGCGTGAAGCACAAGGACTACAAAGGAGAAGTACTCAGTTAGGAAGCTGTACATGTCCCGCACTGTATGGAAGACTCCTAGACGTACTCGACTAGTACTCTCTCCCTATTCCGACTTGTAACCTGTCACACCCGGTTTTAAAGGCAAAACCAGATGCATTGATCACGTGTGCGCCAGGATCAAGTTACACACACGCTTAGACATTATGAATACCAAAATCAGTGCCACACGAATAAAGAGTTATTACAAACCATAGTCTTAATCGAAACTTAAACAAACGAATTCTCGCAGCGGACAAAAATGCCTCCACAGGCAGCTGACTGAAGACTACGCACACCTAGAACTCCTGGATATCTTCTGGATTATCTTCAAAGTTCTCCCAGTCTGAGCAGCAATTCCGGGTATTGTAGATGCAAGAGAATAAACAAGCGTGAGCACATATCGTACTCGGCAAGGGGAAAACAACATAACATGCGGGGCCATATGGTGGATGGCTAAGGTTCAAGCACTTTAGCATTTTAGTTGGTCAAGTTTTATTAGCAACTTTGATTACTAGAGGTGTAAGTTCATACCAACCCAATTAATAAGATATAAGCATCATAAATAAAGGGAATAAACCACAATTTAAACATTAAAGTTCCATAACTTAATCATGTGAGTGTCCGGGCCGCTCTTGACCGTGAGCACGGCTAATCGATTAGTTTAACACTGCGAGAGGTTGTACATCTTTACCCACAAGCAGCGTAAAAGCTCCGAAGAACTTTGGACCCAACCATGCGGTGTTTGCAAGACACCATACCACACTTCCGAGGTGTGATTGCATAGGGACGCTACATGGCCTTTACAAAGGTTCCCTAGCAAGTTATGACCCACAAGGTCCGGATCAGTTAGCAAGGTATAAAGTCCCCTAGCGGTCAATACCCCACCATAAAAGAATAACTCACCCAACTCCCTGCTAGAGCGAGTCCATACCCCACAGTACCGCCGATCCCTTGTCCTTATCGAGGTAAGACCATCCCCTGCTAAAGTTCCTAATTAATCGGCCAAGACCATTGCCCATTAGTTCTTGTGGTTGTCTTGTTTTCTGGGTGGTTCTCCATGTTCCGATTACACATTAGAGTGGTCTTGTAAAGATAAAAGATCATAAACGGAACATGAAATCAAAAAGGTAACCAAGTAGATTAATACCAATACCCGGTTGAGCATGCTAAGCAATAACTACCACAAGATTAATTTAATTCCCGGCATCAAGGTAAAGGTAGTCAAAAGCTAGGCATGATCCTTAATAGGTTCCCATCAAGTTAATGCAAGCGAAAAGTAAAAACGGTGAATTTAAATGCATGTTATGTAGGACAAGCGGGCATGCATCAAGGAATACTTGCCTTCAACAAAGCCTTGCTGCTCAAACTCTTGCACGACCGGATCTTCAAATCCCTCGAACGAATCGCTCTCTACGATCCACAATCATCACATACAAGCATACAATAGAAATAAATAAGAAACAGTCACCAAACAGATCAAACAGATCTAAACAGTAGCACGAAACTAATCTACGCTTCGAGACGAACGCGTGGACATAAAGAACGCTAAAATCGGAGCTAAAACGACCAAGTTATGGGCTCGGGAAGTTCCAGGGACTAATCTGCGAAGATTTAAAAAGGTTTCGGGCTAAAATAAAGAAAAAGGACTAAACTGTAAGGAATCTTATACGGTGGAAGGATATTTTTGTAAATACCAAAAAGCTCAGGGGTTTTCTTGCAAAAATCACGGGAACACACCGGGTTGACCGGTATTGACTCGGCGGCTCGATCTAGATCCATTGGATCTAGATCCAAAGGCTGTGGTCGCGCGCGGGTTAAGAGGGGGCGGCGGGCTGACCAGATGCGTCGGATCTCGATCCGACGGTCACGGACGCGTGCAAGCGGGCCGGGCGGCGGCGGGCGACGGCCGACGGCGGCGGCGGTGGAGAGCGGCGGCGGGACTCGCCGGCGACCCCAATCCGGGGGCTCGGTGCCCGATTCAACGCGCGAGAGACCTCTATGCAACGCGCGCGGGCGGCGGATCGATCTAGGGCGGCGACTCGGGCGGAGGTGCGGCGGCGCGGGCGCTCGGCGCGGCGGTGCGGAGCTCGGACTCCGGCGACGGGCCTAGGGCGGCGGGGTGCACGGGGGATGTCAACAAGCGGCGGCCGGGGAGCTCCTCACCTTCTGCGAAGCTCCGGGCGATCCCACGGCGACGAAGCGGCGGCGGAGCGGGGGAACGGCGGCGGCGGCGCTCTAGGGTTCCGGCGGCTTGCGGCTAGGGCAAGAGGCGCAAGGCGGCGGCTCGGGTGGGGGCGTCCGGGGGGCGGCGGCGGCTTATAAAGGCCCGAGGGCCCGGCCTTGGCGTGCGCGCTACGCGCGGGCGTCGTGCGCGGTCGGACTCGGCGGCGGCGCGAGGCGAGGCCGAGTCCCGGCGCGGGGACGGCGAGCCGGCGGGGATGACAAGGGGGCCCCACCCGTCGGCGGCACGGGCGCGGGCCGCGGCGCGGGTGGGCGGCGGTGGCCGGGGCCGCGCGGCTAGGCCGGGCCGCAAGGCGCGAGCGGGCTGGCTAAAAAAAAAAGAGAAAAAGAAATGGGCTGTTGCTGTAGCTGCTGGGCTGGGCTAGATGGGGAAGGGGAAAAGGAGAAAAGGTTTGGGGTTTTAGGGATTTAGGAAAAGGCACCAAACAAAATGGAAATTCAAATTTTTAATTTGAATTCCAAGCAACCAAAACAATGCTCCAGCATGTATGCCACAAATAAATCCTATATTTCATTAAAGTTATTTTAGAAAAGTGTTAAATGCCTAAAATTAAATAAAACAACCTTATACTCCTTAAGCAATTAAATGGTTGCTAGCAAATTTTAATAAAGCCAAGTTTTTAATAGAATTAGGGTGTTACAAATCCTACCCCCCTTAAGAAGAATCTCGTCCTCGAGATTCGGACGGATTGGGAAAAAGATGCGGAAACTCGCTTTCACTCATCCTCTCTTTCCCATGTTGCCTCATCCTCTCGTATGATTACTCCACTGTACTTTGCACATCTTAATCACACTATTCCTGGTGATCCTTGTCATGGTTTCCAATATCCGAATGGGGTGTTCAACAATAGTGAGATCCTCTTTAACGCTTAGATCATCCAAGGGTAACGGCTCTTTGTCATGAGGGCCAAAACCCTTCTTCAAGCGAGAGATATGGAACACATCATGTACATCGCCTAGGCCTGGATCGGCAACTCTAATCTGTAAGCCACTTCTCCCACTCTCTCAATGATCTTGAAGGGTCCAATAAAGCGAGGTGACAACTTTCCTTTAACTCTGAATCGACGCAAACCCCTGATAGGTGATACCTTTAGGTACACATAATCGCCTTCCTGAAAGACCACATCTCTTCGTTTACCATCTGCATAGCTTTTCTGTCTAGACTGAGCAATCCTCAAATTTTCTCTGATAATCTGAACTTGTTTCTCCGCTTCTCTGATGATATCTGCCCCGAATAACTGCCTTTCGCCTGTCTCACTCCAAAATAACGGAGTCCTACACTTCCTTCCATATAAAGCCTCAAAGGGTGACATTTTGAGACTAGCTTGGTAGCTGTTGTTATAAGAGAACTCAGCATACGGCAAGCTCTTATCCCAACTACAACCATGCTTAAGCGCACATGCTCTCGCATGTCCTCTAGGATCCGATTGGTTCTCTCTGTCTGCCCATCCGTCCGTGGATGATAAGCCGAGCTGAAATTTAGCTTAGTATCCGGGGATTCATGCAACTTCCCCCGTAAACGAGAAGTAAACCGAGTACCTCCGTCCGACACGATCTTCTTTGGTACACCATGCAAACACACGATCCTGGACATGTATAGCTCGCCAACTTAGCTCCGTATAGGTAGTCTTTACCGGAATGAAGTGAGCTACCTTAGTCAAACGATCCACGATAACCCAAATCGAATCATAACCATCTCGGGTCGGGGTAAACCCACTATGAAATCCATTCCGATCTCTTCCCACTTCCACTCGGGCACCTTCAAAGGTTGAAGCAAACCGGCGGGTCTTTGATGTTCGGCCTTAACCGGTGACAAGTGTCGCACAAAGCCACATGGGCGGCCACGTCTCTCTTCATACCGTACCACCAATACCTGCGCTTGAGATCCCGGTACATCTTGGTACCGCCGGATGGATAGAGTAAGCCGAGTCGTGAGCTTCTCTCAAGATCTTCTCTCTAAGATCTCTTGTCTCTGGTACACACAACCGGTTCTTAAACCACACGGTTCCTTGCTCATCTTCCGTGAAATGCGGGGCTTCTCCTTGTTGCATGCTCTCTTTAATCTTTTGTATTCCAAAGATCCTCTAGTTGCCACTTGCGTATCTCTTGCTCCAGAGTAGACTGTAACTCCAAAGTCACTCCTTCCGCATGTGCAACCACTTTCAAGCTGAGCCTTTCAAACTCTTTTACCAACTCGTCAGGCAACTGAATGGTCATTGCCATGTTAGTGTGGCCCTTCCGACTTAAAGCATCAGCAACCAGATTCGCTTTACCGGATGGTAGTGAATCTCTAGATCATAGTCCTTGATCAACTCTAACCAACGACGCCGTCTTAGATTGAGATCCTTCGAGTAAAGATGTACTTCAAGCTCTTGTGATCGGTATAGATCCGGCACTTAGTTCCCATAATGTAGTGTCTCCAAATCTTCAAGGCATGAACCACTGCTGCCAACTCAAGATCATGCGTAGGGTAGTTCAACTCATGCTTCCTCAACTGACGAGATGCATAGGCTATAACATGACCTTCTTGCATCAACACACATCCTAGTCCTTGCCGGGACGCATCACAATATATGTCAAAACTCTTTCGTAGATCGGGCATTACTAAAACAGGTGCTGTGGTTAACCGCTTCTTTAACTCCTCGAAACTGGACTGACATGCACTGGTCCATTTGAATTCCCTGTCCTTCTCTAGCAATGTAGTGAGGGGCTTCACAATCTTAGAGAATCCTTCAATAAACCGACGATAGTAACCAGCAAGTCCAAGGAAACTCCGAATCTCAGACACCGTACGAGGGGCTTCCCACTTCAATACATCGCTAACCTTGCTAGGATCCACAAGCAATACCTCCGTTGGTGATGATATGACCTAGAAAAGACACTTCCTTGAGCCGGAACTCACATTTGCCGAACTTCGCATATAACTCATGCTCTCTCAGCTTCTGCAACACAAGTCTCAAATGCTCCTCATGGTCCTCTTCATTCTTGGAGTAGATCGAATGTCATCAATGAATACCACAACGAACTTGTCCAGATACTCCATAAAGATCTTGTTCATCAAGTACATAAAGTACGCGGGTGCATTGGTTAACCCAAAAGACATAACTGTGTACTCATAAAGTCCGTACCTAGTAGTAAAAGCTGTCTTAGGAATATCTGAAGGCCTAATCTTCAATCGATGATAACCGATCGCGGATCGATCTTAGAAAACACGGTTGCTCCTCTCATCGATCAAACAAATCTTCAATACGTGGCGAGAGGATACTTGTTCTTGATAGTAACATCGTTAAGAGACTCGTAATCAACACACATTCTCTGTGTGCCGTCTTTCTTACCAACAAAGATAACGGGTGCTCCCCAAGGTGATGAACTAGCACGAATGAACCCTTTACCCAATAATTCTTTAATCTGAGCTTTAAGTTCTTGTAACTGATCACTAGACATTCTATATGGGCGCTTAGAGATAGGAGCAGTACCAGGTAAAAGATCAATAACGAACTCAACATCTCGGTCAGGGGGCATACCTGGCAACTCCTCGGGAAACACATCAGGATAATCGCACACTACACGTATGTCTTCCAAGGCTGCTCCGTCAAGCTTATTCACGGCACTGGCATTTGATGGTGCGGGATCTGCTGCAAACTCAAACCTTTCACCAGCTGGACTTGTAAGAAGGATTGACCTCTTAGCACATTGAATCACCGCATCACACGCGGTCAACCATCCCATTCCCAATATCACATCGATCCCCTTTGAATCCAAGATTATAAGATTGGCACGGAAATCTCTGCCCACGATCTTGAGATGAACGTTATCGCATTTATAGATAGCTTTCAATTCCCCCCGAGGTGAGGTAACTAACATGTGGCGAGACATGGGGCCGATAGGTAGATTATGTTGAGCTACGAACCGGGATGTAATGAAAGAATGGGATGCTCCGAATCAAACAAAGCGAGGCGGGAGTAGAGTTGACTAGAAACATACCGAGCACTACTACGGGGTTCTCTGGGCGACTTCGGCATCAACGTGCATTGCCTTGCCTCGTGCATAGCTCGTTGTCCCTTGTTTGACCTGCGGGGTTTGGCTTCCGCTCCTTGTCCGTTGTCGGTTCCGTGTAGGGGTGTGTGGAGGGTTCCTCTTTGGGCAAGCATTGGCATAGTGACCAAGTTCTCCGCACTTGAAGCAAGTAGTGGTGGCGAGGATTGGGTGGTGCCACGGTCCTTACAGGGTGTGCCAACCGGGGCTCTCTCGCTGACTCGGGCCGGGAAGGCCGGGCGGGGAGTCCGAGGAACAGACGCCGAACTCGCCGAGCGTACCGCCGGAACCGCCGAGCGGAGACGCCGGGACTGCTGCTGCCCAAAGTTTCCACCCGGTCCCCCAAAGCGGAACGGGGTGTTCGGCGGTGGGTTGAAGCGCGGGCGAGACGCACTCCCAAAGCGCCCGCAGCTGGCGGCCTTCCTCTTCTGCTCTCCGAGCTCCTTGCGCTTGTGCTCCAAGCGGATAGCGGCATCAACTAGCTGCTGAAAGTTAGGAAAGGGATATGACATCAGCTGGTACTGCAGCGAACCAACCAATCCATCCAAGAACAGCTCCTGCTTCTTCCTATCTTCGGCAACCTCCTCAGCTGCATAGCGAGATAGCTCAGTGAACTTGTCTCTATACTCAGCCACTGACATTCCTCCCTGCTTCAGCGAAAGGAACTCCTTCTTCTTGATCTTCATGACTCCAGAGGGTATGTGATGGCTCCTGAAGTTGGTGGTAAACTCCTCCCAAGTGATAGTGTCTGGGGCGGCATGAGCGTCAGAGTACGCATCCCACCAAGCGGCCCGCAGAGCCTTGAAGTCGTCTGCCGCATACGGGACCTTCTCTCTGTCGTCACACCGACGGAGTAGTGAGCATCTTAAGTATTGTCTTGAGCCAATCTTCAGCTTCCAGTGGATCAGCGGCGTGAGTAAACACAGGAGGGTGATGACTCATGAACTCTCGGTGCTTATTGCGAGGCGCAGGTGGCGGCACCGGCGGATTGTTGACCTGAGCTTGCAAGTTTGTCACAGTGGTGGTCAAGTTTTGGAGGAGCTGGGTCTGTGCCTCCAAGAACTGCTGCATAGCGGGATCCATTTGTACTGGCTGGGGTGCTCTTCCTGCGAGTTGATTAATACCTGATCCTGACCTGGTGTTCACCATCTGAGTGTTAGGAACATTATTTTAGATGATTGCACCAAGGATTAAACTTAGGAAGATAAGATAGCAATGATATTCAGATAAGACAGATTCTGTTGACTCCAAACAATCAGGCATAGCTCTCTGTATAAGTAACCAAAAATTATGGATTTTGTACTGATAAAAGGTAACGAAATTATGAAACTACTCCAACTGGAATCACCTCAATCGGAGTTGTGTAGCTCTGGTTATAAAATAAACAAGTCAGGTAGGTCGGCAGTGTTTAACAGATTCGTGGGACTGTAATGTTTTAGTCATATCTCTCTGGTTTTCCATCCAAATATTCCGAATTTTTCACAGAAAATCAGTAATGAAATTCTTGAACTTTTCCAATTGGTTTTACTGCATTCGGAGTTCTGTAGCCCGAGATAAAATTAAAACAGTACTGCTGACTCAGAAAACTGTGCGAACAGATTTTTTTGGGATCTCGAGTTTGCATTAAGGGGAAACTTAAGTGGACAAAAGGATTAAGATAGATAACTGATTGAGACTGAAAGATAACCCCACAAGCTTACTACTAAACCAATGTCGTTGCGGTCATCACTCCACAACACATTGCACTCAACCAAAAATCCAACTCACACATTAAGCACAAAATCAAGCATTCAACCACACCTCTAAACTAAACACACTTTACCGATCGTCTACTAGCGATTACAAGGAAATCCTATCCTTAATCTTAAACCTAAGGACTTTCTTCAGCCATGGCATCTGTGCGAGCGTCAGGGGAGTCGTAGTGTGGCCTCTTGGGTGATGGGGAGGTACATCCTTCGCGGCTTCATGGGCTTCCTGGGCCGCTCCCTGTTCAAAAGCGCGGCTTCCAAGGCACGCCTCCTGCGTCTCGGAGTGAAGATTTGCTGCCGTGCTGCGTATAGCGTGTTGTTGGCGTCATCCAACGCGGTGTTCACACCTGCAAGTAGACCTCGAACATTGTTGAGCGTCCCTTCATAGGCCGGTGGCCGGGGCGATGTAAGTCTTGGCTTCCCCACTTGCCCCGAAAGGTGTGTAGCGGCAAGTGGGTATCCTCCAACTCGTCACGCTCCTTGTGAGAGAGCACATAGAGCGCCCTCCGAGCCGACTCGCTATCCCAAGCATCCATAGTAGTCCTGTGAGCCACATCATGATGCTTGGACATCTCCTTCACTCCACGGCATGGAATGTACTCCTCCAAGATGGCAAGCAACCTCCCAATGGGGCTCGAACCAAGGATGGGTCCACGGCTCACAATGGTAGACGGGGGCCTTATCATAGCCTAGGCGAAGTACCATTGCCCTCGGGTGGTCTGCCATGGGTATGCCTACTCCATCAGCTCTGTAATGGTACACTTCCCAGATCGCTTCCCTCTCTTCCTCTTCTTGCTCTTGTTCCTCCATCTCTTGATCTGAGGAATCTTCATCTCCTTCGGTGCTTGCTCCTCTAGGTTGGGTTGTTCAGCTAGCTCATCCTCCTCTTGGATCACCTCCTCCGGATCTTCCTCATCATCAGGCACCATGATAAGGTTGGGGAAAACCACGAGTGCGGGCTCCATCTCAATCTCCTCATCCGTATCTCCATCATGCAAATCATGGTACCGTTCCCGTGGAGCATACCGGTGGACTCGCTCCCGCCCCGAGAAATCTCCAAGCTACGAACCATCTGTAGTGTAGTGCAGAATGAGAAAGATGGTAAGGTAAAAAGGATGTGAGCTAAAGCAAGCACAAGTTAAAGAATGCAGACAGCTCAAGAGTGAAGCAAAAAGGCAAGAGTAAGGTTAGTAAGAATAAAGCAAGCATGTGTAAGAAAGCTTCTATGAGTATACAATCCTTAATTTCGACCATTTTCTATCTAGGCTAGCGTTCCTACAGTCAACACAGCTCTGGTACCACTCTGTCACACCCGGTTTTAAAGGCAAAACCAGATGCATTGATCACGTGTGCGCCAGGATCAAGTTACACACACGCTTAGACATTATGAATACCAAAATCGGTGCCACACGAATAAAGAGTTATTACAAACCATAGTCTTAATCGAAACTTAAACAAACGAATTCTCGCGGCGGACAAAAATGCCTCCACAGCGCCGACCGAAGACTACGCACACCTAGAACTCCCGGATATCTTCCGGATTATCTTCAAAGTTCTCCCGACCGAGCAAGCAATTCGGGTATTGTAGATGCAAGAGAATAAACAAGCGTGAGCACATATCGTACTCAAGCAAGGGGAAAACAACATAACATGCGGGGCCATATGGTGGATGGCTAAGGTTCAAGCACTTTAGCATTTTAGTTGGTCAAGTTTTATTAGCAACCTGATTACTAGAGGTGTAAGTTCATACCAACCCAATTAATAAGATATAAGCATCATAAATAAAGGGAATAAACCACAATTTAAACATTAAAGTTCCATAACTTAATCATGTGAGTGTCCAGGCCGCTCTTGACCGTGAGCACGGCTAATCGATTAGTTTAACACTGCGCGGAGGTTGTACATCTTTACCCACAAGCGGCGTAAAAGCTCCGAAGAACTTTGGACCCAACCATGCGGTGTTTGCAAGACACCATACCACACTTCCGAGGTGTGATTGCATAGGGACGCTACATGGCCTTTACAAAGGTTCCCTAGCAAGTTATGACCCACAAGGTCGGATCGGTTAGCAAGGTATAAAGTCCCCTAGCGAGTCAATACCCCACCATAAAAGAATAACTCACCCAACTCCTCGCTAGAGCGAGTCCATACCCCACGGTACCGCCGATCCCTTGTCCTTATCGGTAAGACCATCCCCCGCTAAAGTTCCTAATTAATCGCCCAAGACCATTGCCCATTAGTTCTTGTGGTTGTACTTGTTTTCCTGGGTGGTTCTCCATGTTCCGATTACACATTAGAGTGGTCTTGTAAAGATAAAAGATCATAAACGGAACATGAAATCAAAAAGGTAACCAAGTAGATTAATACCAATACCCGAGTTGAGCATGCTAAGCAATAACTACCACAAGATTAATTTAATTCCCGGCATCAAGGTAAAGGTAGTCAAAAGCTAGGCATGATCCTTAATAGGTTCCCATCAAGTTAATGCAAGCGAAAAGTAAAAACGGTGAATTTAAATGCATGTTATGTAGGACAAGCGGGCATGCATCAAGGAATACTTGCCTTCAACAAAGCCTTGCTGCTCAAACTCTTGCACGACCGGATCTTCAAATCCCTCGAACGAATCGCTCTCTACGATCCACAATCATCACATACAAGCATACAATAGAAATAAATAAGAAACAGTCACCAAACAGATCAAACAGATCTAAACAGTAGCACGAAACTAATCTACGCTTCGAGACGAACGCGTGGACATAAAGAACGCTAAAATCGGAGCTAAAACGACCAAGTTATGGGCTCGGGAAGTTCCAGGGACTAATGCGAAGATTTAAAAAGGTTTCGGGCTAAAATAAAGAAAAAGGACTAAACTCGTAAGGAATCTTATACGGTGGAAGGATATTTTTGTAAATACCAAAAAGCTCAGGGGTTTTCTTGCAAAAATCACGGGAACACACCGGGTTGACCGGTATTGACTCGGCCGGCTCGATCTAGATCCATTGGATCTAGATCCAAAGGCTGTGGTCGCGCGCGGGTTAAGAGGGGGCGGCGGGCTGACCAGATGCGTCAGATCTCGATCCGACGGTCACGGACGCGTGCAAGCGGCCGGGGGCGGCGGCGGGCGACGGCCGACGGCGGCGGCCGGTGGAGAGCGGCGGCGGGACTCGCCGGCGACCCCAATCCGGGGCTCGGTGCCCGATTCAACGCGCGAGAGACCTCTATGCAACGCGCGCGGGCGGCGGATCGATCTAGGGCGGCGACTCGGGCGGAGGTGCGGCGGCGCGGGCGCTCGGCGCGGCGGTGCGGAGCTCGGACTCCGGCGACGGGCCTAGGGCGGCGGGGTGCACGGGGGATGTCAACAAGCGGCGCCGGGGGAGCTCCTCACCTTCCGCGAAGCTCCCGGGCGATCCCACGGCGACGAAGCGGCGGCGGAGCCGGGGAACGGCGGCGGCGGCGCTCTAGGGTTCCGGCGGCTTGCGGCTAGGGCAAGAGGCGCAAGGCGGCGGCTCGGGTGGGGGCGTCCGGGGGGGCGGCGGCGGCTTATAAAGGCCCGAGGGCCCGGCCTTGGCGTGCGCGCTACGCGCGCGGCGTCGTGCGCGGGTCGGACTCGGCGGCGGCGCGAGGCGAGGCCGAGTCCGGCGCGGGGACGGCGAGCGGCGGGGATGACAAGGGGGCCCCACCCGTCGGCGGCACGGGCGCGGGCGCGGCGCGGGTGGGCCGGGCGGTGGCCGGGCCGCGCGGCTAGCTGGGCCGCAAGGCGCGAGCGGGCTGGCTAAAAAAAAAAGAGAAAAAGAAATGGGCTGCTGCTGTAGCCGCTGGGCTGGGCTAGATGGGGAAGGGGAAAAGGAGAAAAGGTTTGGGGTTTTAGGGATTTAGGAAAAGGCACCAAACAAAATGGAAATTCAAATTTTGAATTTGAATTCCAGGCAACCAAAACAATGCTCCAGCATGTATGCCACAAATAAATCCTATATTTCATTAAAGTTATTTTAGAAAAGTGTTAAATGCCTAAAATTAAATAAAACAACCTTATACTCCTTAAGCAATTAAATGGTTGCTAGCAAATTTTAATAAAGCCAAGTTTTTAATAGAATTAGGGTGTTACATAACCCTGCCTCCCGGACTATATAAGGCGAGGCAGGGACCTTTCTCTGATCATCTCATCTCACGGCGTACAATTGCACCATCTTGTAATCGTACCCAATCAATCCAGAGCTACGCAGCATACAGGACATAGGGTATTACGCACCTCGCGGCCCGAACCTGTCTAAATTGTGTGCCACGTGTCTCTTCCTTCGAGTTATCGATCTCGGCGAGGCCACATTCATCTACTTGGGGTACTCCCCTTGGTAGGTTGCCGGTCTAAAACACCGACACCATCCACCCATTCAATGAGTATATATGGAGGCACCCAAAAGACTAAACTACCCTCACCTAATAACTAGGGATACAAGCCCCTCAAGGGAGGATTTGGAAATCTTCGGAATTTCTTCATCGGACGGATGCCCGACGACCGCAACCTGCTTAGCCTCGACGCAAGCCTTGCGATCCTGACGCGTGTCCTCCGCTTCGAAGCATCTTGACGCCGGCGGCCAAGGTGGCCGCACCTCCTCGTCAAGTCTTCGGCCTCGGTTTTGTCGCTCAACCGAGTAACCCAGTGGTTTTCTGGTGAACCACTGCAAACCCCGCAAACTCGGTGTAGCCTCCGCCAATCTCCACTCATGACTCGGCTCTCACGTAGTCCCGGCTCGCCCTTGGTTTTGAGGCTCTACCAAGAAACCGTCCACGACTTCATCTTGCTGTTCATGCCACCATGCGGCCCGCACTTGACCCCACTGGCCACCGGGTCCCTCGAACGAAGCCTACTTGTCTTCTCCACACCTGGAGGCCTCACCGGCAACGACCTTTCGCGCTTGTTCTTCACCTGCACCAACACGAGTCAAGCCGCAACCTGCACCTGCAATACTTAGCAAAGAATTAGTCCACACAATGTTGTCAATCACTCATCACACAAGGAAGCGACCATCCACCGGTCCTCGAACCACACATGGTCCTCAATCTCCCCCTCGATGAGTTCATTGACAACACACTTGATTTGTAACCAAAGAGAAAAGGAAAAGAAAAGAACAAATAAAAAGAAACCTCAACAAGCGATCGAAAGCCAAACAAAGGCAAAGAGCAAGATCACTTGAAGAAGACAAGTCTCGGACCCCTTAGGCAAGGGCAACGGCTCGACACATCCGAGACAGAGCAAAGCTCAAGCAAAGAGCGCAAACCACCAAAGCGAAGCTCGAACACCACAAAGAGCTCCCCCTGCACATATGCAAGCTCCCCCTGAGCCAAAGTACACTCCCCATGAACAAATGCAACAAAGAGCAAAAACCTACTCACTCTGCCCAGGGCGGTTAGACCGCCTACCCCAGGCGGTTAGACCGCCTACCACTCATCTGACCGCCTGGGGGCGGTTAGACCGCCCCATGTGACCGGCCCTGCACCAAACTGCTCAAAATTTGCCCGAACCAATTGGAACACCTTACAAACACTCCCAGGTGCCCAAAGCATGCACAAACTTCTCCCCCTTGTTGACAATGCATGAATCAAGGCAAAATGCGAAAACTTTCAACATATAGCTTCTCAAATATACAAAATTCATCACAAGGAGCTACACAAGTCCAAATGAGCAAGTTAGATACTCTACAGGTTCGTAATGATCTTAACTACGTGATCACCAAGTTTCACAGCCATTGGACAAGGCTAAAAATGATTTGAGTAATTTTGCGAAAAGTTACTCTCTCACAAGCAAAAACCTAAACATGAGCAAAACATGTCAAAATGGCAAAGCCACACAAACTTCATGCTAGGACAGCCATTCTAATCACAAGACCATCACAAACACCCACAAGCACCTCATGTCATGTCAAAGCCACCGAGCCATGTGCCTACTTCTATGGATGAGACTTCTCATTGGTAGGCATCATGCAACGGTTTAGCACCCAAAGCAAATTAATTTCAGCACATATGACATGGGAACATATTTTCCAAGCATTTTTCATTTCATTTTCAGATTTATAAATGGTACATGAAATGTCTTTGCGACAAAAAGGAACTTATGCCCCTCCATAAGATAAAGCAAGAGGGCTAAACATTCATGATGGCAAATGAGCCTTTGTCCCCATATGATCAATAAACTAGCTATCCAACCACAAATTAAGCATAGCAAAGCCACTAAAACATGTCAAGATCATATAAAGGCATTTACACATGAGAGAGCATATATGTGACATTTTTCAAAAATATAGCCATCAACCATGGATCATTGAACAAGATCATCAAGAGCTAAGCCAAACTAACCATAGCATACCAAACAAGCTCACAAAAACATATATAGCATCCCATGGTGAACAATGTATATAGGAGAAGCTTTTTCTATCCAATGCATATGATACAAAATGCATGCAATCTAAGATACAAGGATGCCTATACATCATGTTACATATGCCATGCCAAATGCAAGAAATGCACAAAGGAAACTATACATATGCTACAACGGAGCTCCCACACACCCAACTCAAGAAATCAAACACACACCAAGTTCTCCCCGCAAACGAGTGAAAGTTGCTTGATCTAGGGATTTGGTGAAAATATCGGCTAGTTGGTCATGTGTGGGTACATGGATTAAAGCCATCTTCCCTTTCTCTACGTTGTCTCTCAGAAAATGATACCTCACTTCTATGTGCTTGGTTTTGGAATGGAGCACTGTGTTCTTTGCAACGCTTATGGCACTGGTGCTATCACATTGAAGTGGGTGTCGGTGTTTTAGACCGGCAACCTACTAAGGGGAGTACCCGAAGTAGATGAATGTGGCCTCGCCGAGATCGGTAACTCGAAGGAAGAGACACGTGGCACACAATTTAGACAGGTTCGGGCCGCGAGGTGCGTAATACCCTACGTCCTGTATGCTGCGTAGCTCTAGATTGATTGGGTACGATTACAAGATGGTGCAATTGTACGCCGTGAGATGAGATGATCAGAGAAAGGTCCCTGCCTCGCCTTATATAGTCCGGGAGGCAGGGTTACAAGTCGGAATAGGGAGAGAGTACTAGTCGAGTATGTCTAGGAGTCTTCCATATAGTGTGTGACATGTACAGCTTCCTAACCGATTACTTCTCCTCTGTAGTCCTTGTGCTTCACGCCATCAGGTACCGTGCAACGCAAGTCTAGTAGTCCCAGGGGCTCACCAAGTAGTCGGTCCTGGTACCCACCGAGGCAGTGGGCCCAGGGAGGTCTATACGACAAGCCCCCGAGTACTTTGTAGTCGAGAAGGATAGCTTCAAGTAGTCTTGACGGCCTTAACGAGTAGTCCTCAAGCGTCCCCGAGTACCACAAGTCAAAAGTCTTCAAGAGTAGTCGAAGCATCCCGAGGCTAGAATGTACTCCAGCTGATGTTTGAGCAATCCTGAAGTCTTCTCGAGTAGTCCCAAGCGTCCTCGAGTGCTGCCCTCGAAGGTCTTCAGAAATGCCCGTGTTGTCTTGAAGCCGAAGCTGATATGGGAGTGCGATTGCAAAATCGCACTCCATATGGAGGAGCCCCCGAGCCTTAGGTTGAGTTGTAGACTCTGGCTGAGGGTCCATCTGAAGTTTGGGCAAGAATATCCCGAAAAATCCGGAGAAAAAACCGTAGGACACGTGGCACGGAGCCCCCGAGCCTTGAGTCGAGTACTTCCTCTCGAATTGAAGGGTCATCTTGTAGAATGTGTCTTGAGATGCTCCTGAGTCTTGTCGCTTCCCAGGTAGTCGAGTAGAGGTAGCCGAGCCCCCGAGGTGAGGCGCGTCGTCTAGTTGAAGTTGAAGAGTCACGCGCGGCTGCTAAGTCAGCCGAGCGCAAGACTTATCCATCCGGCCGTTGGAGGGCCGCGTTGACTTATAAATAGAAGCCAAATCCCTTAGGGTTTTTCACCCCATGCAGCTGTAGCCATTTCAAATAGATCTTGGCCAGAATCGCGGCCAGCGTATGCCGCCGCCGCTGGATCTGAGTGCGCCGCCGTCTAGAGCCACCGGAGTAGCCCCCGAGCGAATGCGCGTGAAGACGCCGTGCACTTGGAGGATGAAGCCGTCGCCGTCCAAGACCACGAAGACCACCGGCGGGAAGAAGAGGGGCCGCGACGAGGCCGCCGGATCTGCCACAGGGGCAGCACCGCTGATGTCTCCACCGTGGCCAGATCCGAACCGCGAGTGGAATAAGTCGAAGGCGAAGACCGAAGACTTGCTGGCCCTCCTCAACAGCAGATTCATCCGGGAGAAGGAGGTGGACATGTGGAGGGCCACCGTCGGGGATCTGTACCCGATGGAGAAGAGCGAAGACGAGATCCCGATGTTTGCGCGCTTCGCGGAGCACGGACTCGCGCTCCCGGCGAGCAACTTCTTCAAGGGGCTCATGGGGTACTACGGCATCGAGTACCTCAACCTCAACCCCAACGGTATTTTCCACACCGCCGTCTTCGTCCACTTCTATGAAGCTTTTCTGGGGATCAAGCCCCACTTGATCTTGTTCCGGAAGTTCTTCCGGGTGAAGCCGCAACCGAGCGCCAGCAACCCGCGGGTAGTCGGAGGAGCGGGAATCCAGATGCGGGAGGTCGCCGCCGAGCAGTACCTCTCGTACAAGCTCATCGACTCCAACCAAGATTGGAAGACGAAGTGGTTCTACATCACGAACCACCACCCAGGGTTGCCGAAGCCGAGCGGGAAGCAGCCCAAGCACCGCCCGTGGTGGAACACGGAGCCGACGATGCAGGAGGGGATCCAGCTCCCCAAGTTGTTGGCGTGGATCAAGGCGCTAAGGGAAGCCGGGCTAAGGTTCGAGCACGTGGCCTTCAGCTTCATGAAGCGCAGGGTGCAGCCACTGATTGCTCACGACACTCTAGGATTCGAGTACACCGGCGACGACGACACATCGCGGATGCCTGGAGACGAAGTCGACGACGACGACATTGTTGACAGGCTGGCGCGGATCTTCAAGGACATGCCACCGTACACGGCGTGCCCCGTCCCGGAGTACTCCGCCGCGCACCCGCCAAGGGAGGTAAGTAGCCTTACCCCGCATCGAGTACTCATTTCGTGTGAGTAGTCGCGCTGATGAGTTGTGCCTTGCAGAACGACTTGAAGAAGTTCGTCTCCGAGCCGCCGCCGCCCCCTCAGGAAGTCGAGATCCCGGAGGAGGGGAAGACCAAGGCCAAGGAGCGGCAGGAGGTCGGCGAAGGAGACAACACCGTTGTCATGGAGGATACGTCCGACGAGGATGATGATGAGGAGACGTTGCAGGACCGCTTCCAGCTGCGGTCGAGGTTTAGCCATCCTGGCCTACCTCACGTCCCCCTCGTGCAAGATCCACCGGCTAGCCTGGAGGTTAGTCTGGCTGCGCCGCCACGGAAGCCGCGCAAAGCGTCCCGCAAGCGCGTGTCGAAGAAGTTGAAGGTCACTGAGACCACGTCTCCAGAGGTGAGCCGTCTTGAGTAGTGTAGTCGAGTACTCGTGGCTCGAGTTCACTTGTTGACTATGAACTTTCCTTGCTTGCAGGAGATGCCGCCTACGGAGCCTGTTGATCAGGGTGACGAAGGCGAGTGGGACATGGTGGGGGAACCCGCTGGGAGTCGTAGCCCAGCCCGCACTGTTGAAGAACTACTGCTGCGGAAGAAGTAGTGGTCGCGGAGGCGCAGGAGAGGGCTGCACCGGCTACTATTGCTGCAGAGGGGGCAGCGGCCACAGAGGCGCAAGAAGAGGCGCCCGCCGAGGGTGGACTGGTGGACATCGCTAGCATCCTCGGCGCCCCGACCGTGACGGTGGTCCGGTCAAGCTTGTAAGTGTTGGATCTTCCCGAGTAGTAGTTGATGTAGTAGTCGAACTTGATTGACAACCAACTTGTGTACTCTGCAGGAAATCAACGGATTTGTCCTGGGCGGGGGATGAACCCTCTACAGCGGTGGCGGAAGAAGGAGCCGCGCCGCCCGTTGAGGAGTCCGCTCCCGCCCCACAGGCGGAGCCCGAAGCGCCGACTGTTGAGGCTACGTTGCCCGAAGCCAGCATGGTCGAAGGTGAGTACTCTGCTGAGGTTGTAGTACCCCCAAAGAGTAGTCGTAGTTGTCAGATGACGTTGATGCACTTGTCTTCTCGTTGACAGGCGCTGAGGCCGAAGGGAGCGAGATCTCCGCGGCGGTTCCCATGGAGAGGTTGACACTAGGGACTCAAGAGGCTACTAGAGGAGCCCCCGAGCTAATGGCGGAGGTCGCCGAAGAGGCTACCGTTGTCGTATGGACCTCCCTGGGCCCACTACCTCGGTGGGTACCAGGACCGACTACTCGGTGGGCCCCTGGGACTACCCAGCTTGCGCTACACGACACCTGAAGGCGTGCGGCACAAGGACTGCAGAGGAGAAGTACTCGGTTAGGAAGCTGTACATGTCCCGCACCATATGGAAGACTCCTAGACGTACTCGACTAGTACTCTCTCCCTACTCTGACTTGTAACCCTGCCTCCCGGACTATATAAGGCGAGGCAGGGACCGATCTCTAGGATCATCTCATCTCATACAACCCACGACGCACTATTGCACCATCTTGTAATCGTGCCCAATCAATCCAGAGCTACGCGACATACGAGACGTAGGGTATTATGCACCTCGCGGCCCGAACCTGTCTAAATTGTGTGCCACGTGTCTCTTCCTTCGAGTTACTGATCTCGGCGAGGCCACATTCATCTACTTCGGGTACTCCCCTTAGTAGGTTGCCGGTCTAAAACACCGACAGCTGGCGCGCCAGGTAGGGGCTCTCGCCCGAGATCACATGGCGAACTCGACAGCTCCCGTCTACTTCAAGCCAATCGTCTCCTTCAACCGTGACGACACCTTCGTGTTCGGCGCCTGGGTCTACACCGCAGACGGCGCGGGCTCTTTCAGCGCCGCCTCACCATGCCGCCCAACCCGAAGACTGGCCTCGTGACGCTTCCAAAAGTCGTCACAGGCGAACTCGCCGGCAAATTCGGCAAAATTTCGCTCTTCAACCACCACGCTGACTTCGAGCTCGAGTCCGTTTCCAACTCGAACTCGACGTCTGCATGGGCCATCGCATGTGAGCCGGCTTCTCAGCCATCACAGGCGGTCCCCTCACCTCGCGAGCGCTCCGCACGTGGCCCCCGCATCCTCAGCCGGGCCCGCACGGGGGCTCCCACTTCGCGCCGGGCCGGCAAGGAGCCCGTACCCGAGTATAACTCGGACTCCGACACCGCCCCCGATCGCGCTTCGGACTCCAGCCCTCTCTCCGAGTTCTACTCGAACCCGGATTACGAGTTCGACTTCGGGTCGGACCCTGAGGAGCCCGAGTCTGAGGACAACTCCACTGAGCTTCCCTTGTCAGGGCCAGCCTCTGGCCTAGTTATGACATCCACACCGGCCGGGAGATACGTCTACTGGCCAGACCGCAAGCCTGCCGACCTGATAAGGGGAGACTCACTCTACGTCGCTTACATCGACTCGCTACCGTTCCAGGAGGGAACACCCCTAGCCCGAGCTGACTCAAGCACACCAACTAAGGTGGCACCCTCTAAGTCCGGCCTTGGCACCCCCGATCGCCAAGTCTTCATGGCTGCCGGCGACACCCCAGGGCCTTCAGGCACGGCTCAGGACAAGTACCTGGAGGACATCTCCTCCGACGAGCTCTCTGCTGATGCTCCACCAAACGAGAACCCTACAGACAGAGACGCTCGACGTGAGCGTAACCGGAAGCGCAGAGAACGTCGCCGGCTCCTCCGCGACAACTTCCCCGTCCGCAACCTTGCGGAAGCTCTCGAGGCGGTCGGGAGCAGAGTACACACTACCCCTGAGCAATGCCTCATGTCGATCACAGCGATCGCACGCCAGGCTCAGGGCATACGCGCTGGAGAGGTCATCGCCAAGCTCGCTGAAGACGCCTACTTCATGCGGGTCGATGACAGAGTCAACCAGCCTCCTCCAGCCAGACCCCGCGACAACGAAGCCACAAGTCGCAGTGCCAACAACGGTCCTAACCGTACTCGAGCTGACCTCCCAGCCGAGCCCAACCGTCGTCGCTCCAACGCCGGCGCACCTCCACAGCGCGACAACAGCAACCGTGAGGTCGTCCCTCACCGTGCTCCGGCCGGCGGCGGCGGCAACGACCCCCGACGGCGGCGGCGGCCGACGGCGGAAGCTCCAACCATGGAGCCAACAGGAGGGCTGGCGGCGGCGGCAGTCGCGGCAGTTGAGGCCACGCAAACAGCCACGCTTCTAGCGCCTCACAGGGCGGGTACGATGCCCGCTAGAAGATTGAGGAGCTGCGGCGGAAGAAGTCGACCACCGCAGCCGACGGCGACGGCTTCCCCGCCTTCTCACCTCGACTTCGCAACTTGCTCCTCCCCGACTAGTTCAAGCCTTTGGGGATCACCAAGTACGATGTGAAGCAGGATCCCATCCAGTGGCTCAGATGCTACGCCCTCTCCATCGAGAACGCTGGCGGCAACAGCGACACCAAGTGCCTCTACTTCCCCTTCTGCCTGGACCAGGCTCCACTCACATGGCTCGAGTCGCTGGACAAGCACTCGATTGACAAGTGGGACCAGCTGAAGGAGCAGTTCACCAGTAACTTCGCGGGCGCCATGGGCCGATCGGGTACTCGCATGGACCTGGCCATGATCAAGCAGGAACAAGGCGAGACCCTCCGCAAGTACATGCGCCGCTTTTTCAACAAGCGCGCTACCGTCGTCGACGTCACCGATAAGGAGGTCATCGACCTTTTCCAAGACGGTCTCTATCACCGCCGCACCTTCGAAGACTTCGGTCATCGCCGCCCCAGGTCCATCCCCCACCTCAAGGACATGATCACGTCCTGGGCGGATGAAGAGGACAAGGCCAATGCCAAGTACGACGCCATCCGTGGCAAGACCAAGCAGAACCAGGGCGGCGGCAGCGGCAGCAACGCGAACCAAGGCGGCCGCAACAACAACAACAACTACTACTCGGGTCCCAACCGCAAGTGCAAGCCAGACAACACTGTCGCGGCTATCCAGCACCTTGCGAAAGGGAACTCGAAGAAGAACTCCGGCGGTTTCAAAGACCTACTGAAGGAGAAGTGCCCGTGGCATCCAAACGGCAGCCACACCACCGAGCAGTGCTACCAACTCAGGCACGCACTCAAGGATACGCCAGAGCCACCGCACCCTCACGACCAAAAGGACAAGAAGAAGGACGGCGACAACAACGACTTCCAGGAGCCTAACAAGACTGTCAACGTCCTCTTTGGCGGATTACCCAGTAGGCGGGAGCAGAAGGCTACCCGTCGCGAAGTCATGTCCATTGAGCCAGCGGTTTCGAATCCTCTCAGGTGGTCGGAGGTACCCATCACCTTCTCCCGCGCGGATCAATGGACCAGCTTCTCCGAACCAGGACGATTCCCCCTCGTCCTGAAGCCAGTGGTCGCGGGCTCCAAACTCAACAAGGTTCTCATCGACGGTGGAAGCGGGCTCAACGTCCTTTTCACCAAGACCTTGAAGAAAATGAAGCTCGACATCACTCACATGCTCACCAAGAGCAACACGCCCTTCTACGGCATCGTCCCCGGCAACGCGGCTATTCCACTGGGCTCAGTGGTCCTGCCAGTTACCTTCGGGGCATCTCGGGACAACTACCGTACCGAGTACATCAAGTTCGAGGTCGCGGACTTCGAGACTTCCTACCACGCCATCCTCGGCAGACCGGCCATCGCCAAGTTCATGGCGGTGCCCCACTACATCTACTTGGTACTCAAAATGCCATGCCCAGCTGGTGTACTCTCCCTTCAAGGGGACTTGAAGATCTCTCACGACTACGACACAGAAGCCGTGGAGATCGCCTCTACGAACCAAGTACCCAACGCGATGATGGAGGTCTATACCGCGTCGAAGAAGCTTGCTACAAGTGAACTCGACATCCCAGAGAAGTCTGACACCGCCAACAAGCCTCAGCCACCTGAGGAGGTACTCGTCAAGACGATCGACCTCGGAACAATCGATCCCAGCAAGACCACCACCATCGGGGCTGGCCTCGACCCCAAATAGGAAGACGCGCTCATCAGCTTCCTTCGGGCTAACCGCGACATCTTCGCGTGGAAGCCAGCGGACATGCCAGAAGTGCCCAGGGAGCTGATTGAGCACTGCCTCAACGTCGATCCTAAGGCCACCCCAAAGCGACAACACCTCCGACGCTTTGCCGACGACAGACGGGACGCCATCAAGAAGGAACTCGCCAAACTACTCGCGGCTGGCTTCATCAGAGAAGTCTTCCATCCTGAGTGGCTCGCCAACCCCGTCCTCGTCCACAAGAAGAACTCGAACGAGTGGAGGATGTGCGTCGACTACACCGACCTCAACAAGCACTGCCCCAAGGACCCCTTCGGGTTGCCGCGGATCGATCAAGTCATCGACTCCACGGTGGGCTGTGACCTGCTCTGCTTCCTCGACTGCTACTCCGGGTACCACCAGATCGCGATCAAGAAAGAAGACCAGGAGAAGACTGCGTTCATCACCCCGTTTGGCGCGTACTGCTACACGACCATATCCTTCGGGTTGAAGAACGCCGGCGCTACCTACCAACGAGCTATCCAGGCCTTCTTCAAGAGGCAACTCAACAAGAACGTCGAAGCCTACGTGGATGACGTGGTCGTCAAGACCAGAAACTCCAGTACCCTCATCGACGACCCTGAAGAGACTTTCGCATCACTGCGCGAGTACCGCTGGAAGCTCAACCCGAACAAGTGCGTCTTCGGCGTACCTTCGGGCAAACTACTCGGCTTCATCATTAGCCAGCGCAGCATCAAAGCCAACCCCGAGAAGATCTCCGCCATCACCAGCATGAAACCTCCCACGAGCATCAAAGATGCCCAGAAGCTGACAGGGTGCATGGCGGCACTGAACAGATTTATCTCGAGGCTAGGAGAACGGGGCCTCCCCTTCTTCAAACTACTCAAGCATCAAGAGAAGTTCGTGTGGACTCCAGAGGTGGATCAAGCCCTTGCCCAGCTCAAGGACTTCCTATCGAAGCCACCGATCCTCACGGCTCCTCAAAAGGGCGAGCGCCTCTCGCTCTACCTCGCCGCGACTACCCACGTGGTCGCATCGCCATCGTCGTCGAGCGGCAGGAAGACGACCACGCCTACCCAGTCCAGCGCCCAGTCTACTTCGTCAGCGAGGTTCTATCAGAGTCCAAGGCCCGCTATCAGCCTGTGCAGAAGCTCTTGTACGCAGTACTCATCACCTCGCGGAAGCTACGACACTACTTCCAGGAGTACTCGATCTCCATTGTCACTGACTACCCGCTCGGAGACATCCTGCGGAACCAAGACGCTGCGGGAAGAATCTCCAAGTGGGCGGTCAAGCTCGGTGCCCTCACTATCGACTTCAAGCCACGCACAGCTATCAAGTCGCAGGCACTAGTCGACTTCATGGCAGAGTGGCGGGAGAACCAGCTACCTACTCCCACGGTGCGACCAGAGCATTGGGTGATGTACTTCGACGGCTCACTCAACATCGAGGGCGCAGGCGCAGGGGTACTCCTGATCTCTCCAACGAGCGAACAACTCAAGTACGTCCTGCAGATCTTCTAGAAGGTCTCAAACAACGAAGCTGAGTACGAACCCCTTCTACACGGGCTCCGCCTCGCGGCTTCTCTGGGCATCAAGCGACTACTGGTCTACGGCGACTCTGCAGTGGTCATCAACCAAGTCAACAAGCTCGGATCCACCCGCGCCCAAGTACCAGCGGGTGTCTTCGTTCACGAGCTTCATGCGCCATCCATCCCGGAGCCGACGCCACCGACCACTGCCCCAGCTCACCCACCAGCTGGGCAGGAGGTCATGATGATCGACGTGGACTGGAGGCAACCCTTCATCGACTACCTCAGCGAGCAGAAGGTCCCCTCCGACAAGAACTCGGCTGAGCAGCTCGTCCGCCACGCCAAGTCCTACGTCCTCGTCGGTGACAAGCTTTACAAGCGGGGCGCATCTTCTGGAGTACTCATGAAGTGTGTCCCTCGTGAAGAAGGCAAGGACATCTTGGAGGAGATCCACAAGGGTGTCTGCGGCAACCACGCGTCCTCACGCACGCTGGTCAGCAAGGCCTTCCGGTGAGCTTTCTACTGGCCCACAGCTCTGGGCGATGCCGAAGAACTCGTCAGAAGGTGCCAAGGATGCCAGTACTTCGCCAAGCAGCAACACGTCCCAGCCTACAAGCTAGTCACCATACCGCCAACCTGGCCCTTTGCCTGCTGGGGGCTCGACATGATTGGGCCACTACCAACTGCGCCAGGAGGTTTCAATAGGGTATTGGTGGCTATCGACAAGTTCACCAAGTGGATCGAGGTCAAGCCGGTCACATGCCCCAAGTCTGACAGAGTACTCGACTTCCTGGATGAACTCATACATCGCTACGGACTACCCCACCGCATCATCACAGACCCGGGCTCCAACTTCAACAATCACCAGTTCTAGGAGTACTGCGAAAACAGTGGGATCGACGTACGATACGTCTCAGTTGCCCATCCCCGGGCCAACGGACAAGTCGAGCGCGCCAACGGGATGGTACTCGACGCTCTCAAAAAGTGGCTGCACGACGCTGCTAACTCCAAAGGGGGCAAGTGGATCAAGGAACTACCCAACGCACTATGGGGGCTACGGACTCAGCCATCCAAGCCAATGGGGCAATCCCCTTACTTCCTGGTCTACGGCTCCGAAGCAATCCTCCCTGCCGACGTCATATGGAACTCGCCAGCAGTGGAGCACTACGACGAAAGCATCTCAGAAGACAGCAGACGAGTTGATATCGATAGCCTCGAAGAAGCTCGCTGCGGCGCCCTCGTCCAATCAGCAAGGTACCTAGAGGGTATCCGATGCTACCATGATCGCAACGTCAAGGAACGCTCCTTCAACGTTGGAGATCTTGTGCTCCGCTGTATCCAGAACACAGAAGGACTACACAAGCTCAGCTCCCCCTGGGAAGGTCCCTTCACCGTGGCAAAGGTGACTGGGCCGAGCTCCTTACCGCCTCCAGACACTTGAAGGCGAAGACATCAACAACTCGTGGAACGTCGACCAGCTCTGTCGATTCTACGCCTAGTCTACACGACTACTCCGGGGTTCAAGTCTACACGGCTACATCAACACCCCCCGCCGTAAGAGGCCTGCGGCTCCCCGGCTCCGGTCTCGGACTTCTCCTCTCCAGGATCCAGCCCGTGCGGCTACCTACGGACCCTGGGCTGCGACGAGCGTCAAGGACTCTAGCAGCGGTCTACTGAGAGACCACACTCTAAGATCCAGCCTATACGGCTACCTACGGATCTACAATCCAGCCTACACGGCTACCTACGGATCTACTGCTACAAGCGGCTACCCGCTCCAGCGCTATTCAGCTGTAAGCGGCCTCCGGGTCCAGGGGACTACTCGGTAACTACGGCCCTGGCCATCCAGGTGTACTTCTTCAGTAATAAAGTTTGATCGTTTATCAACTTCTTTACTGTCTACTCCCTTCAACGGGACCGCTACTGCCGAGTACGACTACTCGCATCCACTCCACGATGGGCTCCGCACTCTGAGATCGTGACTACGAGTACTCATTGCTGGAAATTTTCTTTCATTAATACTTAAGCAATTCATTACAATTGTTTTTGTACAACCTTTGGCTACTAGCTACCTATTACAGGGCTACTGGAGATTAAGCTTCTCAGCTACTTGCTCCGCGATGGGAGCCATCTGCTCCAGCAGCTCCGAGTACTGCTCGTCAGTGCAGTTGGCGGCTACCCCGCCAGCGACTACTTCCACGGGGGCCTTCGGGAAGTATGACTTCATGAAGGCCAAGACCTGCTTTGGGATCGACCTCGCCATGTGCTTCACATAAGCCGCCAGCCGGCTTGGGGCTTCCTTCAGGTGATCCACCAGTGGAGCAATCTTGGGGCCGCCCGGGTGCGGCACCAAGAGCCTTGCGATCGGCAGCGCGACTTCCTCAATCTCCTTCAGTTGGGCCCGCAGCGCCTCGCAGTCTTCATTCAACTTCTGCAAGGATTTGTAGCAGTTGACGAGATCGCGGTCGGATGCAATCCGAAGCTCCATGTGCTTCTCAAACTCGAAGGCAAGCTCTTTGTAGTCGAGCTCAAGTACCTAGCGGGCTTCTTGCTCCCGGTAGAAGAGATTCTTCATGCTCGTCTCCGAGGACTTTAGCTGCTCCACCTGGCCCTCAAGCTCTGCAACACAGCAACAGTACAGCGGGTCAGACTACCTCTCGACCTCCAACAACTAGCCGACAAGTCCAGCGGCGTACCTTTGTTCTTATTGCGGTGGCCCTTATTCTTCCGCACCAAGTCGTCCCCCTTCGCTTGCAACTCTTGGATATCATTGTGGTACTTGGCGAAGGCGGCGTCGAGCTTCGACTACATGGCAGCCGCGTGCTTCCGCGACTTCACAACCTGCTCTTCCAGCGCCTCAGCTCGGAGCACCGCGTCACCATAGCCTTGCAGCATGTTGGACTTGTCGCGGGACCTCTCCGCAACGTCCTGCATAGACAACTCAAGTCACACAAGTACTCAACAACAGAGGATTGACTACTCAGAAGCTACGGCTACTTACCTTCATCCCCTGCTCGGCCTGGCGGACTGCCTCCAGGTGCCTGGCCACCGTTGCCGGGTCGACCAGATCATCCGCGAGCAGCTCTATCCCGCCACGACTACTCACGGCGGCTTCCGTCATCGGCGCAGAGTGGATGGGCTCTGCGTCCTGGATCTCCGGAGAGCGGATAGCCACCTCCAGAGCGACCTCTGGCGACGTGGTGACCCCCTCTCCCCCGGCTGCCACGGAGGCCTCTTCGACGACTTCTTCCATGGGCTCGGGGGCTCCTCCGGCACCCTCCGGCACGCCTGGTGTCGACTTCTGCATAGGCACCCCCGCAGGGATGTCACTACCTTCAGCCTCGGCACCTGTCAAGGAGAAGACAAGTGTATCAGCGACTACGACTACTCCTCGCGAGCTCTATAGCTTCAGAAGAGTAATCACCTTCGACTACGCTGGCCTCCGGCAGCGGCGCTTCGGTAGCCGGCGGCTCGGGCACCGCCTGGGAAGCGGGAGCGGACTCCTCGGCGGGCGGAGCGACTTCTTCCGCCACCGCTGAAGAGGGTTCATCTCCCTCTCAGGACAGATCTGTGGATTTCTTGCAGAAGCACACACAATTGGTCGTCAGTCAACCTCGACTACTACAACAAGTACTACTCAGGAAGATGCAGTACTTACAAGTTCGACCGGACTATTGTCACAGCCGGGGCACCGAGGATGCTGGCAATGTCGACCAGTCCACCCCGGCGGGCGCCTCCTCCTGCGCCCCTGCGGCTACCACCTCCTCTGCAACAACAGCAGCCGCCGCAGTGCTCTCCTGCGCTCCTGAAGCCACCACCTCTTCAACGGCGGCGGCTACGGGCTCCGTGCTCCCCTGTGGAGCAGGGGGCTGGCGCTCCAACTGCGCTATAAGCTCCTCAACAGTGGGGGTTGGACTATGACTTCCGGCTGGCTCCCCCACTGTGTCCCATCCGCCTTCGTCGCCCTCCTCGACGGGCTCCGCTGGCGGCACCTCCTGCATACAAGGAAGACATCTTACCTCCTGAGGCGTGGTCTCTGAGACCTTCAGCTTCTTTGTCACCCGCTTGCGGGCGGGGTTGCGCGGCTTTCGTGGCGGCGCAGCCAGGCTAGCCTCCAGGCTAGTCGGGGGGTCTTGCACCAGAGGCACATGAGGTAAGCCTGGACGGCTAAACCTCGACCGCAACTGAAAGCGATCCTGCAACGTCTCGTCGTCGTCGTCGGTGGTGTCCTCCACGATGACGGTGTCATCGCCTTCGCCGACTTCTGCCGCTCTTTTGCCATCCCTTCCTTCGGGATCTCGATCCCGCTCGGGGGCGGCTGCGGCTCGGAGGTGAACTTTTTCAAGTCATCCTGCAAGACACAAGAACATCAGCATGTCTACTCCAGGCAAGGACTACTCGACTAAGGGAGTACGACTACTCACCTCCTTTGGCGGGCGCGCGGCGGAGTACTCCTGGGCAGGGCACGTCGTGTACGGCGACATATCCTTGAAGATCCGCGTCAGCCTCTCGATGATGTCGCCGTCGTCCAGCTCGCCTCCAGGCATCCGCGACGTGTCGTTGTCGCCGGTGTACTCGAAGCCCAAGGTGTCGCGGGCCATCAGTGGCTGCACCCTTCGCTTCATGAAACGGAAGGCCACATGCTCGGCCCTCAGTCCAGCTTCCCTCAGCACCTTGATGCGTGCCAGCAGTTCGGGGAGCTGGATCCCTTCCTGCATGGTGGGCTCCGTGTTCCACCAGTCACGGTGCCTTGGCTCCCTCCCACTCGGCTTCGGCAGGCCGGGGTGATGGTTCGTGATGTAGAACAACCTCGTCTTCCAATCTGTGTTAGAGTAAACAAGCTTATACGCTAGGTACTGCTCCGCGACATCTTCTCTCAACTGGATGCCGGCTCCTCCGACTACTCTTGGGTTGGTGGCGCTTGGCTGCGGCTTGACCCGGAAGAACTTCCGGAAGAGAATCCAGTGCGGCTTGATCCCAAGGAAAGCCTCGCAGAAATGGATGAAGACCGCGGTATGAAAGTTATCGTTGGGGTTCAGATTCAGGTACTCGACTCCATAGTACCCGAGGAGACCCTTGAAGAAATCACTAGCCGGGAGCGCGAGCCCACGCTCCACGAACCCGGCAAACATTGGAATTTCATCTTCGGCCTTCTCCATCGGATATGGATCTCTGGCAGCGGCCCTCCACATGTCAACTTCTTCCTCCTGGATGAACCCGCTGTTCAAGAGGGCCAACAGATCTTCGGTCTTCACTTTGGATTTCTTCCACTCGCGGATTGGATCGGCCCGCGGTGGAGACATTGGCGGCGCTACTCCGGTGGCAGCCGCGGTGGCCTCTTCGCGGCCCCTCTTCTTCCCGGCGGCCTTCCCAGATTTGGATGGTGAAGGCTTCATTCTCCAAGTGCAGGGCGTCTTCACGCGCATCCGCTCGGGGGCTACCCTAAAAGCTTTGGGTGGCGGCGCACTTGGATCTACTACGGCGGCAGCGTGCGCTGGGAGTGGATCTACTTCAGATGGAATCGAAATGACTGCAGCCCGGGTGGGTGAAAAACCCTAAGGGTTTTGGCTTCTATTTATAAGTCAAACCGGCTCCGCAACGGCCGGCTGGATAAGTCCACGCGCGGCTGACTCAGCGGCTAAGGGTGACGCTTCGTATTCTACTAGTCGACGCGCCTCACCTTGGGGGCTCGGCTACTTCTACTCGACTACCTGGGAAGCGGCTAGTCTCAAGAGCATCTCAGGACACATTCTTCAAGATGACCCTTCAATTCGAGAGGAAGTACTCGACTCAAGGCTCGGGGGCTCCGTGCCACGTGTCCTTCGGTTTTTTCTCTCCGGATTTTTCAGGATTTTCTTGCCAAGACTTCAGATGGACCCTCAGCTAGAGCCTGCGGCTCAACCTAAGGCTCGGGGGCTACTCCATATGGAGTGCGATTTTGCAAATCGCACCTCCATAACAGCTCCGGCTTCAAGACAAGACGGGCATTTTTTGAAGACCTTCGAAGGCAGTATTCGAGGACGCTTGGGACTACTCGAGAAGACTTCAAGATTGCTCAAACATCAGCTAGAGTACAATCCAGCCTCGGAATGCTTCGGCTACTCTTGAGGACTTTTGACTTGTAGTACTCAGGGACGCTTGAGGACTACTCGTTAAGGCCGTCAAGACTACTTGAAAAGCTATCCTTCTCGACTACAAAGTACTCGGGGGCTTGTCGTATGGACCTCCCTGGGCCAACTACCTCGGTGGGTACCAGGACCGACTACTCGGTGGGCCCCTGGTACTACCCGGCTTGCGCTACACAGCACCTGAAGGCGTGCAGCACAAGGACTGCAGAGGAGAAGTACTCGGTTAGGAAGCTGTACATGTCCCGCACTGTATGGAAGACTCCTAGACGTACTCGACTAGTACTCTCTCCCTACTCCGACTTGTAACCCCGCCTCCCGACTATATAAGGCGAGGCAGGGACCGATCTCTAGGATCATCTCATCTCATACAACCCACGGCGCACTATTGCACCATCTTGTAATCGTGCCCAATCAATCCAGAGCTACGCAGCATACAGGACATAGGGTATTACGCACCTCGCGGCCCGAACCTGTCTAAATTGTGTGCCACGTGTCTCTTCCTTTGAGTTACCGATCTCGGCGAGGCCACATTCATCTACTTCGGGTACTCCCCTTAGTAGGTTGCCGGTCTAAAACACCGACAGCCGTTGCGACCGGAGGAGAGGAGGCCGCCGCACAGCCAGAACCCGCTCTGGAGGTGGTCGTCCGCTCCCCGGAGATCCAAGACGCGGAGCCCATCCGCTCTGCACTGATGACCGAAGCCGCCACAAGTAGTCGTGGCGGGGTCGAGTTGCTGGCGGATGACTTGGTCGACCCGGCAACGGTTGCTCGCCATCTGGAGGCGGTCCGCCAAGCCGAGAAATGGATGAAGGTGAGTAGTCGTAACCCCTAGGTAGTCAATCCGTAAGCGTTGAGTACCCATTTTGTGTATGTTGTCTGTGCAGGACGTCGTGGAGAGGTCCCGCGAGAAGTCCAACATGCTTCAAGGCTTCGGCGACGCGGTGCTTCAGGCGGAGGAGCTGGAGGACCAACTCGTGAAGTCCCGGAAGCACGCGGCCGCCATGCAGTCCAAGCTTGACAACGCCTTCGCCAAGTATCACAATGACATCCAGGAGATGCAGGCGAAGAGCGACGACTTGGTGCGGAAGAACAAGTCGCTCCGCAACAAGAACAAAGGTACACCACTTGTCTTGTTGAGTACTTGTTGGAGGTCGAGAGGTAGTCTAACCCGCTGTGCCTTGTTGTTTGCAGAGCTTGAGACCCGGGTTGAGCAGTTGAAGACTTCGAGACGGATGCGAAGAATCTCTTCTACCGGGGAGCGGGAGGCTCGCCAGGTACTCGAGCTAGATTATAAGGAGCTTGCCTTCGAGTGCGACAAGCACATGGAGCTTCGTATTGCTTCCGATCGTGACCTCGTCAACTGCTACAAATCGTTGCAGAAGCTGAACGAGGACTGCGAGGTGCTGCGGGCCCAGCTGAAGGAGCTTGAAGAAGCCGCGCTTCCTATCGCAAGACTCTTGGTGCCTCATCCTGGCGGCTCCAAGATAGCACCGCTCGTGGATCGATTGAAGGAAGCCCCCAGCCGGCTGGCGGCCTACGTGAAGCATCTGGCGAAGTCGATCCCGAACCAGGTGCTGGCCTTCATGAAGTCCTACTTCCCGAAGGCGCTCGTGGATGTAGTCGCTGGCGGGCTGGCCGCCAACTGTACAGACGAGCAGTATGCGGGAGCCGCCGGGAGCGAGATGGCGCCCATTGCGGAGCAAGTAGCCGATAAGCTTAATCTCCAGTAGTCTTGTAATAGTTAGCTCGTAGCAATAGATGTACAAAAACAATTGTAATGAAATTGTTTAAGTATTAATGAAGAGAAGTTCCATCAATGAGTACTCGTGGTCGCGATCTCAGAGTGCGGAGTCCCATCGTGGAGTTGTTGCGAGTAGTCGTACTCGGCAGTAGTCCCGTTGAGGGAAGTAGATAGTAAAAAAGTTGATGAACGATCAAACTTTATTACTGAGGAAGTACACCTGGATGGCCAGGGCCGTAGTTACAGAGTAGTCGCTAGGACCCGGAGGCCGCCTACGGCTAAGTGATGCTAGGGCGAGTAGCCGCTTACAGCAGTAGATCCGTAGGTAGCCGTGTAGGCTGGATCTAGGAGTACATGGTCTCTCAGTAGACCGCTGCTAGAGTCCTTGTCGCTCGTCGCAGCCCAGGATCCGTAGGTAGCCGCATGGGCTGGATTCTGGAGAGTAGTAGTCCGGAGAGTGGTGCCTGGACCCGGAGGCCGCTTACAGCGTAGGAGTAGTCCGGAGACTGGAGCCAGGACCCAGAGGCCGCTTACGGCGGTGGGGTCTTGATGTAGTCGTGTAGACTTGAGCCCCAGAGTAGTCGTGTAGACTTAGGCGTAGAACCGACAGAGCTGGTCGACGTTCCACGAGTTGTTGTCATCTTCTACTTCAAGTGTCTAGAGGCGGTAGGAGCCCAGCCCGGTCACCTTTGCAACTGTGAAGGGACCTTCCCAAGGGGAGCTGAACTTGTGTAGTCCTTCCATGTTCTGGATACAACGGAGGACAAGATCGCCAACATTGAAGGAGCATTCCTTAACGTTGCTGTCGTGAAAGCGTCGGATACCCTCCAGGTACCTTGCTAATTGGACGAGGGCAGCGCAGCGAGCTTCTTCGAGTCCATCGATGTCGACTCGTCTGCTATCTTCAGAGACGCCTTCGTCGTAGTGCTCCACTGCTGGTGAGTTCCATATGACATCAGCAGGGAGGATTGCTTCGGAGCCGTAGACCAGGAAGTAAGGGGATTGCCCCGTTGGCTTGTAAGGCTGAGTACGTAGCCCCCGGAGTGCGTTGGGTAGTTCCTTGATCCACTTGCCTCCTTTAGAGTTAGCAGCGTCATGTAGCCGCTTCTTGAGAGCGTCGAGCACCATCCCATTGGCGCGCTCGACTTGTCCGTTGGCCTGAGTATGGGCAACTAAGACATATCGGACATCGATCCCGCTGTTATCGCAGTACTCCCAGAACTGGTGGTTGTTGAAGTTGGAGCCCAGGTCTGTGATGATGCGGTGAGGTAGTCCGTAGCGATGCACGAGTTCATCCAGGAAGTCGAATACTCTGTCAGCCTTGGGGCATGTGACCGGCTTGACCTCGATCCACTTGGTGAACTTGTCGATGGCCACCAATACTTTGTTGAAACCACCTAGCGCAGTGGGTAGTGGCCCAATCATGTCGAGCCCCCAACAAGCGAAGGGCTAGGTTGGTGGTATGGTGACTAGCTTGTAGGCTGGGACGTGTTGCTGCTTGGCAAAGTATTGACATCCTTGGCACCTTCTGACGAGTTCTTCGGCGTCGCCCAGAGCAGTGGGCCAGTAGAAGGCTCGCCAGAAGGCCTTGCTGAACAGCGTATGAGAAGACGCGTGGTTGCCGCAGACGCCCTTGTGGATCTCCTCCAAGATGTCCTTGCCTTCTTGTCTAGGAACGCACTTCATGAGTACTCCGGAAGATGCGCCCCACTTGTAGAGCTAGTCTCCGACGAGGACGTAGGACTTGGCGCAGCGGATGAGCTGCTCAGCCAAGTTCTTGTCCGAGGGAACCTTCTGCTCGCTGAGGTAGTTGATGAAGGGTTGCCTCCAGTTGACGTCGATCATCATGACCTCCTGGCCAGCTGGAGGATGCGCTGGGAAAGTGGTCGGTGGCGCTGGTTCTGGGATGGATGGCGCGTGAAGCTCGTGAACGAAGACACCCGCTAGTACTTGAGCGCGGGTAGAACTGAGCTTCGACAGGACGTCCGCTGCAACGTTGTTGTCGCGGACGATGTGGTGGAACTCGAGACCGTAGAACTTGTTCTCGAGCTTGCGGACTTCTAGGAAGTAGGCGTCCATGTTCTCCTTGTTCCGGTCCCAGGACTTGTTGACTCGGTTGATGACCACTGCAGAGTCGCCGTAGACTAGTAGCCGCTTGATGCCCAGTGAAGCCGCAAGGCGGAGCCCGTGTAGGAGAGCTTCATACTCGTCTTCGTCGTTTGAGACCTTCCAGAAGATCTGCAGGACGTACTTTAGTTGTTCGCTCATTGGAGAGATCAGGAGTACCCCTGCACCTGCGCCCTCGAGGTTGAGTGAGCTGTCGAAGTACATCACCCAATGCTCTGGTCGCACTGTTGGAGTAGGTAGCTGGTTCTCCCGCCACTCCGCCATGAAGTCGACTAGCGCCTGCGACTTGATGGCTGTGCGTGGCTTGAAGTCGATGGTGAGGGCGCCGAGCTCGACTGCCCATTTGGAGATTCTTCTAGTAGCATCTTGGTTCCACAGGATGTCGCCGAGCGGGTAGTCGGTGACGACGGAGATCGAGTACTCCTGGAAGTAGTATCGTAGCTTCCGTGAGGTGATGAGTACTGCGTACAGAAGCTTCTGCACAGGCTGATAGCGTGCCTTGGACTCTGACAGGACCTCGTTGACGAAGTAGACTGGGCGCTGGACTGGATAGGCGTGGCCGTCTTTTTGCCGCTCGACAACGATGGCAGTACTGACCACATGAGTAGTCGCAGCGAGGTAGAGCAGTAGCTGCTCGCCTTTGTGAGGAGCAGTGAGGACTGGTGGCTTCGATAGGAAGTCCTTGAGCTGAGCAATGGCTTGGTCTGCCTCTGGAGTCCACACGAACTTCTCTTGGTGCTTGAGTAGTTTGAAGAAGGGGAGGCCCCGTTCTCCAAGCTTCGAGATGAATCTGTTCAAGGCTGCCATGCGCCCGGTTAGCTTCTGGACGTCCTTGATGCACGTGGGAGCTTTCATGCTGGTGATGGCGGAGATCTTCTCGGGGTTGGCTTCGATGCCGCGCTGGCTGATGATGAAGCCGAGTAGTTTGCCCGAAGGTACGCCGAAGACGCACTTGTTCGGGTTGAGCTTCCAACAGTACTCGCGCAGGGATGCGAAAGTCTCTTCAAGGTCATCGATGAGGGTACTGGAGTTTCTGGTCTTGACGACCACGTCATCCACGTAGGCTTCGACATTCTTGTTGAGCTGCTTCTTGAAGCAGGCCTGGATAGCTCGTTGATAGCTAGCGCCGGCGTTCTTCAACCCGAAAGACATGGTCGTGTAGCAGTACGCACCAAACGGGGTGATGAACGCGGTCTTCTCCTAGTCTTCTTCCTTGATCGCGATCTGGTGGTACCCGGAGTAGCAGTCGAGGAAGCAGAGCAGGTCGCAGCCCGCCGCGGAGTCGATGACTTGATCAATCCGCGGCAACCCGAAGGGGTCCTTGGGGCAGTGCTTGTTGAGGTCGGTGTAGTCGACGCACATCCTCCACTCGTTCGAGTTCTTCTTGTGGACGAGGACGGGGTTGGCGAGCCACTCAGGATAGAAGACTTCTCTGATGAAGCCAGCCGCGATTAGTTTGGCGAGTTCCTTCTTGATGGCATCCCGTCTGTCGTCGGCGAAGCGTCGGAGGTGTTGTCGCTTGGGGGTGGCCTTAGGATCGACGTTGAGGCAGTGCTCAATCAACTCCCTGGGCACTCCTGGCATGTCCGCTGGCTTCCACGCGAAGATGTCGCGGTTAGCCCGGAGGAAGTTGATGAGCGTGTCTTCCTATTTTGGGTCGAGGCCGGCCCCGATGGTGGTGGTCTTGCTGGCGTCGCCTGTCCTGAGGTCGATCATCTTGACTAGAACCTCCTCAGCTGGTTGAGGCTTGTTTCCTTTGTCAGACTTCTCAGGGATGTCGAGTTCACTTGTAGCAAGCTTCTTCGACACAGCTTAGACCTCCATCATCGCGCTGGGTACTTGATTTGTAGAGTCGATCTCCATGGCTTCGGTGTCGCAGTCGTGCAAGATCTTCAAGTCCCCTTGGAGAGAGAGTACACCTGCTGGGCTTGGCATCTTGAGCACCAAGTAGGTGTAGTGAGGCACCGCCATGAACTTGGCGATGGCCGGTCTGCCGAGGATGGCATGGTAGGATGTTTCGAAGTCCGCGACCTGGAACTTGATGTACTCAGTACGGTAGTTGTCCCGAGATTCCTCGAAGGTAACTGGCAGGACAACTGAGCCCAGTGGGATAGCTGCGTTACCGGGGACGATGCCGTAGAAGGGCATATTGCTCTTGGTGAGCATGTGGGTGATGTCAAGCTTCATCTTCTTCATGGTTTTGGTGAAAAGGACGTTGAGCCCGCTCCCACCGTCGATGAGGACCTTGTTGAGCTTGGAGCCCGCAACCACCGGCTTCAGGACGAGAGGGAACCACCCTGGTTCCGAGAAACTGGTCCATTGATCCGCGCGGGAGAAGGTAATGGGTACCTCCGACCACCTGAGAGGGGTCGGGACCGCTGGTTCAATGCTCATGACTTCTCGACGGGTAGCCTTTTGCTCCTGCCTGCTGGGTAGTCCGCCGAAGAGGACGTTGACAGTCTTGTCGGGTTCCTGGAAGTCGTTGTTGTCTCCGTCGTCCTTCTTCTTGCCTTTCTTGTCGTGAGGGTGCGGTGGCTCTGGAGTACTCTTGAGTGCTCGCCTGAGTTGGTAGCACTGCTCGGTGGTGTGGTTGCCGTCCAGATACCACGGGCACTTCTCCTTCAGCAAGTCTTTGAAGCCGCCGGAGTTCTTCTTTGAGTTCCCCTTCGCAGGGCGATGGATAGCCACGACAGTGTTGTCTGGCTTGCGCTTGCGGTTGGGACCCGAGTAGTTGTTGTTGTTGCGACCGCCTTGGTTCCCGTTGTTGCCGCTGCCGCCGCCCGTGTTCTGCTTGTTCTTGCCACAGATGGCATCGTACTTGGCGTTGGCCTTGTCTTCTTCATCCGCCCAGGACGTAATCATGTCCTTGAGGTGGGGGATGGACTTGGGGCGGCGACGACCGAAGTCTTCAAAGGTGCGGCGATGGTAGAGGCCGTCTTGGAAGAGGTCGATGACCTCCTTGTCGGTGACGTCGACTATGGTAGCGCGCTTGTCGAAGAAGCGGCGCATGTACTTGCGAAGGGTCTCGCCTTGTTCCTGCTTGACCATGGCCAGGTCTGTGTGAGTACCCGATCGGCCCATGGCGCCCGCGAAGTTGCTGGTGAACTGCTCCTTTAGCTGGTCCCACTTGTCGATCGAGTGCTTGTCCAGTGACTCGAGCCATGTGAGTGGAGCTTGGTCCAGGCAGAAGGGGAGGTAGAGGCACTTGGTGTCGTTGTTGCTGCCAGCGTTCTCGATGGAGAGGGCATAGCACCTGAGCCACTGGATGGGGTCCTGCTTCGCGTCGTACTTGGTGATCCCCGAAGGCTTGAACTTTTCGGGGAGGAGCAAGTTGTGAAGTCGAGGTGAGAAGGCGGGGAAGCCGTCATTGTCGCCTGTAGTGGCTGACTTCTTCCGCCGCAGCTCCTCAATCTTCTGGCGGGCGTCGTAGGCGCCCTGTGAGGCACCAGAGGTGTGGCTGTTCGCGTGGTCTCGACCGCCGCGGTTGCCGCCGCCGCCGGCCCTCCTGTTGGCTCCGTGGTTGGAGCTTCCGTCGTCGCTGCCGCCGCCGTCAGGGTCACGGCCGCCGCCACCGGCAGGAGCACGGTGAGGGACGACCTCGCGGTTGTTGTTGCCACCCTGTGAGGGTCTGTCGGTGTTCGCGCGAGTACGGTTGGGCTGAGACGGGAGCTCAGCTCGAGTACGGTTGCGACCGAGGTCAGCACTGCGACTTGTAGCTCCGTTGTCGCGGTTCCTGGCGGGAGGAGGCCGGTTGACCCTGTTGTCGACCCGCATGAAGTAGGCGTCTTCAGCGAGCTTGGCGATGACTTCTCCAGCGCGTATACCCTGAGCCTGGCGTGCGATCGCTGTGATCGACATGAGGCACTGCTCAGGGGTAGTGTGTACTCTACTCTCGACCGCCTCGAGATCTTCCGCAAGGTTGCGGATGGGGAGGTTGTCTCTGAGCCGCCGGCGCCATTCGTTGCGCTTCCTGTTACGCTCACGTCGAGCGTCCCTGTTGGCGGCGGTCTCGTCTGCAGGTGCGTCGGCAGACAGCTCATCTGCGGAGATGTCTTTAAGGTACTTGTCTGTAGCCGTCTCAGATGGTCCGGGGGTGTCGCCGGCAGCCATGAAGACTTGGCGATCAGGGGTGCCAAGACTGGACTCGGAGCTCGCCACCTCAGTTGGGGTGTTGAGGACCATGTGTGGTTCAAGGACCGGTGGATGGTCGCTTCCTTGTGTGATGAGTGATTGACAACGTTGTGTGGACTGATTCTTGGCTAAGTATTGCAGGTGCAGGTTGCGGCTTGACTAGTGTTGGTGCAGGTGAAGAACAAGCGCGAAAGGTCGTCGCGGTGAGGCCTCCGGGTGTGGAGAAGACAAGTAGGCTTCGTTCGAGGGACCCGGTGGCCGGCGGGGGTCAAGTGCGGGCCGCATGGTGGCATGAACAAGAAGATGAAGTCGTGGATGGTTTCTTGGTTGAGCCTCAAAACCAAGGTCGAGCCGGGACTACGTGGGAGCCAAGTCATGAGTGGAGATTGGCGGAGGCTACACCGAGTTCGCGGGGTTTCCGGTGGTTCACCGAAAACCACCGGGTTCCTTGGTTGATCCACAAAGCCAAGACCGGAGAACCGAAGACGGAGGTGCAAGACGGCACCGGGCCGGTCCGACGGTGGGTCCGGACCGGTCGGCCGTGGGGGACCGGTCCCCGACCGGTGAGGAGCACCGGTCGGCGGGTGTGCGACGACGCGGTCCGAATCTTCGAAGCGGGAGGACACGCGTCGGGATCGCATGGCTTGTGTCGAGGCTACGCAGGGTGCGGTCGCTGGGCATCCGTCCGATGGTGAAGACATCAAGAATTCCAAATCCGCCCTTGAGGGGCTTGTATCCCTAGTTGTTAGAGAAGGGCATTTTAGACATTCGGTTGCCTCCATATAACCCAAGAGGTGAGAGGATGGCAGCCAACTCTTGGAACCCTAGCTCATTAGTTTTCCTATTTTCCACCTATTTTCTCTAGGTTTTCCTTAGGACTAGCAAGAGAGCTTCACGGAGAGATCTTGTAGAGAGGGATGGATGATCGGGCGGCTTGCTAGACCTTGTACGAATCTTTGTTTCATGTATAGATGATTCGGCGTGGTTCCTCAAGGTTTGGATGTGTTTTCCCCGGTTGTTCTTGGTGGTGTTTTTCGGAGCCCTCTCTTCGTGATTTCTTTGGGGTGTTTTCGGGGCTTTTCTCTTGAGAATTGGATGGGGGAAATTTGTGGGAACCCTTCGTGGTTCTTTGGGTTGTGATTCCCCTCCCAAATCCGTGAGAAAAAGTGCTCGATTTTGGGGTTTCTTAAGTTCTTGGGTTGGAAGTGCTTTCGGCGGGATTTCTTCGATTCCTTCTTTTTGGACGAGATTTGGTGGGATTAAACTTGGCTATGGACTCCTCATGAGGTGTTACTGATATCCCCAAAGTCTTGTTCAAGTCCTTGGAGCGATTCGGGAGATCGAGATTTGGATTTGGGGGAGTTGACCCGCGGTGTCGTTCATCCCAAGCCGCCGTGCCACACCGGTCGACCGGTGCTCTTGACCGGTCCGACCGGTGCGAGCCCTTTGGGTTTTTGCTCGGCCGAACGTCTTGGTGTGTTCGTTGTTGTCCCGTGGTGCCGCCGTTTCGAGTTTGGGTCCGTTTGGTGGTCGGTTTGCCCGTTTGGTGCCTTCGGGGCTTTCGAGCCGCCATCGGTCCGATCGGTGTGTCTCACCGGTCGACCGGTGTAGAGCCACTTAGTGAAAGTTGCTCGGTTCACCAACAGAACCGGTCCGACCGGTGGTGCTCACCCGGTCCGACCGGTGTGGGTCCGTAGGCTCGAGGTTTGGTTTTTCCGCCGCGTTTCTCGGGTCGGAAGGTGGTGTGTTGGTTCCTAAGTCCAGTGGCACTCCAGTGGCTACGTGGGCTTGACCAACCTTGGTAGTGGGTTGGAGACGTGTGTTGGAAGCCGTGTTCATCTTGTTGGAGTTTCGATCTCCTTCGAGAAGAATTTTTATCGGCTCCCATTCACTCCCCCCCTCTCTGGTTCGCCGTATCGGTCCTTCAAGTGGTATCAGAGCCGGTTCGGGTCTTTGTTGACTCTAACCGCCTAAGATCCAAGGATGGCGTACCGGAGAACGGGGGTTCGGGTCCTCCACACTTCGATGGCAAGAACTACCGGATGTGGAGCAAGCGGATGGGTGCGTTCCTCCGCGGAAAGGGTCGACTGCTTTGGGATGTCACGGTGGACACAAGGCTATGTCCACCGATGGATTTCCTTGCTCCGGGGTCGAGGGACGGATTCGACGCCAACAATAAGGCGGTCGACTACTTGTTTCGTGCTTTGTGTCGCCCGAGTTCGATCGGGTGCATACCGAGCACTTGGCTTGTAGGATTTGGGCGGTGTTGAAGGAGGCTCATGTTGGGAACGCCTGTGTTCGAGGGCACGGTTGTATGCGACCTACCGGAGAGAGTACGAGAACTTCACTCATCTCCCCGGTGAGTCCATCGATGCCTTGTTTCAGAGGTTCACGGTGGTGGTGAACAACATGAGGGCCAATGTGGACGTTCTCCCGTACGATGATCATGATAGAGCGGTCAAGCTCTTACACTCTTTGGATCGTACGATATGGGGCGGAAAGTTCGAGGCCATAGTCGAGTCCGAGAGGTATGATACTCTGACGGTGAACGAGCTGTTCTCGAAGCTCAAGTCGGCTGAGGTGGATAGGGGCATGACAGCCAAGCTTGAGGGACCGACTGATTCCCATAGTCTTGCCCTCATTGGTGGTTCCAAAGGAAAGACTAACTCTAACCCATCCACCAGGATGTTCTCGTTTTCCTCTTTGATGTCTATGCCAGATGAGGAGTTTGATGACCTTGGAGAGGACGAGCCGGCGTTGTTGACGAGGCGGTTCGAGAGGCCGCACGAGAACCGCGTGAACATGAGGAGGAACACGAGGACTTGCTTCCCGGTGCGGCAAGCCGGGACACTTCGTCGCCGACCGCCGGAGAAGGCCGAGAACAAGGACAGCTACAAGCACAAGCCGAGGATGAACGATGGCAAGTACCGTTCGAAGCGCGACCACAAGAGCAAGCACAAGAACAAGTACAAGGACGAGCGACGATCGAGGAAGAAGGAGGGCCGAGGCAAGGCCCGAGCGATGGTTGGAGCGAGCGACGTCGACCCCGGCCCGCGTACTCCACCTCGAGCTCGAGCAGCAGCGAAGACGAGGGAGATCGCCGCAAGAACAAGAAGTCGTCCAAGAACCTGAGCGGGCTGAGCTGCTTCGCGAGAGATGGCTTCTACACCATGGCGTTGAGCTCCGGCAGCAAGAAGAGCACACAGAGCGACTCGGACTCTGAGTCCGACGACGAGGTGCGTGATGAGCTTCCCTTCTTGTGCCAGGAGAATGAGAGGCTTGGCTCTTTGCTTGATAACCGTGATGACATGCTTAGAGAGGCCAAGAAAATGAGGAAAGAGCTTAGGGCTTCACTCGAGGATGCTAGGACTAGAGTGGCTGAGCTAGAGACACAGGTGCTTGATAGCAAGCTTGAGATTGATTCGCTTAAGGCTAGCCCTGTTGTTTCTGATGAGAATGATTGTGCCGATTGCTCCATATTCCTTGCCGATCTTGCTTTGTTTAAGGAGAAGCATGCCTCCAAGTGTGAGGAACTAGATGTGCTTAGGGTTGAAGTGGCCGAGCTTAAGTCTAGACTCGCTTTGCTAGGTGCTTGCACTTCTTGCCCCGTTCGCATGCTAAGATTGATGAGATGCATGCTTACACTAGTTCGCTCGAGGCTAAATTGAAGGAACCCATGCCTACATCTTGCTCTACCTATGAAATGCATGCATTGAAAAATTTGGAGCTTGCACATTATGTTGATCGTTTGCAGGATGAGAATGATGATTTGAGGAAGTTGATGGGTTGGTTGTCCGGTCACGAGCCTCAGTTGAGGATGATGATCGAGGCCTTTAAGAGGCAAGATGGTGAGGGGCTTGGAGCAAACAAGGTTGGTGAGGGAAGTGGAGAAAATATCCCGGAGCCACCAAAAACCCACCACAAAAATGATTTCCCTCCAAAACCTAACCATCTAAGGAACCGACTAGACACAACCCCAGCTCCACCCGTGTTTCCTACACCCACAAATGACCTACATAAGCCTATCAAGTTTGTGAGCACTTCGGGGAAAGTGTTCTTTGGGAAGGAGAGTGAGAAGGCAAGTGGTGAGAAACCGGTAGAGGGTTTGAGTGGAGAGAAACCGAGTGAGCAGCCACATCCCAAGCCAAAGCCTAAGCTTGTGAGGTTCCATTGTGGCTATTGTGGGAGAGATGGCCATAAGGAGGAGTTTTGCTTCAAGAGGAAGCGAGAGGAGAGAATGGAGAAGGAGTGGGCTAACAAGGACAAGTACCACCTCTCCGATGGTGTACTTGAGCCTCGTATGCAGATGCCCAGGGGCAAGGCGATTGTGAGGACAGTTCGGGCTTGGGGAGAGAAGAAGGCTGCAGGTGGTGTTGCTGCCCAGGTCACACCGGTCAGACCGGTGTGGGGCACCGGTCAGACCGGTGCAGGCCTGGACAGACAGCTGTTCGGGTTTTGAGCTCGTACAGGTGCGAGGGTTGTTTCTGGTGGTCGTGGTTCTGGTGGTTGGGCTGGAAAGGGTGCAGGTGGTCAGTTTGCTAGGCGTTCTCCTCCTCGTGCTCAATACGGGGATTGGAGGAGTCGTGGCATTGAGTTGGAGAGGAAGGATGTTCCACAGGCTTTCTTGTGTGGTTTTGGTCATCCTCCAGGCAGAGAGGGGTGGTTCCCTCAGGGTGGTTACCGTGGTGGTGTTCGTGGAGGTAGCTTTGGTAGGAGAGATGCTTTGGTTGGTGCTAACCCCACTTTCGAGCAAATGGCTCGGCACTGGTTTTCCTCCTTTGGTACTAACCCCAGTGCTGAGTCGTTTGTTTGCTCACGTGCCTATTTTTGATTTTCAGGTGGGAGACTTGAAGAACATTTGGTTGATTGACTCCGGTTGCTCGAGGCATATGACCGGAGATAGGGGGTGGTTATCAAGTCTCGTCCCGGTGGTGACGAAGAGGTACATCACCTTTGGGGACAATGGGCGTGGGCGTGTGCTTTCAGAAGGTGAGATAAAAGTGAGTGACAAGATCACTCTGAGGCATGTTGCTCTTGTTCAATCGCTGGGGTACAATTTGCTTTCCGTGTCCCGGCTTGTTGGATGAGGGCTTTGAGGTGTTGTTTCGGCCGGGTGGTTCTCGGATCGTGGACTCTCGAGGGGACCTTGTCCGTATGGTCGTTCCCGAGGGTCGGGTGTTTCGTGCTGATTTTTCTCGGTCTTCGGGTGTGGAGCGTTGTTTCTTGGTCGGTTCTTCGAGTGAGTTGTGGAAGTGGCATAGGAAGTTGGGTCACTTGAGCTTTGACCTTTTGTCTCGCTTGAGTAAACTCAATTTGGTCTGAGGATTGCCACGGTTGAGGCTTGAGAAAGAGTTGGTTTGTGCGCCGTGTAGGCATGCCAAGATGGTAGCCTCTTCTCACCCGCCTCTCACCGATGTGATGAGCGAGCGTCCATGCGAGCTGCTCCATATGGACCTTGTTGGCCCGGCTCGTGTGCGATCCGCGGGTGGGAAGTGGTATGTCCTTGTTGTGGTGGACGACTATTCTCGGTATGCGTGGGTGTTCTTTCTCGAGGAGAAGGGGGAGACGTTTGGTTTTGTTCGAGATCTAGTCTTGAGGTTGAGGAACGAGAGGCACGGAGATGCCATACGAGCTATCCGCAGGGATAATGGCTCGGAATTCAAGAACTCTCGTTTTGAAACCTTTTGCCATGACTTGGGTCTTGAGCACCAGTTTTCGAGTCCGTATACGCCTCCCCAGAATGGTGTTGTGGAAAGGAAGAACAGGACCTTGTGCGAGATGGCTCGGACGATGCTTGATGAGCATAGGACTCCGAGGAGGTTTTGGGCTGAGGCGGTGAATACCGCGTGCTATGTGTCGAACAGGATATACCTCCGAGTGCACAAGAAGAAGACATGCTATGAGTTGATGCATGGTCGCACACCCAAGGTGAGTCACTTCCATGTCTTTGGTTGCAAGTGTTTCATTCTTAAGAAAGGCAGGAAGTTGGATAAGTTTGAGGCTAGGTCTGTCGATGGCATTTTCTTTGGTTATGCATCTCATTCTAGAGCATATCGTGTGCTCAATCTTGAAACTAACCAAATCGTGGAGACTTGCGAGGTAACCTTCAACGAGACAGAGCCACGTAGTCAGCTTGTCTTTGAGTGTGCAGGTGATGATGAGCTTGGCGAGGAGATCTTTCAGGAGGAGGAGCATGAACATGGTGATGATGAGGATGGTGGTGCGGTGCCCCCGGCTAAACATGTACCCACTACTTCGACTACGATGATGGATGGACCCTCTGCTACACCTACGACGACAAATCAAGAACGAGGAGAAGCTGATGTTGAGGGGGAGGTAGCTTCGAGGCGAGAACCTCCCCGGCGAGTTCAAGTGGATCACCCAGCTTCGAGGATCATCGGCGACATGAATGAACGCACTACACGGTCGAGGATGATATGAGCAGGGAGTTTGAGATGAGCATGATGGGCGAGTTGCAGTTCTTCCTCGGGCTACAAATCAAGCAATCAAAGGAAGGAACATTTGTGCACCAGGCTAAGTACACCAAGGACATTGTGCGGAAGTTCAAGATGGAAGACTCCAAGGCTATGACGACGCCGATGAGTACGACTACAGCTCTTGATGCGGACGAGGAAGGTGAACACGTGGACCAGAAGGAGTACCGGAGCATGATCGGGTCACTCCTCTACTTGACGGCGACGAGGCCGACATACGCGTTCTTGGTGTGTCTGTGCGCTCGTTTTCAAGCGTCTCCGAGGACTTCGCATCGGCAAGCGGTGAAGAGAATTTTCAGGTACTTGCGTCACACTCCCGACTTCGGCCTTTGGTACTCCGCGTCCTCCTCTTTGGCGCTTCATGGCTTTTCAGACGCGGATTTTGCCGGGTGTCGGTTGGATAGGAAGTCCACTTCTGGGACTTGCCAGTTTTTGGGTTCTTCTTTGGTGTCTTGGTCTTCCCGCAAGCAGTCGAGTGTTGCTCAATCCACGACCGAGGCCAAGTATATTGCCGCTGCTAGTTGTTGCTCTCAGCTCCTTTGGATCACCTACACCATGAGTGACTTTGGTGAGGAGTATACCCATGTCCCACTTCAATGTGACAGCACCAGTGCCATAAGTGTTGCAAAGAACCCAGTGCTCCATTCCAAAACTAAACACATAGAAGTGAGGTACCATTTTCTGAGAGACAACGTTGAGAAAGGAAAGATAGCTTTGATCCATGTACCCACACATGACCAACTAGCCGATATTTTCACCAAACCCCTAGATCAAGCAACATTCACTCGTTTGCGGGGGGAACTTGGTGTGTGTTTGATTTCCTGAGTTGGGTGTGTGGGAGCTCTCTTTTGCCGGTGGTGTCGAGCCCGTTTTGCCTCCCCTCGAGGAGCCGGTTTGTAGCATATGTATAGCTTTCCTTTGTGCATTTCTTGCATTTGGCATGGCATATGTAACATGATGTATAGGCATCCTTGTATCTTAGATTGCATGCATCTTGTGTCATATGCATTTGTTAGGAAAAGCTTCTCTCATATACATTGTTCACCATGGAATGAGATATATGTCTTTGTGAGCTTGTTTGGTATGCTACGGTTAGTTTGGCTTAGCTCTTGATGATCTTGATGAATAATCCATGGTTGATAGCTATGCTTTTGAAAAATGTCACATGTATGCTCTCTCATGTGTAAATGCCTTTACATGCTCTTGACATGTTTGTGTGGCCTTGCTATGCTTAATTTGTGGTTGGATAGCTAGTTTATTGATCATATGGAGCCAAAGGCTCATTTGCCATCATGAATGTTTAGCCCTCTTGATTTATTTTGTGGAGGAGCATAAGTTCCTTTTTGTCGCAAAGACATTTCATGTACCATTTACAAATCTGAAAATGAAATGAAAAATGCTTGGAAAATATGCTCCCATGTCATATGCGCTGAATTTAATTTGCTTTGGGTGCTAAACCGTTGCATGATGCCTACCAATGAGAAGTCTAATAAATAGAAGTAGGCACATGGCTCGGTGGCTTTGACATGACATGAGGTGCTTGTGGGTGTTTGTGATGGTCTTATGATTAGAATGGCTGTCCTAGCATGAAGTTTGTGTGGCTTAGCCATTTTGATATGCTTTGATCATGTTTAGGACTTTACTCATGAGAGGCAAGTTTTTCGCAAAATTGCCAAAATCCATCTTAGCTTCGTCCAATGGTTGTGAAACTTGGTGATCATGTAGTTGAGATCGATACGAAGCCGTAGAGTATCTAACTTGCTCATTTGGACATGTGTAGCATTCTTTGTTGAATTTTGTCTATTTGAGAAGCTCTAGGTTGAAAGTTTTGCATTTTTGGCTTGATTCATGCATTGCCAACAAGGGGGAGAAGTTTGAGCTTGAAATGGCTTGGTGGGTGCATTTAGAAGGTTTTCAGGTGGTTTCGAGCCATTTCTGGGCTCTGTTGTACACCGGTCTGACCGGTGAAGAGCACCGGTCTGACCGGTGTGAGTGCTGGTCCTGTACATATGTTGGGCACCGGTCTGACCGGTGGTGATGACCGGTCTGACCGGTGTGAGTCGAAGTTGCTTTGCAGTTCCCGCCCTGTTTCATGTGGTTTCTTGCATGCATTCGTCCAGGGGGAGTTGCATTGGTTCAGGGGGAGTTTGCATGTGTGCAGGGGAGCTCTTTGAGATTTTTCGAGCTTTGTTTCGGTGGTTTGTGCTCTTTGCTTGAGCTTTTCTTTGTCTCGGATGTGTCGAGCCGTTGCCCTTGCCTAAGGGGTCCGAGACTTATCTTCTTCAAGTGATCTTGCTCTTTGCCTTTGTTTGGCTTTCGATCGCTTGTTGGAGTTTCTTTTTGTTCGTTTCTTTTCTTTTTCTTTTCTCTCTTGTTACTTTCGTGTGGGTGTTGTCAATGCACTCATCAAGGGGGAGATTGAGGACCATGTGTGGTTCAAGGACCGATGGAGGTCGCTTCCTTGTGTGATGAGTGATTGACAACGTTGTGTGGACTGATTCTTGGCTAAGTATTGCAGGTGCAGGTTGCGGCTTGACTAGTGTTGGTGCAGGTGAAGAACAAGCGCGAAAGGTCGTCGCCGGTGAGGCCTCCGGTGTGTGGAGAAGACAAGTAGGCTTCGTTCGAGGGACCCGGTGGCCGGCGGGGTCAAGTGCGGGCCGCATGGTGGTATGAACAAGCAAGATGAAGTCGTGGACGGTTTCTTGGTTGAGCCTCAAAACCAAGGTCGAGCCGGGACTACGTGGGAGCCAAGTCATGAGTGGAGATTGGCGGAGGCTACACCGAGTTCGCGGGGTTTCCGGTGGTTCACCGTAGAAAACCACCGGGTTCCTTGGTTGATCCACAAAGCCAAGATCGGAGAACCGAAGACGGAGGTGCGGCGGCACGGCACCGGCCTCGACCGGTCCGACCGGTGGGGACCGGTCGACCGGTGAGGAGCACCGGTCCGATCGGGGTGTGCGACGACGCGTCCGAATCTTCGAAGCGGAGGACACGCGTCGGGATCGCATGGCTTGTGTCGAGGCTACGCAGTGCGGTCGCCGGCATCCGTCCGATGGTGAAGACATCAAGAATTCCAAATCCGCCCTTGAGGGGCTTGTATCCCTAGTTAGTAGAGAGGGGCATTTTAGACATTCGGTTGCCGCCTATATAACCCAAGAGGTGAGAGGATGGCAGCCAACTCTTGGAACCCTAGCTCATTAGTTTTCCTATTTTCCACCTATTTTTTCTAGGTTTTCCTTAGGACTAGCAAGAAAGCTTCACGGAGAGATCTTGTAGAGAGGGATGGATGATCGGGCGGCTTGCTAGACCTTGTACGAACCTTTGTTTCATGTATAGATGATTCGGCGTGGTTCCTCAAGGTTTGGATGTGTTTTTCCCGGTTGTTCTTGGTGGTGATTTTCGGAGCCCTCTCTCGGTGATTTCTTTGGGTTGTTTTCGGGGCTTTTCTCTTGGGGATTTGATGGGGGAAATTTGTGGGAACCCTTCGTGGTTCTTTGGGTTGTGATTCCCCTCCCAAATCCGTGAGAAAAGGTGCTCGATTTTGGGGTTTCTTGAGTTCTTGGGTTGGAAGTGCTTTCGGCGGGATTTTTTCGATTCCTCCTTTTTGGACGAGATTTGGTGGGATTAAACTTGGCTATGGACTCCTCATGAGGTGTTCCTGATATCCCCAAAGTCTTGTTCAAGTCCTTGGAGCGATTCGGGAGATCGAGATTTGGATTTGGGGGAGTTGACCCGCGGGTGCTGTTCATCCCGAGCTGCCCAGGCTACACCGGTCTGACCGGTGCTCTTGACCGGTCTGACCGGTGAGAGCCCTTTTGGGATTTTGCTCGGGTGAACGTCTTGGTGTGTTCGTTGTTGTCCCGTGGTGCTGCTGTTTCGAGTTTGGGTCCGTTTGGTGGTCGGTTGGCCTGTTTGGTGTTTTGGGGGCTTTCAGGCTGCCATCGGTCTGACCGGTGTGTCTCACCGGTCTGACCGGTGTAGAGCCACTTAGTGAAAGTTGCTCAGGTTCACCGGCAGGGACCGGTCTGACCGGTGGTGCTCACCGGTCTGACCGGTGTGGGTCTGTAGACTCGAGGCTTGGTTTTTCCGCTGCGTTTCTCGGGTCGGAAGGTTGCGTGTTGGTTCCTAGGTCCAGTGGCACTCCAGTGGCTACGTGGGCTTGACCAACCTTGGTAGTGAGTCGGAGACGTGTGTTGGAAGCCGCGTTCGTCTTGTTGGAGTTTTCATCTCCTTCGAGAAGAATTTTTATCGGCTCCCATTCACTCCCCCCCTCTTTGGTTCGCCGTATCGGTCTTTCAGAGGGTCAACCAACTCCCAAACCTGATTCCTCTCAAAGTTCTCCAACTCATGCATCGAATTAACCCAAATGTGATCAGATAGTGCGTGTCTAATGTCTTTGGGCTCAAAAGTAGCAACAAATGCAGCATGAGCGAAATGGGAGTTGTTTCGAACCCTTGACCGTGTAGTGCGTTCTTTCACGTCGCCGATGATCCTCGAAGCTGGGTGATCCACCTGTACTCGTCGGGGAGGTTCTCGCCTCGATTCTACCTCCCCCTCAACATCAACTTCTCCTCGTTCTTGATTTATCGTCGTAGGTGTAGTAGAGGGTCCCTCCATCACCGTAGCCGAAGTGGTGGGTACATGTTCCGCCGGGGGCACCGCACCGCCATCTTCATTGTCTCCATGTTCATGCTCCTCCTCCTGAAAGATCTCCTCGCCAAGGTCATCATCACCTGCACACTCAAAGACAAGCTGACTACGTGGCTCTGTCTCGTCGAAGGTTACCTCGCATGTCTCCACGATTTGGTTAGTTTCAAGATTGAGTACACGATATGCTCTAGAATGAGATGCATAACCAAAGAAAATACCATCGACAGACCTAGCCTCAAACTTATCCAACTTCCTGCCTTTCTTCAGAATGAAACACTTGCAACCGAAGACATGGAAGTGACTCACCTTGGGTGTGCGACAATGCATCAACTCATAGCATGTCTTCTTCTTGTGCACTCTGAGGTAGATCCTGTTTGACACATAGCACGCGGTATTCAACGCCTCAGCCCAATACCTCCTCGGAGTCCTATGCTCATCAAGCATCGTCTGAGCCATCTCGCACAAGGTTCTGTTCTTCCTTTCTACAACACCATTCTGGGGAGGCGTATACGGACTCGAAAACTGGCGCTCAAGACCCAAGTCATGGCAAAAGGTTTCGAAACGAGAGTTTCTGAATTCCGAGCCATTATCACTACGGATAGCTCGTATGGCATCTCTGTGCCTCTCGTTCCTCAACCTCAAGACTAGATCTCGAACAAAACCAAACGTCTCCCCCTTATCCTCAAGAAAGAACACCCACGCATACCGAGAATAGTCGTCCACCACAACAAGAAAACACCACTTCCCACCCGCAGATCACACACGAGCTGGGCCAACAAGGTCCATATGGAGGAGCTCGCATGGACGCTCAGTCATCACATCGGTGAGAGGCAGGTGAGAAGAGGCTACCATCTTGGCATGCCTACACGGCGCACAAACCAACTCTTTCTCAAGCCTCAATCGTGGCAATCCTCGGACCAAATTGAGTTTACTCAAGCGAGACAAAAGGTCAAAGCTCAAGTGACCCAACTTTCTATGCCACTTCCACAACTCACTCGAAGAACCAGCCAAGAAACAACGCTCCACACCCGAAGACTGAGAAAAATCAGCACGAAACACCTGACCCTCGGGAACGATCATACAAACAAGGTCCCCTCGAGAGTCCAAAATCCGAGAACCACCTGGCCGAAACAACACCTCAAAACCCTCATCCAACAACTGGGACACAGAAAGCAAATTGTACCCCAGCGATTGAACAAGAGCAACACGCCTCAGAGTGATCTTGTCACTCACTTTTATCTCACCTTCTGAAAGCACACGCCCACAGCCATTGTGATGTACCTCTTCGTCACCACCGAGACGAGACTTGAGAACCACCCCTGTCTCCGGTCATATGCCTCGAGCAACCGGAGTCAATCAACCAAATGTTCTCCAAGTCTCCCACCTGAAATTCAAAAATGAGCACGTGAGCGAACAAATGACTCAGCACTGGGGTTAGTACCAAAAGAGTAAAACCAGTGCCGAGCCATTTGCTCGAAAGTGGGGTTAGCACACATCAAGCCATCTTTCCTACCATAACTACCACCACGAACACCACCTCGGTAACCACTCCAAGGAACCCACCCCTCACTACCTGGACGAGGACCAAAGCCACGGATGACAACCCGTGGACCGTCCCTCCTCTCCTTCTCAATGCTACGACTTCTCCCATCCCCGTAGTGAACTCGAGGGGGAGAATGCCTAGCAAACGACCACCCCGTCGTCTCTCCAGACCAACCACCAGCAACTCCACCTCCAGACCTGAAACCTCTCGACCCACCACCTCGAAAACCACTCCGCCCAGAATTCTGGGAGGGACCGGTTGAACCGCCTAGCCAGGCCGGTCTAACCGCCCCCCTCTAGGCAGGGCCGGTCTGACCGCCTAGCCAGGCCGGTCTGACCGCCCCCTCCAGAACTGCTCCTCGGCTGCGGGAACTCGCATCTCCCCATGCCAGAACACTTCTCACCACACCTTTACCCCTGGGCAGTGGCATACGAGGCTTAGGTACACCATGGGAAGGGTTGTACCTATCCTTGTTCGCCCACTCCTTTGCCATCATCTCTTCCCGCTTCCTCTTGAAGCAAAACTCATCCTTATGGCCATCTCTCCCACAATAGCCACAACGGAACCTCACAAGCTTAGGTCTAGGCTTGGATTGGGGCTGCTCGCTTGGTTTCCCGGAAGTGCTCACAAACTTGATAGGCTTTTGGAGATCATTTGTGGGTGTAGGAAATATGGGTGGAGCTGGGTTGTGTCTAGTCGGTTCCTAAGATGGTTAGGTTTTGGGGGAAAATCATTCTTGTGGTGGGTTTTTGGTGGCTCTGGGATATTCTCTCCACTTCCCTCACCAAACTTATTTGCCCCAAGTCCCTCACCATCCTGCCTCTTAAATGCCTCGATCATCATCCTCAATTGAGGCTCATGACCAGACAACCAACCCATCAACTTTCTCAAGTCATCATTCTCATCCTGCAAATGATCAACATAATGTGCAAGTTCCAAATTTTTCAAAGCATGCATTTCACAGGTAGAGCATGATGTAGGCATGGGTTCCTTCAATTTAGCCTCGAGCGAACTAGTGTAAGCATGCATCTCATCAATCTTAGCATGCAGAACAGGGCAAGAAGTGCAAGCACCTAGCAAAGCAGGTCTAGACTTAAGCTCAGCCACTTCAACCCTAAGCACATCTAGTTCCTCACACTTGGAGGCATGCTTCTCCTTAAACAAAGCAAGATCAACAAGAAATATGGAGCAATCAGCACAATCAACCTCATCCGAAACAACAGGGCTAGCCTTAAGGGAATCAATCTCAAGCTTTCTATCAAGCACCTGTGTCTCTAGCTCAGCCACTCTAGTCCTAGCATCCTCGAGTGAAGCCCTAAGCTCTTTTATCATTTTCTTTGCCTCTCTAAGCATGTCATCACGATTATCAAGCAAAGAACCGAGCCGTTCATTCTCCTGGCGCAAGAAGGGAAGCTCATCACGCACCTCGTCGTCGGACTCAGAGTCCGAGTCGCTCTGTGTTCTCTTCTTGCTACCGGAGCTCAGCGCCATGGTGCAGAAGCCGTCTCTCGCGAAGCAGCTCAGCCCGCTCAGGTTCTTGGACGACTTCTTGTTCTTGCGACGATCACCTTCATTCTCACTGTTGCTCGAGCTCGAGGTGGAGTACGCGGAACTGGAGTCGACATCGCTCGCTCCAACCATTGCTCGGGCCTTGCCTCAGCTCTCCTTCTTCCTCGACCGTCGCTCGTCCTTGTACTTTTTCTTGTGCTTGCTCTTGTGGTTGCGCCTCGACCGGTACTTGCCATCATTCCTCGGCTTGTGCTCGTAGCCGTCCTTGTTCTCGACCTTCTTCGGGCAGTCGGCGACGAAGTGTCCCGGCTTGCCGCACTGGAAGCATGTCCTCGTGTTCCTTCTCATGTTCACCCGGTTCTCGTGCAGCCTCTCGAACCTCCTCGTCAACAGCGCCAGCTCGTCCTCTCCAAGGACATCGAACTCCTCATCTGGCATAGACATCAAAGTGGAAAAAAGAGAACATCTTGGTGGATGGGTTAGTGTTAGCCTTTCCTTTTGAACCACCAACGAGGGCAAGACTATGGGAATCAGTCAGACCCTCGAGCTTGGCTGTCATGCCCCTATCCACCTCAGCCGACTCGAGATTCGAGAACAGTTCACCGTCAGAGTGTCATACTTCTCCGACTCCACAATGGCCTTGAGCTTTCCGCCCCATATCGTACGATCCAAAGAGTGTAAGAGCTTGACAGCTCTATCATGATCATCGTATGGGAGCACGTCCACATTGGCCCTCATGTTGTTCACAACCACCGTGGACCTCTGAAACAAGGCATCGATGGACTCACCGGGGAGATGAGTGAAGTTCTCGTACTCTCTCCGGTAGGTCGCATACATCCGTGCCTGAACCTGGGCATTCCCAACATGAGCCTCCTTCAACACCGTCCAAATTCTACAATCCAAGTGCTCGGTGTGCAGCCGATCGAACTCAGGCTGACACAGAGCACGAAACAAGTAGTCGACCGCCTTGTTGTTGGCGTCGAACCTATCCCTCGATCCTGGAGCGAGGAAGTCCATCAGCTGGACATATCCTGTGTCCACCGTGACATCCCAAAGATCTGACCCTTTCCGCGGGGAAACGCACCTATCCGCTTACTCCACATCTGGTAGTTCTTGCCATCGAAGTGTGGAGGACCCGAGCCCCGTTCCTGGTACGCCATTCTTGAATATTAGACTGGCTAGAGTCAACAAAGACCCGAACCGGCTCTGATACCACTTGAAGGATCGATTAGGCGACCAGAGAGGGGGGAGTGAATGGGATTGAAACTCCGAAAAGATGAACCCGCTCGGTCGGACCCCCAAAATCACACGCTCCGTACTTCTACCTTCTGTTTGCCAACACCACGTAGCCACTGGAGTGCTACTGGTCCTAGGAACAAACTCTACCAGCAACCTCACCACACACGCACCCACGACAGCGGAAACACCTCGAAAGCCGGCAGTCCAGAGGGGGGCGGTTAGACCGGGTATAGGGGGCGGCTAGATCGCCTCCACCTGGTAACCAAGAAATCCTCTGAAACACCTCTTCCGAGCACCAAAACGCACCACGGTTTCACCAACAAAGATCTCTAGTCAAGACCATGCTAGCTACCAGAAAATCTTGGAGAAAACCAAAACTCCACCCAGGGGCCTAGGGGCGGTTAGACCGGCTACCAGGGGCGGTCTAACCTCCTGTACCCAGCAACGAACTCCAACCAAGAACACCTAGCAAACAGCACGAGAACGACCCGAAATTTCACCTAGATGTTCCTCTGAACAAGGCGAACAAACTCACAGAGGAAAATCCGGTGGAACAAAACTTCAACCTGGAAACACCCAGGGCGGTTAGACCGCCCCCTCCAGGCGGTTAGACCGCCTCTCCCAGAAAAACAGCCCGCGGGTCAAACCCTAACTTCCTCGCGCCCGATCTCCCGAATCACTCCACGGATTGCAGCGAAACTTCGGGATTAGCTGGGTTACCTCCTGGGCAACCTCTACCTCAAAGGAATCGACCCGAAATGCTCACAATCAAGAGGAATCGACGAAATCGCCTCTCTAAGTCTAGAACTCGCCCAACTCGAAAAACCATCAAATCGAGTCCGATTCAAGGGAGACTTGGGGGAAAAGTCACCAGCCAAAGAGGCACAAGATCCTCATACGTGACACCCACCAAAAACCCGAAGAAATCATTCTCAAAACTCCGCCAACAAAGAGCTCCGAAAATCACCACAAAGGAGGACGGGACAACCACCTTGAGGAACAATGCCGAACCATCTATACATGCCATGAAGGTTCGTAAAAGGTCTAGCTTGCCACCCAAATATCCATCCCTCTCTCTAGATCTCACATGAAGCTCTCAAGCTAGTCATAGGAAAAACTAGGGAAAATGGAGAACGAAAATGGAAAAACAAATGAGCTAGGGTTCCAAGAGTTGGCTGCCATCCACCCATTCAATGAGTATATATGGAGGCACCCAAAAGACTAAATTACCCTCACCTAATAACTAGGGATACAAGCCCCTCAAGGGCGGATATGGAAATCTTCGGAATTTCTTCATCGGACGGATGCCCGACGACCGCAACCTGCTTAGCCTCGACGCAAGCCTTGCGATCCCGACGTGTGTCCTCCGCTTCGAAGTATCTTGACGCCGGTGGCCAGGGCGGTCAGACCGCCCCACTGGGCGGTTAGGCCGGCCAGGGAGATCTGACCGGCCCCAGGCGGTCTGACCGCCCCTCCTGGGCGGTTGAACCGGCCTGGGTGGCCGCACCTCCTCGTCAAGTCTTCGGCCTCGGTTTTGTGGCTCAACCGAGTAACCCAGTGGGTTTCTGGTGAACCACTGCAAACCCCGCGAACTCGGTGTATCCTCCGCCAATCTCCACTCATGACTCGGCTCCCACGTAGTCCCGGCTCGCCCTTGGTTTTGAGGCTCTACCAAGAAACCGTCCACGACTTCATCTTGCTGTTCATGCCACCATGCGGCCCGCACTTGACCCCACTGGCCACCGGGTCCCTCGAACGAAGCCTACTTGTCTTCTCCACACCTAGAGGCCTCACCGGCAACGACCTTTCGCGCTTGTTCTTCACCTGCACCAACACGAGTCAAGCCGCAACCTGCACCTACAATACTTAGCCAAGAATCAGTCCACACGACATTGTCAATCACTCATCACACAAGGAAGCGACCATCCACCGGTCCTCGAACCACACATGATCCTCAATGTTTATCCCTCTTGCTTTATCTTGTGGAGGGGCATAAGTTTCTTTTTGTTGCAAAGACATTTCATGTATCAAATATGAATTTGTAAATGAAATGGAAATTGCTTGGAAAATGTGCTCACATGTCATATGTGCTAAATTTAATTTGCTTTGGGTGCTAAACCGTTGCATGATGCCTACCAATGAGAAGTCTCATATATAGAAGTAGGCACATGGCTCGGTGGCTTTGACAAGACATGAGGTGCTTGTGGGTGTTTGTGTTGGTCTTATGATTAGAATGGCTGTCCTAGAATGAAGTTTGTGTGGCTTTGCCATTTTGACATGTTTTGCTCATGTTTAGGACTTTGCTCATGAGAGGGTAATTCTTCGCAAAATTGCTCAATTCTATCTTAGCTTCGTCCAATGGTTGTGAAACTTGGTGATCATGTAGTTGATGTCAATACAAAGCTACAGAGTTTCTAACTTGCTCATTTGGATTTGTGTAGCTTCATATACTGAATTTTTTCTATTTGAGAAGCTCTAGGTTGATATTTTCGCATTTTTAGCTTTATTCATGCATTGTCGACAAGGGGGAGAAGTTTGAGCTTGAAATGGCTTGCTGCACACATTTAGAAGGTTTCCAAGTGGTTTCAAGCTATTTTTGATCTCTGGTGGTTTCCCAGGTGGAATCGGTCTGACCGATGATGGCCACCGGTCTGACAGGTGTAGTTCCCAGGTGCTGGACGATCTTACCCACCAGTCTGACCGGTGAGAGCTGAGCTGTTGCAGCTGCTCTATTTCAGGTGGTGTTTTGCATGCATTCGTCCAGGGGGTGGTATTGGTTCAGGGGGAGCTCGCATGTGTGCAGAGGGAGCTCTTTGTGCTATTCGAGCTTTGGTTTGGTGGTTTGAGCTCTTTGTTTGATCATAGTTTTGTCTCGGATGTGTCGAGTCGTTGCCCTTGCCGAAGGGGCCCGAGACTTATCTTCTTCAAGTGATCTTGCTCTTTGCCTTTGTTTGGCTTTCGATCGCTTGTTGGAGTTTCTTTTTATTCATTTCTCTTCATTTTGTTTTCTCTCGGGTTACTATATGTGTGTGCTGTCAATGCACTCATCAAGGGGGAAATTGAGGACCATGTGCAGTTTGAGGACCGGTGGATGGTTGCTTCCTGGTCTTATGAGTGATTGACAACATTGTGTGGACTGATTCTTGGCTAAGTATTGCAGGTGCAGGTTGCTGCTTGACTGGTGTTGGTGCAGGTGAAGAACAAGTGTGAAAGGTCATTGCTGGTAAGGCCTCTAGGTGTGGAGAAGACAAGTAGGCTTCGTTCGAGGGACCCGGTGGCCAGCGGAGTCAAGTGCGGGCCGCATGGTGGCATGAACAGCAAGATGAAGTGATGGACAGTTTCTTGGTTGAGCCTCAAAACCAAGGTCGAGCCAGGACTACGTGGGAGCCGAGTCATGAGTGGTGATTGGCGGAAGCTACACCGAGTTTGTGGGGTTTCCAGTGGTTCACCAGAAAACCACTGGGTTCCTTGGTTGATCCACAAAGCCAAGACCGAAGAACCGAAGGCGGAGTAGAAGCAGCTCCAGACCGGTCTGACCGGTGGGTACCGGTCTAACCGGTGAGGAGCACCAGTTTGACCGGTGTGCGACGACGCAGTCCGGAATCTTCGAAGCGGAATACACGCGTCGGGATCGCAAGGCTTGCATCGAGGCTAAGCAGGTTGCGGTCGCCGGGCATCCGTCCGATGGAGCGATGACAAAGATTTCCGAATTCGCCCTCGAGGGGCATGTATCCCTAATTAGCTAGTAAGGGTATTTTAGACTTTTGGTTGCCTCTATATAACCCAAGAGGTGAGAGGATGGCAGCCATCTCTTGGAACCCTAATTCATTTGCTTTGTTATTTTCCCTTCCTATTTTCCTAGGATTTCCATAGGACTAGCTTGAGAGCTTCATGGTGAGATCTTGTGAGAGGGTTGGATGACTGGGTGGAAAGCTAGACCTTGTATGAACCTCTTTGGTATATATAGATGATTCGGCGTGGTTCCTCAAGGCTTGGTTGTGTTGTTCCCGTTTGTTCTTGGTGGTGATTTTCAGAGCCCTCTCTTGGTGGATTTCTTGGTGTGTTTTCGGGACCTTGCTCTTAGGGATTTGGTGGGGGATGTATGTGTGAACCCTTCGTGGTTCTTTTCCCTTTGATTCCCCTCCCAAATCCGTGAGTTTAGGGGCTCGATTTTGGGGTTTTCGGAGCCCTAGGGTTAGAGGAGTTCTTGGCGGGATTTCTTCGATTCCTCTTGATTTGGCAAGTTATGGTGGACATAAACATGGCTATGGACTCTCCATGAGGTGTTCCTACTATCCCCAAAGTCTTGCGCAAGTTCGTGGAGTGATTCGGGAGATCGAGGTTTGGATTTGGGGGTGCCTCTCCCGCCTTATATTGTCCAGCGGATGAGGTCGGTTCCCAGACTCCTAGTCGGTCACGACCAGGAGACCTAAGTCTACGTCACACATTTGCCATATCCTGTCGATCTGCTTTGGTCAAAATCCATCGAGGTCTTGTCTTGTACACCAAGTCTTGAGGACGAGTTGGACTAGGTCGTTTGGGGAATCTTCTAGAAGGTCTTCAGGAGGTCGTGTGGGCCGCCAACTCGGTCGGTTGGGCTCACTGACAGGTCGGCGAGTCTTCTGGAAGGCCGGACCCACTTGTCGGGGATGGCCTGTGAGCCTGGTCAGTGCAGGCCTAGGGAACCCGTGCCTCACAAGCCCCCGAATGAGGTGTATGCGCAGCGACCATAGAAAGGTCATGACGAAGTCGTAGAGCTGTCGACAGGTCGAATAGCATGCACGTCGGTCCAAAAAGAAAAAAGAACAAGTTCAGCTTAGCAGCCGACCTGTTTGTAGTCTTTGCTGAACGAAGAGAGGTCGAGTGACGACCTATAGGAAACAGACTTCCAACAGATCGAAACGACGATGAAAAAATCAGAGGGCATCGAAGATGCACTCATAGAGTAGTATCCGAGCATTGTGGCAGGCAAGATGGCCGGTATGATGATCCAAAAAAGAAAGAAGAGAAGAAAAAGTAGGTCGAGTAATGACGTGATGAGAAACGGGTTTCCCAACAGGTCGATACGACGAGGAAAACAAGAGGGTGTCTGAGACGCACTCGTAGAGTAGTCCCTGGGCATTGAAGCAAATAGCATGGCTGGTTTAATGCTCAAAAGAGAAGAAAAACTAAGTCATGGTCTTGATCGAACAAAGTGTAGAGACACCAGATCTCCTAGCATAGCTGCAAGAAGTCTGGCATGGCCGACCTCAGGGAGGCCTTGCAAGCGTGCCGACCTCGAAGAGGCCTCAAGTTGTTGATGTCCAGTATCCAAGGATACTGAAGGACTGATACGGCAAACCAGAGAGGGGGGAGTGAACGGGAGCCGATAAAAATTCTTCTCGAAGGAGATGGAAACTCCAACAAGATGAACTCGGCTTCCAACACACGTCTCCGACTCACTACCCAAGTTGGTCAAGCCCACGTAGCCACTGGAGTGCCACTGGACCTAGGAACCAACACACAATCTTCCGACCAGAGAACGTAGCGGAACACCAAACCTCGAGTCTACAGACCAACACCGGTAAGACCGGTGAGCACCACCGGTCTGACCGGTCCCAGCTGGTGAGAGTTGGCAATTTCCACTAAGTGGCTTCACACCGGTCAGGCCGGTGCAACACACCGGTCAGACCGGTCTAAGCCTGAAAGCCCCCAAATCACCAAACAGGCCAACCGACCACCAAACTGACCCAAACACGAAACAGCTGCAACACAGGACAATAGTGAACACACCCAGATGTTCACCCGAGCAAAAACCCACCAAGGGTCGCACCGGTCAGACCGGTCAAGAGCACCGGTCAGACCGGTGTAGCTTGGGCAGCTCGGGATGAAAAGCACCCGCGAAATCAAAACCTCGATCTCCCGAATCGCTCCACGGACTCGAACAAGACTTTGGGGATAATAGGAACACCTCATGAGAAGTCCATAGCCAAGTTTAATCCCACCAAAACTTGTCCAAAAAGGAGGAATCGAAGAAATCCCGCCAAGAACACTTCTAACCCTAGAACTCGGAAAACCCCAAAATCAAACCCCTTTATTGACGGATTTGGGAGGGCAATCACCGCCCAAAGAACCACGAAGGGTTCCCACATATTTCCCCCATCAAATCCCCAGGAGAAAGGTCCCGAAAACAACCCAAGAAAAACACAAAGAAAGGGCTCCAATAATCACCACCAAGAACAACCGGGAACAACACAACACGGCCTTCAGGAACCACGCCGAATCAAATATGCATGCCACAAAGGTTCATACAAGGTCTAGCTTGCCACCCGATCATCCAACCCTCTCAACAAGATCTCACCATGAAGCTCTCAAGCTAGTCCTATGGAAATCCTAAGAAAATAAGAAGGGAAAATAGGAAAGCAAATGAACTAGGGTTCACCGAGAGTTGGCTGCCATCCTCTCACCTCTTGGGTTATATGGAGGCAACCGAAAGTCTAAAATACCCTTTCTTAACAACTAGGGATACAAGCCCCTCAAGGGCGATTTTGGAAGTCTTCAAGCTTTCTCCATCGGACGGATGCCTGGCGACTGCAACCTTCTTAGCCTCGACGCAAGCCTTGCGATCCCGACGCGTGTCCTCCGCTTCGAAGATTCCAGACTGCATCGTCGCACACCAGTCAGACCGGTGTTCCTCACCGGTCAGACCGGTACCCACCGGTAAAACCGGTCTAGCACTGCTGCAGCACCGTCTTCGGTTCTTCGGTCTTGGCTTTGTGGATCAACCAAGGAACCCAGTGGTTTTCTGGTGAACCACTGGAAACCCCGCGAACTCGGTGTAGCCTCCGCCAATCTCCACTCATGACTCGACTCCCACGTAGTCCCGACTCGACCTTGGTTTTGAGGCTCAACCAAAAAACCATCCATAACTTCATCTTGCTGTTCATGCCATCATGCGGCCCGCACTTGACCCCGCTGGCCACCGGGTCCCTCGAACGAAGCCTACTTGTCTTCTACACACCTGGAGGCCTCACCGGCGATGACCTTTCGCGCTTGTTCTTCACCTGCACCAACACCAGTCAAGCCGCAACCTCCACCTGCAATACTTAGCCAAGAATCAGTCCACACAATGTTGTCAATCACTCATCAGACCAGGAACCGACCATCCACCTGTCCTCAAACTGCACATGGTCCTCAATTTCCCCCTTGATGAGTGCATCGACAACACACACATATAGTAACCCAAGAGAAAACAAAATGAAGAGAAATGAATAAAAAGAAACTCCAAGAAGCGATCGAAATCCAAACAAAGGCAAAGAGCAAGATCAGTTGAAGAAGATAAGTCTCGGACCCCTTAGGCAAGGGCAACAGCTCGACACATCCGAGACAAAACTATGATCAAACAAAGAGCTGAAACCACCAAACCAAAGCTCGAAAAGCACAAAGAGCTCCCCCTGCACACATGCAAGCTCCCCCTGAACCAATGCCACTCCCCCTGGACGAATGCATGCAAAACACCACCTGAAACAGAGCATCTGCAACAGCTCAGCTCTCACCGGTCAGACCGGTGGGTAAGATCGTCCAGCACCTGGGAACTACACCGGTCAGACCGGTGCCCACCATCGGTCAGACCGATTCCACCTGGGAAACCGCCAGAGATCAAAAATAGCTTGAAACCACTTGGAAACCTTCTATATGCGTGCAGCAAGCCATTTCAAGCTCAAACTTTTCCCCCTTGTTGACAATGCATGAATCAAGCTAAAAATGCGAAAAGATCAACCTAGAGTTTCTCAAATAGACAAAATTCAACATAGGATGCTACACAAATCCAAATGAGCAAGTTAGAAACTCTATAGCTTTGTATTGACATCAACTACATGATCACCAAGTTTCACAACCATTGCACGAAGCTAAGATAGAATTGAGCAATTTTGTGAAAAGTTACCCTCTCATGAGCAAAGTCCTAAACATGAGCAAAACATGTCAAAATGGCAAAGCCACACAAACTTCATGCTAGGACAGCCATTCTAATCATAAGACCATCACAAACACCCACAAGCACCTCATGTCTTGTCAAAGCCACCGAGCCATGTGCCTACTTCTATATATGAGACTTTTCATTGGTAGGCATCATGCAATGGTTTAGCACCCAAAGCAAATTAAATTTAGCACATATGACATGTGAGCACATTTTCCAAGCAATTTCCATTTCATTTTCAAATTCATATTTGATACATGAAATGTCTTTGCAACAAAAAGGAACTTATGCTCCTCCACAAGATAAAGCAAGAGGGCTAAACATTCATGATGGCAAATGAGCCTTTGGCCCCATATGATCAAAATAAGCTATCCAACCACAAATTAAGCAAGGCCAAACCACTAAAACATGTCAAGATCATATAAAGGCATTTACTCACAAGAGAGCATACATGTGTGAAGGACCGATACGGCGAACCAGAGGGGGGGAGTGAATGGGAGCCGATAAAAATTCTTCTCGAAGGAGATGGAAACTCCAACAAGATGAACACGGCTTCCAACACACGTCTCCGACTCACTACCAAGGTTGGTCAAGCCCACGTAGCCACTGGAGTGCCACTGGACCTAGGAACCAACACACAACCTTCCGACCCGAGAACGCAGCGGAAAACCAAACCTCGAGTCTACAGACCCACACCGGTCAGACCGGTGAGCACCACCGGTCAGACCGGTCCCTGCTGGTGAAACTGAGCAACTTTCACTAAGTGGCTCTACACCGGTCAGACCGGTGAGACACACCGGTCAGACCAATCGCAGCCTGAAAGCCCCCAAGGCACCAAACAGGCCAACCGACCACCAAACTGACCCAAACTCGAAACAGCAGCAACACGGGACAACAACGAACACACCAAGACGTTCACCCAAGCAAAAACCCACTAGGGCTCGCACCGGTCAGACTGGTCAAGAGCACCGGTCAGACCGGTGTAGCCTGGGCAGCTCGGGATGAACAGCACCCGCGGGTCAACTCCCCCAAATCCAAATCTCGATCCCCCGAATCGCTCCACGGACTTGAACAAGACTTTGGGATATTATGGACACCTCATGAGGAGTCCACAGCCAAGTTTAATCCCACCAAAACTCGTCTAGAAAGAAGGAATCGAAGAAATACCGCCAAGAGCACTTCCAACCTAAGAACTCAAGAAACCACAAAATCGAGCACCTTTACTCACGGATTTGGGAGGGGAATCACAGCCCAAAGAACCACGAAGGGTTCCCACAAATTCCCTCCATTAAACCCCCAAGAGAAACGTCCCGAAAACAACCCAAAGAAATCACAAAGAGAGGGCTCCGAAAATCACCACCAAGAACAACCGGGGAAACACATCCAAACCTTGAGGAACCACGCCGAATCATCTATACATGAAACAAAGGTTCATACAAGGTCTAGCAAGCCGCCCGATCATCCATCCCTCTCAACAAGATCTCTCCGTGAAGCTCTCTTGCTAGTCCTAAAGAAAACCTAAGTAAAATAGGTGGAAAATAGGAAAACTAATGAGCTCGGGTTCCAAGAGTTGGCAGCCATCCTCTCACCTCTTGGGTTATATGGAGGCAACCGAATGTCTAAAACGCCCTTCTCTACTAACTACGGATACAAGCCCCTCAAGGGCGGATTTGGAATTCTTGATGTCTTCACCATCGGACAGATGCCCGGCGACCGCACCCTGCGTAGCCTCGACGCAAGCCATGCGATCCCGACGCGTGTCCTCCGCTTCGAAGATTCCGGACTGCGTCGTCGCACACCGGCCGACCGCGCTCCTCACCGGCCGACCGGTCCCCACCGGTTAGACCGGTCAGACCCACCGGTCAGACCGGTCTGGCGCTGCCGCAGCTCCGTCTTCGGTTCTCCGGTCTTGGCTTTGTGGATCAACCAAGGAACCCAGTGGTTTTCTGGCGAACCACCGGAAACCCCGCGAACTCGGTGTAGCCTCCGCCAATCTCCACTCAAGACTCGGCTCCCACGTAGTCCCGGCTCGACCTTGGTTTTGAGGCTCAACCAAGAAACCGTCCACGACTTCATCTTGCTGTTCATGCCACCATGCGGCCCGCACTTGACCCCGCTGGCCACCGGGTCCCTCGAACGAAGCCTACTTGTCTTCTCCACACCTGGAGGCCTCACCGACGACGACCTTTCGCACTTGTTCTTCACCTGCACCAACACCGGTCAAGCCGCAACCTGCACCTGCAATACTTAGCCAAGAATCAGTCCACACAACGTTGTCAATCACTCATCACATAAGGAAGCGACCATCCACCGGTCCTCGAACCACACATGGTCCACAAAAGGTCAAAGGTCAAGTGACCCAACTTCCTATGCCACCTCCACAACTCACTCGAAGAACCAGCCAAGAAACAACGCTCCACACCCGAAGACTGAGAAAAATCAGCACGAAACACCTGACCCTCGGGAACGACCATACAGACAAGGTCCCCTCGAGAGTCCAAAATCCGAGAACCACCTGGCCGAAACAACACCTCAAAGCCCTCATCCAACAACTGGGACACAGAAAGCAAATTGTACCCCAGCGATTGAACAAGAGCAACACGCCTCAGAGTGATCTTGTCACTCACTTTGATCTCACCTTCTGAAAGCACACGCCCACGCCCATTGTCCCCAAAGGTGATGTACCTCTTCGTCACCACCGGGACGAGACTTGAGAACCACCCCCTGTCTCCGGTCATATGCCTCGAGCAACCGAAGTCAATCAACCAAATGTTCTTCAAGTCTCCCACCTGAAATTCGAAAACGAGCACGTGAGCGAACAAACGACTCAAAGACCGGGGTTAGTACCAAAAGAGTAAAACCGTGCCGAGCCATTTGCTCGAAAGTGGGGTTAGCACCAACCAAAGCATCTCTCCTACCAAAGCTACCTCCACGAACACCACCACGGTAACCACCCTGAGGGAACCACCCCTCTCTGCCTGGAGGAGGACCAAATCCACGCAAGAAAGCCCGTGGAACGTCCTTTCTCTCCAACTCAAAGCCACGACTCCTCCGATCCCCGTATTGAGCACGAGGAGGAGAACGCCTAGCAAACTGACCACCTGCACCCTTTCCAGCCCAGCCACCAGAACCACGACCACCAGAAACAACCCTCGCACCTGTACGAGCTCGAAACCCAAACAGCTATCTGTCCAGGCCTGCACCGGTCTGACCGGTGCTCCACACCGGTCTGACCGGTGTGACCTGGGCAGCAACACCACCAGCAGCCTTCCGCTCTCCCCAAGCCCGAACTGGCCTCACACTCGCCTTGCCCCTGGGCATCTGCATACGAGGCTCAAGTACACCATCATAAGGGTGGTACTTGTCCTTGTTAGCCCACTCCTTTGCCATTCTCTCCTCTCGCTTCCTCTTGAAGCAAAACTCCTCCTTATGGCCATCTCTCCCACAATAGCCACAATGGAACCTCACAAGCTTAGGCTTAGACTTGGGATGTGGCTGCTCACTTGGTTCCTCTCCACTCAAATCCTCCACCGGTTTCTCACCACTAGACTTCTCACTCTCCTTCCCAAAGAACACTTTCCCCGAAGTGGACACAAACTTGATAGGCTTTCGGAGATCGTTTGTGGGTGTAGGAAACACGGGTGGAGCTGGGGTTGTGTCTAGTCGGTTCCTAAGATGGTTAGGTTTTGGAGGGAAATCATTTTTGTGGTGGGTTTTTGGTGGCTCCGGGATATTCTCTCCACTTCCCTCACCAACCTTGTTAGCCCCAAGTCCCTCACCATCTTGCCTCTTAAAGGCCTCGATCATCATCCTCAACTGAGGCTCATGACCGGACAACCAACCCATCAACTTCCTCAAGTCATCATTCTCATCCTGCAAATGATCAACATAATGTGCAAGTTCCAAATTTTTCAATGCATGCATTTCACAGGTAGAGCAAGATGTAGGCATGGGTTCCTTCAATTTAGCCTCAAGAGAACTAGTGTATGCATGCATCTCATCAATCTTAGCATGCAAAACAGGGCAAGAAGTACAAGCACCGAGCAAAGCAGGTCTAGACTTAAGCTCAGCCACTTCAACCCTAAGCACATCTAGTTCCTCACACTTGGAGGCATGCTTCTCCTTAAACAAAGAAAGATCAGCAAGGAATATGGAGCAATCAGCACAATCATTCTCATCCGAAACAACGGGGGCTAGCCTTAAGGGAATCAATCTCAAGCTTGCTATCAAGCACCCGTGTCTCTAGCTCGGCCCACTCTAGTCCTAGCATCCTCGAGTGAAGCCCTAAGCTCTTTCCTCATTTTCTTGGCCTCTCTAAGCATGTCATCACGGTTATCAAGCAAAGTGCCAAGCCTCTCATTCTCCTGGCGCAAGAAGGAAAGTTCATCACGCACCTCGTCGTCGGACTCAGATTCCGAGTCGCTCTGTGTGCTCTTCTTGCTACCGGAGCTCAGCGCCATGGTGCAGAAGCCATCTCTCGCGGCGCGCTCACCCCGCTCAGGTTCTTGGACGACTTCTTGTTCTTGAGACGATCACCCTCATCTTCACTGCTGCTCGAGCTCGAGGTGGAGTACGCGGAACTGGAGTCGACGTCGCTCGCTCCCACCATTGCTCGGGCCTTGCCTCGGCTCTCCTTCTTCCTCGATCGTCGCTTGTCCTTGTACTTGTTATTGTGCTTGCTCTTGTGGTCGCGCCTCGACCGGTACTTGCCATCTGTCCTCGACTTGTGCTTGTAGCTGTCCTTGTTCTCGACCTTCTCGGGCGGTCGCCGACGAAGTGTCCCGGCTTGCCGCACTGGAAGCACGTCCTCGTGTTCCTCCTCATGTTCACCCGGTTCTCGTGCAGCCTCTCGAACCTCCTCATCAACAGTGCCAGCTCATCCTCTCCAAGGTCATCAAACTCCTCATCTGGCATGGACATCAAAGAGGAAAAAGAGAACATCCTGATGGATGGGTTAGAGTTAGCCTTTCCTTTGGAACCACCAACGAGGGCAAGACTATGGGAATCAATCGGTCCCTAGAGCTTGGCAGTCATGCCCCTATCCACCTCAGCTGACTTGTGCTTCGAGAACAGCTCGTTCATCGTCAAAGTGTCATACTTCTCCGACTCCACAATGGCCTCGAACTTTCCGCCCCAAATCGTATGATGCAAAGAGTGTAAGAGCTTGACCGCTCTATCATGATCATCATACGGGAGCACGTCCACATGGGCCCTCATGTTGTTCATAACCACTGTGAACCTCTGAAACAAGGCATCGATGGACTCACCGGGGAGATGAGTGAAGTTCTTGTACTCTCTCCGGTAGGTCGCATACATCCGTGCCTGAACCTGGGCGTTCCCAACATGAGCCTCCTTCAACACCGCCCAAATCCTACAAGCCAAGTGCTCAGTATGCACCCGATCGAACTCAGGCTGACACAAAGCACGAAACAAGTAGTCGACCACCTTATTGTTGGCGTCGAATCTGTCCCTCGATCCTGGAGCGAGGAAGTCCATCGGCTGGACATAGCCTGTGTCCACCGTGACATCCCAAAGGATCTGACCCTTTCCGCGGAGAAACGCACCCATCCGCTTGCTCCACATCTGGTAGTTCTTGCCATCGAAGTGTGGAGGACCCTAACCACGTTCCTGGTACGCCATCCTTGGATCTTAGACTGGTTAGAGTCAAGAAAGACCCGAACCGGCTCTGATACCACTTGAAGGACCGATACGGCGAACCAGAGAGGGGGAGTGAATGGGAGCCAATAAAAATTCTTCTCGAAGGAGATGGAAACTCCAACAAGATGAACACGGCTTCCAACACAAGTCTCTGACTCACTACCAAGGTTGGTCAAGCCCACGTAGCCACTGGAGTGCCACTGGACCTAGGAACCAACACACAACCTTCCGACCCGAGAACGCAGCGGAAAACCAAACCTCGAGTCTACAGACCCACACCGGTCTGACCGGTGAGCACCACCGGTCAGACCGATCCCTGCTGGTGAAACTGAGCAACTTTCACTAAGTGGATCTACACCGGTCAGACCGGTGAGACACACCGGCCAGACCGATCGCAGCCTGAAAGCCCCCAAGGCACCAAACAGGCCGACCGACCACCGAACTGACCCAAACTCGAAACAGCAGCAACACGGGACAACAACGAACACACCAAGACGTTCACCCGAGCAAAAACCCACTAGGGCTCACACCGGTCAGACCAGTCAAGAGCACCGGTCAGACCGGTGTAGCCTGGGCAGCTCGGGATGAACAGCACCCGCGGGTCAACTCCCCCAAATCCAAATCTCGATCCCCCGAATCGCTCCACAGACTTGAACAAGACTTTGGGGATATTATGGACACCTCATGAGGAGTCCATAGCCAAGTTTAATCCCACCAAAACTCGTCCAAAAAAGAGGAATCGAAGAAATCCCGCCAAGAGCACTTCCAACCCAAGAACTCAAGAAACCCCAAAATCGAGCACCTTTACTCACAGATTTGGGAGGGGAATCACAGCCCAAAGAACCACAAAGGGTTCCCACAAATTTCCCCCATCAAATCCCCAAGAGAAAGGTCCCGAAAACAACCCAAAGAAATCACAAAGAGAGGGCTCCGAAAATCACCACCAAGAACAACTGGGGAAAGCACATCCAAACCTTGAGGAACCACGCCGAATCATCTATACATGAAACAAAGGTTCATACAAGGTCTAGCAAGCCGCCCGATCATCCATCCCTCTCAACAAGACCTCTGCATGAAGCTCTCTTGCTAGTCCTAAAGAAAACCTAAGGAAAATAGGTGGAAAATAGGAAAACTAATGAGCTAGGGTTCCAAGAGTTGGCAGCCATCCTCTCACCTCTTGGGTTATATGGAGGCAACCGGATGTCTAAAACGCCCTTCTCTACTAACTAGGGATACAAGCCCCTCAAGGGCGGATTTGGAATTCTTGATGTCTTCACCATCGGACGGATGCCCGACGACCGCACCCTGCGTATCCTCGACGCAAGCCATGCGATCCCGACGCGTGTCCTCCGCTTCGAAGATTCCGGACTGCGTCGTCGCACACTGGTCAGACCGGTGCTCCTCACCGGTCAGACCGGTCCCCACCGGTCAGACTGGTCTGGCACTGCTACAGCACCGTCTTCGGTTCTTCGGTCTTGGCTTTGTGGATCAACCAAGGAACCCAGTGGTTTTCTGGTGAACCACTGGAAACCCTACGAACTCGGTGTAGCCTCCACCAATATCCACTCATGACTCGGCTCCCACGTAGTCCCGACTCGACCTTGGTTTTGAGGCTCAACCAAGAAACCGTGCACGACTTCATCTTGCTGTTCATGCCATCATGTGGCCCGCACTTGACCGCGCTGGCCACCGGGTCCCTCGAACGAAGCCTAATTGTCTTCGCCACACTTGGAGGCCTCACCGGCGTCGACCTTTCATGCTTGTTCTTCACCTGCACCAACACCAGTCAAGCCGCAACCTGCACCTGCAATACCTAGCCAAGAATCAGTCCACACAACGTTGTCAATCACTCATCACACAAGGAAGCGACAATCCACCGGTCCTCGAACCACACATGGTCCTCAGATACCTAGCAATATCTTGAAAGGCGTGTCGCATGAAGAAGCCTTCTGTAGTGGTGAAACGTAGTGAAGTTGTGTTGATCTTTGAACGAATGGAGTGTAGAGACACCCAGATATCCTGCATGGCTGCAAAGGGTCTGGCAGAGCCACTCGAGGCATGCCGACCTCAAGAAGGTCCCAAATCAAAAAGCGCCCAATCACTCAGAAGTATTTGGCAGGGCCATTAGGCGTGCACCCCACAGGAAGGCCTTCATTTCCGACGTAAAATCCTGGGTGTCCAGAACAAGCCGGCAGGGCTAAAAGAGCACACCGACCTCAGAAGGTCACGCATCCGGGGCACGCAACTAGGTTGGCAGGGCCGTATACATACCAAGATATTGCAATACCTAGGTATTAAGGTACGCCGACCTCAAGGAGGTTGTTTTGGTGTCCGGACGACCAGTATAGCTGCTGACCATCCAGCAAAGCCATTGTACTAAGGTATTGGCGACCTCAGCAATAGGCACACCGAGCACGGGGGTATTATCAAATCGTAGAAGTAAAGTTTTCCGATCTTCATGGTACTACCGATCTTGAGGCACCCAGACGGATCTGGCGTAGCAGCAAGGCACGCCTACCCCGGAAGGTCTTCAATCGAACCTACGACCATTCCTTTCAGGAAACAAAAATATAGGCTGATTGGAATAGGTTCGTTTACGTGCAGAGCCATAGCGGGTGCACCAGGACGCAGAGCCTAGCAGGTGTAGATAATAGACATCAGGTCGTAGAGGTAGGTCATGGAGTTGTCGCCGAAAGGGGGCTAAATTAGGCGTTGATCCATCCGACGCGTGGTCAGATTTTTGTCATGTAGCGTAGACTGTAGGATCACGAGTCAACAGTGATCGAAGATGCTCTTGCCATCCAAAAAAATGACAAACTGCCTAATGATCGAGGGGGTACTGCAGCCATGTGACCTCTGCGGCGGGGCTCAGGCATCATTGATGCGCTAGCTGTCGGTGCGGAATATGGTCCCGACACTAACCAGTAGATAGCGTTGTGGTCTATCCCTCAATGGTCGATGCTAAGTAACAAGTGACACAGAGGTTTATCCTGGTTCCGGCCGAGGGGGCCGTACGTCCAGCAGGGGCGTGCTCGGGGCACTATATTACTTAGCACCGGGGGTGCTTGTAGTGGGGCAAGTACAAGCAAGGCGGGAGAGGAAGTGTAGCTTCCAAGTCCCTGGTGGAGTGGCTGAAGATGTTGTGGGAGAATGAGTACGTGGTGCGTGAAGTGGAGTGTTCTCTTGTTCGTCCCTCTCCCCCCCGCGGCTGGGGGTTCACCTCCCCTTTTATAGATCAAGGGGGCAGCGGGTTACATGCACGCCGCGCTACCTAGCTGCGTGAGGGAGCACGTCGCGCTACGGTGTAGAGTGGGCGGCCGTCTGGGCGATCCTCGCAGCGATCTGGTCATCATGGCCTGACTTGTACCCGAACAGTGGCGGTTCGAGGGTAGGAGAGTGGCAGATGGTGGTGGCGTCCTCTGATAGGCTTCGAGGGAGGTGCTGACGATGGCTGGTACGGGGCACAGGAGTAGGCAGAACGACGTTCCTTCCCAACGCGCTTTACAGTGTCGGAGTGGTTGCTGCAGTGCTGGGCGTGCGCCTGCGCGCGTGGGTACGGCGGCCGCGCCATCACAGTGGCCGGGATGGCGATCCACCGGCCTAGCGCCTCCACCTAACCCTGTAGGGTCACGGGAAAGTGAAATCGAGGGTGCGCCCGGCCCCCCTTCGAGGGTCGGGTGCGTTAGCCGTCTTGTAGTGGGCGCGCGGTGTCACGGGACCGACACCGGCCGGCCGTACCGCACGGTCCATCCCCACGGGGGTGGGGATGGGCTCCTCCCCCGGGGAGTTGGTGCGGCGGCACGGGCGCGAGCCCCGGCGCATGATGGCGCCGTCCCGCGGCGTCGGGGCGTTAAATGCCCGTGTACGGGGCCGGCGCACGCGTGCGGGGGCGTCCGTGAGCGTGGCGGGCCCCGGCCGAGGGCGGGACGGACCCTCGAGCGAGACGAGTCCCGCTCGAGGGGGGAGTGAGCCCTCGAGCGGGGGCGGGACCGCTCGAGGGAAGAGTTGCCCCTCGATCGGGGCGGAGCCCGCCCGAGGGGGCGCGCGCCCTCGAGCGGGGGCGGAGCCCGCTCGAGGGGACTTCTAAGAGGGTCGTCTTGGTGGGCCGTCGGGGTCCCGCGGCGTGGGCCGTGTCCCGCATGGTTAGTCACCCGCATGGTTAGGCTTAACGTATTTCGTACGGGATTTAAGTGAGGATTTCCCCGTTGTTTAAGGGGACCCCTAGGGCTGTCCCCGACGGCAGCCCCGGGCATCCGCGGGTTTGCCATTGAGGCTCCCGCGGATGCCGGAACCTACCGATAGGACGTTCTTCCCTCCTTGTTTGCGAACGCTTTCCGTGGGGCCGCGTCAGCGGACCCGCGGGTCTAGCCCCCGAAGCCCCTGCGCAGAGTGTGTGTTCTCCTGTAGGGGTTAACCGCGAGAACTTTGGTCAGAGAGGCGTGGCACATATGCCAACCGGCATCGGCGGTATTTCAGCCGGCTTCGGGGGTGCACGCACCGCTGTCACTGTCTCCGGCGGGTGCAGTTTCAAGGAGGTGTAGCCGCGCGTCAAGCCCCCGAGCCTTGGCCCGTTCGAGGCGATCGGGTCGAGCTTGGCAACTTGTTTTTTAACGCGCCCTCGCCGTCCCTCCGCGGGACGGAGGGTGAGGTTTCTGCAAGTCCCATCGAGCGGGTCGCGAATTGCGGATTCCTCTTCGAGCTGGTAGCGGGTGGTTCAAGTGGACGCCCATGCCCCGTTCGATAAGGGTAGGCTGCGCGGTCCGGGAGACACGTCCATGGAAGCGCTTGCGTGGGTTTGCTAGGTGGGGCTCGGTCCCGTTCGCTAGGGACCGAGGGCGCGGAAGCTCTCCCTCGGTGGGATCCCCCTGCTAGCTGCCCTCGCTGGCTCTCGAACACGACATGTGGGGCACCCTCGAGCCGACAGGCTCGAGGAACAGCTTGAATGTGCGTGCCCTCGTCGTCCCTAACTCTGCGATCTGAGGCGTCTGTTCGAACCCGTCGAGGGTCAGGCTTCGAACCTCTGATCAGTAGGGCCGTGCGGGGCCGTGCCTGGACAGCCCCGTCTTTTCGCGTTTGCGGCCGTCGAGGGGTCTGGGCAAGCCAGCTCTCGAGGCGCTAGTTGGCAGCACAGCGCGGCATGGGTGCTCGTGGTGCCCGCTTTATTTCAAGCAGGCCCTCGGCGACCCTCTCACGCGCGTGCCTTCTTTAGAGGGTTGACATTGTCTCGAGCCGGGGGCTCGCGCCGCTCGAGGGTTTTGCGTGGCATGGGTGCCCGCGATTGCCTGCTCTACATCGAGCAGGTCCCGGGCGACCTTCTCACGTCGATATCCCATCGAGGGTTGACGTCATCCTGAGCCAAGGGCTCGTGCCGCTCGAGGGTTTTACGTGGCATGGCTGCCCGCGGTTGCCTGCTCTACATCGAGCAGGTCCCGGGCGACCTTCTCACGTCGATATCCCATCGAGGGTTGACGTCATCCTGAGCCAAGGGCTCGTGCCGCTCGAGGGTTTTACGTGGCATGGGTGCCCGCGGTTGCCTGCTCTACATCGAGCAGGTCCCGGGCGACCTTCTCACGCTGATATCCCATCGAGGGTCGCTTTTGTTTCGAGCCGGGGGTTCGCCCCGCTCGAGGGTTCTCCTTGCTTGGCAAGGGACCCGGCATTTAAGTGCCTCGCGGTCGTGGCCGCGGTTTTGCGCCGCGGGCGCGTCTTTTTAGGCGGGGCCGGCGCGCGCGCGCGCGCGTAGTGGGCGGCGTGGCCGGCGGACGTGACCGTTTCGCCTCGGTCGCTGCCGGTCTTTGCCGTAATGATGGCCCGCCTGCAATGACGTGGCCGCTGCGGTCGTGGTGGGGCCCGCCCGTCGACGCGATGGAAAGATTCCCTGCAGTTAATGCTAGCGGGGCGTCCGCTCCGGAGAGCTCGCCCGTCGGCCTATAAAGCTGCGGGGAGGAGGGGACGGCGGTTTTTTACCTTGGCATCTCACCATTTTCAGTCCCCCGCCCCTTCGTCTTCCTCTAGCTCTTGCCACCGCGCGGTGTCGCCATTAGAGCTTTTCTTCCGTTCCTCGTTCTCCGTCCTCGCATTCCTTCGTCCTTCCTCATGGCGCCGCCTCAGCTTCCCCTCACGATCCTGGAGCCGTACGCCTGGGAGAGGTCGACGGTGACCCGGCTCGCCCTTGGCGAGCTGGTCGCCGCCGGCCAGCTGGCGGCTAATGAAGACGGACGCCCGGCGGAATGGATAGTGCCGCCGGCGGCGGACCATGAGCCCAACCCGCCGGAGGGCTACGTGGCGAGCTTCGTCCGCTACCACAAGCGCGGTTTCAACGCGCCGGCGAGCACCTTCATGCGGACGATGTGCTACTACTACGGGGTGGAGCTGCACAACTTCGCCCCCAACGCGATCTCGCAGGCGGCCACGTTCGTGGGCGTCTGCGAAGGGTACCTGGGGATCCCAGTCAACTGGGAGCTCTGGGTTCACCTTTTCCGCGGGGAGCTCGTCACGCAGCCCACGTCGGAGCCGAGGACTCGCCGTGCGGTGTGCGCCGGCGGGATGTCACTTGCCCTGCGGGGGCAATTCAAGGACACCTACATCTCCTGCACCATGACGACGAACAACGCCGGCTGGGAGCGGGGATGGTTCTACCTGCGCAATGCCGAGCCCGGCCCTCCCCCCTACACCGGTCGGGTGTTCAAGAAGAGGCCGAACTCCTGGGGCTATGGAGTGTCCACGGCCCAGCATCGGGCGCGGCAGGAGTCCGTCCTCGCCGCCTGCCGGCGCGGCGGTGCACGGGGCCGAACGCGATGGGCGTTCTCGCCTTCCTCCATCACCGGCGGATCGTGCCCCTGATGGAGAGGCCGCTCTGCATCTTCGAGATGACAGAGGCGGCCAACCCCGTCGACTTGGCGAGGTCGCGGATGCTCCCGACGCCCCTCGAGCGGCCGTATGCGCTCACCCGGCGCGGAGCGCCGTCGACACCCGGACGCCGACGCCTGCAGGGCGGACCCCATGGGACCTTGAGATGCTCCCCACGGGCCCGCTGGTGAGTTCGGTTCCTGATTTTGTTTTAGTTCTTGGTCTCGCTTTTGTTTTCTGACGTGTCTTTGGCGCTCCTGTGTGCAGCTGGTGAACTTCAACATCGCCAAGTCCGTTCCGCCCACCCCCGACTCCCGTGCGCTCGGCCGGGCGGCGCAGCGGCAGCAGCAGGAGCGGGCCGGCGCGCAAGAGGGAGCACGCAAGGCGACGTCAAGCGCTCCGCGACCGGCGGGCCGCGGAGTACCGGCGACGCGAGGAGCTGGGGCTCTTCTCCCCGGAGATCGAGGAGCCCTCATCCTCGGAGGAGGACGAGGAGGAAGAGGCTGAGGGGGAGGGCCCCTCTGATAGGTGGCAGCCTGCGCCCCCGTCGCCAGAACCAGCGCCGTCGACAAAGGCGGCTTCGCCGGGGCGGGCGCGGCGCCCGCCGCCGGCAATCGTCATCGGGGGCGGCGCGCGCCGCGGAGGTGCCGGCGCGCGCCACGGAGGCGCGCGCGGCGAGCGCGCGCGTGCGCGCGTCGCGCGTGCCCGCGCGCGGGGCGAGCGTGCCCGCACGCGCGGCACCATCGTCGGGCGCGCGCGCGGCGCGGGCGTGCCCGCACGCGGGGGCGAGCGTGCCCCCACGCGCGGCGGCGCCTTCGGGGAGGTGCGGCGTCGGGCGCGCCCGCGCGTGCGGTGGGCGTGCGCGCGCGTGCGGCGGGCGTGCCCGCGCGTGCGGCGGGGCGTGCCCGCGCGTGCGGCGGGGCGTGCCGCGCGCGTGCGGCGGCACCGTCGGGAGGCGCTACGCGCGCGCGCGCGGCCGCACCGGCCTCATCCGCTGAGGCTTCGAGGAAAAGGAAACGGGCCTTTTCCTCTGCGAGGTAAGGAGCTCGTCTTTTTTTCGTTTGGTTTGATTTGCCGATGATTAGGCGCCCTAACCTTCTGTCTGTGCCTGTGCAGGGTGGTGCCAACCGTCCCTCCTCTTGCACCAGCCAAGGTGCTGAGGACGGACGCATCGATCCCCACCCGGCGGCGCTCGTCAAGGGCGTCGCGCCCGGGGACAAGCACGGCGGCAGGCACGAGCTCGCAAGGCCCGGCCGGGGCCTCGAGGCCCGGCCGGCGAGATCAGCCCGCCGCGCGCGCGGCCGGAGGTCGCCGGGGAGCGGGCCGGCGCCGGTCGTCGTGGAGACGCGGCCGCGGCGGCGACCGTGGTGGGAAGTACGGCCCACGGAGGCTACCGCGGTGGAGGCGCGGCCCACCGGCGCCGGGGCTGCGGAGGAGGTGGAGCGGGCGCGGGCCGCGGGGGCGCCCGTAGATGCGGCGGCACGGCCGGAGGTGGCGGCCACGGCGCCACGACGGGCGCCGTGGCCACGGAGGCATAAGTGGAGGTGCGGCGGAGGCGGCGCAAGCGGCTGCGCCCGCCGGCGATCTTCAGGCGGAGGTGGTGGAAGTCTCGGACGACTCCCCGCCGCCCGGGTGGAATCAGTGGGCCAGCTGGCCCACGAACTCCCCCGAGCCCTAGGAGGGGGCCCTCGTGAGGCGGCACGAGGGTCACATGGTGGTGGGGGGCCGAGGACATGGTGCCGAGGCCTCGTCCTCCCACGCGGCCGCCCCCGCCCAGGTGGAGGGGGCCGTCGAGGATCCCCCTGCGTTCGCCGACGCCAGGGGGGAACAGGAGCTCGGGGGGCGAGCTCGAGCCACGGCGCCACGCTCAACCGCGCGCTGGACGAGGCGCTGCGGGTCCATGGCGGCCCGGCCTGGCTCGTCTTCCAGGTGAGTCGTGGTTGCTCGTTCTTTTTCCTCTTTCGTTTTTGTACGCTGCATCCAAGTCTTGGTGCTTACGGGATTTGGTGTGTGGATGCCAGGAGCTCGAGCGCCGCGCCCACGACAAGTACGATGCGTTTGACCGGGTGAACGCCGAGGCCCACCAGCTCCGGGAGCAGTGCAGCGCTTTCGACGCGCTTGCTGACGCCATTAGGACGCCGGACAGCTGGCTGGCGTACCGGCCCGGCCCGGCCCCGACGAGCTCCCCGAGAGCTCGAGGCAGGACACGGCGCGTCGCTCGAACCTCGAGCGGGTTCGCGCAGCCCTCATCGATCGCGACGAGGCACGCGTGGAATGCGCGCGCGGACACGGGAGAAGATGCGGACGCCGGCCGCCAAGCGGGAGGCGGGGGTGGCCACCGCTCGCGCCGAAACCCCGGGAGCTCCGCACGTCGCTCGAGGGGGCGCGGGCGCAACGGCGCCGGGGTGAGGAGCGGGCGCGCGGGTTGGAGCAGCGCGCCAAGGAGGCCGACGAGCCGAGGACCGCCCTCAACGCCAAGGCCGCGGCCCCTCGTCGCCGCTAAGGAGCAGCTCCAGCGAGAGCGCACCGCTCGCCGGGGGGCCGAGGGGCGGCTCCAACGAGAGTAGGTTGCCCTCGGCGACGCCCGGACGGCGCCGGGAGCGGGGAGCGCGTCGCTCGCGAGGCGGCGGAGAAGTCATCGGAGGAGCGGAACGCCGCGTTCTCCAAGGTTGAGGACGAGGGCGCTCGCGCTCGGCATCGACAACGCCAACCGGAGAGGCGGCCCTCCGCGAGCAAGGTGAAACTGTCCAGCGCCTCAAGTTGGCGATCGAGTCCGCGCGCCGCGACTTCGAGTCGGAGAGGAAGCAAGTCGAGGGTGAGCCACTGTTTGACTCTTGCTTGTTGGTTTTTCGCTTTAGAGGGTTCGCTTTTCCTTTTCTGATTTCTTTTTGTCTTGTCGATTCCAGGCTTGCGCACCGCCCTGGGGCACGCAGCTGAGCGGGCCGAGGCTCCGCAGGCTTCCTACCACTCCTCCGAGCAGGAGCTGCGGGAGCTGCGCGATGCGGCCCTCGAGACCTGCCGCGTCGTCGAGGAGGGCGAGGCCCGGGGGCGGCGGCTCGGCGGCCGGCCCCGCCTGCGTGCCCTTGGTGGCCATGTCACCGAGCGGATGCGCCGGGCGTTGCAGCTAGGCGTCCAGAAGGCCCTCGGAGTGGTGCGATCCCACTACGAGGTCAACTTCAAGGCGCTGGCGGAAGGCTACATCGTTCCCGAGGGTGTCGAGGACGAGGTGGCCATTGAGCGTGTGGACGCGCTTGCCGCCGACGCCGCCGGGTTGCTCGCCGAGGCCTTCGAGGAGTTCCTCTTCCCGGACGCCGCAGACGCTGCTGCTCCTCCCGCCTGAAAGCAGTTTGGGCGCTAGGCCCATTTTTTGATGTGTATCAATATTCTGGCCTCGTGGCCTTTTGTAAATAAACAAGTTGTTTCATGAACATGAGCATTTGCTGTAAATGAAGTCGTTTGTTTATCACGCTTTTTTGTTTCTCCTTCTTCCTGAGTAGATTCTAGTTAGGGGAGTTCGATTTTCGCAGGGGGCCCGCTGGGTTGGAGGCGAGAGAGAAGGGCCATATCCACGCGGCGTAGGCTATCTCTGGCTCGCACGCTCCTTCCGCTGTGCCGCCTGTGCCCTGTTCGAATCGTGGCTCGAGCTTGAAGTAGGAAACAAACTTAGCGCGTGTTGTTTTGTTTTTTTGCGCGAAAAAATGGGACCATTTTGGGGGGGGGGGGTGCCCCCCTCAGTAGCCCCCGAGGGTAACTTGGGTTTCAGGGGAAAGCCGAGTTACCCTTTATATTAGACTTGAAGTATTTACATAGTCGCTGCCAACTGGGGCGTTGGCGATGTGATTTTTACAACAAAGATACTTGGAAAATCCTAGCTAAGGGTAGAAGCGACATAGCTGTTGGATGTTCCAAGCGTTGGTGAGCTCTTCACCGTCCTCGTTGGCCAGCTTGTATGTGCCCGGCTTGAGTACCTTCACCACGACGTAGGGTCCCTCCCATGGGGGCGATAGCTTGTGGCGCCCTCGGTTATCTTGGCGGAGCCTTAGGACCAGATCCCCTTCGCTGAAATCCCTTCGACGTATCTTGCGTGCTTGGTAACGTCGTAGGGACTGTTGATACCTCGCGGAATGCATCAACGCTACGAGGCGTACCTCGTCTAGCTGGTCCAGCGAGTCCTCGCGGGCTCGCTGGTTAGCGTCCTCGTCGTAGCCTCGAACCCTGGGCGACCCGTATTCTAAGTCCGTGGGGAGGACGGCCTCCGCGCCATGGACTAGGAAAAACGGGGTGAACCCGGTGGCTCTGTTTGGGGTGGTCCTTAGGCTCCACACCACTGCTGGTAGTTCTTGGAGCCATTTTCGTCCAGATTTGTTGAGCTGGTCGAAAATTCTGGGCTTGAGGCCCTGTAGGATCATGCCGTTGGCACGCTCCACTTGGCCGTTGGTCTGTGGGTGTGCCACAGCTGCCCAATCCACGCGGATGTGGAACTTGTCACAGAATTCCAAGAACTTCCGGCCCGTGAACTGGGACCCATTGTCCGTGATGATGGAGTTTGGCACTCCGAAGCGGTAGAAGATGTCGGTGAAGAACGTGACCGCCTGCTCAGCTCTTAAGTTCGTGATGGGGCGCACCTCCACCCACTTGGAGAACTTGTCAATTGCGACCAGTAGGTGGGTGAAGCCCCCGGGCGCCTTCCGCAGGGGCCCGATGATGTCCAACCCCCACACGGCGAACGGCCATGTTACAGGGATCGTTTGCAGGGCATGAGCGGGCAAGTTGGACTTGCGGGCGTAGAACTGGCACCCTTCGCAGGTGCGTACGATTTCGCTGGCGTCCGCGACCGCGGTAGGCCAATAAAAGCCTTGGCGGAACGCGTTGCCGACGAGGGTGCGGGGTGCGGCGTGGTGGCCACAGATCCCCGCGTGGATGTCCCGTAGGAGCTCGCGCCCCTCGGGGATGGGCACACACCGCTGTAGGATGCCAGAGGCGGCGCGCTTGTACAGCTCGCCGTCGACGAGGGTGAAAGATTTGGCCATCCTGGCGATGCGCCTGGCCGTGGCCCGGTCCGCGGGCAGTTCCCCTCGAGTGATCCAGGCGATGTATTTTTCCCGCCAATCCGCTTGGATAGGTGCCGGCTCGATGTCCATCGCATCGGCCTCGTGGGAGCTGTACCCCTCGAGGAGGGAGAGTACGTACGCCTCGTTCGAGGGGTCCTCGTCTATGGGTTCCGCACCTGTTGGATTCGAGGGAGCCCCCGAGGGTCCGTCGTGGCTCGAGGGGTAGGGCTCGGAGACGACCGAGGGTTGCGCGATGTCGCGCGCGAACACGTTCGGGGGAACGGTGATCCGCCCGGACGCGATCTTCGCCAGCTCGTCTGCTTCCTCGTTGTACCGGCGGGGTACGTGGTTAAGCTCGATGCCGTAGAACTTGTCTTCGAGGGCCCGCACGGCTTTACAGTAGGCCTCCATCTTGTCGTCGTGGCAGCTCGCGTTCTTCATGACCTGATCGATCACGAGCTGCGAATCCCCCCGTACGTCGAGGCGCTTGACGCCCAACTCAATGGCGATCTTGAGGCCGCAGAGGAGGGCCTCGTATTCAGCCATGTTGTTGGACGCGGGGAAGTGGAGACGCACTGCGTAGCGCATGTGTTCCCCGAGGGGCGACACGAAGAGCAGGCCCGCGCCTGCTCCCGTCTTCATCACTGAGCCGTCGAAGAACAGAGTCCAGCACTCTGCTTGGATTTGTGGGGGCGGCAGCTGCGTGTCCGTCCACTCGGCGACGAAATCAGCTAGGATTTGCGATTTGATGGCCTTGCGCGGGGCGTAGGCGAGCGTCTCGCCCATCAGCTTCACGGACCATTTGGCAATCCTGCCCGCGGCGTCAGGGTTGCGAATGATCTCTCCTAGCGGGAAGGAGGAGACTACCGTGACCGGGTGGGCCTCGAAGTAATGGCGGAGCTTGCGCCGCGCGAGGACTACCGCGTACAGCAGCTTCTGGACCTGGGGGTAGCGCGTCTTCGTGTCCGACAGGACCTCGCTGATGTAATAGACCGGCCTCTGTACAGGCAAGGCGTGCCCTTCCTCCGTGCGCTCCACGACGATCACGGCGCTGACCACCTGGGTGGTTGCGGCCACGTAGAGTTGCAGGGGTTCGCCGTCCTGCGGCGGCGTGAGGATCGGAGCGTGCGTTAGAGACGCCTTCAGCTTGTCGAGCGCATCCTGGGCCTCAGCGGTCCAAGAGAAGCGCTCGTGCTTCTTGAGCAGCCGGTAGAGGGCAGGCCCTTCTCACCGAGCCGCGAGATGAAGCGGCTTAAGGCAGCGAGGCACCCCAACACCTTCTGCACCCCTTTGAGGTCCCGGATCGGACCCATTCGCTCGAGGGCCGCGACCTTTTCAGGGTTGGCCTCGATTCCCCGCTGGGAGACGATGTATCCTAGGAGCATGCCCCGCGGCACTCCAAAGACACATTTTTCGGGGTTTAGCTTGACCCCATAGGCAGCTGAACGCGACGCCAAGGTCGCCAACCAGGTCGTCCGCCTTCCTGGTCATGACGACGATGTCGTCCACGTAGGCTTCGACCGTCCGCCCGATGTGATCCCCAAAAACGTGCTGCATGCAGCGCTGGTAGGTTGCACCTGCGTTTCTGAGGCCAAAAGGCATCGTGACGTAACAGAACGTCCCGAACGGTGTAATGAATGAAGTCGCGAGCTGGTCGGACTCCTTCATTTTTATTTGGTGATATCCCGAATAGGCATCAAGGAAACAGAGCAATTCGCACCCAGCCGTTGAATCAACGATTTGATCTATGCGTGGCAAAGGAAAAGGAACTTTTGGACATGCTTTATTAAGACTAGTGTAGTCTACACACATCCGCCACTTCCCATTCTTCTTCTTTACAAGCACAGGATTAGCTAGCCACGTAGGGTGGAATACTTCCTTGATGAATCGCGGCCTCGAGAAGCTTCCGCAGCCTCCGCTCCGATTGCCCGTCGCCGCTCCTCGTCGAAGCGGCGCGGCCGGCTGCCGCACGGCGCGGGCATTTGGCAGGATGTCAAGGGAGTGCTCGGCGACTTCCCTCGGGATGCCTGGCATGTCTGAGGGGCTCCACGCGAAGATGTCGGCGTTGGCGCGGAGGAAGTCGACGAGCACTGCTTCCTATTTGGGGTCGAGGGTGGAGCTGACCCTCAACGCCTTGCCCTCGGGGGCTGACGGGTCGAGGGGGACCCCTTTGGTCTGCTCGGCGGCCTCGAAGATGCCGACGTGCTTGGCGGCGGAGTTGAGGTCATCGTTGACCATCTTCTCCAGCGTGTTCACCAGCGCTTCATCCAGCGCCAGTGCCTCTGCATGTTCCACGCACTCGACGTCGCAGTCGAATGCGTGCTCGATGGACGACCCGACGGTGATGATGCCTTTTGGCCCGGGCATCTTCATCTTCAGGTAGGTGTAGTTGGGGACCGCCATGAATTTGGCGTAGCAGGGTCGCCCAAGTATGGCATGGTAGGCCCCTTTGAACCCCACCACCTCGAAGGTGAGGGTTTCCTTGCAGAAGTTCTTGGGGGTGCCAAACCAGACCGGCAGATCGATCTGCCCGAGGGGTTGAACCTGCTTGCCGGGCGCGATGCCGTGGAACGGCTTCGTGCTGGGCCGCATCGATCTGCCCGAGGGGTTGAACCTGCTTGCCGGGCGCGATGCCGTGGAACGGCTTCGTGCGTCGGGCCTGCTCGATCCAACCCGATCCCCATCAGGCGCAATGTATGCGCGAAGAGGATGTTGAGGCTACTGCCTCCGTCCATAAGGACCTTCGAAAACCGGGCATTCCCAATGATGGGATCGACCACCGGCGGAGCCGGCCGGGTTGGGGATGCGGTTTGGGTGGTCATCCCGGCTAAAGGTGATGACGTCCTCCGACCGCTGAGGAAGGCCGGAGGCGCCCTCTCCGCGGCGAGGACTTCGTGCCGCTCCTTCTTGCGGCGCCGGTCGACATGTCGACGGTAGGTCCCCCCAAAGATGAGGAACACATTTTCGACGGCGGGGGAAGCCACCCGCGTCGCCGTCGCCTCCGTCTTTCTTGGCCTCTGCCTCCTTCGCGGCGGCACGACCATAGAACTTCTTGAGCATATCGCACTGCTCAAGAGTGTGGTTCACGGGGGTCTTGTGGTAGGGACATGGCTTCTTCAGCATGTCATCAAACACCCCCGGGCCTCGAGGAGCCGGTCGAGGGCCCCGTCGAGCCGGGTCAATAGCGAGGGCCTCGGCGTGGCTGCCGTTGCGCCCCTGCTCGCGCGCCTCGCAGCGCGTCTTCTTCCCCTTCTTGCCCCGCTTGTCGTTGCGGTGCGGCTCCTTGGACCCGCTGCCCTTCGCGGGCGTGTCTTCGGAGCGCTTGCCCTTCTTGCCGTCGAAGATTGCCCCCACGGCTTCTTCACCGGAGGCGAAGCTGGTGGCGATGTCGAACAGCTCGTTTGAGTCCGCAGGCGGGCTGCGTCCCAGCTCGCGCACGAGGTCCCGGCACGTGGTGCCCTCGAGGAACGCGTGCACGATCTCGGACTGTGCCACGCTGGGGAGCTCCGTGCAACGCTTGGAGAAGCGCCGTATGAAGTCCCGCAACGACTCGCCGGGCTTCTGCGTGCAGGAGCGCAGGTCCCATGAGTTTCCAGGGCGCACGTATGTGCCCTGGAAGTTGCCCACGTACGTGTGGACTAGATCGTCCCAGTTATGGATGCGGGGCGGCGGGCAAGTGCTCGAGCCATGTCCGGGCCGCATCGCCCAGATGCAGGGGCAAGTTGCGGATGATCACTTCGTCGCTAGTGGCCCCGCCCAGCTGGCAGGCTAGGCGGTAGTCTTTGAGCCAGACACGGGGGTCCGTCTCCCCGTTGTACTTGACGATCGTCGGGGGCTGACGGAAGCGTTGGGGGAACGCCGCCGTGCGGATCTCCCGGCTGAACACACGGGTGCCCGGGGGCTCCGGCGTCGGGAGCGATCCTCACCGCTGTCGTAGCGTCCACCCCGTCGAGGGTGGTAACCCCTTGCTGCTCGTGCGTCCGCCTTGCTGGTGCGCCTGGCGTTGATGACGTTGCGGGCGTCGCCATCCAGCACCCTGCGCGCGTCGAGGAGTCGTTCCTTGGCTGGCGTGCGTCCTTGGTCAGCGGGTTGACCCGCGTGCACCGAGGGTTCGCCTCCTGGTGCGGGTTCATCACCCCGCGCGTCCCCCTGTTGGCGGATGCGTGAGGCCGAGCTCTCGGCCTGCTGGACGGCCGCTTGCTCGATGAGAGTCTGCACCTCGCGGTGCATGTCCCGAGCCTCGGGGGTCGAGGGTGCCGGCATGGCACGCAGCAATGTCGCGGCAGCGATGAGCTTTTGGCTCACCCGCGGCGGAGCGTCCGCGTTGTCGACGTTGGGGACGGTGTAGATGCGGTCACGGACCTGTCGACCCAGCTACCGCACGCGTTCGCCGCGCGCGGAGGCCTCCCCTGCCATCGAAGCGCGGAGCAGCCGCACCGTCCGGTATTCCTCCGCCGGCTTGGCCTCGAGCTCGCGGGCTTAGGCCGGCCGTGCGTCGACGTCGGCCCCGGCGGAGAGCGCTTGGCCCCGCGGCCAGGCGCGTAGCGATCCCTGGGGCAGGCGTGACTTCCCCGTCTCCGGCACCTGCCGCACCGGCGGCGTTGGCCGGGTCGTTGGTGATGACGGCGTAGCACTCCCGCGCGGGGTCGTATCTCCCAGTGCTGGAGTCGTCGGAGCAGCCAAACCAGTAGTCTGTGGCATCGAGGAAACGCCTGAACGCGACTGGGTCCGGTACCCCGGAGAAGTCCCACTCCGCGTACCCGTGGCGGTTGGCGGGTGGCAACGCGTCGATGGAGCCTAGGGACGATTCGTCGGCCATTGAGGCGCCGGAATCCCCGGCAACAAAGACATGGCGGCCGGGGCGGGACCGGCGCATCGTGGTGTTGACATTGTTGTTGTAGGCCGTCGTGGCGCCACGCGGCCGATGGGGGTGCGCGGTCCGAGACCGCACGCGATCCCGCGGGGGCGGTGGCGGTCGTCGTAACGCGGTGGGCGCGTCGTGCCGAGTGGCGACGCGCTCGGCTTGCCGCCGCTCGGACCGGGCACGGCGCGAACGCAGCCCGCAGCGGCGACGGCGTCGCGGCGTCGATGGGCCCGTGGCATCCGTGCCCGCGGGCGCCTGCGCCGGTGTCGTGCGTGCGGCGGAGACCAGAGCGGACCTGGCCTGGCGCTGCGCGCGAAGCTCCTCACGGTTGGTGAGGCGCATGAGATAGCCGTTCCCCGTAGCCTGAAAGTTCAGGTCCCCGAAGCGGATTTCGAACCCGGCTGGGAGGGGGTCCGAGCTACCCATGCAGTAGCGGGTACCACGGTACTCAGTGCGAATCACCATGGAGGGAGTTGGCGAAATGACCTTAGGCGCTCGCTTGCCCCACGGTGGGCGCCACCGCTCGGTGCGGAATATGGTCCCGACACTAACCAGTAGATAGCGCCGTGGTCTATCCCTCAATGGTCGATGCTAAGTAACAAGTGACACAGAGGTTTATCCCGGTTCCGCCGAGGGGGCCGTACGTCCAGCAGGGGCGTGCTCGGGGCACTATATTACTTAGCACCGGGGGTGCTTGTAGTGGGGCAAGTACAAGCAAGGCGGGAGAGGAAGTGTAGCTTCGAAGTCCCTGGTGGAGTGGCTGAAGATGTTGTGGGAGAATGAGTACGTGGTGCGTGAAGTGGAGTGTTCTCTTGTTCGTCCCTCTCCCTCCCGCGGCTGGGGGTTCACCTCCCCTTTTATAGATCAAGGGGGCAGCGGGTTACATGCACGCCGCGCTACCTAGCTGCGTGAGGGAGCACGTCGCGCTACGGTGTAGAGTGGGCGGCCGTCCGGGCGATCCTCACAGCGATCTGGTCATCATGGCCTGACTTGTACCCGAACAGTGGTGGTTCGAGGGTAGGAGAGTGGCAGATGGTGGTGGCGTCCTCTGATAGGCTTCAAGGGAGGTGCTGACGATGGCTGGTACGGGGCACAGGAGTAGGCAGAACGGCGTTCCTTCCCAACGCGCTTTACAGTGTCGGAGTGGTTGCTGCAGTGCTGGGCGTGCGCCTGCGCGCGTGGGTACGGCGGCCGCGCCGTCACAGTGGCCGGGATGGCGATCCACCGGCCTAGCGCCTCCACCTAACCCCCGTAGGGTCACGGAGAAAGTGAAATCGAGGGTGCGCCCGGCCCCCTTCGAGGGTCGGGTGCGTTAGCCGCATTGTAGTGGGCGCGCGGTGTCACGGACCGACACCGGCCGTACCGCACGGTCCATCCCCACAAAGGTGGTGGGGATGGGCTCCTCCCCGGGGAGTTGGTGCGGCGGCACGGGGGCGCGAGCCCCCGGCGCATGATGGCGCCGTCCCCGCGGCGTCGGGGCGTTAAATGCCCGTGTACGGGGCCGGCGCACATGTGCGGGGCGTCCGTGAGTGTGGCGGGCCCCGGCCGAGGGCGGGACGTACCCTCGAGCGAGACGAGTCCCGCTCGAGGGGAGTGAGCCCTCGAGCGGGGGCGGGACCGCTCGAGGGAAGAGTTGCCCCTCGATCGGGGCGGAGCCCGCCCGATGGGGCGCGCGCCCTCGAGCGGGGCGGAGCCCGCTCGAGGGGACTTCTAAGAGGGTCGTCTTGGTGGGCCGTCGGGGTCCCGCGGCGTGGGCCGTGTCCTGCATGGTTAGTCACCTGCATGGTTAGGCTTAACGTATTTCGGTACCGGGATTTATGTGAGGATTTCCCCGTTGTTTAAGAGGACCCCTAGGGCTGTCCCCGACACTAGCGACAAAGTCGTCGAGAGTCAGAGAAAGTAATGTCGTCGCCTTTAATCACGCACAGGCTACAGGTCCCAGTATCACGTGGTGACAGTGACATTACTTCGCCAGCTACCTGGGGTGCGGCTTTTGGCTATAAATAGCACCTTTGAGGCTCAAGGGAACAATCGCCAAGCATAGTTGAGCTATGAAGCCGTAGTGTAGCATTCCTATCATGCCATGGGCATGTGTTCGTCCACCAGATTGTAAAGTCTTGCACTTGTAGAAGCTTGGAGCTAGGAGAACTCTCGCGAAGTGTAGACAACATCTCTATCCTCTGAGCCATGCCTCTGCGGGGTATCAGGTAGAGTTTGGACGTGATGCTGCCCGAGCTGGGGCTATAGCAGGACGTCTCTAGTAAGCACCGGGAGTTCACTAGGGCTTGGATTTCAACGCCGAAGAGAAAGCTCGTGTCTCCATTCCAATAGTTGGAGCAGAGCATGCCTTAGGTTGCGTGCTGTTCTGCAGCTGTCCCCCCCAAGGCCGCCATCAAGGTCCTGGTGCTACGAGAAATCTCGTGACGTGCTTTACTTTGGTAAAGTAGGTCGTGGGGATGGATCTAGGTAGCACAGGCCTTGTAATATATTTGTCTTGTATCACAGGTTCGAGATCAAATGAGGTCGCAGGTGACTTGTGTACCTTCGGATTCTGGATCCAATAAGGTCGTAGACTCCATGTAATATTCGCTCTCTTCTGTCATGTACTTGGTCGATTTGGCAAAATGATTTGTACAAGACTTAAATTAATGTGACGTGGGGGCTTGCAAAATGTGTGTCCCATCATGACGACCTAATTTTATTTTTATTGTTTAGCTAACGACCTAAACTCAGAGTTTAGGTCGTGGCTGTAACCAATAAGCGACAAACCCGCCGAGATTATATCGCGAACTTATCGAAATAGAGCCTTTGAGGCGCCTTGTACGGGGGAAGGAATCGTAACGGGCAAATTATGTGGACCCCCTATAAATAGGGCGGCCCGAGGCGGGGTTGACCCCATTCCTCTTTCTTCTTCCTCGCACTTTCACTTTCACTGCTATCGCCTTCATCACGCCGTAGCAATCTTGCGACCGTCTTGCTCCCGCATGCGCATCCATCCAACCTCCAGCTTCGTCCAGCCACGTGCTAGCGCCACCACTCCGCGCCGCGCTCCTCTTGCGCATGTGTGTCAAAAACCTATGCAATGTTAGATCCAGCACAAACCCTAGCGGTGAAATGGCAGCGGAGGCGGCTTCCGTCCTGGACCCGCAGACGGCGTGGGTCCGGTCAACGATGACCATGGCCAAGATCTAGGCCTTGGTGAACCGCGGGCTACTCCGACCCAAGGAGAAGGTGGAGTGGAGGGCTGTCATTGGGGAGTAGTTCCCGAGCGAAGATGTCAAGGAGCAGGTTGTCTTCGCTTCCTTCTCCGAGCACGGCTTCAACCTCCCCGCGGGGGATTTCTTCCGCGACCTGCTGTACTACTACAGATTGGAGCTGGTACATCTTGTTCCCAACTCCATTATCATAGTGTCGACATTTATTCACTTTTGTGAGGCGTATCTGGGGATATCTCCTCGCTTCTTGTTGTGGAGGTATTTCTTTTGTGTGAAGAGCACTGGCAAGAGGTCGGGGCCAGTGGTGGCTGTAATGTTTACCTTGAGGTCGGGCCTCAAGGCGGAGTGGGTAGACAGCGACCTCCCCGACAACACTTCTGGGTGGAGGTCGGAGTGGTTTTATATCTTAGATCAGATTCCTGGGTTGCCACGTCGCACTGGCCATAAGATAGTGAAAATAAATTTGTGGGATTTAGGACTGTCGTCCCTGGATCTCAAGGAGCTCGAGGGGGTCTTGGAGCTTGTTGGCGACATGAACAAGAGAGGGGTGACTGGGGCTACTGTGGCGAGGTCGTTTTGCCGGCGGATGATCCAACTGATCAAGGATCGGGTTCACCCGGCATATGAGTACTAGGGGCAGTCGAACCCCACACGCGAGGTCTCCAAAGAGGAGATGGTGGCTAGAGTTTCCCAGATGTACTCTAGGGAAGTGAAGGTTAAAAAGTGCCCTAAGGCACACTCGTTGAAGAGGCCAGCTAATCCAGTAAGATCCTAAGATCTGCCTTTTGGTCGTTTTACTTGCACCTAATTTTGTTTAGGTCGTGTAAATGTCTTGATCATCTGTGTGCAGGAGTGCGAGCTTCAATGTGGTGCCCAACGCCTATCCCTGAAGGCAAGCAGCACCGGAGGAAGCTTAGGTCGGATAAGTAGAAGCCTCCAGCAGGTCGTCTGCTGGAGTTTTATGAGTCTGACTTGTCGGTGGAGGCCAACGAAGATACCAGTGATGAGGCCGGAGATGGTGATGCCGGGACAGGCCCGGATGCTGGTGGCGCTGTGAAGTCACGGCGTAGAACTAGGTCGATAGTGGGAAAGAAGTCGGCTTCAGCTGTCGCTGCTGCCATCTTTGCGGTGAAGGTCGCAAAGAAGAAGAGGAAGAAGAGGAAGAAGAAGAAGAAGAAGAAGAAGAAGAAGAAGAAGAAGAAGAAGAAGAAGAAGAAGAAGAAGAAGAAGAAGAAGAAGAAGAAGAAGAAGAAGGGCCGCTTCCCCTCCGGCGGTGGTCACTCCGTCGATTCCAACACCTCGCTCACGGGAGGTCTAGTCGGAAGAGGAGGAGGAGGAGAAGTAGAAGGACGAAGCGATCGAGGAGTTGCTAGTCACCGAGGATCTACCGGCAAGGAGGTCGGAGAGTCCTGCTACCAAGAGGCAGTGGGAACTAGTACAGAAGACGTCGGAGGATGCCCTCCGACGTGGTTTGGAGGCGCAGCATGCAGCTACCGCGGCACAGGCAAGGATGCCCGCGACGATTCGTCCTCGGGTATTTAAGCCGAAGGCTCGGATCCCCGTTGCCATGAGGTAAATTCTTGAGAGCTCATTCTTCTTGTTATCTTGCCAATGCTTATCTTGACGATGTGTTTGCCGTGCAGGCCCGTGGCGGAGCCACAAAGGGGTCATAATGCCCTGTCTTCCCTCTCCTGCACGAGGTCGCCTAAGCCGCAGGTCGTGGGGGAGGCGCTTGCTGATGACGCGTGTACTGCCACTCCACCGCGAGGGGCGGCTGAGAGGAGGGCGACTTCACCTCCAGTGGTGGATTCAAAGGTGGGCGCAGGTTCTGTTGGGGACGTCGGTGCGATGACCCCTCCTGAGGTTATTGACGTCGACGCCATCAATGCTCAACCTACTGAGGTCCTGGTGTGGGACCAGCCTCAGATTGACCAGGGGCCAGCAGGTCCAGGGACATCCGCCGTACAGGTACCTCCCACATCATCTTCAAGCGCGAGATTGCCACGTCGTGAGATTAACTAAAATCACACTCCTTGGCAGGAGGACTGGTTCGAGGATGACGAGGACATGTGGGCCTTGCAGGCCAGCATTGTTATGATTAACAATGCGTTAACAGTGAGTTATCTCATGACTTGTTTCTACTTGAAGATGCATGGTTGAAATGTTACTGATGACCTTGTTGTTTTCTTACAGTCCCTGGCGAAACGTGCCAAAGGCCGATCCGACCTGCTGAAGGATGCGACCGAGAAGGAACAGCGGATCCTAGACCTTGAGCGAGAGCTCAAAGAGGTCCGTGAGGCGGCAGTGCCTGAAAAGAAAAGGCTCGAGGACGAGCTCGCCGAGGAGAGGCGCAAGGCCGTATAGGCCACTGCGCAATTCAACACCATGTCCATCGGTAGGTCGATTCTTCCTATTGATGATCTTTATTGAGGAGTAGGTCGTTTGGCGATATGCTAAATGTTGCATCTTGCAGACTTCCGTAACCGCGAAGAGGAGCTGAAGAACGCTCTCGCAGCCTCCAAGAGCAAGGCTCGGGATTTGGAGATATCGCTTCGGGAGGCCAAGGCCGGGGGCCAGGAGCTCAAACGGGCGATGAAAGAAGCCACAGACATTGAGTACGCCATATCTCAAAAGTTGGCTTATGAGACAGGAGCTTGTCGGGGCCTTGAAGCCGAATTCGAAGTTGTTTTGAAGTCATTGCAGAGTGACCAAATCGCCATTGCAGGGTACGAGGTGGAGCTGAATGACCTCAAGGGCGCTGCCAACTATGCAACGGCTTGCATGGCCATTCCATCGGAGGGGGAGGAGCAGCAGTCCATTGTTGATCGCCTGATAGACACTCCTAACAGGCTCTTGACCTTGCTGAGGGGGACGAGCTTGGTAGCTGTGACTGATGCATTGGTGAGGGTTAAGTATCACTATCCCGACGTCGATATGGCTAAGATCGCGGGCGGCTCTGACACCACGAAGGACCTCAAGGCCTTAGAGCTCGAGGTTGAAGACACCGCCAATGAGGTGATGTAGAACATCAACTATGAAGGCGATGATGGCGAACCATAGTCTTGGACTAGGAGCTATACCTCCTCCTCCTCTCATAATTATGTAAACAATGTTTTTGGAAGTATCTTTGAAAAGACCTTAATGAAATACTTGCCTTTTGCCTACACGAGCTTAATTAATCTTAGTAGATAATGATGTCTTGTGTTCTTGACTTGCTAACCACTACTCACAGAGAGGCTAGCTTACTGACCTCCACAGCTCGGCGTGGAGGCAGTGAGGTCGGCACGCGAGGGAGGAGCCTAGGGCTCAGGTCTGGCGACCTTTTTGATCAAGCATGCTCATAGTGGCAAGAGGCTTCATACTCATTAGAGATGGTGTCCTCAGGTCGTATGACCCCTAGGTTGGCTTTGAGCCAAGCCCCCGAGCATGTCGAGGGGGGGGGTTATTGTATGAGGGAGGAGAAGGTAGTGCTCAACTCATAGCAGATGACTGCTTGAAATATTTATGTATTTAATCTCAAAAAAGGTACAAAAAAAGAAATACATATGTTAAATTTAAAACTATTCTACGGATAGAATTTTCTTAGATGCTCCACGTTCCATGGGTTGGGTACTCCCTGCCCGTCGCCCCACTGGAAACGATATGTTGCCGGGCTGATGACCTCAGTGACGATGAAGGGTCGCTCCCAAGGGGTAGAAAGCTTGTGCATGCCGTCGGTCTTCTAGATGCTCCTAAGAACGAGGTCACCAACGTTGAAGGAAGTTTCCTTAACGTTGCTATCATGATAGCATCGGAGCCGTTGGTCGTGACGAGCTTGTCTCATAACAGCAGCGAGTCTTTGTTCTTCAAGGCTGTCGAGGTCGATGCGACGTGTTTGCTTGGCATCTCCTTCCTCATAGAATTGGATGCGTGAAGCTCCGAAGGCGACGTCGGTAGGTAGTATAGCTTTACCGACCAGATTGTTGGACGCAGCGTGGCAGCCACAATCGCCGCCGTGGATCTCAGCTAAGAGCTGGAGCCCTTCTGATCATAGGATACACTTCATCAAGATCCTGTAGATGCAGCTTTTCTATATAGGTCGGAACCAATCACGACATAGTTAGCGCTTCCCCGCGTGGTATGCTCTCACTCTGTTTTGTCATCGGGGACGAGCTGGTCGAGTATGAAGTCTATGAAGGGCTTGCGCCAATCATTTTCTTTCTCATACATCAGCACATCGCGGGGGGTGCTGAGCATTGATCGCTTGAGGGTGGTTCTGGGTTGTCTGGGTCCAGAAGCTTGATTGAAGGTTTGCGTAGGTCCTGGATGAACACGCCTGCTGGAACTAGAGCTCGTCGAGAGCCTAGTTTGGAAAGCACATCGGCGGCGACATTGTTGTTTTGTGGAACGTGCTAGAATTCGATCCCCTCGAAGTGGCCTTCGAGTTTGCGAATCTCAGCGCAGTAAGCATCCATTGTGTCCTTGACGTAGTCGCACTCTTTGTTGACTTGCTCGATGACAACCTTGGAATCTCCAAAAGCCAGTAGTCGCTTGATGCCAAGGGACACTGCTATTCGGAGCCCGTGGATCAGGGCTTGATATTCTGCACCGTTGTTGGAGGCCTTGTAGTAGATTTGCATAACGTACTTGAGCTGCTCTCCCTGGGGATAGATAAGTAACACGCCTGCACCCGCTCCTTCAAGGTTGAGGGTGCCATCGAAGTACATTATCCAGTGTTCAGGCCCCTCCTTGGGAGGGGGCATCTGGATCTCAGTCCATTCAGACACAAAGTCTGCGAGGATTTGTTACTTGATCACTTGCCTGAAGCAAAATTCGATTTCAAACTCTCCAAGCTCGACTGACCATTTGATGATGCGGCTGTAGGCGTCGCGGTTGCGGATGATTTCTCCTAGTGGAAACGAAGATGGAACCACGATCTTGTGAGCCTGAAAGTAATGGCAAAGCTTTCTCGACGTAATCAGGAGTGCACAGAGCAACTTCTGCGGTTGCACATAATGTGTTTTAGCGTCGGCCAGGTCCTCTCTTACGTAATACATAGGTCATTGAACAGGATAGACCTGCCGTTCTTCCTCTCGCTCGGCGATGAGAACTGTGTTGACCACATTGGTGGTGGCAGAGATGTAGAGTAAGAGCGTTTCCTTTGGGATTAGAGGTGTCATGATCAGCGGTGTTGTCAAGGACTCTTTGAGAGCCTCGAACGCTTTCTGGGCCTCGTCACCCCACACGAACTTGTCGGCCTTCTTCAATAGCTTGAAGAAGGGCAAGCCTTTTTCGTCGAGTTTGCTGATGAAATGACCTTGAGCCACCATCATCCCTGTGAGCTTCTTGATGTCTTTCTTGTTGGATGGCTTGGCCATCTTACGTATAGTGTCGACCTTCGCAGGGTGAGCTTCGATGCCTCGGTGCCCGACCATGAAGCCCAGTAGCAATTCGAAAGGTACACCGAAGACACACTTTGTTGGGTTGAGCTTCCACTGGAACTCTCATAAGTTGGTGAAGGTCTCGGCAAGGTGTGCGATGAGCTTATATTCCTATGTGGTTTTGACGACCACATCGTCTACGTAGGACTCGACATTCTTCCCGATCTGTGATGCTAGGCACTTCTGAATTGCCTTTTCATATGTGGCTCCAACATTTTTCAGGCCAAAGGTCATGACCTTGTAGCAATAGATGCCTTGAGGCGTTATGAATGCCGTTTTATCTTCATCGTCAGAATGCAGGGCTATCTGGTGGTACCCTGAGTAGCAGTCGAGGAAGCATAGTAAGACGCTACCAGCCGTGGAGTCCACGACCAGGTCGATACGAGGAAGAGGGAAAGGATCCTTCGGGCAGTGCTGTTGAGGTCGGTGTAATCGATACACAACCTTAATCCGCCAGTTTTCTTTGGTACGAGAACCGGGTTTGCGAGCCAAACGGGTGTTTACATTCTCTGATAAATCCTGCAGCTAAGAGCTTACAGACTTCTACTTCTATTGCTTGTTTTCTATCTTTTGCAAATCGTCAGAGCTTTTGGTTGATAGTTCGTGCGGTCTTGTTGACTTCAGGTGCATGCTCAGCCAGCTCCCTGGGGACACCAGGCATATCGGATGGACTCCATGTGAAAATGTCAGCATTGTCCCTGAGGAAACTGGTGAGCGCGAGTTCCTATTTGTGGTCGAGGTCGGCCACGATGACAACTTCCTTGGATGCGTTGGGCAGGCCGAGGCAAACCTTCTTGACAGCTGGACTTGTGTCCAAAGCTGTGCTTGTACACTTTTGCTCTGGTACCTGCAGAGTGGTTTGATCGACCTTGGCAGCCTGGGCGACCATGACCGTTGCTGCCACTTTTATCGCTCAATCTTTGGAGAGCTTGACGGTAGCGCTTTCACAGTTGTAGGAGACCATGATGTTCCTGAGGACGGAAAGGATTCTGTTTGGCGCTGGCATCTTCATGATGAGGTAGGTGTGGTTTGGTATGGCCATGAACTTGGGGAGCATAGGTCGTCCGAGGATGGTGTGGTATGATGAGCGGAAGTTCGCGACCTCGAATGTCAAGTATTCTGTATGGAAGTTCTCCTCCGTGCCGAAGGTGACCGGTAGGCATACACGACCTATGGGGTACGCAGCCTTGCCGGGCACGACCCCATAGAAGGGCTCATCGCAGGCGGTCATCTTGCTGAAGTCGAACTCCATCTTGCGCAGTGTCTTTGTGAAGATGATATTCAAGCTGCTGCCCCCATCGATAAAGGTCTTAGGCAGGAAGGCCCCATTGACTATGGGGTTAATGACTAGGGGTAAGTCCCGGGGTCAGGAATGTGAACCCAATGATCTTTCCTGGCGAAAGTGATTGGGAATTCAGACCAACGCAGAGGTCGCGGGTTCTCAGTGTTGACATGCCCGATCTACCTGGCATTAGATCGGGTCTTCCTGTTGCCTTTGATCGCTTGGCGACCTCCAACGATGAAGTTGATCTTGCGGTTGGCCTTCTGAAATGCGCCATTAGGGTTTCCCCTTTGGGCGGTGGCAGTGGAGTTCGTTCCTTCCGGTTGTTTTCATGGTGATTGTGGTCGTGCTGGCGACGTCGATCATCGCGTTGGTCATCTCGCCGATCATTGCACTGGACGTTGTGGTGATCATCCCGACGATCATTCCTGTGGTCGTCACGCCTGTCGTTGCGATCATCGCGATGGTAGTTGTCGCGTCTATCATGGAGGCGGTTGTCGCGACGATAATCACGTCGATCCCTGTCATCAGTGCGAGGATATGGCCTGCGATCATGGTAATCTCGTCGATCAGGTTGACGGTTACGGTTGTCGAAGCGTTGGCCACTGCTCCGTTCGTCGTTGGTGTTTCTCCTGGTCTTCTTGGAGGTAGACGGTACTCCAAGGGCGCGCTTCAGCTGTTCGCACTCTCTCATGGTGTGCTTAGCGTCGCGGTGAAATTGGCACTAGTCGTCCATGACCATGTTGAAGTCGCCTTCAAGGAAGGTGGAAGGTCTTGGAGGATCTGCCACATAGGCTTCGCCTGAAACGACCCCGATTTCCGCGGACGGAAACCCGACTCTTAGCACCTCGGTGGTAGTCCCAGGAGGGCTACCACGTGCAATCCCTGTCTCAGCGATGCCATAATCCATACAGAAAGATAAAAACAATAAAGTAGAGTACATCATTTATTATATTACATTAATCAGAGTACATCTCTTCGGCACATGCCGGGTACAAGTCAATCGGGACTGAATCAAACATAAATAAAACGTCTAGCAGCGACTCCATGAAAGCGCGGGAAACTCCATATCCGCAGGCAGCTCGAGTGTAGGAAGAGCTCTAGTCCATCCATCCGTCGTTGTCGAAGTCGTAGTCCGGCTCTGTGTCAGAGGCGCCAGGGTCTACCCGATAAGCGGGTAGGTCATGTCAGCTTCCCAACAAAGAGGCAAAAGCGGTGTATATTCTACTATGCATGAGTTATCCCTATTCTGGCTGTAGAAGGTTTAAGCAAAGCAGCATAGCAACATACAAGGTAAGCAGAATTCAGCTGAGAGGTCCACACATCAGGGGTCCTCACCCCGCTCAAGGGTAACCACACCAAAACTCCGGATCTCAACCTCGATCCAAATCCCAACTCTCATCTGCGATGTGGCGCCCACCTGCTCCTATCCCCACATCTCAACGGCCGAAGCCGCGCTCACACACTCGGGGGAGAGAAGAAGCACAAGAGAAGAGTAGCTAGTCAGGTGAGAGATCGAGACTGTCCATAACCAGTGGACACGGACTATAGCTATAGGGTTAACACTCTGCAGAGGTTGTACAACTGTACCCGCCCGAATAGGACCGGAACCGGCCGTCACCGGTACCCGACCCTACCATGCGGCTGAAGGCCAAGTAAGTGGATAGTACCCTCCTTCGTCTCCGAGCACAGCCCCGGCCTCCGCGGCGAGCTCATACTACCCGCGAGAGGTCCCTCGAAGCTGTGGAACCCTTCCCCGGCCTCGCCGGGGCAAAGTCTACTGAGGAGGGAAAGACCACTCCCGACACGATCACACCGATCCGCCTACAGAAGGGGTGCTATCCACTACAAGTCTCACCCCGCACCCCTGCCCAATACAAGGCGGGCGGTTTGTACGGAAATAGTCATCCGAAGCAAGGTCAACTGACCATCTCCATCCCACACGACACGTTCCTCGGGTTAGAGGCCAGATCGCATCTTCCCTCGGCAGACGTTCACAAGTAACCAAGCGGCTCGCTCCCGCCAAAACACAGCAAGGAGATACGCACCCAGAACACACGCTAGAAACACACCGAGATATCCGCATCTCAGTCCAAGCCCAGAGTACCATCCATAATCAAGCAACAAAAGTATGGACAGTTGAGGTAAGGGACTAGCTAGGGGTCTATAGCTAGTCCCGCAGGAAGTAAAACAAAGAAACAGGGTATAACAAAGCATCAAGGCACGGCTATTAAAGTAGTTATGCAATTCATCAGAGTAATGCATATAAAGTAAAGCACTAGCAGCTACATAACAACATGGGTTCTACATGGTTGGGAGTGACATGACACCTTCGTTGCCGTTGAAGCAGTCGCTGTCCGGAGCAGTGTACTCGGGGTTCTCCGTGTCCTCCTTGTCGAAGCTCGGGTCTGCGGCACGAGATTCGACACGAAAATAAGAATACGGTGCAAATCTAAGCAATAACTCCAATTAAGAACCAAATTTAAAATATCCAAAAGAGTTCGAACTACCTACAATCAGCATGGTTTCGAAAATACGAGTTTATAGAAATTAGTTTTATAATTTTCTGTGCTTCCTATAAATTGTTATGAATTTTTAAAGGTTAAAACCATTTATTAAAAACTTCTGGAATTTATCTCAGAAAAAGAAAAGGGATTTTAGAAAAGATGTCGCTGACGTCAGCATGACGTCAGCGACCCGCGGCTGTCGGGCCGAAATGGGCCAGAAGCGTCACTGGGCCGTGGGTGGCCTAGTGGACTTGATCCAGATCGATGGTGGGTCGCGGCCTAGAAGAACCAGGCAACATAGCCCAGCAGAAAAAACATCGGAAGTCCGGAAAACATCCTCCATCTCCCTTCTGCGCTGGGCCGGCGGCCTGCTAGGGAATTAGTTGGGCTTATGGCCCAGTTCCGGCCGGCGGCCCATTCCTCATATTAAAACACGTTCATAGTAAGCCCGCACACCAAGTGTCGACGCTTTTCCTGGCAAACCCGCGGCCGCGCGGCGCGTTCTTGCGCCGGCGAGTTCCCTGTCCGCCGGCGGCGTTCCCTCATCTCGCTGGGGTGCGAGCAGATGGGTCGCCTCCGTGCTCCACACCTGGACGGCAAGCCTTGCCAAAAACCGGCCCACGGGGGAGGGGCCGACCCGCGCGACGCGTAGCGCGCAGGCGCGGGGGTACGGCGACGCCACGGCTACGTCGTCCGTCTGGTGGCGCGGTGAGCCTGGGTCCACGCGTTGGGGTGCGCTCGACCCTGGGCTTCCGCCCGCCCAACCTGGAAGAAGATTACACCACGGCACGAAGGCCGGATTCCAGGAATTCCAGTGCTGCGCACGACGCGTCGTTGAAGGCCGGCGCGTCGGGCGTTTCAACGGCGAGGTCGTGGCCGCGGCGCGCTGGGGTGCGGCCGGCCAGGACACACGCGCTTATCCATGGTTCGGAAAGGAAAAACCACGGCTCGACGGCCGGTATTCCGCAGCCCGGGGCTCGGCGCGTCGCCACCTCGCGGCACGGCGGCGCGTCGAGGGGTTTCCCCTCGGCCTGGCGAACTGGGGTGCGGCGTGACGCCAACACCAGGAGCGCTCGTCTGCGCGGCTTGGGGTAGCCGCGGTGCAAGGCCTCCTCTGTTCAACACATCGCAACGTCGAGACCTCGTCGTTCATCGCACGGCGACGGCGGCGTTCAAGAGCACGAACGGCCCAGGAGCTCCATCCATCGCGGCACGGCAATTCTGTGGCTCGATGGCCAGCACCCAGGCAAGAGATTAACAGCGACGCGTCTCGGCGTTCGCGGAGCTAACACAGGAAAAAGACCAAGGGGGAGAAGGGAGTAGAGTGGCCGGGCGGTGCTCACGGTGGGGCGGCGGTGTAGTCGTGGCCGGCTTGGGGTCGTCGGTGGCGTGGCGATGGTGTTCAGGGCAGTGTAGGCGTTCCCAGTGGAGTAGGTGTTCACGCCGGCAAACGTCTCCCGCAGCTCCGGTCCGTGCTCCCGCTCCTCGTTCCCGGCTCCTTTCTCTCCCGGCGTGGCGCAGCGGCGGCGCGCTCCTCCCCTGGCACGTCGTCGGTGTGCCGGTGTGGCCGCGTCCCTCCTCGGCCCGGCGCAGCGGCGACGCCTCCTTCTCCTCCCTCTCACGGCGCCCTCTCAGGTGGAGTGCAAAGGGAAAACCCCAATGGGGTTGGTAGCTTGGACGGCTGGCCCTCTGCCTCCCCCCCCCCTCGCTTTTGAACCCTGGCACCGCAACGGCGAGGCGAAATCCCCCTAGGCGCGCCCGGCTTGGATCGCCGGGCGACCGGCGCGCGCCGCTCCCTCCTTTGCGCAGGCTAGGACACAGGGGTGTGTGGCGTGGGGGTAAAAGGGGTTTTTCCCGTCCGGTCCGTGTTCGACTCGCGCATGAGGGCGCCCGATCCCTCGGCGTGCGGGCCGCCGGGCCGGCGCGGCCGTCCCATCGCGCGCCCCCTGCGCGATGCGGCTCGGTTGACCCGCCGCCGGGTAAAGGCGAAGGAGAAAGGGAAGAGGGGAAGGGGAAAACGGTGACTGACGAGTGGGCCCTGCCCAGCAGTGAAAGGGACGAGCAAATGGGTGAAAGGGTTTGGCTGCTGGGCTGATGAGGCCGGTTGGGTCGCTGGGCCGACGCGGTTGTTGGGCCCGCAGCGGGCTTTTGGGATGGCTGGCCCAGTAGAGGTTCAAAGCTTAGGAAAAAGATTTTGGATTAAAAGCTTTATATTAAATTTGAATTTGAATAAATCCCAAATTCAAACCACACACAATAAAATCCAGATAAACCAGAAAAGTCCAACTCACATATTTTACGGTAGTTTGAATATATGTTTTTATAAATGGGTTAATCTGGTGGAGAATTCAGAAGAGGGCTAGCAATTTGGCTCGAAAATTGATAGCACTCAATTTCAGTCAAAAAGTTTTTAATTTTCGCAAAATTTACACACCTAAATTCCTGGGTTGTTACATTCTCCCCCACCACCGAGAATCGTCCTCGACATTTAGTCCTCGACCTCCTCCGTGAACAAGTGAGGGTATTCTTTTATGAGATCAGCTTCCTTCTCCCAAGTCGCTTCCCGCTCTGTATGGTTGCTCCACAACACTTTACAGAAGGGAATGGTTGTTCTCCATGTCTCCTTGACGGCTCGGTCCAAGATTTTCTCAGGATATTCTGCATACTCAAGGTTGTCTTGCAGGTCAAGCAACTCCATGGGCACTTGCTTAGCTTCCACTGCCTTCTCACTCTTTTTCAGCTGTGACACGTGAAACACTGGGTGTACTCCTGCCATTGTCTCGGGTAGCGCAAGCTGGTAGGCCAGACTTCCAATCCTTCGGGTGATAGGGTACGGTCCTACGTACCTCGGTGCAAGCTTTCCTTTCACCAAGAACCTCTTAGTTCCTCGGAGCGGTGAGACTTTCAAGTACACTCAGTCTCCAACTGCAAAAGTCAACTCTCTTCTTCTTTTGTCGGCATAGCTCTTCTGACGGCTTTGAGCAACCTTCCGGTTCTCACGAACTTTCTCAATTTTCTCCTCTGCTTCCTCAATGATTTTTGGCCCAAACAATGCCCATTCTCCTACCTCCGACCAAGCTAGTGGGGTTCTGCACTTCCGCCCGTAAAGGGCTTCAAAGGGAGCCATCCGAAGACTCGCTTGAAAGCTGTTGTTGTACGAGAACTCTGCAAACGGCAAGCTGCTTTCCCAATCGGTGCCATAGGTGAGTGCACACGCTCGTAGCATATCCTCCAGCACCTGGTTGACCCTCTCTGTCTAACCATCTGTCTATGGGTGAAAGGCTGTGCTGTAGTTGAGAGTGGTGCCCATAAGTTTGTGAAAACTCTGCCAAAACTTGGAGACAAATTGTGGCCCTCGATCGGATACAATGCTTCTGGGTGCCCCGTGCAGCCTGAGTATGTGCTCTACGTACAGTTCTGCTAGCTCCTCGGTTGCGTACCGGGTTTTTACCGACACAAAGTGAGCTACTTTGGTCAGCCTGTCCACTATGACCCAAACCGAGTCGTTCCCTTTTGGTGTCCGAGGAAGTCCCACCACAAAGTCCATGGAAATGTCCTCCCACTTCCAAACTGGAATAGCCAACGGCTTCAACAACCCTGCAGGTTTCTGGTGTTCGATCTTCACTCTGCTACAGGTGTCGCAACATGCCACGTAGTGTGCTATATCCTTCTTCATGTCCTTCCACCAGTATCTGATCTTTAAATTTTTGTACATCTTGGTGCTGCCTGGGTGGATCGAGTACCTCGAGTCGTGAGCTTCTCTCATGATCTGCTCTAAGAGTGCCTTATCTTGAGGTACACAGATCCGTTCATTCAACCACACGGTGCCTTGTTCATCTACCCGGTAGTCTTCTGCTTTACCCTGCTTCATCAGTTCTCGCAAAGCTTTGATTTCTGCACACGACTTCTGGGCTGTTCGGATTCGTTCCTCCAGGTCGTAGGTCACTTGCAGCTCGTTAACTTGGCCTTGGTCTACAATCTCAATCCTCAGCTTTTCTAGCTCTTCATGCAGAGCAGGTTGCTCTTCTCTCACCATGAGGTTGTTGCAATAAGTTTTCCGGCTCAGTGCATCTGCCACGGCGTGGGCTTTGCCTGGGTGGTAGTTGATCTCGACGTCGTAGTCCTTGATCAGCTCTAACTATCGCCTCTGCCTCATGTTCAACTCTGTCTGGGTAAAGAAGTACTTCAGGCTCTTGTGGTCGGAAAACAGCTCACACTTGTTTCCTATCAGGTAGTGTATCCAGATTTTGAGTGCATGCACAACAGCTGCCAACTCCAAGTCGTGTGTCAGGTAGTTTTCTCGTGTTTCTTCAGCTACCTGGAAGCATAAGCCACAACTTTCCCTTCCTGCATCAGCACACATCCAAGTCCTTGCTTCGAAGCGTCGCAGTAGACCACGAAGTCTTTCTTGATATCTGGCAAGGTAAGCACTGGGGCTATGGTGAGTCTCTTTTTCAGCTCCTGGAAGCTCTTCTCACACGCTTCTGACCACTCGAACTTTGTGTTGTTCTTGAGCAACTCTGTCATTGGCTTTGCGATCTTGGAGAAGTTCTCAATGAACCTTCGGTAGTAACCTGCCAACCCAAGGAAGCTTCTGACGTCTGTCACGTTCAACGGCTGCTCCCACTTGGTCACTGACTCTACCTTCGACGGATCCACGGCTATCCCCTCTGCTGACAACACGTGTCCCAAAAACACGACCTTCTCCATCCAGAACTCGCACTTGCTGAACTTTGCGTATAGTTTTTGCTGCCTCAGCCTCTCTAGCACGACCCTCAGGTGCTCCTCGTGTTCCTCCGTGGTTTCAGAGTATATCAAGATATCGTCGATAAACACCACCACAAATCTATCCAACTCTTCCATTAAGACCTTGTTCATCAAGTTCATGAAGTAAACAGGGGCGTTGGTCAGCCCGAAAGAAACCACCACGAACTCGTACAAGCCGTACCGTGTGGTGAAGGCTGTCTTGGGAATATCCTGCTCTCGGATCTTCATCTGGTGGTAACCTGACCTCAGGTCGATCTTGGAGAAGAACTTTGCCTTTTTGAGCCTATCCAGCAGGTCCTCGATTCTGGGTAGCGGGTACTTATTCTTGGTTGTCATCGAGTTGAGCGTGCGGTAGTCTATGCACATCCTCTTGGTACCGTCTTTCTTCTCCACAAAGGGCACAGGCGAACCCCACGGTGAGGCACTTGGCCGAACAAACCCTTGCTCGAGCAGCTTCTTGAGCTGCTTCTTCAACTCGTCAAGCTCATCGGATGACATCCGGTACGGACTCTTTGCAACGGGTCCCGCCCCGGGCATCAGCTCAATCACAAACTCCACGTTTCGGTCTGGGGGTAACTCCATAAGCTCCTCTGGAAACACGTTCGGAAACTCACAAACCACTGGAATTTCTTCAATTTCTTTTCCACTCATGTTGCACATCATCGTAGCATCCTTCGGACTCTGTGGTTCGATCCGCACTTTAGTTCCACTAGGGTGTTCTAGCTGTATAACCCTGGGGTTGCAAGAGACTATCCCGTTGTGCTTTGCCAACCAATCCATCCCTAGGATCACATCTATCCCGGTAGACTCCAAAACTGTCAAGTCTGCCGTGAACTGTTGCCCCTCAAACACTATCCTCACTCCCCTGCACTCTAACGTACTCCTCTTCTCTCCTAGCGGAGAGCTAGTCAAGATAGGCCTTGGTCGAGGCTTAGTTGGTAAGGACCTTTCTTTAACAAACATGGTAGAAATATACCAAAACTGAGCTCTAGTATCGAACAAAACAGTTGCCAAAACTGAGTCAACAAGGAACTCACCAAGTGTGACGTCGGGTGCGGCTGCTGCATCCTCGGCGGTGAGGTGGTTCAGACGACCTCGAGTAGTGGCGGCCGAGCGGTCCTCTCTCTTGTGTACGGGGTGGCCGTCCTCCCCGGTGCTTTGGTGGCTTGGGCGGGGTCCGGACCCGAGAGCGGCAGGTTCGACTCCCCGGTGGCGCTGCTTGTGGACACTCGAACGACTTGTGTCCAACTCCGATGGCGGTTGAAGCAAGTCACCTTGGCTCGTCTCGCCGACCGCGGTGGTGGTCTCGGACTCCGGTTGTTGTCCTCCACTCCCGCACGGGTTGGCTCGCTCGCGGGCCGAGACTGAGTGACGTGGTGCCTCTGTTGTGATCGGTGGCCACGAGCGTAACCCTCGTCCTCTCGCCTCCGAGGTGGACACGAGCGTCCCTGCCTGGTCTGTGCGCTTGGACTTGCTTCCACGAACCTCCATGTACTCGAGCCTCGACCTCTCAACGATCAGTGCCTTGTCGATAATGGAGCGAAGTGTCGGGCAGTCGTGTGCGGACAAGTGGTGTGCCATCCCCTTGTGCAGCCCCTTCCTTAACCAGTAAACTTTCTTCTTCTCTGTGTCGGTGTCGTCTGGCACGTACCTCATCAGCTCTTGGTAGCAGTTGGCGTACTCCTGCACTGACATACTTCCCATCTTGAGGTGCCTGAACTCGTCAGCCTTTCTGTCCATCACTGCCTCTGGAATGTGGTGGCTCCTGAAGGCCTCCACGAACTTGTCCCACCCGATGTGCAACGGGTCCGGGTGCGAGTCACAGTAGCTATCCCACCACGCACTGGCTGTGCCGATCAGCTGGTGCGCTGCCACGGTCACACACTCCTCCTCAGTGAGCTCAGTCAACTCCAGCTTCTTCTCAATCTCCCGTAGCCAGTTGTCCGCGTCCATCGAGTCTGCTGAGTGGTCGAAAGTAGGCGGTCGCAGCTTGTTGAAGTTCTCAACCTTCTTCTGGAAGCCCTCTGGCGCGTTGCGGTGCTGACCCCTGTGGTTGTTGTTGTTCTGAGCTAGCCACTGGGTGATCGTCTGCATCAGCTGGGTCTGTACTGCCATCACGTCGGCCAAGTTCGGGGGAGGTGGCGGTGGTGGCACCTCGTGTCCCTGAGCCTGGCCTGCTCCTCCCTCGGGCTGGGGTACCTGCTCCTGCTCCTGAGCTTCCTCGTCGTCGTGCACGGGTCCTCGACCGCCAACTCGACCTCCTCAGCCTCCTCGGCCTCCGCGGCCTGCCAGGCCCCCGCGGAGCCCTCCTCGTGGCGCGTGACCTCCACGGCGCCCGCGGCCTCTCGCTCCTGCTGGGTTAGGGGCATCCTCCCCCCCGTTGTCCCCAGCGACCTCCTCGAAACGGGCCAGGAGTCGCCCGGACCTCCTTGCCCCCGACATCTGTTCCAGTTGCAAGAGTTAGTAGTGGTAGGGAGAATATTATTAAGGTTATTAACTATAAAGGAGTAATCCTGCTAACAATCAAAGAATTCATTCAGACATAAAGAAGCATGAAATCCGAGAAAAACCATGAAGATCCATGTCACTCAATCATTGCCACCATACAAAAGGGTTGCATCTGGAGGTTTACTCCAACGACCTTCGAGGGTACACGGCAACACATCACGCTAACGCATGGCACATCATGGGGTAGCTACTACAGGCATGACAACATAAGCGGTAGCATTACATCTATCTCATTAAATCGACTCAGAATCTACTGCTAGATCTCTACTCCCATCACGGGGTACTCTGAGGTGCCTCTGGGCTGGAGTCTGGTGGAACTGAGTAGAACGGTGGTGAGTAAGCCCGTGGGTAACCCGGCATCCTGATCGCCGGTCCTCCGTAGTAGTCTCGGGTATCCTGGAGAGCACGGTCCATCTCTACTGTGTCCTGGGAGCCTCTCGGGTACGGGCGTAGACGTGGTAGGAGCGTCGGGGGTAGCTCAAAGGTCTCTGTCTCAGTCGTGGTCCCTTCTTGGGTGGTAGCTGCGCGGAAAGCTCCTCCAACTCTCTCAGCCTCTGCTGGTCGGAACGCTCCCAGGCCGTGCGGGTCCTGGCAACTCGGTCTCTCTCCTCGTAGACCAGCCCACCGAGGTAACACAAGTGGTGGTAGTTGTGTCGACTCGCCTCCTGTAGGTCCCACATCCTTACTTGATAGTAAGTTGCTGCAGCTCCAACCGAATCCAACTGCTCCCTCGCCTCTGCAAGCCTCACTCTGTCTTCGCGCGTGGCCTCTACTGTAGCCCGGTGCAACTCTTGCGCTGTCCTCAGCCGTGCCTCCAGTGTGGCGATCCTCCTGGCGTCCCTCTCGGTGCTAGCTCTGGCTGCGGCCAGCCCGAGCTGTACCAGCTCACCGTTCCTCTGGTGAGACTCCTCCAGCCGGTCGGCTAAGTCCACCCTCTCCATCTCCAGGTCCTGAGCCAACTGCAGACACTCATCCCACTTCCACCTCAGGTAAGCGATGTCACTGTCCGCCCAGAAGAGCGCCTGGTCCTGGGCCAGGATGCACCGTCTGGCTGCGTGCATCTTCTTGTCCTCCTCCACTGAAGTCACCTCAAGGTACTGCGCTCGGTCGCTCGTGTCCCAGTGACTCGGGTCGTAGACCCCCGTCGGAAGCACGCTGAACGGGGTGTCCTTAAGCTTCTCCCCAAGCTGGACACAGACCTCCTTGAGAGCTCGGCGTGCGCAAGTCTGGTGTGCCTCCATGGTCGAACTCTCAAAACAGTGCACCTTAACCTCCTTGAACTCTGGCACCCGTGGGTCCACCGGTACCGTGACGGTCATGAAAGTGGCAGACTGGTCCAGGGGCCCCACGGTCCTCCCCTTGTAGGCGGCCGGTCGGTCCCCACTCCCGGCCTACCTCCGGGCACTCCCTCGGCCAAGTGGCGAAGCCTCCGCCCACCTGCCGTCCGACTCCAGAGGGATCCACGCTTCTTCCGCCATCTGCACAACGTTGTTAGAGCGTAGTTAGTAAGGTAGTTAGTGAAAATTAATCAAGATAATGCATATATATAAATATAGATATATATATATACGGAAGCCAAGGGGGTTTATATAAAGTTTCAAGGTTCAAAAACGGCTTCCTATGCTATCGACCATTCCTGGGGCTCGTCCTACAGTCAACCATGGCTCTGGTACCAACTGAAACGACCCGGATTTCCGCGGGCGGAAACCCAACTCTTAGCACCTCGGTGGTAGTCCCAGGAAGGCTACCACGTGCAATCCCTGTCTCAGCGATGCCATAATCCATACAGAAAGATAAAAACAATAAAGTAGAGTACATCATTTATTATATTACATTAATCAGAGCACATCTCTTCGGCACATGCCGGGTACAAGTCCATCGGGACTGAATCAAACATAAATAAAACGTCTAGCAGCGACTCCATGAAAGCGCGAAAAACTCCATATCCGCAGGCAGCTCGAGTGTAGGAAGAGCTCTAGTCCACCCATCCGTCGTTGTCGAAGTCGTAGTCCGGCTCTGTGTCAGAGGCACCAGGGTCTACCCGATAAGCGGGTAGGTCATGTCAGCTTCCCAACAAAGAGGCAAAAGCGGTGTATATTCTACTATGCATGAGTTATCCCTATTCTGGCTGTAGAAGGTTTAAGCAAAGCAGCATAGCAACGTACAAGGTAAGCAGAATTCAGCTGAGAGGTCCACACCTCAGGGGTCCTCACCCCGCTCAAGGGTAACCACACCAAAACTCCGGATCTCAACCTCGATCCAAATCCCAACTCTCATCTGCGATGTGGGGCCCACCTGCTCCTATCCCCACATCTCAACGGCCGAAGCCGGGCTCACACACTCGGGGGAGAGAAGAAGCACATGAGAAGAGTATCTAGTCAGGTGAGAGATCGAGAGACTGTCCATAACCAGTGGACACGGACTATAGCTATAGGTTTAACACTCTGCAGAGGTTGTACAACTGTACCCGCCCGAATAGGACCGGAACCGGCCGTCACCGGTACCCGACCCTACCATGCGGCTGAAGGCCAAGTAAGTGGATAGTACCCTCCTGCGTCTCCGAGCCTAGCCCAGCCTCCACGGCAGAGCTCATACTACCCGCGAGAGGTCCCTCGAAGCTGTGGAACCTTTCCCCGGCCTCGCCGGGGCAAAGTCTACTAAGGAGGGAAAGACCACTCCCGACACGATCACACCGATCCGCCTACAGGAGGGGTGCTATCCACTACAAGTCTCACCCCGCACCCCCGCCCAATACAAGGCGGGCGGTTTGTACGGAAATAGTCATCGAAAGCAAGGTCAACTGACGATCGGTCCATAAGGGGCCGAGAGCGAGCACTCACCATCTCCATCCCACACGACACGTTCCTCGGGTTAGAGGCCAGATCGCATCTTCCCTCGGCAGACGTTCACATGTAACCAAGCGGCTCGCTCCCGCCAAAACACAGCAAGGAGATACGCACCCAGAACGCACGCTAGAAACACGCCGAGATATCCACATCTCAGTTCAAGCCCAGAGTACCATCCATAATCAAGCAACAAAAGTATGGACAGTTGAGGTAAGGGACTAGCTAGTGGTCTGTAGCTAGTCCCGCAGGAAGTAAAACAAGGAAACATGGTATAACAAAGCATCAAGGCACGGCTATTAAACTGGTTATGCAATTCATTAGAGTAATGCATATAAAGTAAAGCACTAGCAGCTACATAACAACATGGGTTCTACATGGTTGGGAGTGACATGACACCTTCGTTGCCGTTGAAGCAGTCGCTGTCCGGAGCAGTGTACTCGGGGTCCTCCGTGTCCTCCTGGTCGAAGCTCGGGTCTGCGGCACGAGATTCGACGCGAAAATAAGAATACGGTGCACATCTAAGCAATAACTCCAATTAAGAACCAAATTTAAAAGATCCAAAAGAGCTCGAACTACCTACAATCAGCAAGGTTTCGAAAATACGAGTTTATAGAAATTAGTTTTATAATTTTCTGAGCTTCCTATAATTAGTTATGAATTTTTAAAGGTTCAAACCATTTATTAAAAACTTCTGGAATTTATCTCAGAAAAAGAAAAGGGATTTTAGAAAAGATGCCGCTGACGTCAGCATGACGTCAGCGAACCGCGGCTGTCGGCCCGAAATGGGCCAGAAGCGTCACTGGGCCGTGGGTGGCCCAGTGGACTTGATCCAGATCGATAGTGGGTCGCGGCCCAGAAGAACCAGGCAACATAGCCCAGCAGAAAAAACATCAGAAGTCCGGAAAACATCCTCCATCTCCCTTCTGCGCTGGGCCGGCGGCCTGCTAGGGAATTGGTTGAGCTTATGGCCCAGTTCCGGCCGGCGGCCCATTCCTCAGATTAAAACACGTTCACAGTAAGCCCGCACACCAAGTGCTCAACGCTTTGCCTGGCAAACCCGCGACCGCGCGGCGCGATCTTGCGCCGGCGAGTTCCCCGTCCGCCGGCGGCGTTCCCTCATCTCGCTGGGGTGCGAGCAGATGGGTCGCCTCCGCGCTCCACACACGGACGGCAAGCCTTGCCAAAAACCGACGCACACGGGGGGAGGGGCCGACGGCGCGACGCGCGTAGCGCGCGGCGCGGGGTACGGCGACGCCACGGCTACGTCGTCCGTCCGGTGGCGCGGCGAGCACGGGTCCACGCGGCCGGGGTGCGCTCGACCCTGGGCTTCCGCCCGCCCAACCTACAAGAAGATTACACCACGGCACGAAGGCCGGATTCTAGGAATTCCAGTGCTGCGCACGACGCGTCGTTGAACGCCGGCGCGTCGGGCGTTTCAACAGCGAGGTCGTGGCCGCGGCGCGCGGGGTGCGGTCGGCCAGGACACACGAGCTCATCCATGGTTCGGAAAGGAAAAACCACGGCTCGACGGCCGGTATTCCAGAGCCCAGGGCTCGGCGCGTCGCCACCTCGCGGCACGGCGGCGCGTCGAGGGGTTTCCCCTCGGCCTGGGGAACTGGGGTGCGGCGTGACGCCAACACGAGGAGCGCTCGTCCGCGCGGCTTGGGGTAGCCGCGGTGCGAGGCCTCCTCTGTTCAACACATCGCAACATCGAGACCTCATCGTTCATCGCACGGCGACGGCGGCGTTCAAGAGCACGAACGGCCCAGGAGCTCCATCCATCGCGGCACGGCAATTCTGCGGCTCGATGGCCAGCACCCAGGCAAGAGATTAACAGCGACGCGTCTCGGCGTTTGCGGAGCTAACACAGGAAAAAGACCAAGGGGGGGAAGAGAGTAGAGTGGCCGGGCGGTGCTCACGGTGGGGCGGCGGTGTAGTCGTGGCCGGCTTGGGGTCGTCGGTGGCGTGGCGATGGTGTTCAGGGCGGTGTAGGCGTTGCCGGTGGAGTAGGTGTTCACGCCGGCGAACGTCTCCCGCAGCTCCGGTCCGTGCTCCCGCTCCTCGTTCCCGGCTCCTTCCTCTCCCCGGCGCGGCGCGGCGACGGCGCGCTCCTCCCCTGGCACGTCGCCGGTGTGCCGGTGTGGCTGCGTCCCTCCTCGGCCCGGCGCAGCGGCGGCGCCTCCTTCTCCTCCCTCTCACGGCGCCCTCTCAGGTGGAGTGGAAAGGGAAAACCCTAATGGGGTTGGTAGCTTGGACGGCTGGCCCTCTGCCTCCCCCCTCGCTTTTGAACCCTGGCACCGCAACGGCGAGGCGAAATCCCCTAGCTACCCCGGCTTGGATCGCCCGGGCGACCGAGGCGGCGCCGCTCCCTCCTTTGCGCAGACTAGGACACAGGGGTGTGTGGCGCGGGGGTAAAAGGGGTTTTTCCCGTCCGGTCCGGGTTCGACTCGCGCGTGAGCGCGCCCGGTCCCTCGGCGTGCGGGCCGCCCGGCCGGCGCGGCCGTCCCATCGCGCGCCCCCTACGCAATGCGGCTCGGTTGACCCGCCGCTGGGTAAAGGCGAAGGAGAAAGGGAAGAGGGGAAGGGGAAAATGGTGACTGACGAGTGGGCCCTGCCCAACAGTGAAAGGGACGAGCAAAGGGGTGAAAGGGTTTGGCTGCTGGGCTGATGAGGCCGGTTGGGTTGCTGGGCCGGCGCGGTTGTTGGGCCCGAAGCGGGCTTTTGGGATGGCCGGCCTAGTAGAGGTTCAAAGCTTAGGAAAAAGATTTTGGATTAAAAGCTTTAGATTAAATTTGAATTTGAATAAATCCCAAATTCAAACCACACACAATAAAATCCAGATAAACCAGAAAAGTCCAACTCACATATTTTACCGTAGTTTGAATATATGTTTTTATAAATGAGTTAATCTGGTGGAGAATTCAGAAGAGGGCTAGCAATTTGGCTCGAAAATTGATAGCACTCAGTTTCAGTCAAAAAGGTTTTAATTTTCACAAAATTTACACACCTAAATTCCTGGGTTGTTACATCGACAGATCGCTTGCACGACATGGTGCCTCCGTCGTCGTGGTCTTCTCCGTTGAAGTCGTGCATGACCGCGTCTTGAGTGTCGACGAGCTTGTCGACGTAGGCCATGAGGTCGCCAATGGTGTGTGCATCAGCCTCGTGGATTTTCTCGAACAGCTTTATGTTGGTGATTCCCTTCTTGTAGTTAGCCATGACATCTTCGTCTTTCACACCTGCAAGAGTGTTGCGGTTTTCGAAGTACCGGTTAGTGTACTCACGGAGAGTTTCATCACTTCTCATCCATACTCTGGCGAGGTGGCGAGTATTGTCAGGATGATTGTAGGTCGCCTGGCAGTTGGTCGTGAAGAGGCGAGACAGAGTTGCCCAGGAGGTGATGCACTCTGCTAGGAGATTGTTGAGCCACAGGAGTGGTGCCTTGCCCATCACCAGGGGGAAGTACCCCACCATGTGATCTTCGTTGCCGCTAGAGGAGTGTGCAGTAATGTTATACATCTTGAGCAATATACTTGGGTCGGAGCGACTGTCGTACTTCTCGATAGATGGCTTGAAGTCCTTGGGGTATCTGATCGTCCGGAGATGTCGTGAGAATGCTGGAAAATTATTGACCGCTCCCGGGCTGGCTAACGGAGCGTGAGCTGCCGGGATGACATAAAGGTCATCGGGAGGGCCATTGTATTGGTTGTACTGGGCACGTCGTAGGAGTTCCTGGTCGTGCATAATCCAGAGATCTGTGACTTGAATGGGGTTGTTGGCGTCAAGGGCATCGGGAAGCCCATGTTCGCGGTCGTAGTTAGCATGTCAAGCTATCTCCACTTCATCTCTTATGCGGTGACGTTGGCTCCCTTATGCTCGATGAGCTTGGACCGGAGGTGGTTGAGCACCTGCATTGTGTATTGTGTTTGGGGCAATGTTCCCCTGTATGTTGGCAGCATTGGCTGCGTTGTTGACGACGTTGCCGACGGCATTAGCTATAGAGTTTGCTGGAGCGTTAGCCGTGGGGTTGGCTGGAGCATTAGCTGCAGCGTTGGCAGCGGGGTTGGCCGGCTGCACTACTTCGTTTTCGCCTCCACCTTCTTCAGCCACCGGGTCGAGGGGACCCTGGGAACTTGTCGCGGACCTACTGTATCCGGGACCTCTTTCTTCGATCTGGGCAGCGGCGACACGAACGTTGGCTTGAATACGCCGAACTGCTGGAGAATCTTCGAGGTGATTTATGAAGGACCGATACGGCGAACCAGAGAGGGGGGAGTGAATGGGAGCCGATAAAAATTCTTCTCGAAGGAGATGAAGACTCCAACAAGACGAACACGGCTTCCAACACACGTCTCCGACTCACTACCCAAGTTGGCCAAGCCCACGTAGCCACTGTAGTGCCACTAGACCTAGGAACCAATACACAACCTTCCGAGCCAAAACACAGCAACACGCACAGTGGAAACTTGCACGGCTTCTCGCCCGTGCCGCACGGCCGGACCGATGGCCCGTGCCGATCGGGAGGCCGGTGGACGGCGCCGGTCGGGCGGTGGCTACGGCGGCTCGCACAACAAGCGTTCCGAGAAAGCCTCGGTGACTTCTCTAGGCCCCGGAACAAAACCACCCCCAAAACACAACCCGCACCGAAGGAAAACCCTACACAAAACCTAACAAAACAACTCCAAATAGACCAAGAAGCCGACCGGACAGCACCAAGACCCAAAGACACATGAGTCAAGCAGTTCACCCGAGGCAAATCCCACAAGTGACTCACACCGGTCAGACCGGTCAAGAGCACCGGTCAGACCGGTGTAGCCTGGGCAGCTCGGGAGGAACAGCACCCGCGGGTCAACTCCTCAAAATCCTAACCTCGATCTCCCGAATCGCTCCACGGACTTGAACAAAACTTTGGGGATGAAAGGAACACGTCATGAGGAGTCCATAGCCATGATTTTGTCCACCAAAACTTGTGAAATCAAGAGTAATCAAAGAAATCCCGCCAAGAGCTCCTCTAACCCTAGAAAACCGAAAACCCCAAACTCGAGCCCCTTAACTCACGGATTTGGGAGGGGAATCATAGGCCAAAGAACCACGAAGGGTTCCCACAAATTTCCCCCACCAAATCCCCAAGCGCAAGTTCCCCGAAAACACCCCAAGAAAACCACCTAGAGAGGGCTCCGAAAATCTCCACCAATTACAACCGGGAACAACACAACAAGGCCTTGAGGAACCACACTGAATCATCTATACATGCCAAGAAGATTCATACAAGGTCTAGCATGCCACCCGATCATCCAACCCTCTCACAAGATATCACCATGAAGCTCTCAAGCTAGTCATATGGAAATCCTAAGAAAATAGGAAGGGAAATAGGAAAGCAAATGAACTAGGGTTCCAAGAGATGGCTGCCATCCTCTCACCTCATGGGTTATATGGAGGAAACCGAAAGTCTAAAATACCCTTACTTAACAACTAGGGATACAAGCCCCTCAAGGGCGGTTTTGGAAGTCTTCAAGTTTTCTCCATCGGACAGATGCCCGGCGACCGCAACCTGTCTGGAGCTGCAGCAGCATCGTTCGGTTCTTCGGTCTCGGCTTTGTGGATCAACCAAGGAACCTAGTGGTTTTCTGGTGAACCACTTAAAACCATGTGAACTCGGTGTAGCCTCCGCCAATCACCACTCATGACTCGGCTCCCACGTAGGACCGGCTCGACCTTGGTTTTGAGGCTCTACCAAGAAACCGTCCATGACTTCATCTTACTGTTCATGCCACCATGCGGCCCGCACTTGACCCCGCTGGCCACCGGGTTCCTCGAATGAAGCCTACTTGTCTTCTCCACACCTGGAGGCCTCACCGAACGACCTTTCGCGCTTGTTCTTCACCTGCACCAACACCAGTCAAGCCGCAACCTGCACCTACAATACTTACCCAAGAATCAGTCCACACAACGTTGTCGATCACTCATCACACAAGGAAGCGACCATCCACCGGTCCTCGAACCACACATGGTCCTAAATCTCCCCCTTGATGAGTGCATTGACAACACACAAAACGTAACAAGAGAGAAAAAAAGAAAAGAAACGAACAAAAAGAAACTTCAACAAGCGATCGAAAGCCAAACAAAGGCAAAGAGCAAGATCACATGAAGAAGACAAGTCTCGGACCCCTTAGGCAAGGGCAACGGCTCGACACATTCGAGACAAAACAAGGCTCAAGCAAAGAGAGCAAACCACCAAACAAAAGCTCGAAAAACCACAAAGAGCTCCCCCTGCATACATGCAAGCTCCCCCTAGACCAATGCAACTCCCCCTAGACAAATGCATGCAAAACACCACTTGAAACAGGGCAGCTGCAACAACTCAGCTCTCACCGGTCAGACCGGTCACCACCACCGGTTAGACCTGTGCTCAGCATGTGCAGACGACCAACACTCTGACCGGTCAGACCAGTGACCTCGACCGGTCAGACCGGTGCACACTAGAGGCCAGAAATGGTTCGAAACCACCTGAAAACCTTCTAAATGCATCCAGCAAGCCATTTCAAGCTCAAACTTCTCCCCCTTGTTGGCAATGCATGAATCAAGCCAAAAAGGCAAAACTTTCAACCTAGAGCTTCCCAAATACACAAAATTCAACATAGGATGCTACACATGTCCAAATGAGCAAGTTAGATACTCTATAGCTTCGTATCGATCTCAATTACATGATTATCAAGTTTTACAACCTTTGGACAAAGCTAAGATGGATTTGGGTAATTTTGTGAAAAAATTGCCTCTCATGAGCAAAGTCCTAAACAAGATCAAAACATATCAAATTGGCAAAGCCACACAAACTTCATGCCAGGACACCCATTCTAATCATAAGACCATCACAAGCACCCACAAGCACCTCATGTCATGTCAAAGCCATCGAGCCATGTGCCTACTTCTATTGATGAGACTTCTCATTGGTAGGCATCATGCAACGGTTTAGCACCCAAAGCAAATTAATTTCAGCACATATGACATGGGAGCACATTTTCCAAGCATTTTACATTTCATTTTCAGATTCATATTTGGTACATGAAATGTCTTTGCGACAAAAAATAACTTAGGCCCCTCCACAAGATAAAGCAAGAGGGCTAAACATTCATGATGGCAAATGAGCCTTTGGCCCCATATGATCAATAAACTAGCTATCCAAACACAAATTAAGCATAACCAAGCCACTAAAACATGTCTAGATCATATAAAGGCATTTACACATGAGAGATCATGTATGTGACATTTTTCAAAAACATAGCCATCAACCATGGATATAAATCAAGATCATCAAGAGCTAAGCCAAACTAACCATAGCATACCAAACAAGCTCACAAAGACATAAATAGCATTCCATGGTGAACAATGTATATAGGAGAAGCTTTTTTTATCCAATGCATATGATACAAAATGCATGCAATCTAAGATACAAGGATGCCTATAGATCATGTTACATATGCCATGCCAAATGCAAAAAATGCACAAAGAAAAGCTATACATATGCTACAAAGGAGCTCCCACACACCAAGCTCACAAACGACCGGCTCCTCGAGGGGAGGAAAAAAGGGCTCGACACCACTGGCAAAAGAGCAAAGGAGCACAAAATTCACAAGCTCCCCCTAAACTCATGCATTAAGGCCAAAGAGCATACAAAGCTCACCTTACACACATGAGATAGGGCAAAGAGAAAAACAAACCAAGTGGCTTGACCAAGGCCACACACTTGAAGGTCGAAATTCACTTACCGTTATCATTTCTTCAGAAGTCACTCATCCTTGTCCGCCATCCCCGAAAGTGATGTACCTCCATGTCACCACTGGGGTATGAGGCCGGAGAACCACCCCCGATATCAACCAAATGTTCTCCGGGCCATCCACCTGCAACTCAAAACCGAAAGCGAGAGCGAGCAAACGACTCAACACCGGGGTTAGTTCCAAAAGTGGCAAACCAGTGTCGGGCCATTTCCTCGAAAGTAGGGTTAGCAACATTCATCCTACCATGTCTATCGATACAGCGATCCATCCTGTCAAACCTAGAACCACCATGGGAAGACACTCCTGTCCCGTTGGAACGGTACGACTACCGCGAAAGGGAAAGTGTGGTCTGTAGCCCTTCTGAGACTCAAAACTGCGACCTCTCCCAAACTCGTATTGATCACGAGGTGGAGAACGTTCAGCAAACTCAACACCACCATGGTAACCATTATGAGGGAACCACCCCTCACTAACCAGAGGAGGACCAAAACCACAAAAAGAAAACCGTGGACCGTCCCTCCTTTCCAACTCCAAGCTACGACCCCTCCCATCCCCATATTGAGCATGAGGGGGAGAGCGCCTAGCAAACTGACCATCGGCAAACTCTCCAGACCAACCACCAGAACCACGACCTCCTGAACCAAACATAGCATCTGTATGAGCACGAAACCCAAACTGCTGCCTGTCCAGGCCTGCACCGGTCTGACCAGTGCCTCTCACCGGTCTGACCAGTGTAGCCCGGCCAGCAGCACCTCCAACAACCTTTCCCCATGCCGGAACTGTCCCCACACTAGCCTTGGCCCTGGGAATCTGCACACGAGGCTCAAGTACACCATTGGAAGGGTGGTACTTGTCCTTGTTAGCCCACTCCTTCTCAATTCTCTCCTCTCGCTTCCTCTTGAAGCAAAACTCTCTCTTGTGACCATCCTTTCCACAAAAGTGACAATGGAACCGAATTGGTCTAGGCTTAGACTTGGGATGGGGCTCTTCACAAGGCTTCTCACTGGGCTTCTCACTTTCCTTCTCGCTCGGTTTTTCTCTCGGTTTAAGTGACTGGTTTGGCTTGGGTGCAAACTTGTCCTTGCGTGTGGGTTGAGGTGGAGCTGAAACATTCCCGAATTTCCCTTCTCTCTCACCATTGCCCTCACCAACCTTATCGAATCCCAAAGCCCAACCATCAAAGCGCTTACAACTCGCAATCATCATACCAAGCTGAGGTTCCTGACCAGATAACCAACTCAGCACTTCACGCAACTTATTGTTCTCATCCTGTAAAATGTTAACACATTGTGCAAGTTCCATATTCTTCATAGCATGCAACTCACATGTTGAACAAGAAGTAGGAATAGGCACTTTCAAATCAGCCTCAAGCGAAACAATGCGAGAACGAAGCTCAACAATTTTCTCATGCAAACTAGGACAAGAAGTATAAGCACCAAGCAAAGTGGGTCTAGATTGTAGCTCAGCCAACTCAACCCTAAGCAAATCTAGTTCCTCACACTTGGAGGCATACTTTTCCCTAAAATCGGTCAAGTCAGCTAGGAAAGCAGAACAACCAGCAGAATCAATCTCATCAAAAACAACAGGGCTAGCCTTCAGAGAATCAATTTCAAGCTTGCTATCAAGAACCTGTGTTTCTAGCTCAGCCACTCTAGTCCTAGCATCCTCGAGCAAATATCTAAGCTCTTTACTAAGCTTCTTAGCCTCTCTAAGCATGTGATCGTGATTATCAAGCAAGTCAACCAACTCCTCATTCTCCTTGCGTAAAGAAGAGAGGTCATCACATACCTCATCCTCGGAGTCCAAGTCCGAGGCGGCCTTCTGGCTTCTCTTGCTACTAGAGCTGCGAGCCATGCCGCAGAAATCGTCCTTGAGCTTAGACCCGTCACATAGAGGCCGTTGAGATACTTGTCGAGGTTCTTCTTCTTCTTCTTCTTCTTCTTCTTCTTCTTCTTCTTCTTCTTCTTCTTCTTCTTCTTCTTCTTCTTCTTCTTCTTCTTCTTCTTCTTCTTCTTCTTCTTCTTCTTCTTCTTCTTCTTCTTCTTCTTCTTCTTCTTCTTCTTCTTCTTCTTCTTCTTCTTCTTCTTCTTCTTCTTCTTCTTCTTCTTCTTCTTCTTCTTCTTCTTCTTCTTCTTCTTCTTCTTCTTCTTCTTCTTCTTCTTCTTCACTCGAGCTTGAAGACGTATCCTCGGAATCGGACTCAATGTCACTCGATCTCTTCATCTTCTCTCGAGACCGAGCCTTCTTCCCATGTTCATGATCCTTCTTCCTGGACTTCTTCCTCTTGGCCATGAACTTGTGTTTGTTGTGGTTGTTCACCTTTGGACACTCGGCGTAAAAGTGTCAGGCCTTGCCGCACTTGAAACACGTCCACGTGTTCCTCCTCATGTTCACCCGGTTCTCGTGCAGCCTCTCGAACCTTCTCGTCAGCAACGCCAGCTCGTCCTCTCCAAGCACGTCGAACTCCTCATCTGGCATAGACATCAAAGAGGACAAAGAGAAAATCATGGTGGATGGGTTAGTGTTAGCCTTTCCATTCAAACCCCCAATGAGGGCAAGACTATGAGAGTCAGTCGGGCCCTCGAGCTTGGCTGTCATGCCCCTATCCACCTCAGCCGACTTGAGCTTCGAGAACAGCTCGTTCACCGTCAGAGTGTCATACTTCTTCGACTCAACAGTGGCCTAGAACTTTCCAACCCAAATCGTACTATCCAAAGAGTGTAAGAGCTTACGGCTCTATCATGATCATCATATGGGAGCACGTCCACATTAGCCCCCATGTTGTTCACCACGACCGTGAACCTCTGAAATAAGGCATCGATGGACTCAACAGGGAGATGAGTGAAGTTCTCGTACTCTCTCCGGTAGGTCGCATACATCCGAGCCTAGACCTGGGCATTCCCAACATGAGCCTCTGTTGACGGATGAAAGACGTATCCCTCTACGATCCGCAAGCGTACGGACCCCACACCTTTTTCACCATAGGATTCCCAAGGTTCTTGTCAATCCGCGGAGCAAGTGGATTACAAGTGTTCGATCTACCTTCACACTCTAACGACTCAAACTCTAACTATGATTAAACTAGAAAACAACTAAACTACACTAGAGAGAATGATCAAGCTATCAAGATCAAAGACACTCGCCCATGGGTCTACGATACTAGAACATGCAATCGCTTAAAGACATGAATACCAATCTAATCTATCGGGGTTGTGACCACGGTTTCACCCTTTCCCTCCTCTCGTACTGTCACTATGCGAAGGTATTCATGACTAGACCTATAATGGACACAGCGTATTGAATGGATCCAAGGAAGCATTGGAGCTCTACTCCCTTTACGGCATGGTAGCTAACCTTAAGCATTAAAGTATATTCAACACAAGATGATAGATAGATAATCCGACAAAGTACGATTACATCTCAAGATCAATTACAACCCATGGACAAATAAGGAGATTACCCCATCAAGGTGCTGGACATAGCACCATTGATCATGGTTTCCCTTCTGACGGTGGCTTCCTTCTTTTCCACTTGTGGGTGCTTCCTTCGAGTTGGACGATCTCCCTCCGGAGATCTCCCTGCTCTCTCTCTAGCTTGTGGATGGCCTCCTGGTGTGAATGGCTCTCCTCCATGTTGAATGGCGGCGCCTCCAGGGTTTTAGGGTTGAAGATCCTCCAGGTGCAAGGAAAGGGGGGCCGAACCGACCACCGGAGTGGGCGGGGCCGACCGGTCTGGGCCGACCGGCCCAGGCCCATCTCGGCCCGGTTCGGTCGCCCCTTCGCTCCCGTGGGTCCTCAGGTGATTATGCACTTTGCCCCCTCCACTTGCATGATTTTGACGATGTCATCCTCGCGTCCAAGATGGAGGTTCTCCGCTCATGAAGTTCGGTCTTTTACGCTTCAATCCCCGGGGGTGTTCCTCGTAGCACTTCGGTCCTTGCCACCATTGGAAGTGATTTCATCAAGCTCGTGAACACGAACAAGACTCCGTAAATGCTCCTTTGAACTTGTTGTGAATCCGTCATTTATGTCCATGTTTTCCTACATAAACATAACACTTCCAAATGCATCCACATAGATGAACTTGTTATATGATTAGTGTGCCTAGTGGCGTGTTAGTTCCATAATCAAATCCAAACCAAAGTGTAATGAACATGTTTGGTGTACCAAAATACACCGTCAACAGCCTCCTTCAACACCAACCAGATTCTACAAGCCAAGTTCTCGGTGTGCACCCGATCGAACTCAGGTTGACACAAAGCACGAAACAAGTAGTCGACTACCTTATTATTAGCGTCGAACACGTCCCTCGATCTTGGAGCAAGGAAGTTCATCGGCTGGACATAGCCTGCGTCCACCGTGACATCCCAAAGGATCTGACCCTTTCCGCAGAGATACGCAGCCATCCGCTTACTCCACATCTCGTAGTTCTTGCCATCGAAGTGTGGAGGACCCGAACCCCATTCCTGGTACGCCATCCTTGGATCTTAGAGTGGTTAGAGTCAATAAAGACCCGAACTGGCTCTAATACCACTTGAAGGACTGATACGGCGAACCAGAGAGGGGGGGACTGAATGGGAGCCGATAAAAATTCTTCTCGAAGGAGATGAAGACTCCAACAAGACGAACACGGCTTCCAACACACGTCTCCGACTCACTACCCAAGTTGGCCAAGCCCACGTAGCCACTGTAGTGCCACTGGACCTAGGAACCAACACACAACCTTCCGAGCCAAAACACACCAACACGCACAGCGGAAACTTGCACGCCTTGCTGCATGTGCCGCATCGGTCAGACCGATGGCATGCGCCGGTCAGACCGGTGGACAGCGCCGGTCAGGCCGGTGGCTACAGCAGCCGCACAACAAGCGTTCCAGAAAGCCTCAGTGACTTCTCTAGGCCCTAGAACAAAACCACCCCCAAAACACAACCTGCACTGAAGGAAAACCCTACACAAAACCTAACAAAACAACTCCAAACAGACCAAGAACTGACCAGCACCAAGACCCAAAGACACATGAGTCAAGCAGTTCACCCGAGGCAAATCCCACAAGTGACTCAGACCGGTCAGACCGGTCAAGAGCATCGGGCAGACCGGTGTAGCCTGGGCAGCTTGGATCAACAACACTTGCGGGTCAACTCCTCCAAATCCAAACCTCGATCTCCCAAATCGCTCCACGGTCTTGAACAAGACTTTGGGGATGATAGGAACACCTCATGAGGAGTCCATAGCCATGATTTTGTCCACCAAAACTTTCCAAATCAAGAGGAATCGAAGAAATCCCTCCAAGAGATCCTCTAACCCTAGAACACCGAAAACCCCAAACTCGAGCCCCTTAACACACGGATTTGGGAGGGGAATCATAGGCCAAGGAACCACGAAGGGTTCCCACAAATTTCCCCCACCAAATCCCCAAGAGCAAGGTCCCTGAAAACACCCCAAGAAAACAACCTAGAGAGGGCTCCGAAAATCACCACCAAGAACAACCGGGAACAACACAACAAGGCCTTGAGGAACCACACTGAATCATCTATACATGCCAAGAAGATTCATACAAGGTCTAGCTTGCCGCCCGATCATCCAACCCTCTCACAAGATCTCACCATGAAGCTCTCAAGCTAGTCCTATGGAAATCCTAAGAAAATAGGAAGGGAAAATAGGAAAGCAAATGAACTAGGGTTCCAAGAGATGGTTGCCATCCTCTCACCTCATGGGTTATATGGAGGCAACCAAAAGTCTAAAATACCCTTACTTAACACCTAGGGATACAAGCCCCTCAATGGTGGTTTTGGAAGTCTTCAATTTTTCTCCATCGGACGGATGCCCGGCGACCGCAACCTGCTTAGCCTCGACGCTAGCCTTGTGATCCCGACGCGTGTCCTCCGCTTCGAAGATTCCGGACTGCGTCGTCGCACACCGGTCAGACTGGTGCTCCTCACTGATCAAACCGGTACCCACAGGTTAGACCGATCAGACCCACCGGTCAGACCGATCAGACCCACCGGTTAGACCGGTCTGGAGCTGCTGCAGCACCATTCGGTTCTTCGGTCTTAGCTTTGTGGATCAACCAAGGAACCTAGTGGTTTTATGGTGAACCACCGGAAACCCCGCGAACTCGGTGTAGCCTCTACCAATCACCACTCATGACTTGGCTCCCACGTAGTCCCGGCACGAACCTTGGTTTTGAGGCTCTACCAAGAAACCGTCCATGACTTCATCTTGCTATTCATGCCACCATGCAGCCCGCATTTGACCCCGCTGGCCACCGGGTCCCTCGAACGAAGCCTACTTGTCTTCTCCACACCTGGAGGCCTCAACGGCGACAACCTTTCACGCTTGTTCTTCACCTGCACCAACACCAGTCAAGCCGCAACCTGCACCTGCAATACTTAGCCAAGAATCAGTCCACACAATGTTGTCAATCACTCATCACACAAGGAAGCGACCATCCACCAGTCCTCGAACCACACATGGTCCTCAATTTAGAGCGGCAAGAGCGGCTCCCAAGTTGGTTTGCGGTGAGTTGTAGACTTCAAGGCCATCATGTTCGAAGTCCCTAAGGAGATCTCTTGCACGTAGGCGGTTGGCACGAGGTGGATCATCATGGTGTCGTTGCTGAGGAGCCGCGTGTGCTGCAGGTGCTTGTTGCCCGGCGTTGTCATTGACCTGTCCGGTGTTAACCAGTTGTTGACCTGCACCTGCACCTGGAGCAGGAGCAGCAAGCTCTTGTTGTCGTCGAACAGCTCGAGCAGCGTTGGCGTTCACGCGCTCTTAGCGTTGCTCATCGGTTTCTCCATCTTGAGGTGGTATATCAGCAGAAACAACCAAGATCTGGCGATCTAGGGTTTCGAGTTCCTCTCCCAGATAGTTTGAGGAGATTGTTGTGTGGGTGACCTGGAACGCAAGCCGGTACGGAGATGACTCTTGGTTCAATCGACGGCGATGGGCCGTAGTAAGAGGTCGACGAAGCTTCTTTAGGACACGGCACTGGCGCGCCGTGTGTTTGGACTTCTCATGGAAAGGGCAGGTTTCATCGAAGTGATTCCTGCGACTTCCACAATCTTGAGAGTTGGGTCCAGATTCGATCTGGATCTTGCACTTCATGTAGCGTGATGCTACGTGGGCAGCGTTGCACAAGCCAAGAGGCATGCTGGATGGCGACGAGGTCGTGCGAGGGTGTTTGACACATTCACAGACTTTGATTGTGTCAGAGAGCATGCCCTCGACACAATCGATCCCAGCGATCAGGTCGCTAGTAGTGGGTGGGTCGGTTTCATTCGACAGATCTATTCCGATCTGTTGGCCAGCGGTGACCGCGTTGCCCTCGATGACGAGGCATGCGGCTGGAGTGGTGGATGTCACCGGCATCGAGCCAAAGCAGATGTCGACGGGGTTGGCGAGGATGTCCGCCGTGCTCTCCGGGAAGATGACACGGTTGGTCGAAGCCATCGAGTTACACAAATAACCTCGACTTCCCCCTACTTGGCACACCAACTGTCAGATGGTGAGATCTGGACAGCCCACGGGGGTGTTAATCCGTGTGGTTTAGTTGTTCGGCGTGGTGAAGCCTAAGGCCAAGAACTCGAAGGCCGCAAACGAGTACACGGAACACAGAGAACATGACGAGTTTATACTGGTTCGGGCCTCCGCAGAGTAAAACCCTACGTCCAGTTCTTCGGTTTGTATTGCTTGGAGATTGCGGATTGATTGGTCGTACACAAGGGATCGCCTCGCCCGCCTTATATTGGCCAGCGGATGAGGTCGGTTCCCTGACTCCTGGTTAGTCACGACTAGGAGACCTAAGTCTACGTTACACATCCTGCCATATCATGTTAATCTGCTTTGGTCGAAATCCATAGAGGTCTTGTCTTGTACGCCAAGTCTTGAGGTCGAGTTGGACTAGGTCATCTGGGGAATCTTCTAGAAGGTCTTCAGGAGATCGTGTGGACCGCCAACTAGGTCGGTTGGGCTCACTGACAAGTCGGCGATTCTTCTGGTAGGCCGGACCCACTTATCGGGGACGGTCTATGAGCCTGGTCTGTGGTGACCCAGGGGTACCCATGTCTCATATTTCCCAAACAGCAGTGGTGATATACAAGACCCTAAAATAAAGCTAGTAATCATTTACAAGGTCATAAGGTGAAAGGATCTATTTTCTTAATTAAATTCTATTAATAAGCTCATGTGTACCCTAACTTTTAAAGGCACAGACAAAACATACAAACAAGAACAGGGTTCCTTGCTAGCCTAGTTACTCCTAAGCATCCACTGGATTCAAGCTTTGAACATCAAAGAAGCTACACCCTTCATGTATGCATTGATACATTTCCTAGCAATTTGATATTAAAGGCAAGCATAAATAAATTAATATGAAGCTCCTGCTTCCCAACACAAGTTTACAACCACTCTGATCCTAAACAAGCTCAGAACACCCATAGGTTCATCTAAACCAATTTGAATTATGAACTATGCATTTAAATATATATCCAAGCATAAATCAGGATTAAATACTTCTAACAGAGATAAAATCAAGGTAAATTCAGGAAAGTTACTTCTAGGCATAACATGAGCTTTGCCACAAGTTGATCACAAAAATCAATTTATATCTTGCTACAAAACTCAGTAAAGCAGAAATAGCATAAATACAAAATAATTCATAAATAAATATCTGTTAACTAACTTTGTGCAAATCTTGGTCCCGAGGCTTCTCATGAAAAGTCTAGAAACATATCCAAAATTTAGCTCCATAACCTTTGTATATTTTGAATTACAGCAAAAAGGTGTCAAACTAAATTTGAATTTTCATTCAAAATCTACAAGTCAAAACTATGGTCATGCTTCGCAAAAGTTGTAGATCTACTCCCACTGAGACCAACAAAATTGAGTTTGCATTTTTCTGAATTGTTTGTAAATTTAAGCTATTTCTAAGGTACTGGACTGACATGCAAAGAAACTAAGATTATTTCCCTTACAACTATGCCACTAGTTTACACATATGCCCTAGAAATTTCACAACTGTGCCCTTGGCGGCGGGGAAGGGCTCGCCAGCGGCGAACGGCGGCCGGAGGAGGTAAACATGTGGCACTGGAGTGTGATTGGGCTCACCACGGGCCGATTGGTAGCTGTTGCGTGGACGGAGGTGGCTCCGGCGAGCGGCAGCGACAGGGTTGCGGCGGCACGCTCGCGGGTGCTTGGTTGCCGGCGAGGGTCGAGGCGGGGGAGTTCAACAAGCGGCCATGGGAGCTACTATGTGGTCTAGGGAATAGGTTGGAAGCCTTGGCCGGCGGCGGAAGCGAGCAGAAGTGCCAGCTCACAGAGGCGGTGGCGGCAATGGCGGGCGGCGGTCGGTGAGCTCACGCACAGGACGAGAGGGAGGCGGCTTTTTATAGCCAAGCGTGCGTAGAGGCATCATTGCTTCATGGCTAAGCGACCGACGCGTTAAGGCGCGGGTTACGGTGACCCTCAGTGTGCATGCGCAGCGGACGCCCCGACGGCGCTGCGGGCGCGCATACGCGTCGCGTGGCGCTCTACTCCCGGCCGAGGCCGCGTCTTGGAGCGCGCGCACGGAGCGGACGTCAGTCGCGCTCATGCGCTGACTCCCAGGTGCGCCATGGTATGGCCGGTGCACGGCGGCGGTGCACCAGCAATGCATGGACATGCGCGCGCACGACCTCGCGTCGTGGCATCCTCGGCCCAGTCCAGAGCATGTACCCCTCTTGCATTGCACGGTTCTCAAGAATTTGCACAAAAACTTCAGAATCTGTAGATAGGAAAGTTGTAGATGGGTGATTCCTCTAGAATTTGGCTGAAAATGATTTTGAATTTGGTCCTAATCGAAGGAGAAATTCAAATGCCAAGTTGGGGGGTTTTCATGTCTCGGTGAATAGTGACCCAGAACTTGTTTGGCCATTTAGCACCTTTTCCACTCAAAACTAGCAATGTCATCCTGAAGATGAAATGTGTCCCTAGTGATTCTACACATCTTTTGTATTGGTGGATTTTTAAGTGTTTAGGCAAAATTTGGAGAATGTGGCAAAAGTTCCAGGTTCACAAAAAGACATCAAAGGATTTGTCCCCCTTAGCTAGGGTTTTGACCATGGAAATTGCATTAGTGAAGGATCAGATGGCGACTAGAGAGGGGGGAGTGAATAGGAGCCGGTAAAAATTCTTCTTAAAGAACTCGGCCTATACCCTAGTCAAATCCCGGTCACACACAAGCGATGGATCGAGTCACACACCAATCGCCAAGACAACGAGGTTATGGATCAACCTCTAGTCCTAGGAACGATTCCTTGAAGCACACGCGGAAGCACAAGAAAGGAAGGGAGGAATCGAACCAAGAAGCAAAGCACACAGGCTCTGGCGGACCGTCCGGCCAGGAGGGGCGGACCGTCCACACGGGCCTCGCGGACCGTCCGGCCTGCTGCCGCGGACTGTCCGCACACACACCACGGACTGTCCGCCTCTGCACTGCGGACCGTCCGTTAAAGCGAACAGAACCACCAGAACCACCCCGAGAAAACGGACCGTCCGCAAAGGCCAGGCGGACCGTCCGCGCGGGTCCCGGACCGTCCGCTACTGAAGCTCGGACCATCCGCAAACCGGCTGCAACAAAAACCCAAAGCAAAACCGGATCGAAACGAAACGAAGGAAGAACACGAAGAACACCGCGATGAACTGGAGCGGCGCGGACTGTCCGCCTGGTCCTCGCGGACCGTCCGCGAGGTGCGGATAGAGCAGAAAATGCACTACCCCGAAAGTCAACTTCCCCAAATCATCATCAGATTTCCCAAACGGTTGAAGCTGTGGAGACAAGGGTTTGGGGACTTGAAAAGCGTCACACAAGGATGCTATAGCCCAAAAATCTTGCCTCCTAACTCCCTAAATCACCGGGAATCGCGAATCCTTTGAGCACCACCAAAAGCTAGAGCACCGAACGAAAATCCTCGAATCGAAGTGGTTACCCGGTGTTTGAGGGCACAATATCAATCACAAAGATGCACGAGACATCCATCCATGTTTCCCTCAAAAAAATCCTGGGAGAAACCCACTCAAATCCGCGGAATCACACCAAGAACAAAGGCACGAAAACAAGCACAAAAAGACCACGAAAAACACAACTCCAAATCTTCTATACAAACCAGGAAAGATTCACAAGGTCTAGCATGCCGCCCTAGCATCCATCCCTCTCAACAAATCTCTCATGAAGGTCTCATGGTAGCCTAGAGAAAATAGAGAAGAAAATAGCTATGAAAATGAGAAATGGGAGGGAGGAAATGAAACCCTAAGTCGCGTAGAGGGAGCCATCCACACACACTCATGGCTTATATATCGGGTCCCGCCGGAGTGGTAAATGACTCGACTACCCCTAACTTAACTACTGGCGATACAACCCACGCAGGGGCATTTAGGTAATGTTTGTGGGTCTTGCCATCAGACGGCCACGCCTTTGCCGCACCCCGCGTCCTCCCGATGCAAGCCATGCGATCCCGCCGCGTGTCCTCCGCCTCGAAGCTTCCCGACACGCCCGGATCCCGTCTCTGTCGTGTTGGGCCCTTGGACTTGGTTTTGAGGCCCAAACCAAGAAACCGTCCTCCGATGGTTTTGTGGGCAAACCACCAAACCCCGCGTGCTCGGTCCGGCCTCCCGCCAAACCACTTGACTCGACCGCCACCGTGCACCAGCTCGATTGTCCATGACTTCGTCTTGCTCGTGTCGCCACGATGTGGCCCGCACCTAGTCCCGCTGTCTACTGGGTCCCTCGAACCGAGCCTACTTGTCTCTCCATCTCCCGGAGGCCCCTCCAGCCGAAGACCTTTCGCGCCCGTTCTTCACCTGCAACAACACGAACTAGGCCGCAGCCTACACCTGCGCACAAAGCCAAGAGTCAGTCCAACACCCGTTGTCAATCACTCATCACTGAGGAGCGGTCATCCATCGACCATCGGGACGCTCCTGGTCCTCAATCTCCCCCTTGATGAGTGCATTGACAACACACAACGCGAAATGAAATTCAGAGAAAGAAAGAAAGGAAGAAGAAAGAAAAACAAAGAAGCGCAACTCATGACCAAAACCGAAGAAAGGCAAAGAAAGGTCACAAGCCAAGCAGAGCACAAACTCCACACTGAAATCAGCAAGAAAGCTCCCCCTAAACAAATTCAAGCTCCCCCTGAACATGTGGATGCAAACTTCCAAATTTTAGCTCACCTCTTCTGAATTTTCATTAAGCTCACCTCTTCTCCCCCTTGTTGACAATGTATGAATCAAGGTGAAAATGCAGAAATGCAAAACAAAGCATATAAACATCTACGAGAGCTTCTCAAATAGGCCAAACCTAGTGTCAAAGGCTAAAAATGAGACAAAGATCACACCTATGAATCATAGCATAGTCAAAGCATTGCCACAAGTAATATATGAAAATACAAGCATGTGACAAAGCAAAATTTTCAGATTTAAGCAGTTTTACCAAAAGAAGGCTCGCTTCACATGTAAAAGCCTATCCATGTCACACTTGAGCCACAAACATGCATACCATTCAAAGATCATACAAGGATAGCAAATTCGCAGCAAAAGATCATGGCAAACACCCATAAAGCAAAGCATGTCATGTCAAAGCTCATGAGCCATGTGTCCACTTCGGGGAGACTTTTCCACTGGTGAACATCATGCAACATGTTTTGCACCCATATGTGAAAGATAAGACATTTTAAGCATAGACATGATGGATGGAGCATTTTTCAAGCATTATACACTTCTTTTCAAGATTAAATCATTTCATGGTACAAGAAGTGCCTTTGCGGCAAAGAGAAGCTTATGCTCCCCCATGAATGCAACATAGGCTAAACATTCACAATGATATTCGGCCTTTGGCCCAAATGCGAGAAAAAGACATCCAAGCACAATCTAAGCATGAAAAGCACATTTAGACCAAACTGTGACGTGGATACACTACTACACACGAGTGGAGCACATTTCACCAAAAATTAGTCAATATTAGCATTTATTTCGAAAAGGGCTATCTCACCACACATATATCTCAAATATTCCAAGAGCATAGCCTCACATCACCATTTCTCCGCACATATGACCAATATCTCACAAATAGCTAAAGAGACTCAAATATGGCATATGAAAGAAGCTCATCATCCTAAAATGCAATATGATACAAATGCAACATGATATATGAGAAGATGGCTATCCTACCATGGTTTGTACATCAAGCAAAACATGTATATACATCAAAGTAAAACATGGTATTATACATATGGTACAAGAAGAAACCCCCAAGAATCAACTAGAAAGGGCAACAAACCCCAAGTTCCCCCCGCATGCGCACAAATGTAGCTTGGTCGAGAGGCTTTGTAAAGATGTCGGCTAACTGATCTTGGGCAGGGACATGACTCAACACAATGGTTCCTTTTTCCACATTGTCCCTCAAGAAATGATACCTCACTTCTATGTGTTTGGTTCTGGAGTGAAGCACTGGGTTTTTAGCTACGCTTATGGCACTAGTGCTATCACAAAGAAGTGGGATCTGGGTGCACTCCTAACCAAAGTCTCTCAAAGTGTATGAAATTTACAACAGCTGGGAACAACAACTCGCGGTAGCAACATACTCCGCCTCGGTGGTAGACTGAGCTACACTAGACTGCTTGCGGGAAGACCATGAGACCAACGAAGAACCAAGAAACTGGCAAGTACTAGAAGTAGACTTCCTCTCGACTCGACATCCAGCAAAATCCGCATCGGAAAAACCATGAAGAGAAAGAGTCGAGGAGGACGAATACCAAAGACCAAGACCAGGGGCAGACTGTAGGTACCTGAAAATCCTCTAGACGGCCTGTCGATGTGATGTCCTCGGCGAAGCCTGAAAACGAGCGCACAGACACACGCTGACCTGTATGTCTAGCCTCGTCGCCGTCAAGTAGAGGAGGGAGCCGATCATGCTCCTGTACTCCCGCTGGTCCACTGGTTCTCCGTCCTCGTCCGCATCCAAAATGGCCGTACTCCCCATGGGAGTCGACATCGGCTTCACATCTTGCATCTGGAACTTCCTTAGCATGTCTTTCGTGTACTTGGTCTGGTGCACGAGTGTTCCATCCTTCACTTGCTTGATCTACTGCAACTCACCCATCATGCTCATCTCGAACTCCCTGCTCATCTCATCTGCAAACTTGACAATAAGGTTATGTGATGAGCCACCAAAGACAATATCATCCACGTATATCTGAACAATCAACAAGTCATTTCCATGCTTGAGGAGAAACAAGGTCCTATCCACGATACCCATTACAAACCCTCTACTCAACAGAAAACCTCTCAATCTCCCATACCAAGCACGGGGCGCCTGTTTCAACCCATACAGAGCCCTTTTCAACCTGTACACCCTGTGTGGGTACAATTCACTCTCAAACCTAGGTGGCTGCTTCACATACACCTCCTCCTCTATGACCCCATTCAGAAAGGCACTCTTCACGTCCATCTGAAACAACTTGAACCCTTTAGCCACGGTAAAGGCTAGAAGGATCCGAATTGCCTCAAGACGGGCCACAGGAGCAAAGGTCTCCTCATAGTCGATCCCCTCCTTCTGACTAAATCCCTGAGCAACAAGTCTGGACTTGTTCCTCACAACCATCCCATTCTCTCCCTCTTTGTTCTTCCAAACCCACTTGGTTCCTATGGGATGACAATTTGGAGGTGGTTCAACTAACTCCCACACCTGATTCCTCTCAAAGTTTTCCAACTCCTCATGCATAGAATTGACCCGGTTTGCATCGGATAAAGCGTGTCCAATGTCCTTGGGCTCAAAGGTGGCAACAAAAGCAGCATGAGCAAAATGAGAGGAATTCCTGGACCTTGACCGTGTAGTACGTTCGTCGATGTCCCCAATGATCTTCGACAGGGGGTGCACTTCTTGAATTCGCTGGGGAGCCTCACGCCTCGAGACTACCTCCCCCTCAACCTCAGCTTCTCTCGCCTGGTCGTCTTGTCGCACCGTCGTTGTCCATGAAGTAGACGATCCACGCTCCGTAGTGGTCGTAGGGCAAGTAGTAGGTGCACACTCAGCTTCAGGCGCATGGTTCTCCCCATCATCATCTCCAGCTTCATCCTTCTCCTCTTCAAAGAGGTCCTTGGTCATCTCATCTTCACCTACACATTCAAAGCCAAGAGAGGTACATGGCATTGTCTCGTCGAAGGTTACCTCGCAAGTCTCCATGATTTTGTTAGTCTCAAGGTTAAGCACCCTATAGGCTCTAGAATGGTTAGCATATCCAAAGAAAATACCATCACTAGACCTAGCCTCAAACTTGTCGAGTTTTCCCTTCTTAAGAATAAAGCACTTGCAGCCAAAAACTCGGAAATGACTCACCTTGGGTGCCCGACCATGCATAAGCTCATAACAGGTCTTCTTCTTGAAAGTTCGCAATAAAATCCTGTTGGAAACATGACAAGCCGTATTGACCGCCTCAGCCCAATACCTCCTAGGAGTCCTGTGCTCATCGAGCATCGTCCTAGCCATCTCACAAAGAGTCCGATTTTTCTTTTCCACAACTCCATTTTGAGGGGGCACATAAGGGGTCGAATACTGATGTTCAAGACCTAGATCACGACAAAAAGCATCAAAACGAGAGTTCTTGAACTCTGAGCCATTATCACTGCGGATAGCTCGAATAGCATTCCCATGCCTCTCGTTTTTCAACCTCACGATCAGATCTCTAACAAAACCAAATGTCCCACTCTTGTCTTCCAAGAAAAACACCCAAGCATAGCAAGAGTAATCGTCCACAACAACAAGGACATACCACTTCCCACCCACCGAGCGAACTCGAGCTGGCCCAACAAGGTCCATATGCAACAGCTCTGTCAGACGCTCGGTCATGAAATCGGTCAGGGGTGGATGGGGAGTAGCTACCATCTTGCCATGCCTACATGGAGCACAAACCAAATCCTTCTCAAGCTTCAACCTAGGCAATCCTCGGACAAGGTCAAGACCACTCAAGCGGGAAACCAAATCAAAGCTCAAGTGTCCCAACCGCCTATGCCATTTTCACAAATCAGAGGAAGGACCAGCCATCAAACAACGAGCAGGACCCAAAGAACGAGAAAAATGCGCTTCGAAAATCGACCCTCGGGGATGATCATACAAACAAGATCACCTCGAGAATCCAGCAAACGAGACTCGCCAGACTTGAAACGCACCTCAAAACCCTCATCAAGCAACTGAGAAACCGAAAGCAAATTGAAACCCAAAGACTTCACAAGAGCAACTCTCTTCAACGTTACCTTGTCACTCACATGCACAACACCCTCAGAAATCACCCTTCCTCGTCCATTGTCCCCAAATGTGATGTACATCTTTTCCTTCACTAGGGTGAGGCTGGAGAACCACTTCTTATCTCCGGTCATGTGTCGAGAACATCCGGAGTCGATCAACCAAATGTTCTCCAAGCCTCCTGCCTGTAGTCAGAAACAAGAACGAGAGTGAGCTAGAGACTCGACACTGGGGTTAGCACAAAGAAAGTTAAAACAGTGTCGAGCCATCTGCTCAAAAGAGGGGTTAGCAAACATCATTCCCTTGCCACCAAACTTCCCATGTCCCATGGGAGGAGTACGAGCACCACGAGGGGGAAAACGTGGTCCGTAGTTCCTCTGGAACCCAAAGCTGCGATCATCTCCCCTAAACCCATATTGAGGACGAGTAGGGGGACGTCCAGCAAAACCACCACGAGCCCGACCAAACCTCTCACCAGCACGCACACCATCATCTCTCCTAACAAACCTACCACCCTGAGCTCCAACTCTACCAACACTCTTCACACTTCCCACACCCCGTGGAAGTGGCACTCTGGGCTCAGGAATACCATGAGACTGGCGATACCTGTCCTGGCATGCTTGCTCCCTAGCAAGCCTCTCATCCCTCTTCCTCTTATACCAAAACTCTGCTAGATGTCTCTCCTTGCCACAATACTCACACCTGAAGGGGATGGGTTTTTGTTTTGGCTCTGGCTTCTCACCCTTCTCACTCACAAACTTCATCGGTTTCTGAAAGTCATTTGTCTTAGGTGGGAATTTGGGTGGATCTTGGGTTGTGTCAAGCTTGCTGCAAAGGTGGTTGGGCTTTGGTGTGAAAGAGTTCTTGGGTTCTTTTGGAAGTGGGACTTGGATGTCTCCGATCACCTCAAACTCGGGGTTAGACTAAACACACTTCTCATACACACTCTCCCCACGGTTCTCTCCCACTTTCTCACCCAACTTCTCAAAACCCAAACCACGACCATCAGCTCTCTTGAACTCCTCAATCATGATTTTCAATTGAGGTTCCTGCCCAGACAACCAACCCAACACCTTCCATAAATAGTCATTCTCCTCATAGATGACATCCAAATGGGAAGTAAGTTCAAGATTGCGCAAAGTAACTTCATCACAGCTATAGCATGCATTTGCAACAGGAGATTTCAAAGATGCTTCCAAAGAACTAATGGCAGAACGAGCATCAACAAGCTTAGAATGCATAGTAGGACATGATTTACAAGCACCAAGCAAAGTAGGTCTAGCCTTAAGCTCATCATACTCAGTCCTAAGGGCATCTAGTTTAGCCAAAGTCGAAGCATTCTTCTCATTAAGCAACTTGATCTCATTCAACCATGCATCACACTCAAGACACTCAACATCATCAGGAGTAGTAGGAGCAAGTTTCAACGAGTCATTCTCAAGTTTCAATTCAAGCAATTTGGACTCTAACTCTCCTACTTTCTCACTAGCACTCTCAAGTTGAGCCCTAAGATCTTTCCTCATCTTTTTGGCATCTCTTAGCACACTATCACGGTTGTCAATCAAGCCATTCAACCTAGTGATCTCAGCAAGCAAAGAGTCCGGGTCACGATTTACCTCATCCTCCGTGTCGGAGTCGCAGTCTTCCTTCTCGCTCTTCTTGCTACTCGAGCTATGGGACATCCCACAAAAGCCTTCAAGCGCCACACAGCTCAACCCACTGAGGTTCCGGCTTGCACTCTTCTTGCCCTTGCGCCTCTCGACGTCTTCATGTTCACTGCTTGAACTTGACTGCTCATCGCTTGAGCTTGAGTCGACGTCGCTCGCACCGGCCACCATGGCTCTTGCCTTGTTCTTCTTGTAGCCGCCCTTGCTTGGTCGCCGCTTCTCCTTGTCCTTGCTCTTGGACTTGCTGAAGTGCTTGCCCTTGGAGGAGTACTTGTCTTCACGCCTCGGGTGCGCCTTGTAGTCGTTCATCTTGGACTTGTTCTCCTCCACTTCCGGGCACTCGGCGATGAAGTGGCCACGCTTGCCACACTCGTAGCACGCCCCTGAGCTCCGCCTTGCATTCCTCCGACTCTCGTGTAGTCGATCAAACCTTCTTGAGAGCAAGGCCAGCTCCTCCTCTCCCAGCACATCAAACTCCTCATCTGGAATAGACATAAGAGAAGACAAAGAAAACTGTCGACAGGAAGGGTTAGATTTGCCCTTTGATCTGCCCACAAGAGCAAGACTATGGTCAGTCGAGCCCTCATGCTTGGATTGCAACTTCCTGTCAACCTCAGCCGACTTGAGCTTAGAGAAGAGGTCATCCAACTCAATAGTCAAATACTGCCCAGACTCCTTGATGGCCTCAACCTTAGTACCCCAAACATTTGGATCCAAGACATGCAAGAGCTTCAAAGCCTGATCATGCTCGGTGTAAGGAAAATCCTCAACATTTGCCTTCGTGTTGTTCACGATGGCGGTGAACCTCTGAAACATCGCATCAATGTCCTCACCGGGAAGTTGAGTGAAGTTCTTATATTGCATCCGGTAAGAGACAAAGAGGTGAGCCTTCACATGGTTATCACCACCATCAGCAACCAACAACTTTTCCCAAATTTGCCAAGCAAGATTCAAATGGTGAACACGCTCAAACTCAGGATCACACAAGCTCCGGACCAAGTGATCAACGACTTTTGCATTTGCCTCATACTTGGCCTTAGCACCAGCATTGGTCACCATAAGAGTATGGTTGTTGACTGGAATAACATAGGTCTTGTCAAGCAAAATGAAATCCAACAACTTGCCACGAAGAAAGATCATCATACGAGCCGCCCACTTGTGGTAACCCTTGCCATCGAAGTGCGGCGAACCGCCCCGCTCAACATACGCCATCTTAGGATTCAAGACTTGTCAAAGTCTCAAAGATTCCGGCACCAAGCTCTGATACCAATTGAAGGATCAGATGGCGACTAGAGAGGGGAGAGTGAATAGGAGCCGGTAAAAATTCTTCTCAAAGAACTCGGCCTATACCCTAGTCAAATCCCGGTCACACACAAGCGATGGATCGAGTCACACACCAATCGCCAAGACAATGAGGTTATGGATCAACCTCTAGTCCGAGGAACGATTCCTTGAAGCACACGCGGAAGCACAAGAAATGAAGGGAGGAATCAAACCAAGAAGCAAAGCACACAGGCTCTGGCGGACCGTCCGGCCAGGAGGGGCGGACCGTCCGGACGGGCCTCGCGGACCGTCCGGCCTGCTGCCGCAGACTGTCCGCACACACACCACGGACTGTCTGCCCCTGCACTGCGGACCGTCCGTTAAAGCGAATAGAACCACCAGAACCACCCCGAGAAAACGGACCGTCCGCAAAGGCCAGAAGGACCGTCCGCGCGGGTCCCGGACCGTCCCCTACTGAAGCTCGAACCGTCCGCAAACCGGCTGCAACAAAAACCCAAAGCAAAACCGGATCGAAACGAAACAAAGCAAGAACACGAAGAACACCGCGACGAACTGGAGCGGCGCGGACTGTCCGCCTGGTCCTCGCGGACCGTCCGCGAGGTGCGAATAGAGCAGAAAACGCACGACCCCGAAAGTCAACTTCCCCAAATCATCATCGGATTTCCCAAACGTTTGAAGCTGTGGAGACAAGGGTTTGGGGACTTGAAAAGCGTCACACAAGGATGCTATAGCCCAAAAATCTTGCCTCCTAACTCCCTAAATCACCGGGAATCGCGAATCCTTTGAGCACCACCAAAAGCTAGAGCACCGAACGAAAATACTCGAATCGAAGTGGTTACCTGGCGTTTGAGGGCACAATATCAATCACAAAGATGCACAAGACATCCATCCATGTTTCCCTCAAAGAAATCCGGGGAGAAACCCACTCAAATCCGCGGAATCACACCAAGAACAAAGGCACGAAAACAAGCACAAAAAGACCACGAAAAACACAACTCTGAATCTTCTATACAAACTAGGAAAGATTCACAAGGTCTAGCATGCTGCCCTAGCATCCATCCCTCTCAACAAATCTCTCATGAAGCTCTAATGCTAGCCTAGAGAAAATAGAGAAGAAAATAGCTACGAAAAATAGAAATGGGGGGAGGAAATGAAACCCTAAGTCGCGCAGAGGGAGCCATCCACACACACTCATGGCTCATATATCGGGTCCCGCCGAAGTGGTAAATGACTCGACTACCCCTAACTTAACTACTGGCGATACAACCCACGCAGGGGCATTTAGGTAATGTTTGTGGGTCTTGCCATCGGACGGCCACGCCTTTGCCGCACCCCGCGTCCTCCCGACTCAAGCCATGCGATCCCACCGTGTGTCCTCCGCCTCGAAGCTTCCCGACATGCCCGGATCCCGTCTGTGTCGTGTTGGGCCCTCGGACTTGGTTTTGAGGGCCAAACCAAGAAACCGTCCTCCGATGGTTTTGTGGGCAAACCACCAAACCCCGCGTGCTCGGTCCGGCCTCCCGTCAAACCACTTGACTCGACCGCCACCGTGCACCGGCTCGATTGTCCATGACTTCGTCTTGCTTGTGTCGCCACCATGTGGCCCGCACCTAGTCCCGCTGTCCACCGGGTCCCTCGAACCGAGCCTACTTGTCTCTCCATCTCCCGGAGGCCCCTCAAGGCTGAAGACCTTTCGCGCCCGTTCTTCACCTGCAACAACACGAACTAGGCTGCAGCCTACACCTGCGCACTAAGCCAAGAGTCAGTCCAACACCCGTTGTCAATCACTCATCACTGAGGAGCGGTCATCCATCGACCACCGAGACGCTCCTGGTCCTCAATTAGACATGCTCAAGATGCTAATAAGTGAGTGTTGGTGAGATTTGCAAGGTGATGATCTAGGTTGACCATGATTTGACCCCAGTCAATGAGTTTGACCGTCAATTAGGGCTAATTAAAAACCTGGGGCGTGAGAATGGCAAATAACAAATCTTTGTCGTGTCTTGTACCTTTGGCGCACGGCGAACGTGTGGGCCCTATGTCGTCCCGCCCACCGCCACATCCTGTAATTTTCTATGTTCATCGTGTCCCTACCATATGGCACATGACAAACTTTTAAACTCCATGTGCGCCTCACATGTGACGCACGGCGAAGTTCGGTCGTTAACGATGTGGCGAGGGGGGGGCTAATACTTCATTTCGCTATCCGCCGTGCAGAACTTCACCGTGCAGCCTTCGGCTTGCGTTTTCTGATATTACGCACGGTGAAGACTTCGTCGTGCACCCGGATTCCGGTAGGGATGCTGATCCCTGATCAATCCGCACATGAACTATTACAGGTGCTCTAAAATGTGTTTGGATGTCTTTATTGAAGAAAACATAGTGGATGGTCCAACAAATTTTTGGCTTTGATGTGTGGTCCCAATTATATTGGTCACGAACATGTTGCTGACATGCGGGAGGAGGTGACCATGAAGGATGACTAAAATAGTAAGAACATTTGTGTAATGGGCACAAAATGCAGTAGTTTTGCAGGAACCATAGACCAAAATAGTGGAACATTTGTGAAATGGCCACAAAATGTTGTAGTTTTGTTACTATTACTAACTCAAAATATTGATATTTATTGACATTTACTAAAAGAAAATAAACTATTGAGAACTACATCACCGCTCTATTGCGCTGGGTCTGTCAAATTTTAGTGAAAATCACTGGTAGGGAGAGGGGCTTTAGTCCCGGTTGGAGAGGAGTATAGGTCTCTCAAGTCCAACCAGGACTAAAGTCCTGAGACAAAAGCCCCCCCACCACCCCCCCCCTTAGTCCCGGTTGAACCAACCGGGACTAAAGGCTCCTTTAGTCCCAGGTGGATCACGAACTGGGACTAAAGGGGGGTGGGGCACGTCAGCACCTGCGCCCACCCCCTTTAGTCTCGGTTGGTAATACCAAACCAGACCAAAGGGTCTCGTTTCTCTTTTTTTGGTTTTCGATTTGAGTGTATATTCTAATTGTTGCCTTAACCCGTATATGCACTTATATGTATTTGAACATGTATATAGTTATATTCCTGTCTATATATACCATATACGTAGTTAGACATATATATAAAGTTTTTGAAGTTAGACTTATATATAAACTTACATAAACTTAGAGATATACACATCAAAATAGATAGTATTTATACATCTAAATATTATTCACTTCAAATTTCTAGTCCCTATTAGATTTTTTGGATGCTCATAATAATGTTTTCCTGTTGGCATAACCACCTCCTCATGGATGAATCCCAAGAGACTTTCTTAAATCGTCGAAAGACGATCCTTCTGAATGACCTCGCCCTTAACCATATCCATCTGTATAATATGCAAATATGTTAATATATTACACCCAACAATTAAATATAGAAGCATCTGTATAATGTGCAAATATGTATGTATTATCAATAGGTTGATTCAATTAACATACATCATAATTTCCGGAGTTTGCACTTGACAAACATCGTATGTGCTCACAGACATAGTATCCACATAAATTATTTCCTTGTTCCTGTCTCAAACACTAAAGTGGATAGGAGAAAATGTTATGAAATATAAGTGTCATAAATTTGAATTTTCTCAAATCTGAAGTTATTTGGATTACATACCGGATAATCGGTATAGAATGTAATTGTTGGGTTAAATTCACCTTCTTTCTCTGCAATGAACATTTGTGTAATGGGCACAAAATGTAGTAGTTTTGCAGGAACCATAGACCAAAATAGTGGAACATTTGTGAAATGGCCACAAAATGCTGTAATTTTGTTACTATTACTAACTCAAAATATTGGTATTTATTAGCATTTACTAAAAGAAAATAAACTACTGAGAACTACATCACCGCTGTATTGCGCCGGGGCTATCAAATTTTAGTGAAAATCACTGGTAGGGAGAGGGGCTTTAGTCCCGGCTGGAGAGGAGTATAGGTCTCTCAAGTCCAACCGGGACTACAGTTCTGAGACAAAAGCCCCCCCCCTTTAGTCCCAGTTGAACCAACCGGTACTAAAGACACCTTTAGTACCGGGTGGCATCACGAACCGGGACTAAAGGGGGGGCACGCCAGCACCTGCGCCCACCCCCTTTAGTCTCGATTGGTAATACCAAACGAGACTAAAGTGTCTTGTTTCTCTTTTTTTTCGATTTGAGAGTATATTCTAATTGTTTTCTAACCCATATATGCACGTATACGTATTTGAACATGTATATAGGTATATACCTCTCTATATATACCATATACGTAGTTAGACTTATATATAAAGTTTTTGAAGTTAGACTTATATATAAACTTACATAAACTTAGAAATATACACATCAAAATAGATAGTATTTATACATCTAAATATTATTCACTTCAAATTTCTAGTCCCTATTAGATTTTTTGGATGCATCATAATAATGTTTGCCTGCTGGCATAAGCACCTCCTCATGGATGAATCCCAAGAGACTTTCTTGAATCCTCGAAAGACGATCCATCAGAATGACCTCGTCCTTAACCATATCCATCTGTATAATGTGCAAATATTTTAACATATTACACCCAACAATTAAATATAGAAGCATCTGTATAATGTGCAAATATGTATGTATTATCAATAGGTTGATTTAATTAACATACATCACAATTTCCGGACTTTGCACTTGCCAAACATCGTATGTGCTCACAGACATAGTATCCACATAAATTTTTTCCTTGTTCCTGTCTCAAGCACTGAAGTGGATAGGAAAAAATGTTATGAAATATAAGTGTCATAAATTTAAATTTTCTCAAATCTGAAGTTGTTATTTGGATTACGTACCGGATAATCAGTATAGAATGTAATTGTTGGGTTAAATTCACCTTCTTTCTCTGCAATAAATTTTTGCCATGCGCTGAGGAAAATTAATGCACTACAACAAATGTTGTGGTCCATGACGGTCGATTTTCGACACGGATCATCAAAATTTCATCATAAAACGACATCTATGATGAAATTTGAGAAGGTCATGTATTGAGCGTAACGGATCCCTTCTCGTGACGTCCTTAAGTTTTCGTCATAGATTAAAGTGATCCATGACGTTCTCAAGCTGTCATAGATTTGTCTAAAGCCCACTGAACCCAGCCCAAAGCCCAAAATCTATGACGAAGTTGACCGTCATGGATTAACTTGCCATGGAACTTGTAGAGATGAGATGGCTGCAGACATGGCAGATGATGTGGCAACTGATGACGTGGCAGCCAAGTGTCGGATGATGTGGCACCACATGTCAGATGACGTGGCAGCCATGTGGCAGATGACGTGGTGATGATGACATCACACCGTGGCATTTGTTAGCAGGCCAAATTCAAATGGGCCTAGACCAAACATTTGTCAACCCAAATCATTCAGCAATATATATACACCCAATATATAATTCAGCCCAACTGGCCCAAATTTTAAACCAAGTCATTTAGTAAAACTACACAACCCATATAATATTCACCACAACAGGCCCATGTTTCAACAGATTTATCAAAACAGCAGTAAAAGACCATAAATCACAAGCAATTCCAGTAAAAAACAATAGAACAAATACTTGATACTCCAATCATTTCTAATGGCTTGCTTCTTGATGCATCTAATCCTCAACCTGAAAGAGCACATTTCCAAACACTTGTAAGTGGGCAATATTTTACATAGAAATTACTAAAATGCTATGTGTGTAGGACTGCACGTACATTTGTTATGTCATACAAACATAAAGTGGGCTAATATATAGATTTACATATAACACTAAAGAGTGAGAACCATTTCTTTGTTTTGTAACACTTAAATCTCAAATCTAGTGTAAGCTTTAACATTGGTGTGCATATACATGGATGCATTGAATTGCCTTAAGTGATTCACCTATAGTACGGGCTAGGAAAGAATTGAATGGAGCAAATCACTTGTAGCTATTACTGTAACCCAAATTTTCACAAGAGTAATGAGTCAGGAAATATGCAGTTCCAACCACCATAACAGGCATGCTCAGTTCAGAATTCAAAAACAAGAAATCATGCATATAGTTCAGTTCAGGAAATCTGAAGCAACAGGTGTCAGAAGTATGTGTAAAAAAATATTGAGCTAACAGGTGACTACATGTGCATGTGTTATCAAGCTAACAGGTAACATAACTTAGTCTAAATAAATAACATTGTTAGGAATCACTTACTTAGGAGTAGGGCCAAGGATAGCTAGTGAAGAAAGCAGGTAGCCCTGCAAAAACTATGTGCCAGCAAGGTCGAGGTGACTCTGCTCCTCCTGCCAACAAGCGTAAAATCCAGTGAGACATACAGAAGCAAAGTCAGTGTAAAATGTGCCAATAACGAAGCAAAGTCATGTGTGTTAGTGTAAATAAGAAATCAAACAGAGGTTATGCTACTTACAAATTGTAGTCAACCATTGAGATACAAATATAGCTAGTAGTTAGAAATCTGGAATAACATCATTTTCCATGCCAGGAAGTAATTCCAAGTAATGCTATCATCATGTACTTATTTCTAAGACAAGCAAGTAGTAAGTAAAAGGTTATGCTACGAGATTTCTGACTGAAAGCATGCAGGAGAAAATAATTGCAAGTTAGAGATGCAGAGATGCACAATTACAGTAGTATAAACTCTAGAAATAGTAACCACACCAGTGCAAAAAAAAGGAAAGGAACAAACATGAACAACTAAACTGCTAGCAATGATTACTCAGCTAAATATTCTCTGTTGATGTTCTCCTGCTGCAATTCGACCTGCTCACCTGAATCAAGCTGCACAAACAAACTGCAAACACTGGTGCTAGACAGGGAAATATGCAACAAGAAAACTCAGGATACAGGAAGTAACCTAACGAAGCACTGTCTACACGCAAGAACAAATAGAGAAGCTTGAGCTCCACTCTGAAATGCAAGAAATTCGATCAGAACAAGTCGAATCGACAAGGGGTTCAAACCACTACCTCATGGTGACAGGACTAAACAAATCCGAGAAGCTGAACCACAAAAGAGTGAGAATTTGTCACCAATTTCAGAATTTCTAGCTAACCCTAGTGAAGCATGATTTGGAGGATAAACTACAAATAAGAGAGTTTTGAGTGCGGATTTCTTGAAGAATTGTTATGGGATAGCTACAAACTGACAGGAACTACCAAACTAAAATCATTCTAGGAGTGAGATCTAGGAGTCAGGAGGGAGGAGAAGGGAAGGGGTTCGGCACTCACATGGGTGAAACAGTGGGAAGTTGATTCCACCGAAATACAGAATCACACCCCGAGGTCGCACAGCACCGCCGACCATCGCACAAGTCCGTTGCCGCTGTCGCGGCAGGTGCGCCTCCGTGTTGCACTGCCCTGGCCGTCACGCTTCTGGATCCGCGCAGCCCCGGCCGCCGCACCTCCGGATCCGCGCTGCAGTGCCCCGACCTACTCCATATCCCGATTGCTGCTCTTGCACAAACGGGTGCACATGGGGCTAGGGTCCGGGTTGCGGTCGCAGTCACCGCAACATCGAGGAGAGGCAGGGAGCCGAGGGACAGGAGAAGTGGGGCCAGCGGCCCCGCGCAACCTTGCTCGCCGCCATGTCGCGTGTCTCTCTAGTTGGTGCGGGAGCATGAGGAGCCAGCAGTAGGGAACGAGGGGAGGGGGAGGCGCCTGGGGTGGGAGACGATGGATCGAGGGAGAGGAATGAGAGGGAGAGGTAGGGTTTGTGAATATGTGACCTTTTTATTCATCTCAGTAGCAAATCTGAGCCATCGAATGGAGAATAAACGGTTGTAAGTAGTTGGGCCATTAGGGCTGGAATGGGCCTTGAATCATTAATTCACTATCTAATATATTTCTTTGTCTTTTTTATTTTATTGTACCATTGTGAACTAACACTTAAAATAATTACCTTACATGCATAAATACATTTTTAATATATAATAGTATGCATATAAGTTGTCACCTAGGAATTTAAATAATTTTAAAGTATATTTGCTATTTTTTATCATTTAAATGAATTTATGCATGCTTCTTGAAAATAGTTATAATTTGAACTACATGTATCTAAAATATTCTTTTAAAAATTGACCTGTATGTACCTATAATAAGATTCACAAAAATTCAAAAAAACTATATTTATGCACTTATGATCCATTGTTTTTCCCATATTCAGGAGACTGACGAAAAATTCAATTGACTTATTGGGAAAAATCAAACTTCTACTAGTTACCTCATTGTAAAATAATGATAACAATACCTAAAACTTTTCCAAAAATTATGTAAATTGACATGGAATCATTTTATGGATGCAGAAGCTTGACAAAAAGGTTTTATTAGATTTTGTGAAAATTGGAGTATACATTGTTCATAAACTAGATAGTTCATCACATTGTTTCATACAACTCAACTTAAACTTTGAAGTTTGTACACCCTAAACTATTTTCTTGCTCATGTACTCCTCAATTCTGGACATAACCTTACATTTACTCTTATATTAACATATGGGGATTCATATTTCCATTTGTTGTGCAAGAAAGTTATTTTTCTATTTTTTCAATCGGCAATGAGTACACCCTTGTGAAGAAAGATGTAAAATAGTTAGCTTACATGCCCCCAAATATATTTTTCACACGTAAAAGACAACATATAACTTGTCATGTAAGAGTTTCAAGAATTTTCAAATATATTTACTATTTTCTATCATTTAAATGAACTTCTGCATGTTTACGTAAAGTAATTCCAAATTGAACTATGTGTACCTCCAAAAAGATTCTAAAAATTTCAAAAAAATATATTTAAACTTATAAGTTCCATTATAACCCAAATCTAAGATATTGATGAAAAATTACATCGAGTTATAGGGAACTCAAACTTCTATTAGTCATCTTATTATACAATAATAATAATACACAAAACATCTCTAAAAATTATGTAAATTGACATATAATCATTTTATAGATTGTGAAAGCTTGACAAAAAAGTTTAATAAGATTTTACATAACCTAAAAGTATACCTTAAAGTATTTTCTTGGTTATGTACACCTAAATTCTATACATAACCTTACATTTTTTTCCGACATAACCTTACATTTACTCTCCTATTAACACATGGGGATTCACATTGCCATTTATTGTGAAAAAAACTATTTTTCCATTTTAAAATACCTAATTAAGACACTTATATGAATTAACTAAAAAATAATTATCTTATATACCCTAAATACATTTTTCACATGTACAAGAATATATTTAAGATGTATTCTATGGGTTTCAAGATTTTTTCAGACAAATTTGTTATTTTCTATCATTTAAATGAATTTCTGCAAGTTTATTAGAAATAAATAAATTTTTAATTACATGTATGCAAAAAGTCCCGTTTAGGTCCCTCAATTTTTGCAGAGCTAGGCCGGCTTTGTTGGGGGCGGGTATTTGGGCCGACTGTTGTGCTGCGCGGGCTGATTTGGGATCTCGGGGTTGTTTTCTGATCTGCGTAAGGAGTTAGAGGGCCACCAGCAGACTTTGCTCCGGTTAGCAAGCCCAAATTACTTTGACTCCTGTTTAGGTCCCTTAATTTTCGCGAAAGTCTGGTTTACATACCTAAACTTCGTAAGTACACATAGAATATCCTTCCACCTTTGAAATCGTCGAAATTATGTCTCTAACTTGGTTACGTGTGGTCTTAAAAGCAGTTTTGTCCTTTTCTTTTTTATTTAACTCGACAGAATATTTAGAAAATCATAGTAAATTATAAAAAAAATCATAAAACGGAAATCTAATTTTATTTTGCCTTTTGATGGTATATCTATATACTAAATGTATAATATTATATGATTTAGAAAAAGATTTTAAATTTAGGTTTTAAATTTATTGACCGTGATGATCTCTAATTATTTTCACACATTTTATGATTTTTAATTTATTGATCATGATTAAATGATGAAAGCACATTGTGGGTCGGATTATGTCGAAATTGACACAACGTCATAGTGTTTGGACTTCATATCGAGCTTCATATCCAACTCTGCGAATCTATGACGAAATCTTACTGTTTGTCATGGATGTTGTGTGATATGTGATGAAATCTATGACGAAATCGGCACAACGTCATAGTGTTTGGACTCATATCGGGCTTCATATCCAACACTGTGAATCTAAGACGAAATTTGACTATTTGTCATGAATGCAATGCGATCTATGATGGAATTAAAAAAATGTCATGTGAATTTCGTCATAGATCAAAGGATTTCTTGTAGTGATGAGAGATGATGTGTTAGTAAATGCATATTTTGAAACAAATATTGAAGGTTTTGGTAACTTGCGGGTAAAATATTATATGTATAAATAAATATATATAAAAATAAATATTGCATTTAAAAGAATGTCTTAGGTAGAATTATAACACTTGAAACATATCTAGAAGGTTTTGGTAACTTGCAGGATTTTTTCTCAATGAATCCCACACCATGACGCTGCTATTGTCGACTTGAATGACCATAAGAATCCAGTGGAAACTGTACATACATGGTCATAATAGTCATACAAATTAGAACTAAATACAATTAGCAAAGACAATTAGATGGCAATTGCACATACTCACAGTTGTAAGGTAGTAGTATGAGATCCTTGTCATGAAACTGTGACAACCCCACCCGAGATAATTCCGTACTATCGCCTAAACCACTCCATTTGGTCATTAATAAAGAACCATCCCGTTGAGTGTTGCCGGGTTTACACCCGGTAAATCAGTTGGGAACACAGAGAGGATCGATCGTATGCATTAAAACTCCCACGAAGGAGAGTCCAGAGTGCCTTACAAATTAACCATCACATTCCCGTAGGGAGGGTCATTATTACACACACAGTTCTTTGACATGAAAGTAAATGGTTCAGAGTTTATTGAAAACAGCGGAAGATATCTAAACGATACGATCACATCATAGGAGGCTTGTCCATGATGCAATCACTCTTTGTCATCCACCCATTCCAGCTCCCAGCCGGGTGGAAGTTCTCCGGGCCACACATCAGATGCATTACCTGGAACAACATTTATAAAGCAAGGCTGAGTATACTAATACTCAGCAAGACTTACCCATCTAAAGGAAAGACTTTACCTCTAGTCATGCAAGGCTTTTGGCTAGTGGGTTTGTTTGCCAAAAAGCTACTAAGTAGTGAATCCTTACTTTCACATTTTAGCTCAAGTTCTTGTAGAAGTAATCATTACTAGATAAGCAACTATTGCAACCAAAGTTATACAAACAATTATTCAAAGTAATAATCTTCACAAAGTTCCATCATAAAGGGATATCATGGCCAGTCGGGTAAGTAGTCTCAGATGACGGTGAGAGGCCGACAATCGATTGATTCATAACCTTGCAAGGTGGACCTAAACACACGGGAGATGCCCTCACTAAGAGTTCACCAACCAGGCGGTTCCCGTCATTCTTCGGTTTGGGGATAATAGCTCACAATCTTAAGTACAAGGTTTATCTGGGCTACGCCACTAAGGTCACCCAGCCTCACGCATGCACTCGGGTGGCGAGCCCGGGGCCGCAACCCTAAGAGTAGTGATAGTAAAACCCCGTACCGCCTCATTTAGGTACTAGGCTTACCGTACCTATTTCCGGCAAGTGTTTAGTACTTTCAAACACTTAACCAATGAAGCCATCGGACCGGAGCCCAAATCCCATGCACCACATGAGCAATCCATTTAAACATATGGTGATTCCATAAAGGAGATCCTATTCTCGCGAGTGGCGACATCACTCGACTTGTACCGGATCCTTAAAGCATAGCAACTAGCGACCTAACATGCTAGTAAAAGATCATAGGTACTTATGGATCATGCAACTAGGGTTTCATTTCAACTCCTGAACCTAGATGCACATACGATAACATGAAGTAAATTCAGAGGTTTTAAAGAAACACTGGGGTTAATGAATAAACCGGGGCTTGCCTTCATCAGCACAAGCAGACACACACACTTCCGGACTTTGGTCCGGGTCTTGCTCTACGGTCACGTAGTGCACGTCTCCTCCTGCTCCCTCGTCCTCGTCAGCCGGCACAAGCGTATAGCTACCGTCGGGGACTTCTACACGGGGAATGCAATGCAGTGATTAGGAGTGTAATCATTTTAAATTTATTCAAAAACAGTAGCAAACAGCTGCAAGGAGTATAGGGCTGGCCATATTCACCTTAACAAAAGCATTTAAACATTTTCCTTCTTTAAAGAATAGTCAAAAGTCCATTTAGCCTACCCTTTTAAAATGATTGTGTGCACATCTATTTAAGAAATATTTTATTTACAAACACTTCTCCTTAAGTCATGCATTAGGAAGAGTGATTTTCCCTATTTTCCCTTTTCTAGATTAATCTAGTTTGAGCTCTTTTGCATAGTCAAAACATAACAAAGTGATCCAGCAACACTCATTGGTCCTACTGACCAAGAGGCATACCCCCGGACAGCAAGCAAAGGATTTTGCACCATTGAAAAAAATACACCAAGATATGAGCATTCCTAGTTAGCATAAAAGAGAATAATGCATATGAAAATAAATAGGACAGAAATGAGCCCCATCTTTCTCCTACATATACTCTGGTTCGAAACCAGCTTAAAGAACTAACAAACACACACATAGCCCTTATGAAACATGCTACACATATTTATGATTGAAAACATGCATAAATGAGGAACTAATATTTCTAACAGAGATAAAATCAAGGTAAATTCACCAAAGGTGTTTTTTAACACAACAAGACTATAGCCAGAAGTTGGGCTCAAACATAATTATATATCCAGCTACAAAAATTATCTAGGCAGATTTACTAATGTCACAAAATAATTTATACAGGAAGATCCCTTCAGTAACTTTGTGCAAATTTTGGCACAGAACCTAGATATACTAGTTCCCACAACATATACAAAATACAGCTCAAGATCTAGTGTGGATTTTGCAGAAACACAAATCTAAATATTTTACATTCCTATTTTTCAAGAAAAACTAAAACTCAAAAGTATATACAGATTTGGAGAAAGTTGTAGTTCTTGTTACACTGAGCACAGCAAAGTTGGGTTTGCTATTTTTGGATCTGTGTACGATTTTTAATCGATTTTACAAGGTGCTGGACTAATTCACATAACAAGGAAGAATCTTTTTGCACTGCGAACCCTAGAACTTTTAAAATCTTCACATAAATACCCTTGGTTCCTCCCCCTCGGGCCCGACGGCGGGGACAAGCTCGCCGACGGCGAGGTGGAGCTCGGCCACGCAAACAAGCCACAGGGATCATCGATTGGACTCACCCGTGATCGATTGGTGGCGGTGGACCGGCTGGGGGAGTCTCCGGCGAGCGGCGGCGGCGGAGCAGCGGCAGCGCGCCCGCGGGAAACTGGACGGCGGTGAGGGAAGGGCCTGGGCTCAACCTCGTGCTGCACGGGGAGCTTCCATGTGACCTAGAGAAGGTGCTAGGCAGGTAACTGGGCTTGGAGAAGCGACGGAGGGGCGAGCTCGACGGGGGCGGTCCGGCGGCGGCCGCGAAAACTCGGGTTCTGGCGAAGGTGTGGCTCGGCTTGATCAATAAGAGGCTCGGGGAGGTTTTGTGAGGCACAGAGGGGAGCCTAGGTGCTTGGGTGAGTGGGGAAGGCGACTGGAGTGGGGTTCGCACCGGCGGCGGCTTGGGTGGAAACGCGCGTGCGCGCAGGGAGCGACCGGGGCGGGTTTATATGGGCACTGGAGGTCGGTTAGGGGGGTCGTGGGGTCAACCACGTCGCCGGTGCACGCGCGGCGTGGGAAGCAAGGCGCTGCGACGTGCGTCGGCGCGGCGGCCAATGGCGTGCGGCGGTTGGCACGCCGGCGAGTGGAAACCGGCCACTTGGCGTCGTCCAAACGCTCGCGGTCGTCACCCACGGTGGCATTCCGGCGCGGTGCATGGGCCGCCGGGTCCGCCGGTGCCTCGGTGTGTGCGCGTACGGCCGCAGGCGTGGCCTCGTGCACGACGTCGCGCGTGGGGGCGCGCTGGCGTTCCCGGGCTGTTGGCATTTCACTGAACGATTTTCAAAATTGCTTTTCTCCAATTTTTCATACTAAAGTGCATCATAAGCTCTGAAGCAAAGTTGAAGATTAGGCATTCCTCTACAACTTTCACAAAGCCTGGTAGGGGTTTGGTTCAAGCAATGGAGCAGGAACGCCATGCCAACCTGACCCAATTCTCGGCGCCCGTGAACAGGAACAGGACACCTTCCAAGACAATTTTCACCAAGAATTCCTTCGAATTTCAAATGCCAATCAACAGCAAAGTCGTGTGCCTCAACATTCTGCACATTATTCCTGTTGGGTGGTTTTGAAGTGTTTAGGGAAATTTTGGAGAACGTGCCAAAGTTCTAGAATGGCATCAAGGGTCAAAGGGGATAAAGGGGTTTTGAGTTAGGGCTTTGACCAAGGGTTGACCTAATGTCCTCAAGGGTAGTTAGAGGTGTGATTAAGTGGGTCATTAGCACAATTTGTCACTGAGCAAAAACACGGGGTGTTACAGCCTACCCCCCTTAACAGGAATCTCGTCCTGAGATTCGAAATCAAGAGTACGTGCGAAGGGTTCACTTACGAGCTTGACTCAGAAGGAAGTCGGGGTACTTGGTGTTTAGAAACTGCTCGGTCTCCCATGTAGCTTCTTCTTCTGTGTGGTGACTCCATTGTATCTTGTACATCTTCACTCTTTGTCTCCTAGTTTGCCTTTCTTTATGATCCAATACCCTCATTGGTCTGTTCAATTATTTGTGCCTCTGGAACCTGGTCACACTTCTTCAATTGTGAGACGTGAAACACGTCGTGCACTGCAGATAATTGGTCGGGAAGTCGAACACGGTAGGCAACCGTACCAAACTTCTTAGTGACTTCATAAGGACCAATATAGCGTGGAGCTAATTTCCCTTTTACTCCAAAGCGTTGTACGCCTTTTGTTTGAGATACCTTTAGGTATACATAATTACCAACTTCAAACTCTCGGGGAGCTTTAGCTTTATCATGGTAGCTCTTTTGCCTCATCTGAGCTGCTCTCAGATTTTCTCTAATGACACTCACTTTTTCTTCGGCTTCTTGTACTAGCTTAGGACCAAACAAGGTTCGTTCACCTGCTTGTGACCAATTCAAAGGGGTACGACACCTTCTTCCATACAAGGCTTCAAACGGGGCCATCTTCAAACTAGCTTGATAACTATTGTTGTAAGCAAACTCGGCTAGAGCTAGGCATTTGTCCCAAGGTTTGTCAAAATGAATGACACAAGCTCTCAACATATCTTCTACTACTTGATTTACTCTTTCCGTCTGACCATCAGTCTGAGGATGATAACTGGAGCTATGGATTAGCTTGGTTCCCAAGGATTTTGTTGACGGTTAATAGTTGTATGAAAGTTCGTTTGTGACTTGCAAGCGTACAAGTCTCCCGTTGTAGTCAAGGGACCCTTCTTCCCTCGAGTGGTGAACCCAAGGTATCGAATCCGTGGAACAAATGTGTGACGCAAGAGTTGATCTAGTAAAGCCAAGTAACTTCAATCTTTGGTAAAAGAAACCCTAATGCGTCTAGGTAAAAGACACAAAACTAATCTAATCTACTAAAGACCAGAGAAAACAAAGTAAGATTAGGTAGATAAACCGATCTAGAGGGATCGGGATAAGCCTTTCGTTGAAGTTCCAAGCAAGAGAAGAAGTAGCAAATCGAATCTTATAAGAAGCGTCTTTAAATCGTGGTTTCCCATCCAAATCCGAAAACATCCGCCTTTCGGAACCCCCGTTCTGTCACAACGTATCCCTATTCATGCGGGGAGCTTAGGGCGAGTCAAAACACAAGTCGAGATTCTTTCGGAAGATCCGGCGTATACCTCTAGCCACCGCGGCTACAAGAACACCCTATGTAATCTATCGTGTGAATAGAATTGGAATAAGCAAAGCCGATCGAAAAACGAAATCTTCGAGGAAACACTTGATCGCTAAGAATAGATTCAACTTGATAATTCAACTATGATAATGATACATACACAAGATCACCACCGGGATCCTTCCTTGATCTTGCTTCTAGCTCCGGGAACTCCGACGTGGTCTTCCATGCAAGGTTCCCACGTCGGCTAGGGAAACCCTAGTCAACTAGCTCGACCCTCTCCTCTCCGAGATGGTGTCCCTCTCTTCTCTACTCCTCGGCGGCCGATGACGAATTCTTCTCCGTGGCTCTCGGTTAGGGGGCTATAAATAGCCCGATTGGCGGCTAGGGCAAAGGAGGGGGCAAATGGGCCCCGGATGGGCTCGGGCCGACCGGGACCGGGCCGGCCGGCCCGGGCCCATCCGGGCCCGGCCCCCCGAGGCCTCCTTTGCTCTACGTCGGTTCCCTTGCTTCCCGGATGTTTCCCCCTTCGCATGTAGGTCCATGTCGTCAGTTTCTCTCCGAATTGGACTCAACTCCTTGTCTTGCAAGATTCAACACTTTTCTGGTCAGGTCCTCGGAGTCTGTCGTCTTCTCGGATCAAGTCCCTGGCTTCTTGGAGTTAAGTTAGCTTCATTGCATGACTTGTACGGGGCTTCAAGGTCTTGTCATGAGGTGCTTGATGAACTTATCCCGAAAGTCTTGCATTCAACACTAAAGCCCTGCATAAACACTAAACTCCAAAACCGACATGCACACGTGAACTTGTTATACCACGGGGGTTAGTACCAATGGATAAGGTATAAAACTCATGCCAACACCGAAGGTAAACTCATGGCTAGGTTGACGGATTTTCACCGTCAACATCTCCCCCATGCTTAAACCTTGCTCGTCCTCGAGTAAGCCTTCGATGGATATCATCATTGCCAAACAATGTTTAAACCTTGCACTTGATCATACAGGAGAAACATAATGCTCTCAAAGTTTTAATTCGTTAAAGTTCCATAATGTACTAGCCTTCATCTCTACGGAGGGTAGATTCTTATTAAGCTTATCCCACAAGTATTAACATGCTCACAAAGTTTAAATAGATCTCAGAATTTTTGAAATAAAGAACAAGATAAAGAAAAACTAGACCAAGTTCACAAATTTAAATCATCTTGTATATTGCTCATGAACTCTCATCTCACTTGTCTCTCAAGCCTATATATTCTACTCCTTTCCCTCTCATAACATATATGTGTGGTAGGCTTTATATGGAGCTTTGGGAAAGTTTAGTCCAAACAAGATTTTATAATTGAGGTGTTGTCAAAACAAGACAAGCTTCTCATGGTCTTACCGAGACTCGTCAAAAAGGTCATTGGAAAATGATGTTAAATCAAGGAGGGGAAAGAGAAAAATACACACACTTTAGATGAGTGGACATGTGCAAATGGCAAAGAGTGATCCCGAGGCACAAAGGAAGTCCTCGTTTTCGGATTGCACATGGTTGGAAAATGAGAATGGATTTTTTAAACATGAAGCCTTGAATGCACTCTTAGAGAATCGGGGAGTTCACTTTACGCATATATTTTTTTTCTCTTTCTCATATTTCTCATTCTTTTCCTTCTTTCTTTCTTTCATTCATTATATATATATATATATATATATATATTTCTTTCTTCTTGTGAGACCTTCACCTTCGAAGTCACGTATATCGCCGAATTTTTTTTAATCATCATTTTTTTAAAATACTCCCCTTTGAACTCTAAAACCGCACCGTACCTACCTCCTCCCCCATGCTTAGACGTTGCTCGTCCTCGAGCAAAGAGGCGAAAAATAAGGTAGGTACCGGAAATATTTTTCCTTGGAGAGATACTTGAAATCTTCAATGTCGGCACCGTCTTGCGATCTTCCTTGAATTGATGATCCATTCTCAACGATAGGTTGTGGTCAAGGAGGTAATCACAAAAGATGATATTTGGTTTAAGGGTGGATATCCGGCGAAGTTTGTGAGATCTCCAATGTGGGGATGCACGGATAAAAGGCTAGCAAAAAGATAGATACGCAAAAACGGAATGACCAACTTCTTAGTCTCGGGCCAGAGAAATCATGGCCTGCAATAACTCACTCAAAAATAAATCTTGTACACTAAGGTTTATGCACTCAAATATATATAAGGCTTTGGATAGGTTGAGCAACACACAACTGATATTTGTGACAAGGTTAGCGATATTTTTGAGCGTAAAAGACATCTTTAATCTATTCATAACTTGAGAGCACATAAAACACTATGGGTCTTTATTTTAATCATAACCTCCGCTGAAAATTAAGCTAGCATTTAAATAAATTCAGATTTGTATTTTTAAGAGAGCACTAGCTTTAACATGCATAAATCAATTACAAAGATGAACAAAGCTGCAATTTTAATCATATATCATCATGGCACAAATTTTGTAACTTTTCCAATGATATAATCAAGGTGGTGTATTTATTAATGATGACATAAGTTGAAATACAAACTGAAAATAAACAAACATGCTTGCTGAAATTTAAATAAAAACAGAAAATACTACACAAACACTGTCGTATGGACCTCCCTCGGCCCACTACCTCGGTGGGCACCGGGACCGACTACTCGGTGGGCCCCTGGGACTACCCGGCTTGCGCTACACGGCACCTGAAGGCGTGGAGCACAAGGACTACACAGGAGTAGTACTCGGTTAGGGAGCTGTACATGTTCCGCACTTTATAGAGGACTCCTAGACGTACTCGACTAGTACTCTCTCCCTACTCCGACTTGTAACCCTGCCTCCCGGACTATATAAGGCGAGGCAGGGACCGATCTCTAGCATCCAATATCCTCTCATACAACCCACGGCGCACTATTGCACCATCTTGTAATCGTGCCCTATCAATCCAGAGCTACGCAGCATACAGGACGTAGGGTATTACGCACCTCGCGGCCCGAACCTGTCTAAATTGTGTGCCACGTGTCTCTTCCTTTGAGTTACCGATCTCGGCGAGTCACATTCATCTACTTCGGGTACTCCCCGTAGTAGGTTGCCGGTCTAAAACACCGACAAACACACATAAGCAAAAGCTGAAAATTACAGAGAAAAAGAAAAGAAAAGAAAACTAAAGTTCCTAAATCTCCTAGTCCTCCGCCGGTGGTTGATGTTGATGATCTTGATAATAATACCCTTGCTCATAATATGATTGGACATTTCCTCCGACGAATTGATTTGGCTCCACAAGGTGAAGGCATCCGAGCTCAAAGGCAATATTTGCATTTCCTTCACCAAGTTGAGCTGCGTTAGCTTGGTGGCTGCGATGTTTTGAGCGTTTCTTGCAGCATACCCTCCAATTATGGCCATGCTTTGTTGTGGTTGGGGATGATGAGCGTAAGACTCCGTGAAGTTAGCGTTGGGAACAACATAATTTGGTGGGGGTACCGGTGCACCCCCCCCCCCCATGCTTGCTCTTGTGGCCCTCCGTAATAACTTGGCGGAGGAAGGATCCCGCCGAATGGTTGCACATTGGGTTGTGCTCCACCCACTTGTGCGGAGGATGTTCTCTCCTCTACGATTCTTCCTCTTTTGTTCTTCCTTGCAGGGACAAGGAGTCCCTCTTCCAACCAATCTTCTCTCCCTTCGATGAAAAGCCTAAGCCTCTCATTGGGAAGGGGTAGGTTTACTATGGCCAACCGATAACCTCCTATCTCATCTCCACTAATGTATTTGCCTTGCCGCAAATACTCAATGCCGAGAGAGGTACCACGCAAAAGATGGTCGGGGTTTCTTGCGATCCCCGGCCGTAAGGAGAAGGCCAACATGGAGAGGTAGCACCCCGAACCAATATTACCCGCCCCCGATGTTGCTTCACAACACCAACGGTTGATCATAAGGTAAGAGGGGTCTATTGGCTGCCTGGCAATTAAAGCCGAGTATAGCGAATTCAACTCCGTGTCGGTCACCTTTGTCTCCTTCATCCTCCCCAATACCCTCTTGCACATCCAAGAGTGAAATATCCGGATAATGGGGTTGCGGATGCAATTGCGTTGTTGATGGGCTTCTCCGGAGATCATATTCCAAAATCCCGCTAACATGCCGGGTGGCACGTCAACTTTCTCCGGAGCTCCCTTGTGGAATCCAAGCAGCTCCCTAACGTGCTCGTAGGGAACCACTTGTTGGACTCCCTCCAAACGGAATGACAAGCTTTGCACCCCATCATCATCAAGGATGGGTGCAATAGTCATTAAAATTTCAGGGGCGAACCCCAAGTGGGTGTCCACCGATACTCCGTTGGAGAACTGCACCCATCCAAGGTGCCCCAACATATAGTATATGTCGGTGCCAAAACCCAAGGTGTAGAGTGCTTGGTCGTCGAACTCAACGTTGGGCACAAGCCTCTTCTCAAGATTAGAGAGCCTCTCCTCCTCCTCCGATGACAAGATGATGAAGCCGTACAAAGAGTATGTCGGAGTGTAGGGAGGTGGCGCGGTTGAACGGGTCGATCGTCGTGGTGGCGCGGGCTGCTCCTCCGTGTGCCCACGAGGTTCGGTAAACCTCATGGACGTGCTTCTTGCAGCCCTCATACCACCAAGGAGGAGAGCATCGTTCCTCCTCGGTGGTGCCGTATCCGTCTCCATGCTCCGGGGAGACTCGGAAACCGAATGCCTTCTCGAAGACGTGGTTGATGACGGCTTGGACGACGACGAACTCTTCTTCTTGGAGAAGAGACTTGTGATTTTCTTCCACATGGTTGCTGCACTCTTTTCTTCAACTAAAACTCTCGGTTGCAACCGGTAACTAGGCACTTAAACTCTTTGATTCGGATGTGGACTTTGAGTGGATTAAGGATGTGGATTTTTTCTTGAGCTATCAAGCTTGGGAAGGTTGGCTATGTCTACAGAGGTTTTGAGCACACAAACTTGAACACACAAACAAAGGAAGGAGAGGGAAGCTTGCCTGCAAAAAACGGGAGCCGGGGGGCTCCTTATGTAGGTGAGGCCGGCCGGCCGGGCCGGCCGGCCCGGGGTCCCTCGGTGCACCTCCCCGCCTCGTCTTTCTTCCAAAGACGATCATTTCGCCTCCGCAACTTTCCCCCGCCCGCGTGCTCCACGAGTTGCACCGCCCAAACGCTCTCGTCCACTCCTTTTCTTGCGTTATTGGTCCTTCCACTTGATGCTTCATGCTTTGGGTCATGTCCATGCTCCCTAGCTCCACTTGCTTCACATGCCACCATGAAATTCCTGCAAAGTTGATGCTTGATGCCCACCATGCTTGTCCTTTGCATGTGGAATTGGTGAAAGTTGATGAAAGGGAATCCAATGGTGCATGCATGATTAATTCAAACTAGATTGCCTCCATTAAGGTGTGTTTAAGGTTAAGCACTCCTCTAATTCGAAATTTAAAATATTTTTCAGAGCCATGCAAGAGCTCAAACATAATTTTAGAGAAGGTTTTAAACCATTAAAAACAAATGTAAGTCGAAAATATTTTTCGACTACGTCGATTTCGTTCTCACCGGTATAGTTTGCCTTCATCGGTTGAGAGCAAACTTTTCCCGGCTTGATCATGGGGGCATAGGTTTAGGTTCTAATTTTGGTTAAATAAGAGAGATTTTGAATAAAACAAAATTAGAATAGGCTTAGAAAAATTCTAATCCTAGAGAAACCAAGGATATAGATTTTTAAAACCAACCAAAAGTTTTGATTTCTAGGTTCACGCGAGTTCTACCACGTGCTGAATTTTTTTATTAACACATAGATATAAGTCGTGGCTCTACTCGTGTGGTTTTAGCATGAAAAATAAGTCAACCACAGCACCATAATGAGGGTGAAAGGTTGATTTAGGTTCTGAAATTATTTGGTTGAGGTTTCTCGAAAAGAATCAAACAAGCACATAGGAGGGTTCATGCAAAGGGTTTATGATAAAGCAAAATATTCAATCAAGAATTATGTCTCTAATATTGTTCAACCACTTCTAAGTCTAATGTCTTTGCTTAATAAAACTCAAAACTAAATTATTAAAAAGACTCGAAAAACCTGGAATCGGGTTGTCCTCCCGGTAGCTTATTCTTGACTCGACGAAACGGGTTGCCTCCCGCCTAGCGCTTCGTCTATAGTCTATAGCTAGACTTCTTCACTTGATTACTTCGGATCAACGCTCTTTGCGGTCGTTGCAATCTTGGGTACCCACTTCCGCACCATCTTGGGCACGGGCTTCTTCTTCGGCTTAGTCAATTTTTTTGGTCTTCACAGGCTGGCTTTGTCTTTTGGTCTTGACGGATGCAACAACTTCCTTCATGTAGTGGCTCGGCATCTCGAACTCCGGTCCTTCGGTTGTGATCCTTCTCTCCCGAATGAGTTTGAGTAGCCTTCGCCGTCCTGGGACCTTGGAGTTGTCTCGGATATTCTTCTTTGTTACCCATCGGGCGCCCGGCAATTTGTCCCACTTGCGTCTCTAGCATCTTCATCACGATGAACACTTCAATCCTTGCATATGGATCTTTCCTTGGCAGCCTTTAGGTGTTGAGCTTCTTTCTCTATCTCCATCTTCTCCATCCTCCTCTTAAGTAAACCGATTTGCCACTCAAGGAATTCGGCTCATATGTATTCATTGAAACGCTCCAAAGCTCTCGCAATCGTCATGCGGATAGTTGAGACCTTGATCTTGAACGGCCTTCCGGCGTCTTGAAGGTTTATGATAGGTAGATCAACGATGTCGGTTTAGGTTGATCTTCCTTTGGACTTGGAGGTGGTGATTATCTTGGAGATTCCGACGGTCCTTCAACTTCGGCTTTTGAATCTAGGGTTTCAACCCTTTAGCTTGTGTTGCACGTCTCCTTTGCTCGTAAAGTTTTCCTGGATCATCCACAAAAGTTTGGGTTTCTTGGAGAGGTAGCCAACCATCTCCGGTTAGGGTTAGCAATAAACAAAGTATGCAAAAACTAGAAAGGAAAAATAAATCTATGAAAACTAGGGTTAGACAAACTAGATTAGATGTATTTTGAGGATGATCAAAGTTTAGTAGATGCAAAAAGAAAAACAAAAAGAAAACTGAAAATTACAAAAAGGCAATAAAAAACCAAATCTTGATCACTTGTTCCCCGGCAACGGCGCCAGAAAAAGGGGCTTGTTGACGGTTAATAGTTGTATCAAAGTTCGTTTGTGACTTGCAAGCGTACAAGTCTCCCGTCGTAATCAAGGGACCCTTCTTCCCTCGAGTGGTGAACCCAAGGTATCGAATTCGTGGAACAAATGTGTGACGCAAGAGTTGGTCTAGTAAAGCCAAGTAACTTCAATCTTTGGTAAAAGAAACCCTAATGCATCTAGGTAAAAGACACAAAACTAATCTAATCTACTAAAGACCGGAGAAAACAAAGTAAGATTAGGTAGATAAACCGATCTAGAGGGATCGGGATAAGCCTTTCGTTGAAGTTCCAAGCAAGAGAAGAAGTAGCAAATTGAATCTTATAAGAAGCGTCTTTAAATCGTGGTTTCCCATCCAAATCCGAAAACATCCGCCTTTCGGAACCCCCGTTCTGTCACAACGTATCCCTATTCATGCGGGGAGCTTAGGGCGAGTCAAAAGACAAGTCGAGATTCTTTCAGAAGATCTCGTGTACCTCTAGCCACCGCGGCTACAAGAACACCCTATGTAATCTATCGCGCGAATAGAATTGGAATAAGCAAAGCCGATCGAAAAACGAAATCTTCGAGGAAACACTTGATCGCTAAGAATAGATTCAACTTGATAATTCAACTATGATAATGATACATACACAAGATCACCACCGGGATCCTTCCTTGATCTTGCTTCTAGCTCCGGGAACTCCGACGTGGTCTTCCATGCAAGGTTCCCACGTCAGCTAGGGAAACCCTAGTCAACTAGCTCGACCCTCTCCTCTCCGAGATGGTGTCCCTCTCTTCTCTGCTCCTCGGCGGCCGATGACGAATTCTTCTCCGTGGCTCTCGGTTTGGGGGCTATAAATAGCCCGATTGGCGGCTAGGGCAAAGGAGGGGGCAAATGGGCCCTGGATGGGCCTGGGCCGACCGGACTGGGCCGGCCGGCCCGGGCCCATCCGAGCCCGGCCCGAGGCCTCCTTTGCTCTACGTCGGTTGCCTTGCTTCCCGGATGTTTCCCCCTTCGCATGTAGGTCCATGTCGTCGTTTCTCTCCGAATTGGACTCAATTCCTTGTCTTGCAAGATTCGAAGCACTTTTTCGGTCGGGTCCTCGGAGTCTGTCGTCTTCTCGGATCAAGTCCCTGGCTTCTTGGAGTTAAGTTTGCTTCATTGCATGACTTGTACGGGGCTTCAAGGTCTTGTCATGAGGTGCTTGATGAACTTATCGCGAAAGTCTTGCATTCAACACTAAAGCCCTGCATAAACACTAAACTCCAGAACCGACATGCACACGTGAACTTGTTATACCACGGGGGTTAGTACCAATGGATAAGGTATAAAACTCATGCCAACACCGAAGGTAAACTCATGGCTAGGTTGATGGATTTTCACCGTCAACAGATTCGTGCACTTGTGCCCAAAAGCGAGCAACGAATTGAGTGCCTTGATCTAACAGGATAGTCTTGGGGACACCATGTAAGCGCACTATGAGATCAATATAGATTTCCGCGTAGCGCTCAGCTGAATAGTTGTTGTGAACGGGGATAAAGTGAGCGGTCTTGGTAAGCCATACCACTATTACCCAAATGGAATCATGCTTCCGGGGCGTGAGTGGTAGTCCGAAAATGAAATCCATACTGATATCGTCCAACTTCCATGCAGGAATGGATAATGGTTGCATTTGACATGCGGTCTTTAGGTGGCTAGCCTTGATTCTTTGGCATGTATCACAACTGCACACATACTCGGCTATTTCACCCTTCATATTTGACCACCAAAAGTTTTCCCTAAGATCTCGGTACATTTTGGAACTTCCGGGGTGAATGGTGAATTTAGAGAGATGGGCCTCGTCTAAAATTTCCTTCTTTAAGTCTTGATCCCAAGGTACCACTAATCTTTGTCCAAACCAAACAATTCCCTTGTCATCCTTTCGGAAACAATCATACTTGGGGTCTCCTTCTTCTAATTTCTGTTGGATTCTATGAACCTCCTCATCATTGAGTTGAGCTATAGCAATTCTCTCATGGAGAGGGGATTCGATCGAAACAACATGAAGCTTGCCATGTTCGACCACTTCCAAGCTAAGCTTTGAAGGACCGATACGGCGAACCAGAGAGGGGGGGAGTGAATGGGAGCCGATGAAAATTCTTCTCGAAGGAGATCGAAACTCCAACAAGATGAACACGGCTTCCAACACACGTCTCCGACTCACTACCAAGGTTGGTCAAGCCCACGTAGCCACTGGAGTGCCACTGGACCTAGGAACCAACACACCACCTTCCGACACGAGAAACGCAGCGGAAAAACCAAGCCTCGAGTCTACAGACCCACACCGGTCAGACCGGTGAGCACCACCGGTCAGACCGGTCCCTGCTGGTGAAATTGAGCAACTTTCACTAAGTGGCTCTCCACCGGTCAGACCGGTGAGACACACCGGTCAGACCGATGGCAGCCTGAAAGCCCCCAAGGCACCAAACAAGCCAACCGACCACCAAACGGACCCAAACTCGAAACAGCAGCAACACGGGACAACCACGAACTCACCAAGACGTTCACCCGAGCAAAAACCCACAAGGGCTCGCACCGGTCAGGCCGGTCAAGAGCACCGGTCAGACCGGTGTAGCCTGGGCAGCTCGGGATGAACAGCACCCGCGGGTCAACTCCTCCAAATCTAAAACTCGATCTCCCGAATCACTCCACAGACTTGAACAAGACTTTGGGGATATCAGGAACACCTCATGAGGAGTCCATAGCCAAGTTTAATCCCACCAAATCTCGTCCAAAAAGGAGGAATCGAAGAAATCCCGCCGAAAGCACTTCCAACCCAAGAACTCAAGAAACCCCAAAATCGAGCACCTTTTCTCACGGATTTGGGAGGGGAATCACAGCCCAAAGAACCACAAAGGGTTCCCACAAATTTTCCCCATCAAATCCCCAAGAGAAAGAACCGAAAACACCCCAAAGAAATCACCGAGAGAGGGCTCCGAAAATCACCACCAAGAACAACCGGGGAAAACACATCCAAACCTTGAGGAACCACGCCGAATCATCTATACATGAAACAAAGGTTCGTACAAGGTCTAGCAAGCCGCCCGATCATCCATCCCTCTCTACAAGATCTCTCCGTGAAGCTCTCTTGCTAGTCCTAAGGAAAACCTAAGGAAAATAGGTGGAAAAAAGGAAAACTAATGAGCTAGGGTTCCAAGAGTTGGCTGCCATCCTCTCACCTCTTGGGTTATATGGAGGCAACCGAATGTCTAAAACGCCCTTCTCTACTAACTAGGGATACAAGCCCCTCAAGGGCGGATTTGGAATTCTTGATGCCTTCACCATCGGACGGATGCCCGGCGACCGCACCCTGCGTAGCCTCGACGCAAGCCATGCGATCCCGACGCGTGTCCTCCGCTTCGAAGAGTCCGGACTGCGTTGTCGCACACCGGTCAGACTGGTGCTCCTCACCGGTCAGACCGGTCCCCACCGGTCTGGCGCTGCTGCAGCTACGTCTTCGGTTCTCCGGTCTTGGCTTTGTGGATCAACCAAGGAACCCAGTGGTTTTCTGGTGAACCACCGGAAACCCCGCGACCTCGGTGTAGCCTCCGCCAATCTCCACTCATGACTTGGCTCCCACGTAGTCCCGGCTCGACCTTGGTTTTGAGGCTCAACCAAGAAACCGTCCACGACTTCATCTTGCTGTTCATGCCACCATGCGGCCCGCACTTGACCCCGCTGGCCACCGGGTCCCTCGAACGAAGCCTACTTGTCTTCTCCACACCTGGAGGCCTCATCGGCGACGACCTTTCGCGCTTGTTCTGCAACAACACCAGTCAAGCCGCAACCTGCACCTGCAATACTTAGCCAAGAATCAGTCCACACAACGTTGTCAATCACTCATCACACAAGGAAGCGACCATCCACCGGTCCTTGAACCACACATGGTCCTCAAGCTTCCTCATTTCTTCACATAAAGCCTCATTCCTCGGCTCTAACGTCACATGGTTGCAATGCTTGCGGCTAAGCGCATCTGCCACCACGTTAGCCTTGCCGGGATGATAATGGACTTCCAAATCATATTCCTTGATTAATTCTAACCATCTTCTTTGCCTCATATTCAAGTCAGATTGAGTGAAGATATACTTGAGACTCTTGTGGTCGGTGTAGATATTGCAGTGATTACCCATCAAGTAGTGCCGCCAAAGCTTCAAGGCATGCACAACTGCTGCTAACTCGAGATCATGAGTCGGATAGTTCTTCTCATGAGGTCGAAGTGTGAAGGACCGATTAGGCGACCAGAGAGGGGGGAGTGAATGGGAGCCGATAAAATTCTTCTGGAGGGAGATTGAAACTCCGACAAGATGAACTCGCTCGGTCGGACCCCCAAAATCACACGCTCCGCACTTCTACCTTCCGTTTGCCAAAACCATGTAGCCACTAGAGTGCTACTGGTCCTAGGAACAAACACTACTAGCAACCTCAACACACACGCACCCACGACAGCGGAAACAACTCGAAAGCCGGCTGTCCAGAGGGGAGCGGTTAGACCGGGTATAGGGGGTGGTTAGACCGGCTACCCGGGGCGGTCTAACCTCCTGTACCCAGCAACGAACTCCAACCAAGAAATCCTCCGAAACACCTCTTCCGAGCACCAAAACGCACCATGGTTTCACCAACAGAGATCTCTAGTTAGGGCCATGCTAGCTACCAGAAAATCTTGGCGAAAACCAAAACTCCACCCAGGGGCCTAGGGGCGGTTAGACCGGCTACCCGGGGCGGTCTAACCTCCTGTACCCAGCAACGAACTCCAACCAAGAACACCTAGCAAACGCCACGAGAATGACCCGAAATTGACCCCAGACGCTCCTCTGATCAAGGTGAACAAACTCACAGAGGAAAATCCGGCGATACAAACCTTTGAGCTGGAAAGCCCAGGGCGGTTAGATCGCGCCCTCCAGGAGGTTAGACCGCCCCTTCCAGAAAACGAACCCGCGGGTCAAACCTCAACTTCCTCGCGCCCGATCTCACGAATCACTCCACGGATTGCAGCAAAACTTCGGGAATAGCTGGATTACCTCCTGGGCAACCTCTACCTCAAAGGAATCGACCCGAAACGCTCACAATCAAGAGGAATCGAAGAAATCGCTTCTCTAGGTCAAGAACTCGCCCAACTCGAAAAACCACCAAATCGAGTTCGATTCAAGAGAGATTTGGGGGCAAAGTCACCAGCCAAAGAGGCACAAGATCCTCATACGTGACACCCACCAAAAACCCCAAGAAATCATTCTCAAAACACCGCCAACAAAGAGCTACGAAAATCAACACAAAGAAGGACGGGAAACCCACCTGGAGGAACAACGTCGAACCATCTATACATACCATGAAGGTTCGTACAAGGTCTAGCTTGCCACCCAAACATCCATCCCTCTCTCTAGATCTCACATGAAGCTCTCAAGCGAGTCCTAGGAAAAACTAGGGAAAAAGGAGATTGAAAAATGGAAAAACAAATGAGCTAGGGTTCCAAGAGTTGGCTGCCATCCACCCACTCAATGAGTATATATGGAGGCACCCAAAAGACTAAACTAGCCTTACTTAAAACTAGGGATACAAGCCCCTCGAGGGCGAATTTGGAAGTCTTCAGATTTTCTTCATCGGACGGATGCCCGGCGACCGCAACCTGCTTAGCCTCGACGCAAGCCTTGCGATCCCGACGCGTGTCCTCCGCTTCGAAGCTTCTCGGCGCCGGCGGCCAGGGCGGTCAGACCGCCCCCCTGGGCTGTTAGACCGGCCCGGGCGATCTGACCGGCCCAGGCGGTCTGACCGCCCCACTTGGGCGGTTGAACCGGCCTGGGTGGCCACAGCTCCACTGCAAACCCCGCGAACTCAGTGTAGCCTCCGCCAATTCCAATCATGACTCGGCTCTCACGTAGTCCCGACCCGACCTTGGTTTTGAGGCTCTACCACGAAACCGTCCATGACTTCATCTTGCTGTTCATGCCACCATGCGGCTCGCACTTGACCCCACTGGCCACCGGGTCCCTCGAACGAAGCCTACTTGTCTTCTCCACACCTGGAGACCTCACCGGCGACGAACTTTCGCGCTTGTTCTTCACCTGCACCAACACCAGCCAAGCCGCAACCTGCACCTGCAATACTTAGCCAAGAATCAGTCCACACAACGTTGTCAATCACTCATCACACAAGGAAGTGACCATCCACCGGTCCTCGAACCACACATGGTCCTCAATCTCCCCCTTGATGAGTGCATTGACAACACACATGATTTGTAACCAAAGACAAAAAGAAAAGAAAAGAAACTACTAAAAGAAAAACTCCAACCAGTGATAGAAAGCCAAAGAAAGGCAAAGAACAAGATCACTTGAAGAAGAACAAGTCTCGGACCCCTTAGGCAAGGGCAACGGCTCGACACATCCGAGACAAAACCATGCTCAAACAAAGAGAGCAAACCACCGAAACAAAGCTCGAACACCACAAAGAGCCCCCCCTGCACATATGCAACAATGCAACAGGGGAATGCAACAAAGAGCAAAAACTGCTCAACATGCCCAGGCCGGTTAGACCGCCTGGGGGCGGTTAGACCGCCCCAAGAGACCGGCCCTGCACCAAACTGCTCAAAAACTTCACGAACCAATTGGAACACCTTCCAAACACTCCCAGGTGCCCAAAGCATGCACAAACTTCTCCCCCTTGTTGACAATGCATGAATCAAGGCAAAATGCGAATAGTTTCAACATATAGCTTCTCAAATATACAAAATTCATCACAAGGAGCTTATTCTTGACTCGACGAAACGGGTTGCCTCCCGCCTAGTGCTTCGTTTATAGTCTATAGCTAGACTTCTTCACTTGATTACTTCGGATCAACGCTCTTTGCGGGCGTTGCAATCTTGGGTACCCACTTCCGCACCATCTTGGGCACGGGCTTCTTCTTCGGCTTAGTCAATTTTTTTGGTCTTCACAGGCTGGCTTTGTCTTTTGGTCTTGACGGATGCAACAACTTCCTTCATGTAGTGGCCCGGCATCTCGAACTCCGGTCCTTCGGTTGTGATCCTTCTCTCCCGAATGAGTTTGAGTAGCCTTCGCCGTCTTGGGACCTTGGAGTTGTCTCGGATATTCTTCTTTGTTACCCATCGGGCGCCCCGCAAGTTGTCCCACTTGCGTCTCTAGCATCTTCATCACGATGAACACTTCAATCCTTGCATGTGGATCTTTCCTTGGCAGCCTTTAGGTGTTGAGCTTCTTTCTCTATCTCCATCTTCTCCATCCTCCTCTTAAGTAAACCGATTTTCCACTCAAGGAATCCGGCTCATATGTATTCATTGAAACGCTCCAAAGCTCTCGCAATCGTCATGCGGATAGTTGAGACCTTGATCTTGAACGGCCTTCCGGCGTCTTGAAGGTTTATGATAGGTAGATCAACGATGTCGGTTTAGGTTGATCTTCCTTTGGACTTGGAGGTGGTGATTATCTTGGAGATTCCGACGGTCCTTCAACTTCGGCTTTTGAATCTAGGGTTTCAACCCTTTAGCTTGTGTTGCACGTCTCCTTTGCCTGTAAAGTTTTCCTGGATCATCCACAAAAGTTTGGGTTTCTTGGAGAGGTAGCCAACCATCTCCGGTTAGGGTTAGCAATAAACAAAGTATGCAAAAACTAGAAAGGAAAAATAAATCTATGAAAACTAGGGTTAGACAAACTAGATTAGATGTATTTTGAGGATGATCAAAGTTTAGTAGATGCAAAAAAAAAACAAAAAGAAAACTGAAAATTACAAAAAGGCAATAAAAAACCAAATCTTGATCACTTGTTCCCCGGCAACGGCGCCAGAAAAAGGGGCTTGTTGACGGTTAATAGTTGTATCAAAGTTCGTTTGTGACTTGCAAGCGTACAAGTCTCCCGTCGTAGTCAAGGGACCCTTCTTCCCTCGAGTGGTGAACCCAAGGTATCGAATCCGTGGAACAAATGTGTGACGCAAGAGTTGATCTAGTAAAGCCAAGTAACTTCAATCTTTGGTAAAAGAAACCCTAATGCATCTAGGTAAAAGACACAAAACTAATCTAATCTACTAAAGACCGGAGAAAACAAAGTAAGATTAGGTAGATAAACCGATCTAGAGGGATCGGGATAAGCCTTTCATTGAAGTTCCAAGCAAGAGAAGAAGTAGCAAATTGAATCTTATAAGAAGCGTCTTTAAATCGTGGTTTCCCGTCCAAATCCGAAAACATCCGCCTTTCGGAACCCCCGTTCTGTCACAACGTATCCGTATTCATACGGGGAGCTTAGGGCGAGTCAAAATACAAGTCGAGATTCTTTCGGAAGATCCGGCGTGTACCTCTAGCCACCGCGGCTACAAGAACACCCTATGTAATCTATCGCGCGAATAGAATTGGAATAAGCAAAACCGATCGAAAAACGAAATCTTCGAGGAAACACTTGATCACTAAGAATAGATTCAACTTGATAATTCAACTATGATAATGATACATACACAAGAGCACCACCGGGATCCTTCCTTGATCTTGCTTCTAGCTCCGGGAACTCCGACGTGGTCTTCCATGCAAGGTTCCCACGTTGGCTAGGGAAACCTTAGTCAACTAGCTCGACCCTCTCCTCTCCGAGATGGTGTCCCTCTCTTCTCTGCTCCTCGGCGGCCGATGACGAATTCTTCTCCGTGGCTCTCGGTCAAGGGGCTATAAATAGCCCGATTGGCGGCTAGGGCAAAGGAGGGGGCAAATGGGCCCTGGATGGGCCTGGGCCGGCCGGCCTAGGCCCATCCAGGCCCAGCCCGAGGCCTCCTTTGCTCTACGTCGGTTCCCTTGCTTCCTGGATGTTTCCCCCTTCTGCATGTAGGTCCATGTCGTCAGTTTCTCTCCGAATTGGACTCAACTCCTTGTCTTGCAAGATTCAGCACTTTTCTGGTCAGGTCCTCGGAGTCTGTCGTCTTCTCGGATCAAGTCCCTAGCTTCTTGGAGTTAAGTTTGCTTCATTGCATGACTTGTACGGGTCTTCAAGGTCTTGTCATGAGGTGCTTGATGAACTTATCCCAAAAGTCTTGCATTCAACACTATAGCCCTGCATAAACACTAAACTCCAAAACCGACATGCACACGTGAACTTGTTATACCACGGGGGTTAGTACCAATGGATAAGGTATAAAACTCATGCCAACACCGAAGGTAAACTCATGGCTAGGTTGACGGATTTTCACCGTCAACAGATTCGTGCACTTGTGCCCAAAAGCGAGCAACGAATTGAGTGCCTTGATCTAACAGGATAGTCTTGGGGACACCATGTAAGCGCACTATGAGATCAGTATAGATTTCCGCGTAGCGCTCAGCTGAATAGTTTTTGTGAACGGGGATAAAGTGAGCGGTCTTGGTAAGCCAGACCACTATTACCCAAATGGAATCATGCTTCCGGGCCGTGAGTGGTAGTCCGACAATGAAATCCATACTGATATCGTCCCACTTCCATGCAGGAATGGATAATGGTTGCATTTGACATGCGGTCTTTAGGTGGCTAGCCTTTATTCTTTGGCATGTATCACAACTGGACACATACTCGGCTATTTCACCCTTCATATTTGACCACCAAAAGTTTTCCCTAAGATCTCGGTACATTTTGGAACTTCCGGGGTGAATGGTGAATTTAGAGAGATGGGCCTCATCTAAAATTTCCTTCTTTAAGTCTTGATCCCAAGGTACCACTAATCTTTGTCCAAACCAAACAATTCCCTTGTCATCCTTTCGGAAACAATCATACTTGGGGTCTCCTTCTTCTAATTTCTGTTGGATTCTATGAACCTCCTCATCATTGAGTTGAGCTATAGCAATTCTCTCATGGAGAGGGGATTCGATCGAAACAGCATGAAGCTTGCCATGTTCGACCACTTCCAAGCTAAGCTTCCTCATTTCTTCACATAAAGCCTCATTCCTCGGCTCTAGCGTCACATGGTTGCAATGCTTGCGGCTAAGCGCATCTGCCACCACGTTAGCCTTGCTGGGATGATAATGGACTTCCAAATCATATTCCTTGATTAATTCTAACCATCTTCTTTGCCTCATATTCAAGTCAGATTGAGTGAAGATATACTTGAGACTCTTGTGGTCGGTGTAGATATTGCAGTGATTACCCATCAAGTAGTGCCGCCAAAGCTTCAAGGCATGCACGACTGCTGCTAACTCGAGATCATGAGTCGGATAGTTCTTCTCATGAGGTTGAAGTGTGAAGGACCGATTAGGCGACCAGAGAGGGGGGGAGTGAATGGGAGCCGATAAAATTCTCCTCGAGGGAGATTGAAACTCCGACAAGATGAACTCGCTCGGTCGGACCCCCAAAATCACACGCTCCGCACTTCTACCTTCTGTTTGCCAAAACCACGTAGCCACTAGAGTGCTACTGGTCCTAGGAATAAACACTACCAGCAACCTCAACACACACGCACCCACGACAGCGGAAACAACTCGAAAGCCGGCTGTCCAGAGGGGGGCGGTTAGACCGGGTATAGGGGGGTGGTTAGACCGGCTACCCGGGGCGGTCTAACCTCCTGTACCCAGCAACGAACTCCAACCAAGAAATCCTCCGAAACACCTCTTTCGAGCACCAAAACGCACCATGGTTTCACCAACAGAGATCTCTGGTTAGGGCCATGCTAGCTACCAGAAAATCTTGGCGAAAACCAAAACTCCACCCATGGGCATAAGGGCGGTTAGACCGGCTACCCGGGGCGGTCTAACCTCCTGTACCCAGCAACGAACTCCAACCAAGAACACCTAGCAAACGGCACGAGAACGACCCGAAATTTAACCCAGACGCTCCTCTGATCAAGGTGAACAAACTCACAGAGGAAAATCCGGCGAAACAAATCTTTGAGCTGGAAAGCCCAGTGCGGTTAGATCGCGCCCTCCAGGCGGTTAGACCGTCCCTTCCAGAAAACGAACCCGCGGGTCAAACCTCAACTTCCTTGCGCCCGATCTCACGAATCACTCCACGGATTGCAGCAAAACTTCGGGAATAGCTGGATTACCTCCTGGGCAACCTCTACCTCAAAGGAATCGACCCGAAACGCTCACAATCAAGAGGAATCGAAGAAATCGCTTCTCTAGGTCAAGAACTCGCCCAACTCGAAAAACCACCAAATCGAGTTCGATTCAAGAGAGATTTGGGGGCAAAGTCACCAGCCAAAGTGGGACAAGATCCTCATACGTGACACCCACCAAAAACCCCAAGAAATCATTCTCAATACACCGCCAACAAAGAGCTCCGAAAATCAACACAAAGAAGGACGGGAAACCCACCTTGAGGAACAACGCCGAACCATCTATACATACCATGAAGGTTCGCACAAGGTCTAGCTTGCCACCCAAACATCCATCCCTCTCTCTAGATCTCACATGAAGCTCTCAAGCGAGTCCTAGGAAAAACTAGGGAAAAAGGAGATCGAAAAATGGAAAAACAAATGAGCTAGGGTTCCAAGAGTTGGCTGCCATCCACCCACTCAATGAGTATATATGGAGGCACCCAAAAGACTAAACTACCCTTACTTAAAACTAGGGATACAAGCCCCTCGAGGGCGAATTTGGAAGTCTTCAGATTTTCTTCATCGGACGGATGCCCGGCGACCGCAACCTGCTTAGCCTCGACGCAAGCCTTGCGATCCCGACGCGTGTCCTCCGCTTTGAAGCATCTCGGCGCCGGCGGCCGTGGCGGTCGAGCCGCCCCCCGGGCGGTTAGACCGGCCCGGCGATCTGACCGGCCCAGGCGGTCTGACCGCCCCACCTGGGCGGTTGAACCTGAAGGACCGAAACGACGAACCAGAGAGGGGGGAAGTGAATGGGAGCCGATAAAAATTCTATTCAAGAATTCGGCCTATGAACCCAAATTCACTCGTGCACCTCCGCAAGCTTCTCTTGCCAAGTTCACGTAGCCACTGGAGTGCTACTGAACCTAGGAACAAGACCCAAACAACAGCCTCAACACACACGCAGCGGAAACACACACGACAAGGTCGGCCGGGCAAGACGAACCGGTCAAGGCCGGTTTCTAAAACCGGTCGGACCGCTTCTGTTGGACTTAGCCTCACGCAGGCAGGGGAAACCGGTCAGACCGGTTAGGCAAACCGATCAGACCGATTCTGTCCAGAAACTCCCCAAAGACCCCCACACACTTCAAAAGCCTTTCCACATCTGAACAAACGAAGTCATGGAGCAAAGCAAAGACTTCCTTGTTCAAAGATCTTTCTCGACAGCCCACGGGGCGAAACCGGTCGACCGGTTTGGGAAACCGGTCGAGCCGGTTTTACCTCGGACGATCGGGAAGAACACGGCCGAGGGTCAACTCCCCCAAAACCAAATCTCAATCTCCCAAATCGCTCCACAGACTTGAACAAGACTTTGGGGATATCAGGAACACCTCATGAGGAGTCCATAGCCAAGTTTAATCCCACCAAATCTCGTCCAAAAAGGAGGAATCGAAGAAAACCCGCCGAAAGCACTTCCAACCCAAGAACTCAAGAAACCCCAAAACCGAGCACCTTTTCTCACGGATTTGGGAGGGGAATCACAGCCCAAAGAACCACGAAGGGTTCCCACAAATTTCCCCCATCAAATCCCCAAGAGAAAAGTCCCGAAAACAACCCAAAGAAATCACCGAGAGAGGGCTCCGAAAATCACCACCAAGAACAACCGGGGAAAACACATCCAAACCTTGAGGAACCACGCCGAATCATCTATACATGAAACAAAGGTTCGTACAAGGTCTAGCAAGCCGCCCGATCATCCATCCCTCTCTACAAAATCTCTCTGTGAAGCTCTCTTGCTAGTCCTAGAGAAAACCTAAGAAAAATAGGTGGAAAATAGGAAAACTAATGAGCTAGGGTTCCAAGAGTTGGCTGCCATCCTCTCACCTCTTGGGTTATATGGAGGCAACCGAATGTCTAAAATGCCCCTCTCTACTAACTAGGGATACAAGCCCCTCAAGGGCGGATTTGGAATTCTTGATGTCTTCACCATCGGACGGATGCCCAGCGACCGCACCCAGCGTAGCCTCAACGCAAGCCTTGCGATCCCGACGCGTGTCCTCCGCCTCGAAGCTTCGGCGCCCCGCGACCCCAAACCGGTCGACCGGTTCTCCAAACCGGTCGGAGCCGGTTTTGGCCGCACGACCACGCCTCGGTCTTCGGCCTCGGCTTTGTAGCTCAACCGAGTAACCCGGTGATTTTCTCGGTGAACCACCGCAAACCCCGCGAACTTGATGTAGCCTCCGCCAATCACCACTCATGACTTGGCTCCCATGAAGTCCCGCTTGACCTTGGTTTTGTGGCTCAACCAAGAAACCGTCCACCGACTTCATCTTGCTGTTCTTGCCACCATGCGGCCCGCACTCGACCCCCGCCGGCCACCGGGTCCCTCGAACGAAGCCTACTTGTCTTGTCCACACCGGAGGCCTCACCGCAACGACCTTTCGCACTTGTTCTTCACCCGCACCAACACGAGTCAAGCCACAACCCGCACCCGCAATACTCGCCCAAGAATCAGTCCACACAACGTTGTCAATCACTCATCACACAAGGAAGCGACCATCCACCGGTCCTCGAACCACACATGGTCCTCAATCTCCCCCTTGATGAGTGCATTGACAACACACACATGATAAGTAAAGAGAAAAGGAAAACAGAAAAGAAACAAAAAGAAAAACTCCAACAAGCGATCGAAAGCCGAGAAAGGCAAAAGATGAGATCACTTGAAGAAGACAAGTCTCGGACCCCTTAGGCAAGGGCAACGGCTCGACACATCCGAGACAAAAACCATGCTCAAGCAAAGAGCACAAACCACCAAAGCACACAAGAGCTCCCCCTGCACAAATGCAAGCTCCCCCTGAACAAGTGCCAACTCGGGGCACGGACCGGCCGACGGTTCCCATAACCGTCAAAGTCGGTCGGTTCCCCAAAACCGGTCGACCGGTTTCCACAACCGGTCGAGCCGTTTTCACACGTGAGACCATACCCCAAAAGCTAAAAATGCAAAAGAAATGCACAAGCTCCCCCTTGACACTTGGGATAGGTTCCGGGGATACAAAGCAACTTTTCTCCACCTTCCTTTCTCCCCCTTGTTGCCAATGCATGAATCAAGGCACAAATGCAATCTAGAGCTTCTCAAGTATACAAAATTCATCACAAGATGCTACACATGTCCAAATGAGCAAGTTAGATACTCTACAGGTTTGTATGGACCTCAACTACATGATCACCAAGTTTCACAACCATTGGACAAGGCTAACAAGGATTTTAGTAATTTTGTGAAAAGTTACTCTCTCACATGCAAAAACCTAGACATCAGCAAAACATGCCAAAATGGCAAAGCTACACAAACTTCATGCTAGGACAGCCATTCTAATCATAAGACCATCACAAACACCCACAAGCACCTCATGTCATGTCAAAGCCACCGAGCCATGTGCCTACTTCTATGTATGAGACTTCTCATTGGTAGGCATCATGCAACGGTTTAGCACCCAAAGCAAATTTAATTCAAAGACATATGACATAGGAGCATATTTTCCAAGCATTTTTTCATTTCATTTTCAGATTTGTAAATGGTACATGAAATGTCTTTGCGACAAAAAGGAACTTATGCCCCTCCACAAGATGAAGCAAGAGGGCTAAACATTCATGATGGCAAATGAGCCTTTGGCCCCATATGATCAATAAACTAGCTATCCAACCACAAATTAAGCACAACCAAGCCACTAAAACATGTCATGATCATATAAAGGCATTTACACATGAGAGAGCATACATGTGACATTTTTCAAAAACATAGCCATCAACCATGGATTACTCATCAAGATCATCAAGAGCTAAGCCAAACTAACCATAGCATACCAAACAAGCTCACAAAAACATATATTTCATTCCATGGTGAACAATGTATATAAGAGAAGCTTTTCCTATCCAATGCATATGATACAAAATGCATGCAATCTAAGATACAAAGATGCCTGTACATCAAGTTACATATGCCATGCCAAAATGCAAGAAATGCACAAAAGAAAACTATACATATGCTACAAACCGGCTCCTCGAGGGGAGGCAAAACGGGCTCGACACCACCGGCAAAAGAGAGCTCCCACACACCCAACTCAAGAAATCAAACACACACCAAGTTCCCCCCGCAAACGAGTGAAAGTTGCTTGATCTAGGGGTTTGGTGAAAATATCGGCTAGTTGGTGATGTGTGGGTACATGGATCAAAGCTATCTTTCCTTTCTCGACGTTGTCTCTCAAAAAATGGTACCTCACTTCTATGTGCTTGGTTTTGGAATGGAGCACTGGATTCTTTGCAACACTTATGGCACTGGTGCTATCACATTGAAGTGGGACATGGGTATACTCCTCACCAAAGTCACTCATGGTGTAGGTGATCCAAAGGAGCTGAGATCAACAACTAGCAGCGGTAACATACTCGGCCTCGGTCGTGGATTGAGCAACACTCGACTGCTTGCGGGAAGACCAAGACACCAAAGAAGAACCCAAAAACTGGCAAGTCCCAGAAGTGGACTTCCTATACAACCGACACCCGGCAAAATCCGCGTCTGAAAAGCCATGAAGCGCCAAAGAGGAGGACGCGGAGTACCAAAGGCCGAAGTCGGGAGTGTGACGCAAGTACCTGAAAATTCTCTTCACCGCTTGCCGATGCGAAGTCCTCGGAGACGCTTAAAAACGAGCGCACAGACACACTGAGAACTGTATGTCCGGCCTCGTCGCCGTCAAGTAGAGGAGTGACCCGATCATGCTCCGGTACTCCTTCTGGTCCACGTGTTATCCTTCCTCGTCCGCATCAAGAGCTGTAGTCGTACTCATCGGCGTCGTCATAGCCTTGGAGTCCTCCATCTTGAACTTCCTCACAATGTCCTTGGTGTACTTAGCCTGGTGCACAAATGTTCCTTCCTTTGATTGCTTGATTTGTAGCCCGAGGAAGAACTGCAACTCGCCCATCATGCTCATCTCAAACTCCCCGCTCATATCATCCGCAAAACTCGCAACAAGAGAGTTAGACGAGCCACCAAAGACAATATCATCCACGTACACCCGCACAATCGGGATATCTCTCGCCCCCCCTCGGCAAAAACAAGGTCCGATCGACCTTCCCCATCTCAAAACCTCTCTCAAACAAGAACCCCCTCAACCTCGCCATACCAAGCTCTAGGCGCCGCTTCAACCCATACGGCGCCTTCCTCAACTTGTACACCCGGTGGGGGTAGCTCTCACTCTCAAACCCCGAGGTCGCCTCACATACACTTCTTCCTCCAAAGACACCATTCAGAAAAGCACTCTTCACATCCATTTGGTGCAACTTGAACCCTTTAGCCACAGAAAAGGCTAGAAGGATCCTAATCGCCTCCAAACGGGCTATGGGAGCAAAGGTCTCCTCGTAGTCAATCCCCTACTTCTGACTGAACCCTTGAGCAACAAGTCTCGACTTGTTCCTCACAACCTCACCCTTCTCTCCCTCTTTGTTTTCCACACCCACTTTGTACCAATCGGCTTACACCCTGGGGGAGGGTCAACCAACTCCCACACCTGATTCCTCTCAAAGTTCTCCAACTCCTCATGCATCGAATTAACCCAATTGTGATCAGATAGTGCGTGTCCAATATCTTTGGGCTCAAAAGAAGCAACAAACGCAGCATGAGCGAAATGGGAATTGTTTCGAACCCTCGACCGTGTAGTGCGTTCATTCATGTTGCCGATGATCCTCGAAGCTGGGTGATCCACTTGAACTCGCCGGGGAGGTTCTCGCCTCGAAGCTACCTCCCCCTCAACATCAACTTCTCCTCGTTCTTGATTTGTCGTCGTAGGTGTAGCAGAGGGTCCATCCATCATCGTAGTCGAAGTAGTGGGTACATGTTCAGCCGGGGGCACCGCACCACCATCCTCATCATCACCATGTTCATTCTCCTCCTCCTGAAAGATCTCCTCGTCAAGCTCATCATCACCTACACACTCAAAGACAAGCTGACTACGTGGCTCTGTCTCGTCGAAGGTTACCTCGCAAGTCTCCACGATTTGGTTAGTTTCAAGATTGAGCACACGATATGCTCTAGAATGAGATGCATAACCAAAGAAAATGCCATCGACAGACCTAGCCTCAAACTTATCCAACTTCCCGCCTTTCTTCGAATGAAACACTTGCAACCAAAGACATGGAAGTGACTCACCTTGGGTGTGCGACCATGCATCAACTCATAGCATGTCTTCTTCTTGTGCACTCGAGGTATATCCCGTTCGACACATAGCATGCGGTATTCACCGTCTCGGCCCAATACCTCCTCGGAGTCCTATGCTCATCAAGCATCGTCCGAGCCATCTCACACAAGGTCCTCGTTCTTCCTTTCCACAACACCATTCCGGGGAGGCGTATACGGACTCGAAAACCGGTGCTCAAGACCCAAGTCATGGCAAAAGGTTTCAAAACGAGAGTTCCCGAATTCCGAGCCATTATCACCGCGGATAGCTCGTATGGCATCTCCGTGCCTCTCGTTCCTCAACCTCAAGACTAGATCTCGAACAAAACCAAACCTCTCCCCCTTATCCTCGAGAAAGAACACCCACGCATACCGAGAATAGTCGTCCACCACAACAAGGACATACCACTTCCCACCCGCAGATCGCACACGAGCTGGGCCAACAGGGTCCATATGGAGCAGCTCGCATGGACGCTCAGTCATCACATCGGTGAGAGGCGGGTGAGAAGAGGCCACCATCTTGGCATGCCTACACGGCGCACAAACCAACTCTTTCTCAAGCCTCAACCGTGGCAATCCTCGGACCAAATTGAGTTTACTCAAGCGTGACAAAAGGTCAAAGCTCAAGTGACCCAACTTCCTATGCCACTTCCACAACTCACTCGAAGAACCACCAAGAAACAACGCTCCACACCCGAAGACCGAGAAAAATCAGCACGAAACACCCGACCCTCGGGAACGACCATACGTACAAGGTCCCCTCGAGAGTCCACAATCCGAGAACCACCAGGCCGAAACAACACCTCAAAGCCCTCATCCAACAACTAGGACACAGAAAGCAAATTGTACCCCAGCGATTGAACAAGAGCAACACGCCTCAGAGTGATCTTGTCACTCACTTTTATCTCACCTTCTGAAAGCACACACCCACGCCCATTGTCCCCAAAAGTGATGTACCTCTTCGTCACCACCGGGACGAGACTTGAGAACCACCCCCTGTCTCCGGTCATATGCCTCGAGCAACCGGAGTCAATCAACCAAATGTTCTTCAAGTCTCCCACCTGAAATTCAAAAATAAGCACGTGAGTGAACAAACGACTCAGCACTGGGGTTAGCACCAAAAGAGGAAAACCAGAGCCGAGCCATTTGCTCGAAAGTGGGGTTAGCACCAACCAAAGCATCTCTCCTACCAAAACTGCCTCCACGAACACCACCACGGTAACCACCCTGAGGGAACCACCCCTCTCTGCCTGGAGGAGGACCAAAACCACGAAAGAGAACTCGTGGACCGTCCCTCCTCTCCTTCTCAAAGCTACGACTCCTCCCATCCCCGTAGTGAACTCGAGGGGGAGAACGCCTAGCAACCTGACCACCTGCAAACTCTCCGGCCCGGCCCACCGAACCACGACCTCCAGAAACAACCCTCGCACCTGTACGAGCACGGAAACCAAGCTTGTCATTCCGCAGACCCCAAACCGGTCTGACCGGTTCCAAAACCGGTCTGACCGGTTTCACTCTTCCAGCAGCACCTCCTGCACACTTTCGATCACCCCAAGCCGGAACTATCCTCACACTCGCCTTGGCCCTGGGCATCTGCACACGAGACTTAAGTACACCACTTGAGGGGTGAAACTTGTCCCCGTTAGCCCACTTCTTCGCCATTCTCTCCTCTCGCTTCCTCTTGAAGCAAAACTCCTCCTTATGGCCATCTCTCCCACAATAGCCACAATGGAACCTCACAAGCTTAGGCTTAGGCTTGGGATGTGGCTGCTCACTCGGTTTCTCTCCACTCAAATCCTCCACCGGTTTCTTGCCACTAGCCTTCTCACTCTCCTTCCCAAAGAACACTTTCCCCGAAGTGCTCACAAACTTGATAGGCTTTTGTAGGTCATTTGTGGGTGTAGGAAACACGGGTGGAGCTGGGGTTGTGTCTAGTCGGTTCCTTAGATGGTTAGGTTTTGGTGGGAAATCATTTTTGTGGTGGGTTTTTGGTGGCTCCGGATATTCTCTCCACTTCCTTCACCAATCTTGTTTGCCCCAAGCCCCTCACCATCTTGCCTCTTAAAGGCCTCAATCATCATCCTCAACCGAGGCTCATGACCGGACAACCAACCCATCAACTTCCTCAAATCATCATTCTCATCCCGCAAACGATCAACATAATGTGCAAGCTCCAAATTTTTCAATGCATGCATTTCACGGGTAGAGCAAGATGTAGGCATGGGTTCCTTCAATTTAGCCTCGAGCGAACTAGTGTAAGCATGCATTTCATCAATCTTAGCATGCAAAACGGGGCAAGAAGTGCAAGCACCTAGCAAAGCAAGTCTAGACTTAAGCTCCGGCCACTTCAACCCTAAGCACATCTAGTTCCTCACACTTGGAGGCATGCTTCTCCTTAAACAAAGCAAGATCAGCAAGGAATATGGAACAATCAAGACAATCATTCTCATCGAAACAACGAGGCTAGCCTTAAGCGAATCAATCTCAAGCTTGCTATCAAGCACTTGTGTCTCTAGCTCAGCCACTCTAGTCCTAGCATCGTCGAGTGAAGCCCTAAGCTCTTTCCTCATTTTCTTGGCCTCTCTAAGCATGTCATCACGGTTATCAAGCAAAGAGCCAAGCCTCTCATTCTCCCGGCGCAAGAAGGGAAGTTCATCACGCACCTCGTCGTCGGACTCGCAGTCCGAGTCGCTCCGTGTGCTCTTCTTGCCGCCGGAGCTCGCCGCCATGTGCGAAGCCATCTCTCGCGAGCGGCTTCGCCCCGCTCGGGTTCTTGGACGACTTCTTGTTCTTGCGGCGATCTCCCTCGTCTTCACCGCTGCTCGAGCTCGAGGTGGAGTACGCGGAACTGAAGTCGACGTCGCTCGCTCCAACCATCGCTCGGGCCTTGCCTCGGCCCTCCTTCTTCCTCGATCGTCGCTCGTCCTTGTACTTGTTCTTGTGCTTGCTCTTGTGGTCGCGCCTCGAACGGTACTTGCCATCGTTCATCCTCGGCTTGTGCTTGTAGCCGTCCTTGTTCTCGGCCCTTCTCCGGGCGGTCGGCGACGAAGTGTCCCGGCTTGCCGCACCGGAAGGAGTCCTCGTGTTCCTCCTCATGTTCACGCGGTTCTCGTGCGGCCTCTCGAACCGCCTCGTCACCGCCGCCGGCTCGTCCTCTCCAAGGTCATCAAACTCCTCATCCGGCATAGACATCAAAGAGGAAAACGAGAACATCCCGGTGGATGGGTTAGAGTTAGTCTTTCCTTTGGAACCACCAACGAGGGCAAGACTATGGGAGTCGGTCGGTCCCTCGAGCTTGGCGTCATGCCCCTATCCACCTCGGCCGACTTGAGCTTCGAGAACAGACTCGTTCACCGTCGTAGTATCATACCTCTCCGACTCGACTATGGCCTCGAACTTTCCGCCCCATATCGTACGATCCAAAGAGTGTAAGAGCTTGACCGCTCTATCATGATCATCGTACGGGAGCACATCCACATTGGCCCTCATGTTGTTCACCACCACCGTGAACCTCTGAAACAAGGCATCGATGGACTCACCGGGGAGATGAGTGAAGTTCTCGTACTCTCTCCGTAGGTCGCATACAACCGTGCCTCGAACCCGGGCGTTCCCAACATGAGCCTCCTTCAACACCGCCCAAATCCTACAAGCCAAGTGCTCGGTGTGCACCCGATCGAACTCGCTCCGACACAAAGCACGAAACAAGTAGTCGACCGCCTTATTGTTGGCGTCGAATCTGTCCCTCGACCCTGGAGCAAGGAAATCCATCGGCTGGACATAGCCTGTGTCCACCGTGACATCCCAAAGCAGTTGACCCTTTCCGCGGAGGAACACACTCATCCGCTTGCTCCACATCTGGTAGTTCTTGCCATCGAAGTGTGGAGGACCCGAACCCCGTTCCTGGTACGCCATCCTTGGATCTTAGACTGGTTAGAGTCAACAAAGACCCGAACCTTCTCTGATACCACTTGAAGGACCGAAACGGCGAACCAGAGAGGGGGGGGGAGTGAATGGGAGCCGATAAAAATTCTATTCAAGAATTCGGCCTATGAACCCAAATTCACTCGTGCACCTCCGCAAGCTTCTCTTGCCAAGTTCACGTAGCCACTGGAGTGCTACTGAACCTAGGAACAAGACCCAAACAACGGCCTCAACACACACGCGGCGGAAACACACACGACAAGGTCGTCGGGCAAGCACGAACCGGTCGGGCCGGTTTCGAAACCGGTCGGACCGCTTCGTTGGACTTAGCCTCACGCGAGTGGGGAAACCGGTCGGACCGGTTAGGCAAACCGGTCGGACCGATTCGTCCGTAAACTCCCCAAAGACCCCCACACACTTCAAAAGCCTTTCCACATCTGAACAAACGAAGTCATGGAGCAGCAAAGACTTCCTTGTTCAAAGATCTTTCTCGACAGCCCACAGGGCGAAACCGGTAAGACCGGTTTGGGAAACCGGTCAGGCCGGTTTTAGCCTGGACAGTCGGGAAGAACACAGCCCGCGGGTCAACTCCCCCAAAACCAAATCTCAATCTCCCGAATCGCTCCACGGACTTGAACAAGACTTTGGGGATATCAGGAACACCTCATGAGGAGTCCATAGCCAAGTTTAATCCCACCAAATCTCGTCCAAAAAGGAGGAATCGAAGAAATCCCGCCGAAAGCACTTCCAACCCAAGAACTCAAGAAACCCCAAAAATCGAGCACCTTTTCTCACGGATTTGGGAGGGGAATCACAGCCCAAAGAACCACGAAGGGTTCCCACAAATTTCCCCCATCAAATCCCCAAGAGAAAAGCCCCGAAAACACCCCAAAGAAATCGCGAAGAGAGGGCTCCGAAAATCACCACCAAGAACAACCGAGGAAAACACATCCAAACCTTGAGGAACCACGCCGAATCAACTATACATGAAACAAAGGTTCGTACAAGGTCTAGCAAGCCGCCCGATCATCCATCCCTCTCTACAAGATCTCTCCGTGAAGCTCTCTTGCTAGTCCTAAGGAAAACCTAAGGAAAATAGGTGGAAAATAGGAAAACTAATGAGCTAGGGTTCCAAGAGTTGGCTGCCATCCTCTCACCTCTTGGGTTATATGGAGGCAACCGAATGTCTAAAATGCCCCTCTCTACTAACTAGGGATACAAGCCCCTCAAGGGCGGATTTGGAATTCTTGATGTCTTCACCATCGGACGGATGCCCGCCGACCGCACCTCGCGTAGCCTCAACGCAAGCCTTGCGATCCCGACGCGTGTCCTCCGCCTCGAAGCTTCCGCGCCCGCGACCCCAAACCGGCCGGTCGACCGGTTCTCCAAACCGGTCGGGCCGGTTTTGGCCGGACAACCACGCCCGGTCTTCGGCCTCGGCTTTGTGGCTCAGCCGAGTAACCCGGTGATTTTCTGGTGAACCACCGCAAACCCCGCGAACTTGATGTAGCCTCCGCCAATCACCACTCATGACTTGGCTCCCATGAAGTCCCGGCTCGACCTTGGTTTTGTGGCTCAACCAAGAAACCGTCCACTAACTTCATCTTGCTGTTCTTGCCACCATGCGGCCCGCACTCGACCCCGCTGGCCACCGGGTCCCTCGAACGAAGCCTACTTGTCTTCTCCACACCTGGAGGCCTCACCGGCAACGACCTTTCGCACTTGTTCTTCACGTGCACCAACACGAGTCAAGCCACAACCTGCACCTGCAATACTCAGCCAAGAATCAGTCCACACAACGTTGTCAATCACTCATCACACAAGGAAGCGACCATCCACCGGTCCTCGAACCACACATGGTCCTCAGAACCGGCTTGGGTGGCCACAGCTCCACTGCAAACCCCGCGAACTCAGTGTAGCCTCCGCCAATTCCAATCATGACTCGGCTCTCACGTAGTCCCGACCCGACCTTGGTTTCGAGGCTCTACCAAGAAACCGTCCACGACTTCATCTTGCTGTTCATGCCACCATGCGGCTCGCACTTGACCCCACTGGCCACCGGGTCCCTCGAACGAAGCCTACTTGTCTTCTCCACACCTGGAGACCTCACCGGCGATGACCTTTCGCGCTTGTTCTTCACCTGCACCAACACCAGCCAAGCCGCAACCTGCACCTGCAATACTTAGCCAAGAATCAGTCCACACAACGTTGTCAATCACTCATCACACAAGGAAGTGACCATCCACCGGTCCTCGAACCACACATGGTCCTCAATCTCCCCCTTGATGAGTGCATTGACAACACACATGATTTGTAACCAAAGAGAAAAACAAAAGAAAAGAAACTACTAAAAGAAAAACTCCAACCAGTGACCGAAAGCCAAAGAAAGGCAAAGAACAAGATCACTTGAAGAAGAACAAGTCTCGGACCCCATAGGCAAGGGCAACGGCTCGACACATCCGAGACAAAACCATGCTCAAACAAAGAGAGCAAACCACCGAAACAAAGCTCGAACACCACAAAGAGCTCCCCCTGCACATATGCAACAATGCAACACGGGAATGCAGCAAAGAGCAAAAACTGCTCAACATGCCCAGGGCGGTTAGACCGCCTGCACAGGGCGGTTAGACCGCCTGGGGGCGGTTAGACCGCCCCAAGTGACCGGCCCTGCACCAAACTGCTCAAAAACTTCCCGAACCAATTGGAACACCTTCCAAACATTCCCAGGTGCCCAAAGCATGCACAAACTTCTCCCCCTTGTTGACAATGCATGAATCAAGGAAAAATGCGAAAAGTTTCAACATATAGCTTCTCAAATATACAAAATTCATCACAAGGAGCTTATTCTTGACTCGACGAAACGGGTTGAGAAAAGTTACTCTCTCATAAGCAAAAACCTAAACATGAGCAAAACATGTCAAAATGGCAAAGCCACACAAACGTCATGCTAGGACAACCATTCTAACCATAAGACCATCACAAACACCCACAAGCACCTCATGTCATGTCAAAGCCACCGAGCCATGTGCCTACTTCTATGTATGAGACTTCTCATTGGTAGGCATCATGCAACGGTTTAGCACCCAAAGCAAATTAATTTCAGCACATATGACATGGGAGCACATTTTCCAAGCATTTTACATTTCATTTTCAGATTCATAAATGGTACATGAAATGTCTTTGCGACAAAAAGGAACTTATGCTCCTCCACAAGATGAAGCAAGAGGGCTAAACATTCATGATGGCAAATGAGCCTTTGGCCCCATATGATCAATAAACTAGCTATCCATCCACAAATTAAGCATAACCAGCCACTAAAACATGTCAAGATCATATAAAGGCATTTACACATGAGAGAGCATATATGTAACATTTTTTGAAAACATAGCCATTAACCATGGATTATTCATCAAGACCATCAAGAGCTAAGCCAAACTAACCATAGCATACCAAACAAGCTCACAAAAACATATATAGCATCCCATGGTGAACAATGTATATAGGAGAAGCTTTTCCTATCCAATGCACATGATACAAAATGCATGCAATCTAAGATACAAGGATGCCTATACATCATGTTACATATGCCATGCCAAATGCAAGAAATGCACAAAGGAAACTATACATATGCTACAAAGGAGCTCCCACACACCCAACTCAAGAAATCAAACACACACCAAGTTCCCCCCGCAAACAAGTGAAAGTTGCTTGATCTAGGGGTTTGGTGAAAATATCAGCTAGTTGGTCATGTTTGGGTACATGGATCAAAGCTATCTTTCCTTTCTCTATGTTGTCTCTCAGAAAATGGTACCTCACTTCTATGTGCTTGGTTTTGGAATGGAGCACTGTGTTCTTTGCAACGCTTATGGCACTAGTGCTATCACATTGAAGTGGGACATGGGTATACTCCTCACCAAAGTCACTCATGGTGTATGAAATCCAAAGGAGCTGAGAGCAACAACTAGCAGCAGCAACATACTCTGCCTCGGTAGTGGATTGAGCAACACTCGACTGTTTGCGGGAGGACCAAGACACCAAAGAAGAACCCAAAAACGGGCAAGTCCCAGAAATGGACTTCCTATCCAACCGACACCCGGAAAAATCCGCGTCCGAAAAACCATGAAGCGCCAAAGAAGAGGACGCGGAGTACCAAAGGCCGTAGTCGGGAGTGTGACGCAAGTACCTGAAAATTTGCTTCACCCCTTGCCGATGCGAAGTCCTCGGAGACGCTTGAAAACGAGCGCACAGACACACCGAGAACTGGATGTCTGGCCTCGTCGCCATAAAGTAGAGGAGTGACCCGATCATGCTCCGGTACTCCTTCTGGTCCACGTGTTCACCTTCCTCGTCCGCATCAAGAGGTGTAGTCGTACTCATCGGCGGCATCATAGCCTTGGAATCCTCCTTTGATTGCTTGATTTGTAGCCCGAGGAAGAACTGCAACTCGCCCATCATGCTCATCTCAAATTCCCTGCTCATATCCTTTGCAAACCTTGCAACAAGAGAGTTAGATGAGCCACCAAAGATAATATCATCCACGTATACCTGCATAATTAGGATATCTCTGCCCTGCCTCAGCAAAAACAAGGTCTGATCGACCTTCCCCATCTCAAAACCTCTCTCAAACAAGAACCCCCTCAACCTACCATACCAAGCTCTAGGCGCCTGCTTCAACCCATACAGCGCCTTCCTCAACTTGTACACCCGGTGGGGGTACTTCTCACTCTCAAACCCCGGAGGTTGCCTCACATACACTTCTTCCTTCAACACGCCATTCAGAAAAGCACTCTTCACATCCATTTGGTGCAACTTGTACCCTTTAGCCACGGAAAAGGCTAGAAGGATCCTAATTGCCTCCAAACGTGCTACGGGAGCAAAGGTCTCCTCGTAGTCGATCCCCTCCTTCTGACTGAACCCCTGAGCAACAAGCCTCGACTTGTTTCTCACAACCTCACCTTTCTCTCCCTCTTTGTTCTTCCACACCCACTTTGTACCAATCGGCTTACACCCTAGGGGAGGGTCAACCAACTCCAAAACCTGATTCCTCTCAAAGTTCTCCAACTTCTCATGCATCGAATTAACCCAATTGTGATCAGATAGTGTGTGTCCAATGTCTTTGGGCTCAAAAGTAGCAACAAATGCAGAATGAGCGAAATGAGAATTGTTTCGAACCCTTGACCGTGTAGTGCGTTCATTCATGTCGCGGATGATCCTCGAAGCTAGGTGATCCACTTGTACTAACCGGGGAGGTTCTCGCCTAGATGCTACCTCCCCCTCAACATCAGCTTCTCCTCGTTCTTGATTTGTCGTTGTAGGTGTAGTAGAGGGTCCGTCCATCACCGTAGTAGAAGAAGTGGGTACATGTTCAGCCGGGGGCACCGCACCGCCATCTTCATCGTCTCCATGTTCATGCTCCTCCTCCTGAAAGATCTCCTCGCCAAACTCATCATAACCTGCACACTCAAAGAAAAGTTGACTACGTGGCTCTATCTCGTCGAAGGTTACCTCGCAAGTCTCCACGATTTGGTTAGTTTCAAGATTGAGCACACGATATGCTCTAGAATGAGATGCATAACCAAAGAAAATACCATCGACATACCTAGCCTCAAACTTATCCAACTTCCTACCTTTCTTCAAAATAAAACACTTGCAACCAAACACATGGAAGTGACACACATTGGGTGTGCGACCATGCATCAACTCATAGCATGTTTTCTTCTTGTGCACTCTGAGGTAGATCCTGTTTGACACATAGCATGTGGTATTCACCACCTCAGCCCAATACCTCCTCGGAGTCCTATGCTCATCAAGCATCGTTCGAGCCATCTCGCACAAGGTCCTGTTCTTCCTTTCCACAACACCATTCTGGGGAGGCGTATACGGACTCGAAAACTGGTGCTCAAGACCCAAGTCATGGCAAAAGGTTTCAAAACGAGAGTTTCTGAATTCCGAGCCATTATCACTACGGATAGCTCGTATGGCATCTCCGTGCCTCTCGTTCCTCACCCTCAAGACTAGATCTCGAACAAAACCAAACGTCTCCCCCTTTTCCTCGAGAAAGAACACCCATGCATACCGAGAGTAGTGGTCCACCACAACAAGGACATACCACTTCCCACCCGCAGATCACACACGAGCTGGGCCAACAAGGTCCATATGAAGTAGCTCGCATGGACGCTCAGTCATCACATCGGTGAGAGGCAGGTGAGAAGAGGCTACCATCTTGGAATGCCTACACGGCGCACAAACCAACTCTTTCTCAAGCCTTAACCGTGGCAATCCTCAGACCAAATTGAGTTTACTCAAGCGAGACAAAATGTCGAAGCTCAAGTGACCCAACTTCCTATGCCACTTCCACAACTCACTCGAAGAACCAGCCAAGAAACAACGCTCCACACCCGAAGACTGAGAAAAATCAGCACGAAACACCTGACCCTCGGGAACGACCATACGGACAAGGTCCCCTCGAGAGTCCAAAATCCAAGAACCACCAGGTCGAAACAACACCTCAAAACCCTCATCCAACAGCTGGGACATAGAAAGCAGATTGTACCCCAGCGATTGAACAAGAGCAACACGCCTGAGAGTGATCTTGTCACTCACCTTAATCTCACCTTCTGAAAGCACACGCCCACGCCCATTGTCCCCAAAAGTGATGTACCTCTTCGTCACCATCAGGACGAGACTTGAGAACCACCCCCTGTCTCCGGTCATATGCCTCGAGCAACTGGAGTCAATCAACTAAATGTCCTTCAAGTCTCCCACCTCATCGTCAGACTCAGAGTCCGAGTCGCTCTGTGTGCTCTTCTTGCTGCCGGAGCTCAGCGCCATGGTGCAGAAGCCGTCTCTAGCGAAGCAGGTCAGCCCGCTCAGGTTCTTGGACGCCTTCTTGCCCTTGCGACGATCACCTTCGTCTTCACTGCTACTCGAGCTCGAGGTGGTATACACGGAACTGGAGTCGACGTCGCTCGCACCAACCATCGCTCGGGCCTTGCCTCGGCTCTCCTTCTTCCTCGATCGTCGCTCGTCCTTGTGCTTGTTTTTGTACTTGCTCTTATGGTCGTGCCTCGACCGGTACTTGCCATCGTTCCTCGACTTGTGCTTGTAGCCGTCCTTGTCCTCGACATTCTCCGGGCAGTCGGCGACGAAGTGTCCCCGCTTGCCGCACTGGAAGCATGTCCTCATGTTCCTCCTCATGTTCACTCGGTTCTCGTGCAGCCTCTCGAACCGTCTCGTCAGGAGCGCCAGCTCGTCCTCTCCAAGCACATCGAACTCCTCATCTGGCATAGACATCAAAGAGGACAAAGAGAACATCCTGGTGGATGGGTTAGTGTTAGCCTTTCCCTTCGAACCACCAATGAGGGCAAGACTATGGGAATCAGTCGGACCCTCGAGCTTGGCAGTCATGCCCCTATCCACCTCAGCCGACTTTAGCTTCGAGAACAGCTCGTTCATCGTCAGAGTGTCATAATTTTCCGACTCCACAATGGCCTCGAACTTTCCACCCCATATTGTACGATCCAAAGAGTGTAAGAGCCTGACAACACTATCATGGTCATCGTACGGGAGCACGTCCACATTGGCCCTCATGTTGTTCACCACCACCGTGAACCTCTGAAACAAGGCATTGATGGACTCACAGGGGAGATGAGTGAAGTTCTCGTGCTCTCTCAGGTAGGTCGCATACGTCCGTGCTTGAACCTGGGCATTCCCAACATGAGGCTCCTTAAGCACCGTCCAAATTCTACAAGCCAAGTGCTCGGTGTGCACCCGATCAAACTCAGGCTGACACAGAGCACGAAACAAGTAGTTGACCGCCTTGTTGTTGGCGTTGAACCTATCCCTCGATCCTGGTGAAAGGAAGTCCATCGGCTGGACATAGCCTGTGTCCACCGTGACATCCCAAAGGATCTGACCCTTTCTGTGAAGGAACGCACCCATCCGCTTACTCCACATCTGGTTGTTCTTGCCATCGAAGTGTGGAGGACCCCAGCCCCGTTCCTGGTACGCCATCCTTGGATCTTAGACTGGTTAAAGTCAGCAAAGACTCGAACTGGCTCTGGTACCACTTGAAGGACCGATTAGGCGACCAGAGAGGGGGGGGAGTGAATGGGAGCCGATAAAATTCTTCTCGAGGGAGATTGAAACTCCGACAAGATGAACTCGCTCGGTCGGACCCCCAAAATCACACGCTCCGCACTTCTACCTTCCGTTTGCCAAAACCACGTAGCCACTAGAGTGCTACTGGTCCAAGGAACAAACACTACCAGCAACCTCAACACACACGCACCCACGACAGCGGAAACAACTCGAAAGCCGGCTGTCCAGAGGGGGGCGGTTAGACCGGTTATAGGGGCGGTTAGACCGCCTGCAACCAAGAAATCCTCCGAAACACCTCTTCCGAGCACCAAAACGCACCACGGTTTCACCAACAGAGATCTCCGGTCAGGGCCATGCTAGCTACCAGAAAATCTTGGCGAAAACCAAAACTCCACCCAGGGGCCTAGGGTCGATTAGACCGGCTACCCGGGGCGGTCTAACCTCCCGTACCCAGCAACGAACTCCAACCAAGAACACCTAGCAAACGGCACGAGAACGACCTGAAATTTCACCCAGACGCTCCTCTGATCAAGGTGAACAAACTCACAGAGGAAAATCCGGCGAAACAAACCTTTGACCTAGAAAGCCTAGGGCGGTTAGACCGCCCCCTCCAGGCGGTTAGACTGCCCCTTCCAGAAAACGAACCCGCGGGTCAAACCTCAACTTCCTCGTGCCCGATCTCCCGAATCACTCCATGGATTGCAGCAAAACTTCGGGAATAGCTGGGTTACCTCCTGGGCAACCTCTACCTCAAAGGAATCGACCCGAAACGCTCACAATCAAGAGGAATAGAAGAAATCGCTTCTCTAGGTCAAGAACTCACCCAACTCGAAAAACCACCAAATCGAGTTCGATTCAAGAGAGATTTGGGGGCAAAGTCACCAGCCAAAGAGGCACAAGATCCTCATACGTGACACCCACCAAAAACCCTAAGAAATTGTTCTCAAAACACCACCAACACAAAAAAAGACGGGAAAACCACCTTGAGGAACAACGCCGAACCATCTATACATACCATGAAGGTTCGTACAAGGTCTAGCTTGCCATCCAAACATCCATCCCTCTCTCTAGATCTCACATGAAGCTCTCAAGCTAGTCCTAGGAAAAACTAGAGAAAAAGGAGAATGAAAAATGGAAAAACAAATGAGCTAGGGTTCCAAGAGTTGGCTGCCATCCACCCACTCAATGAGTATATATGGAGGCACCCAAAAGACTAAACTACCCTTACTTAAAACTTGGGATACAAGGCCCTCGATGGCAAATTCGGAAGTCTTCAGATTTTCTTCATCGGACGGATGCCCGGCGACCGCAACCTGCTTAGCCTCGACGCAAGCCTTGTGATCCCGATGTGTGTCCTCTGCTTCGAAGCATCTTGGCGCTGGCGGCCAGGGCGGTCAGACCGCTCCCCCTGGGCGGTTAGACCGGCCCGGGCGATCTGACCGGCCCAGGCGGTCTGACCGCCCCACCTGGGCAGTTGAACCGGCCTGGGTGTCCACAGCTCCTCGTCAAGTCTTCGACCTCGGTTTTGTGGCTCAACCGAGTAACCCAGTGGTTTTCTGGTGAACCGCTGCAAACCTCGCGAACTCGGTGTAGCCTCCGCCAATCTCCACTCATGACTCTGCTCTCACGTAGTCCCGGCTCGACCTTGGTTTTGAGGCTCTACCAAGAAACCGTCCACGACTTCATCTTGCTGTTCATGCCACCATGCGGCCCGCACTTGACCCCACTGGCCACCGGGTCCCTCGAACGAAGGCTACTTGTCTTCTCCACACCTGGAGGCCTCACCGGCGACGACCTTTCGTGTTTGTTCTTCACCTGCACCAACACCAGTCAAACCGCAACCTGCACCTGCAATACTTAGCCAAGAATCAGTCCACACAACGTTGTCAATCACTCATCACACAAGGAAGCGACCATACACCGGTCCTCGAACCACACATGGTCCTAAAAGTGCCCATGAGGCATAGGCAATGACTCGGTTTTCTTGCATAAGCACGCAACCAAGACCAGTGCCCGAAGCGTCACAAAACACCTCAAACAGTTTGGACATATCTTTTTTTTTTCTCGGAAAACGCAGGAGAGCTGCGCATCATTATATTAAGAAGGTGAAAAAGGGGAAGAGATCCCATACAACACAAAACACACTCAACACACAATGACACATTCAAAACATACCCAGACTCACGCCAGCACACCCAAGACACTACACAAATATTCAAGTTTGGACATATCTTGTTGAGTCAATACAGGAGCTGAGGTTAAGTGTTTCCTCAAGGTGTGAAAAGCATGGTCAACTCCTCACTCCACACAAACTTGACACCCTTCATCAAAAGTTCAGTCATGGTGGGTTTAGCTATTCTGGAGAAATCCGGAATAAACCGATGATAATAGCCTGCTAGACCCAGAAAGCTACGGATTTGATGTACTGATTTGGGTGGCTTCCAATCCATGACCTCCTGCACTTTGCTAGGATCCACAGAGATACCATCCTTGGAAATAGTGTGGCCCAAAAATTTCACACTATCCAGCCAGAATTCACATTTAGAGAATTTGGCATAAAGCTTGTGATCTCTCAACCGCTGCAAAACAATATGAAGATGCTTCGCATGCTCGGCTTCGCTTTTGGAATATATGAGAATATCATCCATGCAGACCACTACGAACTTGTCCAGTTCATTCATGAAGACTGAGTTCATAAGGTACATGAAGTAGGCAGGTGCATTGGTGAGACCAAAAGACATCACTAGGAATTCATGGAGACCGTATCTGGTGGAAAATGCTGTCTTTGGTACATCACTTGCCTGAATTTTGATTTGATGATAGCCAGATCGAAGAACAATCTTGGAAAAGACCTTGGCACCAGCCAATTGATCAAAGAGAACATCAATGCGGGGCAACGGATATTTATTCTTAACTGTCACTGCACTGAGTGGACGATAGTCAACGCACATCCGCAAACTACCATATTTCTTTTTCACAAACAGAGCGGGACTTCCCCCAGAGGAAGAACTTGGGCGGATATATCCCTTATCAAGCAATTCTTGCAATTGAACTTTCAACTCTGCCAGTTCTTTGGGTGGCATTCGGTAGGGCCTTTAAGATATTGGTGCGGTACCTGGCTGAAGTTCTATGACAAATTCGACGTCCCTGTCTGGTGGCATACCAGGAAAGTCGTCGGGAAACACGTCGGGATACACGCACACTACTAGAATATCTTCTAGTTGGATGGCTACGACAGCATAGGAACAAGGATTGGTGTTTTCCACCTAGGGTAGGTACAAGATAGTATGACCACTGGTAGGGGAATGGATTTCTATCATTCTAGTGGCAATATCCAAAACAACTTGATGTTGGGTCAACCAATTCATTCCTACAATCACATCTAGACCTCCTAATCCCAAATGAATTAGGTTGGTTAAGAAGGTTTTGCTGCCGAGCTGTAAAGGAACGGCTTTGGTTATAGTGTTGGAGAGGATTCTTCCTCCCGCCGTGGCTACGACGAAGGAATCTTTGGTATGACAAGAATGTAATCCCAACTTGCTTACTAGAAATTTGCTAATGAAGCTATGAGTTGCTCCAGAATCAAACAATATTCTAACAGGGTGATCACGGATAGAGAATGTACCCGTCAGTACTGCTGCTCCCTCTGGGACATCAGCCAAGGTGGTGAAGTTGAGTTTACCATGCTTGACTTGCACCACGGGCTTCTTGACTTGGTTCCCCTGACGGAAGCCTGAGCTTTCGCCCTGCTTGTTCTACTTGGACTTAGGGCACTCATTGGCGTAGTGTCCGGGTTGCCCACAATTATAGCAGCGGCGATCCTTGGTAGCACTGTTGTTGTTGTTGTTAGTCGGGGGTGCACTAGTCTTGAATGGCTGTTGCTGTGCCTTACGGAACTGGAAGTTCCCAGATGGCTTGTTCTGAGACGGGGTCACCCTCCAGTGTCCAGTTGAAGATGACTGGGGAGGACCCTGAGTACCTTTCTTAATGAAACGGAATTTCTTGCCTGACCCACCAGTAGCGGTGAATCTGGCCTGCCTCTTTCTATCCCTCTGGGCTTTGGACATGACATCTTCTTGAGAAATGGCCTTGTTTACAAGGTCCTGATAGTTGTTAGGCTCATAAAGATTAAGCCTCCCATAGAGATCCCCGTGTAGCCCATCACGGAAACGCTCTATCTTCTTGGCATCGTTGTCAACATGATGCCCACCATACTGACACAAGGCATTGAATTTCTTTGCATACTCATACACCGTGTCAGATCCTTGCTTTAGAGCAAGCAACTCCTTCATCTTCCTATCCATGAGACCCTTAGGAATGAGGCCTGCTTGAATGCAGCCCAAGTGATCTGATGTCCGGCGGGGATCATGGTCTTGAAGTTCTCCCACCATATCAATGCTGCACCACGGAGCTGGAGAGCAGCGAATCGGGCCTTTCGCTCCTCGGAGCAGGGCAAGGTGAACACAGAGAACTTGGCTTCAATAGCCTTGATCCACACATCGGCAGCCATTGGCTCTTTGGCCTCTTCAAAAGTCAGGGGCTTCATGGCATAAAAATGCTCATATTTACTGACTCGAGGCTGTCTGTCGATGTTTTCCCCATGAGGGTTATTCTGCAGCTGCTGAGCAAGTTGCTGCTGTGTTTGGAAGAGCTGCCACATCACCTCAGTCCGAGTGACCATAAACAAATCCTGAATGGTCATGTTGGGAGGAGGAGGCGGGGAGGAGGCGGAGCGTCACTCCCGCTTGCACCAAAACCATTGGGGAAGCACGAGTCTATCCCACCATCTTAAATCCATGAGATTTTCATTAGTCACATATTCGCAAGCTTGTTTACATTATCCACAAGAAGAATATGCAAAATGAAACTCATAGCATCAATTTGGTGAAAACCAGACAGCACAGCGGAGTTACTAGAAAAATCATAACTCCCTGCCCGTAATAGAAAAAACTCCCATTTTTGGTCAGCAAGTGCAAAATTTCCTGAGCTCCAACATTGGTATTCAACCCGAGGTCTAATTCCAACGTTAACATGCCCGAAAAATTCCAACACCGAGGTTCTGCCTAGCTGTTTTTGCTGTAGGCCGAACTGCACCATTTTCGCTACAATTCTCGGTACACTTATGCAATGGTGGTGAATTTCGGTGAGCATGATCTCCACAACATAACACACAATGTTGGTATTCAACACAGGGCGAAATTTTGATCACAACCCTGAATTATTCATTAAAACGTGACAACACGAGATGTCCACCTAAGCATTACATGATGCGGAGTCTTGGAACCGCTTACACACTTTTGTACATCAAAAGGTCATCCAACATACTCTCTGAGCAGCCTCTACCCTTACACAAAAGCTGGCTGAGGAGGCTAAACTAAGAGTACATAATCATCCTCTAAAGATAACTGCTAAAACCCTAGTAGCCTGCAGCGGAGCCAGTGCTAGTGTCCGGAGAGTCGGGTGGTGGACCACCAGCACTGTCCTAGCTCAAGCCTGAAACTCCCTGTAGCTCGTCTGGAGCGGCAGGTGCGGCCGGTGGTGCGATTGGCGGCTGCTGACCCTGCTGGGCCATCGCCTGCCACACCTCTACCTCAATCTCCATCTCTACTACCTGGTTCTGCATCTGCATCATGTTCTGCACCAAGGCAAAACGCTGGGCCTCAGTGTGAGCTAGCTGCACCTGAGTCATCTCAAGAGCGTGCTCTCGGGCAAACAACTGCTCCGTGAGCTCGGCACGCTCCTGGTGCCACTGAATGTGCTCGTCCTGAAGCGTAATGATCTCCTGCTAGAGATGAGCAACGGTTTGGCGCTCGTACTGGAGGTCAAGGGTGAGGAAATCCCTCATCGCTGTGGAATCCATCAACACAACTGAGAGCATACCCTGATTGGAAAGACCAAACACCTGAATGTTGTACACCGCCTCCACGAACCTCAGAAGCTGGCGCACAACAACCGCTGGAGGGTGTGCCGTGAGTAACACGTCGGTGAGCGAGATACGCTCACGCCAAGCTGGGTCGAGTGGGTCCATGGCCGGAAACAAACCCAGTGCAGTAAGCATCACCTCGTCCGGGTGCTGCTCACAGAAGGTGTGAAGAATCCGCATGGCCGCGGACTCAACCGACTCAACACCGCGGTGAGCAAAGAACACCATGCTCAAGTCCGCCCACTCCGGGTGCTCGGGGTGAGGAAGCACCGTAGCGGTCGTGCGGGCGTAGGGAACACTCTGGTCCCAAAAAGAGACCACCTCGTACAGCGGCGGCGTAACGTAGCCCACCTCACTGAGAGTCTCCCACAAAATACGGGGAAAACCCTCCCAGTGAAGGGCATCGGTACGAATCGTACCATCCGCGTTGATCTCGTAGATCAGTGGCTGCGTCATCTGTACAAAAATTAGGAACTACACGTTAGATATCAATCGACATTAACGGGCAGTAGGGTAAAATCTGGTAGGTATGAACAAAAATTCATAACATAAAAACCAGGGCCCCAAAAATTCCCAATTTTTCACAGCAACTTAATGACATGATTATGCACACTTTTGGTATTCAAAGGTAGATCTAGATTGGATTGGAATATGCTTGAAAAATTTCATTTGTGGAAGGGGGCTGTTCTGAAAAACAGCAGAGCAGAGACTCACTGAACTGAGGATAACTCTCTGCAGAACATTCCTAAAATCCTGGAAAATTCACAGTGGATGGTCAACTTGATAAGAAACAACTTTCCTAAAGGATGCCTAGTCAGATTCCTTACAGATTTGGCTACAAAAATTAAGGAATGACAGATACAGAATCTGCCAGGATTTTCCTAAATTCAAAAGAGAGGAAAACCTTATCTAAGATCAAGCAATTCACTCTAGAAAAATTATTCAAGCAATTGGGAACCAATTTTAGGTTTATCAAGATTTTAATTATGCATGCACACGCCTTAACGACCTTACACACTAGATCCAAAAGACGTAGTTAGTGCCGGTGGCAAGCTTATAATCGGCTCTCCTTACAATAACTAGTCAGAGCTACTCGATTCGCACTTTAACGACTTACTAGCGTTGTTAGTGTACCTGCAGAAAACGAACCTTTCATGCTAGCACGTCACGAAAGTGTCCACATACAGTATCGTTCACTTATAGAAACAGTATCCATGCGTCAAGCCGCTGCATGGACAGCGTCCAACCTCGGAAACCCTCCGTTTGAATGGAGTGTATCCTTGCCTCACATGATCGACATGCGGAATGCACACGTATGAAACACGTGGCGACACCACAACTCATATCTAGACGCGAAGATGGGATCCATGGTAGGGATCACTCCATCAACCCTCGCAATTCCCGTGATGCGGAACAACACACGTATTAAACACGTGGCTCATCTAGTTTGGTTGTGCGATAAAGTCTGACATAAAGTAAAGTGCTGGAGGTTAGCAAAATAAACCATAGCTTCTTATGCCACCTTAAAGAACCCAAAAATTCCCTCTAGGGCCTCTCGATCTAGATTATTCCTTAACGATCCAACGGGTTTTTAAAATCCAATCAATCTGGACAAGCTTTATTGTAAATTAGGTGATTAATATTAAGCTAATCACTCTGGTGCATTCTTTCGCTCTGATGCCAGCTGTGACAACCCCACCCGAGATAATTCTGTACTATCGCCTAAACCACTCCATTTGGTCATTAAGAGATAATAAAGAACCATCCCGTTGAGTGTTGCCGGGTTTACACCCGGTAAATCACTTGGGAACACAGAGAGGATCGATCGTATGCATTAAAACTCCCACAAAGGAGAGTCCAGAGTGCCTTACAAATTAACCATCACATTCCCGTAGGGAGGGTCATTATTACAAACATAGTTCTTTGACATGAAAGTAAATGGTTCAGAGTTGATTGAAAACAGCGGAAGATATCTAAACGATACGATCACATAATAGGAGGCCTGTCCATCATGCAATCACTCTTCATCATCCACCCATTCCAGCTCCCAGCCGGGCGGAAGTTCTCCGGGCCACACATCAGATGCATTACCTGGAACAACATTTATAAAGCAAGGCTGACTATACCAATAGTCAGCAAGACTTACCCATCTAAAAGAAAGACTTTACCTCTAGTCATGCAAGGCTTTTGGCTAGTGGGTTTGTTTGCCAAAAATCTACTAAGTAGTGAATCCTTACTTTCACATTTTAGCTCAAGTTCTTGTAGAAGTAATCATTACTAGATAAGCAACTATTGCAACCAAAGTTATACAAACAATTATTCAAAGTAATAATCTTCACAATGTTCCATCATAAAGGGATATCATGGCTAGTCGGGTAAGTAGTCTCAGATGACGGTGAGAGGCCGACAATCGATTGATTCATAACCTTGCAAGGTGGACCAAAACACACGGGAGATGCCCTCACTAAGAGTTCACCAACCAGGCGGTTCCCGTCATTCTTCGGTTTGGGGATAATAGCTCACAATCTTAAGTACAAGGTTTATCTGGGCTACGCCACTAAGGTCACCCACCCTCACGCATGCACTCGGGTGGCGAGCCCGGGGCCGCAACCCTAAGATTAGTGATAGTAAAACCCCGTACCACCTCATTTAGGTACTAGGCTTACTGTACCCATTTCCGGCAAGTGTTTAGTACTTTCAAACACTTAACCAACGGAGCCATCGGACCGGAGCCCAAATCCCATGCTCTTACCACATGAGCAATCCATTTAAACATATGGTGATTTCATAAAGGAGATCCTATTCTCGCGAGTGACGACATCACTCGACTTGTACTGGATCCTTAAAGCATAGCAACTAGCGACCTAACATGCTAGTAAAAGATCATAGGTACTTATGGATCATGCAACTAGGGTTTCATTTCAACTCCTGAACGTAAATGCACATACGATAACATGAAGTAAATTCAAAGGTTTTAAAGAAACACTGGGGTTAATGAATAAACCGGGCTTGCCTTCGTCAGCACAAGCAGACACACACACTTCCGGACTTTGGTCCGGGTCTTGCTCTACGATCACGTAGTGCACGTCTTGTCGGTGTTTTAGACCAGCAAACCTACCAAGGGGGTACCCGAGGTAGTAGATTATGCGGTGGAGGATCGTGATCGGGAGATCGAGAACTCGAAGGTGTGCGCGAGGACACGGGACACGAGATTTATACAGGTTCGGGTCGCCAAGGTGGCGAACCCTACGTCCTGTTTGTGGTATCAAGTATGGCGCCCTGCGCTTGGTGTTGGGTTGAGATCAGGTCAGGTGCCCCGCTAGGTACCCAACCCTCCTTTATATAGTCCTGGGGGTGGGTTCCTAGTCGGTTACAAGGAAGGAGTCCTAGTAGGATTACAAGGAACGAGTCCTAGTAGGATTACAGAGGAATTCTAGTAGGAGTCCGTCTTCATCCTTCCTTGCATGAGTACCCGGGGAGTATGCCCGACAGGCCCCCGAGCATATTGTAGTCGAGAGTAGTAGTTCGTGTAGTCTTGAAGCCTCTTCGAGTAGTTCTTGAGTGTCCTCAAGTACTACTTGGAGACGTCTTCAATAGTACTTGAACTGCCGCGAGGCTGGAAGGTGGTCCAGCTCATCTGTCTTGAAGTCGAGATTATATGGAAGTGCGGTTGCAAAATCGCACTCCATATGGAGTAGCCCCCGAGCCTTAGGCTGAGTTGCAGACTCTAGCTGAGGGTCAATCTTGATTCTGAATCTTCCGTCTTGAAAAATTTGAATGATGGGTGTACCATAGCAGCCCCCGAGCCTTGAAATGATTAGGTAATCAATCCAAGGGTCTTCAATGTTCACGAAAGCCATCATCTGAGTACTCTTGCAGTATCAGCCCCCGAGATAAGAGGGTCATATGAGCCACGTTGAGTAGTAGTTGTTGTAGAGCCCCCGAGCTTGAGAGCGAGCCAAGTCTACTAGAGTTGTTCTCGAGTAATAATTTGAAAGCAGCCCCCGAACTGGAGAGATTCCAAGTAGTAGTTTGGTGTCGAGCTGTGGAGCATGAGAAGTAGTCGTGTCGTCAGAGCGGACTTTAGGACTTTAAATGCGACCGAAGTCGACTTTAGATGCCGGCAATACGGACTAGATGCCGGCAATGCGGACTTTAGAATGCGACTTAAAAACCAAAGTCGACTTTGTGCCGCGCGGAGTGGACTTTGAGATGCGACTTGAAAACCGAAGTCGACTTTAGTTGCCGCACAGAGCGGACTTTGATATGCAACTTTAGAAGTCGACTTTAGGATGCCGCGCGGAGCGGACTTTGAGATGCGACTAGAATAGTCGACTTTGTGCCACGCGGGGTGGACTTTAAGATGCAAAAAACGAAAAGCACTTTCCGGAAAGCCAAAGCAAATGAAAAATCAGAGAAAACGAATAGTTTTGCTGCTGCTGTGGGCTTAAGATTGCGACCGAAGTCGGCTTGTGTCACCAGAGTGGGCTTGGGTGCGATCGTTAGCGTCGACTTGTGCCACCGGACTGGGCTTCGGTGCAATCGTTAGTGTCGACTTGTTACACCGGAGTGGGCTTGGGTGCGACTGTTAGCATCTACTTGTGCCACCGGAGTGGGCTTGAGTACCTGAGCCATGGATTTCAGACCCAAGGTATGATTGCTGCCAGAGCGGGCTTGAAGGTGCGACCAAAATCGACTTGTGTATCTGGGCCATGGATTTCAGACCCAAGGTACAGGTGCCAACGTAGTGGACTTGAAGGTGCGACTGGAGTCGACTTGTGTACCTAGGCCATGGATTTCAGACTCCAGGTACGGAGCGCGAGTACTTAGGGTACTTGGACCCATGGTACAGAGCGTGAAGACCACGTGCAGCTAGGTTCCATCGTCACCTGGACCCGAGGGCCACTTACAGCTAGGTTCCATTGAAGCTCACACATGTAGTATGCCACTGAAGCAGACGAAGATGTGACCGGAGTCGACTTTAAGTTGCCGTACGGAGCGGACTTTGGAATGCGACTTTAGAAGTCGACTTTAGATTGCCGCGTGTAGCGAACTTTAGAAGCTGCCTCCTAGGGATAGCCCCCGAGTTGATGAAGTAGACTCATGGTGACTTGATTAATATACCCCAAGAGTAGTCAGCAGAGTGTAGCTCCCGTGAAAACCCGTCGAGAAGCGTACACAAATGAGTAGTCGACAAGTAGTCCTACATGATGAGGAGAACAAGCCAAGAAAAGGAAACAGTAATCATTTAAATAAATGATTTAGCTGTTGCTGCCTAGGCAGACTGTTGATGAAGCCGTGGCGGTCGGCGATGGAGCCGCGACGGTTGTTGCTGAAGTTGACTATTCAGAGTTGATTCCGACTAGTTGTTGGGGGCGTGACTGTCATTCTCGACTAGTTTGGAAAACTAGTCGAGATGAATGGTCGACACGATGCGACCAGAAGACGACGTCGTGGCGGCGCGCGACGTACTCGAAGTAGAGCCAGTGTCGCCGCGAGACAAGTAGTCACGACGCATGGTGTGGCTGAAGTAGAGCCAGTGTGGCCGCAAGACGAAGTCACGACGCACGGAGTAGTCGACGATGAGCCTCGTGACGGGACGCACGACATGCTGAGGCACCCGGACGCGCGGCGTAGGCGAAGTAGTCGACGATGAGCGGCGCAACGAGCCACGCGACGAGCCGCGCAACGTTTTTGCAGGCTACCAAAAAGGAAATACAAATTTAATTAGTAAATCCACATATGTAATAATTTAATTAATAAACATAAAAAAAGACGCCACTTACAGACATCAAGCGACGATAAGATCGGTATTCAGGGCGTCTTGATGGTAAACTTCATAAATATCTTTGAAATCCAGCCAGACCACCTTGTTGCCTTCAGTGGCATAATCTTCGGGTGCAGCAAGCTTAGCTATGTTATGTATGCCTTTCAGTGATTGCTGCATGTACCATTCATGAAATTTGTACATCTTAGGTGAGAGCTTAAGTACTAGTTCTGGCTTGACAAGAGGTTTTCCTAGCTGAAAGGGCCATCTATACTCGAAACTTGGATCCCGGGGTGGTTCTTCATGGCCGAGTGCAACACCTAAAGGCATCCTTGTTTCCTTAATGAAACCAAGGAGCTTCACTACTTCTTGTGTAGGCATTTCTGCTACAGCTTGTTCCTGTGCATTGAGGCCAGAGGGAACATAAGTCTGTTTTCTCATCGACACATCTTCTTTAGACGACGTCGACGCCAATATGGGCATCATCAATTTCTCGTTGTTTTCACTCATTAGTTTGAAAAACCCAAGTTTTGACGGATCTAGTTGTTTGGTGTTTTGTAGCTCCCTCCATTGTTGTTTTGTATTCAGATTGCTGAAAAATTCATGCACATGCTAGGCAACGATTGTTGTTTTTCTTTCTTCTTCTGTCGTCTCCCATGCTAGCTTCCTTTTGCTGATGGGCTCAACCATTTTCTTTATCGTTGGTGGGTTTGGTGGTTGCACTGGGTTGGAAGATTGTGCTCCGATGGTTTTTTCGGTTGTGCTTTCGTGGCTAGGTGGTTTTTTCTGCGGTGGTTTCTTCTGCAGTGGTTTCTTCTGTGGTGGTTTCTTCTGTGGTGGTTTTGCGGTTTTTTCTAATATGCTTTGGTGGTTGGGTGGTTTTTCTGATGTGTTTTCATGGTTGGCGGTTTTAAAAGTAAACAAAGAGAAAGATGAAGAAGGGTGAATCCGATGATGTATTCGGTTATGAACTAGATGATGAGAACTGAGGCCTACCTACATTATTCCTTAACATGTTGATCATCTCAACACAATGCATGAATTCATAAATGTGTTTGAAGCAGAGGTTCAAAAGCTAGAAGCTGACTAGTTTTTAGCTTGGGGACTTGTGATACAACGACATACAGAGGTCACTTGATGGCCATTTTGATCTCCATTATCAGTGACCATACTTTTTATAAACTAACATCTATAAAATTAGCTAAATGCAAAATTAAGATAAGTTCTATGTTCCGTTATATTAAAAAGTAAACAAAGAGAAAGGTGAAGAAGGGGGAATTTGATGATGTATTCCGTTATGAACTAGACGATGAGAATTGGAGGCCTACCTACATTCTTTATAAACTAAATTCTATAAAATTAGCTAAATGTAAAATCATAATTAGTTCTATGTTTTATTATATCAAAAAGTAAAACTCAATTTTCTCTACATCAATATAAAAGATAACAAGACAATGCTAGTGTTTAGCCAACCACATTTTTCTCAATCTAAAGTATATAGATAATAACCTCATCTCTCATTACCTCCTCCCACCTAGGATTTAAGATTTTTATTTTCTCCATCTCTAAAATATATCAAAACAATTAATCACAACAAATGATGGGAGGAAGAAGAATCAACCCTCGAAAACATTTTAGAGGAGAGAAATCTTCACAAATACATGAAGAAAAAATTCAGCAACACCTCTCTAAGGTTGAGGCGCCATGGAAGAGGAGCTCGATCTCTTGGTGAAGAATGGCTCGGGCAATAGAAAGGGGAAGAAGAAGCCGGATTTATAGGGCGCCGACTATTTGTCCCGGTTGGAGTTACCAACCGAGACTAAAGGGCACACTTTAGTCCCGGTTGGTAACTCCACTTGGGACTAAAGAATTAGCACCGGGTGGAATTACCAACCGAGACTAAATGTGCCATTTAGTCTCGGTTGGTAATTCCACCCGGTGCTAAAATAAAGCCCATGTCAATCATTGCGGGAATATGCCGTAGGGGGCAGCCCTTTTGTCACAGTTGGTTATACCAACCGGAACCAAAGGTGGTGTCTCCAGCGAGCATTTCGGGTCACGTTGACGAAAGATCTTTAGTCTCGACTCCAAAGTTGAATCTGGACTAAAGGCCCGAACAAAAGCCTCGCTCTCTACCAGTGAATGTGTCAAATTTTGATGTCTCGATGTTCAATGCGGCACCTAGTCCATCAAATTTTACCTGGCATACTCCTGCGAGTAAGGCAAAATCTTCTTCACCGCAAGGCCGTCCACTAAACCCGGCTAGTTCCGTGGCTCTCTGCTTGCTTCTTAATATAGCTAGGCGTCTCCTCTACCATGCACGAGACCAGGTCTCCTCTGCAGCGACCACCGCACAAGACGGCCATCGTCGCCCATCTCCACATATACTTCCCCCTCTCGCCTCCATACTTGGTTTACAAACCATAGGAGATCGATCGAGCGCGCGATGGGCACGAAATAATAATCGTTTCGAGTAAGTGAGCGAGTGAGCGGGGGGCGGAGGCCGGGAAGATGTCGAACCCACCGCCGAAGAAGGCGATGCGGAACCCCGGCGCCGGCGCCGGAGGGCCGTCGTCAGCTGGTGGCGGCGGCGGCGCGCGCGGGCCGGCAGGGAACACGGTGAAGTTCGCGCGGCGGACGTCGAGCGGGCGCTACGTGAGCCTGTCCCGCGAGGACATCGACATGGAGGGCGAGCTCGCCACGGACTACACCAATTACACGGTGCAGATCCCCCCCACGCCCGACAACCAGCCGATGGGAGACGGCGGAGAGGCGGCGGCGTCCGTGGCCATGCGCGCCGAGGAGCAGTACGTCTCCAACTCCCTCTTCACGGGCGGCTTCAACAGCGTCACGCGCGCACACCTCATGGACAAGGTGATCGACTCCGAGGTCACGCACCCGCAGATGGCGGGCTCCAGGGGCTCCCGCTGCGCCATGCCCGCCTGCGACGGCAAGGTCATGCGCGACGAGCGCGGCGAGGACATCGATCCCTGCGAGTGCCGCTTCAAGATCTGCCGCGACTGCTACCTCGACGCCCAGAAGGACGGCTGCTTCTGCCCCGGCTGCAAGGAGCACTACAAGATCGGCGAATACGCCGACGACGACCCCGCGGACACGGCGGTGGGGAAGCACTACCTCCCGGCACCGGGCGGCGGCATGAGCGCCAACAGCAAGTCCCTGCTGGCGCGGAACCAGAACGGCGAGTTCGACCACAACCGCTGGCTCTTCGAGAGCTCGGGCACCTACGGCTACGGCAACGCCTTCTGGCCCAAGGGCGGCATGTACGACGACGACCTCGACGACGAGGGCGGCCCAGGCTGCGGCGGCGGCGTTGCAGGAGATTTGCCGGAGCAGAAGCCGTTCAAGCCGCTGACGCGCAAGATACCGATGCCCACGTCCATCATCAGCCCATACCGGATCTTCATCGTGATCCGGCTGTTCGTGCTGCTATTCTATTTGACGTGGCGCATCCAGAACCCCAACATGGAGGCGCTGTGGCTGTGGGGCATGTCCATCGTGTGCGAGCTCTGGTTCGCCTTCTCCTGGCTGCTGGACATGCTCCCCAAGGTGAACCCCGTCAACCGGAGCACCGACCTCGCCGTGCTCAAGGAGAAGTTCGAGACGCCGTCGCCGTCCAACCCGCACGGGCGCTCCGACCTGCCGGGGCTCGACGTGTTCGTGTCCACGGCTGACCCAGAAAAGGAGCCTGTGCTCACCACGGCCACTACCATCCTATCCATCCTCGCCACCGATTACCCCGTCGAGAAGCTCGCCTGCTACGTCTCTGACGACGGCGGCGCGCTGCTGACCTTCGAGGCCATGGCGGAGGCCGCCAGCTTCGCCAACATCTGGGTGCCCTTCTGCAAGAAGCACGACATCGAGCCACGGCAGCCGGACAGCTATTTCAGCATCAAGGGCGACCCCACCAAGGGGAAGCGGCGGCCGGACTTCGTCAAGGACCGCCGCAAGGTGAAGCGGGAGTTCGACGAGTTCAAGGTGCGCATCAACGGCTTGCCCGACTCCATCCGCCGCCGCTCCGACGCCTTCAACGCTCGCGAGGACATGAAGATGCTCAAGCACCTCCGCGAGACCGGCGCCGACCCGGCCGAGCAGCCAAAGGTGAAGAAGGCCACGTGGATGGCCGACGGCACGCACTGGCCGGGCACCTGGGCCGCGTCGGCCCCCGACCACGCCAAGGGCAACCACGCCGGTATCCTGCAGGCATGCATTTTCTATATCGCGCGCATTTGTAATTCCCTAGTACCATTTTTTGTTATTTTCATGCATGATGCATGGCAGGTGATGCTCAAGCCGCCGTCGCCGGACCCTCTGTACGGGATGCACGACGAGGAGCAGCTGATCGACTTCAGCGACGTGGACATCCGGCTGCCGATGCTGGTGTACATGTCCCGCGAGAAGCGTCCCGGGTACGACCACAACAAGAAGGCCGGCGCCATGAACGCCCTGGTCCGCTGCTCCGCCGTGATGTCCAACGGGCCCTTCATCCTCAACTTCGATTGCGACCACTACATCAACAACGCGCAGGCGATCCGCGAGGCCATGTGCTTCGTCATGGACCGCGGCGGCGAGCGCATCGCCTACATCCAGTTCCCGCAGCGGTTCGAGGGCATCGACCCCTCCGACCGCTACGCCAACAACAACACCGTCTTCTTCGACGGCAACATGCGCGCCCTTGACGGCCTGCAGGGCCCCATGTATGTCGGCACCGGGTGCATGTTCCGCCGGTTCGCGCTCTACGGCTTCGACCCGCCGCGCACCGCCGAGTACACCGGCCTGCTCTTCAAGAAGAAGAAGGTACTGTCGTCGTCGTCGTCCTTCAAGGATCCTGAGTCGACGGCGGCAGCGCCGGACACCCAGTCGCTCAAGCCCGAGGACTTCGACGCAGAACTCACGTCGATGCTGGTGCCCAGGCGGTTCGGCAACTCGTCGGCGCTGATGGCATCTATCCCGGTGGCCGAGTTCCAGGCGCGGCCGCTCGCCGACCACCCGGCGGTGCAGCACGGCCGCCCCCCCGCGCGCGCTCACCGTGCCCCGGCCGCCCCTGGACCCGCCGACGGTGGCGGAGGCCGTGTCCGTGATCTCCTGCTGGTACGAGGACAAGACGGAGTGGGGCGACCGCGTGGGGTGGATCTACGGGTCCGTCACCGAGGACGTGGTGAGCGGCTACCGCATGCACAACCGCGGGTGGCGCTCCGTGTACTGCATCCCCAAGCGCGACGCGTTCCTGGGCACGGCGCCCATCAACCTCACCGACCGCCTCCATCAGGTGCTCCGGTGGGCGACCGGGTCCGTGGAGATCTTCTTCTCCCGGAACAACGCGTTCCTGGCGTCCAGGCGGCTCATGTTCCTGCAGCGGGTCGCCTACCTCAACGTCGGCATCTACCCCTTCACCTCCATCTTCCTGCTCGTCTACTGCTTCATCCCGGCGCTGTCGCTCTTCTCGGGCTTCTTTATAGTGCAGACGCTCAACGTGGCGTTCCTCTGCTACCTGCTCACCATCACCGTCACGCTCATCGCGCTAGGCGTGCTCGAGGTCAAGTGGTCGGGCATCGCGCTCGAGGACTGGTGGCGCAACGAGCAGTTCTGGCTCATCTCCGGGACCAGCGCGCACCTCTACGCGGTGGTGCAGGGCCTGCTCAAGGTCATGGCCGGGATCGAGATCTCCTTCACGCTCACGGCCAAGGCGGCCGTCGACGAGAACGAGGACATCTACGCCGACCTCTACGTCGTCAAGTGGTCGTCGCTGCTCATCCCGCCCATCACCATCGGCATGATCAACATCATCGCCATCGCCTTCGCCTTCGCGCGCACCGTCTACAGCGAAAACCCGCGCTGGGGCAAGTTCATCGGCGGCGGCTTCTTCAGCTTCTGGGTGCTCGCGCACCTCTACCCGTTCGCCAAGGGGCTCATGGGACGCCGCGGCAAGACACCCACCATTGTCTTTGTCTGGTCGGGGCTCATCTCCATCACCATCTCCCTGCTCTGGGTCGCCATCAGCCCGCCGGAGGCCACAGCTGGAGGACGCGCCGCAGGCTTCCGGTTCCCGTGATCCATTTGTCCTCACACGTTTTCTTTCTCTTTCGTCGTCATGTCAACTGCCAAAGTGCATACGCAGCATGCTACCATTTGAAGCAGAGGGACTCACGCCAGCACGCAGATGGTGCTGCAATAGGATGGGTGAAGTAATTAGAAACGGTAAACAGTAAACTTGATGCGTTTTGATTAATATTTGGACTTTTTATAGGACTGATCAACATCATTTTTTAGGTAGATGAAATTGTTCAGTTCAAACTGAACTGAAGACAGATGATGTATTCAGATACAGTTCCTCATTAATTATATATGCAGTACGTTTAACTGTTTTCGTACTCCATTTGTGCCAAATCGTAGGTCGTTACTCCATTTGTCCGAAATCGTAGGATATTTTGCCATTTCGTCTAAATCCGCAAGTGTTACTTTGTATTAGACATGTATGCATATTTAGATGTGTAGCGATCGGGTTCAGACAGATGACATGGCTTGTAGAGCAGCTAAAGATGTTGGAATTTGGTCCATGTGGCCCATTTAGTAAATTCTAAAGCATGCACAATAATAGTCCCGTATTGCCAAAACAAGGAGAGGTTGTCTTGCTTAAATATGAGAGTCTCCTATCATAGCGAAATACAAAGTAACATGTGGTCCATGTGGCCCATTTGGTCCATGTGCGAAAAGGAGACTGTTGATACACGCACGCGCAGCCCGCGCATTTTCGCGTAAATTATCGCATGACTTGTGACTTGTTTACATGTGCATTTTTATTTTTGTGCTATGTCAATGACGTTTCAGTTTCGACTGCTTAATGGTGACAGATTTACTGCAATCAAATAGGCAGTTTCAGCCTGCTTGATAAAGGTGGCAGTTTCTGCTTGAATCAATTGAGCAGTTATCAGTCCGATTGATGAGAGGAATATGAAACGTTGGCTGGAGCCTATAAACACCAGGAGATGTCTTGGTGGCAGGGAGAAAGTAGACATACACTTCATCTCCCACGCGTTCGCTGTTCTGACCGCTAGCTGCTGCGCTTCGTCAACCTTCGACCTTGGCGTGCACCGGGCTTGGAGGAAGTGGGATCTCCGAAACCACTATCGCAACATTCTTGCACAGGGCGGTAATCAGGTTTTTGGGCAGCGTCACACGCGACCGCTTGGTGGATCTGCAACTACTTCTTCGACGCGTTCGTCAACTCACTGCGCAATAACTGTGAGTAATTTCTTAATATGTGGCTTGTTCATTTGTGTTGTGTGATTGTATAGTTTTTAGTCAATATGCTTTTCCTCAAGATTAAATCTGGATTATTCATAATTAGGCTGTTTTTTCCAACAAAAGAATGCTCACGCTGGGAACACTTATGTTCAGGCTCAATTGTTCGCGACCTACCGGAGAGAGTACGAGAACTTCGCTAATCTCCCTGGTGAGTCCATAAACACCATGTTCTAGTGGTTCATTGTGACTATGAATAACATGAGGGATAATGTGGCCGCGCTCCCATACAATGATCATGACAGGGCTGTGAAGCTCCTACACTCTGTGGATCGTATTGTGTGGAGTGAGAAAGTCGAGGCTATTATGGAGTCGGAGAAGTATGAGACCCTCACGGTCGACGGCTGTTCTCCAAGCTCAAGTCGTCCGAGGTGGGCCATGAGGTGTGGGCAAGGACAGAGTACCTGACTGACCCTAATAGTCTGGCTCTCGTTTCTGGACCAAGGATTAACGCTAACATGTCTTCGAAAATATTCTATTTGTCTTGTCTTGTGTCCATGCCATATGAGGAGTTCGATGTGCTAGGCGAGGAAGATCTCACGTTACCGAGCACGCGGTTCGAGCGCATGTACACGAACCGGAAGAACGCTCGGAGGAGCTCGGGCATGTGCTACCGGTGCGGGAAGCACGAGCTCTTTATCGCTGAGTGCCCGGAAGCCATGGAAGTCAAGCATGAGCACAAGCACCGTCCGAGGACCGACCACAATCACCACTCAAGGGATAACCACAAGGGCAAGAACAAGTCTGAGCGGAGGCCGAGGAAGTGTGGCGGTCACAAGAAGAAGGAGCGTGCGATGGTTGCCCGAGCGAGCGACATCGACTCAAGCTCCTTCTACCCTTCATCAAGCTTAGAGAACTGGCACAAGGGCAAGCAGTCAAGCAAGAACATCAACGGCTTCTGCTTCGTCGTCCAAGGCTTTTGCGGCATGGCACAGAGCTCCGCAAGCAAGAAGAGCAACAAGGATGACTCGGACTCTAACTTTGAGGATGAGGTGGGACGCCTGGAGGGCTTTTGGTTGATCGACTCCAGTTTCTCTCGACGCATGATCGGAGATCGGAGATCACTTTTGGGGACAATGGGAAAGGCAGGGAGTTCAATCTTCTTTCGAGTGTCCCAACTTCTTGATGAAGGTTTTGAGGTCCGTTTCAAAACAGGTGCTTCTCGTGTTTTGGATTCTCGAGGTGATCTTGTGCGCACGATCATTTCCGAGGGTCAGATTTTCAGAGCTAATTTTTCTTAGTGTGTCGACTCTTCTCGTTGTTTTGTTGCTAGTGTTTCGGGGAAGCTTTGGAAATGGCATAGGAGACTAGGTCACTTGAGTTGTGACTTGTCACACTTGAGTGGGCAAGGTTTGGTCCAAGGATTGCCTAAGTTGAAGTACCAAAAGGATTTGGTATGTACTACGTGTGGGCATGGTAAGATGGTCGCCGCCTGTCACCCGCCTTAGACATTCGTTATGAGAGAGAGGTCATGGAAGCTGTTCCATATGGATTTGTTTGGTCCAGCTCATGTTTGCTTTGCAGGTGGGAAGTGATACGTCCTGGTGATAGTGGATGACTATTCTCGTTATGCTTGGGTCTTCTTTTTGGCTGACAAAGGGGAGTCATTTGGTTTTGTCTGAGATCTAATCTTGAGGTTGAAGAATGACAAGAATGGGGATGCTATTTGAGCTATTCGTAGCGACAATGGCACTGAATTTAGAAACTCTCATTTCGAAAACTTTTGTCGTGATTTGGGTCTCGAACATCAAATCTCTTCTCCTTGTGAGATGGCTCGGACGATGCTCGACGAGCATAGGACTCCGAGGAGATATTGGGCTGAGGCAGTGAATACCGCGTACCATGTTGGGAACCGGATTTTTCTTCAGACCTTCTTGAACAAGACGTGCTTTGAACCCATGCACGGGTGGGCACCTAGATTGAGCCATTTCAGGGCTTTTGGTTGTCGGTGCTTTATTCTCAAGAAGGGTAGGCCTGATAAGTTTGAGTCGAGGTCTTCCGAGGGGATCTTTTTGGGTTATGCGAGTTATTCTCGAGCATTCCGTGTGCTCAACCTTGAATCTAACCTAGTCATGGAAACTTGCGAAAGTTACCTTTGCCGAGACCCAGCCATGCAGTTCGACTGTTTTTGAGTGTGAAAGTGACGACAAGATTGGTAAGACAATCTTTGAGGACAAGGAGAATGATGCTGGAGAGGATGATGGGGATGATGGTGAAGCTCCAACTAAGAATGTACCCTCTACTTCCACTACGACGACTACGGTGCAGGATGGCCCATCCCATACACCAACAACAATCTAGCAAGATCAAGTGGAAGCTGCTGCTGAGGGGGAGGTCGTCTCCAGGCAAGAGGCACCGAGGCACGTTCTAGTTGAACGACATTGGTGACATCAACGAGCGTTCGACGCGATCAAGCTCCAGGAATGTTTCTCATTTTGCTCATTCAACCTTTGTCACTACCTTCGAGCTGAAAGACATTGAACATGCCCTCTCTGATCCTAATTGGGTGAATGCAATGCATGAGGAGTTAGAGAACTTTGAGAGAAACCAAATTTGGGAGTTGGTAAAGCCACCACCACATTGCAAACCTATTGGGACAAAATGGGTGTGGAAGAATAAACAGGGTGAGAATTGTGAGGTGATGAGAAACAAATCAAGGTTGGTTGCTCAGGGCTATAGTCAGAAGGAGGGGATTGACTATGAGGAGTGCTCCTAGACCAGAGGATTCCATGGGTCGTGCCTGGTTCGGGCCGGGCTGGAAAAAACCCAAGTTTTTCCGGCTAAGAAAATCATATCCATGACCGTCCCATGGGACTTGTCGGGCCTCAGTTTTTGGGCCGAGCTCAGGCCGAGCATGCGCATTTTATAGGTAAAATAACTAAAAACAATATTTTTGGCTGGACTCAGGCCAAAAAAATTCACGTTCTTCAAGATCTCTGCCCACGCCCGTCCAGTAAGGTTCGTGGGTGGGCCTGGCACAGGTTGGGTTAAAAATGCTCAGGTATATTTCCTCTTGTAGCCCATTTGGAGGTGAATAGGATCCTTCTAGCCTTTTTTGTGGCTAAAGGGCTCAAATTGTACCAAATGGTTGTGAAGAGTTCCTTTCTGAATGGGTTTTTAGAATAAGAGGTTTAGGTGAAGCAACCACTGGGCTTTGATAGTGCTGAGTTTCCCCACCGAGTGTATAGGCTGAGGAAGGCGTTGTACGGGCTGAAACAAGCTCCCCATGCTTGGTATGGCCGTTTGAAGGGGTTCTTGTTCAGTAAGGTGTTTGAGATGGGCAAAGTAGATAAGACTCTTTTTCTCATCAGGTAGTGCGATGATATCCTAATTGTTCAGGTGTACGTGGATAATATTGTCTTTGGCGACTCGTCTCACTCTTCGGTTGTGAGGTTTGCAGAGGACATGAGCAAAGAATTCAATATGTCTATGATCGAAGAATTGTAGTTCTTTCTTGGGCTTCAGATCAAGCAGGCGAAGGAGAGAACCTTTATGCATCTAGCCAAGTACACGAAGGACATCATCAAAAAGTTCAAAATGCACGACTCGAAGACCCTGTCGACACCGATGAGTACGACTACAACGCTGGATGCAGATGAGGATGGAGAGCCCGTAGACTAGAAGGACAGAGCATGATTGACTCCCCCTTATACTTGACGGCGACGAGAACGGACAATCAGTTTTCTGTGTGTCTGTGCGCTCATTTTTAGGCATCACCAAGGACTTTACATCAACAAGCGGTCAAGTGGATCTTCAGGTATATTCGATACACCCCTTTGCTCGGTCTTTTGTACTTGGCGTCCTCTTCTCTTTCGCTTCTTTTTTTCGGATGCCGACTTTGCGAGGTGTCGAGTCAATAGGAAGTCAACTTCTGAGATGTGCCAGTTTTTGGGTTCTTCGCTTGTTTCTTGGTCTTCTCGCAAACAATCTAGTGTAGCTCATTCTACGACAAAAGCCTAGTATGTCACTGCTACTAGTTGTTTCTCACAACTGCTTTGGATCACATACACACTGAGTGACTTCGGTGATGAGTGCCATTAGTGTTGCCAAAAACCCCGTGTTACACTCCAGAACCAAACATACAGAGGTGAGGTACCACTTCCTGAGAGACAATGTTGAGAAGGGAAACATAGACTTCATCCATGTAGCAACTGAAAATAGTTCGCCGATATCCTAACAAAGCCTTTGGACCAAGCTACATTTGCTTGTTTGCGATGACAGCTTGGAGTGTTTTTCCCTTTTTGAGCTTCAGTTGGGAGTCTGATGTACATATGCATGTTGCATTTTCATTTTGACCATGTTTATGTCCTATGCCCATGAGACAGAAATTTGTGTTGAAAAATACTTCATTTTGATCATGCTTATATGTCCCTATCTATCTTGTTGGCGACGCTTGTACTAAATTTGTGGCTATCTTGCTTGTCTATGTCTCATTTTTAGCATGTTGTAGTGCTCTTTGTCTATTTGAGAAGCACATGCTTGCATTTGTAAACTTGTTTCATACATTACCAACAAGAGGGAGAAAAGTACCCCATGCATCCAGGGGGAGTTTTGCATCAAGGAGAGAAAATTGGTGAAGGACCGATGCAGCGAATTAGAGGGGGGGGAGTGAATGGGAGCCGATAAAAATTCTTCATGAAGGAGATGGAGACTCCAACAAGACGAACATGGCTTCAAACACACGTCTCCGACTCACTACCCAAGTTGGCCATGCCCACGCAGCCAATGGAGTGCTACTGGACCTAGGAACCAACAAACAACCTTCCGGGCCAAAACTTACCAACACGCACAGTGGAAACTTGCACGGCTTGCTGCCTGTGCTGCACCGGTCAGACCGATGGCATGCGCCGGTCAGACCGGTCACACCGGTTAGACCGGTGGACAGAGCCAGTCAGGCCAGTGGCTACAACAGCCGCACAAGAAGTGTTCCAGAGAGTCTCAGTGACTTCTCTAGGCCCTGGAACAAGAAAAATCCCAAAACACAACCTGCATAGAAGGAAAACCCTACCCAAAGCCTTGCAAAACAACTCCAAACAGACCAAGAACTGACCAGCAACACCATGACCCAATGACACACGAGTCAAGTAGTTCACTCGAGGCAAATCCCAAAAGTGGCATACACCGGTCAGACCGGTCACACACGCCGGTCAGACCGGTCAAGCCTGGGCAGCTCGGGATGAACAGCACCCGCGGGTCTGAGGACCATGTGTGGTTCGGGGACCGGTGGATGGTCACTTCCTTGTGAGATGAGTGATTGACAACATTGTGTGGACTGACTCTTGGCTAAGTATTGCAGGTGCAGGTTGCGGCTTGACTAGTGTTGGTGCAGGTGAAGAACAAGTGTGAAGGGTCGTCGCCGGTGAGGCCTCCAGGTGTGGAAAAGACAAGTAGGCTTCGTTCGAGGGACCCGGTGGCCAGCGTGGTCAAGTGCGGGCTGCATGGTGGCATGAACAGCAAGATGAAGTCATGGACGGTTTCTTGGTTGAGCCTCAAAACCAAGGTCGAGCCAGGACTACGTGGGAGCCGAGTCATGAGTGGAGATAGGCGGAGGCTACACCGAATTCGCGGGGTTTCCGGTGGTTCACCAGAAAACCACTGGGTTCCTTGGTTGATCCACAAAGCCAAGACCGAAGAACCGAAGACGGTCTTTGCGGCAAGGTGCGGACCTATCTGACCGGTGGGTCTGACCGGTCTGACTGGTGGGTACCGGTCTGACCCGTGAGGAGCACCGGTCTGACCGGTGTGTGATGACGCAGTCCGGAATCTTCGAAGCGGAGGACACGCGTCGGGATCGCAAGGCTTGCGTCGAAGCTAAGCAGGTTGCGGTCGCCGGGCATCCGCCCGATGGAGAAAGCTTGAAGACTTCCAAAACTGCCCTTGAGGGTCTTGTATCCGTAGTTGTTAGGAAAGGGTATTTTAGACTTTCGGTTGCCTCCATATAACCCATGAGGTGAGAGGATGGCAGCCAACCTCTTGGAACCCTAGTTCATTTTGCTTTCCTATTTTCCCTTCCTATTTTCTTAGGATTTCCATAGCACTAGCTTGAGAGCTTCATGGTCAGATCTTGTGAGAGGGTTGGAAGATCGAGCGGCAAGCTAGACCTTGTATGAACCTTTGTGGCATGTATAGATGATTTGGCATGGTTCCTCAAGGCCTTGTTGTGTTGTTCCTGGTTGTTCTTGGTGGTGATTCTCGGAGCCCTTTCTTGGTGTTTTTCTTGGGTTGTTTCCGGGACCTTTCTCTTGGGGATTTGATGAGGGAAATTTGTGGGAACCCTTCGTGGTTCTTTGGGCTGTGATTCCCCTCCCAAATCCGTGAGTAAAGGGGCTCGATTTTGGGGTTTTCCGAGTTCTAGGGTTAGATGTGTTCTTGGCGGGATTTCTTCGATTCCTCCTTTTTGGACAAGTTTTGGTGGGATTAAACTTGGCTATGGGCTCCTCATGAGGTGTTCCTATTATCCCCAAAGTCTTGTTCAAGTCCATGGAGCGATTCGGGAGATCGAGGTTTGTATTTGGGGGAGTTGACCCGCGGGTCTTTGTTCATCCCGAGTCGCCGGAGCTACACCGGTCGACCGGTGCTCTTGACCGGTCGACCGGTGCAACCCTCGGTGGGTTTTTGCTCGGGTGAATGTCTAGGTGTGTTCGTTGTTGTCCCGTGTTGGTACTGTTTCGAGTTTGGGTCGGTTTGGAGGTCGGTAGGCTTTGTTTGGTGATTTGGGGGCTTTCAGGCTTGGACCGGTCTGACTGGTGTGTTACACCGGCCTGACCGGTGTGAAGCCACTTAGTGGAAGTTGCCAACTCTCACCAGCAGGGACCGGTCTGACCGGTGGTGCTCACAGGTCTGACCGGTGTTGGTTTGTAGACTCGAGGTTTGGTGTTATGCTGCGTTCTCGGGTCGGAAGGTTGTGTGTTAGCTCCTAGGTCCAGTGGCACTCCAGTGGCTACGTGGGCTTGGCCAATTTGGGTAGTGAGTCGGAGAGGTGTGTTGGAAGCCATGTTCATGTTGTTGGAGTTTCTATCTCCCATTCACTCCACCCTCTCTGGTTCGCCGTATCGGTCCTTCAAGTGGTATCAGAGACGGTTCGGGTCTTTGTTGACTCTAACCAATCTAAGATCCAAGGATAGCATACCAGGAACGGGGTTCGGGTCCTCCACACTTCGATGGCAAGAACTACCAGATGTGGAGTAAGCGGATGGCGGCGTTCCTCCATGGGAAAGTCAGATCCTTTGGGATGTCACGGTGGACACATGCTATGTCCAGCCGATGAACTTCTTTGCTCCTGGATCGAGGGACATGTTCGATGCCAACAATAAGGTGGTCGACTACTTGTTTCGTGCTTTGTGTCAGCCTGAGTTCGATCGGGTGCACACCGAGCACTTGGCTTGTAGAATTTCGACGGTGCTGAAGGAGGCTCATGTTGGGAATGCCCAGGTTCAGGCACGGATGTATGCGACCTACCGGAGAGAGTACGAGAACTTCATTCATCTCCCCGGTGAGTCCATCGATGCCTTGTTTCAGAGGTTCACGGTGGTTGTGAACAACATGAGGGCCAATGTGTACGTGCTCCCGTACGATGATCATGATAGAGCTGTCAAGCTCTTACACTCTTTGGATCGTATGATTTGGGGCGGAAAGTTCGAGGCCATTGTGGAGTCAGAGAAGTATGACACTCTGACGGTGAACGAACTGTTCTCGAAGCTCAAGTCGGCTGAGGTGGATAGGGGCATGACTGCCAAGCTCGAGGGTCCGACTGATTCCCATAGTCTTGCCCTCGTTGGTGGTTCGAAAGGAAAGGCTAACACTAACCCATCCACCAGGATGTTCTCTTTGTCCTCCTTGATGTCTATGCCAGATGAGGAGTTCGACGTGCTTGGAGAGGACGAGCTGGCGCTCCTGATGAGGTGGTTCGAGAGGCTGCACGAGAACCAGGTGAACATGAGGAGGAACACGAGGACATGCTTCCAGTGCGGCAAGCCGGGACACTTCGTCGCCGATTGCCCGGAGAAGGTCGAGAACAAGGACGGCTATAAGCACAACTCGAGGATGGATGGCAAGTACCGGTCGAGGTGCGACCACAAGAGCAAGCACAAGAACAAGTACAAGGACGGGCGACGATCGAGGAAGAAGGAGAGCCGAGGCAAGGCCAGAGCTATGGTTGGAGCGAGCGACGTCGACTCCAGTTCAGCGTACTCCACCTCGAGCTCGAGCAGCAGTGAAGATGAAGGTGATCGTCGCAAGAGCAGGAAGTCATCCAAGAACCTAAGCGGGCTGAGCTGCTTCGCGAGAGACGGTTTCTACACCATGGCGCTGAGCTCCGGCAGCAAGAAGAGCACATAGAGCGACTCGGACTCTGATTCTGACGACGAGGTGTATGATGAACTTCCCTTCTTGCGCCAGGAGAATGAGAGGCTTGGCTCTTTGCTTGATAACCGTGATGACATGTTTAGAGAGGCCAAGAAAATGAGAAAAGAGCATAGGGCTTCACTCGAGGATGCTAGGACTAGAGTGGCTGAGCTAGAAACACAGGTTCTTGATAGCAAGCTTGAGATTGATTCCCTTAAGGCTAGCCCTGTTGTTTCGGATGAGGATGATTGTGCTGATTGCTCCATTTTCCTTGCTGACCTTGCTTTGTTCAAGGAAAAGCATGCCTCCAAGTGTGAGGAACTAGATGTGATTAGGGTTGAAGTGGCTGAGCTTAAATCTAGATCTGCTTTGCTAGGTGCTTGCACTTCTTGCCCTATTTTACATGCTAAAATTGATGAGATGCATGCTTACACTAGTTCTCTTGAGGCAAAGCTGAAAGAACCCATTCCTACATCATGCTCTACCTGTGAAATGCATGCTTTGAAAAATTTGGAACTTGCACATTATGTTGATCGTTTGCAGGATGAGAATGATGAGCTGAGAAAGTTGATGGGTTGGTTGTCTGGTCATGAGCCTCAGTTGAGGATGATGATCGAGGCATTTAAGAGGCAGGATGGTGAGGGACTTGGGGCAAATAAGGTTGGTGAGGGAAGTGGAGAGAATATCCCAGAGCCACCAAAAACCCACCACAAAAATGATTTCCCCCCAAAATCTAACCATCTTAGGAACCGACTAGACACAACCCCAGCTCCACTCGTGTTTCCTACACCCACAAATGATCTCCAAAAGCCTATCAAGTTTGTGAACACTTCGGGGAAAGTGTTCTTTGGAAAGGAAAGTGAAAAGGCTAGTGATGGTAAACCGGTGGAGGAGTTGAGTGGAGAGAAACCAAGTGAGCAGCCACAGCCCAAGCCTAAGCCTAAGCTTGTGAGGTTCCATTGTGGCTATTGTGGGAGAGATGGCCATAAGGATGAGTTTTGCTTCAAGAGGAAGCGTGAGGAGAGAATGGCAAAGGAGTGGGCTAACAAGGACAAGTACCACCCTTCCGATGGTGTACTTGAGCCTCGTGTGCAGATGCCCAGGGCCAAGGCGAGTGTGAGGACAGTTCGGGCTTGGGGAGAGCTGAAGGCTGTTGGAGGTGCTGCTGCCCAGGCTACACCGGTCAGACCGGTGTTGGGCACCGGTCAGACCGGTGCAGGCCTGGACAGGCAGCAGTTTGGGTTTTGTGCTCGTGCAGGAGCGAGGGTTGTTTCTGGAGCTCGTGAAACTGGTGGTTGGGCTGGAGAGTTTGCAGGTGGTCAGGTTGCTAGGCATTCTCCCCCTCGAGTTCACTACGGGGATGGGAGGAGTCGTAGCTTTGAGAAGGAGAGGAGGGACGGTCCACGGGCTTTCTTTCGTGGTTTTGGTCCTCCTCCAGGAAGAGAGGGGTGGTTCCCTCAGGGTGGTTACCGTGGTGGTGTTCGTGGAGGTAGCTTTAGTAGGAGAGATGGCTTGGTTTGTGCTAACCCCACTTTCAAGCAAATGGCTCAGCACTAGTTTTGCTCTTTTGGTACTAACCCCAGTGCTGAGTCATTTGTTCGCTCACGTGCTCATTTTGAATTTCAGGTGGGAGACTTGAAGAACATTTGGTTGATTGACTCCGGTTGCTCGAGGCATATGACCGGAGACAAGGGGTGGTTCTCAAGTCTCGTCCCGGTGGTGACAAGGAGGTACATCACTTTTGGGGACAATGGGCGTGGGCGTGTGCTTTCAGAAGGTGAGATTAAGGTGAGTGACAAGATCACTCTCAAGCGTGTTGCTCTTGTTCATTCGCTGGGGTACAATTTGCTTTCTGTGTCCCAGCTGTTGGATGAGGGTTTTGAGGTGTTGTTTCGGCCTGGTGGTTCTCGGATTTTGGACTCTCGAGGGGACCTTGTCTGTATGGTCGTTCCTGAGGGTCAGGTGTTTCGTGCTGATTTTTCTCAGTCTTCGGGTGTGGAGCGTAGTTTCTTGGCTGGTTCTTCAAGTGAGTTGTGGAAGTGGCATAGGAAGTTGGGTCACTTGAGCTTTGACCTTTTGTCTCGCTTGAGTAAACTCAATTTGGTCCTAGGATTGCCATGGTTGAGGCTTGAGAAAGAGTTGGTTTGTGCGCCGTGTAGGCATGCCAAGATGGTAGCCTCTTCTCACCCATCTCTCACCGATGTGATGAATGAGCGTCCATGCGAGCTGCTCCATATGGACCTTGTTGGCCCAGCTCGTGTGTGATCTGCGGGTGGGAAGTGGTATGTCCTTGTTGTGGTGGACGACTATTCTCAACATGCGTGGGTGTTCTTTCTCAAGGATAAGGGGGAGACGTTTGGTTTTGTTCGAGATCTATTCTTGAGGTTGAGGAACGAGAGGCACGGAGATGCCATACGAGCAATCCGCAGTGACAATGGCTCGGAATTCAAAAACTCTCGTTTTGAAACCTTTTGCCATGACTTGGGTCTTGAGCACCAGTTTTCGAGTCCGTATACGCCTCCCCAGAATGGTGTTGGGGAAAGGAAGAACAGGACCCTGTGCGAGATGGCTCGGACGATGCTTGATGAGCATAGGACTCCGACGAGGTATTGGGCTGAGGCGGTAAATACTGCGTGCTATGTGTCAAACAGGATCTACCTCAGAGTGCACAAGAAGAAAACATGCTATGAGTTGATGCATGGTCGCACACCCAAGGTGAGTCACTTCCATGTCTTTGGTTGCAAATGCTTTATTCTGAAGAAAGGGAAGAAGTTGGATAAGTTTGAGGCTAGGTCTGTCGATGGTATTTTCTTTGGTTATGCATCTCATTCTAGAGCATATCGTGTGCTCAATCTTGAAACTTACCAAATCGTGGAGACTTGTGAGGTAACCTTCGACGAGACACAGCCACGTAGTCAGCTTGTCTTTTAGTGTGCAGGTGATGATGAGCTTGGCGAGGAGATCTTTCAGGAGGAGGAGCATGAACATGGAGATGATGAAGATGGTGGTGTGGTGCCCCCGGCTGAACACGTACCCACTACTTTGACTACGGTGGTGGATGGACCCTCTCCTACACCTACGACGACAAATCAAGAATGAGGAGAAGCTGTTGTTGAGGGGGAGGTAGCATCAAGGCGAGAACCTCCCCGGCGAGTACAAGTAGATCACCCAGCTTCGAGGATCATCGGCGACATGAATGAACGCACTACACAGTCAAGGGTTCGGAACAACTCTCATTTCGCTCATGCTGCATTTGTTGCTACTTTTGAGCCCAAAGACATTGGACACGCACTATCTGATCATAATTGGGTTAATTCGATGCATGAGGAGTTGGAGAACTTTGAGAGGAATCAGGCTTGGGAGTTGGTTGACCCTCCCCCAGGGTGTAAGTCGATTGGTACAAAGTGGTGAAGGACCGATACGGCGAACCAGAGAGGGGGGAGTGAATGGGAGCCGATAAAAATTCTTCTCGAAGGAGATCGAAACTCCAACAAGATGAACACGGCTTCCAACACACGTCTCCGACTCACTACCAAGGTTGGTCAAGCCCACGTAGCCACTGGAGTGCCACTGGACCTAGGAACCAACACACACAGCCTTCCGACTCGAGAACGCAGCGGAACAACAAACCCCGAGTCTACAGACCCACACCGGTCAGACCGGTGAGCACCACCGGTCAGACCGGTCCCTGCTGGTGAACCTGAGCAACTTCCACTAAGTGGCTCTACACCGGTCAGACCGGTGAGATGCACCGGTCAGACCGATGGCAGCCAGAAAGCCCCCAAGGCACCAAACAGGCCAACCGACCACCAAACGGACACAAACTCGAAACAGCAGCACCACGGGACAACAACGAACTCACCAAGACGTTTACCCGAGCAAAATCCCACAAGGGCTTGCACCGGTCAGACCGGTCAAGAGCACCGGTCAGACCGGTGTGGCCTGGGCAGCTCGGGATGAACAGCACCCGCGGGTCAACTCTCCCAAAACCAAAACTCGATCTCCCGAATCGCTCCACGGACTTGAACAAGACTTTGGGGATATCAGGAACACCTCATGAGGAGTCCATAGCCAAGTTTAATCCCATCAAATCTCGTCCAAAAAGGAGGAATCGAAGAAATCCCGCCGAAAGCACCTTCAACCCAAGAACTCAAGAAACCCCCAAAATCGAGCACTTTTTCTCACGGATTTGGGAGGGGAATCACAGCCCAAAGAACCACGAAGGGTTCCCACAAATTTCCCCCATCAAATCGCCAAGAGAAAAGCCTCGAAACCAACCCAAAGAAATCACCGAGAAAGGGCTCCGAAAATCACCACCAAGAACAACCGGGGAAAACACATCCAAACCTTGAGGAACCACGCCGAATCATCTATACATGAGACAAAGGTTCGTACAAGGTCTAGCAAGCCGCCCGATCATCCATCCCTCTCTACAAGATCTCTCCGTGAAGCTCTCTTGCTAGTCCTAAGAAAAACCTAGAGAAAATAGGTGGAAAATAGGGAAACTAATGAGCTAGGGTTCCAAGAGTTGGCTGCCATCCTCTCACCTCTTGGGTTATATAGGCGGCAACCGAATGTCTAAAATGCCCCTCTCTACTAACTAGGGATACAAGCCCCTCAAGGGCGGATTTGGAATTCTTGATGTCTTCACCATCGGACGGATGCCGGCGACCGCACCCTGCGTAGCCTCGACGCAAGCCATGCGATCCCGACGCGTGTCCTCCGCTTCGAAGTCTCCGGACCGCGTCGTCGCACACCGGTCAGACCGGTGCTCCTCACCGGTCAGACCGGTCCCCACCGGTCGGGACCGGTCGGACCCACCGGTCGGACCGGCCGGTGCCGCCGCACCTCCGTCTTCGGTTCTCCGGTCTTGGCTTTGTGGATCAACCAAGGAACCCAGTGGTTTTCTGGTGAACCACCGGAAACCCCGCGAACTCGGTGTAGCCTCCGCCAATCTCCACTCATGACTTGGCCCCCACGTAGTCCCGGCTCGACCTTGATTTTGAGGCTCAACCAAGAAACCGTCCACGACTTCATCTTGCTGTTCATGCCACCATGCGGCCCGCACTTGACCCCGCTGGCCACCGGGTCCCTCGAACACAGCCTACTTGTCTTCTCCACACCGGAGGCCTCACCGGCGACGACCTTTCGCGCTTGTTCTTCACCTGCACCAACACGAGTCAAGCCGCAACCTGCACCTGCAATACTTAGCCAAGAATCAGTCCACACAACGTTGTCAATCACTCATCACACAAGGAAGCGACCATCCACCGGTCCTCGAACCACACATGGTCCTCAATCTCCCCCTTGATGAGTGCATTGACAACACCCACATGAAAGTAACGAGAGAGAAAAGAAAAAGAAAAGAAACGAACAAAAAGAAACTCCAACAAGCGATCAAAAACCAAACAAAGGCAAAGAGCAAGATTACTTGAAGAAGACAAGTCTCGGACCCCTTAGGCAAGGGCAACGGCTCGACACATCCGAGACAAAACAAAGCTCAAGCAAAGAGCACAAACCACCGAAACAAAGCTCGAACACCACAAAGAGCTCCCCCTGCACACATGCAAGCTCCCCCTGAACCAATGCAACTCCCCCTGGACGAATGCATGCAAAACAGCTGAAAACAGGGCAGCTGCAGCAATTTCAGCTCACACCGGTCGGACCGGTCATCACCACCGGTCGGACCGGTGCCCAACATATGTACGGGACCAGCACTCACACCGGTCGGACCGGTGCTCATCACCGGTCCGACCGGTGTACAACGAAGCCCCGAGAAATGGCTCAAAACCACCTGAAAACCTTCCAAACGCGTCCAACAAGCCATTTCAAGCTCAAACTTCTCCCCCTTGTTGGCAATGCATGAATCAAGCCAAAAATGCAAAACTTTCAACCTAGAGCTTCTCAAATATACAAAATTCAACATAGGATGCTACACATGTCCAAATGAGCAAGTTAGGTACTCTACGGCTTCGTATCGATCTCAACTACATGATCACCAAGTTTCACAACCATTGGACGAAGCTAAGATGGATTTTGGCAATTTTGCGAAAACTTGCCTCTCATGAGCAAAGTCCTAAACATGATCAAAACATATCAAAATGGCAAAGCCACACAAACTTCATGCTAGGACAGCCATTCTAATCATAAGACCATCACAAACACCCACAAGCACCTCATGTCATGTCAAAGCCACCGAGCCATGTGCCTACTTCTATGTATGAGACTTCTCATTGGTAGGCATCATGCAACGGTTTAGCACCCAAAGCAAATTAAATTCAGCACATATGACATGGGAGCACATTTCCAAGCATTTTTCATTTCATTTTCAGATTTGTAAATGGTACATGAAATGTCTTTGCGACAAAAAGGAACTTATGCTCCTCCACAAGATAAATCAAGAGGGCTAAACATTCATGATGGCAAATGAGCCTTTGGCCCCATATGATCAATAAACTAGCTATCCAACCACAAATTAAGCATAGCAAGGCCACAAAAACATGTCAAGAGCATGTAAAGGCATTTACACATGAGAGAGCACACATGTGACATTTTTCAAAAGCATAGCTATCAACCATGGATTATTCATCAAGATCATCAAGAGCTAAGCCAAACTAACCATATCATACCAAACAAGCTCACAAAGACATATACCTCATTCCATGGTGAACAATGTATATGAGAGAAGCTTTTCCTAACCAATGCATATGATACAAAATGCATGCAATCTAAGACACAAGGATGCCTATACATCATGTTACATATGCCATGCCAAATGCAAGAAATGCATAAAGGAAAGCTATACATATGCTACAAAGAGGGATCCCACACACAACGCTCACAAACCACCGGCTCCTCGAGGGGAGGCAAAAAGGACTCGACACCACCGGCAAAAGAGCAAAGGAGCACAAAACTCACAAGCTCCCCCTAAACACATGCACTAGGGCCAAAAAGCATACAAAGCTCACCCTACACACATGAGATAGAGAAGGAGCAAAACAAACCAAGTGGCTTGACCAAGGCCACACACTCGAAGGTCACAAATACACTTACCTTTATCATTTCTTCACAATTCACTCATCCTGGTCCACCATCCCCGAAAGTGATGCACCTACATGTCACCACCGGGATATGAAGCCGAAGAACCACCCCCCGATATCAACCAAATGTTCTCCGGGCCATCCACCTGCAACTCAAAACCAAGAGCGAGAGCGAGCAACCGACTCAACACTGGGGTTAGTTCCAAATGTGTAAAACCAGTGCCTAGCCATTTGCTCGAAAGTGGGGTTAGCAAAAACCAAACCATCTTTCCTACCAAAGCTACCTCCACGAACACCACCACGGTAACCACCATGAGGGAACCAACCCTCTCTCGCCCGGAGGAGGACCAAAACCACGAAAGAAAGCCCGTGGACCATCCCTCCTCTCTTTCTCAAAGCCATGACTCCTCCCATCCCCGTAGTGAGCTCGAGGGGGAGAATGCCTAGCAAGCCGGCCTCAAAGCAAACTTTCCCGGACCAACCACCGAACCACGACCTCCGGAAACAACCCTCGCACCCGTACGAGCACGAAAACCAAACGGCCGCTCGTCTGTCCGGAGCTCGCACCGGTCCGACCGGTGCTCCACACCGTCCGACCGGTGTAGCACGGGCGACAACACCTCCAACAGCCTTCCGCTCTCCCCAAGCCCGAACCGACCTCACACTCGCCTTGGCCCCGGGCAGCGCACACGAGGCTCAAGTACACCATCTAAAGGGTGGTACTTGTCCTTGTTAGCCCACTCCTTCGCCATTCTCTCCTCACGCTTCCTCTTGAAGCAAAACGCTCTCTTGTGACCATCCTTTCCACAAAACTCACAATGGAAACGGATCGATGCGGGCTTAGGCTTGGGATGAGGCTCTTCACAAGGCTTCTCACTTGGTTTCTCACTAGGCGTTTCACTTGCCTTCTCACTCGGTTTTTCTTTTGGTTGGTTTGGCTTGGATGCAAACTTGTATTTGGGTGTGGGTTGTGGTGGAACCGAAACATTCCCAAATTTCCTTTCTCTCTCACCACTGCCCTCACCAACCTTATCCAATCCCAAAGCCCAACCGTCAAAACGCTTACAGCTAGCAATCATCATACCAAGCTGAGGTTCTTGACTCGACAACCAACTCAGCGCTTCACGCAACTTATCATTCTCATCTTGCAAGCGACCAACACATTTTGCAAGATCCAAATTCTTCATAGCATGCAACTCACATGTAGAGCAAGAAGTAGGAATAGGCACTTTCAAATCAGCCTCAAGCGAAACAATGCGAGAACGGAGCTCAAGAATTTTCTCATGCAAACTAGGGCAAGAAGTGCAAGCACCAAGCAAAGTGGGTCTAGATTGTAGCTCGGCCAACTCAACCCTAAGCACATCTAGTTCCTCACACTTGGAGGCATACTTCTCCCTAAGATCGATCAAGTCGGCCCGGAAAACGAGCAATCGGCACAATCGTTCTCATCCGAAACAACAGGGCTAGCCTTAAGGGAATCAATCTCAAGCTTGCTATCAAGCACCTGTGTCTCTAGCTCAGCCACTCTAGTCCTAGCATCCTCGAGTGAAGATCTAAGCTCCTTCCTAAGCTTCTTAGCCTCTCTAAGCATGTGATCGCGATTATTCAGCAAGTCAACCAACTCCTCATTCTCCTTGCGCAAAGAGGAGAGCTCATCACATACCTCATCCTCGGAATCCAAGTCCGAGGCGTCCTTCTGGCTTCTCTTGCTGCTCGAACTGCGAGCCATGCCGCAGAAGTCGTCCTTGAGGCTTAGGCCCGTCACACAAAGGTTTGTTGAGATACTTGCCGATGTTCTTCTTCTTCCTCCTCTTCTTGTCATCCTCTTCGTCTTCATCACTCGAGCTTGAAGTCGTGTCCTCGGAATCAGACTCGATGTCGCTCGATCTCTTCATCTTCTCTCGAGACCGCGTCTTCTTCTCATGTCCATGATCCTTCTTCCGGACTTCTTCTTCTTGTCCTTGGACTTGTGCTTGTCGTGGCTGTTCACCTTTGGACACTCAGCGAAATAGTGTCCAGTCTTGCCGCACTTGAAGCATGTCCTCGTGTTCCTCCTCCTGTTCACGCGGTTCTCGTGCAGCCTCTCGAACCGCCTCGTCAGGAGCGCCAGCTCGTCCTCTCCAAGCTCGTCGAACTCCTCATCTGGCATAGACATCAAAGAGGAGAAAGAGAACATTCTGGTGGATGGATTAGTGTTAGCCTTTCCTTTCGAACCACCAACGAGGGCAAGACTATGGGAATCAGTCGGTCCCTCGAGCTTGGCAGTCATGCCCCTATCCACCTCAGCCGACTTGAGCTTCGAGAACAGCTCGTTCACCGTCAGAGTATCATACCTCTCCGACTCGACTATGGCCTCGAACTTTCCGCCCCATATCGTACGATCCAAAGAGTGTAAGAGCTTGACCGCTCTATCATGATCATCGTACGGGAGCACGTCCACATTGGCCCTCATGTTGTTCACGACCACCGTGAACCTTTGAAACAAGGCATCGATGGACTCACCGGGGAGATGAGTGAAGTTCTCGTACTCTCTCCGGTAGGTCGCATACATCCGTGCCTGAACCTGGGCGTTCCGAACATGAGCCTCCTTCAACACCGCCCAAATCCTACAAGCCAAGTGCTCGGTGTGCACCCGATCGAACTCGGTGACACAAAGCACGAAACAAGTAGTCGACCGCCTTATTGTTGGCGTCGAAGCCGTCCCTCGATCTGGAGCGAGGAAATCAACCTACCGGACATAGCTTGTGTCCACTGTGACATCCCAAAGGATCTGACCCTTTCCGAGGAGAAAAGCACCCATCCGCTTGCTCCACATCCGGTAGTTCTTGCCATCGAAGTGTGGAGGACCCGAACCCCGTTCTCGGTACGCCATCCTTGGATCTTAGGCGGTTAGAGTCAACAAAGACCCGAACCGGCTCGATACCACTTGAAGGACCGATACGGCGAACCGAGAGGGGGGGAGTGAATGGGAGCCGATAAAAATTCTTCTCGAAGGAGATCGAAACTCCAACAAGATGAACACGGCTTCCAACACACGTCTCCGACTCACTACCAAGGTTGGTCAAGCCCACGTAGCCACTGGAGTGCCACTGGACCTAGGAACCAACACACACGGCCTTCCGACTCGAGAACGCGGCGGAACAACAAACCCCGAGTCTACGGACCCACACCGGTCGGACGGTGAGCACCACCGGTCGGACCGGTCCCCGCCGGTGAACACGAGCAACTTCCACTAAGTGGCTCTACACCGGTCGGACCGGTGAGATGCACCGGTCGGACCGATGGCGACCGAGAAAGCCCCCAAGGCACCAAACGGGCCAACCGACCACCAAACGGACACAAACTCGAAACGGCGGCACCACGGGACAACAACGAACTCACCAAGACGTTTACCCGAGCAAAATCCCACAAGGGCTTGCACCGGTCGGACCGGTCAAGAGCACGGTCGACCGGTGTGGCCTGGGCAGCTCGGGATGAACAGCACCCGCGGGTCAACTCTCCCAAAACCAAAACTCGATCTCCCGAATCGCTCCACGGACTTGAACAAGACTTTGGGGATATCAGGAACACCTCATGAGGAGTCCATAGCCAAGTTTAATCCCATCAAATCTCGTCCAAAAAGGAGGAATCGAAGAAATCCCGCCGAAAGCACCTTCAACCCAAGAACTCAAGAAACCCCCAAAATCGAGCACTTTTTCTCACGGATTTGGGAGGGGAATCACGGCCCAAAGAACCACGAAGGGTTCCCACAAATTTCCCCCATCAAATCGCCAAGAGAAAAGCCTCGAAACCAACCCAAAGAAATCACCGAGAAAGGGCTCCGAAAATCACCACCAAGAACAACGGGAAAACACATCCAAACCTTGAGGAACCACGCCGAATCATCTATACATGAGACAAAGGTTCGTACAAGGTCTAGCAAGCCGCCCGATCATCCATCCCTCTCTACAAGATCTCTCCGTGAAGCTCTCTTGCTAGTCCTAAGAAAAACCTAGAGAAAATAGGTGGAAAATAGGGAAACTAATGAGCTAGGGTTCCAAGAGTTGGCTGCCATCCTCTCACCTCTTGGGTTATATAGGCGGCAACCGAATGTCTAAAATGCCCCTCTCTACTAACTAGGGATACAAGCCCCTCAAGGGCGGATTTGGAATTCTTGATGTCTTCACCATCGGACGGATGCCGGCGACCGCACCGCGCGTAGCCTCGACGCAAGCCATGCGATCCCGACGCGTGTCCTCCGCTTCGAAGTCTCCGGACTGCGTCGTCGCACACCGGTCAGACCGGTGCTCCTCACCGGATCGAGGCCGGTCCCCACCGGTCAGACCGGTCAGACCCACCGGTCGGACCGGTGCGGTCTGCCTGCCGCACCTCCGTCTTCGGTTCTCCGGTCTTGGCTTTGTGGATCAACCAAGGAACCCGGTGGTTTTTACGGTGAACCACGGAAACCCCCGCGAACTCGGTGTAGCCTCCGCCAATCTCCACTCATGACTTGGCCCCCACGTAGTCCCGGCTCGACCTTGATTTTGAGGCTCAACCAAGAAACCGTCCACGACTTCATCTTGTTGTTCATGCCACCATGCGGCCCGCACTTGACCCCGCCGGCCACCGGGTCCCTCGAACACGACCTACTTGTCTTCTCCACACCCGGAGGCCTCACCGGCGACGACCTTTCGCGCTTGTTCTTCACCTGCACCAACACGAGTCAAGCCGCAACCTGCACCTGCAATACTTAGCCAAGAATCAGTCCACACAACGTTGTCAATCACTCATCACACAAGGAAGCGACCATCCACCGGTCCTCGAACCACACATGGTCCTCAAGTGGGTGTGGAAGAACAAAGAGGGAGAGAAAGGTGAGGTTGTGAGAAACAAGTCGAGGCTTGTTTCTCAGGGGTTCAGTCAGAAGGAGGGTATCGACTACGAGAAGACCTTTGCTCCTGTAGCCCGTTTGGAGGAAATAAGGATCCTTCTAGCCTTTTTCGTGGCTAAAGGGTTCAAGTTGCACCAAGTGGATGTGAAGAGTGCTTTCCAAAATGGTGTGTTGGAGGAAGAAGTGTATGTGAGGCAACCTCCGGGGTTTGAGAGTGAGAAGTACCCCCATCGGGTGTACAAGTTAAGGAAGGCGTTGTATGGGTTGAAGCAGGCGCCTAGAGCTTGGTATGGCAGGTTGAGGTGGTTCTTGTTTGAGAAAGGTTTTGAGATGGGGAAGGTCGATCAGACCTTGTTTCTACTGAGGCAGGGCAGAGATATCCTGATTGTGCAGGTGTACGTGGATGATATTGTCTTTGGTGGCTCGTCTAACTCTCTTTTTGCAAGGTTTGCAGAGGATATGAGCAGGGAATTTGAGATGAGCATGATGGGCGAGTTGCAGTTCTTCCTTGGGCTACAAATCAAGCAATTAAAGGAAGGAACATTTGTGCACCAAGCTAAGTACACCAAGGCCATTGTGCGGAAGTTCAAGATGGAGGATTCCAAGGCTATGACGACGCCAATGAGTACGACTACAACTCTTGATGCGGACTTGGAAGGTAAACACGTGGACCAGAAGGAGTACCGGAGCATGATCGGGTCACTCCTCTACTTGACGGCGACGAGGCCAGACATCCAGTTCTCGGTGTGTTTGTGCGCTCGCTTTCAAGCATCTCCGAGGACTTCGCATCGGCAAGTGGTGAAGCGAATTTTCAGGTCCTTGCGTCGCACTCCAGACTTCGGCCTTTGTACTCCGCGTCCTCTTCTTTGGCGCTTCATGGTTTTTCAGACGCGGATTTTGCCGGGTGTCGGTTGGATAGGAAGTCCACTTCTGGGACTTGCCAGTTTTTGGGTTCTTCTTTGGTGTCTTGGGCTTCCCGCAAACAGTCGAGTGTTGCACAATCCACTACCGAGGCCGAGTACGTTGCCGCTGCTAGTTGTTGCTCTCAGCTCCTTTGGATTTCATACACCATGAGTGACTTTGGTGAGGAGTATACCCATGTCCCACTTCAATGTGATAGCACTAGTGCCATAAGCGTTGCAAAGAACCCAGTGCTCCATTCCAAAACAAAGCACATAGATTTCCTGAGAGACAACATAGAGAAAGGAAAGATAGCTTTGATCCATGTACCCACACATGACCAACTAGCCGATATATTCACCAAACCCCTAGATCAAGCAACTTTCACTCGTTTGTGGGGGAACTTGGTGTGTGTTTGATTTCTTGAGTTGGGTGTGTGGGAGCTCCTTTGTAGCATATGTATGGTTTTCCTTTGTGCATTTCTTACATTTGGCATGGCATATGTAACATGATGTATAGGCATCCTTGTATCTTAGATTGCATGCATTTCGTATCATATGCATTGGATAGGAAAAGCTTCTCCTATATACAATGATTCACCATGGAATGCTACTTATGTCTTTGTGAGCTTGTTTGGTATGCTATGGTTAGTTTGGCTTAGCTCTTGATGATCTTGATGAATCCATGGTTGATGGCTATGTTTTTGTAAAATGTCACATGTATGCTCTCTCATGTGTAAATGCCTTTACATGATCTTGACATATTTTAGTGGCTTTGCTATGCTTAATTTGTGGTTGGATGGCTAGTTTATTGATCATATGGGGCCAAAGGCTCATTTTCCATCATGAATGTTTAGCCCTCTTGCTTTATCTTATGGAGGGGCATAAGTACCAATTATGAATCTGAAAATGAAATGTAAAATGCTTGGAAAATGTGCTCCCATGTCATATGTGCTGAATTTAATTTTCTTGGGTGCTAAACCGTTGCATGATGTCTACCAATGAGAAGTCTCATACATAGAAGTAGGCACATGGCTCGGTGGCTTTGACATGACATGAGGTGCTTGTGGGTGTTTGTGATGGTCTTATGATTAGAATGGCTGTCCTAGCATGAAGTTTGTGTGGATTTGCCATTTTGATATGTTTTGATCATGTTTAGGACTTTGAGGACACCCACATGTCCCCTTGGAGGACTACACGTACCACGAAGGGGCGACCGTGGTCCGTAGCTCCTCTGGGACCCAAAACTATGATCGTTCCCCCATACTCGTATTGGCCACGAGCAAAGGAACGTCCAGCAAACTCACCACGCCCATACCCAACATGCCTACCACCTTCTCTATGTGGTGGCTCACCTAGAGGCACAAACTCACGCCTCTCTCGAGGGTAAATGATACACACCATACCCTCGCCTCTCGGAACAAACCTAGGCTCAGGCACACCACGAGAAGGGCGGTACCTGTCCTTGTTGGCCAACTTTCTAGCCAACCTCTCCTCACGCTTCCTCCTGAAGCAAAACTTAGCAAGGTGCCCATCCCTCCCACAATGCTCACAATGGAAGGGTTTCAGTTTTGGCTTTGGTTTTGGGTTGTCTTTGGGCTCTGGCTTCACCTCCCTAGGTTTCTCCTCACTCGATTTCTCTCCCTTCTTCCCAAAGAACTCATTTCCCAAGACACTCTTGAACATGATGGGTTCCTGGAAGTTGTTAGTTTGTGGAGGAAACACGGGTGGAGCTGGGGTTGTGTCTAGTTGGGTTCTAAGATGATTCGGCTTAGGAACAAAAGCATTTTTGTGGTGGGCTTTTGGTGGCTCTGGGATATTAGTCTCACCACTTCCCTCACCCACTTTCTTTGCCCCAAGCGCTTCCCGATCCTGGTGCTTGTATGTTTCGATCATTATCCTCAATTGAGGCTCATGACCAGAGAACCAACCCATCAACTTTCTCAGCTCATCATTCTCATCCTGCAAACGATCAACATAATGTGCAAGTTCCATATTCTTCACAACATTTACTTCACAAGTAGAACAAATTGTTGGAATAGGAGCTTTCAGCTGAGCCTCTAGAGATCTAGCATAAACAAGCGAAACATCTAGCTTCTCATGCAAAACAGGACAAGAAGTACAAGCACCAAGCAAGGAGGGCCTAGATTTCATGTCATCTAGCTCAACCCTAAGAACATCTAGTTCCTCAACCCAGGAGGCATACTTCTCCTTAAGCACAATGAATTCACCTAGAAAAGTGGAACAATCAGTGCATTCAGGTTCATTGGTCACAACGAGAGCAGACATAAGGGAATCTATTTGAGCCTTAGTATCAACAAGCAAAGACTCTAGCTCAACCACCTTCTCCTTAGCCTCTCCAAGAAAAGACCTATACACCATGTTCTCCTTGTTGGTCTTTCTAAGCACATCATCCCGATTGTCAAGAAAGTCATTCAACCTAGAATTCTCCACTATCAAGAAGGATGGTTCATTGTTTACCTCTTCCTCGGAGTCAGAATCCGAGTCATCTTTGTTGCTCTTCTTGCTTGCGGAGCTATGTGCCATGCCGCCAAAGCATTGGGCGGTGAAGCACAAGCCGTTGATGTTGTTGCCCGACTGCTTGCCCTTGTGCTGGTTCCCTTCTTCATTACTTGAGCTCGATGAAGAGTAGCGGGAGCTTGAGTCGATGTCGCTTGCACCGGACACCATCGCTCGCTTCTTCTTCTTGTGACCACCATCCTTCCTTGGCCTCTGCTCGGACTTGTTCTTGCCATTGTAGTCGTCCCTCGAGTGGTGCTTGTGGTCGGTCCTCGAACGGTGCTTGTGCTCGGGCTTGACCTCCATGGCTTCCGGGCACGGCGATGAAGTGCTCGTGCTTCCCGCATCGGTAGCACATGCCCGAGCTCCTCCGAGCATTCTTCCGGTTCATGTACATGCGCTCGAACCGTCTGCTCAAGAACGCGAGATCCTCCTCGCCCAGCACGTCGAACTCCTCATCTGGCATGGACACAAGGCAAGACAAAGAAAATTGTCTCGAAGACATGTTAGCATTAGTCCTTGAACCAGACACGAGAGCCAGACTATGGGAATCAGTCGGGTTCTCGATCTTTGCACACACCTCATGATCCACCTCGGACGACTTGAGCTTGGAAAACAGCTCGTCCACCGTGAGTGCCTCATACTTATCTGACTCTAGGATGGCCTTGACCTTCCCACTCCACACGGTACGATCCAGAGAATGCAAGATCTTGACAGTCCTATCATGGTCATCATACAGGAGCACGGCCACATTAGCCCTCATATTGTTCACGATCATCGTGAAACACTAAAACATGGCATCTATGGACTCACTAGGGAGATTAGTGAAGTTCTCATACTCTCTCCGGTAGGTCGCAAAGAGCCGGGCCTGAACCTGAGCGTTCCCGACATGAGCATTCTTCAACTACTCCCAAATTCTACACACCAAATCCTCTGTCCGAACCCATTCAAATTCCAATTCACACAGAGAACGGTACAGGTCGTCGACTGCCTTGTTGTTGGCGTCGGACATGTCCCTCGATCCTGGAGCAAGGAAGTTCAATGGATGAACATAAGCTATGTTCACCGTGCCACAGGATCTGACCCTTGCCGCGGAGGAAAGCGGCCATCCGCCTTTGCCACATATGGTAGTTCTTACCATCAAAGTGTGGAGGACCCGAACCCCATTCCTGGTACGCCATCTTTGGATCTTATACTGGTTAGCATCACGAAGATCCACAACCGGCTTTGATACCAATTGAAGGACCGATTAGGAGACTAGAGCGGGTGGGGGGGGGAGTGAATGGGAGCCGATAAAATTTCTTCTCCAAAGAGAGAACTCAGCCTATACCCCAAATTCACAATCAAGGATTCCCACACGAGTTTTCCAAGGTCACGTAGTCACAGCGGACCTACCAACCCTAGGAACAAAACCCAAATGATCCCAGAGCAGAAGCACAACTCAAAAAGCAAAGGAGTTAGCTGTCTTGCAACAACCCTTGCTGACAGTACGTGAACCTGGGGCGGACAGTCTGCGGACACAGGGTGGACGGTCCACTACCCATGGGCTGACGGTCCGTTAAACTCAACAGAACGACCAGCCGAGCACACTGAAACACGGATGGTCCGTACCTAGTCCTTGGACAGTCTGCGAGCAACTGGTGCCGTGCGGACGGTCCGCGGCCTCTGGGCGGACGGTCCGGCCCACACGCGGATAGTTCGGTACCCCTACGCGGACGGTCCGACAAACCCCTTCCGACCAGAAACAGTTGGCCAAATGGATCGAAGCAAAGACGCTTAAGGTCACGCGATGAACAAGAGGAACCATAGGCCAATAGGCACCGCACGGACTTTCCGCGGCCTATAGGCGGACTGTCCGCCAGGAATATACAGAGCAGCCTAAGCTCCAAACCACGAGCACGACCTCTCTTACCCATCCATGGTTCTCCCAAACAGCTTGAGCTCATGAGGAAAGATTTGGGGAAGGTATGAAGCGTCCCTAGGGGTCCCAAACTTGGTTCCTCAAACGAAATAGACCATCGGGAATCGAATCGCCACCGAACTCAACCAAAAACCTAGGTCCCAACCGAAATCCTTCAATCGGAAGCCAACCTCGAAGTTTGGGGGATCAAGATCAAGCACGAAGATGCATGAAGCAACTATCCATGATTCCCACCAACAAATCCGAGCCCAAACACCTCGGAATCGAAGGAACAAGCCGCGCACAAAAAACCGATAAAAATAGCTCGAAAAAGACACGAAAATCCAACGAGCTACAAACCGAGAATCGACGCAACCATGAAAGCTTCCCTTCACTCGAAGGTCAGATTCTTTAAAAACGAAGGAAAAATATAACCCTAGAGAGCAAGGAAATGAGAAGCAGTCGGGATGGATGGTTTGCCTGGAAACCCTAGAGCTAATATATATGAGTCCCCTCCGGGCTAGGCAAAATACCACACTACCCCTAGCACTTAAGTTGTGATACAACCCCTTAGGGGCAAATAGGTCATGTAGCACTCTTCTTCATCGCACGGCCACGCCGTTGCCACAGACCGCGTCCTCCCAACGCAAGCCCTGTGATCCTGCCACACGTCCACCGTCATCGAAGCTTCTCAGCGCACCTGGACCCCGTCTCCACCCCCCCGAGCCTCCGGTCTTGGTTTTGTGGCTGCACCAAGTAACCTGACGATTTTCTGGTAAACCGCCGAAAACCCCGCATGCAGACTCCGGTTGTGAGTCGCTACCCTGCACTGGCTCCGATCGATGACTTCGTCTTGCTTTTCTTGCCACCATGCGGCCCGCACTTGACCCCACTGTCCACCGGGTCCCTCGAGTCAGGCCTACTTGTCTCTCCACTCGGAGGCCCCGCAAGGCATAGACCTTTCGCGCCCACTCTTCACCTGCACCAACTCAAATCAAGCAACAACCTACACCTGCAATACTCAGCCAAGAGTCAGTCCACACCACGTTGTCAATCACTCATCACAGCCAGGAGCGACCATCCACTGGTCCTCGGACGCTCGGGTCCTCAATTGGTACCAAAGGAACTTAGCCTTGCTTACCTTTGGGGCTTGTAACTTTTCACCTTGACTTCGGTGGTTGAGGAGTAGAATGGTTTGACATTGCATCTCCTAAACCTCTCTTCGAGGGATCCTATCTCGGAGTTTTAAAATTTTTGCAAAGGAAGACAAGGTTCCTCAGATGGTTCCCTCAGTCGCTCAAGTGGTATTTGTTACCTCGCCAAAGGCTTTTGAGCACGCCTCAACTTCCTACTATTTGGCTTTTATGTGGATCTTTCGGTAGGATAAGCATGAGACTTATTTGTGCCACATGATGTTGCTGAGCCAAAGACCGGATGCGAGATTAAACTAGTCATGTAACTTGATCGAGATGTGCATTTGCTAGATACTCCATGATTGAGATTCTCCTCTTGCTTTTATTTTGGATTGGGTCATGCTTCATCATTTTTTTCTATGCTCTTTGATTGGAGCACATTTCTCTATGCTTCTTTGAGCATTTTTTCTTTTTTCAATGACCCTCTCTTATTTTGCAAGGAGAGAAATCTCTTTGGAACTTGGAGTATTTATTTTTGGTGGATGGACGACATGTTTTGCGTAACTCCTGATGTAAGAGTTATCATGTAAATGTGGGTGTACATGATCTTGATCATGGGAACATGAAAAGATTCTACCAAGGGTCACAACAATTTTGCAAACTCAACTGGTCACAAGCAAGCATATGTAGAAGGTTTAACTTTGATGTCGACATATGGCTTTGGTAGGTGATAAGACCATTGAGGACTTGCCTTCTTTGATTCTCTCAAAAGAAATCATCCGAGATTTTCACCATACTATGAGATAGAGCAAGATTAACATTGTCGCACAATATCATACTAGTCAACATCCTATGTTTGGTCATAAGAATTTGCATTCACAAATTTTTAACTCATGCTCATGTTTCGAAGAGAACCAAAAAATTCACCAAGCCTATAGAGTATAAGATTGTATACCTGATTCTTGCATGGGTTTAACATAGCAATTATTCCTCATTTCCGTAGTGAGGATGGGTAGGAAAAATATTCAAGAGCATGATTGCAATTTTGATACTAAGCAAGATAAATAAGATAGCCATAAGATAACACCACGAGATCAGCTACGGATTCGAACCAGCATGAAATAGGATAGCCATAAGATAACACCACGAGATCAGCTACGGATTCAAACCAGCATGACTTGTCACGAAGATTTTGGTTTGTGAAGAAATGACAGGTGCGGTCGGCCCTAGGTGGTGTGGCCGGCCCTCCCAAATTTTGTGTCATGCTTCGCGAGCTATCTGGATCCTCTAATAGGCTTCTAAACTTGCTGCAGAGGGCTTTGCGGAGAATTTCCATCTTATCATCCATATCCATCCGTCGTAGCTCTTCCTCGGTTATGCGCTCCTCCAGAAAGTTGTTCTTCATCTTTAGCTTGGCGACCTCATTACGAAGACCCTTGTAAGGATCCTTGTTCTCAGAATCCTCCTCTGAATCTTCAAACTGGCCAAGAGGACCACAGATCGGTGGAGGCCTGCAGTGGTGCATCCCACTAGTAGGGGTGGAGAAGATGGACTCATTGGGCTCCAAATAGTCCCTGTCTAACCGATGGATTAGCTACTTCTCATACCCATGGGGAGTCTTGCACCCAATGATCTTGTATTTCCCCTCTGTTGGGGGCTGTTGACATTTCTTAATGCAGCTTCCAATGAATGGATCTATAAACCATTCTAAGCAATGTCGCAAGAAATGTGATCGGTATAAGAGCCTACAGAAATATTATGGTAGATAATCCGCAAGCGCACGAATACTGGTGAGCATTTCACCCGGGTGATGGGTTGTAAAATATCGTATCCAGAGGGAACATGGATGGATGTAACAACAAACATAGGGATGGCAGTAGATTACGTTATGGACTTTGATGGAATGGCACATAATTTAACAGGGGTAAGCCAAATGATAAATCAGACAGGCAGAGGCACATGTGGAGCATAGTATAAGCTATTCCTAGTCTAGATTAGAATTGGATTTACTTAAGAGGCACAATTCCATATAGCATACAAAGACTGAGTTTATTCATCTATTCTAATGTAGCATATCAGCACATATAGCATAGTCATGGATAAATGTGAACACCCCGAAGATTACCTAAGAGAATCAAGGACAAAACTTGATCCTCCCAAGAACCATTGTTCGACTAGTCTTATACTCGGGGGGTGGACTATGAAGGACTCAATAGCCCTGTCACGCCCACGATCTACCACACGACCCGGAGTATAGGTGAATCCACAAGTAAATTATATCTAAGCACCATGCTTACATACTTTCTACTACTTAGCATATGCGCATAAAATACTAGGAGCTCTATGAATAAGTGCGTAGACCTATCATTGATCATGACTATATCAAATAGACTTCTAGAATAAGGTAAGAACTTAGCAGTTGCACACATAACATTGAAATAGCATAAAGTCATTGAGAAACAATATAAGAACTGAATCTTGATAACTTACAGATCTAAATTGGAGCAAAGCTCAACTCTACTTGAATCTAACTCTCTATCTAGACTAGGTTCTTGATCTAGAATTTAGATCTTGAACTATGAAGTAGCTATCCTATCTCTGATGTATCCTCTTCTTCTCTTGTCTTGGCCTGATGATGATGATCTTCTGAGAGATGCGTACCATGCCCCAGGGGGGTCTGGGTTTGCTTATATAGTTCCGAGTGATAATCCGTCGCCGTAGGATCAAACCGACCCAAACAAGCGGTTTAGATTAACCCTATGAGGCGGTGGAGGAACCTTTCCAAAGCAGGGCCGGATCGGGCCTGGCGGGGACCGATCGGCCTCCCCATTGGGCCGGTCGGCCTAGGCTGGGCCCAGGACGGGCTCCGTCTTCGCGTGTGGGCCTCTTGTCCATTCTAGATGCGTATTTTCTTGGAGCCCACTTCAATTGAGTTAGGGAGCCTTCTAGAACCTTTTAGAATTGATTCTATTCACTTTTTGCTGAGTAGTCCCTAAAAATATATAATTTACATAAACTTGTAGAATTCATTAGTCCAAGGGCCTATACTACTGTTGATTTATCTTTTTTGGTCCTTTATCATGTATCATTGATGCATAAAAATAAGAGTTAGTGAGCATCAACAACTCTCCCCCATCAATTGTTACAGGTAGAGGGTAGTGACCCGCATTGGCCCACATAAGTAGGTTGCACCACAACATACCCATCCTGCACCGGTACCGAATGGCAAGCCTTTTGAAATGGAAAGACTTTTGCTAGTGCGAGCTCCACATTAATCCCGATGCCATCCAAAAGGCTGCAAGCGGTTGGCTCTGTCAGCTTATCTATTGTGTCGAGCATAGGTGATCGACTATCACTGTGCACTTGATTCGCTTCGTCACCGTTGGCATTCCAATGATGTTACTCTCTGCCATCTTCCTCGCTGTCATGTGCATGTTCTTTCTCGCAATCATGCCCATCTTCTTCCTCGCTGCCATGCATATCTTCTTCCTCACTGCTACTGACAGGCACTGGTAATTGGAAGGAAGAAGTGTATATTTTAGTATGTCGATGCCTGATGGTCTTAGAGCATGGACAA